>CM062805.1:271235596-272553096 GCA_031772625.1 Pinus tabuliformis
ATATGTTAATGAACTCATTCTCAGCTTATACCTTTTATGTATTCTTCGAATATGCGCTTACTTATTCCATGCCATGTTGATAACACATTGTGAATTGATTTTTAATTAACATCTAACATGTTCCTATTCAAGTATGTTTGAGACAGTTTTAGCTCATTGATCCTTCTCACGTCATGCTTCTTCTTGTTTATTTTGTTACTTCCCATTACCTTGTTTTGCATTTTGTCAATACTGGGTTGACCTTGTTCCCATTGGCTGGGCATTTCCTTCTTATCCTTGTTTAACATCTCCTCATTTGTAGCTAGGAGTGAAACCAAAATGATGGTATTCGATCAAACATAATGGATGAGGATAATATCCAAACAATGTGATGTCTAATTAGGACTTCACCCCAAGGAGACAATCTAACTGTTGGTGGTACGATACACCCCATCAACTTAAACTTGACTAGAATTTTAAAAAACCCACAACTTAGCAATGGTGTAACCTTATAATTTTTGAAAATCCTCCATTGAACTTCTTATCGATGTATTAAATCTCCCAATTTACTTTATAATGGTTTACTAATCTTATATTTTTATTAAAAGTTTAGATATTTTAATAATTTTGTCAAGAAATTTTCTCCTTAAGAATTCTTAGTATCAAGATTACTTGAATGATAAATCAATATCATCAAAGTTACAAAAAAATATAAAAAATGGAACACTTCTTCAATCTAGCTTCTTCTAAAGGACTCTTTTTGAGTTCTCTGGGTAATCCTCACATGAAATGAAAAATTGGTACCCACAAAATTTTGTTGAAATGGAACTAGTTTCCTTTATGCTACATTTCAATAAAAAAATAGAAAATATTATTTAAAGAAAACATATCATGAAAATTAGTTGTCCTAATAGTGAAAGTTGTGTAGATTGCATACATATTTTTTTCCTTCCCAAATGAATTGGTATATCCATATAATTGGACAACTAGATGCACACATAGATGACTTGTTAACACATACCTATAAATTAAAATTATATGTAGTTATTAATATCAAAATTTATCTCTCTATATATCCATAAGATATTTTTCAAATAGAATTATGAAGATAACAAACTCTACAAAATTATAGATTTCACTTTAAAGTGAAACTCTCAAATACAATTATTTGATGAATAGGTTTCTGGATATTTTCTCACTGTATACATTTTATCTTAACATTTCAAGTCATAATCAGGATAAATCTTGATCAGAGAAAGGATAAGAGAAGAGGTGCAAATAAATACATAAAAAGAAAGAAAAAATCAACTAATTAACTAATAATTTATTAAATAATAGTATATTCATATAACATATATATATATTTATATATATATATATATATATTATTATATTATATTTATATATATATATATATATTATATATATTTATATAATCAAAAGTTATTCTAAATTAAGATTTCTCCTAGTGATGGGTCTTGGTTTAGACTTGAAGTATCCATATAAAATGAATACTATGAACAAATATCTAGAAACCTATTCCTCAAATTCAAATCACCACAAAAATTTGCAAACTAGATATTTTTTGTTTATCACTTGAAGTTAAGCAAGAATAAACCTTTGTAGTGTTCATCAAAATATTTTTTGTACCTATAATTCATGAATTGACAAGTAAATTCTTTGTAATATCCCAAATAATCTAGGTTGGGAGAAGGTCCTAAAGAATAAGAACAAGGGCAGGAATTTTACCTTTTTAGTAAAACCATTAAAGGGAAAGCCTCCCTTTATTGGGTTTTGGCTCTGGGTCATGTGATGCATCTTAAGCAGTGGATGGAACATCTTGGGATATCCTACAAATTCACAATATCTCTTTTGTGAAGGGAAGAAATTAAAAGATCAATTTCAACTGTAGGATAACAACACCTCAAGAAATTCTACCAATTTTTTTAATCTAAGGATGCAAGAGGGAGCTTCAAGAGATAGAAACCTAAGAGGATTTGTTTCTTACATGTTTGCAATGCGAGGCAAAGTCTCTAATCTAGTTGATTTTCGACAACAAAACCCTAGACCTTCCATTTTTTATGAGAAACAAAAATCCCCTCCTATGGAGGTAAGCCTAACAAAGGTAAATCATCTTTTCTATGTTCATCAATCTAGTGTAATGACAACTAGATTCAATGTTTTTGGCCCCTATATGTTGTTTTCCATCATTGGATTTTCACAAAATGGACCAAAAACTATGACATATACCTTTCCTCAAAAGGATTCTTCATTTTACAGTTCAATAACTAGGAAAATGTGGAGAGAGTTTTGAAAGAAGGCCCTTAGTTTTGGGGAAATGTAGGGCTCTTCATTACCCAATGGTTACTATTTTTCATGCCACATCAATGGTGGTCCTAATAATTCTAGTATGTATGAGGCTACCAAATATTCCACTTCCTTTCTAGAATCATAATGTTCTTAAGGAAATTGGGAACACTCTAGGGTCACTCAAAAAAATGGATCATGACAAAATTCTTAAAGGGGTAATTACCTTCGGTAGAATATGTATATAAAATGACCTAAGTAAAGGTCTACCAAACCACATTCAGCTGAAAATATATATATATATATATATATATATATATATAATAATAATAATAATAATTCACTAGAAAATTTTTGGATTATAAAAATATGGCATTTAGATCATGCCAATCTTGTTACTAAACATCACACATGAAGAATACATGCCCTAAGGAAATAAGGACAAAAAAATAAAATGGGCAACGTCCCACAAAAAAAAAATGCAATACCTTTGACCATATCTCATGGGAAAATAAGAAAAAGAAATCACAAAGAACACTCCAAAACAAGATGAAGGGGATGCTTATATCGAGAATGGAAATGCAACCCACCAAGAAAAATGGCATAGAATCATAAGTGACTCATGAACAACAAAAAAAGTGGGGCATAAAAAGGACAGGATGGTGAGCACAAAGATATTTCATGCATCGAGAAGTTCATTTTCAGATAAAGAACTCCCATCGAAGATAACCAAAAGTGAACAGAAATGGTTCCTACTGACCCGCCTTAGGTGGACGGAAAATGTCCAGAAAAGGAAAGGAGAAAGAGAGAGTTAAGTGATTACTATTACATTTAACTTTGTATGTTTTTGTAATCTTTTTTAGTTTTTTCTTATTTCTCTATATAAATTAAAAATTCTCTTACTGAAAGTGGTTACAACGTAATTTTTTTCCCTTTCCAAAGTTGAATAAAATTACGCATTTTTTTTCCCTTCGAAAAAAAAATGCTTCATAATATCTAAATTAGCATAAATAAGTCACTCACCCTCTCATTTTCTATGTTTTCTACAATTTTTTGTTGATTAATGATGAAGGGCTTGTAATATTTCTTTTTTTACATTAATCATATTCTGTATTTGTATCTTTATCTATTTCTGGTGACTATCATAAGCCATGTTCAAGGTGGTGTTGTTAGTGATGATAGTGACGAAAACTAGAGAAAGATACAAATGAATTAGATGCTTGTAACTAGAGAAAGATAGAAGAAGACTTCAAACAATTTTAGAGGTGCCTAAGAGGCTTAACCTAATTTCCCTCTCCTCTTCCTAGTAAATTTTTTGTTTACCTAAATGGATACAATCTAGTGCTATCACCAATTTAGAAATAAATTCACCATTTCTTCCTCTTTCATTAAACATTAAATTAAATCAAGATTAATCAATTTCATGCCATTATCTTTCTTTTAGAATTGAAATAAATGAAGATTAAACAACTATCATACCCTCGTTTTTATTTGAACATTGAAGTAAATCAAGAGTAAACTATTAATACTTATTGCTTCTCATTTGATTTACATTTAAATAAAAAGTGTTTTCATTTATGTTTTTCACTTTATATTTGATCAATTTATATTAATTAAGTTAGCTAAGAAAGAAATAAATGAAGGAACATAAAACAACTTTGCTTACTTGTTTCCTCTTTTCATACTTAGTGATTAGCTTACTCACACTTCCAAAATTGATAAATGTGATATTTTTCACGCTTTGATGGATAGTTTTTTCACTCTTCACACTTTGATTGATATTTTTCTCATTATTGACTTTAGAGAAAGGCTTCAACATCATACTCTAAAGTAGAAAAATCAAATTCTATTACCAAAGGCACAACATAGGTCTTGTTCTTTTTCATCATTTACCGTTTGCATATTTCATGATTATTTTTTGATTTACATGTATGTAGCCATGAGGATATCAAGAGACTTATTGGCATTTTTGATAGGAATATTTCAAAAAATTTCAAGGTGCTTAATGGGCCTATCATCCGAATCGGATTCGTGAATGACTTCAAAGAACCATGACTAAATCGTTAAACAAATCCTTGAAATTTCAAAACAGTGATGAAAAAATGGCTTCAATCAGTGGCCATGGCAGCATGCAACAGCAGAACGACGAGGACCTCGGTCAAAGTGCGCTGACTGAGGCCCATGGGGACTGTGCAGGAGGTTAAAACAACAGCACTGGGAGCCCCGGATCAGGAAAAGGAGGAGTTAGTTTTTGATGTGCGATTAGCACTAATCGTGTATCGTATCGCTATGCAAACAGGGCCAAAGTGGAAAGACTCAAGCACCTAGTTGCATGGAGGAACTGAAGGAGCTCGAGTGGGAATACAAAAGTGCTAAAGGACAAAAGGCGGGACCCGCACTCTAGAAAACTGGCAGTTTTCCTGGGGGAGCCCTTGAACGGTAAGCGGTTTTGGAGGAGAGAGTAGAGCGATCCCACTCATTGATCGACGCATGGCAGCGGAGGTGAGAGAAAAACCGTCGTGATCGTGCGTTATCGGTCAAGCAAGTTAACGTGCCCGACGTGCATACGACGTTGGATCTGGAGGAGCGAGATCGGACGGTTGAGATGCGCCCGATATAGAGAAGCGGAATCAACAGGGAATTAAGCCGTGATTTAGAAGGATTTGGAATCTGTTGACCAACACGATGGAGAAAGAACGCATACAATTGAACCGATGAAACATGTTGGCGCCAATTAGATGGAGACACGTGGCCACTTCCCAAGCATTCATGCTGACGCCAAACAGGGAACTCCAAGTGCAACTACAGAAGGTGGATCAAAGGCGTAGGCGGGAGAGGAACTAATAGGCAGAAGGACCGAATTGCTAAAGCCATGAATAAAGACAATCGAAATAGAAAAAAGTAAGGGAAGGAAAAACCGAACCGAGAAGAGTCCAAGCGACCAAGAAAGAGAGTGAATAGTGAACCCTGAGAGGAGGGCTGAACACAGAGAATAGTAAAGCCAAGCAAATGTGATAGAGGGCCGAGCTGACCACAGGCAACATCGAGCACCAGGGAGCTTGAAGATTCAAGCCTTCCCATCGAGGAATCTGTCTGGACTGAGTATCACATTTGGCTCTTTCCACTGTTGACCAAAGGTCACAGAGCTGGTAGGAAGGAAAAGAGTCTGTGAACTCCGAGTGGCTTAGGGAATCCAAGGACCACCCTACCAAGCAAAATCTGCTTCAGGAGAACTCACATTGAGTCCCTGTAATTGTAATTTCTCTGTTGTAAGACACAATAAAACAAGGCCAGCACTGAAAGCTGGACTGGAGACATAGCCCTAGAGAATAGGGTGAAATCCTTATTAAAAATTCCTGTGCCTTTATTATGGTTACTGTATTTCTCTATTGTCTTTTCACTCATTTTCTGTGTATTGGCAATTTGATCGATCCGTTGCTTAAATAACACAGAACGCACACCATCACATGAGTCTGTAATACCTTTTGTTTTAATAAATCTTCAACTGAGGTCACTCATAGGGTGATTATCAGATCAAGTGGTATCAGAGCTTTAGGCTATAAGGTTAGACAAGCTTGTGTTGGTTTAGCTGTGAATGCTCACTAGATCAAAGCTCAAATTAGGAGAAGGAGAGTTGGTGGAAACTAATCCTGAAATTGGGAGAGTCTATTCTCAGAAGACAATGTTAGAAGAGGGTTCTATAGGGCCAGACCCTCAATTCATAGAAAGTTTCCTAGCTATAAAGTCCATTGTAGAAGAAATGCACAAGGATTTTAGAAAGCATAAGGATGAAGGTTCATCAGGTTCTAAACAAGAAAAAGAAGAAGATGAGTCTCATTCCCATGACCACTCCAAAGGAAGGGGGAAAGAGGAAATCTTTCTCACACCTCCTAATAGCCCTGTGCATAATAAGAAAGCATATTTGATTAAGTTAGATGTTAAATTTGATTTGCCCATATATGATGGAGAGCTAAATACTGAAAAGTTGGATAATTGGATTAGACAAATTGATGTGTATTGCAGGGTGCAAAACATAGACTCAGACAATAGTAAGATTTAGCTCGCAAGCCTACACCTAGGAGGCACTTCCTTGGTTTGGTGGGAAGGCAGAGCCCAAGCTGATATGAAAAGACATGGTAAGACCATCTCTATCTAGAGTGAATTTGTTGCTGCAATAAAAAAGCAGTTCTATCCATTGGCCTGCATGCAACAAGCCATGATGACTTGGCAAAATCCTCAGCAGATGAAAGGGAAAAGTGTGCAAGGATATACTCAAGAGTTCAGAAAGAGAGAATTGATGTTGGGTATCTCATTATACTCACCAGAGACTCTCTTGAAGTATATTGGTGGTCTACACAGCTACATGAGGCATACCATCCTCATGTTTAATCCCACTAGTATAGATGAGGTATCTGTACAAGCTACTCATCTAGAAGCTAGAGGAAAGAATGGAAATCCAGAAGTTGGGAAACCATCCCAACCCACTGTAAGCAAGAGCAAGGAGAAAAGGAAGCAGAAGTGGAAAGTAAGGAACGCTAACACTACACAAAAAGGTAATGCGTCATGCACTCATTGTAAAAAGGAGGGGCATGATGATGAGCATTGTTGGATTCTGCATCCAGAGCTGAGACCTAAGAAGTCTGAGGGCAAGAAGAAGAAGACTGCTACAACTATTCAGAATGATTTGGGGTCAGACTCGGGAAATGAAACAATCATTGTAGCCAAAGGTATAAAAGGTGAGAATTCTGAAGCGTCTACTAATAATTCTGCTTAATCTGTTATTGATGAAGAATATGAGAGAAAAAGGCACAAGCTTTTCCATATTTGAGTTATTTCCAAAAATCAAAAGATTGATACTCTGTTTGATAGTGGCTCACAAGTAAATCTGATTTCTGAAGCAATTGTAAAGAAATTAGGATTAGCAACTACACCTCAGAGGAAACCATACCCATTAGGATGGTTGAATGATAAAGCACAACTACAAGTGAGTAGACAGTGCAAACTCAAGTTTTCTTTTGGGTCAACATTTGTAGATGAGATTGAGTTAGATGTAATTCCTTTAGATATATGTGGAATTGTTTTAGGAAGTCCCTACTGTATGATAGGAAGGCTATTTTCTATAGAGCTGAGAACAAGTATCTACTTGTTAAAGATGGAATCGAATACTTTGTAAGAGCTCATAAGCTCAAGAATAATTATACTCTCGTAAACTCAGAACAGATGAAAAGAACGATAAATTCATGCAAACAGTTCTTACTGATGGTTGTAAAGGAAAAGAAATCTGCTAAAACCAATGTATTTGAGGGATGTAATGCTGATCAGCAAGCTGATATAGAAAATATTGTTTCAAAATATGATGTCTTATTTCAAGAACCTAAAGGTCTGCCACCCAAAAAGGGAATAGTACATATTATTTTGTAGCAAGATGTTCCTTTGCCTCACATTGGGATGTACAGGTTATCTTCCTTAGAGAATGCTGAAATCAAGAAGCAGGTGCAGGAGTTGCTCGAGAAAGGGTTCATCAGGCCTAGCACATCACCATGTGGGTCACCCATTGTCCTGGTTAGAAAGAAAGATGGCTCATGGAGAATGTGCATTGACTACCGAGCACTGAATAAGATAACAATCAAAATTCGCTATCCCCTTCCTCGCATAGATGATCTTTTAGATCAATTGAAGGAAGTTGTTTACTTCAGCTTGCTGGATTTTCACAGTGGATACCATTAGGTCAGAGTTGCAGAGCAAGATGCATGGAAGACTGCTTTCAAAACAAAGCAGACATTGTATGAATGGCTGGTTATTCGTTTTCGCCTAACTAATGCTCCTGCTACTTTCATGAGATTAATGAATGATGTACTCAGACCTTTTCTTGATGATTTTGTTATTGTGTATCTGGATGACATTCGAATTTTTAGTAAAATGTGGGAAGAACATTTAAAGCATGTTAACCAGACATTAGATGTTTTGAAGGGAGAAAAACTTTATGTTAAACTCTCCAAATGTGAATTTGGAAAAAACTCTCTAAATTATTTGGGTCATATAGTAGGGGGAAGTGAATTGAAAATAGATTCCTCTAAAGTGGCAGTCATTGTAAACTGGCCTAAAGCCAAGTTTGCTACAGAAGTGAGAAGCTTCTTAGGAGTAGCACAATATTGGAGGAAGTTCATTTCAAATTTTTCCTCAATTGCAGCTCACTTACATGCTTTGAGAGGATTGAACAAGGTGTTTCAGTGGGGAGGCAAATAGTAGAAAGCCTTCAACACCTTGAAAGAAAATATTAGTACAACACCTATACTAGCACTGCCAGATCTACAAAGACCATTTGAGATCCAAACTAATGCTAGTGACTATGCCATGGGAGCAGTGTTGACACAACATGGTAAACCATATGTTATCATTCTAGGACTTTTAATCCTGTAGTAGTTAACTATCCTACCTATGATAAAGAATTGTATGCATTAGTTCAGAGTGTGAAAAAGTGGAAACATTACTTAATGGGTAAAGGACAGTAATACATACTGATCATCAGCCACTTCAATATCTACACTCCCAAACTAAGTTGCAACAATCAAGACATTACAGATGGATGGGTTTTCTACAATAGTTTCATTTAGTCATCAAACATAAGAAGGGCATACATAACAAGGTTGCAGACATGTTATCAAGACCCATTATAAATGCATCTACCATACTTAAGCACAATTCTGTGATGCATGAAAGCTACATAGAACATTATGCTCAGGACATGTACTTTCAAGATGTATATGCAACTTTGAGTCAAGGCAAAAGAGTAGAAGAATTGGACTATCATGTGAAGGACCGACTCTTATATCATTATGGGAAATTCTGCATTCCACAAACTGAGAGAGTAAAGATAATTAGGGAAGCACACACTTCTCTGATATCAGGTCACTTTGGGGTAATTAAAATAGTTTCACAGTTGCAAAGGTTCTGCTATAGGCCGAAAATGAATGAGACAGTTTCTAGATATGTAAGGGGATGTGCTATGTGTGCTAAAAGCAAGCCTAGTAACAGAAAACTAGGCTTATACCCTCCATTACCAGTTTCTTCTCACCCTTGGGAAAGCATTTCCATGGATTTTGTTGGAGGACTACCTAAATATATGAAAGGCTGTGATTACCTATATGTTGTTGTGGATAGGTTCAGAAAAATGTGTATTTTGATACCCTGTAGTAAACAATTACAGCTGAACAAACTACAAAATTATTCTTTGAAGATGTATGGGTTCATTTTGGATTACCCACTTCTATTGTATCTGATCGAGACACCCGATTTGTGGGAAAGTTTTGGTCAAGTCTGTGGGAACTAATGGACACCAAGTTAAAGAAAAGCACAACTTTTCATCGACAAACAAATGGCCAGACAGAAGTAGTTAATAGGACAGTGATCTAGTTACTGAGAGGATATTGCAGCAAACACCATAAGCTTTGGGATGAACACTTTTGTTATGTGCAACATGCTTACAATAGAGCCAAACACTCTTCTACACAAAGATCTCCTTTTGAGACCAGCTTTGGTTTCATACCAAGGTCTCCTTTGGATTTTGTCTTTGGTAAAGATACCATGGTTGATAGACACAGTGATGTGGACAAGGCAACTAGGTTCATTGAACAGATCCAGGAGATCCACCAGGCAGTACAGGAACAACTGGAGAGGAGCCAGGCCAAGTACAAGGCTAGGCATGACAAGCATTGGATGGAGCATAGTTTTCAAGTTGGAGACCAAGTCTGGTTGTATATCAGCCAGGACAGGATGCAAGGTGAAGGTAAAAAGCTAAAACCTATCAAGTATGGACCCTTCAGGATAATTGAGAAAATTAGTGAAAATGCTTTTCACCTTGATCTGCCAGCTTACATGCACATCTACTCAATCGTAAATGCAAACTGTTTCAGGTTGTTCGAACCTTCAATTATTGAGGACCCTGAAGAGGAGAGTCAATTACCTTCTATTCATGACCTGCTACCCGAATATCTTAATGAGTTGCAAGAAGACACAGTGCTGGACATGAAGGTAAGGACGACATGTAGTGGACAAGTGCAATACCTTAGGATTGGGCTTAAAGGTTTGAAGCCGAGTAGTGCAAAGTGGATTGACATTGGAGAAGTGAGACAACACTTTACTCACTTAGTTGATGCTTGAAGAAAAGCAACCTTTGGTGGTCCAAAAGCTTTTTCAGTAGGGAGGTCGTGATCCGAATCAGATCTGTGAATGACTCTCAAAGAACCATGACTGAATCAGGTTAAACAAATCCTTTAAATTTCCAAAACAACAATCGAAAATGCCTTGAACCAATGGCCATGGCAACCGATGCAGAACTACAAGGACCTCGGTCAAATCACGCTAACTGAGGCCCATGGAGACTATGCAAGAGGCCAAATCAACCCCTAGGAGCCTCGGATCGGGGCACCCGGTCGCATGGAGGAACTGAAGGACCGCGAGCGAGAAAACAAAAGCGCTAAAGGACAAAAGGCGAGACCCACACTCTAGAAAACCTATGGTTTCCCTCGGATTCCCTTGAACGGTAAGCGGATTTGGAGGAGAACAGAGTGATTGATGCATGCCAGTGGAGGTGAGAGATAAACCACCATGATTGCACATTATCGGTCAAGCAAGTTAAACGCGCTTGACGTGCGTACAACTTTGGATCTGGAGGAGCCAGATCGGACGGCTGAGATGCGCCCGATAGAGAGAAGTGGAATCAACAGGGAATTAAGCCGTGATTTAGAAGGATTTGGAATCTGTTGACCGCCACGATGGAGAAAGAACACATACAAATGAACTGACGAAGCATGCTGGCGCCAATTAGATGGAGACACGTGGCCACTTCCCAAGCGTTCATGCTGATGCCGAACAGGGAACTCCAAGCGCAGCTGCAAAAGGTGGATCGACGTAGGCGGGAGAGGAACCGAATAGGCACAGGGACTGAATGGCTAAAGCCATGAATAAAGACACTCGAAGCAGAAAAAATTAAGGGAAGGAAAAACTGAACCGAGAAGAGTCCAAGCGACTAAGAAAGACAGTGAACAGTGAACCCTGAGAGGAGGACTAAACACAGAGAACAGTAAAGCCAAGTAGAGGTGACAGAGGGCCGAGCTAACCACAAGCAGCATCGAGCACCAGAGAGCTTGAAGATTCAAGCCTTCCCATCGAGGAATCTGTCCAGACTGAGCATCACATTTGGCTCTTTCCACTGTAGAGCAAAGGTCATAGAGTTGGTAGGAAGGAAAAGAGTCTGTGAACTCCGAGTGGCTTGGGGAATCCAAGGACCACCCTACCAAGCAAAATTTGCTTCAGGAGAACTCACATTGAGTCCCTGTAATTGTAATTTCTCTGCTATAAGACTCAATAAAACAAGTCCACCACTAAAAGCTGGACCGGAGACATAGCCCTGGAGAATAGGGTGAACTCCTTATTAAAAATTCTTGTGTCTTTATATTGCTTACTATATTTCTCTGATGTCCTTTCACTCATTTTCTGTGTATTGGAAATCTAATCGATCCGTTGCTTAAATAACATAGAACACACACCATCACATGAGTCTGTAATACCTTTTGTTTTAATAAATCTTCAACTAAGGTCACTCATAGGGTGATTATCAGATCAGCCTAACCAATATGAATTTCATTCTTTATCTAATTTCCTTGTTCTCTTTCAAGTAGAATTATTGTTTACCTAATTTCATACAATTAAGTGTTATTACTCAATTAAAAATCAATTCACAATGCCTTCTTCTTTGGTTAAACATTGAAGTAAACAAATAATAAATCACTAATGCCTATTGCTTCCCATTTGCATTTGGATCGAAAGAAAAATATTGTTTTCATTTATGTTCTTCACTTTCTATTGGACTATTTTATATTAATTAAGGTAGCTATGAAAGAAAGAAATAAAGGCATATAAACCAACTTTTCTTACTAATTTCCTTTTCTCATATTTAGTGCTTAGCTTACTCACACTTAAAATAATCGATAAATGTAGTAAATTTAGTCTTTCTTGTGCCAAGGTCAATAGTTAATAAAATTAAATACTAGACTGGTTAATAAGAATTTATCTTCTTCCTTTTGCTTATTTCCGCAAAAATTGTGTGATGACTCCACTTTGTTATATTTAGTCATTCAATATTTACAAATCATACTTTAATAATAAGTTAATATGTTCACTAGAAACTATCATTTACCTACTTCGCCCCTCTATTTAAATCAATTAACCCTCTAGAGAGAGGGTAATCATCCAACCTCTTCCTCCCTATTTGAAAATACACATTTCTCCCCATTTTACCTAAACCCATATATGTTGGAATTTGACAACTAGTTGTGTAAATATGTGTAAAACTTGTTTTTACTGTGAAGTTGGTTTTATACCGGAACAATAGTTATGTAACGGAGGACATTCTTATAAAATGAAGAATGCCCAAACTATTGTAATCGAGGAGAACCATTGTTGATTTAATAGAAAATCCAATCCCTTGCCCCGTGGATGCTTCCTCGACACACTATCAAGGTTTTACCATGTAAAATCCTATGTTTACTTGTGTCATTCTTTTGGTTTCAAATCAGCTATTTAGTTTCATTTCTTTCCTATTTGATAAACCACTCAAACCAACAAGTGGTATCAGAGCATTTCGTTCACTGAGGAAGTTTGATTGAAGGAGATAGCCCGTATGAAGCAATTTTTTATTTAAAGTCACCAATTGAAGTGTCGGTAAGAGCTAGAAAGGAAGAACGCTTAGACTGAATCTGTCAAAGCCAAAATAGAAAATGTTGCGTCTATCTAGTGAAAGGATAAAAAAAAAATGTGCATGAATTATACCACTCGATTGCTGAAGTCTGCCGCTCGAAAGAAAACGAGAGAAAGTCTGTCGCTATCGCCAAAAAGAAAAAAGGGAAAAGTGCCTTTTTTTTTGCATCCGCTGGTTTCTTTGGATTCTTTGCAGAATACTGTTTTTTTTTTTAAAGGGTTGTCTTTCTTTGCAGAAAATTGTTTTTTTCTAATGGCTAGCATCCGTTGAATTGTCTACATGGGTAGAGGGTGAAGGCTGCCATCAGTTAAATAAAGGAAGTTCTTGCAGTTAGAAGAAAGTCAAGTGAGAAAAAAGCCACGTAAAAGCTGGGTAATTTATTTTTCAGAAAAAATTATTAAAAAAAAAACATATTTTTTTTGGCTCAAAAAAAAAGAAAAAACAGTGGAATATTTTTTAGAAGTTAAGAGTAGGGTTTCATTAAGGAAAGGAAAATAAGTTTTTTTTGAGTGAAGTTTGTTGAAGGGTATGGATAAAGGGTGCTCAGAATTATAGAAAGGGAATTTGTGAAGTATTTTTCGAGAAAAGGGTTTCATTGAAGAACAAAGGTTTTGTCCTTGAAACTAAAATTAAAGAATTTCTTTTAAAGAAAACTCTTGTAGATTTTTAACCAATTTGAAGAATTTTTTTTTTAAAAAGGAACAAAATTCTGAATTATATTTTTCTTTAGTAGCAAAAATTGAAAACCGTTGTTGGAAGAAGACAAATCAATTTTTTTTAAGAAACCCTAGATGAAAGACTAAAACCCTATGAGGAAAGGAATGACCAAGATGACGAATAGAAAGTTCGAGGTGGATAAATTCACGAGCAAGAACAGTTTTTCTCTATGGAAACTGATAGTTAGGGAATCCTTGGTGCAACAAGGGTTGCACAAGGCATTGGACAGGGTGAGTAAGAAACCTTCAAGCATGACAGATTCATACTGGGAGGATTTCGATGCCCGAGCTCTCAGTACCATCAAGTTATGCCTGGCAGATGAAGTTCTCTTCAACATTGTTGAAGAGAGTACAACTGCAGGTTTATGGGAAAAACTGGAAAAGCTATATATGAAAAAATCATTAACCAATAGAAGTTATTTGAAAAGACAATTGTACAGTCTATGGATGAAGGAGGGTACAATATTTGTAGAACATTTAAAAAGTTTTAATACACTTATATGCCAATTATCAGATATGAAAGTTAAAATTCAAGAAGAAGATAAAGCTATAACCTTGTTGTGTTCTCTACTCAAGTCATGGGACTAGTTCATAACTTCAATTAGTTTGAGCATTGTTGATTCTTTGAAATTTGAATCAGTTGCGGGAGCTCTCTTATGTGAAGAAGTACGAAGGAAATCCAGTACCGAAACAACTGCACCATCAGTCATGATAGCTAAAGGATGGTCAAAGGAAAAAGGAGAAAAAAAAGGGGATCTTCCAGATCAAAATCAAAGGGAAAGAAGTGTAAGGTGAAATGTTGGTACTGCAATAAAATTGGACACCTCAAGAAAGACTGTTGGAAATAGAAAGAGTCTGATAACACAAATAAGGAAGCAAATCAGGTTGATTCAAGTATAATAGATGATGTTTTATCTGTTGAATAATTATGTATGATAGATGAAACTTTACCTGTATGTAATGTCTCTCACGATTTTGAAAGTTGGCTATTAGACTCTGGTGCTTCTCATTACATGTGTCCACACAAAAATTGGTTTATTTCGTATGAAGCTGTAAATGGTAGTTCTGTGTTTATGGGTAATAATGTATGATGTCATATTGTTTGGATGGAAAATATCAGGATTAAAATGTATGATAACACAATTAGATCATTAACTAGTGTTAGACATGTACCTGAATTGAAGAAAATTTTGATTTCTTTGGGAGTGTTGGATTCAAATGGATATAAGTTTACAGGTTAGAATGGAGTGCTAAAAGTCTCTAAAGTCACCTTGGTTGTTATGAAAGAAGAAAAATTTGGAAATATTTACACACTCAAAGGAAGTACTCTGGTCAGTGAAGTAACGATTGTGTTAGAGAAAGAAGAAGAAGGTACTCTCCTATGTCATTAGTGATTGGGTCACATGAGCGAGAAAGGTCTTGAGGTACTAATGAAACGTAAATTACTTCCTGTTTTGAAATCCTTCAAGATGGATTTTTGTAAACATTGTGTGTATGGAAAGCAATGTAAATAGATGTTTAAAACTAGACATCATAATAGTAAAGAAATTTTAGACTACATTCATTCTGATTTGTGGACCATCTCCTGTTGTATCATATGGAGGTGCTTTATATTTTTTAACGTTTATCTATGATTTATCCCATAAAGTTTGGGTCTTTATGTTGAAAAAGAAAGTTTATGTATTCAATGTCTTTAAACAATTTAAGGAAGTGGTAGAAAAAAGAACAAGGAAATCAATTAAATGTTTAAGAACTAACAATGGTGGTGAATTTACTTCTCTATAATTTGAACAATATTGTAAGGATGAAGGAATTGTTAGACACAAAATTGTTGTTTATGCTCCTTAGAAATATGGTGTTGCTGAACGTATGAATGAGACTCTTATGGAAAGAGCTAGAAGCATGATCAATAATACTAACCTACAAAAGGAGTTGTGGGCAGAAGCAGTATCCGCTCCTTGTTATTTAGTTAACATATCACTTTTAGTAGTAATTAATTGTAAAATTCTTGAAGAAGTTTGGTCAAGTCAGTCTTGTGATTATTCACATTTAAGGATATTTGGTTGTGATGCCTATGCTCTTATTCCTAAAAATCAACATTCAAAATTAGACCGAAAATTGAAATGTTATGTTTTTGTTGGGTATGACTAGGCAGTGAAAGGGTACAGGTTGTGGGATCCTACGTCGTGGAAGATAGTCATTAGTAGAGATGTAAATTTTGATGAATCTTCTCTTTTAAACCCAAATGTTGAAAGAATTGAACAGGAACGGGTATCACCAAATCAACAAATTCAGTTGGAGGCTAGACCTTTTCTTGAAAGTCAAAAGGAAGGAGAGACTTATGGAGGAAAAGGTGTTGAAGATACAAAGGAAGCTGTTGAATTTTCTGAACCAATTCAGCAACTAGTCACTCTAAGAAGGTCTACAAGGGAAAGAAAAACTCCCAAAAGGTATGAATATTCTGCTTCATCTTTTGCTTTGATTACTGAAGATGGGGAACCTTCTTGTTATCAGGAAGTAGTAGATGAAACAGATAGTTTAAAATGGAAAATGACTATGGAAGAAGAAATGGATTCCTTAGCCAAGAACAATACCTGGGATCTTGTAGAACTTCCTGAAGGGAGAAGTGTTGTTGGATGCAAATGGGTCTTCAAATTGAAACAGAAATTTGATGGAAGTATCGAAAGGTATAAGGCGAGACTGGTAGAAAAAGGGTATTCTAAGGTTAAAGGTATTGACTTTCATAAGATTTTTTCACTAGTTGTAAAACTTGTTTCTATTCGTATCGTGTTGCCATTAACTACATTACTTAACCCTAAGTTAGAACAGTTAGATGTTAAAACAACTTTTCTACATGGTGATTTGAATGAAGAGATATATATGGAACAACCAGAAAGTTTTGTACAAGGTCGCAGTAGAAGATTAGTTCGCAAGCTCAGGAAATCATTGTATAGCCTAAGGAAATCTCCTAGGCAATGGTACAAGAATTTTGACCCCTTCATGGTGATCCAGAAATTTATTAGAAGTGAGTATGATCATTGTGTATACTTCAGGAGTTTTAGTGGCATATTCATTATCTTACTTTTGTATGTGGACGATATGCTTGTTGCAAGCAAAAGCATGGAAGAGATTAACAGGTTAAAGGCTCAGCTCTCTAGGACATTTGATATGAAGGATCTTGGAGCAGCAAAACATATCTTGGGCATGGAGATACACAGAGAAAGGAAAAATGGTAATCTTTGGTTATCACAACAGAAGTATGTGGAAAGAGTACTTGAAAAGTTCTGTATGAACAATGTGAAACCTGTTAATGTTCCATTAGCTTCCCATTTTAAGCTTTGTTCAGTTTTGAGTCCTAGAATTGACGAATAAAGTTAATATATTTCTGATGTACCATATTCAAATGTTGTAGGCAACTTAATGTATGCGATGGTATCTACAAGACCTAACATTTCACATGCAGTTGGAGTTGTCAGCAGGTTCATGGAAAATCCATGTGAAGAACATTGGCGAGGAGTGAGATGGGTTCTTTGATAAATAAGAGGCACAAGTGACCATTGCATCATCTTTAATGGTAGTGAAGGATCAATCTGTGGATATGTAGATGTTGATTACGCAAGTGATTTGGACAAAAGGAGATCTACTACATGTTATTTCTTTACTCTTGTAGGTGGAGCAATTAGATAGATGTCAAAGCTTCAAGAAATAGTTGCGTTGTCCACTACCAAAGTAGAATATATAACTACTTTAGATGCCAGTAAAGACGCAATCTGGTTAAAGGGTCTACATGATGAGATTGGAAGGTTGCAGGAGAAAGTGAATGTACTCTGTGACAGTCATAGTGCTATTCACTTGGCTACAAATCCGACTTATCACAACAATACCAAGCAGATTGATGTAAGGTATCATTTTCTGAGACATGTGATCGATGGCAGAAAAGTATCTCTCAAGAAGGTCCATACACGGGACATAATCACGAAGCCCGTTACAATAGAGAATATGCAATGGTGTTTAGCTTCTTTTGGCTTGAAGAAGAGATGATGAATAGGCATGGGCAAGGGATTAGGAAAATTGTTGTGAAGGTGGAGTTTGTTGGAATTTGACAACTAAATCTGTAAATATGTGTAAAAATTGTATTTGCTGCCAAGTTGGTTTTATACCGAAACAACAGTTATGTAACAGATAAACCGAACTATTGTAATCGAGGAGAATCATTGTTTATTAATAGAAAATCCAATCGCTTGCCCCATGGATGTTTCCTTGGCACATTGTCAAGGTTTTACCATATAAAATCTTGTGTTTACTTGTGTCATTCTTTTGGTTTCAAATCCGTTATTCAATTTCATTTCTTTCTTGTTCGATTAACCACTCCAACTAGCGATATATAATTTCAAAATAAATCTAACTGAATACAACCCATGTGTTAAGTTTCATACATGCACTATCATTAACTTTGAATATTAATATTGCCACCCTAAAGTATATCTCATTATATCCATGCATGCTCTTTCATTAACTTTGAATATTAATATTCCCACCCTCAAATATATCTCATTGTATTCATGCATGCTCTATCATTAACTTTCAATATTTATATTGTCGCCCTAAAGTATATTTTATTGTATACTTTATAATCAATTTTCAATATTAATACTTCCATTGTAAAATAGATCATACTATACTTTATAATCAATTTTCAATATTAATACTTCCATTGTAAAATAGATCTCAAATAAAGTTTACCATGAGGCTCAATAATAAACTTTTGTTACTCTTCTCTATTTATTTATTGTGATAGAAAATGGTACTACAATCATTAAATGAGGAAAATAAAAAGAAGGGAAAAGAGCCAAAATTAAGAATATGGAAACCATAACCAATTTTGTTTTCTACTAATTGATGGTAAAATTTTGATGGATCCTTTTTATGGTTTAGGAAGGACCTAATATATTTTTAATAATTATTGGATAGTGGATGAATGAGGAATGTTTTTTTATCTTAAAATGGTAATTCGGTAAAAGTGAAATGATGTCGATCTACCTCTTCTCACTTATAAAGCACATCATCAATTATCATGTAATAATTTTATCAGCATGTTCACACCTCTAACGCTTTAATTTTATCAGCATGTTCACTCTTATAAGGATTTAATTTTATCAGCATGTTCACTCACACTTCTAAGGCTTTAAAAATAAGATTTTAATATTTATTATAGAAATATTGAGATAAAACTTCAGTTTAATTTGTTAAATTGTGATTTTTATAAACAACATGTTCAATTAATATTTTTATGCAATACATTGATTTTGCAACTCCAAAAGAATGATGTGGTTTTATATTAGTTCAAACATATAAATAAGTAAAATAAAATTGTGTGCATTTATTCATATCTTATGGCTGGCATTTGGTTGCGAAGTAGTCAATATGGTTTACAATTTCTTACTAGTATTGACTTATACTATATTTTATAAATACCCGGTGCAAACATGCCAAGAATGATTAAAATTCGATAACCTGTAATGGTTACAACACAAGTTAAATTATTCACATTTCCTTTATCATTCTTGAAACAAACCCATTAATTTTTATAACAAAACATGATAGCGCAAAAAAATCAAATAAGATATGCAATAAAAACAATGCACCCCAAACATGAAGCTGGATAATTCATATTAATATATATACAAATATTGTATAACTTTTAAATCATCTTCTACTTTTTATAATTTATTTATTATTTATTATTTATTTATATTTAATACCTCTATTTATGGAAAAGTTTCAACCCATTTTTTACCCTTCATTGTTTAAATTGTTTTTTTTAATAAATATAATCATCGATACCATCCCATCCCAATGTTGTAATTTATTTATAACCCATCTCTATCTCTACAGTGACTTGAACGCATATCATGGAACAGTTGTACACACTACAGGACAGCTGAACTGAGTTAAACTAACGCTTACATATTATTAAGTATATTGAGTATTTCGAAGGAATGAAATCGGTAAAACTAGTCACCCTCAAGGAGGGTAGGATTATTTCGGACAAATGAAAGGACAAACAGAAGGAGGAAACTAATGCCATAAATACCTACAATAAGCAAAATCGCACTGAGATTTCAGACTATGGAGGCATGCACATGATTTTCCAATTGAGAGTCGCTACTCTTGAGAGGCTCATACTCGCCAAGGTTACCTTCTAGGTCATCAGACAAAGAGGATTTGTCTATGCTTTCATGGTGGTAAGATTTGCACACAAAGTAAAACACGCTTTGTGTCAACAGCCCCATCAAGTGAACAAAAGAAAGCAACCCCACAAGGACTGTGCAATACACGGCCTTCGCAGCACTGCCCACACCATGGCGGTCTCCGTTAAGTACAGCATACGCGAAAACCCATCCAATAATTCCGACGGATAAGAGGTAAAGAATGTCGAGCGAGAAGGCCATGGTCCGCTGTCCCTTGTTGAGATCCCTGCTCTTCCTTATGGGCCGTACGCCGGATTTGTCCTCCGGCATGGTTGAAACGCAGGCGAGGTACCTCACCATGCCTAGAGACAAATACCCACAGACGACGAAGGCGGTTATAACATACTCGCCAAATTCATAGACCGCCAAATCCATATTGAAAAATACAACGGTGCATGCGAACTGGAAGAATACAAGTACGAAAAACGCGAGGAAAATTAGGGCGAGGCGTTTCCAAGCCCTCACAACGATGCTCATAACACAAGCGTAGGAAATTTCCTTTGACGCATATATAGAGGCCATGGTATACACCGCAGACGCTGCAGACATCAACGAAAAGCCCAAAACGAATATGGCATAGACCGCCATAAGAATGAGTAGCTCCGCCCTTTCCTTAGTGATCCCCTGGCCGGCCGGGCTGGTGGTCTCCATCAGAGTAGGCATCGCATTCCAATGCGAGAGCACATATCGGATGACCAACCGGCCCCACAGAATTGCAAAACTGAGGGGGAGAACAAGACTCAGGGCGAGCCACTCCAGCAATTTAGCACGGGAGCGAAATATCTTGAAGGCCTCTTTAAAGATTCCCGTGAAGCTAAGGGACTGGAGATCCTCTGGTTCTCGATCCATTGCTTTGCTCTGCTCCGGACGCCGACACCAGCAAAACTTTCTTCTTTCTCTGGAAAATTCTTGGTACGCAAGAATAAATATTGTCTTCTTGGCCCCGTGCGTATAAATAGATGGAATGGTAATGTAAAGCGTGAGAAGGTACACCTCAACTTCTTTCCCGTAAACAAAAGATTGGGACGAAATTCGCGGGGTGGTTCCTGTGTGCGGCTGTTCTTAACTATTTTAATTGCGCGGAGACTTTAGTTTTTTTTATTCAGATCAGCGACACTCTGTGTTTAACTATGCCATTGCTCAAAGACTGGAACTTAGGAAAGTAGAAGAGAACTGGATTTAGAGAGCTAGTGTGCATGAGAGTTTTATTCCTGTGTGGTTGTTCTTAACTATGTTAATTGCGGGTAGACTTAGCTTTTTCTTTATCCAGATCAGCGACACGGTGTGTTTAACTATGCCATTGCTCAAAGTCTGGAACTCAGGAAAGTAGAAGAGAACTGGATTTAGAGAGCTAGAGCGCATGAGAATTCTATTATTGAGCAGACAGTTAACGGCTATTTGAGATGGTCATCACATGTAGATTACAGTCAGTTCACAGCAGTAATGTTTTGCATGAGATGGTCAATACTTCCAGGAGTTTATATATAGATATATATATCTCAAATTATTTTGGCTTTAGTATGATGTGTAATTTTGTCCTACGAATCGAAATTAAAAATTATATATATATATATATATATATAATAATAATATTTAAATAATATTTATTAAATATTTGTGATTTATATTAGATTTATATTTAAAATAAAATTATGTTGATTTAATTACAATAATTTCATATTTTTTTTTGTAGTATTAGTAATTTTTTTAAAAATGTATCATAAATTTTTAATATACAATTATTATATAATTACTTTTACATTGTGTTTTTATAATCTTGATAATTTTTTGAAAAACAATTGGATAAAATTTTATTAGACAACTTGTATAATAATTAGTTTATTTATGAAGTGTGAAGCATTAAATCTCTTAAGCTGTATTTAATAAAAAAAAATGCATTTTAAATGAATGGATTCTTTTAGGCAAATTACAAAGAAATTTACAAGGAAGGTCATAAAAATGGCAGACTATAAATTAATTTTATAACCTTAACTTTATAATCTCTCAACTTTACTTGAGTATTGTAACAATATTTATACTATTACTTTGTTTCTTATAATGATCTTGATCCAAAATATAAAATTCATAATTCACAAAGTTGGAATAGAATATTTATTTATTTAGAATATTTAATTAAATATTGGAGACACTTAGAAATAGAATATTGTTGTAAAAGATATGACATTTAGAATAATGTAGTATTTTAGGCTTCAATTTAGGAATAGAGTTAGTAGATTGGTTAGAATGACATCTATTGTAAATGGACACTTATTGATTTAATAAGTAGTCCATAACCTCAAATAGACACTTATTAATTTAATAAGTAGTCCATAACTAGAATAGGTTAGGAAATTAAGCTTATATATAGTGTTGGAGTGTGTGTGTAAACTCTTGTGAAATTAATATGTAATTTCTTTTCTAATTAATAAAATTGTGTGTCTCAGGACACTTCTGCTATTATTGTGATATCAAAGCAACAATAATGCAACTAATGTGATGAGGAAATTCCAGGTGTACAAGTTCTTGGAAAACTCCATTAAATTGATCAACAAATGATTGGTATGGAGATGGTCCAGTTTTTTGTTTAAAAAAAAAAAGAAATTTTACTATTGATTTTAGATTTTTAAATCTGAAAATCACATCTTATTATTATCAAAAATTTTCCTATGTATCTTGAATTTCTGTTATCTGCTCGGCTTCAACATGCTGGTTAGCCATGATAAGCACATCCTCCACTATCAGATCTAGCCCACTTGCAACCGTCATATCTCCTGATTACCTTAGGCAATCCTCATTCTCAAACTGTTGTCTTTTCTTTCTTTCTTTTTTAGCTCTCGGCCTAGCAATTCTAGTTCTTGAAGCAAACCCAATTGTTTTCTTTCCAGTTCCATCCCTGGATCTCACAACAGCTGGAGTCCCTCTGTCCTTGGAAAGAACGAATTTCACCTGGTCCTCTGATACAGTGACATATTCTCTTTTGCCAAGCCCTCGGCTCGAAATATTTAGAAGTCATCTTGAAGTAAATTTTTTGCGACTTCATGTTCTGAGATAAGAAATGCATGCGATGTATATGCATTCTCCAAGCACCACAACGTATCATGTATATTTTTGGGCTAATTTTCAATGCCGCTTTGAGTTTTGACGCATCATCTTCAGGGTTTACAACAAGTATTAGATCCACGTGGGATAGCTCATTTTTGCGTGGATCCAGTGTTTTTTAGGGTGAATTTTGGAGCAGAGGTTAAGCTTTGAAAGCCACGGAGAAAAGGATGCTTGGAAGTAACATTATTCAAGATAAAGTAAACTTGGGTGGTTGGTGGCATTTGGAAATTTAATTACAATGATGGCGCTAATGAAATCTGATGATCCAAAGTGCAATTTGGCATTGAGTGATGCCTCCATGGTTCAACGTGCAGTTTATTGAGATTTGATTCCTTTATTCCATATGTGGGAGATGATCCCACAAACAACAAGTGATTGTGTGGAACAATAACAATCTTAGCATAATTTTTTTTTTACGGTTTCTTCCATCGGCGTTGCAAAAGTCTTGATCGGTGTTCTGAGGTTGCCACAAGAAGGCATCCATTACAACAATGATTGTCTGAGAATTGCATACTGGGTTGATTAGTTTTCAAATAGTTTGACTTATGATTGCAGAATAGTGTGGTAAGGATTGGTATCATTCAAATGTTGATGCCAGTTTATGATTATAGTAAACAAAGTTGATAGCAGTCTCACTTGAAATTCAAGGCTTGATTTATTTTTAATATTTATCATATTATTCTCGTAAAAAATTAGTGAGAGGGTATTGAAAATATTTTTGGAGCAATAAGGAAATTCTATGTGTAATTTTTTTATTTGGAGAGATAAGGGCAATATTATAACTTAAAGTAATGTTTTACTTTGAGGGGGGGTTAGAGTACATTTTTCATGAAACTTTGCAGGATTGTAAATGACTCAAATTTTGAAAGATTTTATTGTAAAATTCCTAAGAGAAATTGATTAGAGCCAAGTGCAAAAATCAGTCATTTTTCTCCTTCAATGACTATATGATTGTCAAGGTCAAGCCCTCATAGATCGTTTTTTGTGTAGGTTGTTTTATGTGACGTGTTGTTCATCTTTCCCATGCTTGATTCTTTTTAATGCAAAGCTTCAAACCTACAATGTCCATGCTTATTAATCTGTTTTCTGATTCTGATAAGCTTGAAGGGGTAAAATCAGACAAGACATGGAAATCTCATTGAAAGCACTCTAATATATAATGAATTGTGGCAGGACATATGTGATGGAGACATTAAGCCTAATAAACCTACAAATGTAAGTTCACTTGCAAAATGGGAAGTTAAAAATGTCAAGGCACTAGCTCTTATAATGTCTTCAGTAAATGATGAGATGTATATTCATATTGAAAACTCCTCAGATGCATGGAATGCTTTGTGTGCTTTCAAAGATCTATTTGATACACAACCTAAATAAAAAAATGGTGATCTATAACTGAAGTTGCTTCAACAAAAACTAACTGAAGGAGGAGATGTCCTTGAGTATATCTCCAAACTTAAAAATACTAAGCAAGAAATAGTAAAACTCGGATTTCCAGCATTAGATATAGTTTCATGACTACAATTCTAATTGTTGGATTCCCTTCTCCTTACATGAATTTGTTGGAAACTCTACAAGTAACCGGAAAGTTAGATAAATTAAAGTTTGATGAGCTAAGTGAGATTTCTTCTTCACACAGGCCAGCACAAGTAAATCATCAACTGACAATTCTATAGGAAGAGGACATTTCAATCCACATCCAGCAGCACATAGTGGACAAGGTCGTGGAAGAAGCCAAAATACAGGAAACTTTCAGGGAAGAGGAAACAGTTAAGGCAGAAGAAACTTTCAAAACAAAGGCAACTTTCAAGGCAGAGGAAATAGCCAAGGAATAGGTCAAAGTCAAGGTAGAGGGACAACTCAAAATAGAGGCCAAAGCAGAGGTAGATGATAGTATCAAGTAAGAGATAGAGACTTGAATCAAATTGTATGTAGAAGATGTAACAAAGTGGTCCATTTTTCAGAAGATTGTAGAACTTCCATTGATAAAATTACAAAGTTCCATCAAAACACAGCTCAATTTGCCACTGATCAAGATAATGATGGCTCAGAATATTTCTTCACATCATGTCAAATATCAGAATCAACAGCATTAGTTTCCATTTTTTTCAAAGTGATTATGAAGATGCATGGATTTTAGATATAGGAGCAACTCAACACATGACTTTTCGACAAGACTTCTTTTGGAACTTCCAGCCATGCCACTTGAATTCAATATTTTGTGCTTATGATACAAAACATACTCCTTATGGACAAGGTGTCGTTAAAGTTTATCTTCCTAACATTGGAGAAAGATTGATTTAAAATGTATGGTATGTACCCACCTTTAAAAGGAATTTGTTGTCTTTAGTCTCGATCCGACAAGCCAAACATCAGGTGGTTTTGGAGGATGGCCTAGTTAAAGTAAATTCAAACAAACAAAACATGAAAACAATGATGATAGGATATGAAAATGGAAAAATGTTAAGGATGAAAGGAACAATTATTCCAAAGAATTCTGACTTTGCAGGGGGAAGAAGCACAAACATTTCACCTATCAGATTATGGCATGTGAGATATGGACATCTAAGCTTTGACAGTCTCTCTCAACTGCAAAAACAAGGAATGGTTAAGGGACTTCCTACCTTCAAGAAAGAAAATGCAAGATGTGAAGCTTGCATTTATGGAACACAAAGTCGAGAGACCTTCCCGACAAGTTCATGGCGAGAAAACAAACATTTGCAATTAGTACATAGTGACATTTATGGACCCTTGCAAGCTTCTCTAGGAGGTTACAAATATTTCTTACTCTTTATTGATGATTTCAGCATAATGACATGGGTTTACTTCTTGAAGCATAAGTCAAAGGAATTTGAAAAGTTTAAAACTTTTCGTAAACATGTTGAAAATGAAGTCAAAGAAAATATTGGCACTCTTAGAACTGACAATGGAGGAGAATTCACTTCAAATGAATTCCAAAGTTATTGCAGACACAATGGGATCAAGCAACATCTTACGAATGTCTATACTCCATAGCAAAATGGAGTAGTAGAAAGAATGAATCGCACTTTGTTAGGAATGGTGAGTTCTATGTTAACTTTTAAAAAGTTAAGTCCTATTTATTGGACAGAAGCAATCCATATAGTTGTTCACTTAAGGAACAAGTCTCCCACTTCTTCCTTGGATGGAATCACACCTTATGAAGCATGGTCTGGTTTCACACCTAAAGTTAAACACCTTAGAGTTTTTGGTTCCTTGTGTTATGCCTTAGTTCCAAAATAAAAACAAACTAAGTTTGACTTGCGAAGTTTGAAATGCACAATGATTGGATATTCGGATGAGAAGAAAGGGTACAGGCTTCCGTAAAATGGGAAATTTGTTGTTAGCATAAATGTAATTTTTGATGAAACTGAGAGTAAGAGTGTTGAAGAAATAGAAAGTCTTCTTCAAAAATTTGAAACAAAAGGAGATAAAAGAAAAGCAAACATTCAAAGTCAACCAAATTCACAAAATTGGTATGAGCTTGATTTTCCTTCCTTTGAAGATGATTCATCTAGTCTGTCTACTTCACCAACATAGTCTGGGTCATCTAGCAATTCATTAGAATCTCCTAGTAGTTGTAGTTCTTCTCACAATGATTCTTCGGCCCCAGAATCTGCAGTTGATCAACATACCTTGGTTTACATTAATCCTCTTTATAATGATGGAGACTTTTCAGAATCTCAAACAAGTGAACATCAATTGCCGAAATGGGTTGTTCAACTCTTGAAAGATGTAAGGCTAGATGAGAAAAATAAAATAGGAAGAAGGGGGTCCACCAGGAATGAAGGAAATTTTTCCTTGATCAGGAATGATGTTATTGAACCCTCCACATATGAAGAGGCAATAAAATAGAAAGAATGGAAACTCGCTATGATTGAAGAATATAAGGCAGTTCAAGACAACAACACTTGGAAACTTGTTGATTGTCCTCAAAATGTTAAACTAGTCGAAAGCAAATGGGTTTACTTAATTAAGTACAACCAAAATGCAGAAATCGAAAATTACAAAGCTAAACTTGTGGCTAAAGGTTTTGCACAACAGGAAGGCATTGATTATGAGGAGACTTTTGCTCCTGCAACAAAATGGAACACCATCCACTTAACACTCGCATTAGCAGCAAAAAAGGGATATAAAGTGCATCAGATGGATGTAAAGAGTGCTTTCCTTAACATATATTTAAAGGAAGATGTATATATGACACAACCACCAGGTTTTGAAATTGAAGGGAAAGAACATAAATTCTATAAACTAATTAAGGCTTTATATGGGTTAAAACAAGCTCCATGAGCTTGGTATGCCAAAATGGATGAATACCTTCGAAAGGTTTCCTTTCAATGAAGTGAATCTGATGATCCTTTGTATGTATGTCAATAGGGTAAAAATATTGTGATTATTCTTGTGTATGTAGATGATTTGATCATTACTGGAAACAATGATGATCATATTGTACAGGTGAAAAAGGAGTTACATGCAGGTTTTAAGATGACAGACTTGGGATTACTTCACTACTATCTTGGAGTTGAAGTATTCCAACGTCCAGATCATATTTTCATTTCTCTGAGTAAGTATGTAGCAGAAGTTCTTCAGCTCTTCGAAATGTAGGATTGCAAGCCCGTTATTACCCCCATGGAACAAAACTTGAAACTTTCAAAATTTGAAGGGGGGAAAGGTGGATAGCACTACTTATAAAAAGTTTATTTGCAGCCTGATTTATCTGACAATGACTCGGCCAGATATATCTTATGTATTTAGTATTCTTTCACACTTTATGTATGAACCACGAGACAACCAATAGAATGTTGCCAAAAGGGTTCTATGATATCTCCAAGGAACAAAATATTTTGGTCTTCTTTACAACAAGACTAAAAGATTTGTACTTGGTGGATTTTCAGATGCCGACTTTACTGGAAGTATTGATGATCGAGCATCAACCTCTGGTTATTTAATGAACATGGGGTCAACTACAGTATGTTGAAGTTGCAAGAAACAAGCTATAGTGGCCACTTCTTCAGTTGAAACAGAATACATATTAACATGGGAAGCAGCATGTGAAATTGTTTGGTTGCATAGATTTTTGCAGGATGTGGGCATTCCCCAAGCATAAGCTACATCATTATTCATCAATAGGCAGCCAGCGATAAAGCTTGCCAAGAATCTAGTTTTTCATTCCCAAAAAAACATGTGGACACCAAGTATCATCACATTAGATCGCTCATTGCCAAGTATGTCATCAGGTGAGTTTATTGTCCTACAGAAGATCAAGACTCCAATATTTTCACAAAACCACTTCGCAAGATTAAATTCATTAAGTTCAAATATGAACTTGGTAACTATTGTAATGTATCTTTGGATCATAGGGTGGAATGTTAGATGATCCAAAATACAAAATTCATAATTCACAAAGTTAGGATAGAATATTTAATTATATATTGTAGATACTTAGAAATAGAATATTGTTGTAAAAGATATGACATCTAGAATAATGTCGTATCTTAGGCTCCAATTTAGGAGTAGCATTAGTAGATTGGTTAGAATGACATTTATTGAAAATGGACACTTGTTAATTTAATAAGTAGTCCATCACAAGCATAGGTTAGGAAATTAAGCTTGTATATAGTTCATTCTCCTGATTGCAAGATTGTTGGAGTGCTTGTGTAAACTCTTGAAAAATTAATATGTAATTTCTTTTTTGGTTAATAAAATTGTGTGTCTGAGGACACTTCTGACATTATATAATTTTTTTATTTCAATATTTTTTTAAATGATATTTAATTTTAACTATAGAGTGGAAGGTGATAATTAATAATTATATTTTTAAAATTTTATGGTTTATATAGCAAAATAATGAAATTAAGTTTGGAGTATGTTTTAAAATTTCTTTTTCTTGACTAAGAGTTTCTCTTCCTAAAAATTAAGACCAAGAGACATCTAGTAGGAGTGAAAGTTTACTCCTTTAAGCACCACAGCTGATAATTCTGTGTGGTGTGGGTTTCCTTGAATAAGATTGATGGGTCAACCCACATTTACAAATAATAGCGAATGATAGAACTTGTCACCACTACTAGTTTTATGAAAGGTTTTTCAAATTGATTGGAAAAAAAAATATAATATTACAACATCTCTTCCATACTGGACTAAAAAATACCTCTTAACACAATAAAATTTATTACATTTTTTTTAAGAATTAAATTGAAATAAAGAAAAAGATAAAATTTTCTTTTATTGTTTTGAGTTGATAATATGGTTTAAGAGCTCTGCAAAAAACCCTAATGGACCATGAGGTAGATGGCGAGGAGAAACCAAGACAAAAAACGGTGCAAAAACCTAAGAGCAACAACAATAGACAATTGTGGAAACCGAGAGTAGCAGTAATGACGGAAGATGTCAGGAGGGG
Source organism: Pinus tabuliformis (assembly GCA_031772625.1). NCBI lineage: Eukaryota > Viridiplantae > Streptophyta > Pinopsida > Pinales > Pinaceae > Pinus > Pinus tabuliformis. Next base: position 271,265,123 of record CM062805.1, read on the forward strand.
AGAGATCCCCTCCTACCAAGATGCAATGGCAGGCGAAGGACAAAAAAGTCATCTGGCAGCAGGAAAGCAGAATGCATGCCTTGTCCTAGGGGCGACCTAGCAAGCAATAAAAAGGGGAAAATGTCTACCATGTGTGGAGGAGAAACCATGGTTTGTAATCCCACCAAACAAAATGGAAAGGTACAAAAGCTACATGAAAGATCACACGACCTCACCAGATGAATTCAGCAAAAATGGTAGCCCCTAGGACACATCGAGATGAAGCTAGGAGCGAAAGGCTTCTTTACGGTAATCTTCTCAAACCGGCAAGACAAAGAAAGAATGTTTGAGAATGGCCCTTATTTTTATTATAATGCTGGTCTATTCATGAGGTATTGGGAAGAATGCTATAACCCTGATAAGGAAAAAAATTTAGCAGCACAGGTATGGGTTAGATTATTTGGCTTACCAAAGGACTTATGGGACCCGAAAATTCTAGAAGGGATAGGAAGCACGATAGGGAGTTTTGTGAAAATAGCGGAAACTATGAAGAAAGGAAGGTATACTTCATATGCTAGGATATGTGTATACATGAATATCGCTAACCCGATGCTTGATACAATAGAGTTAGAGTACCACGAAGAGGTTTGGCAGAAAACCCTGGACTATGGACATATACTTTTTAGATGATGTAGATGTCATGAATATGGACACCTAGTTAAAGAGTAGCCACTAACAGCAAGAGAAGAAGAGAGAAAAAGTAAGCAGCAGAAAAAAAACAAACAGACGAGGAGGGATTCTAGGAGGTGAAGAGTAGAAGATGACCAACAAAAGAAAACTCTAACGAAGGTAAAAAGGAACAACAAACAGACCTAGGAAGATCAAAAAACTTTGAAATCCTCCAAGAAGAAGGGTAAGATCATAATAAAACCATGGAATACCAAGAAGACAACGAGAAAGAAGTAGCTCAAGTAGTGAATGGACCCACACCAAGAGAAAAGCACAAAGTGTTATCCTAGAAAGGAAAAATAACAGGAAGAACAGACAGAAACTATGGTGATAAATAGGGGAGAAGACCTAAGCATAGAAGAAGAAGTCCTGAGAAACTTATTAAATGAATGGAGAAACCTGGATGAGTCATTTATCCCCAAGGATCAAAAAAGAATCTATGCGGAAACATTCTATAAATATCAAGCCAAACAAGGAAAATGAAAAATAGATATGGAAGAGCATCAAGCGAGTCAAAAGGATAGTCGACGAAACCAACAAGGAAAATTAAAAGGAGGAAAAAAACAAGGCCGAAAAAATATTAAGGATTCCATCTAGCTCATGGGGGAAATGTTAGTAAACACAGGAGAGTTGTTCCACTTTCGGTGGTGTTCCAAAATCTCAATCAAACCCCCCAATTATTATTACATCATGGAATATAAGAGGTTTGAATAGTAAAGGGAAGCAGAGACACCTTGCAGAACGGTTGAGAAAATACAAACCCCAGATAATGTTGATCCGGGAAATCAAAATCTCCGGCGAGAATATGGAGGAAATCCTAAATAAAATTAAACCTAAATATGAGCAAGTAACCCTAAATGTTAAACGAAGTTTGGGAGGGATCGCAATCATCTGGGACCCAACAGAAGTCATAACAAACTGGTGGATAGGACTGCCCAAAATCCTTACAGGAAAATTTAGACTCATAGGGCAAAGTGAATGGTTTCTAGTTTCAACAGTCTATGGACCCCACACCCCAGTAGATGGAGGTAGCTTCCTCACTCATATGCAAAAACTCGGGAATATGCATCAGGAATAGATGTGGATCATTGCAGTATATTTCAATATGAGAACTTCCAAAGAAGAGAAGAAAAGAGGAATACATATAGATGACACAAAGATGGAGAGATTGAAAGAATTGCAAATGGAATTAAGGTTGGTGGACATCCCAACTATAAATGGAAAATTTACCTAGAACAACAGAAGAGGAGGGAATAGACAAATAGCATCATGGCTGGACAGATTTCTAGCCTCTAAACAACTCATAGGAAAGGATATCTTCTATGAAGCTTCCATTCTCTCCTCTATAGGGTCAAACCACTGGCCTATTAAACTGGAGATTGCAATGAATCCTCAGAACAAAAACAGTCCATTCCGGTTCGAGGCCTTCTCGCTAAGAGATCCAATTTTCATAGACAAAATGAAAACTTGGTGGCAGGAGAGTAAAAACAGCATGGAAGGTAGAAACAAAATGCATACGTTCCAAATTAAACTAAAGGACCTAAAGGAAAAATAAAGAAATGGAACAAAGAGGAATTTGGTAACATTCAAAAAGAGAAAGAAATACTACAAGCAGGAACAGAGAGAATCCAAAAACAAATCATAGAGGGAGGAAGAAGTGTCGAGCTGGCAGAGGAGGAAGGTAGAGTGATTACCCAAATCGAGGAAAGAAGAAAGCAAGAAGAAGTTATATGGAAACAAAAATCAAGAGTCCAATGGCTAAAAGAATGGGAGAAAAATATGAAATTCTTTCATAAAGTAATGTTGAACCATAGACAGGATAATAGAATATTCTCACTCAAAGAGAGTCAAGGGAATAGGATACTTCAACAAAAAGAAATGGAGAGGTTACTGGAAGACTACTTCAAAGGGATCCTGACTGAACCTAATGTTTGAAGGGAGGAGGAAATAACTAATGTTTGCCAATATATCCCCAAAAAAGTGACCAGAGATCAAAATCTGGCCCTACTTAGGGTAATCACGAAAGAAGTAGTGGAGGAAGTAGTAAAAAAAAGAGCGAAGAAAAAGGCCTCGGGGCCTAACAGATTTACTATAGAACTCTACCAAGCATCTTGGAGCTTCATGAGCCAGGACCGCGTGGAACTAGTGCAAGAATCAAGATGTACGAAGTGCATGCACTCGGCTCTAAACGCCACCTTCCTTGCTCTGATTCTGAAAATGGAGAACTCAGAAGAACCCCAGTGCTTTAGACCAATATCTCTATGTAATGTAGTATACAAAATATTGGCTACAATAATTGTAAACAGACTAACACCAATCCTTCCTGACCTCATAGCTCAGGAGAAAACTGGATCTATCAAAGGAAGACAAATAACAGGTCGCATAGTAATCGCTCAAGAGGTAGTACACTCACTAAAAAAGTTCTAAAAACAAAGGTATGCTGATAAAATTGGATCTAGCGAAGGCTTATGATCGTCTTAGTTGGGAATACTTGGGAGGTATCCTAAAGGCTTATGTCTTTGTTGAGAGATGGGTGAAGTTGATAATGTCAATGGTTAATACCCCGGTGATGTCGGTCCTACTAAATGGATCCCCATCGGAAGCTTTTAACCCTATGAGAGCTCTTAGATAGGGAGATCCTCTCTCCCCGTTCCTATTCATTCTTGTGACAGAACGTCTGGGCTGGCTGGTGAAAGCACATCTGGCCAATGAATAGATAAAGGGATTACGCATATGGGGTAATGAAATTCCTATAACACATCAACAATTTGTAGATGATTTCATGCTCTATAGACAAGCTACTCTCAAGGGAGCCTAACATAATCTAAAAATTCTCTTAGAGTTTACGAAAGCCTCAGGGACAGAGATTAATAGTGAGAAATCAGAAATCTTCTTCTTTAACTCCCAGGTAGCATCCCAAAGATTCTTGGCCAGAATAATGGGATTCCAATTAGGAAGTTTTCCAGCTAAGTATCTTGGCATCATGCTCAATGAGTGTTAGCACAGAGTAGAAAATTGTGGACCTCTTATAGGTAAGACAGGAAAGAATATAGATAATTGGATATTTAGGGCTTTGAATACCCCTAGCCAGATAATCTTATTAAAATTAGTCTTGCAATCAATCCCAATATATCAAATGTCTAGCCAAGCCATCCCTAAATCCATCTGTCAAAATTAGTGGCCATGTTTAAGAAATTTTTATGGCAAGGAACAAGTAAAACATTAAAATGGGCATTTCTCTCCTGGGAATGGCTCAACAAACGTATCAAAGATGGAGGATTAGGTTTTCATGACCCTTACACCCTCAACCAAGTGATGGAAGCAAAACTATGGTGTCACTGGACACAAGGAGGGCAGGACCTGTGGAAGAAAATATGGGAGAAGAAATACGAGGCAGCAAAGATGCCAGAAGATAGGATGAGAAGCCAAACAGAGAAGAAAGGATCAGCAGTATGGAACTTCCATAGAACGAGTAACAATCTAATAAGAGATTACAATTTTTGGGAAGTAAGAGAGGGGGACACTGCCACGTTCTGGGAGGAATCTTGGCAACAACGAGAAAGCTTCTCCATAAAGAAGCCCTCTAAGAAATCGATGAATTTACCTCTTGAACAGAAGGCGAATTGGTCGGAAACTTCTGGATGCCAAGTACAGGGAAATACTGGCGAAATTGGAAGAAAAAAGATGACTGGGTAGAAGCCCCAGATATACCAAGCTGGGAAATTTACAACAAAGAAATGGCATCGAGGAAAGTTGTGGTAAAAATAGGGCAGGACATACTCCGATGGGGAACTCAAATAAAAGGAATACCCTCTATAGCAGAAGGTTATCATTTAAAGGCAGGGCACAATAGACCGACAGAATAAAAAAAATGGAAAAACATCTAGAAAATTAAGACTTGGCCTAAAGTAGCTTTCTTTCTCTAAATTTTCCATCATGGTCGTGCACTAACTTGGGATCAAATACGGATGAAACGCATGCAGGGACCCTTGCGATGCGCACTATGCAATAACAAGAGGAGATGCTGGAGCACCTAACCAACAACTGCATCATCAACTGCAACCTGTGGAGAAATCACCAGTAAATGTTTGAAAACAATCATAGAAACTACGATAATAGAAAAAATACTCTGGAAAATTGGATAAGAAAACCTTACCGGAACCAGATCCTAAGCCGCGCATGGATGTTGTCCATATGTCTCATGCTATGGAACATCTGGAAGGAAAGAAACAGTGTGATATTCAATGAAGAAAGGAGAACCTCGGTCGAAATATGGAAGCAAACAACACAAAATATCAGAGAAACTATTTTAGCAGAACGGTGGAATGATGAAGACTAGAAGATCAACCAAACAAAGGAGAGAACCATGCAATGCCTACAATTAAACCAGAGCATGACAGACATATCAAAAAGTAAGCCTCAAACCAGAGAGGTCAAGGAGATTAGCACTTCTAGGCATCCACCCCAAGGCTTTGTCAAGCTAAACTTTGACGGGGTAGCAAAAGATAATCTAGGAGAAGTAGGAATAGGGGGGTTATTCAGGGACGATGGAGGAACCACTCTGAGAATTTACGCGATTGATTGCAAAGAATCAATGAACAATGAGGTGGAGTTACATGTGCTAAAACATGGACTCGAAATTGCCATCTGTGAAAAGTACTAGAATCTTTAGATTGAAGGTGATTCAAAACTGGTAGTCGCATGGTAAAACGACCACAAAACGTTACACCAACGGAAAATATTAGCTGGATCTAGAGAACAACATGGTTGACCAATGAAATAGGGAAATTGATAAACAAAGTCGACTATATTCTCCCCACACATGTAAAGTGAAAAGGAAACAGACCAACAAAGTGGCTGGCTAATTGGGGGAGTCGAAATAGTGGAAGGTCGATGGATCTCGGAGGAACAGAGCTCCCTCAACCAGAAGAGAAGGCGTAGCTACAGAAACTCCTAAAAGTCAATAACAATGGCAATAGGGATCTAGAAAGGAATGTTTAGGAAAAGGTAGTAAGTGGAAGAAGCGGGGAAAGGACACAACCAATGATGACAGAAAGGACACACGAGCAAAATGAAAGGAGTAAGAGGAAAAACGGGTAGCTGACGGAGCAAGGTAGGGATGGATCGCATCCCCAGAGGCTAGCAGAGGGGCAATCAAGGAATGAGATGGTTGAGGGCAAGTGTGAGGTTGGTCAGAGGGTCAGAGAAGGGACGGAAAGTGGTAGCAAAAGGGTAGATAGGACACAGCAAGAGCAGCCGGGAGGACGTAGGCAGTGATGTGGAGTAAAGACAAAGAAAACGGTCGAGGAACATTCCGAGATGAGGAATCTGGAAAGTGTGCCGGTAAAGAAATAGGACAATTGGAGTGTAGAAATTTTACCTATAGAATAAACCGATATATGCAATTTTCTAAAGCATAATACTTGTTCTACTTCTACAAAACATTAAGCGGAAGCATAATTGAATTCCTGAGCAACATCAAGTAGAAACAAGCATAACTGATAAAAAGAAATCAAACACATATAACACAAAATATATCACTCGGGAAATCACCAGCATAAAATCCCAACACTGCATTATCAATCAGGTGGAAATTCTCTTCAACATACAAAAAGAATAAGATCAATAGCTATCCTAGTCTCTCTGTACTCTGATGATCTTCAATCAGAAGATGAAAATCATGGGCTACCTAGGCCTCAATATATAGGCCACAAGTTCTCCAATCTCCTATAATAGATCCTTCTCCATGCAAGGAATACTTACTAGAAATATCTAAGCATCTGATAGTACATTGTCCCACATCTGATCTCAACTGGGTCTCTAACAGAACTGACATGCAATAGTAATCCATGAGTGAATTCTCAGTTATCTAAAATAATAGTTGTCACATGCATGCAAGCATTAACAAACTATATTTTATTATTTTAACAACTTGTTGAAATAATATAATTGGACTTGACTAGTTAGAACTAAGTCAACTGATTCTCTCATTATAGAACTCATAATTAATTCCTCAATCAATGGAGGAAATTAAGGATAAATTCCTCAATCAGTTGGACAAGTCATGTGCATGCTCACGAAGACTTCAAAATCGAATTTCCTTAAATAATTAACTCAACTGAACTAATTAATTAATATTTCCAATTGTTGTTAAGAATAGAATTAATTTTACTTCTTATAGATAGAGTAGGGACTGCTATAAATAGGAAGGGACCGAGAAATGCTATTTTTAGAACTTTCTATTTTTAACAGTTTCACCTCTCATCCAATGTCGCCAATGACCTCACTGGCCAAACTGCTATTTTTCAACATGCTATTTTTAACAGGTCTATTTTTAGCACATTCTAAATTTAGCATTTCTTGTTGCACACTTTTCAACATGGAGCTCAGAAGAGACAGAAGCAAAGGAATAACCCCAAGGGAGATTGATGTGGCAATAGTTACTTGCATGCAGTAGAGAATGAAGTTAGTTGGAACGAAGAAATGTGGTAGACGGGAGCTACGAACAGAAAAAGGAGACAACAACAGTGGGGTAAGGTGGTATGTAGTCTCAACCTCTTACTCTGTCTTTTATGTTGTATCTAGAAGTAGTAGTCTAGGTAACATTCCTGAGAGGACCATGAATATTATATCTGGAGGCAGACAAAGCCAGTATGTAGGAGCCATCAGATCCGAGCAATGGTGTCCACCTCTGACCAGAGGAGTAGGCTAGAAAGCTCAGGCTCCAAGGATAACTATTGGTCATCCGGGGAAAATACCAATGGTCTCCTCAGGAAAGGAAAGACCAAATCCAGGAATTTTATTAGAGCGGGGAAGGAAAGAACCTTAGGAAGGTGAGGTACCCCTCTAAGTAGCCAGACCCAAGTACCTAGAAAATTTATAAAAAAGGCGAGAGGAAGAATTGGTAGGAAATCCTTGGAAGAAAAGAGAGAAAGCCACTTCCTTCGGCAGTCGGGAAGAAGAGACGATCTATACAGGACCTCAGAAAGATAGAAACATGGGAAACAAGGGGTACCCTTAGCCATGTTTAGTGTAGAAAAGGAAATGGGCCATTTCAAAGGCCAACGCTCGGTGCGGGATGCACCTTTACACCCTTATCCTTCCCTGGGAAACTAGAATCCAGACAAGGAAAGGGTGGTAAGTAACTGGATCAAAAATCAAATTCTAAACTGGGTTACTGACTTATGTTATCATGTCTTGATAGGTAAGAAACATTTAGTATAGTGCAGTGTTCAGTCCAGAAAGAAAATGGCCCCGAGGAAAGTGAAATGTGTACCAAAACAGGAAGAGGGTACCAACAAAACTGCGGAAAGGAGAGGCAGGAAAATTGAGGCAGAGCACATGATGAGCATTATAGATGCGTACATGGTGGGGAACCCACCTCAAATCAGGGAGCAGATAGCTAGTTGGGAGAGAGAGCTGAGATCTATCAACATGAACCAGGAGGTCCCTAGGGGAGAATGGGAGCCCATGGTACTGGACCCTGGCAACTCGTGGAGCAGCAATTCCCGCTTCACCATAACTCTACAACAATACTGGATAATGAAGCATGTGGTAGCCAGAGCCATGAACCTGAATAGGGCTACCCAGGAGGACGAAGAAGTATAAATGTGGCAACGGAACGAACAGTAAGAAAACCAGAACCAGGAAGAAATGGAAAACATTAAAGCTGTGCACCTCAAGGAAATTGCAACAATACAAATTCAGGCCTCTAGCAACATCCTCATCTTGGGGAGAATTGAACAGATTCTGAGAGACCCAATATGGACAATGGAGTAGAGAAGTGAGATCCCTAGATCAAGCACCAAGGTGCCTTCCCCTATAATTTCCTCCAATGAGGATTGATGCAGTATGTTAAGTTTGTTAGTGCTTTCTTTTTGTGATAAATTAGAATATGATGTATTACCTTAAAACAAAATATAGGATAATGAGTAGAGCTCGTAAGAACAGATATGCTAGATAGATAGAGATGAACACTTTCAAATTTTGGGTTGGTTTTAATGTAGATAGGTGGTTACCTAGTTTCCTACGGGTAGGTTAACCACCCGGGACAAATGATGGATGTAAATTTTGATTTTGAAATATAAATAGCAGCTCTACCAAAGTTAACAAAAAAAAAACAAAACAAAAGATAAAATAGTTTTTTTTACAAATATATGTTATGTTGAAATGAACTAAAATAATATAATTCACTTAAATTTAGAAAAAATGATTTAAATAAAAAATAAATACTTTGGATTGTGAAAATTAATAATATAATGAAATACTCCCAAAAGTCATCATAGTAGGAGGTGAAAATGTTACGTTATCAATTTATAAACCAACAATCTCAATTCTAAGGCTATATTGAACCCAAATTTACTGATAGTAGTCAATGATAGTTGTAATCACTACTAGTTTTACGATAGGCTTTTCTTGTTTGAAAAAACAAAAAACAACATAATATTACAATACCTCTTCCATACTAGACTAGAAAATATTTGTCAACCCAATAAAATTTATTACATTGTTTTGTAAAAATTAAATTCAAATAAAACAAAAGGTTACAATAATTTTTTTTACAAATATATATTAGGTTGGAATGAACTAAAATAATATAAATCATTTAAATTAAAAAAAAATATGATTTAAATAAATAAATAAATACTTGGAATTGTGAAAATTAATAAGAAGATAATGAAATGTTCCTAAAAATCGTCATAACAAGATATGGAAATGTTACATTATCAATTTATAAACTAACAATTTGTATTCTAAGACTATATTGAAGAGCAAAACATAGGTTAAGTTTTTATTCCCTACCTCACTTGAATATCGTCGATACAATGAAAGTTAGCGTTACCACTGCCCTTTGGAATGTTGCCATCATCGGTGCCTCTAATGCATTACGAGGCTTTTGTTGGAGATTTAGGGACATCTTATTCAGTCTTCCATTTAGATGCGCTACAAGGACACCCGCATTAGGCTTCTAGCAATTTCTAAGCCCATCAAGCATAACAAGGGAGAAAAGGTGACATTTTTCCCAATTGTCACAGTTGGCCATGAACCCATGATCATAAACACTGCCCATGAAGAGAAGGTTAGTGATGTGGATTATGGTGTTGTAGAAACCCTGAAAAAAACTGTGGCTACAAAACACGTCATTCAATTCGACGATATCTTTCCTCAAACCCAAAAAGAAGGGCCATAGAGTGCTCATGATCCTTCAAGGGTGTTGCAATACTTGTGTGGGACTGGTAGGGAAATGTTTGATGGAAATTTTCTGTCAAGCTTGCCACATAAGCTCTTTTTTTGGCTCCTAATCCAATCATCCAGCCATTGGATGGTATTAGGGGTTGTGGGGTCCAAAAATTTCCAACATTTGTTAAAACCCTAGCTAGAAAATTTGTGTGCCTGTGGATCTGTGAATGGGAGGTTGTATCTTCACTTGCAGACATAATTTGTAAGCTTACGGGCATTCCAGAGGGGGGTGTGAGGATCATTTTTGAGGGAAGTCAATTAAATCTCGAAAATGCTTTGAGGGATTGTGGCGTAAAGAATGATGTCTTTGTTTCTCTCATTTCCATTTTGTGAGGAGGTGCCAAAGGTAATGAGGCATCCTCTACCCCAAAACCCTTCCCATTCAAACAAGTTCTCAATTCAATCTCAACTCCCAATCCCCAAAGTATCTGTTGGACACCTAATCCTCAATGGGTTAGTGTGGAAGCCGAATCGACAAAAGGTGTCTAAGAGACCTTGGGATGTGAAACCCAACAGTCACATATTGTACTATAAATGTAAATCATTTGTTAATAAAAATTGTACCCTCATGATTTATCATTCAAGTTATTCTTTCTCCCATGTCTGTTTAACATGGTATCAGAGCAGGCATATTCCTGCCCTACATAATTAATTTGAGCCATTTGTTCTATGGCCTTTCTGTGCAGTTTATTTCTACCACAAACTTCATGAATATTTTCTCATGAATATTTCTTGAGCTAAATTTTAGCTGCTCCTGACACTGCATGTGCCACCTCCTGAGAATTTTCTGCCTGAAATCCGCTGCTAACTGACATCTTTGACCCCTGTCTGCCATATTCACTTGAATGATGAAACGTTCCTCTGCCTAACACTACCAGTGTTGTCCAAGCTATTCTGACATGTTTGTCTACCATATTCCTTACCCGCGCTCTCATTCTTTGCCATATTCCATTTATAAAACCCGCGCTTAGCATTAGACCGTCGTCTGACATTCACTTGATAAACTCTTATGAAGCTGGTGGATATTGCATATTGTATCAATTTATGACAATCGAAGGATAAAATTACAGCGATTATATGATTTGTCTGATTGCTTAAATAGTTTAACTTTGTATTTGAGTCCGAACGGGCACTGTTGTATTGAGCGCGTGCACAAATATATAAACTTTAAACTATTAAAATGCCCGTCCTGGAGGATTCGAATAGCCGCTCGCCTGTTATATACTCCTTACCATATTTTCACCCGCTCTTTGTTCTTCCACATTCCCGTTGCTGTTCATGGAAATGCCTTTACCAACCGCACTTGATGTTGAATGTAATCTTACGTTATCTTTCAAGTGAAGTTGTAGTGTTCTCGCCGAGCCGAGACCATTGGACAGAGATAAAAATGAAGGCCATAGAGTTCCAGTAAAGTGTCTCAGTGCACGCATTGATGATTAGTTGAACTGCTACCTGATGTATACAATTATACTCACACACTTGGCATCGCCTGAGAGATGGATTGGGCACTGGTTTATAAATCAATACGAAGTGGATCCTTGTGCTTGACTGCTGCGGTATCCTCAAATTACGATGAATTCTGTTTACATCTTTTTGGGATCCGGCCTATTCAAGATGGAGTTGTGTCCTGTCATTCATTCAGCGGATTCCTTATTCACCTCGAAAGGTTCTGCATGAGGCTGGTTCATTAGGTTCTGGTGACATGCTACTTACCCATAAACTTGATGAAGTTGAACGTTCGGTGAAGAGAATTGAAGTCGTGGTTGAACATTCACAATCATCAGAGGCATCTCCACGATATAGTTGAGCTGACATTATTGAATTGTTGTACATCCTATTTGTTGTCATTTGTAACAGTAAAATTAGATTTCATAAATCTCCTGTGAGAAATATTAACACTGCGTGTGAGAGATATTCGTTGCTCCGTTGATATTAACACTGCGCGTGAATATTTGAGACAACATGATATGCGTGGTTATGCTATTGTCATGATATGCGTGGTTATATTATTGGACCTTTCTTTAATCAGTTTTCCGAAAAGTGCAGAGTTGTGTGGGATGAAGTAGAGGAAGTGAGCCAGGCCAAAGACCACAATTTTTATGATTGTATCATCGCAGAGGCATTAAGGTTAAAGGAGTAATAGTTTGTGTGCTAAATGTTGAGATTGTAATACTTACTCCTCCCTGGTATTACTCTGCTCTTTCATTTGATGCTCCCACTTCCCTTGTAACTCCTTATGCTGCCATCCGCTACTTTGGCATCTACCCATTACTGAAAAGAACATTTTATGTATCACTGATCTCACCCTTTTTCGATTCAAAACTACAGCTCGCCTCACTGAACTCATCTTCCTGATCTGAGGTGGCCTCAATTATTTGTATGCTATAAAATTCCTCGACGACATCATTCCACTCCTCCTGTTCAGCTTATGTGTCTTCGTAATCTTTGTTTTTCTCAATTAAATTGAGTTTTTCCATGGTTGCGCTAAGTTTTTTGTACTCCTCAACGAGACTTCTCCATTCCTCAAGTCGACTAATCTTCTCGGTTGTTGTTTCATCAAACTCATCTGGCGCATCCTTAAAATTGTTGTTATTCTGGGAAGAGAATTGGTTCTCCAACATCTCTTGGAACCTCAGCACCATCAGAAATTCTCCCTTCATACTTTTACCGGTGAAATTGTTCATTCGCTAGGTGGAAGAGAAAAGGCCCTAGTAAATTCGTGCCTTTCATCTCAGGGATTCAAAATTTAAAGGTTGAAACCAGATTAAATGAAGAACTGAGATGAAGAATATGCATGAACAGAACAAATTTAGTGTGTGGTGAAACATTGAGTTATTCATGGTATATGAATTGAAATTTTAATTGGTTCCCTAGTTTACCCGCAAGTAAAGCCGAATTATAAAGTGTTTGTGTGTGGTACTTGGAGGAGCTCAAACATAGTTATCGAGTTACTTAATATATTGCTGTTGGTTGGTCTATTGGTATTCTAGGTCAGTTTCTACCATACCAGAATGAGTTTTTCAAAATTTGGATGCCATTTAGAGGCAGTTTGTGCGGGCTGTATATTCTTCTCACTAGCTGATACTGAAGTGTTGACATACGTTGAAAAGTGAACGATTATTTGAAGGATCCAAGCAAGTTTGCAGTTGTTGCTGCTCCAGTGTAGCGTTGTATTTAAAACTCAATATAGTGCATTGATTCCTTGATTCCACTACTGCATAAAGAGTTTGGTGGGCTGATTGTAATCTTTTATGTTGCACACCGATCATTTGCTGACATTTATAAAGGATATTGCAGTGACATTTAATTGTGAGTGATTGTTTCTTGTTCTTCACTAATTGATAGTTGTGATCAGTTTCTTTAACGTATAAGATAATGAAGAAAATGACCAGACTTGATAATGCATTAGAGTTGTTAAATACTTTGATACATTCCACTATTGATGAGATGGTTAAGATCAACAAAACCTCTCTATTCAATATTAAAATATGTCTACAAAATGCAAAGGAGAATATTGAGTTTTTGCAGCTTGAGACAAAGCTAGAGCAAGAAGAATTAAAACCGAGGAGTCATCATTTTGAACCTGTTTTTGTTCAGAACAATGAAACAGACTCCCATAAACGGCAAGACAATATTGTTGAAGTTCATTCAGATCCAGTGCCCAATAAAGCATCAATTGTACATGGAGATGCAGAAACTCAGTCTGCACTACCCAAGCCCATCATCAAACCTTGGGAACAGCCTGTCCACAACAAGCACAAAACTGGTCTTGGATATGACAAGGACTTGTCCTTTCATATTCCAGACTATGCCAAGCCTATTCAGTTTCATAGTGTTGGATCCATTCATGATAGTTCAACTGCTCCTCATGACAGTTCAGCTTCAGCTGTTCTAGACTCTACCCTTCTTCCACAGCAAAAACAACAACAACAACAACAGATTGTGAAATGCCAACACTGTGACCGAGTTGGCCATTTGAAAGATCACTATTTTGAACTTCATCCATGTAAGCACAATCATAAAACCACCCATTCTTCACATAGATGCTTCAGAAACAAACGTCCTGCAAGAAGAAAGATTCATCTTGGATGGATCGCTTCTTGGCAATGGGAATCAATAGCCAAGAAGATATTCCAAACACATGTCAGAACTTGTTCCAGAGTATTGAACAGCCTTGCAGTTTAGTTTTCTCCATCATCTCACCTTGTATCTGACATGGGGGGAAATGATGATCGTCTACAAGCTTCAAGGTCACATCAAGCGAGCCCGAGCCACAACCTGCCACACCAGTTTCAGAGTTGTAGCTAGAGACAAAGATGCCCTTGAACATGCCTTCAGTTGGAAATCTGGGACACTTCCTCTAGCAGAAGACTTCAACTTCTTGCCAGTTTCGGAAGAATTCCAAGAACAAAATTAAGAACACTTCCTCTAGCAGAAGACTCCAGCTTCTTGCCAGTTTTGGAAGAGTTCCAGGAATTGCATTAAGCATTCCAGAGTTGTTGGTCATCCTTAGCCCATCACAGGTTGAGACTCTCCTTTTCACGTTGAAGTTCTCCCTTTTATGCGGGGTGAGACCTCCCTTTCATGGTTGAAGTTTTCCCTCTTTAAAACAATAGGAGCACTTCCTCTAGCAGAAGACTTCAGTTTCTTGCCAGTTTTGGAAGAGTTCCGGGAACTGCGCTAAGCGTTCCAGTGTTGGTGGTCATCCTTAAACCACCGCCCTTTATACCAACATTTCATAGAGCACATTTAGCCTAGTGTTGCCATGCATTTTTGCACATTTTGTATTACAACTCTCTTCTTGGACTCATACATAACCCTTCGAAATAAAGGGGGGAATGTTGGACACCTAATCCTCAATGGGTTAGTGTGGAAGCCGAATGGACAAAAGGAGTCAAAGGGACCTTGGGATGTGAAACCCAACAGTCACATATTGTACTATAAATGTAAATCATTTGTTAATAAAAATTGTACTCTCATGATTTATCATTCATATTATTCTTGCTCCCATGTGTGTTTAACAATATCTTGCAAGTCAAACCTTTGTGGTTGAACATTTGTTGGAAGCTCTAACTCTCCTTATGAATCTAATCTTCAATAAAATAAAGATTCATTATTTTGTTCAGTGTGCAGTCATTTGTCATTTCCATGGATTCTGGCCCTTAGCCTACACCCTTAAGGATTGGGTTTTTCATAATTGGTCACAAAACTTTTATTTTTTATTTTGTTCCAAATGTTACTTTATAGTCATCTTCAAGGATCCTGATGACTGGAAGTTGGTTTTTAACCAGGGTTGCTAGTTTTCGAGTCGAGCCAAACTCTCAGTTCAACCATTATTTTGATAGTTCAACCTGTTGTCCATGAAAACTCTGGCCACTCCAATCTGGGTGACACTTCCAAACTTAACCCTCCAATGGATTAGGCTAGATTTCCTTGAAAGTATTGGAAATACTCTTGGATGTTTTTCCAAGATAAACATTTAGAGACTAGCTAGTGGGTTCATCTCGTTTTGTTTGCATCTATCTTGAATTAGATTTATGTGCAAGTCTCGCAAACAAAATGATCCTAAAATAGGATAGCAAGGAACTTCATTAGCCTGTAGACTACAAAAACATAGATTTTAGATGCAGATCTTGTCAACAACTTGGGCATCGTCGTAGTGCCTACCCTAAAGGGGTGTCAGGATCCCCTAAGCTGCAAAAACCACACCATGGATGGTGTGATCAAAAGGAAACATCAAACATAAAGAATGATATAAGTAATAAGAAGGATAACACTCAACAAGAAGAGTCATTTCGGGGTTCTTCAACCTTGAATGGTCCTATGCAGCCTATGGTCGATATGCCTATTCCCTCAATGGATAAGAATCCTACAGTTATGGAGAAAGAAATTTCATCTGCATTAATCGTGCCTACAACCGCTAGGAAAATAACAACCTCATGAATACTTTTCAAATAGTGATGGGGATGTTCTGCACTCTGAATAGACACTATCGATGGAGTTTTCTTTGAAAAATGAGAATATGATAGTATCCTTAATTGTAAATGAAAAATTTATATGATAAGTAGATGTTCGTAAGAGAAAAGGGAAAAAAGAAAAACCTTCATTAAAAAAAATTAGTTAGGCTATACTTAATTGGAGACATGACTCTCCGATCATTACTTTTAGTTTGTTGTTACTTAAATATGCACAATGTAATACTTTTGCTATCAATAAAAATTAATGATCAAATATTACACCGAAAAAAAAAATGTAGCATTTTTTTTTTTTTTAATTTAACCCTCTGAATGGTGTAATACTTTTGTTCAGAACCTATTATCATGAGAGGTTGCGAGAAAATTATCTTACTATCATCCCATCGTTTACTTCTTTCAATTTCGTATTCCAATATCATTTCCGGATTTTCCAATGCAATGTAATATAGGGTATTTGTTAATACAGATATTATAATTGCGGAAGGAAGACACGTTATATTATAATGGTTGAATGAAGCTTATATTAATTATTATTTGGCTAAAAAAAAATTGACATTCCACTAATTTTAATAATTTTAAACAAATTTTATGAAATTTATTAAAAAATTTAAAAAATCAAATTTTATTTTTTTTAAATGTAATTTTAATTAATTAATTGGTGACTAATTTTATGTGGTTTTTAAATTGAATGGTATATATATATATATATAGATATCATAATAATTTAAATTTTGATATAATAATATAACTTTCAATATCACATTTCGAACAATCATAACTTATTTCAAAATCAGAATATTTTATAAATATTTTATTTTAATTCAATTGTATAATATTTTTAAATTAAAGCTTAATACTTACAATATAATAAAATTCTTAATAATAAATATTTACCTCATTTTATTATGAATATTATTAACTTGTAAAGATTTTGTTATAGATTAATACTATTGCTTATCAATACTATTTTCTCAAAAACCATGACTCATCTCAATATATATATATATATATATATATATATATATATATATCATTTTTTTTATAGCATTTCTATATTGACTAAATTCTTGATTAAATAAGTACACTAACCTTATGTTAATCCGGTTATAAATCAAAATTATAATAATTTTTATTAATACTATGATAAACATATATATTACTTTTAAATATTATATTAATTTAAAATTAACTCCTCTCATATATATATATATAATGATTTATTTATTTGCAGGTCTGTACACGTTAATTTCAATGGTATATACAAAATTTGAACTACATTTTTTTGGATTTGGGAATTTGGAATGAGGCTCAACAAGGTCGGTTATATCAAAAGTTAATAATTTTTTATTAATTAAAAATTTATTCGTTTTTAGACGTACAAATATATATTTAAAAGATGAGTTAACATTTTTAAATTTGGAGATATTTGGTATGATTAAAAGAATTTTTTATTTATGCATATTTTATTTTTTTGTAAGTTTGGTATTGGTGAGGCTACATCATGGTTATGTCCAAAACTAACACTTGAACAGGATGGAGAATTGAATTAGTGACTTAACATCTAGCAATGCATTAACAGCACATCTAATCAATGTGATATCCAAGATCCCATGAACACTTTCTCTTCGCACATTACTAAAAAATAAATTAATAATAATATCCTCCTCACTATCAATTAACTACTAAATGATAATAAATTTTATTATAGAAATATATATTTAAAAATATATATATTTGAAATTTTACAAATAAAACTTGAATCACATCATAAGCTAACATTTGTATATTTCATTTAAAACTAAAGGGATTTAAGCAAGAAAATAAATAAATCAGAGGACAAGGAGGAGGGAGAAGCAATGCAGTGATTAGCTAGGGTTTGTCGTGCATCCTGCATTTATAGAGGAACTTCTAGAAGTGATCATAGAATAGTGATTCCTGCAGAGAATGATAACATCCTAGACATCCCACCGAGAGCGAAAATATGCAGATTTGTAGGTTGCATAAGAACACAAAGGATCATTTCTACAAGTTGGGTGGTACGATCCATCATTTTTTGCCTTTATCTGGACTTTTTTTGAAGAGGTTGCTATGTTTCTACAAATGTATCTGAAGGGATTACCTTATTCCACCTAGATAGGGGTGTTGATCACCCAAAATTTAGTTTTGTCTAATCCCAAATATGGATATGGCAAGCTTCTAGAGGTTACAACCATCTTGTTGATGCATTATGGGTAAAAATTTCAAATCTATAGGTTTTTTTATCTCATGTATTTCCCCCTCTAACTCAAATTTGTTTGTTATGAGGTCGATCAAGCAGTAGTACACTACGATCCAAACACACATGGTTCAAAGGAGGCTATGAATGGTCCAAATCTATTTTCCAAGGATCTTCTCTTTGATGGACCTCAAGTGGGAAAAACTACAAATATGGAGAACTTAAATTATACAGAGCTTACAGTTTGATCTCATCAAGATTGAAAGACCCCATAATACCAAACCTAAAGAGGAGGATTTTTTTCTATTTTTTTCCAAAATCCCAAAAGGGAAATCAATCATTTTATGGTTTCAAGGCTTACGTATGGTAGAAAACTTTAAAAAATCTATAAAAAAATAGCTTAGCAAACATGGGAATCCTAACAACTCTCTAAGTCTTTTTAATGAAGGAAAAGTCATCCAGGATTCCCTACAATTGAAATATTATGGTGTGGGATTTCTAACATAATATTAAATCTATGTTTGTGGGGTGGAGCTACATGCTTCATAAATCCCAGTACAAATTCTAAAAACACTAAAAACCTTAATGGTCTTGTCTCATTTGAGGATGTCATGAAAGGGAAGACTATTGATCCAACTAATCAGATCCAAAAGTTGTCAAGACCCTACAAAGTTGAGCAAATGGCACAGTGCCAATTATGGATGTAAAAACCCTATAGGTAAGGTCATATTTTGTTGATCCCCAAACTAAGGCATTAAAATGTAGGTTTAATGGTTTTTAGCCGAGACTTGAAGAAATATATCAATGGGTTTTTTCTTCATAGACATAGAACTATGATCTCCACATATCTCTAAAGTGTTATTTATAGTATAATTTGACACATAGAAAGGTATGGAAAAAGTTCTAAATGATGGGTCATGGTTTTCGGGTAACATTAAGCTTATCATTACCCCATGGTTCCAAGAATTTGATGCTACAAGTACGAGGGTAATAATGATGCTAGTATGAGAGGCTACCAAACCTCCCTCTTCCCTTTCAGCACATTCAGGTCATGGTGGATATTAGGAATACACTAGGTAAATTCAAGAAAATAGACATGGATAGAACAACAAAATATATCTTCATAGTTTCCATAATATGCGTAGAGATAGATCTTAGCAAAGATCTAAGTGATCATATTCCTTTAAAACATGAAAACCTTGAGTGTACACAAGTTCTAGACTATGAGAATATGATATTCAGGTATCTAACCCATTTGGAAATAGGACACCTATAAAACACCTAGACGAAAGCAAAAAGGACACTCAAAAATAAAATGAAGTAGACTTCTAAGTGAACGGGTTGACATCTATTCGACACTTCTGAAAATGAAAAAAAAAAATTCCATGGAACATAATTCAAATTCACATTTATAGACAAAATCTAGTAGCAAAGAAAATGGAGGAATAGGGGATCGGTCAGGAATAATGGTTCAAAACTAGAAGGGTATTGAATCAATAGAGATTTTAGTATTAGAGGAGTAGAAAGAGGAATCATCCACTGAAAAGGATTACAAGATAGCGTAATGCATTATGAATGATATATATATATATATATATATATATATATATATATATATATAGTTACAAGATACTGTAATGCATTGTGAATGACATATATATCTTAATCTAAAGGAAGGATTTTGGCTAAATTATTGAGAAATACAGGAATAGATCATTACACAAATTAAGACAAGTGTTATATGGATCATTGATGCTTAGTACCTCTCTTTTACTTAGAATGTATTCGATACCTAAATTAAAGTAAATTTAATAAAGAACTAAAATTGCATATAGAAAAATGCTTTTAACAATGAAAAATATAAATACTAAAAATTAGTCACTTTAATTACTTGTAGTTTGAATTGATAACCATTTAAATTTATTATTAATATTTTTTATTGATTTGTTTATTGATATTCAGTAAAATTATATAATTAAGTCTAACACTTTTACATTTTTACTCCAACTTATTAAAACATTTACAAAACCATAAATAATGGTAGGCAGTAACAACTCATGGTAAGTGCATTTATTATCATCTTGTTCCTATCTTTTTTTTTTTAATTTTGCAAATACTTGTTTCAATCATGATGGACAATTATCCACATGACAGTGTCTTGTGCAAAGACTATAATAATAATCATTATGATGACACCTTTTTATCTTTTTTTATATATATATATATATATATATATATATATGACAAAACAATTTAAAACCCAACAACCATTATGAAGCACAGGGTAATGATAACCTTATAAGATATTTTTATAATTGAGATCAAGTAATTAATTGAGTGAGTTGAAGGTCAGTTGAGTAGTAGAACTATTGTTAACACAATGATCTCATAGTTAAACAGGTCAATCAAGTACAAATAGGCTAGACATGCATGAAATTTGAATTGCCTAGCTAGAGTGGAGGAAAATGCACATTGTAATCAGCAATTGTATACTTGTTGAGTGTATAGGCTTGGCAATTAAGAAGGTGAATCATTCCTTGGGAATTGCACAAGCAATAGGAGGAAACCCCTATATTTTAGGAGATAATTTCCTCAAGGATTGCATAAGGAAATAAGAGGAAGTTGGGGCCTTCAATTGGCTTAGTGTTGGCTAGAGCAAGACAAGCAACAGGAGAACATGTTTACAATGCATAATGGGCTTTATAGTATTGAAGCAAGATATTGTAATAGTTTCTCATTCTCATATGATTAATGAAAAGAAACATAGAGGTTTTTCGCAGTTGGATTCCCCTGTAAAATCATTGTGCTATTGTGGTTTTGATGGTTGCATGTCATTGCATGTGTTTCTATATTGTGATTTCCATTTTGCAGATTAGTAAAGGAAATTTATAATCCCTTGATTTCATGAGAAGTAGCAAATTTCTATTAGTTTCTACAAATTGCCCAAAAAAACTTAAAGATAGCAAACACACAACGTTTACAAATGAGGGTCAAAAAATCACAGTGTCGAAATTAATGATAAGGACATCAACTGAGTAAACTTGAGCAGAGAGAAGGCTTGACAATGCTTTGATAATGATCTCAGAAACCATAAAAGAGTTTTATCAACCAATAATTAAACAAGAGTACATTGCATCACCTCTCTCACTCTTAAAAACCAAAAATGGCATGTGAACACCCACACCCTAGCAATGTCATTTTGAATTGTCCCCTAGCAACACCCTACAGTCTACAAAAATTGGTTAAAAGAAAAAATACCACCTCTACATCAATTGCATTGATGCAGAGCCAACAACCTTACTGCCATGCAATGTTGTCACCCGCATACCACACTAGCTCCTCCATCAATTTACAAGAAAACTTAACCATTGTCGTAGATTTTATGAATTCCACACACATCGTTGCATGGTGAAGGTGTCACACCACCCTCCGTTAATGACCAAGGGAATTGGTGGGGAGCCTAGTGCCCTCCCCGACATCCTCTTCACACTCATCATTCACCCATCAAAAATAAATCTCGCAGAGATATTAAATCATTTTCTAAATTTAATAATTTATTTACATTTTATAAGTCTCTTAACATATTTCTTTTTTAAATATTTAAACATTGTTTAATTTTACAATTTCCAAATAACTCAAACTAACAAGATCATTCGAATGTTGTTAATTTATTTATAACGTGCCTCTAAATCTACAACGAATTTGAACCCATATCATAATTTATTTATATTTCATATCCCACATCATGGCAAAAGTTGGTACAAAACATCTTAAATGACTTAAATCAATAGTTACATATTGTCTATATATAAGTCTATTGAGTATCTCGAAGCCATGAACTTCGTTGCTGTTCCAAACTATAGATAAAACTAGCCACCCTTAGTTAAATTATGCACTCTGAGGGTAGGATTATTTCTGACAAGTGAAAGGCAAGCAGAAGAAAATGATACCACCAACATCTAGAATAAAAAAATCACTTATGATTAAGACTATAGAGAGGCATCCAGACCTTCCATTTGAACGTTGCTACTCCTGAGACGCTCATAGTCAACCAGGTAACCTTCGAGGTGATCTGACAAAGATGATTTGTCTATGATTTCATGGTGGTAAGATTTGCACACAAAATAAAACACAGTCTGTGTCAAAAACCCCATCAAGTTAACAAAACACAGCAAACCGACAAGGACTGTCCAACACACGCCGATCCCAGCACTGCCCAAGCCATGGCGGTCCCCCTGAAGGACAGTATACGCGAAAAGCCATCCAATAATTCCGGCGAATATGAGGTAGAGAATATCGAGCAACATGGCTGTGATCCGCTTTCCCTGGATGAGATTCGCGCTCTTCCTCGTGGCGGCTCGGCCGTATTTGTCCTCCAAGACGGATATAACGCAGGCGAGGTGAAACACCACGCTCAGGCACACATACCCACAGACGAAACCGACAGTTATCACATACATGCCATATTTAAGGACAGCCAAATTCCAATTGAACAATACCACTGTGCATACGAACTGGAAGCAGAGTAATGCGGAGAGCGCGCAATAGGCAAATACAATTATGAAAAACCAGAGTAAAGTTTCCATGAGGCGTTTCCAAACCCTGAGAACGATGCTCATAACCCTCCGGTAGGAAATTTCCTTTGACGCGTAGATAGAGGCCGCGGTATACACCACTGCCGCCGTGGACAGCAACGAGAAGATGAAAAGGGATACTGCATAGGCGGCTAGAATCACGAGGAGCTCCGCCCGTTCGAAGGTCAGTTCCTTAGTGATCCTCTCGCTGGCACGTCTGCTGGTATCTATCAGATAAGGCATCGCTTTCCAATTAAAGATCGCCTGTTGGATGAGGAATTGCCCCCCCAGAATTGCAAAACTGAGGGGGAGAACAAAACTGAGGACGAGACTCCCCAGCAATTTAGCACAAGAGCGAAGGATCTTGAACGCCTCTTCGGTGATTCCCACGATGCCGAGGAACCGGAGATCCTCTGGTTCTCTATCCATTGCTTTGCTCTGCTCCTGACGCTGATACGAGCAATGCTTTCTCCTTTCTGTGCAAAAACCTTCGTGCCCAAGAATAAATATTGTCTGCCTGCCGCTATGCGTATTGATAGATGGAATGGAAATGTTAAAGCGTGAGAAGGTCCAGTGCAAGTTCCTTCGTGTACGCACAATATTGGGACGAAAAGCGCTCGATACTTCCTATGTGCGGCTGTTCTTAACTATTTTTTTATCCAGATCAGCGACCCGCTGTGTTTAACTATGCCATTGCGCAAGGACTGGAACTTAGGAAACTAGAAGAGAACTGGATTTAGAGAGTTAGTGTGCATGAGAATTTGATTATTGGGCAGGCAGTTAACGGCTATTTTTGTGTCTGTTAGGCGGTCATCACATGTAGAGTACAGTCATTTCACAGCAGTAAGGTTTTGCATGACAAGGTCAATACTTTGAATAGTTTCGAGATTGATATAACAGGAAAAGTTGTATTATTGTGGCAAGTTTTATGGGTCATCACATGTACATTACAGTCACTTCACAGCAGTAAGGGTTTGCATGAACTGGTCAATAAGTTGCAATAACTTCGTATTGACCAACACTTGCAAACCTTTACTGCTGTGAAGTGAGTGTAACGTACATGTGATGACCCATAAAACTTACCGCAATAATACAACTTTCCCTGTAATATCCGTGTCGAAACTCTTCAAAGTATTGACCTTGTCATGCAAAACCTTACTGCCGTGAAATGACTGTAATCTACATGTGATGACCGCCTAACAGACAAAAAAAAAAAAAAATTAGCCGTTAACTTCCCTCCCAATAATCAAATTCTCATGCACACTAGCTCTCTAAATCCAGTTCTCTTCTAGTTTCCTAAGTTCCAGTCCTTGCGATGGTATAGTTAAACACAGCGTGTGACTGATCCTAAAAAAATACTTAAGAACAGCCATACACATGGGAAGGATCTAGCTGTTTTCTTAATAATGGTTGTCTCTACTATTGGTTTGATAACGGAGTTATGATAAGTTTTAAATATAAGTATTCAGTTTTGTTTTTTGTAAGCTTAGTAAGACTACATTTTCATTAAGGGTGAATTGTGACTTCACATCTGTCTTGACAAAGCACCTAATCACTCTTTATCCAAAACCTCATGAACATAATATAAGTAATCCTTTGAAAAATTTATAGATAAAATTTTACTATATAGTTTTTTTAATAATTAACTTAAATTTATTTTAACTGGTCAAATCTGTTGAGATCTATTTTGTTTTTTTCGAAATTTTGCATTAAAGTAAACTTTACTTGTAATTTTTTCATTTCAACTTTTTCTCAAATAATTTGAACTTTCAGATTTTAATTTTTAATTTTAATTATCCAACTAGTGTTATATATATATATATATATATATATATATATATATATATATATTATTTCTTTTATATGACACTAGGGAACAGTTCTAGTTCCAATAAATTTTGAATTTCATTAAGATTAGAATGGATCCATCTTAATTCTACTTAGCTTAGAATGGGATCAAGTTATTTATTAAGCAAACTTCTTTTTGAGTACAAAATCTCAAGAAAGATTTAAACTTTTGGAAGATATAAAGTTAAAATGGGTGTATTGACATTGATATTTTTATATTAGTATTTTATAATTTGTTAATATAAATATTATTTTATTATTTTTAAAAGTAATATTAAGTGACAATATCTCTTTATTAAATTGTTCACCACAATAAAAATTATTAAATTATTTTATAAAAAAATAAATATAAATAAATAAAATAACAATGAAAATAAAATATTAGCAAATGTATTGATAATGGAGATGGAAACGCTACATTATTGGTTTATAAACCAACTATTCGGATTCTATAGCTATATTGAAAAACATGACATAAATTTTATTAATTTAACTTGTTACATTTTATTCTCCCTCAGTTGAAGAAGACAACCTACTATGATGAGAGGTTGCAACAAAATTCTCTATAAAACTCCATTTTGTTTAAAAAGAATTGTGTTTTATATCTCTGCAAATAAATATCATATACAACTTTCTATTATTACTATGTCATTTTCCACTTTTGTAGTGTCGTATTCCAAGATCATTCCACACTTTGCAATGCAATGCAATATAAAGTATGTTATCCCTCCATAAATTTCCCTAGGCCGAGGAGATAAATTTTAGAGGTAATTACAAACCTATTTTAGGCTAAGGCCCAACCCCCTAGCCTTGGAGAGGGCTCTCTCGCTATGTTCTTCTATCAATCAACTAAATGATGGATATGATCTAGATTTTAGGTTGCTTATGTTAATGAGAGGATGGTTTAAAGTTTTATTGTTGATGGTAAGTGTGGAGGGAAGAATTACTTAAAACCGGAGCACATTGATAGATCCAAATGAATAAGGGACACATTGCACTTGAAACAGGGGCAATAAAGTCATGCCTATTGGCAATCAGTGAAAACTCATTGTAGTGGATGGATGAGTAAGATGAAGGAGAAGATCACTAACTAAGAATCAAGCTAAGGATGAGTCCAGATTTGCTATACAGAGGAAGATGATACACATATGACCAGTTCAATTAATGATAGCAACACATTGAATTCCAAAAAATCCCTATTCAAACTTGATTATGAAGAAAGCTTACAATATGTGATCATATATCTTACCACAAATCTGAAAGAAAATACATATCATACATAAGAGAAATACATACCAATAGATATGACCCAAGTATCATTGTTCAAAATGCAAATGCCTTCTTTTATTCATTTGGAGAGAAAATAAATGTTGCACAAAGATATAGTCTAGCCTTTAACACTCCAACCATAACAATGAGGAATTCACATTACCACTCTAGGTGGTCAAATTCACTACATAGAAGTCAAATAGGCTAGATACACCACATCTATAGAGAAATATGAACTACTATATCGAAACTATCACAACTTACAAACATCACGATTTAAAACTTGAAACAATTTTAGAAACATCATGTTTGGAACTCAAACTAAACTAACTTATCAACACTTATCAAACCAACAAAAATCACTTATAGAAGGTCCCAAAATATAAATTTAGAATATAACCATGACTGATACACTTACACTGTAGAAGTAAATAACCATGACTAATATATTGGCAAAAAAAATGTTTATTATGAGTGACCAAACAACCATATAGATTCACCTTGAATTACTTAGCATACATCAAACCTTCCAAAACTTCTAATTTACAAATCAAAATTTTAAAAATTTAAGAATTTTTTCAGCAAGAAATTGTGGAAATGGGTCTCCAAGTGACACCAATAATTCCCAAACCATGACACCCATACCCAAAATGACTTTTAATTTTGAAAAATTCACTTCCATCTATTAGAAAAGTACACCAAAAAACAATGACTGAAACAGGAGGGAAATATATATTTTTATTTTTTGAAAAATAGGTCTCGAAGAGTGTTTCATATCTCCAAAACCATAACAAATGTGCAGAAACTGAAGAAGTTTTTTCTTCTTTGGACCATTCATACAAAAAACCTCTTTCATTTTCCCAAAATTTATCTCCATTTTGTTGGAAAAAGATTTTGAACATGATGACAAAAACAATCAATTTTTCCACAAATTCGTGGCAAGTCCAAGTAGCCCTCCATGCTCCGTATGTTTTCATACCTCGTCTAGAAGAATGGATGAAGTGAGTAGGCTTGAAATATTTGTGTGATTGTGTAGAAATATTGAATTAGTCTCTCCAACACTTGAAGACCTCATAGATGGTTGATTTCGAATTGCATATGAAATGTGAATCATCCTCTTTCACCTAGGCTTCAAAAAAATCCTTCGACTATTTGCAACCTTCTTAAAAATCTAAGAATAATCTAGATCTCAAATTTCACTTTGTATGAAGGAGAATTTAGGGATGGCTTAAAGAATTAGAGTTTTATGTGTTTCACATGTCCCTTTCATGCAATGATGGTGAATTTTGAGTGGAGGGAGTGAGGTGACATGGGTAAAATATTTTAATGATGAGAGGCATAACAAACTTTAACCAACTGAACCTAATTGGCATGACGCCCAAATGTGAATTATGATAAACCCTCATGAACTGACCCCTTTTTCCCTCTATGAGTGAAAAATTGAAAAACTAACCCACTCATGAACTTTAGACTTTTACAAATTTGAATTTTAGCTCAAAGACCCTCTACGACCCATATAATTTACAAGAATTTGACTATGTTGACCTCTTTACACAAGGTACTCTTTAGATGACACATAGTGACCCATAGGCTAAACTTTACCAATCGACCCCCAATATGAATAATAATAGGCAAACAAACTTTCATTCTTAGACCGTAGGACCCTAACATTGGCTCCAATGAGGATGACATCCTCCTAGTGAGGTGATAAGAACACTTCAGACTAATGGTCTAACCATTGGGAAATGGAGCCAAACATGAAAATACTAAAACTCAACTGAATGACTCATTACAAAGATGAAAACTTTAAAGGAAATAAGAATTTTGACAAAACATTACCAATGTCTTAGGGCCTATATATATATATATATATATATATATATATATATATATATATATATATATATATATATATATATATATATATATATATATATATATATATATATATATATATATATATATATAT
Source organism: Pinus tabuliformis (assembly GCA_031772625.1). Taxonomy (NCBI): domain Eukaryota; kingdom Viridiplantae; phylum Streptophyta; class Pinopsida; order Pinales; family Pinaceae; genus Pinus; species Pinus tabuliformis. The sequence continues at coordinate 271,292,921 of CM062805.1, forward strand.
ATATATATATATACAATCATGTGAAATTATCCCTCAAATGTTGCCAATCAAGCAAATTGTTACTTGAAAAAAGTTGGCATTTGACTTCTTCATCCAGAAAGAAATATTGGGAAAATGGAAACTCAAACTTTCCACTAAACGTCTGCTGATGATCCATAAATTCCACAACATTCTTTTGTTCGCTTAACTGCAAAAAATGGGTAAAAGGGTCTTTAATAATTTGAATCATTACCTTGTCTTGAATACAATAAAAATAAAAGAACTCCCTTCGCTTTTAGCCACTTGATGTTCTACATTTTCCAATGCAAGATCTTCATGAAAATGAAATAAAACAACTTGTTTATTAGGCTTATCATTTGCATCAGGGAAAAGAATAGCGTGTTCATGAAAATATTCAATTGAGGTAGCCACATTATCAATAGAAAAAATTACCACATCCACGAGGTCTACAACAACCTAATCCTCTTCATAATCTTCTTACAATTCTAGGTAACGATCACCATGAATGATTTCACTGCCTAAAATCTTTATGCGTGCAATTTCATGGATCTTCTTTTCATGATTTTCTTCATGGGCTGTAAATTGAGACAAGGAATGGCATGAAGAATAAATTGATCTACTATCCTAATCCCTTTCTTGGTTATTTGAAAACCGTTAAATATATTCATCAAGCTCAAAAGAACAAACCTGTTGCACATTATTATTAAAATTAGTGGATGAATTATGACTGTCTTCATCAGGATTTTGATATACTTCATTTTCAACCTTTGGAGAAACTATTTCCTCCACCTGAACATTATATAAACTATCCTCTACCATTTCCTCCTAATGTTGAAAAGGATTCTCATACTCTTGATCGTGAAAAGGCGGATAAGACTGCTGCAAATTATCATCAAACGCAGAGGATAGAACATGACTATCATTATCAAGATCCTGCTCGATTTCATTTTAATCCAAGTGAGAAGCCATCATTATCCAGGTGGATGTTTGTGGCCACCCACCTATCCCGCTTGGACCCCCACAACTATCTCTATCATTTTTGCAGTTTCCTTATTTGTAGCACAATTTACTATTTTTGGCCATTTTTGGGTTCGGAACTTCCGGAGTCATTTTCAGGCCTTAAACGACATTTTTTAGGAAAATTGGGAGCAACATGGGTCAATGGAATGATCTTGGTCATCCCAAAGTTGTACTCCTCAAATATATATTTCTAACGAGGTATTGTGTGCATGAAACAAAGATTGTATGCCAAAGTTACGACCCCAAGAAGTTGATGTACCAATTTACCCAAAACGGGGCCCATAGTTTGGCAGTTCATCTCCTAGGGTCAAGTTTTTGGATGTTTAGGGTTTTCCATTATTTCTCAACAATAAATAGGCCTATGAGCCTCATTGTAACATAGTTTAGAGTCATGTAGATGCCACATCTCTTCTCAGAGATACGCTACCATCACCATAGCTAGTTTATTTCCATTTCTATTTGTAACATATTTCAGTATTTTACATTAATGAAATGAAGTATTATTTCTGCTACATCTCTATATTTATGGTTATTTCTATAATTTGTTGTGTTGCAGTTTCAATTTGGATTAGTGGTATCAGAGGGGTCTCCTCTTTCTCTATTTTTCTTTGCATGCCCCCAATGAGGTTGGGATATAAGGAGTTATGGCTTGAACTAGTCGAACTTTTACAAGACCAACCTCACAAATCCTGACGACATCCCATGGAAGATGAATATAAAGATGAGGGGGTAGGAGATCCTATCAAAATGTTGCTCGAAGAATCCCTCGAGCGACAAAGGAATGCGATGATGGAAAAGTTTTTCCAGATCCTTCAGCAGCTACCCAGGGGTGACACATCTACTTCCAATAGCTACTCTATAAACATCACACCCTTTAAGGTACAATTTAACCTTGAAATCCACATATTCGAGGTTCAGATAGACACAAATGCCATAGATAAATGGTTAAATCTGCTAGAAGGTTATTTTTATGTTCATTATATTTCTAGTTGGGAAAATATCAATTTTGTACTTCTCAAATTAGCCCCGCACATCAAGGACTGGTGGGAAACCTATTGTGATCAAAAGGATGAAATTACAAACTCACTATTTTCAGTCGCACCCACTTGGATTCTGGGATGCCATTAAGGAGTAGTACTACCCTGTCAAAAGCTATGAGGACAAATACATAAATTAGATCACATTACAGCAGGGAAGGGACCAAGATGTGCTGGAGTTCACAAATATTTTTCATACCCTTCACACAAAGTTGGGTATCAAGGATTCTAAGCTGCATTTGGTATTCAAATACCGTGACTGCCTACACACGTACACCTAGGATGAGATGAAGTTCCTTCACATCTCCTCGCTTGGCACGACATGCTGATATGCTGTCAAGATCAAGAAGAAGTTTAAATAGAGGAAGCGAGACTTTGGATCTTCAAAACCGAAGAACAAAGGACAAAGCCAAGGTGGGGTGACCCAAGACAACCCATCGAAGCCGTAAGAAAATAAAAGCACAATGAATTCAAGCAAGGACATAGGGAAGTGGTGTGAGTTCCATAAGAGCCGCACTCACAACACAAGTCAGTGTCGGACCAAGTAGTTGTTGGTGGCCGAGTTGAAGGCTTTAGAATTAGATGCATGTTCCGACCCTGAGTCAAAACCCGACAAGGTGAATTATAAAAGCAAGCAAATAATTGATGAAGAGCCTAACACCATTGTTGCCACTACCAAGGTCTAGAAGGATGAGCTCAAATATCCAAAGGAGGGGGAGCATCTTTTCCACTCACAAATGTGGGTGAACAGTTTGCCACTGCAATTCATTGTTGATAGTGGCAGCCAAAAGAACCTCATTTTACTAGAGGTCGTGAAGTGGCTGGGACTGCCAACCATACCACACCCACAACGATATAGCCGGGTGGCTTCACCAAGGACGAGATCTTTGAGTCCGCCAGTAGTGTCGCCTTCCCTATAGCATCAATCCCTTCAAAGATGAGGTATTATGCATTGTTGCATTGCTTGATGTTTGTCGTGTATTATTAGGACAAGCATACTTGTGGAAGTGACATGTTGTGTATGAGTCAAGGCCTCATGCTGTTATTATTTCTTTTTGTAATACATTATAAAAGATATTGGAGGTAGCCCCACCTATCGCCACTTCCTTGATCTCTGATAAAAAAGGCAGTAAGATCATCTCCCAGACTAGGATTTTTTTTTTTTTTTGGCTCCCTCTCAAAGTAAGGGGAAGATTGTGGCGACATCCATGGCCCCCGGGAAGGGTTCCTCCATGCAAAAAAGGCAAGTGGATAGGGTCGTGATAGAAAACAGGGACATCTTATCCTCACTTGCAAAGTCACCATTTTTTATCGGGAAATCTAGTGTCCATTCAGAGCTAGTAGTCCCACTAAGACGGGTAGCTATCTTAGAAACAAAAAAACTAAAGTTACTTGCATTTTCCTTTATGAGAAGTAGATGAGAGAGAAGCAGAGAGTACCAACCTCAGTCTTTCACTTGGCTCCTTACTTGTTTCCTCTCACCGCTGGCAGATCTTTGCCGCTCCTCCCTTGCTTGTCCCACTTTAAAGAGCACCTCTAAAGTCAAAGCAACATAATACCACCAAAGCACAAAGATATACAATCATAAACAATATAGGACCATATATATATTGACCACACAAATGCATATATCAACTCAAACATACAAGAATGTGGAGGAAAGCTCAAATAGCTTTATTGATAGAAAGAGTAGAAGATAGGATTACAACCCGTTGATCTGACCCAGCGTCATCCTCCCAGCATGAAAGCCCTTCTTCACCTCTTGAAAAGCTTATATCACCAACCCTATGATGTTCCACAAAGAAACCAACAACATTTCCTTACAAAAATACAAGATTCCAGCCTCTGGATCTTTGGGATGAGGGACCATATATAGATGTTTACAGGTGGGTGAGTCAGCTTCTGGGATTTTGATTAGTGTCCTCTCTCTAATACTTCTTGGTTCGACTTGGAGATTCATGATCTCTTACTCATCCCTAGGCGAATTCAGAGAGGCAAGTGTCAAATGGGCAGTTTCTAGAAGATCCTCTGGGTTTCCACCTAGCGAACTGCTTCTGCCATTTGTCTGCTCTCTCTCATCGCACCCCACACAAGGGCTTTTGGGTATGCATCGCACTTTTTTCATGTGGCAGGTGAGATGCATCACACCCTTAGCACTAAGCTGTCTGTATGGTCCATTTTTGACCAGTTCTAAGTAGTTTTTCATGGAGAACTTCTGGGAGATGATGTAATCAGTTGACCTTGCTCCTTTAGGGTATGAAACAACACTTTTAGGGACTTATAAGCCCTTGATTTATGGACATATGTCATTGGGGTTGTAGTTCCAAAATATGTCTATAACAGTTTCCCCCTAAAGCATGAGGTCGTAAATCTTTTGATGTCGGGTGAAATGCTTTATCATGATGATCTGAGGTTTTCCGAACTGGGAGGCGACCTGTAATAAGATATAATGCAATACATTATTTTCATAATATTTTCATGATCCAGCTGAGGCATGCATTCCCATGCTTAGCTTTATAAATTCATTCTCATGTACATAGGACAGACAACCGTCTGTGTGGCAAACTGATGATTTCGGTAGAGCCATCATCCTTTGGCTTGGATGATTATCTGTGCAGCAATGATGTACATTTGATGTCTTTATTTTCCTGAATATATCGTAGCCCGGATGGATGAAACTAGATCCGGGGTCTTCAAACTCGTTCAGTCTTCACCCAAAGTACAAGTCGATCCATGTGAAAATATGTTCTGGAGTCAAACATGGAAAGACATCACCTGATTACCAACCAATGATGTGAGCTATTAACAGGCGTGAGAGGAATCACCGATAATGATAATGACCCTCAAGGTATGATAGTTCAATTCACGTGGTTTGAAAATGGGACTTGGCGTCGAACACCACGCAAAATCTTTCGGTCGAAGGCCGTTGATGTAAGCTTATTGTCGTAATTGAGAAACTTATCATTGAGGCATGCAAGCTTGAAAGTACTGAAAGGGTTGTTCCTAGGTTGAATTCTTGGATAATGAGCTAATGTCGACAAGAAGTGACCCGTCATAGGAGGGCTTTAAAGAATCCCACATCTGCGACACGAAACGGAGCAAATGATTTTGTGGAGGTGAAAATGATCTGATGGTACAAGGTTCAAGGTGGCAATCATGAAAGAATGAAGCGTGAAGGTATTGTAGTAGATGAGACACAAGCTGGGTTGGTGAATTCTCTGAGTGACTTCTCTTGAACATATCGATGACACTGAAGTGGATTGGTAGTGTTAACCCCAAAAATGGATGGTACAGTGGACCAATGGTAATATGAATGGTGAACGGAATAACCCAACCCGACTCAATCGCGGTGATGGAGTGAAAGTGTCATGTTCAAGAGCGACTTGCTACCAATAAAGTTTCTTCAAGTTTTCTTCCCAATTTTCCCCAGTTTTTACTGACTAGTACCTCTTTATTTTTGTCAAGCTTGAGGAGGATAACATATGCTTGTTCTATAATTTTCCCTTCGAGCAAAGCGGTCGCTATGTTTTAATGAGCCTAGCGACAGTGAAACTCGTTCTTGTCTGCATGGACAAGTTTGTCTCTATTGGATTTAACGAGTTTAATGACAAAGATAACTCGGTCCCTTATCAATTTTAGAGAGTCTGAAAAGGGATGGAAAGGAAACTCCAGTAATCCTTTTTTGTCATATAATCCCTCAAGTCCAAAAAAGTATAAAATAATACGAAAGGGATGAATTTTCAATAGTTTTAACGAGCCGAACAAGACAAGAGCTTGATTTTTTGTGTAATGACCCCTCAGGTCCAAAAAGAATAAAATCTAGAGGAGGGATAGCACTTCCGATCGTTTTAGCGAGCTGGAAAGGCCAATTGCTTGGTAATCTTTTCATAGTTTATGAGTCAGATGAAAAGAGCTTAAAGGAGACTTGTTTTTTGAGGAACGAGTGATATTTTCAGGTAGCAGCTGGTTCCAGGTAGGGTTTGGAACTTTCCAATCACAGCAGTGTAAAGAAGATGGCTAACAGAATCACTCGTCATAGCTGTTTCTCAAAATGGGTAAATAATCAAATGGAGGGATATGATTGGCTAAAACAGAGTGGAGGTGATGGTAAGAACATGACTAAGGCGCAAAAGCTGATGATAATGTGTTTGCAATGGTTATTTACTGGAGGTGGGTTCATTTTTTAATGAGCTTAAACACTAGTGGAACATATGCTCATTGCTACGTTTATTTTTTAATGAGATTGAACTTAGCGTAAAACTTCTCATGCGAGTCGTATAATAAGGATGTTTCATCGATAGGTTCATTTTGTAGGGAACTTTCACCATTTGAAACTTTGCTCCAGATCTTTTCTTTATGTAGCTAGGAACGACCAATCCTATGAGTTTAAAGGGTTAAGAACCTACAAACTAAGAAAATAAATGGTCGCTTTCACTTTCATGAAAAAAGTTTTGCATTCCCCCAGGGATAATGAAGTAGAGTTTCCAGGTTACCCTTCAATTTGCAGACAAAACATTTACTCTGTCGAGAAGGGGCTCCCCGCTGACGGAGGTATCTTATTCTTGTCTAATCCCATTTTCCCAAACAGACGGGTGTGTCAGACTAGTCATATTCCTATGCATACACCCACCTTATAACTAGGGTTTTCCTACCGAAGCAGACCAAGGCACATGCCCCCTGGGTTTCAGTCACAATCACCGAATCACTCGCGCTCATCAGGTGGACGGAATGGAGATTGATGAGACATTCCTTGCGTAAAAAGACCAGTTACGGACGGAATTTGACTATTTGCTATGTGTGAGCCTAGGAATGAAAGCTGGTCTATGAGTTGGACCAATCTGCCTTCATGCAGAAAACACATCACTCGAAAGAGTGAGGAGACAATGGCTCCCATGCTATAATGTAGTCACGCCCAAGGACTAGATTGTAATATAAAGGTCCTTGGACTACCATTACGTTTAGATAAATAGTTTTCCCTCTCAAAGTTATGGGAAAGTTTGGAAGGATCCCTAACGGTCGACTGGTTCCTTTGTCGAAGCTTGTCAGATTTCACATCTTAGGTAGAAGTGATGGTGAACCAAGCGCTTTCCAAGCAGTTGAGGAAAGGATACTCGTAGAAACCCCTTCATCTATGATAGTACCGACCATGACCATTCTGTAAGCTTGTACTATGATTTAGAATGGTACATTAGATGGTAGACGGGGTCTGCCTAGTAGATTCCAGTCGAAGGAAACGTCTAGGTTGCTTGGAGGTGGGACCGAATAAACAACCGGGTAAGTCTCTGATGAACTTCCTTCCTGCGGTAAAGGAGCAGGTAGATTGCCCCGATGTTCATCAGAGTATGTGTTTACGAAGAGAATTTAAATGGTGTTGTTCTCATTCTCCTTGGTGATTGTATCATCTGAAGGTAGACCTTATGAAGACAAGACTAGGTTGACTGCCGTCTCAACCTGTTGACTTTGGTCCAATGTGGACTCAGAGGGTTTATCTTTAATGATAGGTGCTTCGACTGACCACAAAGGTGTGTCAGTCAGATTTTCAACTAGTGATGGACTCGGCAATAGTTTCTTGTATCCAGGAGGAAGCCGTAGCGGTGAAGCAGGACATTTAGCCAAGACTCTTTTAGGTTCGTCTACGAAGGGACAATAGTGGATGGCATGATCACCTTCACACATTCTACAAGGAATTTTAGATCTTCCTTTTTATCCAGTGACTTCGTTTTCACTAGTCGATGGCGTACTCTCAACATGATCATCAGAGGTTGAGGACACCGGATTGTGTAAGTGGGGAGACCAGTCCCTTAAGATCCGCAGGATGCAAGGACAATATCGATGATAGTGGTCTCCTTTGAAAATGACACATGGAGATTTAGGTTTGGACGGTGCAGTGTGTGGATTTTCGCTGGACAAGGTTTCCCCCTTTCACTGTTGGCTTCTTCTTCTTCTTCTCCTTCTCTTTCTTCTTCTTCTCAGTTACTTGTTTTTTAGTTTTACTAACTTTACCAAGTGAAGAGGAAGAAGGAGAGGGAGAAATAAACGAAGTAGAAGGTTGGGGGTAACTTTAGTATCATCTAGTTGCTGATTTGATTGCTCAGGAATCACGGTGCTTTGAATGACAAAGGTTGAGAAGAGCCATATTGGCAGGCCAATTGTCAGTCCTAGAAGGGACAATGTGGCCATATGAGGTGCACCAACATCTCCCCAAGAGGAAAAAGGACTAGGATTTCCCCCAAGGGGAAACCCTTGGTTGGTGGACTCCATTTTTCAACCTAAGATCAACGAGGGAACAATGACATTATTCCGATTAATTTTTTTTTTATGACGCTTTGACATAGCTTTGCTTTTTCAATTTTTAAGAGTCGAGAAAAAGCTAAATATGACTCTAGTCACCTTCCATTTTTAATGAGCCTAAAGTGACAAGTGCTCAGATGGACCTTTTCTTTTAAGGAGTCTAAAAAGGAATGAAAGAGACTACTCTCGAAATCTAGACAGAGGGATTACCAAACCAATCGCAAAACTGTAGAATACTTTTTATGGTACAGTAGTCAATCTTCCTGAATGTTGTGTTCAGTGCATTTTGACCGATAGGGCGGAAGACACGGCTTCCTAAGGATAAAGGATATAGTGTATTGTGGTCTCCCAATATATACTTGACGGTACATGGGAGCACAAGTCTGTACCGGCACTTGTTGTCTCAAAGAGGAGGAATCACCCAACCTACGATGAAAGCGATAGTTACCAAGCTTTACGATGCTAGAATACATCTCTAGCCTAGACTTCTAAATGTTGTGCGTTATGTTCCAAAGCATTTTTATGTTCATTGAATTTATTTTACAGTTGATCTTTCTTAAGAAGTTTGCCTTTAAGGTTCACCGCGTGATGTAGATATACAATTCCTAAATATGCAATCTAAAGTGATAAGCAGTTGTTTACTCTTCTTTTTGCAATGAAAATCCTAGCTACTAAGGAAAGAGCAGCGAGATTCTTTCAACATAGAGGATAGAGCACACACTAGATGCACTATCCTAAATCAAAATCAACAAGCCGTCTAAATGCAAATGCACATGCATGTATTTGTTTTCCACTTTCTTAATGTGTGAATGACAAAAAGAATGCTAAGTACAAATCTGAACTATCTTTTCTCTCAAAGTGATAGTACTAACAATTTTCTCTTCAAAAGACAAAAGGAAGATGAATACGACACTTTGCGATTTCAAATTCAACAAATGAAAGGAAGACTAAGACGACACTTTGCGATTTCGAATTCAAAAAATGAAAGGGAGACTACTTTGCTATTTCGAATTCAAAAAACAAAAGGAAGGCTAAGATGACACTTTGTGATTTCGAATTTAAAAAATGAAAGGAAGACCAAGACGACACTTTCAACTTCAATTTGAAAAATACTTTCGACACTTGAAATACTATTAATTCAGATCAAATACAAGATTAATAGTGTAAATGACCATAAAAAAGAGTAGGATTCTTTTCTTTGACTGAAAATGACACTTGCGCCACTTCCAAATCAAAAGACAATAGTTCGATTAAGCTACTTTTTTGTAAACGAGAACTTTAAATGGCGAAAAATAAGTAAAAACATTCATATCTCCTTGTACAATGGAGGTGGAATAATGAAAAGGAAGGGAGTTTCAATAGTGGTATACTAATCACAGACAGCAAAAATCCTGAATAAAGCTGAAGAGAGCGAAGAAAAAACCAAAATCTAGAGGCAGAAACAGTCTTGTCTAATCATCGCACCTGTAACACAGGGAAACAGGGATGCATCTCACCTACTGCACATGGGAGGTGTGATGCATCTAAACTATCAAAAGGAGATAGTGCGATTGTCCAGGGACGAGACTTTAACTTAGTTTTTGGTCACAGTTTGCATCTTAGTTCAAGGATTTAGGCTGAGCTAATGATAGTCAGTAAATACAAATCATAGGGGCTGATCTAATGAGGTTACTTGAGCCACCACCAAGGCAATTAGGATGTTTGCAAATCAATTGTTCAGTTTATAAACTGAACCCGGAGATGGACTGAAACAACATTGATCTACTTTGAAGTTGCATAGCAAAAGCATTTCAAAGGCTAGCTGGCTTGACTTCAGGCTCAGTCTGTAGTTTATAAAGAAAACCAATATAAACAATCAAACAAGCTATTCATTCCCTAGTAGAGTCGCCATTTGCTATCAAGAAATCTAGTGTCCATTCAGAGCTTCTAGTCCCACTAAGACAGGTAGCTATATTAGAAACAAACAAACTAAAGTTACTTGCATTTTCCTTTATGAGAAGTAGATGAGAGAGAAGCAGAGAGTATCAACCACAATATTTCGCTTGGCTCCTTGCTTGTTTCCTCTCCCCTCTAACAAATCTTTGCGGCTCCTTCCTTGCTTGAGCCGCTTCAAAGAGCACCTGTAAAGTTGAAGCAGCATAATACCATCAAAGCATAGAGATCTACAATCATAAACAATATAGGACCAGATATATATTGACCACACAAATGCATATATCAACTCAAACATACAAGAATGTGGAGGAAAACTCAAATAGCTTTATTGATAGAAAGAGTAGAAGAGAGGATTACAACCCATTGATTTGACCCAGCGTCATCCTCCTAGCATGAAATCCCTTCTTCACCTCATGAAAATCTTAGATCACCCAACACTATGATGTTCCCAAAAGAAACCAACAACAATTCCATACAAAAATACAAGATTCCAGCCTCTCGATCTCTGGGATGAGGGATCCATATATAGATGTTTGCAGGTGGGTGAGTCGGCTTCTAGGATTTTGATTAGTTTCCTCTCTCTGATAGCTCTTAGTTCCACTTGGAGATTCATGATCTCTCACTCATCCCTGGGTTAATTCAGAGAGGCAAGTGTCAAATGGGCAGTTTCTAGAAGATCCTCTAGGTTTCCACCTAGTCAACTACTTTTTCCATTTGTCTGCTCTCGCTCATCGCACCCCATAGAAGGGCTTTTCAGTATGCATCACACTTTTTTCATGTGGCAGGTGAGATGCATCACACCCGTAACACTGAGCTATCTGTATGGTCCAGTTTTGACCAGTTCTTAGCAGTTTTTCATGGAGAATTTATGCGAGATGATGTAATCAGCTGACCTAGCTCCTTTAGGGTATGAAACAATACTTTTAGGGACTTATAATCCCTTTGTTTATGGACATATGTGATTGGGGTTGTAGTGCCCAAATATTTATATAACACCATTGCACTATCAGGTCAAGCATTCGTCCGATCTGACTTCCAGAGCACCTATACCCAATAGGCTGATCTATCACCACTCCATTATGGAAAATGCCAAGTACAACTAGTAACATGATCAAAATTAGGTGCCGCACAAGTTTCAGGTGGGCGACAAAGTCTGGTTGCATCTGTAGAAGGAACAAATTACAAGAGCCCATCAGAAGCTCAAACCACTCTGATATGGTCATTACACCACTACTAAGGCTATGGGAAACAATGCTTTGGAGAATATCATTCCTCCATTCCTTCTCTTGGACTGAGCATTCAATGTGAATGGCCCTTGACCATGATTCCCACCATTACAAGACACATCAAACGTTTCAGAATAGCTCATGAAGGACCAAGTTTAGCAGAAGGAACACAATGCAATGGGGACCATTGCTTCCTAAGGGGGGAGGAATGATCCAAGTCGATGTTGGTGGCCATCCATGTATCGCACTTGGACACCCACAACTGTCTCTTTCAGTTTTTTAGTTTCCTTATTTTTAGCACAATTTACTATTTTTGGGAGTTTTTCGGGTCGTGAACTTCCGAAGTCGCTTTGAGGCCCTAAACGACATTTTTGGGAAAAATGGGAGCAACGTGGGTCCATGGATTGATGTTTCTCATCTTAAAGTTGTAGTGCTCAGATAGATATTTCTAACAAGGTATTCTGCGTGTCAAATGGAGATCGTATGTCAAAGTTACGACCCCGGGAATTTGATGTACCAATTTACCCAAAACGGGGCCCATAGTTTGGCGCTTCATCTCCTAGGGTTACGTTTTTTGATGTTCAGGGTTTTCCATTGTTTCTCAACAATAAATAATCCTTCGAGCCTCAATGTAACACAATTCAAAGACATTTAGCCGGCACATATCTTCTCAGAGATAAGCTACCATCACCCTAGCTGGTTTATTTCCATTTCTGTTTGTAAGCATATTTCAGTATTTTACATTAATGAAATGAAGTATTATTTTTGTTGCATCTCTGTATTTATTATTATTTATTTAATTTGTTACATTCCTCTTTAAATCCGGATCACATCATTTCTTCTTGGTAATGGAAAGGATTCTCGCACAAAGCCTCCAATATTTCTTCATATGTGAACTCTTCATCACCATAAAAGAATTCTAGATTTTGAATGAAATTATCAACATGGTTGCAACAATTGTCAACCAATGACAAAAAATGATGGGATTATTTGTATTTTCTAAAAAATACTAATGAAAATCCTTAAGTGAATATAAACTACCAGGTAGAAAACCTTCATACCAAGATCTCGCTTTTCCTTCTAGAGTAGCCATGAACATCTTCATGAGACAATATTCAAGAAATTGAACCCTCTTCTTGCATACATGTATGTGAAACTTAACCAGATGCAGAGAAACGTCATCTCCATCCTCATCTTTGAGTCTTGGCAGATAAGTTTGCCAATCTACACAAAGCATGCAATTTTGGATTCCAAGAATATGAGACCTACCCATAGGAACACCTGGAATTTTTTCTTGCAATTGAAACCATCATGAAAAAATTTAAGTCACGACAACTTCTTCAAACTACTAGCCTTTGAATAGTGGAGTCACCGCAAAAGTTTGATATTCTATATCCTTTGAAGTTGGAGTGGCTAGGTGAAAGATGTACAACATGTTGATGTCCAATTGATGTTCACCATTAAAAGTTAGATTTTATCCTTTTCATTCACACGCAGGAAAAATGTGACCTTGTGTTCCCTCGCAATTGTGCTAATATGTTAACACTCCATAAATTTCCCTAGGCCAAGGATACAAATTCCAGAGGTAACCAAAAACCTCTTTTAGGCTAAGTTCCAATCCCCCTAGCATTGGAGAGGGATCTCTCACTATGTTCTTCTATCAATCAACTAAATGAACGATATGATCTATATTTTAGGTTGGTTATGTTAATCATAGGATGGTTTAATGTTTGACAATTGATGGTAATTGTAGAGGGCATAACTACTTAAAAATAGAGGACATTGATCGATCCAAATGAAAAATGAACATGGTGCACTTGAAACACAGGCAAGAACTGCATACCTATTGGTAATCAGTCAAAACTCATTGTAGTCAATGGATGAGTAAGATGAAGGAGAAGATGACTAACTGAGAATCAATACAAGGATGAGTTCAAATTTTCCACAAAGGAAGATGATACACATATGACCAGTTCACTTAATCAAAGCAACACATTGAATTATGAAAAGTCCCTTTTCAAATTTAACCATGAATAAAGTTTACAATACGAGATAATATTTAAGCACAGATCTGAAAGGAAATGCATATGATACACAAGACAAACACATACCAATAGATATGACACAAGTATCATTGTTCAAAATGTAGCTGCCTTCTTCTATTCATTTGGAGAGAAAATAAAAGTTCAAGAAAGATGTAGTCTAGTCTCTAACACTCCAAATAGAACCATTTTTCATGTATTTTCATCTTTAAATGTAATGAGGAATTCAAATTACCACTATAGGTGGTCAAATTCACTGGATAGAAGTCAAATAGGCTAGATACAATGCACCTATAGAGAAATAAGAACTACTATATTGAAACTATCACAACTTAGAAACATCATGATTTAAAACTTGAAACAATGTTAGAAACATCATGTTTGGAACTCAAACTAAACTAACTTATCAACACTTATCCAACCCGTAAACTTAATTCTAGAAGGTCCCAAAATACTAATTTACGAAAATAATCATGACTGATATACTTTCACTGTAGAAGTAAATAACCAGGATTGATATACTTGACTAGAAGTTACACAACAGAAGCTGAATTTTGAACTTGTAATGAATTCTCCTACTCCAAAATGATTATTAGTGACTAGAAAACCGTATGAATTTGCCTTTCATTACCCATCATACTTCAAACCTTCCAAAACTTGGAATTTACAAATCAAATTTCAAAACATTTTAGAATTTGGTCAGCAAGAAATTGTGGAAAATGGGTCTCCAAGTGACACCTGTAATTCCCAATCTGTGGCACTTATGCACAAAATGAGAGAGTTTTTTTTTTTCTTATTATTTGGACCATTATATACCTAAACCTCTTTTATTTTTGAAAAAAATCACTTCCATTTGTTAGAAAAGTTCTCCAAAAAACAATGGTTGAAACAAGAGGAAAATATAGAATTTTATTTTTTGAAAAATAGGCCTCCAAGAGCATTGAATATAGCCAATACCATAACACCTATAAAGAAAGTAAGGAGGCTTTTGTTCTTTGGCTCATTCTTAAAAAAAATTGCTTTCCGATTTCTAAAATTTAGCTCCATTTAGTCGAACAATATTTTTTAATATGATGATAAAAACAGTCAATTTCACAACAAATTTATAGGAAGTCAAAGTAGCCCTCCATGCTATATATGTTTGCACACTTCCTATGCAAAAGAGGATCAAATGAGTAGGCTAGAAATGTCTATGTGATTGTGTATAACTATTGAAGTAGTCTCTCCAACACTTGTAGACCTCCTAGATGGTTGATTCCCACTTGTACATCAAATGTGCATCTCTCTACTTCACCTTAGCTTCAAACACATCCTTCAACTATCTGCAACCTTCATTTAAACCTCAAACTAGTCTAGGGCTCTAATTTCACTTTGGATGAAGGATAAATGAGGCATGGCATGAATAATTGGAGTCTTATATCTTTCACATGTCCTTTTCATGCAATGATGGTGAAATTTGAGTAGAGGGAGTGAGGCAACATAGGTAAAATATGTTAATTATGAGAGGCATAACAAAATTTAACTAATTTAACCTAACTGACATGACCCCCAAATGTGACTTACGATAAAAACTCATTAAATGACCCCTTTTTCCCTCTACGAGTGTAAGATTGAAAAACTGACCCACTCATGAGCTTTAAACTTTTACAAATTAGAATTTAGCTTGAAGACACCCTGAAAATTTACAAGGGACTCTTTAGACTATGACACATACTGACTCATAGTATAAATTTGACCAATATACCCCCAAGATGAATATTAAGAGGAAAATACACTTTGATCCCTAGACTATAGGACCCTTGCGTAGTACATTTTTTGTGTTTTGATTTATTTATCTACATGTGTGAAGGTTCATTCACACCTAGTAGCCATAACTTATACGATGGTTTTTTGGGTTTGGGTCTTTGGATTGAGAGTGAACAAGGTTAAGGTTATATCTAAAGGACATATGGTGGTGAGTAACGTTAAAAGGTTATTTCATTTAGATGATTTTTTTTTATGATTTTTTTTTAATGTTTAATATATATTATTTTTTAAAATCAAGCAAAATATGTACATGCATTAATATGTTACTGTGTAGGTGGTCTCAATATTCTCAGTGGTAAAATAAATATTTTTTACCATCTATATATATATTAATTAGTCTGAAATTCAAGAAGTTTCAACATTTCAATCATAGCAAGAATTGCTATGAGTGCAATTGAAGAACACAACTAGATATAAGCATCCATATTCAATTGTCTGAAGAAGTGACCATGACTATTTCTATATCACTTGATACTAGAGGAGCATGGGAATCTACTTTGCATTATAAATGGAGATCAATGTCTGCAATCCTCTCCTCAATCCTATCTAAATAATAATTTTGATTGCATTGGTACCTTTTGGCATCCTCCAAGCTGGAAAAGTTGTTCCATCTCAACACTTTTGTCCATCACGATGCTACCTAACAGAGTCTTCACCTTCCATTATAATGTCAATTCTCCAAAATATTGCTTCCTTCATCCACAAGTGTGCCTTGGGTCTCAAACTAAAGTGGCTACATCATCCAATATCTTAGAATACATGAATACCTCTTCAGCTCTATCATGGCCTCAGGCGCCACAACCCCCTCCCCCACATCTATTTCACATTCTAGGCATTCCATCTTCATCCAATAAAAATGTGTTCTTGATTTAAAACTCATAGGATGGAACTCCAAGACAGAGGGTGTACAATTACAGAACATGGCATATTTTATCATGATGACTATAGACTAGGTAAAGGAAGGCTAAGATGAGATAAAATTAAGACAAAACCACAATTAGAATAAGTTGGCTCTACCGAATAGACAAATACAAACCTCTGTAAACCAATGGACCCAAAATATTAAGAGAAAGGTGAAGAAATAAAGGTTTTAAAGCTTATTTTAGTAGACAACTATTAGGAGAAGCTCTGCAAGGGGCATACATAGTGATGATTAACTCATACATGACCCCACCACTAAGACTCTAAAAACTATTTAAACCAACACAAATATTACACAAAAGCTTAGGGAAAATGATTTTTTTTCCAAAGATATACTAGACAAAATATAGAAAATAATCCCGAGGATTAAAAAATACCTAGTAAGGATGGATAAGTACCCTTTCATTATAAATCAAGGCATGCATCTCGCTCAAGAATTTTTTTTTTTTCATCCATGACCACAAACTCGATCAAGAAAAGAAACACACCACAGCCCCCTCTTCCTACACCTTCTTCTCTTATCTCCACATACTTCCCGAGGTTAACCCACCATGCAACCCATAGAATAGTAACTTCAATGCATCTTACCAAGATTACCATCAAAATAGTCAATCTGAACCCACACCCGAAATTGTTATGTTAGCTCCTCAAAAAATTTCCTCCCTAAAATATCTCTTAGAGAAAGGAAATAGTCCGCTATTTCTCTATGTACCCAAGGTAGCTCTCACCACCTATTGTTGGCTCCATGTCGTTGCAAAACATTATTCAGGATTAGATTTTAATAGCCATGATTATGCATGAGAGGGGGTGGCCATGCAACCACCTACATTAAATCACCTAGCATTTCTATGGTTGTAGACATGATCCCCTCTACTTATTCTCCTCTTGGTTCTGGCATGAAATTTTACTTGGTTAGGCCCAGGGTTCAGCCATGGGTTTCCAACAAAAGGCTCGATTGTATTCTAGCATATTGTCATCCTTTTCATTCCTCCACAAAGGAGAATGGTCTCACTGGAGGCACATTAGGATGGTTAGTAATGGTGGGGAAAAGAAGAATGTTAAGGTTCAATTCATCACATACATTAAATATTATTAAGGTGTATTCAGAAGATAAAATATTGTGCAAATGAAACTAAAATTGAGTAAAATATAAAAACAACACAAAATTTTAGAAGGGTGCCTAAATCACAATTATTCCACACAAAAAGACACAAAATTAATCCCCACAATACTCCTTATAAAAAATAATCATCACGGGACAATTACATACAATTTTGTAGAAATATGAAAGATATTTCAGAGGACATGAGGCTTCCATATATCACATTAGATTATAATAAATTATAGTATAACATTTTACCCTTCACTTTGACAACATCTGAACATAGGCTTGATCTCTCTCTCTTCTTAACATGCTAAATTTTAGGGGCGAATTTTAGCCCCGGGGTGAAATTTAAGGGGTTTTGCATTCTAGATGCATGAAATTTTTATAAAAGTGCCCATTTGATATAGTTAGCCCGACTTTTATTTTAAAAATAATAAATTTTTTCATTTTAGCCCAGGAAAAAAGATGTGGATAATCCATGCAAAGAAGTCTTTTGGCCCAAATCACTTGGTTTGGGGGATTATATTCCCTTACAATCACCTGATTTTCTGCTTTGAAATGTTAAATTCGTTTGCAATTGCCCATTTTCTGGTTTCTCTGGTTTGGGAGGTTGGATTTGGTCTAGATCAGGGATTGTTTTGATTTTTTGTTTTGGGTAAGTATGGTTTAGTGAATGGCTCCCTCTTTTCAAAGATGGTTTTCATCAATGGCAAGGCTTCCAATTTTCTCTCCAGTAAACCTCAGCATTCTACAACATCATCCACCCACATGATAAGAAAAGTCTGCATATCTCTGAAACCAACAATTAGCACGGGAAAATGGAATTACAAGAGAATGAATAAATTGAGTGTATCTACAATTTCTCAACCTTTAACGAGCTCCCTAGATTCGTCACCTTCTTGCAATATTTCCAGGAGAGCTTAGAGAATAAGCAGTGATGGCAAAAAATAAGGAGATAGGGGCAAGCATAAATTCAATTGGTTTTCACATTGGTATCCTACAGCCCCAGAATATCATTTGGACAAGAGGATGCCTCACGCATTAATTTTTATGGCCCTTGACATCATTGTTTGGTGGGACAAATGCAACGAGGCTTGAAAAGTTTTTGATGACAGTTTTCCTCATAGAAGGGCTCCTTAGTCTAAAGGAAGGATAGTTGAAGATGGGGATTTGCAATGTAGTTATCATGGCTGGTGCTTTGGCTGCAAGGGAGACTACAAATATATTCCACAAGCACTATTTGATGAACCTCCATTATTGTACTCATTGCCTAGATTCTACTATAAGGTTAATGCATTCCTCTCCTCGCATTGAACAATATAGAATTTAGAAAATTGCTTATACTGTGAACAAGGTTTTCAATGTGCAAAAAGTTGTGGTTTTTAAAAAATTACCTCATAGTCAATTAATACTAAATAATTATCCTATCTTTGATCTATATTTGAATTTGCAAATTCTTGTCTAGTAAGTGTTGATGAGTAATGAAATATTATGGAAAATGATACCAGAGATCCTTATCGATGTAGTAGAAGAACATAATAGAGAATGAGACAGACGAGAAGCTAAGATTGTCTTGCCCATTAACCACTAAGAAGGCCAATACAAACCACAAATCAATGATCTACACAAGGGAACTTGAATTGTCTATATATACACAAGTTGGGATAGCCTAGAATATTGAAATCTGAACACAATTCTAATTATTCTGATTGGCGATGTCTACGAGTTGCCCTTTGATATTGAGGAAAGAAAAAAGCTAACAATATTTATCCTTTAGTGGTCAACACAAGTTTCCTCTTTAATATTCTTTTCCTCAACATATGTGCAAGCAAGGATAGTTTTCGAGGAAAGTACTAGACCCCCATTTGATTCCTCATGTCGAAGTTGCTTCCATTTGATTAGTGATTTGGTAATAGATTTCGAGTAGAGAAACTTAGTGTGTTTTTATAACTAGACATGACTTTTGTAACAAAATATTAAAGCTTGAGAAGAGTGTCAGGCACTCTATTTCATTTATTCAGGCTGAATTCATGGAGAAGCCTTTTTTGTTATTCTTCATCCTCACTGCTCAGTGCTAGCTCTAATTGGATTCTTTATGAGCTAGTCAACATTTCATCTTGTTGTTTTGATAAATTGACTCTTTTCTGGTAGCTAATCTTTGGAATCATTGAATACAAAGCATCCAACTAACTTCTCTGTTGGAGTGGCATACTCATTAAAAATTCAAGTTTGAGATTGGCACTACACTCTTGCTTGCTCAAGTTGTCAAGGAGAGATCAAAATTGGGAATTCAAAGCAATGACAACCTTTTCGTGCCTTTGTAGAGTGAGGCACATTTGTCTTAATTCTTGATAGTCCATCGGCATTGTGAGGGAGCTTCCAATTTCATGGATGCGAACCAATGAGGGAGATAATTCCAACCTGAGAAATATTTTCTTTATGAACTATTATCTAACCCAAACACCAAAATATCTCATTCATCAAGATACAAATAAGCCCATCAAGAACAAGGAAAATTTGAAGGATGGAAAATTATCTGGAGGTTTAAAAAGATTGGCGAATCTTTCTAGTTCCTAATATGCAGACTGTAAAATGTTTATTGATGCGTTTCTAGAATTATTGAAAATTGTAATGATTTTATATGTACTCTCTATATAATGTTGCAATTTTTAAGGTAAAATAATTTTATATTGTAAAATTAAGGTGAATCATTTTTTTATAAAATGGAAATTAGCGAATCTTTTTTTTGGAAAAATCATGGAAAATTAGCCCAGCTACGAATATTAGCTCCTAAAATTTTCCATTATCAATAATATGAAGAAAAAAGGAGTAATGGATCCAAAACCAAGGATATTGATGCCCAATCTCATAGAAATAGGTCTGGAGAAGCCATCAACAAACACTGATGAACCTTTTTTTAAAACCTAGTCTAAAAAATAACATAAAAAGCCTTGTGACTTAACTAGTAAACAATGGGAGAATTCTTGGTAGAATCTTCAACATTGGAATTTATTCTCATACTTGTCATTGTTAGTTACCCTTGGATGGATCTATTCCACCTTATACACTGTTATTTTCCTTGTACCCCATACAATGTTGGAGACTAAACATTTTTGTCCTTTACATAAAAGTTGCACAAGGAAACTTCTTCAAGATACTTTTTATTTATCCCATCAATATGAAGAACATTACAAAATGTTCCTTCATTCACCCCTTTTGTATTTGATAAAATGGCAGGTAAGAGGGATGGAGGTTGAGAATGAGGGTTTGGCACCCATAGCACTAAAGGGGTTCTCCCTATTATGGGAAACTTTTTCTTAGGGTATCCATTCTTGTGAGAAGTTTCCCACCTTTGAGAATCTTTAGGATGATTTCATACAAGAGGAGACAATGCTAGAGGTGATTTCAACTAGAGTACAAGATATCTAGAACCTATCGCTCACCGTAAAGATGAAAAGAGGAGTTAAGAAAGGAGGACCTAAGAGGGTTATAAGGTTAAGGAAGAAGAATCATTTTCTTCAGACTAGGGGAGGAAATAATTGAGTCACATGAAGAGTTTCAAGTATCATAGAATAGTTGACTATGCGTTCATGACAGCAAGAAAGCCAAGTAGTAGAAAAAAATGGTTTGCAGTTTGTGTGGAAGCTTTATTGAGAGTAGATGAGTTAGCATCAAAACTTGAGACAACTTTCTCCATGGTATCATGCCTTTCCACATGCATTTTTTCTCCATAATATGTGGATAGTGGAGCATCTAGACACATGAGCTTCAACAAAAATGTTTTCTACAAACTTCAAGGATGAGAAGATCACATATAGGTGGAGTTGGGTAATGGTGCCACTTATCTGGTTACAAGAGTAGACTATCTCTCTCAGCATGCCTTCTGGTGGTGTTCTAGATTTGAATGATGTTTTGTATGTTCCTTTTTTAATAAAGAATCTTCTTTAAATTTCTTGAATGAAAAATTTATTATGTATTACTGAGTTTGATAAACAATGGGTGATCATTAGAAAATGTATAGGACTCTAGCAGATCCAAAGACACATGATGCTTTAGTGCATGATAGTGAAATTGTGCATGCTTTGGTACAACTAGTTTAGTTATATACACTCTAGAACACTTTCACTCTTGAAGGGAATGGTGTAGTGATTGTCAGAATTCAAGATCAAAAACATTATTTCTTGTGTGATGTGCTAACCACACCACCACCCTTTCCTATCATACCAAAATTTTATCATCATGACACAATGATTGGAATACAAAATTTTGTATAGAAGCATTGTCTCTTCTATGAGGACCACCCAAATTAACGATAATTGGTATCTCAATCATCTGAGAGGCCGTGCAACATGGGCTTCATTCCTAAATCCACCAATTGCAAACATATATTAGGCAACGCTAAGAACAAGAGTAGTGCCTTGAGGAAACATGCATCCCTAGGGAAACAATTTTCTAGGTGAAGGAATAAAGGGGTTTGGACCAAAAGTAGTAACAAGGTTGTTTAATTGAAGTCACTCTTTGGGAGGATTTTCATGAAGCTTAGATGAAACCTCATATAAATATTTCGTAATAATTGAATGGGTCCAGCAATCTGAATAATCTCATTGATAGCCATAGTGGAAGAGGGAAATTATTCCTTTGATATAATATTATTGTGTGCACCAACATTAGTTCTCATTTTCTCAATAATGTCTCTAATTTTCCTAAGTAGAAAACCAAATTCATTGCTTAGAATGGTTAAATGAGTAGTGAAATGTTTGGCAGAAACTTTGTCTTTTTTATGAGATATTCTTCCCTCCTCAGTAATTATTTCAAACACCCTAACCAATGCATCTTGAGCAACACAAACATGAGTCTTACCATCTAGTGATACAACATCATAATCTTCATCGTCTAGATTTGCCTTTTGTTCTTTTGATGAACTAAAAATGATGATAACCCTTTCATCAACCCTTGTAATAAATTTCACAACCTTATTATTGTGATATGTTGTTGGGTGTGGACCCTGATTATTTTAATGATTGTTCAAAGATTTATTTATTTTATTTTATTTTATTTATTTTTATTTATTTTTAATTTATTGTTATTATTATTATTATTATTATTATTATTATTATTATTATTATTATTATTATTATTATTATTATTATTATTATTATTATCATTATAATTATAATTATCATTATCATTATCATTATCATTATCATTATCATTATCATTATCGTTATCATTATCATTATCATTATTTTCAGTCACGTTGGAGCCCTATTCCTAATTGGATGGCAACACCACCCATTTAATCATTGTTAGGGGGTTCTTGGGGGTAGAGGGAGTGGGGGAGGGGTCGTCGGACAATGAAAACTTTTATGAGCCCCCCAATAAGGGTTCGGGGCCAACACCCCCAAAGGTAAAAATATATGAAAAATTTCCTTGTAAAATATCATAATTTCAAATTCAATATGAGTAATTCATTAGGCGGATGACCTCACGGTAGAAGTTATGTTAATTTAGGGTTGTTCTCCCTAGAAGGATACCCTCGGTTTATATGAGGGAATTGTATTTGACTATGTATTGTTGTTGTAAGAGAGAGAGAGTATGTTGTGTGAGAGTGAAGAGGATATTATAGTGGATTTGTTATAGGTTGTTTCTCTTCATTTTGCTAGATAATATAAAAAGAAGGACTAGCTGTCTTCCCATTGACGTAGCCCAAATTGGGTGAATGACGTATATTTGTGTCTCTCTTGTTTTATTTGTTTCTATATTTTTGTTTCCGCAATATTTTTTGTATTTCATTGCTTTGTTAATTAATTTCTAACAACTCGTATCAAAGCTAAATGTTTATTTGGCTAATAAACTTGTAGGAGAGAAGAGTTCCTGGTTTGAGTGAGAGAAATGGCAGAAGATGGTAGGTTTAAGGTTGAGAAATTTAACGGTCAAAACTACCATCTATGGAAAATGCAGATGGAAGATTATATGTATCAGAAATATTTGTACCTACCATTGAGTGGAAAATCAAAAAGGTCAATCAGTGTAACAGACATAGAATGGGATATTATTGACATAAAGGCAATAGAAACAATACGGCTATGTCTAGCAATGTTGGCGGCATTCAATATTTCATAGAAAATGACAACAAAAAGAAGCGTTGGCCAAACTATATGAAAAACCCCCGACCTCAAACAAGGTATTTGTTATGAAGTGTCTATTTAATATGATGATGTAAACGAGTGGATCTATTGTTGATCATTTAAATAAATTTAACATGGCTACAAGTCGCTTAAGTTCTATAGGGGTAAATTTTGATGATGAAGTTAGGGCTCTGTTATTTATGTGCCCATTGCTAGAAGGTTAGAATGGCCTAGTTATGCCTATTATTAACATTTTCTATGGATCTATTACTTTAAGGTTTGATGATGTTGTTGGTGCCATCCTTAGCGAGGAAATGTGATGGAAAAGCTCCGATGAGACATCAGGTAATGATTTGACTTTAGAGACCAAGGGAAGAAAAAAGCAAAAGGGAAGGAGCCTATGAAATCACAGTAAGTCAAGGAAAGGCAGATCAAAATCCAAATCAAGGAGAGTGTGTTGGAAATGTGCGGAGAAAGGACATCTGAAGCAAGGTTGTAAACCTTAGAAGGCAAAAGAAGGAGGCAGACAATAAGAGAATAATCATGAAGTGACTATAACAAGTGATATGTTGCAAGATGCTTTGATTATTTTATTAGATAATATTATCGATGCATGGATGGTAGATTGAGGGGCCTCATTCCATGCCACACCTAATAGGAAACATTTTACTTGACTATGTTCAAGGATATTTTAGACTACTTCATTTGGGTGATTATAAACCTTGTAAAATCATTAGAATGGGTAAAGTTTTTATAAAACAAAAGAATGGAAACAAATGGTTGTTAAATGAGGTAAGGCATGTTACAGATTTGAAGAAAAATATAATTTCAATAGGGAAGTTAGATGGTGAATATTGTGTAACTACTTTTATAGAAAAAACTTGGAAGGTCACTAAGGGAGCCGTGGTAATAGAAAAAGGAGAATAGGTTGGTAAATTTTATTTATGCAATAGTATTTCTAATTATGTTAATGCTTGAAACTCCACAAGAAAAGATACAATATGTTGGTGTGATAAGATAGGGATGAAAATAATCCACTCGAGAAAATGATTTCCAGGTTTGAAACATGTTTATTTCGATTTTTGTGAGAGTTGTGTTTATGTAAAGTAGAAGAGAGTCAAATTTATCAGAGTTGGGAAAGAAAATAAGAGTGAAAAATTAGAGCTTATGCATATAGATTTATGGGGACCATCTTAAGTATCATATCTCATTAGATATCACTATTATGTTACTTTTATTGATGATGAAACTAGGAAAACCTTGATTTATTATATTCAAAATAAATTTGATGTATTTGATACTTTCAAGAAATGGAAATATTTGCTTCAGAATGAGACAAGAAAGAAGTTGAAGTGTCCCAGATAAGAAAATGGAGGTGAATAATACAACAAAGAGTTTGATAACTATTTTTCATAGCATGGAATTCACAAAGAAAAGATAGTTCTAGGAACACCATAGGAAAAATGGTGTGTGCGAAAGGATGAACAGTACAATCATGGATTGTGCAAGGTGCATGAGATTGCATGCATGATTTCCCTTATAATTTTTAACAGATGTTGTAGATATTGTTCTTTATCCAATAAATAGAGGGCCTTCAAGTTCCTTGGATGGTGGTATTCCAGAGGAGGTGTGGATAAGTAGAAAGGTAAACTACTCATTTTTAAAGACTCATCTAATTATAACCCTTAACGAAATGGTTTAGCTATGTCTACTAAGAAGAATTTAATTTTCATCATCAAGAAAAGTGTTTACTCTGACCAAAGGAACTAACATAATGCATTGGTGAATGCTTTGTGGGCTAGCCATGTCACACCAAAACTCTCTTTGAAGACTTATCCTTACTCCTCGTGTATGATAAAGAATTTATCCTTCCTCTTAATATATACTTTCTGACTCTTCAAATTTCTGAAGAATACCTAGGTAAACAATGTCTTGTTGCTCAGAGAAGGATATACACCCTTTTGAAGCTAGAGGAAGAAAGACAGAAAATACAAGAATAGTTTTCTATCCACCAGAGTCATATCAAGTGATAGTTTGACAAGAAATTTGTGGGAAGCAAGGAGTTTAGTTTGGCAGACATAGTATTGAGGTGGGATAAGACCCTTGGAGAGAAAGAGAAGCACACTAAATTCCAATCCCTATGGATCATACCCTTTTTCATGCATGATAAGCCTGGCCACCATACTTCTCGTCTTTAATCCTTCGATGGGAAGATGGACTCTTCCTCTCAATGGCCAAGATCTCAAGTGTTATTTCCAATAGTAGCTTGGGGTTATGTCCATACCTATGTACATATTTCCTTCCTTATTTATTTGGTTTGTTTTGGTTCACTCATGACATGATGTTACTTTCAATTGTCCTCTTGTTCTCTTTAGCCATGTGAATTAAAGCTTGTGTGTAATTGTTTTGTCTAGTTCTAATGGATGCGATAAAAGTTATAAGTGGATTTGTCACATACAATAAAATTTGGTTAAATTTTGGTCCCTCTTCGTTTCTTGGGTTTGATACCTTTAAGGTAATTAATGTATGAAAGGAAAATATGATCCATTTGAATGGGAAACTTTAAGCAAAACTATCATGCTAATATCTATTCTACGATCTTCATTCCTTGACTCAGTGATGTAATCGAATGGTGTTTTTCATGTTCATCCATTCAAGTAGAGAAGGGAAAAGGGAAACCTAAAGGGAGACATATTAATCTCAAAGGTATATAAAAGTCTCTACAAAAGCAACCGCTATTTCTCTCAATAAGTTAGGATCCCTCTTCTTACATAGTGATATAAATGTTGATAAAATGTTAATGAACATACTAAAAATAAAATAAAAGGTGAAAGAAGAGAATTGATTCATGCACAGGGAGGTGATGTAAGTAACTTCATTACGATACTAAACAGGATTGCTGGTGGTAAAGAAATTCTTTTTTTCTTGTAGTGACTCCGTCAAGGTACTAAATAGGCCTACTACCAGTGGAGCAACAGTGAAGATGAAACTAAAACTTTGATAATTTCAAACTCGCGAGTATATATTACTCTTCTTCTAGATTGAAATAAATCTCGGTATGGAAAGTTTATAAATGTGTTTAACCGAGAAAAGTAATGGGAGAGACTGCATCTATAACCAAGATAAATGGGGAATCCATGGAAATCCACATGATTAATCCATACTTCCTGAAAGACTATGTTGAAAAATGCAGCAAGAAATTCTTAATTTGATTTCTCCTTAGTCAAATTGAGAAAATTTGAAATTCCACATCAACAGACAACTTGGATGAGATAGCTAAGGTGACATAGTTGTTGTCACTCAATTAGCTTAATTAATTCAAGTTAGGAGAATGGAGTTCAGTTTTGTGCAATTATTCCTAAATTTTAGGATCTTACGTTGAGTTAAATTTAGTTGTGGGAATCTAATTCATTTAAATTGACTTATGGTCAATTAAATCAGTTCTAACTGTGGGAGGAAATATTGGAGGCTAAGTTGTGGGAGTGTAAATTCAACCACACTCAATGATCAACTAGTTAACTAATAAATCAACCCAAAATAATGGATGCATTCAGAGAATTCAAGTTACCCAATTGAGATGGATAGTCCAAGGAAGTGTACTATCAATTGTAGACTATACTGAAGTGTACAGGTGGTGCATGCAGTAAGAGGATGAGCCTAGAGGAATTGATCAATCCAATTGGTAGAATTTGCTAAATAATAGTGGCTATTTATCCAAACTAACAACACAAAGACATACGATCTTGGAGGGCTTGAAAATTGGCTAAGTGTCAGCTAGAGTTAGTCAGTCAGGGAGAGGGATAGACTATACACTTGCAGGTTGTTCTCAAGGTTGAGAAAACATATGAATTCATATTTATTCTTTGATTAATGCAATATGTATATATAGGAAGGGGTTTTTAGTAGTTTCTTTCCCCTAGATAAATACTTGTGCATGTGTGATAATTTTTCTTGCATGTTCATGATTTCTGTTCTCGATCGTGAATTGAATTCTACATAATACTAGAGTATATTTCAGTCTTATGTTTTAGTAAATTTCATGAGCTGTTTAAGATCTACACAATAATTTCTACATGGTATCAGATTATGATTCACAATAGAGCATAAATTTTATTGCAAGAGGATCAAATTTGTAGGATCAATTCTTTCGAGCTAGAAGGATGGATTTTTATGGATTAAGACTCGAGTATGCCCTTGAGGAAAGCTCAAACTATGTTTCTTAGAAGGACCATATGGAGGCAGTGATGGAAGATAATTGATTGAATGAATTTATAGACAATCACATCTTGAAATCAACAATAATTGATACTCAAGATCTTAAACAATGGAAGAAGTGTGTAACCAAGGTCGGGAGAATCATATTGGAGGGAGTACGAGACCACATTGTTGTAACAAATGTCATGAAAATTCCATGTAATAAAAATAATAAAGGTAAAATAATAACCGCAGTTGATAGGACTCTTATTCCAAGTTGAATTTTGGGCAAGACATCGTAGTGTGGGTGTTATTTGGTTATTAATGGCTAAGGAAATTTGCAAAGGCAATGGCTAAGGTTTTGGAAAGGCAAGATGGAATTTTTGTCACTTTTTTTTATGAAAATAATGGAAATTAGGATAAAAGGGAGGTGAAAGGTTGTAGAAATTCCCACTATAGATCACGTGATAATTCAATATACTAAAGAAAAATACTTGATATACTTCAACAAACAAAATTGTAGAAGCTTAATCAATTTTGAGCAAGATTAAATAGAACACATATAATAGAGGATGAGAAATCAATCACACATGAATACAAAAGAATACTCTGGCGAAAGCCTCAGCTGAAAACCCTGATCTCTATATTATCATACAAGTGGAAATATGCCCGGATTACACAAAGATTTAGCTCACAAGCTACCCAGCTCTCAGTACAATCCCTCAATGTTGCTCATAGACTCAATATACACAACATATGCCTTCCTCTAGTCCTCTAAACCTACTATTTCCTTCTGCAGTTTCTCCTGGGTCCTCTGGCTGCCACCTGTGTGAATTCACCTTTCACGCAACTCACCAAACTCACAAGTAACTACGTAATATCCAAGGAATGAATTCATTCTACATGCAAGAGATATCGTCAATGGAATATTCCTACAACTGATAGTACAATGTCCCATCATCTGATCTCGCCTGGGTCTCTGACTGAACTGACATGCATGAGTTATTTATGAGAGTATTTAGTTATTTGAAGTGCAGTAGTTACATGCATGCAAGCATTAACTAACTGAACTCACAATCAGTTCCCAAAACTATTTGAACTAATCTAACTCGACTTATCTCAGTTAACTGAGCTAACTAATCACAACTCAAAGTACAACTCATCCTGATCACTTTAATTAAGGGATAACTTCCTCAATCAAAGGGAAAATTGTTGCATGTATTCACATAGAATTCATGTTTGATTTTCTCCAACTAATTAAATCAAGATGGATTAATTAATTATTTTACAAATAACTACTAAGATCAAATTTGAATTTGAATTCTCAATTTTAGTCAGGGAATAACTAAAATTGGAATGTATCCTGAAATGCTATTTATAGCAATGCTATTTTTGGCACTTCTATATTTGTAATTTCTTGTTGCTATTTTCAACACTACCTCTAAAAAGGAAAGGGATTATCTATCACCACAATCCTATCTCTGTGGAACTCGAATTTTCATTTTGACAATGCCTTAGTCAAAATATCTACATCCTACTCCTCAGTCGAAACAAAAAGCAACAACATGATCCACTTCTCCACACAGTCTCAAAGATGATGATACCAAATATCGATGTGCTTGGACTTGTCATGAAATATTGGATTCTCAGAGAGTTTAATACAAATATGATTATCGCAATAAATCACAGTTGGATCCATCCTTTGACCAAACAATCCAACTAGAATTTTCCTCATCCAAATGGCCTCACATGCTGCCTAACTAGCAGCCGTGTATTCATCTTCTGTTGAGCTAAGTGCAACTGACCTCTGTTTCCTTCTGTACTAAGAAACTGCAGTTGAACCAAGACTTAAAATTCCTCCTGAAGTGCTCTTTTTGTCTGATGGACTTCCTGCCCAATCTGCATCTGTGAAGCCTTGAAGCTTCACTCCCTCTATCCATCTATACCGTAATCCATACTGATATGTGCCTCTAAGGTATCTCAGCACAGGCTTCGCTACCTTCCAAAGCAGCTTTGTAGGTTGACCCATAGGTTGACTCAACTGGTTCACTGCAAAGCACAAATCTAGTCGAGTGTTCACGAAATACATCAGTGAAACCACAAGCTATCGATAAACAGTAGCAGCTACTACCTCACTTGAAGTAGCGTCCTTCTTCCTCTAGTTATCAGCTAGAGGAGTCTGCATGGGCTTTCACTTCTGCATGTGGAATTGCCTAAGTATCTCATTGGCATAATTTCCTTGAGACACAAACACTTCCCCATCCTTCTGCCACACTTCCATGCCTAGAAAGTAGTGCATGAGACCCATGCCTTTCATCTCAAACTCTCTTGCAAGGTCCTCCTTACAAGGCTTGATCAATTGATCATCACATGTCAATATTAGATCATCAACATAAAGAACAATTATCAATGGCTTACCTTCTAACATGATCACATCTGCTTCACTCTTTGTGAAGCCCAACCTAGTGAAATAGCTATTGATCCTTGTGTACCAAACATGAGGTGCTTGCTTCAGCTCGTATAAAGATCTCTTAAGTTGGCACACATGCGACTCATGATCAAAGGTTTCAAATCCTTCCAGCTACTCAATGTACACCTCTTCCTCAATCTTGCCATTGAGGAACACAATCTTCACATCCATCTGATGCTTCTTCCAACCCATCTGAGCTGATAATGCCAACATTGATCTGATAGATGAGTACCTTGGTACAGGAGAAAAAGTCTCATCATAGTTGATCACCTCAACCTATGAGAAAGCACGGGCAACAAACCTTGCCTTATTTTTCTCAACACTGCCATCAACTTCTTTCTTTACCTCGTAAAGCCATTGAGAACTCACCACTGACTTGTCCTTCGGTCTTGGGACAACATCCCAAACACTCTTTCGAATGATGGAGTTATACTCCTCTATAATAGCATCAACCCAAGATGGATGTTGCACTGCTTCCTCGAAGGAAGAAGGTTTGGTCTCTACACGCTCCCCAACTAGGGCCATGTAACCAGTGTACCACTCAAATGATCTCCTTTGTCTGCACTGAGAGGATGGTTGTCGCACATTCTCTCTCGCATCCATCACCAATTTGTCAGCTTCCCTTGAGCATCTCTGCCCATCTCTAGAAGTCTTTGCATGAGTGGATATCTTCACTCCTAGATCCTCTGCATGCGGCTTCTCTGCATTAGTCTGAGGCTCCTCCTCCTTAGGAGCTAAAATTTCATCCTCTGCATGCAACTTGAGCTCCCTCTCAAGGGAAACCCGCATGGCCTTCTGCTCGTTGAACTTCATATCTCTGCATACCACTGTCCTCTGACTGCTAGGCAAGAACATCTGATAGTTGTGGGGTGTATTAGTGTACCCCACAAGTATCCCCAACTTAGCTGTTAGATCTAGCTTCTTCTAGGCATCTTTGGTCACATGGCAATAAACCAATGATCCAAATATTCTGAAGTGACTCACATCTAGTCTCTTCCTAGAGAAGGCCTCCATTCGTGTCTTCATCCCTAGTATATGATGTGGGCTTCTATTCTGCAAGTATACTTATGTATTGCATGCCTCAGCCCACAAATGAAGTGGTAGGCTTTGGTCATGCAACATTTCTCAAGTTGCTCCCATAATTCATCCGTTCTTTCTTTCAGCCACCCCATTCTGCTATGGGTTATGGGGTGCCGTCAACTCCCATTTAGTTCCTTCTGCTACACAGATGTCCTTAAACTATTGAGAGACATACTCTCCACCATTGTCGCTTCATAAGGCTCTTATTTTCTTTCCATATTCTTTCTTTTCCAAGGATTTGAACTCACAAAACCTTGAGAAGGTTTGATCCTTCTTCTGCATGAAGTAGATCCAACATCTACGAGAAAAATCATCAATAAAAATAACATAGTACACCTTTGTTTAACGGTGGAGGCTGTAGAGAATGATCCACACACATATGTATGAACTCACTCCAGGATTGCTCCTGCTCTACTATCTCGATCCTGAAAGGAAGATTTTTCATACTTACCCAAGGTACAACCTTTGCATGTATCCATTTCCTCTAGTTTTCCCTTCGGAAGTTCGATAGAAGTCTGTTGTATGATCTTCAAGGCCCCATGGTGCAAGTTGCCCAATATTTGATGCCATATCTCACCAATATCTTGGATATACATGAACTCTACTTTGCAACTCAATGTAGCACAATCATCCACTTCCATCTTCTAAAGATTCTTTACTCGAATCCCAATCCTCTTGGTCTGTCCAGTGCCGATATGCCTCAGGAATTCCTTTCCTTTACTAAACACTACATCATAACCTTTGTATTCCAACACAACGACGGACACAAGATTTTTCTTCAGACCAGGCACATACTTTACATTAGTCAGGGCGAGAGGAGCTCCATGCTTGATCCAGATTTAAACAGGAACGCAACAAATTACAGAGATAACCATATACACAAAGATGCAGTGGAAATAATACTTCATTTCATTAATGGAAAATACTGAAATATGCTTACAAACAGAAATGGCAATAAACTAGCTAGGGCGATGGTAGCTTATCTCTGAGAAGAGATGTGATGGCTACATGCCTCTGAACTGTGTTACAATGAGGCTCGAAGGCCTATTTATTGTTGAAAAACAATAGAAAAACCCTTAACATTCCAAAACCTAACCCTAGGAGATGAAACGCCAAACTGTGGGCCCCGTTTGGGGGTAAGTTGATACATCAACTTCCCGGGGTCGTAACTTTGGCATATGATCTCCGTTTGACGCGTACAATAGCTCATTAGAAAGATCTATCCGAACACTATCATTGTTGGAACAAGCAACACCAGTCCATTCCATGGACTCGTGTTGCCCCCAGATTCCCCAAAAAACGTCGTTTAGGGCCTCAAAACGGCTCCGAAGTTCAGGACCCGAAAAACTGCTAAAAATAGTAAGTTGTGCTACAATTAAGGAAACTGAAAATGCTGAGAAAGACAATGGTGGGGGTCCAGGTGGACTTGGCAGGTGGCCACCAATATCCACCTGGATCATTCCTCCCTCCTTAGGAAGCAATGGTCCCCATTGCGTTGAGCTCCTCCGTGAGATGAGGAAACTTCTGCTGAACTTGTTCCCTGGTGAGCCACTTGCCCTGCTGAAGGAGTTGGCCCGCTTTGACAACTCGATACAGTTGGATATTCTGTTGGCGAGTGTTCTTGATCTGTGTGTCCATGATCCGATCAGTTGCAGCTTGTTCCATGCAATCTGGATTTAATTCTGTGGGTTTGAGCTGTTCTGCAATGTCGGATGTGTCTAACAATGGTGGAAAGTATGGCCGAAGGCGGTCCACATTAAATACTGGGTGCAGGCCAAGGAATGGGGGAATGTTGAGCTCAAATGCATTGTCTCCCACAGCCTTAGTAATGGTGTAAGGACCATATCGGAGTGGTCTCAATTTCCGATAGGCTCCAGTAAGGCGTTCCTTTTGCAAATGCAACCAGACTTTGTCGCCCACCTGAAACTTGTGTGGCACCCGATGTTGATCATGTCGCTGCTTGTACTTGGCATTTGATTTCTCAAGAATGTCATGGACCTGCTGGCGAATATGTTGGATGCGCTCAATGATGATGGTGGCCTTATCTGTTTCGGACTGGACATGAGCTAAATTCATGTGAGTAGCTGCAAGTGGCATGGCCACATCAATGGGGCATAGTGGCTGGAATCCCAAACCCACCTGAAAAGGGCTATGGCCAGTGGAGCTGTGAAGAGCTCGGTTGTAGCTGTGCTGAACGTAGGGGAGGCTCTCGTCCCATGTGCGTGGATGCTTTGAGTTATACATGCACAGAATGTGCACAATCATCCTATTGACAACCTCTGTCTGGCCATCAGTTTGAGGATGGAAGGCTGTGGACTTCGTGAGTTTGGTGTCCAGCATTGACCAGAGACTGGACCAAAAGGTGCTGAGAAATCGACTGTCCCGATCTGAGATGATAGACTGTGGGATCCCAAAGTGCACCCACACTCGTTCAAATAAGAGTTTAGCAGTGGCTTCTGCTATGATATTCTTCTTGCAGGCCATCATAATGGCCATCTTTGAGAACCTGTCGACGACCACAAAAACACAGTCATTTCCATGCTTAGTGGAAGGAAGGCCTGACATGTAATCCATGGAGATGGATTCCCAAGGTCGACTAGGGGTAGGCAACGGGGTATAGAGGCCTTGCTTCTTAATGGTCGGTTTGGCAATGGCACAGGCAGTACATGATCGGATGTGCTTCCCAACATCCTATCGAAGATTCGGCCAATAGAAATAGTTTTGCAGTACTGCCACTGTTTTCTCGACCCCGAAATGCCCAGCAGCCCGACTGTAGTGTGCTTCCCAAATCATCTTGGCACGCTCGCTTGAAGGAACACAAAGGTGACCGAGGTGGCATAATAGGGCATCCTGGAGGTGAAAATCTGCAACCTGCTGACCCTCCAAGAGTGTCTGGTATGTGTGGCCGAATTCTGGGTCGCTTTTGTAGAGAAGTGGCCAATCAGAAGTCTCGTGCCCGCAAGGGTTGAGCACGGTGGTTAGCGCCATGATCGGTGGTCGACTGAGGCAATCTGCAAGATTATTGGTGCTGCCCTTTTTATACTTGATATTCAAGTGAAACTGTTGCAGGTATGTAGACCACTTCTGATGGCGATCATTCTGCAATTTCCCTTGGGTTTGTATGAACTACAGAGGTCGGTGGTCTGTGTGGATGACCGTTTCCTTCCCCAAAATGTAATGCTTCCATTGTCGGCAGGCCTGTACAATCGAATACATCTCTTTATCATAAGTGGGGTACTTCTGGACTGTGTCTGAAAGTGTTTCATTGTGATATGCCACTGGATGTCCATGTTGAGTAAGGACTGCCCCAATAGCATAGTCAGAGGCATCTGTCTCGACCTCAAATGGTTGTTGTAAATCTGGTAACGCGAGCACTGGTGCCGTGCAGAGGCGATCCTTCAACTCCCTGAATGCCTTCTGTTGAGATTCAGACCAAAAGAATTTTGCTTTCGCCCCGCCCTTGGTGACTTGACTCAAGGGCCAAGAAATATGAGAAAATCCCAACACAAACCTGCGGTGGAAGTTGGCAAGACCTAGAAAGTTGCGGAGCTCTGTTAGAGTGGTTGGAGAGGGCCAATCCCGAATGACTTGGACCTTGGCTGGATCGACATGCACCCCCTGTTCATCAATGATGTATCCCAGATACTGAACCTCGGTCATGCCAAAAGTGCATTTCTCCAAATTGGCACATAGCTTGTGTTGCCGCAGTGTTTGGAGAACCTGTCGGATGTGGTGGAGGTGCTCTTCCCAACTCTGGCTGAAGATCAGAATGTCATCCAAGTATACTACTACAAAGGAGTTGGTGAATGGCTGCAAGATGTCATCCATTAGCCTCATAAAGGTTGCAGGAGCATTCGTCAATCCGAAAGGCATGACCAACCATTCGAAGAGGCCCTCCTTGGATTTGAAGGCAGTCTTCCACACATCGGAGGGTTCAATTGGTACCTGGTGATATCCTGACTTCAGATTGATCTTGCTGAAATATTTTGCCCCCTTTAGTTAGTCTAGGAGGTCATCAATCCGCGGGATCGGGTACCTATTATGGACAGTGATCTTGTTCAGCGCCCGATAGTCAATACAGAGTCTCCACGTCCCATCCTTCTTCTGTACCAACACTATCGGGCTCCCATAGGGCGAAGAACTCGGGTGGATGTGACCTTTCTGCAGGAGCTCCTGAATCTGCCTCTTGATTTCATTGTTCTCTAGAACGGAGCGCCGATAAATTGGTCCATTGGGTAGCGGCGCACCTGGGGTCAGATCGATGGAGTGCTTGACTTGACAGTGCAGAGGAACCCCTACCGAGGAGGTGAAGATGTCTTCGTACTCCTCCACAATCTTGTCCATCTGTAGCTGTCGTGCAGAGGGACCCCGTTTGGAGGCCGCGGCCACTGTCTTCTTCTTCCCTTGAGGGCATATCATTAGGAAAACAAATTTCCTGGTTTTGGAAATGATCTTACTGCATTGTTTTGCAGTAATCAAAGAGATGGCGGCAGGTGGTGCTACCTCTGGTATCCTGAACAACTTATTTCCCAATGTAATAATAACAGCACGGGGCCTTGATTCATACACAGCATGTCGCTTCCACAAGTATGGTTGTCCTAGTAATACATCACAAACTTCAAGGGGAGCAATGTCACACAATACCTCATCCGTGAAGGGCTTGATGTTGTATGGAAGGCGACACTGCTGGCTCACGCGAAGATCTCGCCCTTGGTGAAGCCACCCAATGGTGTATGGTTGTGGATGTGCTGTGGTCGGTAAGCCCAAATGCTTCACGACCTCTGCCGAAATGAGGTTCTTTTGACTCCCGCTATCAACAATGAACTGTATCGGGGAGCCCTTTACCCACATCTGGGAGTGGAAGAGACGCTCCTCCTCCTCTGGATCTTCGGGTTCATTTTTCTGGATCTTTACGGTAGCAACAGTGGCGCTGGGATCCGCATCAATGATCTGCTTCCCTTTTTCATACCCCTTATCGGGTTCTGACTCAGAGTCGGAACATGCATCTGATTCTGAAACCTTTAGCTCAGCCACCAGTGACTGCTTGGCCCGACACTCACTTGTGTTGTGAGTGGAGCTCTTATGGAACTCGCACCATTTTCCAGTGTCCTTTCTCGGCTTCGCGACGTTGCTCTTTTCTTGCAGCTTCGGCTGGTTGTCTTGGGCTATCCCGCCTTGGCTTTGTCCTTTGTTTTGTGGTTTAGGGGAACCTTTCCCCTGCTTTGGATTCGCAGATCCAAAGTCTCGCTTATTTTGTTTAAACTTCTGCTCGACCTTGACGGCATACCGGTATGCTGCGCCGAGCGAGGGGATGTTTAGGAACTGTATTTCTTCCTGGATGTACTTGTGCAGGCAGCCACGGTATTTGAGTATCAAATGTTGCTCCGAATCCTTGATACCCAACTTTGTGCGAAGGGTATGGAAAAGATTGGTGAACTCCGGCATGTCTTGGTCCCTTCCCTGCCGCAGCGTGGTCCACTTTATGTATTCATCCTCATAGCTTCCGACAGGGCAGTACTGCTCCTTGATGGCATCCCGGAACGAATCCCAGGTGGGTGCGGCTGAAAATAGTGAGCCAGTACTTTCATACTTCTGCTCGCGGTAGGTTTCCCACCAGTCCTTGACGTGGGGGGCTGCTTTGAGAAGAGCAAAAACAATCTTTTCCCGACTCGAAAATTCATGAACAGAAAAATAACCCTCTAGCAGATTTAACCATTTATCTACGACATCGGCGTCTATCTGACCCTCGAATATGGGGATTTCAAAATTAACTTGTACCTTAAAGGGTGTGGCGTTTCCAGAGGAGCTGCTGGAAGCCGATGCGCCGCTTCTGGGTAGTCGCTGAAGGATCTGCGCAAAGCTATCCATCATCGCATTCCATTGTCGCTCGAGCGCTTCTTTGAGCAAGATTTTGATGGGATCTCCTGCCCCCTCGTCTTTCTTCTCGTCCGCCATGGGAGGCCGTCGGGATTTGCGAGGCTGGTCTTGCAAAGGTTCAACCAGTTCAAGCCCTAACTCCTTATATCCCGACCTTGTTGGGGACATGCAAAGAAAAACAGAGAAAAAGCAGACCGCTCTGATACCACTGATCCGGATTTAAACAGGAACGCAACAAATTACAGAGATAACCATATACACAAAGATGTAGCGGAAATAATACTTCATTTCATTAATGGAAAATACTGAAATATGCTTACAAACAGAAATGGCAATAAACTAGCTAGGGCGATGGTAGCTTATCTCTGAGAAGAGATGTGATGGCTACATGCCTCTAAACTGTGTTACAATGAGGCTCGAAGGCCTATTTATTGTTGAGAAACAATGGAAAAACCCTTAACATTCCAAAACCTAACCCTAGGAGATGAAACGCCAAACTGTGGGCCCCGTTTGGGGGTAAGTTGGTACATCAACTTCCCGGGGTCGTAACTTTGGCATATGATCTCCGTTTGACGCGTACAATAGCTCATTAGAAAGATCTATCCGAGCACTATCATTGTTGGAACGGGCAACACCAGTCCATTCCATGGACTCGTGTTGCCCCCAGATTCCCCAAAAAACGTCGTTTAGGGCCTCAAAACGGCTCCGGAAGTTCAGGACCCGAAAAACTGCTAAAAATAGTAAGTTGTGCTACAATTAAGGAAACTGAAAATGCTGAGAAAGACAATGGTGGGGGTCCAGGTGGACTTGGCAGGTGGCCACCAATATCCACCTAGATCAATGCTCCCTCTGAAACAAAACCGTACCTTCACTTGGAACACGGTACTTTCCATCATCGCCCATCTCGATGCGCATAAGGAAGTCCTTCTCCTCCAATGTACTAAAAATACTCTTATCATCGGTCACGTGGAATGAAGCTCCACTATCCAAGTACCAAACATGAAAACTGTGAGGCCAGTGCCTCACCATCAGATCCGTTCGAGGATCCCTTCTTGGATTTCTTCCGTGGACAATTCGTAGCATAATGGCCCACCTCACGACAATGAAAGTATCTCACTTTTGATTTGTCAATCTTCTTCCCACCATTGGAAGAACTCGGTTTGGAATTGGATGCCTTCCCTTTTCCTTTCCTTGCCTTACTCGCTTAGGCTAGATTTTCTTCATCATATTTCTTTGACAAAGATCCATCTTTGGTGCTTCTCCTTATCTCCTCCTACATCAGATCTGACCAAAGTCATTCCCAATCTGGAAATTTCTCTCTTCCATTTACCAAGTCTTGGTAGCTTTTCCAACTCTTAGGAAGACTGAGGAGAGCAAGACTCACCATGTCATCATCAACTGTCATGATCCCTACACTTCCAAGCTCATCCCTGCAGGTGGTGAGCTCATTCAGATATGTAGAGATCATGTCGCCCTTTTCACACTTGATTTTTTGAAGCTTGTCTTTCAGCACCAGCTTCCTCTGATCATTGTTGTTCTGATATAGATCCTTCAATGTTTTCCACATTAAAAATGGTGTTTCCTTCTCATTGAGACTCGAGACAACATGGTCTCTAACTCCCTCCAAAAGTATTCTCCTCGCTCTAGCCACACATTTCTTCCATTTCACCAATTCTTGTGCATTAGAAGCTGCAAGCTTGGGGACTTCTTGATCAATGAAGTCTTTCAAATTGATGTCCTCTAATACCGCTTCCATGCGATCCTTCTAGGCTATATAATTCGAGCTACCGCCAAGGGCATACTCAAGTCTCAAACCGATGAACGTCATTGG
Source organism: Pinus tabuliformis (assembly GCA_031772625.1). Lineage (NCBI taxonomy): Eukaryota > Viridiplantae > Streptophyta > Pinopsida > Pinales > Pinaceae > Pinus > Pinus tabuliformis. The sequence continues at coordinate 271,331,884 of CM062805.1, forward strand.
TGAAATTTGAGATGTGATAAGAGTTTCAATTCTATAATCAGGAACTTCAAACTTTGAACTTCTCCCTCATTTTTATATTGTTCTCCTCTTTGATCACCTTTTCTCCGATACCATGTAGAAATTCCCACTATAGATCACCTGATAATGCAATATCCTAAAGAAAAATACTTGATCTACTTCTACAAACAAACTTGCAGAAGCTTAATCGATTTTGAGCAACATCAAATAAAACACATATAACAAAGAATAAGAAATCAATCACACATGAACATAGAAGAATACTCTGGGGAAAGTATCAGCTCAAAACCCTGATCTATGTATTATCATACAAGTGGAAATATGGTTAGATTACACAGAGCTTTAGCTAACAAGCTATCCAGCTCTCAGTACAATCCCTCAATGCTGCTCACAGATTAAATAGACACAACACATTCCTTCCTCCAATCCTCCAACCCTCATATTTGCTTGTGTAGTTTCTCCTGGGTCCTCTGGCTACCACCTGTGTAAATTCACCTCTCACACAACTCACCAAACTCAAAAGTAACTGGACAATCTCCAAGGAATTAATTCTTTTTGCATGCAAGAGATATCCTCAATGGAATATTCCTGCAACTAATAGTACACTATCCCATCATCTAACCTCAACTGGGTCTTTGACTGAACTTACATACATGAGTTATTTATGAGAGAATATTCAGTTATCTTAAGTGTAGTAGTTACATGTCTGCATGCATTAACTAACTGAACTCACAATCAGTTCCACAAACTGTTGGAACTAATCTAAGTGGACTTAACTTAGTTAACTGAGCTAACTAATTACAACGCAAAGTAAAACTCATCCTGACCCTTTAATTAAGGGATAACTTCCTCAATCAAAGGGAAGACTATTGCATGTATTCACATAGACTTCATGTTTGATTTTCTCTAACTAATTAACTCAAGATGAATTAATTAATTATTTTGCAAACAATTGCTAAGATCAAATTCGAATTTTAATTCTCAATTTTAGTTCAGGGACTAACTAACATTGGAATGTATCCCGAAATGCTATTTATAGCAATGTTATTTTTAGCACTTCTATATTTAGAATTTCTTGTTGCTATTTTCAACAAAGGTCAAAGGTTGAATGTGGGGAGGAAATTGAAGGAAAATAATGGAAAATGAAGAAAAAAGAGGCTTCATCCATAAAAAGTCTTTTAAGGATCAGTTGGTAACCTTTGGTTAGTTTAGTTTTGGAGCTCTCTCATTATTCCATCTCTCATTCTCTTGGATACTTAGAGTTTCCTTGGAGCACTCTTGGAGGGTGTGGGATACTTTGGTTTTTGAAGCAAGAAGGTATAGGAAGAGAAGGAAAGTGCAAGATGACATAAAGATCACTAACTATAGCAGATTTGGCTTGTAGGTGCCGAGTTGCATGTATGTTTTCCTTACTAGTTTTGGCATGCATGTCATATGCATGTGGTTTATTGGTCATGATTTGTCACTAGAATGTAGGATTACCTATATTGGTAGTGAATTTCCTAGCCTTGCCATTTCCTGGATAGCCATGGAGATTGCAGGCTTATTTCCTTATTTTTTTTTTGGTTCTCATGTTTCCCTATCTTGGGTTGAGTTACTATTATCATAACATTGGTTGTACAAAAGATATGAAGCCCTTGGTGGGTTGAGCTACTAGTCCTGGAGACATGGTTAGAAAAATGCACTGGAGCCTGACAGAAATTGTGGGTTAAGATACTAGTTCTAGAGCCTTGGTTGGAACAAATGCTTTGGAGCCCTGGAAGGCTTAGATAGGGACCAATCTAATGATTGTGATGTCCAACCGTGAGGTGGAATCACTGTTTGATGGGTTGAGGTGGATGGCCTCTGGGAGCCCTCAATGGTTTCAGATTGATGTGTTCTATGAGATCCCGCATTCATGCTTGGAATATGTTATGGGGTTGAATGGTTGAAGAGAGATTCAGCTCAGCCATTATATGTTCAAGTGGACTATTGAAGTCCCATTCTAGGTTTGGATTTTGCATCATCAATATGAGGTTTAATCTCCTTGTATCTCAATGAGTAGTATACTAGTTTATATGTGGATCATATGGTTGTGATCTCATTGGTATTTCTATTGCTATTATGTTTGTTATGTATGTGTTTTATGACAATATCTATGTATGAATCTCATCATGTTTTTACTAGTAAATGAATGAACAACATATCTATGATCTAACAAATGTAATGTAAGCTAATGTGTTGAAGAATCAATGTCTCTTAGCAATTCTTAGCTAAGAATGAGACCCCTATCCTCAAATATGTTATTTATACATGTAGATTACATATTCACGATATGTCTCATGAAATACCTGTAATGGCGAATAGGTGTCCAGTCAAGGTCTTATTCAAGTAATTGCATTTGTCCATTCATTTCCCCGTTATCTTAATGTTATGAAGGAATCATTCAATTTTGGGAAGTGACCTAGGCTCTAGTCAGAAAAGGTGGCTCAAATCCTAGGGATTTCTGCACAACACTGAGCAAAATAATTGTTAGACGTTGCCATGTCCACAACATGGAAGCATTCAGAGCCTCTTAGACACTAGTAGGCTTATAGCATGGGATCATTTATGGGCCAAGTGGTCCAAAATGTCAGTGGGGCCAAGGGGTTGGTTGGAAGAAAGGATGGGTTTGCTACTAAGGGTTTTAATGCTGATGTTGAATGTGTGTATGGTGTGTTTCTATGGGTTCCACTTCCTTAATGTAACCTAGGAGGTTGAATCATATTATAGTGACCTCCCATCACATGTTTACCCTGACTGGCCAGTTGCTTAGGTAGATGTGGGAGGATGGTATTACAAAGTGGTATTAGAGCATGGTAGAACCCTTGGACTAGATGGACTATGTGGGTTGTTCATGGATTCATATCGGTTGCATGTGTGTCTCTTATGATTGCATTCCATGTGCTTGTTTCATTTGCATGATGTTGATCATGGTTGTAGTGATGTCTCCATGTGGAAGTTTATATTGTTATTATGGATTGCATCGTCATGAGTGTGTGACTGGTTACATGTTGTTATATGTCACTTACATGCATGATTCTTGTATTCTCAGCTGCATTCATGTACGTTTGGTTACATTCTTGTATGCTTGGTTACATGTATCATTATTGTGAGCTTGGCTTCAAGTATTATTCATTTACGCTTGATTATATGTGTTTATGTGTGAGTGAGGTTGATTACAAATTGCTTATGCATGTTGAGTTTTTCATGTGGTCAAGTGATCAGTGATGTAATTGTTGTTTTCATGCATGAGGTCGTGGTATGTGTTGATAAGGTGATGCATTAATGATTGGACCCTAGCTAGAATGCTGGTTGTATGATTGTATACTTATGTTTTATGTTTCTATATGTTGTCATGATTATATTATACATGTATCATGATGATTTGTTGATATTGCAAACAAGGTATCCTCCCCAAGCTATACTAAGGTAAGTTGGTTTATTGTGATTTGGGTTAGCCGACATGATATACCTTGCAGGAAGAAATATCAAATGGCTAGCAAGATGGTAGACTACAAGGACTATCCCTATGATTCAAATAAGCAGTAATGGTGTTGGGAATTCTTCCAATTTGGGAGATATATTAAAAAGCTTAAGGAAAGAAATAAGGAGTTGTAAGGTAGATAATGACATAATCATGAAGGCGCAGGAGAAACAAGCAGAGGTAAATGTAGTGACACTTCATAGTTTGTCAGATTTATAGCGTCAGGGAAAACATCAAATTAGTTATGAGTAGGAGGAAAAACTAATGGGGCATATGGCAGTAGGCTGTATGGTGGTCGTAGGTAAAATAGAGATGACATAGTTAGAGATGGAAGATTATTGTACACTCCAAATAAGAGAGGTTATATACACATGTATTATTCTAGTTCTGATTCAGATTGGCACTATGGTCATCCTCATTATCATCCTTACAGGAGGAGTGATACGAGATACTTTCCAAATGATTTTAAGAAATAAAATCCACCTAATTTTGATGGATAGATGAAGAAACCATAGGATGCATAGGTATTGTTTCTTGGCATGAGGAAGTTCTTCAGGTTACATGATTATTCAGAGAACATGAAAGCTAGAGTAGCTACATTTATTCTCAAAGGTAAAGCAAACATTTGGTGGGAAGATGTGAAGAATGTCAGATGTATTCATGAGGAAGGCTTGAATTAGAGTTATTTTGAGTGGTTATTCAAGAAGAATTATTTGTTAGAGAGATACCTTCATGATAGTGAAAAATAATTCTATGAGCAAAAGATGGGATCGATGACAGATGAGGAGTACACTAGAGGGTTCTTGGAGCTACTGAGGTATGTGACTTATCTCACAGAGGAGAAGACCAAGATTCATAGGTTCATTAGTGGATTACCAATTGAATTCAAAGATAGTATTGAGTTCAATGAGCCTAGGTCATTGGAGGAGACCATCCGAAAGATAAGGCATTTCTATGAGAAATCGAAGCACAGATCTGAGACTAAGCTAGACAAGAAAGGTAATGCAAGGAACAAAGGAAAATAGGACAATAAGTGAACAAGACCTCAGGGTATAGGTAATAAAGAGAATGTTGTGTCATCGATCTGAGGAGTAGAATAAGGAGCTCGTGCGGTGTTGGACATTTGGAGGGGATCATAGGAGAGATTTCCCATAATATCAGGGTGCTAGGCCTCATATATATAGTACATAAGACACATGGACTGTTGGGGATGTTCGTCAGAGTATTCGTTGTATTTATGTAGCATTGGATAACAAACATGCAAACCATCAGTTATCTATCATTAAGATGGATGGTAAGCTTTGTGATCAAGTTATTTCTATTTTGATTAACCTTGAATTTAATTATACATATGTTAGTCTTGACTTGGTGGATAAGTGTGGTTTGAATAAGGAATTGCATGCACAATATTGGTTAGTGCAGTTCGCTACAGGTACAAAGAAGTGAGTTCATCATTGGGTAAGAGCTTGTGCATTTGATTTGAATGGTATGCCTACCACAACACATTCGAATGTATTACCATTGGGATCATATAGTATATTGTTGGGCATGGGTTGCTTGTACCTTCATAGAACCAATGTGGATTTTTATGAAAAATTCATTGAGTGTGTGGATGACAATGGGTAACTAAGAGTCTTATAGGGAAAGAAGAAACCCACATCAATTAGGATGGAAAAAACTATGCATGCCAAGCATAGTCACAAGAAAGGGTGTGTGTTATTTGTAGTACAAATTTATAGTGAAAAACGTAAGGAAGTTGAGTATGTAGATATTTTGAGCATGTACCAAGTTCTACAGTAGTTTCAAGATGTATTTCCTAAGCACATTACAAAGTTTCCACCTCACATGGATGAAGGCTTTTCTATTAAGTTGGTGCCAGGGGAAGCTCCAACATCAAAAGCACCTTACAAGATGAGTACACCTGAGTTAGTAGAGTTGAAGCTACAGTTGAAGGAAATGTTGGGCAATTGATACATTAGGACAAGTGTATCACTTTTGGGTGCACTAGTATTGTTTGTGAAGAAGAAATATTGTATTCTCAGATTATGAAATAACTAGGCATAGTTGAACAAAGTGACCATCAAGAATAGGTATCCATCGCGGAGGATTGATGACTTGTTTTCTTAGTTGAAGGGAGTAGAAGTATTCTTGAAGAATGATATGAGATTTGGATATCACTAGGTAAGAGGAGGACATTTACAAGGCAACATTCAAGACCAAGTATGGGAATTATGAGTTTGTTGTAGCTCGATTCGTTTTGACTAATGCTCCAACTACATTAATGTGCTTTATGAATAGTTCTTTGTGTCTATATTTGGATAAGTTATTGTGTTCATTGATGACATACTAGTATATTCTAAAAACTAGGAAGTGCATGTCGAGCATTTAGTAACAGTGTTGAGTTTGTTGAGAGAACATCAATTGTGCTAAGTTCCACAAGTGTACTTTCTTTCAGATTATGGTACACTACTTGGGACATGTTGTCTCCAAGCATGTCATTACAATAGATCCAAAAATGATAAGGGAAATCATGGAGTGGGTAGCTCCCAGGAATGTAGATCAGGTGATATCATGCATGGGGTTAGTAGGTTCTTATAGGAGGTTCATCAGGAACTTCTCACAAACCGCTTATCCTAATACATCATTGTAGAGAAAGGGTAAGATGTTTGAATGGTCAGAGGAGTGTGAGGTTAGTTTTGAGAAGCTTAAGAATTTGTTGACACATGCACTAGTGTTAAAGATTGCAGATCCAAAGAAAGAGTTTGTAGTATGAAAAAATTATTGCAAGAAACGAATTGGTGGAGTACTTATGCAGGATGGATAGGTGGTATTATATGAGTCACGTAAACTAAATGAGCATGAGTAGAACTACCTGACAAATCACCTCAAGTTGCTAGCGAAAATACATGAATTAAAGAATGGAGGCACTATCTTCCTCGCATGAGGTTTGTATTGATGGGATATCACAGTGGTTTTCCATATCTATTTGACCAACCGAATACGAATGGAAGGCAAGATCAGTGGTTGGCCATGATAAGTGAGTTCAATTTTGAGATCAGAAATATAAATGGTAAAGGTAATAGGGTAAAGATGCTATTAGAAGATGAATACAGGAAAATCACTTAGCAGCTATGACCTCATATGTGATAGAATTATAGGATAGGATCTTCTAGGTAGGTCAAAAATATGTCAGGTATATGGATATTAAGCACAAGTTGTGGTAGAGTACCGGTATAGGTACAGGTATAGGTAGTGGCACAAGTATAGGTGCAGGTGTAGAGGATGTAGACTATAGCCTCACAACATACAAATTGGTTAGATTCAGAGACATGATATATGTGCCAGATAGTAGTGATCTCAAGAAGGTTATCTTGACGGAGTTTCATTTGAAACCATATTCAGGTCACCCAGGTTATCGAAAGACATTGACAATAGTGAAGAAACCTTTTCTTATGAACCTGAAAAGGCTTGTAGCAGAGTTTGTGGCTAGGTGTTTTGATTTTCAGCATGTGAAGGTAGAGTGTAAGCATCCAAGTGGAATCCTACATCCAATTATGATTCTAGAATGGAAATCGGAGGTCATTTCCATGGACTTCATCACAAGTTTTCCGAGGAGAGTGAGACAACATGATTCCATCACGGTCGTCGTGGACAAGTTGACAAAGGTTTCACACTTCATTCCAGTGAAGTCTACGTTCTTAGCTAGCAATGTAGCAAAGATATTCATCAGAGATGTGGCCAGATTCCATGGTGTTTTGAAGAATATTATGTCAGATAGGGATGTACATTTCACTTCCAAGTTTTGCAAGGAGTTGTTTGCAAGTTTGGGAAAAAATTTGGCCTTCAATACAACTTATCATTTATAAACATATGGATAGATAGGGAGGGTCAGAAAAATATTGGAGGACATCTTGAGGATGTACATGATGCATTAGACGTGAAAGTGGGAAGAGTATCTTCCACTAAGAGAGTTCGCTTACAACAATGGGTATCAATAATATTTGAAGATGCGTCTATTTGAGCCAGTGTATCGGTGAAGTTGCAACACTCCCATCAGTTGGAGCGATCTAGTTAAAAAGGTGTTTATTGGACTGGACATGTTGGTAGACATGGAACATGAAATGCAGGTGATCAAGAGGAATCTAAAGAAAACACATGATAGGCATAAGAGCTATGGATATTGAAATAGGTTGTTCAAGGAGTTCCATGTTAGGGAATAGGTGTACTTGGGCATCAAATTGAAGAAGAGCTCCTTGTAGATTATATCATGTGCCAAACTGGCACCACAATTTTCCTTCAACATTATTAAGAGGATTGGTTCAGTAACTTATCAACTTTCACTGCCTCCAACAATGAAATTCCATGATGTTTCCTATGTTTCATTTCTTAAGAAGCATGCTAAAGATGTTGATCATGTGATTGACTAGTCTATATTACAGGTGGAACTACATGGAGAATGTTGGAATTATGATACATATGTTGTACTTGATGGCAACCCACTCATCTCAGATAATAAATTATAGTGTAGAGAAAAGTTCACGCACTTATATGCAGAAAAAAGATTATTTCATGTAGAGAAAAGTTCACGCACTTTTATGCAGAGAAAAGTTTATTTCATGTAGAGAAAAGTTCACGCACTTTTATGCAGAGAAAAGTTTATTTCATGTAGAGAAAAAGTTCACGCACTTTCATGCAAGGAAAAGCGCGTATATGTTGGTGTCACATGGAATCAGTCAAAAGTGCGGACACAACCGACCTTCCTAGAAGTCTAAGACGTTCTAATGACAAACAAAACAAATTGGAGCTATCCTTCTCTAAACATACATTATGATATGAGAAATCAAGTGTTTCGTTCTTACCTTTGTCCAAACGCTGTTGTAGAAGTCCAAGTTTTGTTGATCTGGATGAGCTCCTCCTTTTCTCCAGAACCTGCAATCACCAACAGTCAAACAATTAAATAGCACCTGATTATAACATAAAACAAAGCATATTCAACATATAGACCAAGGAGTACATGAAATAACCCATAAACAACAAGTTATTGAGAAGAATGGACCAATTTGCATTAAAGGTAATCAAAAGGAACCATTACAACCTAAGCCTTGGTGTTGTGCAAGCTCCTTCCAGGGTCCACAAGAGTCTTCCTCTACTTTGACAAAGCTCACCCACTTCCAAATAGAACAAGAAAAGATGGCAATCTCTCCTCACAAGCTTCTAAATGGGAGTCCTAATTCCTGTAGCATTTACCCTTGGAAACGTATAGCTTTCAACCTCTCTCCTTCTGGCCCAATGCCTGTATTTATAGTGCTCAAGAGGAAGTTAATCAGGTCCACCATCAATGGGATAGTCCCCTCTTTGGATGGGATCGCTCCCTTATTGATGGGATAAGTTCCTCTTTGGTAGGAGTGCATGAACCATCTGGAGGCGCTCAATACACGTCGAACAACCTTCTAGAATGCTCTAGAAATGACCACAAGTAAGTTTTTGAAGATAAAACTTCCGCATTTTAACCTTTTCAGAGGGACACACCTGCCCCTTTAGATACAGAGCGTCCTTGGACGCAGACCTCATGAACAATAGGTGCGTACCCGCAGGCAAGGTTTGAGAGAACCTGCGTACCCAGAGATAAACATATTTATAAAGACTTTCTCTCTTTTTTGGAGTTTGACATGGAAAGCAGAGGCATAAGACTTGCCTAAGAGGGTAGCATGACTGTTGATAGAGCCATCCTAACTGTGAATAGTCACGGTGACGTTTTTTAGTGTAACAGATTTCCCCCTAAAGTGCGAAGCCTGGAATAGATTAGGGTTTTGTATTATCTAGGAAGGGTGAAGCGCTTTATCATTTCAAGGATTATCTCGTGGAGAGCCTGGTCAGAACCTGCAATTTTCAACACAAAATACATGTATAAGATTATATCATCACTGAGGTAGGCATTCCCATACTCAGATTAAAACTTTAACTAACAGACTAACTACTCTGATACAGGAATGATCTTGCAGTACATCATAATCATAGACTTTTGTAGACACAGTATGGACGCAACCATCTGTTTATGATTAGTCTACTTAGATAATGAATACAAAACTCCTCGCAGCCTGGATGGTGGAAACTAGATCCAGGGTCTTCATGTCTACTTCTCGAATTGGTACGATTCTAGCCATGCGAATAAATGAGTTGATGTCGAACATGGTAGAAACCACTTGATTACCAGTCGATGATGTAAACTGTTAACAAGCGTGAGAGAGACCACCAGTAATGTCAATGGTTCTCAAAGTACCCAGTACAACCCATGAGATGTGAATGAATAAGTTGATGTCGAACATTTCATGGAATCCTTCGATCGAAAGTCAATGATGTAAACTGACGTCAAAGGCGAGAAACCTGCCATTGATGCATGCAGACTTCAAGGCACTGACGATTTCTAAGTCATCTCTCTAGATAATGTGCTGATGTCGATAGAAAGTGATCCGTTGCAGGCAAGCCCACAACACGAAATCATTGTTCAAGTTGAAGAAATGTTGCTGTAAGGACTGACTCAGGGATGGTCAAATGGATGATAAGTATTTTGCAGATGAAAGTTTTGTTTGCAGACCTCTTGAACACATAACGACACGACAAATGGTTTGGTGCTAAATAACTCAAAGTTAATCGCCGGAACCCGGCTGAAGACTTTCAAAGTGGTTTGATCAACTGTGAGGTAAAGAATTTCCCAACCCAGGTGAATGAAAAGTGGCGTGTTCAAGAGTGGTAGTAAAGCTTCTTCTGAGACAAAAGGTAACAAATAGGCTCATTCTTCTCTCTTTTCCCCCACCATTTCTGGCAAGTACCTCTTTATTTTTAACAAGCTTGAGGAGGATAACATATGCTTGATTATAAGCTCATCCTTCGGATGAGTCCAACCTAGTTTTGATTCGAACCCTAGGAAGGAGTGGTTCGTTCCTGTTTGTAATTGAACAGGTCCTATACTGTGAAATGTTTAACGAGCCCAATATAGGAGAAACTCTGCGTTTTTCAATTTTAGAGAGTCTGAAAAACTTAAGAAGACTCCAAGTTGAACTTTTTCGTAGATTTGTGTCCCTCAAGCCCGAAAAAGTATAAAATAATACTTGGGGGAACCGCTTGATCTTGCGACCAAGGAGTACTTTCATGATTAGTGCCACTGACCTGAAAAGTAAAAAGCGATCAAGGACACGTCGTTTTATTTCCAGTATCGAGTTTGAAACGACAAAAACCCGGCAACCTTTTCCTGTTTTTACGGTCAGAAAAGGGCTATAAGGGGACCGTCTTTTAATTCTGTTTTATCGAGTTTAAAAGAAAAACTCGACGATCTTTTCATGTTTTAGGAGTCTGAAAAGGGCTTAAAAGAGAACTCCAAGGTTTCACTTTTTCGTAAGTTTTAACGAGTTCGAAAAAATGATAAAAAATATACTCATATGGCCGACTTTCAATTTAATTTATGAGCAGGAAAATACGGAAAGAACTCGGCATTTTCATTTTTTTTTTTTTATGAGAATGAAAGATAGCAAAATAATCTCGGGATTTTCATGAGTTTAACGAGTCTTGAAAATAACTGAAATTGACTCGAGATAGGTTTCATTTTTACAAAAGCTTGAAACAGATAAAAACTATGCTTCAAAGTAGTTTCATTTTTTTTTTACAAGCTTGAAACAGATAAAACTGTGCTTGATGCCCCCTAAGCATAACTGCTAGAGCGCATGCCCCCCAGCTTCATTTCATTCAACCAGTTGGATGAAATGAGGTTTGAGTTATGAGATCATTTGAAAGACTCGACCTAAAACTGTAAGAAAATTATGCAAAAACTGAAATAACTAACCTAAATACACAACTTAACATCTATGGGATCTAGTCAAACTCTCGACTCAATTAGAGTTGGATTTGTTTCATTTTTTAACGAGCTTGACACAGGAAAAGAACTATGCTCGGATTCGGTTTCATGTTTACGCAAGCTTGAAACGAAAAACTATGCTTGTTTTAAGTTCACATACCCCCAGCATGATGACGCAAATCAAGGTACATGCCTCCCAAGCTTCATTGCATTCAACCAGTTGGATGGAATGAAGCTTTACTTTCAAGATCTTGTAAAGATATGACTTGAAAAGGGAGTTGTTTCATTTTTTAACGAGCTTGACACAAGACAAAGAACCATGCTCATAACTACTCTCTAAGATCTACCTAACAATAAACTCTACTCTAAAAACCTTGATTCATTTTTTAACGAGCTTGACACAAGACAGGGAACTATGCTCTAAAATCCTTGATTCATTTTTTAATGAGGTTGACTCAGTAAAAAGAACTATCCTCTGCTCAACTGATTCATTTTTTAATGAGGTTGACACAGTAAAAGGAACTTTCCTCACGACTACACTCTACAATCTACCTACTTAACCTACCTTTGTTTCATTTTTTAACGAGCTTGGCACAAGACAAGGAACTATGCTCAAAAAGTTCGCATGCCCCCAGTATAATGATGCAAAGTGAGGTACATGCCCCCCAGGCTTCATTGCATTCAACCGGCTGGATGAAATGAAGGTTTACTTTCAATATTTAACTTGAAAAGGGAGTTGTTTCATTTTTAAGGAGGTTGACACAAGAGAAGAACTATCCTCATACCTGATTCATGATTTAACGAGGTTGACACAGTAAAAGGAACTTTCCTCATACCCTCCTATTTCATTTTTTAACGAGGTTGATACAGGAAAAACTATCCTCGCAACTCCTTGTTTCATTTTTTAATGAGCTTGACACAAGACAAGGAACTATGCTCATGACTTCCAGTTTCATTTTTTAATGAGGTTGAGACTAGAAGAAACTATCCTCACACACTGATTCATTTTTTAACGAGGTTGACACAGTAAAAAGAACTATCCTCGCACCCATTGATCATGGCTTCCAACTGGAAGGAAGACATGTCAATGGACACACCTTGATCATGGCTTCCAAGAGGTCTTCATCAGAAGGAAGAATACTCCTCTGGAAGGAATACATGTCAAGGGACTCAACAGGGATCAGAACATCGTGTTCAAATAATCCCATAGAGTTTTCCATGTCAATTACTGGATCTAAATCAACAGTGAGAGGCTCACTTACCTCGGTAACTGAAAACATGGGACCAGTTGCCACATAATTAACCCGTGGCAGGGTAGATACCACTTTAGAATCAGGAACATTTAGGGTTGTCATATTATTGGTAGTTGAAACAAGACTAGGGAATGAAAGCTGGTCTACAGTCACAATACTGCCATTGTGAGGGAAAGACATCACGCGAAAGAGTGTCGATACGACAGCTTTCATTTCATAAACATAGTCTCGCCCAAGGAGTAAATTGAAATCCAAGGGACCTCGAACTACCATAAGATCAATACAGACAGTTTTACCTTCCAAGGTAATAGAAAACTTAGGAAGGATCCCTAAAGGTTCACTAATGGTTCGGTTAAAAGCTTTCAGATTCTGCGTAATAGGCGCAAGCTGAGGGGAACCCAAAGCTTTCCAAACAGTTGAGGATAAAATACTGACAGAAGCACCTTCATCTACCTGAGTACGATGTATGTCCCTACCACCAGCCTTGACAACGATTTGGAAAGGGATGGAGGAAGGAAGACGAGGTTCTGTCAGTCGATTCCAATCAAAGGAAAAGACCTCAGTGCTTGGAGGGGGTTCTATAGAAACAGGTGAAATTCCCCCCGGCATAGAAGAATCTTATGTAACAAGAAGAACCTGAGTGGTATGGAGTTCACTCTCCAAATGGAAAGTGGGATCGACCGAATGTGAAATTGAATCGACCGCTTGATCAACTAATTGATCATCAACCTGAGTGACATGAGTTTCACTCTCCAATGGAAGAGTGTGATCAATCACTCCGTCAGTTGACGGTAGGTTGGGAGAAAGTTTACGGTAACCAGTTGGAAATTCTTGTTGTGGAACAGTAAGGTTTTCCAACAATGTTGAGGCTTCATCCATGTGAGGACAAATGTGAGTTTGATGACTCCCTTTACATAACTTACAAGGAAACCTAACTTTACCCTTTTTCCCAGGAACCTGACTATCACTGGTTGATGGATCAACGGAAAGTTGATGAGATTTTTCTGACCATACTTCCAAGACCTTTGGAATACCAGGACAATTGACAAGGAAGTGGTCACCCTTACAAAGCCTGCAAGGGTATTTGGGTTTACGATGTATGTCGGAATTTTCCTCAACACAACTAACACTTACAGCCATGGTTGGTTGGTTGACTTCTTTCTTATCTTGCTTCTTCTTCTTCTTCTTCTTCTTCCCTTTCTTCTTCTTCTTAGCCTCCTGGTTACTAAAATCGAGGCTTTTACCAGGCGAAGAGGAAGAAATGGAGGAAGAAAAATTAGGCGAAGAAGGTAAAGGGTCAACAGAAGGTTGGTGATGTTGAGATGGTGAACTCTGTTGAGGTGAAGCATCCGGTTGAGGTGGAACAATTGGAGTACTTTGGGCCAACGAAGTTGAAAATAACCATATCGGTAATCCTATTGTAAATCCAGGTAATGACAAAGTAGCCATGTAAGGAGGACCAACATTTCCAAACTAAGGAAAAGTACTAGGATTCTCATCAGGAGGGGTTCCTAGGTTGATAAATTCCGGAACATTTGCCATTATATTCAACTTCAGTGAATTTTATTAACAATTTAAAACTAAAATTAACAATTCACAATTCACACCTAACGATTAAGATTCACAAATCACACCTATGGTCTCTAAAAGTAAAAACAAACAAATTAACACGTGCTATCAAATCTAGGAGTCAAACCACACACAAACAGTAACCTTCCGGACCGAAAACACTAGTTGGTGATGAAATCCAACATCGCCGAATTCAGTACAGAAGTGGAGGGTGGAACAGTTACCCCGACAACCTGCTTAATGAATAGACCGGCACAGGTTCCTCCACTTTAACCCTCTCGAAGTGAAGTGAACCCCCCGGAAAATCCAAGTGAGTATAACCGACGTCTGCTCCAGGTACAGTGGGATCTTCCCTCCGCCGTCACCTTGGGTAGAATCCTAAAGATTATGGTCACTAAGGTTACCAACGGCAACAAGTACACCTGGGGGAACAGTCTAAACTCCGACAGCACGCAAGGGCAGAGTAGCAAGCTCAATCCCCTTACCGGCTCCTTGACAGTAATCCAAGGTTTACCGATAAGTGACCCCTGGCTCCTCGACAATGGTTAATCTGAGGTTTACCGTTTGTAATACGTACTGTCTGGCGTCGTTCCCAACGAGGGAGGATGGATCCCCTCACTGGTTCGGACACGAGCTCGTGCTTCTCCTTTAAGAGGAGCTTTCCCAGAGTGTAAATGTAACAATTGGATTTGATTCTATCACAAGATCAGCTACTTGTTTGGTTTTACTGTCTTGGAGAGTTAAGTACTCACCTACTCCAAGACACTAGCCTAAGCTATGTTGGTGTTTCAGAGCCCTAGAAATGTAAAAATTACTAGATGAATTTTAATTAAGCGCTGTGTTATTGAGGCTGTTATTACTCACTTGGATAAATGGATACGAAACCAATGGTGTGATGACCCGACTCAACCGAATGCAATCGAATATGATAATGTAATCTTTTCAATTCGATGAATCCTAACTAAAGTAAGGAGAGAGTTTCCATTCACTTCCAACAATGAAAAAATTGATCACTAAGAGAAAATATAACAAATTCTCTAATGCACTAATTTCATCAAGACAAACTAATGCAAATCAATTCCAAACCCTTTTTTTATTTTTATTTTTGTGTAAATTCAAATCAAAGAAAGTTGATCTAAATCTACAATTGATTTTTTCAGAATGTAAACTATGCAATTGTCATCTATGCACAATTCACTTGAAAAGTATGCAAATGTAATCTATGCACATTTTTCATTCATATTCCGAAAAGGAGAATTCTAATTACGCAAATGTGATCTATGCAAGAGAATTCTCAAACACAAGATGATTCTAATGTAATCTAAGAACCAATCAAGTGCAAGTCGAGAAAATTGGGTGAGAGTTCCAAAGATCAAAAGTAAAAACACTCAAAGGCGATTAACACTCATACACAATTTAGCCCCAACAGAAGAAAAAAGATGCAAAATTGTGAAAAGACTGAGAGAAACCTCCAAGTAATGACCAAAGGAAAACAAATCAAGAATTTCTCAAGAAAGAGACTCAAAACACCCAATTGATGAAAGCTTAGAGTAGGAATGCCAATGAAACAAGTTCAGGTGAAGGATCCTTGACAGGATACTAATGGATCTGGGCAGTAAAAACTAAGAAAAAGCAAAATCTAAGAGGAAAAAGTGTAAAAAATGGAATTTTCTCAAATTTTGGTAGGGGACGCAGCAAGGATAATTTTAGGGGCGAATGTTCGCCCTTTGGCGAAATTAAGGGGTTTTAGATTTTTAGTGGGCGAATATTTTGTATCATAGTACATTTTTACAAATCACCTCAAATAGCCCACTTTATTTTAAGGGAGAGGGTAAAAAAGGTAAATTTAGCCCTTGAAATTAGGAGTTACAACCTTCCATTCGCCCATTTTCAAGAATAGGTTTTATTTAAGTGAATCCATTCGCCCATTTTCAAGAATAGGTTTTATTTAAGTGAATCCTATGGGCCAAATACCATATTTATAAAAGAGGTATGGTAAATTGATAAAAATATAAATAAATGAGAGGTATGGTAAATAAATAAAACATGTTTTATATTTACTCCATAAGTCACTTGGTGTAAACAAATAAAAATATAAGTAAAGTGGAGGTATGGTAAATAAATAGAACGTCTTTTTATACTTACTCAAAAGGTATGGTAAATAAATAGAATTATAAATAAACTAGACGTATGGTAAATAAATAAAACCTCTTTTTATATTTAGTCCATAACCCTCGTAGGCTCAAGAAAGAGGTTTTATTTAAGTGAATCCTATGGGCCAAATACCATATTTGTAACAGAGGTATGGTAAATTAATAAAAATATAAATAAACAAGAGGTATGGTAAACAAATAAAGCATTTTTTTATATTTACTCCATAAGTCACCTTATATTTACGAACGCTCAAAAAATGGGTTATATTTAGGTGAAACCTATGGGCAAAATACTATGGGACAAATACCATGGACTAGATTGTGTTTAATACCATGCAAAAAACCATTATTAACCCTGATATTAGAATTAATAAAAATAAAAATGGCACATGGTATTGACCCATGGTATTCTTGGTCAAGAGTAAAAATGGATGTTGTAATTTAATGTAGGTTAAACATTTTAGGTTGGTTAAAATAAAAAATAAAATAAAAATCAACTATTAATTTTATTAATTTTTATAAATTACTAATAGTAATTTTTAAGCTCCAGGTTTATGATAACCCATGGTATTGACCCAGGGTAATACCATGGTATTCATGTGAGCATAGACTATTTAAAGGGGAAATTCTATCGTCTTAGATCCATGCAAAGTTTTATTATTTAGTGAAAGACTTGCCAAGATCTTACAATATTTTATAATTGAGTAAAATATTCGCCATGCCTCGTGAGAGATTCGCCAAAAAATTATATATACATATTATATTATTGATAAAATCGCCTCCCATTTTTCCTATATACCATGGAGATTCGCCCATTTATTATATTTATCAATTTAGGGGGGGTTCTTAAAATTTTCCCTGGGACGCAGGCAACCCGTTAGCACAGGTGCGGGCCCGCTCTGTGCACACAGCAAAAGTGCGTCCAGGGACGCACTGTGTAGCACTCAGAGGGTGCGTCCTACTGAAAAACTCAAGAAAAACCAAAATAAAACTAATCCTAAGCTAACCCACCCAGAGACAGAATCACAGAGCCAAAACCAGAAAAATAAACCAATTTTCTCAAAGCAAAGTTCACACAAAGGAAAAGACTTTTCTCATCAATGGTATCCCCAGCGGAGTCGCCAATTTGTCACACGGAATCAGTCAAAAGTGCGGACACAACCGACCTTCCTAGAAGACTAAGACGTTCTAATGACAAACAAAACAAACTGGAGCTATCCTTCTCTAAAAATACATTATGATATGAGAAATCAAGTGTTTCGTTCTTACCTTTGTCCAAACGTTGTTGTAGAAGTCCAAGTTTTGTTGATCTGGATGAGCTCCTCCTTTTCTCCAAAACCTGCAATCACCAACAGTCAAACAATTAAATAGCACCTGATTATAACATAAAACAAAGCATATTCAACATATAGACCAAGGAGTACATGAAATAACCCATAAACAACAAGTTATTGAGAAGAATGGACCAATTTGCATTAAAGGTAATCAAAAGGAACCATTACAACTTGAGCCTTGGTGTTGTGCAAGCTCCTTCCAGGGTCCACAAGAGTCTTCCTCTACTTTGACAAAGCTCACCCACTTCCAAATAGAACAAGCAAAGATGGAAATCTCTCCTCACAAGCTTCTAAATGGGAGTCCTAATTCCTGCAGCATTTACCCTTTGAAATGTATAGCTTTCAACCTCTCTCCTTCTGGCCCAATGCCTGTATTTATAGTGCTCAAGAGGAAGCTAATCATGTCCACCATCAATGGGATAGTGCCCTCTTTGGATGGGATCACTCCCTTATTGATGGGATAAGTTCCTCTTTGGTAGGAGTGCATGAACCATCTGGAGGCGCTCAATACACATCGAACAACCTTCTAGAATGCTCTAGAAATGACCACAAGTAAGTTTTTGAAGATAAAACTTGCGCATTTTAACCTTTTCAGAGGGACGCACCTGCCCCTTTAGATACAGAGCGTCCTTGGACGCAGACCTCGTGAACAATAGGTGCGTACCCGCAGGCAAGGTTTGAGAGAACCTGCGTACCCAGAGATAAACATATTTATAAAGACTTTCTCTCTTTTTTGGAGTTTGACATGGAAAGCAGAGGCATAAGACTTGCCTAAGAGGGTAGCATGACTGTTGATAGAGCCATCCTAACTGTGAATAGTCATGGTGACGTTTTTTAGTGTAACAGTTGGAGAACTTACCTTTGGTCCATGGTAGTTAGTCCTTGGTATTTGAACCTATGAGGAAAAGCGCGTATATGTTGGAGAACTTACCTTTGGTCCATGGTAGTTAGTCCTTGGTATTTGAACCTATGGTTTTAGACCATGGTACTTTGTCAAAAGTGTTGATCTCACGTACTTTCATGGTTGGTTCATGGTATTAGTCCAACAGTTTTTTGATCCTATGGTTTTGGCCCGTGGTATTGTGAAAGGCCTAAGCCTATATAAAGCAAAGGATATCACTTGGCTAATTCATCCTTGCAATTGAATATCTTAAGATCTGAAATATTGTGTTATTGTTTTGAAAGTTTGATCTATGAAAGTGAAGTTGAAAGCGAATCTGTGAAGGGTGATCTCTCAAGCGTTGTAGCTACAGAAGTGCGGAGGCGCCACAGAAGGTGCAGTGCGGAGGCGCCACAAAAGGCGCAGTGCAGAGACGCCACAGAAGGCGCAGTGCGGAGATGCCACAGAGGCGCCATAGAAGGCGCAGTGCGGAAATGCCACAGAGGTACCACAGAAGGCGCAGTGCGGAGGCGCCACAAAAGGCACAGTGCGGAGGCGCCACAGAAGGCGCAATGTGGAGACGCCACAGAGGTGCCACAAAAGGTGCAGTGCGGAGGCGCCACAAAAGGCACAGTGCAGAGGCGCCACAGAAGGCACAGTGCAGAGGTGCCACAGAAGGCGCAGTGCGGAGGCGCCATAGAAGGCGCAGTGCAGAGGCGCCACAGAAGGCGCAGTGCAGAGACACCACAGAGGCGCCACAGAAGGCGTAGTGCGGAGGCGCCACAGAAGGCGCAGGTGCGGTGGTCGCAGCGCCACAGAAGGCGCAGGTGCGGGGGTAGTCTAGATATCCGCAGATCTATGCCAGTGAAGTTGCGATCCCTGCTTAAAATTTTTTTTAACTGCCTTTGACTATTCTGCAGGGTTTTGGGTGCATAACTGATGTTTGGTTACTGGTATTGAGTTCAGATAACAAAATGATTAATGACTTATCTTTATGTACTAGATCTGGTTGATAACTCTCATAATATCATTGTATATGTATGGATCTGGTGATTGGGTGATTCAGAAGATTGTTTGATTATGAGCTTCAATGTTGTTGTTGGGTCCAGTATGAAAATTGGATGAAAAGTGGCCTTTCAGATTATGTGTTGTGCTTCAGTGTATCCAGTCTGAAAATTGATGAAACGTGGTACCTGGAGGAGAGAAGATTGTAGGCCAGCGCCTATGTACTAGTATCTAAGCTAGTACAAAAGCTAAGGGAGATCTTTGGAGCATTGTAGCAGGTAGCAGCCTGCGTACTAGTAAATGGATCGGCTAGTACAAGAGCAAAGGGGGTTGTAGCTCCCTTACTGGTATAAGACTGCACCAGTACAAATATTGTAAAAGGATTTTCTTATTAATAAGAAGATTGAGATGACTTGCAGCAGGTGGTTTTTCTCCCGCATTGGGTTTCCACCTTATATCATGGTGTTCATGTGTGTGCCTTATATGTGATGATCTATTCTCTATTACGGCATCTGTTATCTGATAATATGGTTGATAATGTTCTAATGCACTCATTAAAGATCAATTAACTTAATCATAAGAAGTTGTGGAAGTAGCATATATGAATCTGATTATGGAAATTAAAAAGTTTTATTAATGTGCTAATACTGATTCACCCCCCCCTTGGTATTATTTCCAACAGAGAATTCCACCCGTAGCCTATATTGTAGACAAAGGTGATCATTCTCTGGAGTTGACCAATCGAGAAAGTTAAAGTGGAATGGAAGCACTTTGGGCCCAATGAAGCTACATAGGAGATGAAGGATCAGAGGCAGGTTATGTATCCTTCCTTGCTTTCCAGTTGAGGTAAAACAATTTTGGTATGGTGTTTTGGTACATGTTCTGGCTATTTTTGTATATGTACATATGTATATGGATGTAAATACCGCCATTAGCTATGTTATAAATATCAAATAAGTGGTATGGGTGTCATGTCATTATGATGTTATGGTTGTTATGTTTTCATGTTGGTTTTATTCTCAACAGGTTGATCATTGTAAATAGTATATCGAGCTAAGTTATCAATCTCCATTGACAGTATCTTTTGTTTACAATAGTTTCATGGTTATAGTTCTTGTTGAAACCGAAGACGGTGCTCCACCAAAGGGAAGGGTTATGTTACAACCTTCGGGAAAATTCCATGTAATAAAAATAATAACGACAAAATAATAACCTCGATTGATGTCACACTTATTCCAAGTTGAATGTTGTACAAGACATTCTAGTGTGGATGCTCATTTGGTTATTAATGGCTATGGAAATTGGCAAAGGCAATGGATAAGTCTTTGGAAAGGAAAAATGGCGTTCGTAGATTTATTTATGAAATAATGGAAATTAGGAGAAAAGGGAGGTGAAAGGTCACATGTTGAATGTGAGGAGGAAATTGAAGAAAAATAATGGAAAATGAAGAAAATAGAGGCCTAATTCATAAAAAGGTTTATGAGGATTAGTTGGTAACCTTTGGTCAGTTTAGTTTTGGATCTCTCTCATTACTCTCTCCCTCATACTCTTAGATACTTAGAGTTTTCTTAGAGAACTATTGGAGGGTGTGGAATACATGGATTTTTGGAGCAAGAAGGCAAAGGAAGAGTAGGAAAGCGAAAGAGGACATCTGGATTAGAAACTACATTAGATTTGGAGTACAGGTACCAAATTGCATGAATGTTTTCCTCACTATTTTTAGCATGCATGGCATATGCATGTGGTTTATTGATTATGATATGCCACTGGCATGGAGGATTTCCTCGATTGATAGTGGATTGCCTAGCCTTCCCATTTCATGGATAACAATGGAGATTGTGGGTTCATTTCCTTATTTTTCTTTTTGGTTGGTTCTCATGTTTTGTTGAGTTACTAGTTCCTAGAGCCCTAGTTGGAAAAATGCTCTAAAACCTTGTAACAGCTTGGGATAAGTTACTAGTCTCATAGTCTTGGTTGGAAAAACTCTCTAGAGCCCTTGGTGGGTTATGTTACTAGTCCTGGAGCCTTGGTTGGACAAATGCTTCGGAGACTGATGGAAACTGTGGGTTGAGCTACTAGTCCTAGAGCCTTGATTGGATAAAATTCTTTGGTGCCCTGGAAGGCTTGGATAGAGACCAATCTGATGATGGTTTTATGATTTCCAACCATTTGGTGGAATCACTATTTCATGGGCTGAGGTGGATGACCTCTGGAAGCCCTGGATAGTTTTGGATTGATGTGTTCTATAAGATCCCACATTCATGCTTAGAATATGGCACAAGGGTGAATATCTGAAGAGATATTTGTCTTAGCCATTCTATATTCGGGTGGAACATGGAAGTCCCATCCCGGGTTTGGATTTTGCCTCATCAATATGAGGTTATTTATCCTTGTATTTCTATGAGTATTACGTTGGTTTATATGTGGATCATATGGTTGTGAGGTCATTGGTATTTTTGTTGCTATTATGTTAGCTATGTATGTGTTTTATGACAATATCTATGTATGGATCTTGTCAAGTTTTTACTAGTAAATGAACGAAAAATGTATCTATGAGCTAATGGATGAAATGGAAGCTAATGTGTTGAGGCATCAATGTCTCTTAGTGATTCTCAACAAAGTATGAGACCCCTATAGTTATATATGTTACTTATAACCATAGATTACATATTCGTGATATGTCTGATGAAATTCCTGTCATGGATAATAGGGATGTGCTCAAGGTCTTATTCAAGTAATTGCATTTCTACTGTCATTTCCCTATTATCTTACTATTTTGAATGTGTCTTTCAATTTTGGGTAATGAATTGGGATTTGGGCCTAAAAAAGTGGCTCAAATCTTAGGGATGCTAGCACAACAATGACCTAAATGGTCCCTAGATGTTGTCATGCCCATATGATGGGATCGTCAAAAGCCTCTTGGACACTAGTAGGCCTATAACATGGGAGAATCCAGTGGCCAAGTGGTCCAAAATGTCGGTGGGACCTATTAGCACTCCAAGAAACTCTCATAGGTTGTAGCTCGGAGATGCCTGGTAACATATAATCTTCAATATTTTCTCTGAACTATTGGATTAAATGATGGTTTGGATTAGGTTAGTTAAACATTTCACCTTTGTTTTCACTCAATGCATGCATGAACACTCTCACCAATACAAGGCTTTAGACCACTAATTCTCAATAAGTTATAAATTCAATGGATAGATGGAGAATACTAACTATACCAGTAGATTGCATACATAAACATACATCGATGGCTAGCTAAAGGAAGCAAAGAAGCTTATAGATCTAATATATCAAAGCAGAGATAAGATGATAATTATTTGGCCCTAGACACAAAGAAAACATGAACAAACTGTTCAAGTGCAAGCATAGAATAGCAAAGAGAATGGACATTGAACATATAATGGAAAAAGAAGCCTATATTGCATAGAATGAAGATGAGAAGCTTGAATGGACAGAGGAGAAATAATCTCCAAAGGTTGAACCTCTATTACATCTTTGCTTCAGCTATTTATAGCCTGTCTACAATTCTCTTGAGTTCTCTAGAAGGATTGGAGTCCTAATCTGCCTGATATGCATTCTTAACTGATTTGATGCCCTCTAGGAAAGCATGAGATCATATTTTTTTGCTTCTGACAACAGAGTAACCAATTTCAGATATTTTTTATGGCTTGTTGCACTATTTGGGAGAATGTTTGTGCTCGAGATGCTCCATAACATTTGTTGGTGTGGATGTTGCACTGTTTGAGCTCCCTGAACTTTCTGTTTCAAGCTGCAACATGTTGTGGTGTCGATGATCACTTTCCAATCTCTGTCTCTATCTCCCAACCTCTATTAGGTAATGGAAAGGGTCTACATGTCTTTGGTTTCTCTTTAAAATGCAGACAACAACTGTTTTGGTTATATACGGTGAACACGCTACAACACTGCTAAATCCCGCCCATCATTGTGTGTTTTGGACTTCAAAAGTCCTAGAATATATTTTAATTATCCATCAGGTCTGCCCTTGTTGCCATTGGAAGTCGCATTTGGCCTAGCTTGTGTATTTTCCTTCATATTAGAAATATGTAGAAACTTTCAAAGTTCATGAAAAATGGGCATGGCGGACTTTAAATATTATATATTCCACTTCCTGGACCCTTTCGGGTCTGGGGCTCATCACAATCACACTGGCCAATTCTCCCTTTGTATTTTCGTTATACAATGGAAATACATGAAATATGTTAAAAATGGGCCTTCCACGTATTTGAAAATATATATGTTTTTATCCCAAAACCCTCTCGGGTCTGGGCTGTATCGCTATCGGCGGTATCATGTGTTGACTTGTATTTAGTTTAAATAAAGAAATACATCAAAATACATTAAAATGTAGCATTCATGTGTACTTGAAAATTTATATATTTCAACTCATAATGCCATCGGGTCCGGTTAACGGGTCGCTATCACATACATGTAAATGCCCTGCCCCTTGGTCAGCGTCGATGTGATATTGCGAGGCAATATGATCACAATCACATATTACTACTACCCCGGGCCATTTGTAAGCACTCCATGCTATCTGCTATAGTGATTGCCAATCGCCATCTCCCTTGGGCCCATGCTGATTTCCACCGATTGCCTGTGCCGATGAAACCTACTGATCACATCTAGACCGTTGATCGGCCAGATCTGACGGCTGTTGTTCTTTCTCATTTTAACCCTGGGACACATGCTTTTTCACTGATTTTTTAGTGTTTTAGCCTCCCAATAGTGTTCTTCCTCCCCTTCAAGGGCTTTCCTCCTATTCTAGTTCTGATTTTTGAATGATCTTTAAGCAAATGCTGAAGATTTCAAGGCCATTAATGGATCCAGTGGCATGTTTTCAAGCAAATTTTGAGACTTATAGAGCCTATATGGATCAATTTGTGGACCTCTTGCTAGAAAAGCTAACACTGGCTCCTTCTAGGGATGAAGTCCTCCCTGTGAGGCTTCAAGGATCACAGATCAATGCCTTTCCTTAAATTTCTTTCTAGTGTTCCATTGGGCACGAAGTCTATTTTATAATGAAATAAAAACTGGAAAAACATATTTACAATGACAAGGATTTAAAACCTAAAACAAAATGAAGTTTCAAGAACCACCCATTTATTGGGCTACCAAAAGTGTCTTCTCCTTCTTGACTGTGCAAAATGAATGTATTGCTCTGCTGAACTTGAGCAATAACAAAAGGACCTATCCATAAGGAGTCAAACTTGCCATGATTACCTTTATTTTCCTTAAATGCATCCCATTTAAGCACCCAATCACCAACATGGAAATTGTCCACTTTTTCCTTCTTGTCAAAGGTTTCTTTGATTTTCTTCTGATGAGCTTTTTACTTCTCAACTAGCTGCTCTCTGATCTGCTACATTTCAACCAGGTTATTTATTCTTCTTACCATATCATTCTCTTCATCTTGCTATTCTTACAAGAAGATAGCCACAGGGAGAATGAGATGGATGTGGAAAATGGCATCAGCACCATAAACCAGTTTAAATGGAGAATTACCTATGGAATTATTTTATGGTAACTCTGTCAACCCATAGTACAAACTTCAATTTGGAATCCCAGCTCTTTTTGTTGTCCTCTAACATTTTTTTGATTACACTTCCTATACTCTTGTTAGATGATTTTTCCAAGTCATTTCCTTGATGATAATAGGAGGTAGAATGCACCACTGAATGCCCATGGATTCAGTCATTTCCACCAATTCCTTCGATTTGAAAGCTGCTGCATTATTAGTGACTGGTTTGGTTGGGCAACCAAATCTAGTGAAAATATTCTCATTCAAGAATTTCATGACATCTTGATGATCGACATTCTTAGTGGGTATAGCCTCAATCCACTTAGTGAAATAATTAGTGGCTACTAAGATCCATTTTTGTTGGCCACTGGAATGTGGGTTGATCTCACCTATAAATTCCAAGCCCCACTGCTGGAAGGGACCATTGACATGTATTGGCTTCAAGGGCAAAGATTTTAGTTTTTGTCTTCCTATAAACCTTTGGCACTTGTCACAAGATTTTACAAAAGAAAACATATCAGAAAACAGAATAGACCAATAATATCTAGCCCTCAAGATTTTGTGAGTTGTGGTTTTCTAGTAATGATGCCTTAGACAGATGTTAGAATGGAACTAGTGTATGACTTCCTCAGATTTATTCTTTATCTAGACACCTCAAGACGATTCCTGATGGGTCTTTCCAATAAAGCAGATTTTTGTCAATATAGAATTTGGATGATCTTAGTTTAATGGCATGAGCTTGACTTGAGCTAAGCCCTGGCGGACTTCTAGATTTTTCAAAAAATGAACTATACTATAATACCATTCATATGTGGCCACATTTTCACCCAAAGACTGATTCTTCTTTTTCTCTTCTGATACTCCCTCTGTCTACTCAACATCTGAATTAAGACTCATGGAATTTATATCTAACAAGCTACAATTTTCTTCAGCCATAAGTTTAGCCAGGCCTTGGCCTTTGACAAGCCTAGTGGGCTTTACCTCTATGTTAAACTCTATGAATTTAGCAATCCATTTAGCCCTCTTCCCATCAATAGCTGGTTGAGTTAAGACATCCTTCACTGAAACTGAAGGTACATATGCAACTATTTTGAAATGTAGAATATAAATTATGAATTCCTTTAAATACTTTAAGAGAGCATAAGCTTTTTTTACAATAAGGTCCTACCTTAGTTCAGCATTCCTTAAAGTTTTGCTCGAAAAGGCCAGGGGGTGCTCTATGCCTTCATCATTATTCTGCAACAAAACTGTTGCAAGGGTATCATAAGAGGCAAAAGAGAAGATACAAAACTCCTTAGTATAATCTAGGTTGATTAGAGTGGGAGCTTCCATGATAGCTTACTTGATGGCTTGAAAAGAGCTTCTTGAAGCATCTGTCCATTTTATTTCTACTCATTTCTTCAACATGGAAGTGATGTTATTTACAAGCTCTGCAAAGTTTGGAATGAACCTTCTTATGAATTTAATATTACCCAAGAAGGACTGAATGTCCCTTTTTGACCTTGGGATGGACAATGTTTAAATGGCGTGAACCCTTGTTGGATCAATCTTCACACCTTCAACAGAAACAATATGTCCCAGAAGTTTTCCTTCTTCTAGAGAAAATTGTTACTTCTTTGGGTTCACTAAAATTCCAAATTGTCTGCACTTTAGGAAGACCTTATTTAAATGTTGTAAATGATCTTTGTGACTACTGGAGAAGACTATTATGTCGTCAAGATAAATGAGGACAAACTTGTCCTTCTCTCCCACGAAGGCTATGTCCATGGCCCTCTGAAAAGTAGCCCCAACATTTATTAGTCCGGAAGGAATCTTGGAGTACATGAAAGTGCCCCAAGGAGTAGTGAAGGTGGTCTTTTCCTGATCTTCAGGATGTACAACAATTTTATTGTAACTTGAAAATCCATCTAAGAAAGACATGACCCTAGCCCGTGAAACTCTTTGCGGCAAGTGTTCCATCTTGGGTAGCGGATAGTTATCCTTTCTAGAGCACTTGTTTAGATTTCTCAAGTCAACACAAAGCCTGATTTCTCCATTTTTCTTTCTCAGTACCAAAAGGTTAGCTATCCATTTTGAATACCTTAGGGACAGTATAATTTTGGCATCCAACAACTTCTTTATATCTTTCTCAATCAAAAGGAAATAAGAGAGTACTGATAGGTCTTAGATTCTTCTTAAAAGAGGTGGTATTCTTTTCCAGTGGAATCTTATGTTATATGATGTCTGCATCATAAGTTTTAAGATCACTATATTCCTAGGAAAAAATATCAGCGAATTACTTCATGAGGGCGCAGTACTCAGAATTCCGGGCAGAGGAAAAATGCATGGACAGATTTATGTTTTTTGGATGGTTTGGGCTCCTTATATTATGTTTATAGACAACAGATTCATTTTCTATTTTGGCCGACTTATAGGGCACGTTGTTATGATCAAAAAGATTCTCTAAAGGCACCAATCCATTTTGTATGTGTTTAGTGTGCAGCTGTATGATGCTTCCTTGGTCAATCTCGCTTTTTAGCTTGGGCTAGTTGCATTCTCCCATGGCTTCATTTTCCCGATCGATGTGATTTTCGAAAAATTCCTCCAAAACTTGCAAAAACCTGTTAATTTCCTCACCATCTTCAAAAACCCTCCAATATTTGACATTATCAGGTAGAGATGGTCTGCATTTTACCTAAAATTCATATGTCAATCTAAGGGGAAAAGGAGGAATAAACATGCTAGCAGAGATAGAAAGGGAGTCGGCAAGCTAGTTCTTCATTTTTGGAATATAAGAGACGCTGAAATCATTGAAAGAATCCTTGGGCCTCCATACCTCATCTCTGTATGCTTTCAGCCTTGGATGCTTAGCTTGGAACATTTTATTGACCTGTTGAATGATGAGGTCTACATCTCCAAATACTTTCAGGCCTCTGATGCCCATTTCTTTAGCAGCGTTTAAGCCCAGAATTAAAGCTTTGTACTTTACTATGTTATTTGTGACCTAAAAGGTTAATTTGAAAGATAAATAAATATATTCCTGTGCTGTGGACACAAGGACTACACCTACCCATGCAACTTCTTTAGAGAAAGCCACATCAAAGAACATATCCCAAATGTGTGGGCCTTCTTCTTCAGTGATTTGGAAAACTGGTTTTCTAGGCTGCATGAAGGCCAACTGGGATTCTTCAATATGGAGAATACATGCTCCAAAATTAGCGTCAACAACATATATGGGATGATTGGTGGGATTATTTTCGTCACCGATTATATAAGCCAACTGCACCACTCTATATAATCTCTTGATATCACCTCCAAAAATAGTGACAATAGCATAAGACAGATCATTTTGTAATAATCCACCTAATCTCTTGATCTAACCTCTGGAAAGTAACATGCCAATCTTAGGAGGTACATCAGCTACTACAATATCCATGATCATGCTTTTCATAGGCAGCGGAGACAAAGTGATTGCTAGGTCCTTGATTAATCCTAGAAATTTCACCTTTGTGGAGTCAAAAGAAAACAAGTCATGACAAGGCTTAGTGATGTCAAGACCCAACTCATCCATGACAGCCTTAGGCATTAGATTATGGTTGGCTCCAGTGTCCAAAAGGCAGTTCTGAAGGATTTTTTCAAGAATAGTCAAAGAGACATAGAATGATGGGGAGTTGTCTTCAGAATTTTCAATCATTGGGCTGAGAATAACAACTTGCTTGTCATCTTGTAGATTCACATCGTCAGTGGAGGCATGGATGGCTTTAGGCTCAAGGGCCTCGAGGATGGATCTTTTGAAGGACTCATTCTTCACTAGTTCAATCAGAGTTATAGGAATTCGTAGCTTCTGAATTTCTGATTGAAAAGTGAAAGGAGAAGGAGACCTGTCAAGGCCTCTTACCTCATGAGTTGGATCTTTGAGGATGATGGGATCAACTGCCCGTTGTTTTTTATTATTTGCTTGTTGTACTGCAGGGACGACAACTCTTTGAACAAGAGTTTCATTGGCATTATTTATCTTTGGCCTCAAATTATATCTTTGCTGATCTACAGTGTGTAGAATAACTTCATCATCCCATTCTTGGCTAATCTGGTCATTACATAATGATTTTTCATAGGCATCTGAGATCAAAAAGGAAGCATTGCTTTTGTCTTGCAGACAATGGATCTCATCATCTTCTTCAAACTGCTCTTCTTCCATGACTGCATTCTGAAAAGGAGCCTTCACCCTTTGGTCTTAATTTTCATCTCTGTTTCTTTGCAAAATTTGCAAGTGCTCATTTGTTCTTCTATATTGATTTGGATTTCGATTCCTAGGAGCAAAGGTATTAAGAAATCTTCCTTTCTCAGGTTGTTGCTCAACCTTCAATTTAGAGATTGCGGAGGCTAATGACTCAATCATTTTGGTCATTTTATCTATCTTAGGATTAGAGGATGATGAAGACTCACCCCTCTGTCTTCTTTTATCAACATTTCCCTTCAGATTCTCTACAGCCATGATGTTTGATTCCACTTCCAAGGCTGCATCCTGCACATCAGCCAAAGTCGCACATTGTCTCTCTCTCAACAGTAGGCAGAAGTTACAATCAAAAGTGTTTGCACAGGTGAGCCTAGCAGAGGTAGTAGTGGGTTTTACTTCAGCTGGAATCTTGTTGTACATACAGTTAAACTTCTTACTGAAATCAGACAACAACTCACCATTTTCTCTCATTAAGTTCCCAAACTCAATGTGGTTGTAGAGGAGGTCCTTTTTATCCCCCCAATGCTTTAGGAATGCATCATATAAAGCTTCAATATCTGCTATAGATCTGGGGGTAAGTTCTCTAAACCATTTTCTAGACTCTCCATCTCGGCTTTGGACAAAGACTCTCATCCACATATCATCTTCACTAATGTCCAAATTATCACCATAACTATAAAATGACTCAAGATATTGTTCAGTAGTAACAACTTTGTCATGCGGAAAGAGTCGATAGTGCGGACACAACCGACCTCCCTAGAAGCAAAAGCTTTCTAGTGACAAACAAGACAAATAAAAACTACCTTTCTCTAAACATGCTTTGAGAATACAAGTAATCAGGGGATCTTAACATACCTCTAGTCCAATGCTTTGTAGTAGTCCAGCCTCACCGATCCGGATGAGCTCCTCCTTCTGTTCGAAACCTGCATTCACTAACAAGCCAAAAGATTAAATAGCACCTGATAAACTCATAAAACAATGCATATCCATCATACAGACCAAGGAGTATATGAAACAAATCATGAATAACAATCTGTTGAGAAAAATGAGTTCATTTGTATTAAGAGGAAACAAAAGGAACCATTACAACCTGAGCCTTGGTGTTGTGCAAGTCCCTCCTAGGGTCCAACAAGAGTTTTCATTTACTTTGATCAGCTCACCCACTCTCAAATAAGGCTAGGAAAGGATGGGAATCTCTCCTCTCAAGCTTTACAAGGGAGTCCTAATTCCAGCAGCATCTACCCTTAGGAATGTTCAGCTTTCAACCTCCCCTCCCTCTGGCTCAATGCTCGTATTTATAGTGCTCTAGAGGAAGTTATTCAGATCCACCATCAATGGGATAACCCCCTCTTTGGATGGGATAGCTCCCCTCTTGATGGGATAAGTTCCTCTTTGATAGGGATACATGAACCATCTAAGGCGCTCCATACACATCAAACAAGCTTCTAGAATGCTCTAGAAATGACTACAAGTAACTTTTTGGAGTGAAACTTGCACCTTTTGACCTTTACAGGAGTACGCACCCATTGCTTTACAGACAGAGCATACAAGTACGCAGGTATTATGAACTTGGGGTGCGTACATGCAAGTAAGGCTAAGAGAAACTGCGTACCCAGAGATATATATATTTTTAATGACTTTCTCTCTTTCTTGGAGTTTGACATGGAGAGTAGAGGTATGAGACTTGCCAAGGAGGATTGTATGACAGTTGATGAAGCCATACTAACTGCAAATAGTCATGGTGACAAATTTTAGTTTAACGGATTGCCCCCTAAAGTGCGAAGCATGTAGTAGATAAGGGTTTCATATCATCTAGGAAGGGTGAAGTATTTTATCATTTCAAGGATTATCTTGTGGAGAGCCCAGTCGGAACCTGCAAGTATTCAACACAAAATACATATATAAGATCATATCATCGCTGAGGTAGGCATTCCCATACTCAGATTGAAAACTTTAACTAACTGACTATCTACTGCTCTGATACAGGAATGATTCTGCAGTACATCATAATCATAGACTTTTGTAGACACAGTATGGACGCAGCCATCTGTTTATAGTTGGTCTACTATATAATGAATACAAAACTCCTCGCAACCTGGATGGTGGAAACTAGATCCAGGGTCTTGATTTCTACTTCCCGAACAGGTACGATTCTATCCATGCGAATAAATGAGTTGATGTCGAACATGGTAGAAGCCACTTGATTACCAGTCAATGATGTAAACTGTTAACAAGCGTGAGAGAGACCACCAGTGATGTCAATGGTTCTCAAAGTACCGAGTACAATCCAAGAGATGTGAATGAATGAGTTGATGTCGAACATTTCGCGGAATCCTTCGACCGAAAGTCAATGATGTAAACTGTCGTCAAAGGCGAGAAACCTACCATTGATGCATACAGATTTCAAGGTACTGACGATTCCTAGGTCATCTTTCTAGATAATGTGCTGATGTCGATAGAAAGCGACCCGTTGCAGGAAAGCCCACAACACGAAATCATAGATCAAGTTGAAGAAATGTAGCTGTAAGGACTGACTCAGGGATGGTCAAAATGGATGACAGGTATTTTGCAGATGAATGTTTATTGCAGAGACCTCTTGAACAAATAACGACACGACAGATGGCTTGGTGACATTTGATCCAAAGTTAATACCCGACTGAAAACTTTCAATGTGGTTTGATCAACTGTGAGGCAAAGGATTTCCCAACCCAAGTGAATGCAAAGTGTCGTGTTCAAGAGTGGTAATAAGGATTCTTCTGAGAAAAAGGATAACAAATGGGCTCATTTTTCTCTCTTTTCCCCCACCATTTCTGGCAACTACCTCTTTATTTTTTACAAGCTTGAGGAGGATAACATATGCTTGATTATAAGCTCATCCTTCGGATGAGTCCAACTTAGTTTTGATTCGAACCTTAAGGAGTGGTCCGTTCCTGTTTGTAATCAAATAGGTCCTTTACTGTGAAATTTTAACGAGTACAGTATAGGAGAAACTCGGCGTTTTTCATTTTTAGAGAGTCTGAAAAAACTTAAGAAGACTCCAGGTTGAACTTTTTCGTAAAGTTGTGTCTCCCAAGCCCGAAAAAGTATAAAATAATACTTGAGAGAACCGCTTAGTCTTGCGACCAAGGAGTACTTTCATGATTAGTGCCTCTGACCCGAAAAATAAAAAGCGATCAAGGACACGTCGTTTTATTTCCAGTATCGAGTTTGAAATGACAAAAACCCGGCCATCTTTTCCTGTTTTTACGGTCAGAAAAGAGCTATAAGGGGACCGTCTTTTAATTCCGTTTTAACGAGTGTAAAAGAAACGCTCGGCAATATTTTCATGTTTTAGGAGTCAGAAAAGGGCTTAAAAGATGACTCTGATATTTTGGTTCGTGAAAAATGATAATTTTCCTCGAAAGTCTTTTTGTCCTGCACAAAAACAACACATTACTCATACCTGTTTAAGATAGGCAAAAATACATTGAAAAATATCGTTCCATGGTGAAAAATAAACAAACTTAGCATTCATTTATCCAAAAAACCTATAAAAAGACCTTTTACCATGTTATTTTTACCATTTTGCTGTTGAGGGAGAGAAAAGGGCTTTTGGCAAAAAACTTCCTGTGGACCTTGCGGAGAATCCGACCGTCGGAATCGAGCGTCGTCTCTTTCAGGTATTTCACAACATCCTCTTCTTTGTTTTCATCCGTTTAGAATTTCATTTTAAGCCCTATTTTGATTTTTTGGGGGCTTTGGGGTTTCAAGATCCGCTTTTCGGGGTACGCATGTGCCCCATGGGCGACCTGCGTACCCCGACATTTTCGTTAATGGGAAAATGGCAGGAGTACGCAGCCTACCTTCAGAACAGTTGCGTACCCATGCTCTCTTTTCTGAAAGCGGGGTGCGTACTCCACGCAAAGTAAATTTAAAACCCCAAATCTCAAAACTAAACCATTAATTTTTGATTTAATGAATTCTAATGAATGTTTTCTGGTGTGTAGATTGCCCACCATGCTTGATTGGCGCGAAAGAGAACAAGAAGATGTCGATTTGGCCGCAATAGATCATCAACCTTCCATTGATGCTTTGAAGGCATGCGGTCTCTAAAAATACTGGGCCATACCTGGCATGAGGGCCGAGGTGCGATTCTTAGAATGACTGGTTGAAATGTGGAACGTTCAGGATCAATGCTTTTACATCGGAGGGCACCAGCTCGAGATAGAGCCCTCAGACATATATTTTCTCACTAGTTTGCCTAATAGGGGCGAGAAACTGACTCTGTCCGGGGCTAGGCCGGTTGGCCAATCCCTTGCTAGTCTCCAGCTAGAGTGGTGCAATAATCAGCACCAGGAGAAGGGGATAGAAATCAAATACATATCCCTGTTTGAACTTATGGTAATTGCGTTTACAGTTACCAGACTTTGCGGCGCAGCCGCTTTGCATATTTCCACCGGGTCCCAAATGTGGATGGTCATTGATTGCTACCGAGGCACCATTTTCAACTGGTGTGACATTGTGTTGGCCAATATGAAAGGCCAACTGACTAGGGCAAAGAATGGGCAATTAAATACCTTTGCCTATGGGCCTTTAGTTGTGAGCTTTGCCCTAGAGAGAGTTCCGATGTTGATCCCACAGCATCTCACTGTTGCAGTTGGGCCTCCTC
This sequence comes from Pinus tabuliformis, assembly GCA_031772625.1. NCBI lineage: Eukaryota > Viridiplantae > Streptophyta > Pinopsida > Pinales > Pinaceae > Pinus > Pinus tabuliformis. The sequence continues at coordinate 271,365,859 of CM062805.1, forward strand.
GGGAGCCAAAGTTGATGCGATGGGTTGTGGTGATGGCCCGACATCCTGATGAGGGAGCGGGAGTTGTCCAATTTCCTGTGGGTTACTTTCACTGGTTGGAGGACCAGGTCTTTGCGATACAAGATTTTCCTTATGTCGGAGTAGATTTTCGCGGTGATCCGGACATGGTTCTTCCACAAGGAGAACAATGGGACGACATAGGTACTTCATTTTTCACAAGTTTTTAAATTATTTACGTTTTTTTGTTTTTTATATTGTCTCAAAACTGACAGTGACAATTTTCAAAATGCAGATGTAGGTCCACAGCGTCCGGCCAATCTTCGGCCATTCGAGAGAAGAGTACCAGTTGCACCAGCACCGGCCCCACAGGATGCGGCCGCAGAGACCTTAGCCGAGTTGGAACAGGACCTAGAGCGTCTCATGGTGGACATACCAGAGACGACTATAGATAATATTCCTATCCGACTTCAGCGCTATGTGGTTGCAGTCCCAGGACCTTTTAGTAGGTTCCTGTGTAGGGTAGCGCGAGCAGTGGTGTCGTATAGAGAGCACCACCAGTGATTGGCTAGTCACTTTTTGTAGACACATGTGACATTTTTGTTTTTTGTACTTATCATTTTTGCCGATCATAAGGTGTTTTTCAACCTATGATCGAAGACGATGTATATTTTTTGACACACTTCTATCTATATATATATATATATCATTATTACCGACTTATCTTGTTAAACATGTATGATGAAATGTTTTTTTTAAATTTACATGTATGATTATCGCAAATGTTTGTCTAACATTCGAGAAGCAATTGCATCTGCTAATGTATTTAATGACCTTGGAATATGTTGATATTCAATGTAATCAATTTCGAGTCCCAAGAGGTGCACTCTAAAAAATAACCTTAATAACACTGGATTTCTAATGGCATATACTCTATTAAGCTATAATACAACGAGTTCAGAATCTAACCTCACTATCAAACTCCAAATCCCAAATGAAATAGATTCAGACAATAACTCAATCACTGCACTGTATTCTGCAATGCTGTTTGTTGTTTGACCGAGGTTCACCCCATGCATAGAAACTAACTCGTCAGAGGGCGAATAGATAACCCAAAGAGTCTCCATCAAAGTCAACCAGCTCATAGGCCCCTTTTTCTAGCTTTCTCTTAACAATGTAGGGTCCATGCCACATAGGAACGAATTTTCCAGCACCTAATTTATCGTTAGCTTGATCATATAATAGCACTAGGTCTCCTTCCGAAAAATTACGAGGGGTCACGTTACGGTCATACTCAGCTTTCATCCGTTTTGCATGAGTCTCGATTGCCAGTGCAGCATCGCGTCGAGTCCCATATAATTGAGCTAAGTATAATAAACGCTTCTCCTCTTTGGAAGTAGTTGGAAGTAATTCGACAGCCATTTGAAGTGATGGGATTTCGCATTCAATAGGCAGCACAGCTTCCAAACCATAAACTAGTTGGAAAGGAGTGAACCCTGTTGATGTTTTAACTGAGGTTCGGTATGCCCAAAGCGCTGAAAATAACATGTTGTGCCAATTCGACCGATGAATACCAATGATTCGTCAGATCATGATAACTAGAACTTTGTTGATGGACTCAACCAAACCGTTTGCTTGGGGATAATAAGGAGTAGAACTATCATGACGTAAACCAAGCTGGCCTGTAAGTTCTGTCATCATAATGTTTCGAAAATGGCGCCCATGGTCATTGATTATCGCTTGTGGAACACCAAACCTAGCAATAATATGATTGAATATGAAAATCGCAGTTGTCTTGCCATCTGCCTCGAATGTAGGCATCGCCTCGGCCCACTTAGTCAAATAATCAACCGCAAGGATGATATACGCATGCCCCCCGGCCGAGTGAGGGTTACATGTAATAAAATCGATACCCCATTTAGCAAAAGGACCAACGGCAATTATAGGGTGGAGAGGAGCAGGTGGTGCGTGCATCTTGCGATCAAAAACTTGACAGTTGTGGCATTTACGGACCGCAATGATACCATCTTTAAACATGGACAGCCAGAAGTAGCCAGCATGCAACACCTTCTGGGATGTGGCATACCCAGACATATGACCGCCACACGCTCCAGAATGACAGTCATTCATAACCCTTTCTGCCTCTTCATGAGTTAAGCAACGAGGAAAAACCAAGTTCGCCCCACGACGATAAAGAGTATCTCCAATAATTTTGTAGTGTTGGGACTGGAATCGAATTTTCCGACGTTCCGACTTTGAAGCTTCGGGCCGAAAGGATTGGGTTTGGAGATAGACGATTATATCCCCATACCACGGATCTAAAATGTTGATGAGAAAAAAATATTCGTCCGTAATGGGTTCCTCCGCCACAGTTTTTGTGTCGGCACGCGGGAAATCACACATCAATTCCGCAAAAACTAAAGATTTCTTAGACTTAGACTTCTCAAATTCCAAGTCGAACTCCTGCAGGATAACGATCCCTTTAGAGTACTTTCCCCCTAGCAACTGTTTAGTCAAAATGTAAATCATAGGGTTGCAATCTGAAATGACTGTAGTTTTACGGAGAAGAATGTAGTGACGAAAACGTTGGACAGCTTGAACAGCTGCCAAGGCCAATTTCTCCACATGTTAATATTTGAGTTCAGTGGGATTTAACATCCTACTAAGATAATATATCACATGTTCGATTTTGAATTCATCTTCCTGTACTAAGACCATTCCAATGGTGGAATGAGCGGCGACGAGGTACAAAAAGTAATCCTGATTGTAGTTGGGAGGATGCAGCAACGGTGCATGGGTCAACGCGTGCTTTAGCGCATCAAAAGATTTCTGAGCTATCTCATCCCAAGAAAATTGAGCATTTTGTTTCAACAACTGGGTAAAACCCTTGGTGTTGTGGGGAAAAATGCCTATGTAGGACGATCCTATCCACCTAAGGTGTGACAGCGCCTTAGCAACAAACGAATACAACTATTATGATTTCTTCCTTTATGAAATGTGAAAGAGGGGAGATCGGCAGACTTACCGTTGTCTTCCGGTTGTCCCTCGATCTAGATCCTCTTCTCTTTGTGTGTCCACAGCTACTTGCCTCCTCGCTTGCTCAAGAGAACAACTACTTGAATTCCACGAGATCACAAGAGAACAGCTACTTGCGACAAGAGAAGAACACAACACAAAGGAAAATATACATATGCATAAATGATTTAGGATTAGAAGTAAATCAAATACACTAATGCAATCATATAAAATACACCAGCATATAGGAAAGAATCAAGATAGCTTTATTGATTGATAACAAGGTTCAGGAAGAGATACAACCCATAGGGCTCCAATCCAGCATCTCCTTCCCAGCAGAATGGAATTCCTTCTTCAGCTCCCTTCAAAGCATTAAGCACCCAATGTTTCCAGTCACAAACCAACAACAATTCTTTGCAATAACAAAATTCCAGCCTCTAGATCCCATGGAGGAGAGATCCATATATAGATGTTTGGAGAGAGGATGAGTCAGCTTGAGATCTGACTAGTGTCCTCTCCCTCTCTCAGTTCTTGTGTCCACTTGGAGGTTCTTGCTTCCACTTGGACATTTGGAACCTCTTACTCATCACCAGTCGAATTCCTTGATGCAGGTGTCATTTTGGAAGCTTCCTGGGCATTGACACCTTGAGGAATGACTCTGCGACATGTCCAAACTCGCTCAGCGTAGGTACCCTTTGTTGGAGTTGACATTCAACGCAGGTAGACAGTGGAGCAGTTGACATTTAGCGCAGATGCTCAGTGGAGTAGTTGACATGATCCAGAATTTGCTTGTTTTTTAGTGTCTTCAGGTGGAGAACTTCTGTGAATTGCTGTGGTTGGTTTGCCTTGTTCCTCCAGGGGTAGGAACAACATGTTTAGGGACTTTGGATCCCTTAGTTTATGGACATTTCATGCTCAATGCTGTAAGGCACAAAAATGTCTATAACAGTTGCCCCCTAAAGTATGAGGCCGTTTATCGGGTGAAATGCTTTATCCAGGAGGGTCTGAAGTTCATCCATCTGCTGGGAGGAGACCTGTAATAAAATACAATACAATACATTATGATTCATACTGCTTTCATGATCTAGCTGAGGCGGGCATTCCCATGCTCAGCTTTATAAATTCATTTTTGTACATAGAATAGACGATCGTCTGATGGTAGACTGATAATTTTGGCGAAATTATCATCCTTTGAGTAGGATGATCATCTGCTGCAATGATGTACATGTCAAATGTCTTTATTTTTCTTGAATATATATCGCAGCCCGGATGGATGAAACTAGATCCGGGGTCTTCAAACTCGTTCGATCTTCACTCTAAGTACAAGTCGATCCATGTGAGAATTGCACTGAAGTCGAACATGGAAAGACATCGCTTGATTACCGGTCAATGATGTAAACCGTTAACAAGCGCGAGAGGAATCACCAATAATGATAATGACCCTCAAGGTACTGCAGTACAATTCACGTGGTGTGAATAAAGGACTTGGCGTTGAACACCATGCAAAATCTTCTAGACAAAGGTCATTGATGTATACCTGTCGCCGAAAGTGAGAAACTTGCCATTGAGGCATGCAAGCTTCAAAGTACTGAAGGGGTTGTTCCTAGATCAACTTCTTAGATAATGAGCTGATGTCGACAAGAAGCGATCCGTCAAAGGAGGGCCTTGATGAATCCCACATCATTGACATGGAATGGAGCTAATGATTTTAATCGAGGTGAAAACGATCTGTGACATATGATTCAGGGTGGCGGTCATGAATGGATGAAGGATAATGTATGGCAGTGGATGGGACCCGGTTGACTCTTTCTGAACGACTTCTCTTGAACATATGGTGACACTGATGCGATGGATCGGTAGCATTACCCCAAATATGGATGGTATGGCGAGACCATAGTGATGTGTCCGGTGAATGAAACAACCCAACCTGATTGTGATACGGAGGAAAAGTGTCATGTTCAAGAGCGACGTGCTACCATCAAAGTTTTCTTGATTTTCTCCCAATTTTTCCCCAGTCATTGCTGACCAGTACCTCTTTATTTTTGTCAAGCTTGAGGAGGATAACATATGCTTGTTCTATAACCTGCCCTTCGGGCAAGCCCATCGCTATGTTTTAACGAGCTTAGCGATAGTGAAACTCGTTCTCGTCTAAAGACAAGTTTGTCGCTATTTAACAATTTTAACGAGTCTAACGACAAGGATAACTCGGTCCTTTTCATTTTTAGAGAGTCTGGAAAGGTACATAAAGTTAACTCCAAATTTCCTTTTTCGTCATCTAATCCCTTAAGTCCGAAAAAGTATAAAACAATACAGAAGGGATGAGTTTTCGATAATTTTAACGAGCCGAATAAAACAAGCCTTCAACCTTTTTGTGCAATAATCCCTCAGGTCCAAAAAGATTAAAATCTAGAGCAGGGCTAGCTCTTCCTGTCCTTTAACGAGCTGGAAGGCCAAAACTCGGACATCTTTTCATATTTTACGAGTCAATTGAAAAGAGCTTAAAGAAGACTCGTCTTTTGATGAACGAGTGATAAACAGGGATAGCAACTGATTCTAGGTACAGGTTGGAATTTTCCAATCATGGCAGTGTCACAAGGATGGCTAGGCGAAATCACTCTTCGGAAATGTTCCTCAAAATGGGTAAACAATCATATGGAGGTGAACGATCGGCCAAATGAAAAGTGGAGGCGGCAGGTGCAAACATGACCAAGGCTTTTATGGCTGATAAATTTACGATCACAGCGGTTATTTACCGGGATAGGTTCATTTTTTAGTTAAGAATGAGCTTAAACACTGGAGGAAACTCTGCTCACTGCTTATATTTATTTTTTAACGAGCATGAAGACCGCGTTAAAACTGCTCGGATCTTGCGTTTATTTTTTAACGAGCATAAACTTTATGCTAAAACTGCTCGATTACCCAGTCATTTGATAAGAGTGTTTCATCAAGATTCTATTTTTTATGGAGCTTCATCTCACTAAGCTTTGCTCCCCATCCTTTCTTTATGCAAGTTCGGAAACGGCTAATCCTACGAGTTTAAAGGGTTAGACCTAGAGGTTTAAAGGGAGGACCTAAAAATTTAAAAAATAAATAGTCGCCCCTCACATAACTTTGACAAAAGAATCCTATTCCAGAACAACCCCTCTTCCAACCATGGACGGGGTACGGACTAGTCATATTCTCCAGCGGAAACCTACCCTATACCCAAAGTTTTCCTGCCGAAGCAGACCAGGACGCATGCCCCCTGCGTTCCAGTCATATCCTCCTGGATTACTCGCGCTCATCAGTAGGACGGACCGTGGGTTGAGACACTTCTTGCATGAATAGACCATTTAGGTATGGCACATGACTATTTGCGATGTGTGATCCGGGAAACGAAAGTTGGTCCACGAGCTTGACCATTCTTCCTTCATTCGGAAAACACATTACTCTAAAGAGTGAGGAGACTACAACTCCCATGCAATATATATAGTCTCGTCCAAGGAGTAGGTTATAATCCAAGGGTCCTTGAACGACCATCACGTTCATTTGAACAGTCTTCCCTTTCAATGTTATAGGCACATTGGGGAGGATCCCTAAAGGTCGACTAGTTCCTTTATCAAAACCTAATAGATTTCTCATCTCAGGTAAAAGTGTTGGCGAACCCTTCATCACAGATGCCCCTTCATCAATGATAGCGCCAGCCATTACCATTCTGTATATTTGACAAGTAATTCTGAATGGTATACTGGCTGGCAACCGGGGTCTGCCTAGTTGGTTCCAATCAAAGGACACAACCAGGTTGCTTGGTGGTGGGACCGAATATACGGCCGGATATCGCTCCGATGAACTTCCTTCCTGCGATAAAGGAATGGTGTCATTGCCCCCTTGATCATCAGAGTTAGTGCTGATGAAGAGAATCTGGACGGTGTCGTCTTTATTCTCCTTTGTGATGGTGTCATTCAAAGATGGAGCCTCTGAAGGCAAAACCGGGTCAACTGCCGTATCAACCTTTTGACTTTCGTCAGGCATGGATCCAGACGGTTCTTCTTCAATGACAGGTGCTTCGGCTAACAACTTAAGTGGCTCAGCCGGATTCTCAACTAGTGAGGGACTTGGCAGGAGTCTTCGATATCCAGGAGGGAGATGCACTCGTAAAATCGGGCAATCTTCCAGAACTCTTTTTGCCTCATCTAAGAAGGGACAACGGTGGATGGCATGATCACCTTCACACAGTCTGTAGGGAAATTTAGCTTTCCCGCTCTGTCCTGGGGCTTAACTCCCACTAGTTGACGGTGAGCAATCAACATGGCTATCAGAGGTTGATGCTACCGAATTGTGCAAACGGGGGGACCAGTCTCTTAGTATCCGCGGGATACAGGGACAATCTCTATGGAAGTGGTCTCCCTTGCATATGACGCATGGCGATTTAGGCCTTACGAGTGCGGTGTGTGGATTTTTGTTAGATGACACTTCTTTGCCCCCAGTCGCCTTAGGCTCCTTCTTCTTCTTTTCTTTCTTCTTCTTCTCCTTCTTCTCCTTAGGAACCTGGTTTTTAATTCGACCAGGCCCTTCAAGCGAAGAGGAAGGAGGGGAGGAAGATGAAGTTGAAGGCTGGGAGGCAACTCTTGTCTGATCTAACTGTTGACTCGACTGTTCAGGAATGGTGGTGTTCTGAACGACACTGGTTGAAAAGAGCCAAACTGGTAGGCCAATTGTCAGTCCTGGAAGCGACAATGTGGCCATGTGGGGCGCACCAACATCTCCCCAAGAGGAGAAGGGACTAGGATTCCCACCAAGAGGAATTCCTTGGTTGGTGTGCTCCATCTTTTCAACGTAAAGATCAACGCAGGAATTAAAGGGTGATTGTCCGTTTAAAATAAATTGTTAACGACGCTTTAGACACAACTTTCTTTTTCAGTTTTTAAGAATCGAGAAAAAGCTAAAGATGACTCTAGTCTCCTTCGATGTTTTAACGAGCCCGAAGTGACAAATGCTCGGATGGACTTTTTCTGTTATAGAGTCTGAAAAAGGCCAAAAGAAACTACTCTGGAATTCTAGGCAGAGTGTGTGCCAAACTTTTCGCAAAACCACAGAATACTTTTTAGGGTACGAGCGGTCGATCTTCGTGAATGCTGTGTTCACTGCATTGCGATCAGTAGGGCAGCCGACACGGCTTCCTAAGGATAAAAGATATATGCCTATAGGGGTCTCCCAATATATACGCGATGGTACGTGGGAGCACAATTCGTACTAGCGCTATCGTCCCTCAGGAGGATTCACCCACCTTCCACGAGATCGATAGTCACTAGGCTTAACGACGCCGGAACACGTCTCTAGCCTAGACCTTTATGTTGTGCGTTATGTTACAAAGCGTTGTTAGGTTCATTCAGTTTATTTTAGGTTGATATTTTTAAAGTTTCCCTTTCAAGGTTCACCACAAGATGTATGATACAAATTCCTAAATGCAGTCTAAGATGATAAGCAAGCTTTATTATCTTTTCAACTTTGAAAATCCTAGCTACTAAGGGAAAATAATAACACTATCTTTTCTCAAAGAGCAATCAGCACACTCTAATGCACTTTCCCTAAATCCAACATGCAAACTATCAAATGCAAAATGCACAATGCAGGTGTTTGTTTTCCACTTTCTTAGTATAAATGCCTACAAAGAAAGCTTTTTGCACAACTTTGAATTTTCTTTTAAAATGATCAATACAAACAAGTTCACTTTCTTCGAAATCAACAAGGGTAGAAGAGATTACAATCACTTTGCGATTTTCGAAATAAAGACTTGTTTTGACACTTTGAAAGAGACAAATTCAAACCAATAAGCAAAATTAAATCTATAATCAATCTGAAAAACAACCAATGAACTCTCTTCTAAGATCACTATCAATCAGATCTGAATCAAAGGCTACAGGATGACTACTTTACTCATGCAAAGGAAAACTGTAAATGACGCCACAAACACATAAAAACATTCACAGTCTTTTGTACAAAAAAGAGGCGAAATCTAAGCAAAGAAAAGGAGTTATCAGACTGGTACCTATGCTGGTTAAAGGCTACAAAAAACAGAGATCAAAATAGGGCAATAGACAGCAAAGAACCCTAGTTGCACAAAGCCACACTGGATCAGCGCAAGTCTAACACTGTGGAGTTGAAATTCAGCGCAGGTAGCCTTCACGGGACCTGCGTTGAAATGCAGACTGCCTTCACAGTGCCTGCGCTGAAAGAGAAACTCTCGTTTCCCTTGGTTTCTGGGTCACAAAATGCTCAAAAATCAACTGTTTCAGGCCAAATCAAAAACACAAGCAAGGTATAAACAGAGGGATTCTTTGAGAGGATACTAAAGACTATCACAAGGATCATCAAATCATTTGTGGATCTAGTTTAGATCATAGACAAGTCCAGCAACTGGATCAAAGCAGCAACTTTCTACTTTGCATCCGGGAAAGATGCAGTTCGATAGTTGCTGTCAAGTCTATGAAGTAAACAAATGAAGGAAACACAAATGAAATGAATAAACAAGTTCTTCCCCAGTGGAGTCGCCAATTTGTTGTGGGGAAAAATGCCTATGCAGGACGATCCTATCCACCTAAGGTGTGACAGCGCCTTAGCAACAAACGAATACAACTATTATGATTTCTTCCTTATGTGAAAAATGGGAGATCGGCAGACTTACCGTTGTCTTCTGGTTGTACCTTGATCTAGATCCCCTTCTCTTTTTGTGTCCACAGCTACTTGCCTCCTCGCTTGCTCAAGAGAACAACTACTTGAATTCCACGAGATCACAAGAGAACAACTACCTGTGACAAGAGAACAGCTACTTGCGACAAGAGAAGAACACAACACAAAGGCAAATATACATATTCATAAATGATTTAGGATTAGAAGTAAATCAAATACACTAATGCAATCATATAAAATACACCAGCATATAGGAAAGAATCAAGATAGCTTTATTGATTGATAACAAGGTTCAGGAAGAGATACAACCCATAGGGCTCCAATCCAGCATCTCCTTCCCAGCAGAATGGAATTCCTTCTTCAACTCCCCTTCAAAGCATTAAGCACCCAATGTTTCCAGTCACAAACCAACAACAATTCTTTGCAATAACAAAATTCCAGCCTCTAGATCCCATGCAGGAGAGATCCATATATAGATGTTTGGAGAGAGGATGAGTCAGCTTGAGATCTGACTAGTGTCCTCTCCCTCTCTCAGTTCTTGAGTCCACTTGGAGGTTCTTGCTTCCACTTGGATATTTGGAACCTCTTACTCATCACCAGTCGAATTCCTTGATGCAAGTGTCATTTTGGAAGCTTCCTAGGCATTGACACCTTGAGGAATGACTCTGCCACATGTCCAAACTCGCTCAGCGCATGTAGCCTTTGTTGGATTTGACATTCAACGCAGGTAGATAGTGGATTAGTTGACATTTAGCGCAGATGCTCAGTGGAGCAGTTGACATGATCCAGAATTGGCTTGTTTTTGAGTGTCTTCAGGTGGAGAACTTCTGTGAATTGCTGTGGTTGGTTTGCCTTGTTCCTCTAGGGGTAGGAACAACATGTTTAGGGAATTTGGATCACTTAGTTTATGGACATTTCATGCTCAATGTTGTAAGGCACAAAAATGTCTATAACACTTGGTAATCTCCATGTAGTTAGGAATGAATCGGCGTAAAAAGTTTGCTTTCCCTTGCAAACTTTGGAGTTAGCACAGACTCGAAGGAGGAGGCAATTTGATGATAGCTTCGACCTTCGAGGGATCGACGCGAATGCCGGCTTTTGAAACTACAAATCCCAGCAATCGTCCCACTTCTATGCAGAAGACACATTTGTGTGGGTTCAACCGTATACGATAATGCCTACACCTCATAAAAATTTCTCGTAAATGGACAAGGTGATCAGCGCGATATAAGGAGTGAGCGGGAAAATCATCGAGATATGGTTGCACAATGTGGTTGATGTCATGAAATGCATAAGACATTGCCCTTTGAAAAGTGGCTCCGACATTCTTAAGCCCAAAAGGTAATTTGCAATAAGCAAATGTGCCCCATGGACAAATGAAAGCCGTTTTTGGTTGATCGGCAGGTAGAATATTGATTTGGTTGTAACTGGAAAAACCGTCCATAAAGGAAAATATTTCACTGCCGGCACAATCATCAATTATTTGATCGATATAGGGTGTCGGATAGTTGTCCCTGGGACAAGCATGATTGATATCCCTATAGTCGATACATATTCTTATTGTTCCCTGCTTTTTGTTAATCGGAACAATATTCGATACCCAATCCGTTAACGGGATCGGATAAATCAAACCTTCTTTCAACATCTTCTCAACTTCTACTTTAATTGCAACCACTTTCCGAGGGTGTATCTGACGTAGATGTTGCCGAACGAGTTTAGCGTCTGCATAAGTCTTGATCTCATGAACAACAATGGAGGGATCAATTCCTGGCATTTCCTCATATGACCAAGCAAACACGTTGTGGAATTCTTGAAATAGGGCCTTGTATGTTTGAATTTCGTCATCTGAACATGAGGCACCTATATGAATGTGTTCAACAATTCCGGGCTTCACTGAAATGTCAATGGGAATAGTGCGAGAAACGTTTCCCAAATTCAGCTCTGAATCAGGATGTTTCATTGGACTCTGAGCGTCTTTGACATATTCAGCTGTAAAGATTGATGAGAAATCGTTTTCAAAATGATCATCCTCAGGTAAAAACGAAGATCTATGATGGAGATCTTCCCATGGTAAATCGTCTACACACAGGACTTCACAAAGTTATTCGTCAGATGACACAACTTCGGGAAGCGTTATTAATTCCGAGGTTGACGTGAAAAGGGATTCCTCACGGACCACATTCATTTGGTAGATTTGGGTTGAACGCGGGTCGGTAAAAGACTGCATGGCTTCATAAGCAATTTCATATGGACTCAAAGGCATAGCATTACCGAATGAGTCTATCTCAGATTCAGATGGGACAATCCAAGGATCATCGTAAATAATAGTATCTGACATAATCATATGAATGAATGCGAATGAAGGGTCTGCGTTGATTGGAGGAAAAGGAAAAGTTCCCAGTAAACTGGCATCCTTAACTAATCCTACACCAACATCCTTATAAGGGATAGTCGTTTTACCGACATGCTGGATACTCTCTGAAGAGGCTGGGTCGGATGAAAAATAAGCCAGTTGGTCTATGGTTACAATCTTGCCATTATGTGGAAAGTTTATGACTCTGAAGACAGATGAAACAATCGTTGTCATAGCGTAAGACCAACTTCGACCCAAGAGAAGGTTGTAGTCTAGAGGGGCATCAACCACCTCCACGTCTAAACTAACGGTTTTTCCTTCAACCCCTATAGGAAAATCCTGTAGAATGCCAAACGGATGGAACCCACGGCAATCAAAGGCCTTAAGAATTGTCGAGGATTGGTTCAGCGAAGGAGAACCAAGCGATCTCCAACACTGAATCGACATAATACATGTGGAAGCTCCTTCATCAATTATAGTCCGATGAATAGGCCTGTTTTTTACTATCACTGGAATCTGGAAAGCCATCTGACGAGGGAGACACGGTGTACTATTTTCTATATCAAAGGTTATCAGGTTCGGGTCCTGAATATCAACAGCTCCTATAGCCGACAAAAGTAATTTTCGCTGTGCTGGGCATGATTGCAGCACTTCTAAAGCCGACATTTCTGAGGGTGAAACAGCTAAATCCTCAACAATGTTGTAATTCTGGGCCGCTCTCGCATGTGGATTGAAAGCAGACCTTCGAAGTACACCCTTGGCGGGCGGTTTTATTACTAAGTCAGGGTTAGGTTTCTCGATCTGTAGTGGATAGGAACCGGGAGCTGAGGTTGATGGATTTGAATGAGAAGATTCTTCTTCTTTCAATCCATCAACAGGACTTTTACAACCATAATCGTGTGATCAAGTCGCAATCCTTACATGAGACATCATCAATATGGGTTCTTCAGTGGCACCCGAGGAAGAACCTATCATCTTACTCTCCTACTTTGGAAATGGATCTTTCAAAACAGCAGGAGTTGAGGAACCTTTGACGATTTTCACGACCTCGGCCCGATGGGGGTAATCTCTTGTAAAATGATCCTCTTCACAAATAAGACAAGGATATCGAGGTTTGCGCTTTTTGTCATTGGTTTCTGACTTTTCTATTTTCTCCTTTGGAGTCTTGTCTGCTTTACCCTTCTTCTTACCCTTCTTCTTCCCACCGTTCTTTGGTTTAGCCGTAGATGACTCCACGCGTGAATATCGGTGGAAATTTCAGGAGAAGACTCTCCTGTCGGGGAATCTGGTAAGGTTATAATGGGCGAAGAATTCTTTGAAGATTTCTTCTTGCTTTTAGTATTTACCGTACCAATCATGCCATCAGCAGCATGAGATCCCGAAGGAGCAGCAGCGATTTGATTTGACTTTGGAAGATCTGGGATCTTTTCATGTAACGTACCTGACTGAGTGTAAACTAAGTCAAGGTACTGCGCTTGAGCAATTACTTGCTCCTCAGTAACTACTCCGGCCTTAGCTACGTCTTCAGTAATCTTCGATAATAATGATTTAACAAACCATTCAGCTAAGATTTGGTCCAGTATAAAAACTTTCACTAATCGCCGTCGACGTCTCCATTCATGTATATGATCAAAAATATAAGTGGATGTCGACTGTTTTAATGAAGTTAGTAGCTCCGTGCCATTATCATATCTGACTGGCAACTGAAAATGAGTTAGGAAAGAGGTAGCTAACTGACTAAAATTGTAAAAAGAGGCCCGTGGTAACTCAATGTACCACTTGGCCGCGAGACCAATGAGCGTACGCTAGAAAAGATGTAAGCAGATCGAATCATCCGAGATGGAATTTGAAGCACACCAGAGGTGGTGAGTCATCACATGATTGGACGGATCCTCTCCAGACTTACCTTCGAACTTGGGTATATCATTGGGCAACTTATTTGGCATTGGCGGCCAAAACGGAAGATAATTTATTGGATCGTTCATTAGGCGCGACAAGTCTGGTAAATCCAAAGTTGCGATAAATGGTAATTTCCGATTAGGATCCCTAAAACTCTGGGTCACAAGACCAGTCCCAGGAGGAGGATATCCTGGATAACTTGGAATAGGTATCGCATTCGGGATATTGTATCCTCCTGGAAAACCAGGATTAATCAGACCGTACTGGGGTTGTTGAGGTTGTTGATAAGTGTACCCACGATACGGTTGATTCTGGTAAACCGGCTGTTGGACAACAGGCCCGTATTGGTACTATCCCTGGTACGGTTGATAAGTGAATTGTGGTTGACTAGTGATAACCGTACTTAAACCAGGTTGTCCTACAGGCATCTGAACCGTAGTTTGAATCGTAGATCCAGACAATGGTAAAGATGTCTGAGGAGTAGTTGCAGAGATAGTAGAAACCGGAGTTGTCGATACTCCAGAAGCAACTGTGGTGGAAGGAGCAGATGTTGCGTAGTTGCAGCAGTCATTTGTGATGGAGTACTAGGTGCAATTGGCGACTGAGTAACTACCGAAGGTACAGAAGTTTGAACATTAGAATGGACTGGTTGCTGGGATGGACCAACAACTAAGGGTTGTCCAGCTTGAGATTACAAATGTACGCTTGGCTGCAATACCTGTTGAACTTGCGATGGATCCCACACTATGTTCATTCCAGGGTATTGACCCATGACAGGTTGAGGATATTGATATCCATAACCGGATTAAGGGTAGAATTGATAACTGAAAGGCACAGTTCTCGTACCTTGAACCTATGATTGACCTTGAGGTGGTTGATAACCTTGACTCAAGTATTGACCTTGAGGTTGATAACCTTGAGGTAAATACTAATATTGGGGTTGACCTTGAGCTACGAATTGATACTGAGGTTGACCCTGGGGTACATATTGAGGCTGGGGTTGACCTTGAGGAATGTATTGTACTATGGGTACATACTGTCCTTGAGGTTGCCCCCTAGATGCAATTTGTGTACCTTGAGGTTGCCCCCCAGGCATTAATTGAGGTTGCCCCCCAGGCGGTAATTGGCCAGCTTGAGGTTGAGAACCGGGAACTGAACCTGACATCATGTAAATGTCCCCTACACCCAACGGTTTATTACCATTGTTTCCAGCTAATAACCCATATTCAATGGGTTGAGGAGATGCTCCAGCAAAAGTACCAGAAAGTGACTGATACCCGGAGGGAACAGAAGGACCGCCGTACAAGAAAGATTCAGGAGATTGAGTGAATACGGACGACTGACCAGACATATTTACAGGAGTATAAATACCTCCAGGTGGAAAAGGAGTACGAGGTGGAGAAAAACTTATCCCTGAGTTGTCTAAATAATTGGTTAACGAAAGGTACCAAGTAGTACTTCTAGGAGGATTGTAAAAGATAGATTCACGCTCCCTTAGATCAATAATAGGTTGATCTTCAAGGATAGATACGCCAAATTCTTCCTCTGGAGCAAGTTCTTCAATAGCTATCAAACCAGCAGGAAGATTTTCGGTGATGACTCTTTCTACCCTATGTGAACCAGGTGCACTAGAAGTTGGAGTAACAGGTTCAGATATTTCAGGTTCTTCGCCTATATCACTAGTAGATGAAAAACTACCAGCAAGCTCGGAAACTGCAACTGCTTCGGGATTATAACCTGTTTCTAGACCTTGGTAATCTGGATGGACTACCAACGATGATTATCCTTCTTCAGGTGAACCTACTTTACTTCCACTAGGAGTTACAAGGACCTTCAAACCTTCGTAATGACTCGGGACCTCTTCAGGAGGTTCGGCCCGCAATCTACGGGACTTCCTCAACAAATCGGCCACGGTAACAATCTCAGGAGACTTGCCCCAAAGTCTACGGGACTGTCTCGGTAATTCAGCCACAGTTAAAAACTTTTAACTACTGCACACGCAAACAAAGTAAAATCTCAAAGCAAACCACCTAAAGTCTCTAAAGAACCAAACAAATTTGAATCACACTCGTAAAGAATCTAGGGCGTCAAACCATACACAAACAATAGCCTTCCGGACCGAAAACACTAGTTGGAGATGAAACCCAACATCGCCGAATTCAGTACAGAAGTGGTGGGCGGAACAGTTACCCCAGCAACCTGCTTAATGAATAGACCGGCACAAGTTCCTCCACTTTAACCGTCTCAAGTGAAGTGAACCCCCCGGAAAATCCAAGTGAGTCTAGCCGACGTTTGCTCGAGGTACAGTGGGATCTTCCCTCCACCGTCACCTCGATAGAATCCTAAAGATAATGGTCACTAAGGTTACCAACAGCAACAAATGCACCTGGGGGAAAAATCTACGATCTGATAGCACGTAAGGGCAGAGTAACAATCTCAATCCCCTTGCCGGCTCCTTGACAATAATCCAAGGTTTACCGACAAGTGACCCCAGGCTCCTCGACAATAATCCAAGGTTTACCGTTTGTAGTACGTGTGTATCTGGCGTCTTTCCCAATGAAGGAGGATTGATCCCCTCACTGGTTCGGACACGGTCTCGTGCTTCTCCTTTAAGAGGAGCTTTCCCAGAATAGAAATGAAACAGTTGGATTTATCCTACCACAAGATGAGCTACTTGTTTGGTTTTGCTGTCTTGGAGAGTTAATTACTCTCCTACTCCAAGAAACTAGCCTAATCTATATTGGTGTTTCAGATCCCTAGTAAATAAAAAGTTACTAAATTTATTTTACTTGAAGCGTTAATTTTATAGCTTTTCTTTAAGACAAAAGGTAGTGGAGATGAAACTGATGGTGTGTAGACTCGACCGAAATCCACTAAAAAGATGCACTTAGGATGATTTATACTAATTTTTTCTTTTTCAATGAATTCCCTAGCTAAGAGAGTTGGAGAATGCAAAATTGATATAAAGACAACTTTCTTGGCAATGAAAATCAAAGAAACAAACTCTTTATCTTTTCAAAACATACGACACATGACCACTAATCACTTCACGAAAATTCCTTTTTCTTTCAAAGACTCAAATGCTACCAAAGCAAACTTTCCTTCAAAAGATATTTTTGTATTTTCTCCTAATTAATAAAGCTTGTAAAACTTACTTTAACAAAAATCAAAGTTAAAAAAGCTATGGCAATCAAATCAACTCAAAAGAAAACCTAAGAGAAATCAATCTAAAAGTAAATCTAACGAGGCAAAATCCTACTAAAGATGATTCCTGGATGTTTTACTCAGTCAAAATGTAACTAAGGACTAGTTAATGCAGAACCAAAAACCAGTCAAAAACAAAAATCAAAATCTTTTGTTCTTTTTCTCAAGAATCAAATTCAAAGTCCAATCAACAAACTTTTTCGAGATTCGCAAAGAGAAGACGCAAAGGTAGGTCTCTCACAAGGGTGAATTCTATGACAGGCCCGACTCCTAAGAGGATTGAACAAAACCAGGGAGATCCAAAGTTTGACAACCTCTAACGCCAAAGTCACTACAGGACCAATTAAAAATCAAACCTAAGGAAAAACCTCTATGAATTTCACTAAAACTCTCGACACTGACGAAACAAGATTAGGTGAAGATTTATGGCAGAAAACCAGTGGATCTGGGCAGAAAAAAAAATTGAAAACTAAAATCTAAAAGGCGAAAAGAAGAAAATTGAAATTTTCTTAATTTTGACAGGGTATGCAGGCGACCTGTTTCCACAGGTGCGGGTACGCTCTCTGCACAAAGCTACAGTGCGTACAGGTACTCATTGTGCTCAACTCAGAGGTTGCGTACTTCTAGCAAAACAAAGAAAAACTAAAATCTAATTTAACCCTAAGCTAGCCCACCCAAAAACACAGTCAGACAGCCAAAAGCCAGAAAACAAATGACTTTTCTCAGATCAAAATTTCATAAAAAGGAAAAAACATTCACATCAATGGATTCCCCAGTGGAGTCGCCATTTTGTCATGCGGAAAGAGTCGATAGTGCGGACACAACCGACCTCCCTAGAAGCAAAAGCTTTCTAGTGACAAACAAGACAAATAAACACTACCTTTCTCTAAACATGCATTGAGAATACAAGGAATCAGGGGATCTTAACATACCTTTAGTCCAATGCTTTGTAGTAGTCCAGCCTCGCCGATCCGGATGAGCTCCTCCTTATCTTCGAAACCTGCATTCACTAACAAGCCAAAAGATTAAATAGCACCTGATAAACTCATAAAAAAATACATATCCATCATACAGACCAAGGAGTATATGAAACAAATCATGAATAACAATCTGTTGAGAAAAATGAGTTCATTTTTATTAAGAGGAAACAAAAGGAACTATTACAACCTGAGCCTTGGTGTTGTGCAAGTCCCTCCTAGGGTCCAACAAGAGTTTTCCTTTACTTTGATCAGCTCACCCACTCTCAAATAAGGCTAGGAAAGGATGGGAATCTCTCCTCTCAAGCTTTACAAGGGAGTCCTAATTCTAGCAGCATCTACCCTTAGGAATGTTCAGCTTTCAACCTCCCCTCCCTCTAGCTCAATGCCTGTATTTATAGTGCTATAGAGGAAGTTATTCAGGTCCACCATCAATGGGATAACCCCCTCTTTGGATGGGATAGCTCCCCTCTTGATGGGATAAGTTCCTCTTTGATAGAGATACATGAACCATCTAGAGGCGCTCCATACACGTCAAACAAGCTTCTAGAATGCTCTAGAAATGACTACAAGTAACTTTTTTGGAGTGAAACTTGCGCCTTTTGACCTTTACAGGAGTACGCACCCATTGCTTTACAGACAGAGCGTACAAGTACGCAGGTATTGTGAACTCGGGTGCGTACACGCAAGTAAGGCTAAGAGAAACTGCGTACCCAGAGATATATAGATTTTTAATGACTTTCTCTCTTTCTTGGGGTTTGACATGGAGAGCAGAGGTATGAGGCTTGCCAAGGAGGATAGTATGACAGTTGATGAAGCCATACTAACTGCAAATAGTCATGGTGACAAATTTTAGTGTAACAAGCTTTAGTCCCAGTGAAATTAGGCCTATATTTATGATATTCTCCAGTAGGCATGGCATTCAAAGGAGTGGGCAGTATTAGAGGTCCATACCTAGCAGCTATGATTATTTCCATTTGGGTAGGTGCTTATCGACCTGCCATAGCTGTGGTGGATAAAAGAGTATTGGCAGTATGAATGATAGAGGGATGAGGAGTGACTGATGGGACTAAAGGAGTATGATGGATAGGAGGTGAGGTTTCCTTTGGGCTTGAAGCAAAAGGAGAATCGAAAGAATAAGGAGATTTATGAATCTCTAAGAGTTTTTCTTCACTACTAGTATTAGATGTTATATACTCAACATGTATTTGTTCTATTACAAGCCTCTCTTGAAGAGATATAGGAGATTGTTTCGGTTTACTTGAACCTGATGCTCCTTTTTGCAATACCTTTCTCTCTTTGATGATTTTTCGGGATGAGGCACTAGGTTAGCTTGTAGCTTTTGAGGATTTCTCCGAGTATGCCTCAAAACTGATCCAGAACTATGAAGTGGAGTCACCAAGAGATTTGGCCTCCAGTAGAGTCACCAAATAGATGACTACAGCCAAAAATGCGCCCAGACTTTGTCTATCATCGAAGCTAGATCTATGTCGTTTCCCACGGAAAATGAGCTTCACTTTCCTTTCCCCAGCAATGGTGCCAATTATGTTAGCACTCCAAGAAACTCCCCTAGGTTGTAGCTCGGAGATGCTTGGTAACATATAATCTTCAATATTTTCTCTGAACTATTGGAATAAATGATGGTTTGGATTAAGTTAGATAACCAGTTCAGCTCTGTTTTCACTTAATGCATGCATGAACACTCTCACCAATACAAGGCTTTAGACCAATAATTCTCAATAAGTTATAAATTCAATGGATATATGGAGAATATTAACTATACCAGTAGATTGAATACATAAACATACATCAATGGCTAGCTATAGGTAGCAAAGAAGCTTGCAGATCTAGTATATCAAAGTAGAGATAAGATGACAATTATCTAGCCTTAGACACAAAGAAAACATGAGCAAACTATTCAAGTGCAAGCATACAACAACAAAGAGAATGGACATTGAACATGTAATGGCAAAAGAAGCTTATATTGCATAGAATAAAGATGAGAATCTTGAATGGAGAGAGGAGCAATAATCTCTAAAGGTTGAACCTCTATTACATCTTTGTTTTAGCTATTTATAGGCTGTTTATAATGCTCCTGAGCTCTCTAGAACGCTTGGAGTCTTAATCTACCTGATATGCATTGTTGACTAATTTGATGCCCTCTAGGAAAGCATGGGATTAGATTTTTCTATTTCTGACAGCAGAGTAAATGATTTCATATATTTTTTATGGTTTGATGCATTATCTGGGAGATTTTATGTGCCAAAGATGCTCCATAATGTTTGTTGGTGTGGATGTTGCATTGTCTGAGCTCCCTGAACTTTCCGTTTCAGGCTACAACATACTGTGGTGTCCATGATCACTTTCCAACCTCTGTTAGGTAATCGAAAGGGTCTGTGTGTCTTTGTTTTCTCTTTAAAACGAAATCAATGATTGTTTTGGTTATATACAATGAAGACATTGCAACACTGCTAAATCTTGCCCATCACTGTGTGTTTTGGACTCCAAAAGTCCTAAAATAGTTTAATTATCCATCAGGTCTTCCCTCATTTCCATCGTAAGTCGCATTTGGCCTAGGCCGTGTATTTTCCTTCATATTAGAAATATGTCGAAACTTTGTGTTGACACCTAATCATTAGGACTGGGTGAATAACTGAAATTGATGTAAATAAATAACAGAAAATGTGAATAGTCACAGAGAAATGAAATGAACAGTCTCTCCCTCATGTATATAATAAAGACCAACCTAAATGAATATCACTGAATTAATTTTACGAGTTACCTCCTGGTTTGACATGGTATCAGACCTAGTGCCATTTTTGGCTTCCATTTGCTTTGTAACTCCCTATTCTGCCTATGGTATTCTGAATCCTATGCAAATTGGCTATCCTAGTAGCTCTGACGCTTCCACTGGCCTGATTGCATCATTACTTGCCTGCTAGTCACTATTATTCTCTACTACACTGCTCCACTTGCATACAAAATGCTCAGCTCTCCACACAGGTTGCCATACCCATACAAACCTAGCACCTGGTGATGCTCATTCTAACACGATTTCATATGCTACTTGTCAATGTAATCTAGACTCCCACCCCAGCCGCTACCACCTTTGCCGTAGACGATCTCTGTAAACGCCCATCTCCACAACATGTATCCTCCACCTCCATCACTGTGTATCCCCTCCTATGCGTTTTAGAAATCAAAGAGGCTACAACAGAGACATTAACAGGTGCACTTGGAATTGAATCATCATGCGTATTTCCTAAACCACCCTCTAGATGTGGGCAGGAACATACATGGATATTTGAGGTACCTGCTAGCTATGCTACGCTGTGGGAGAATCGATGAATGCATGACTAGGCTTTCGGTTCAAAGTGTAGCTATGAAATTCTCTGCGAATATCACACTAGAAGAAGGACTATTACTTAGTGAAGCACATCCTTCCGAAAGTCTGAGCTAGCGATCATCATGCTTTTCACCTGTGTAACTCTTGCTATTTTCCTACTATTGTCGTTATTATTTTACCTTATCTTTATCCTCTTTCCCTCTGCCAAAATTTGAAGCCTTGAGTTCTGAGTGTGTTGGCTCATACTCATCTTTGTGTGATGAAACTTCTCCTGTAAAATCTAGAAATTGTGTGTTATTTCTTTGAAATTTGATTGTTGTTCTAAGTAATGCATTGAAGCTGTATTGAATAGTCTTGAGGAACGTGTTGAACTCCAAGTGAATTGGTCATTTTTATTGGGTTCGTTGAACGATGGACCATGTATTCCTATTGTGAGGTTATTTCAGCAATTTTGTTTCATCCACTAAAAATGGCATCATCTATGGGAAAGTGATATTTGTTAAACTGTGGATATGGTGTTGCATTGAGTATTGACTGTATTCAAATATTATTGTCCTTTGGTATGTCCCTTTTTAATGGTAGAAATCCATTAACAACACATACATTGAAATGTTCGATGGTCAATGGCATGTGTTCTAGGGGTTACAATACCACATAATACCTTTGTCTCCATATATCAGAATCAATTTTTTTAGCAGCAGAAGTATTTTTTTACAGTACGCAGATTTTACAATGCATTCAATCATATCTATTGTGGGAATAGTTCTCACTGGAAACGAGAAATATCCTGAGTGGTCTCAGATGATAAAACACACCCTCATTTTCAATGAGTTGTGGAAAGGAGTATGTGTTGGAGACAGAGACAAGGAGCCAGAATAGCCTACCTGAGACAAAGAGTTCGCCATTTAGGAAAATAAGAACAACAAAGCCTATGAGTTAATTGCAGCATCTGTAAGTGAAGAAGTGATTCACCATATTTCTCCTCTTTCAACTGCTTTCAAAGCCTTACAAAAATTGAAAGAACTCTATGACTCACATTTTGCACTTGAATTTGTTCAATTCATGGTTAAACTCTTCACTCTTGAATTACAAAATAATGATCCTCTTGCTCTTGCATCCAAAGTCAAATCTATAATGCATGATATCAAATCCATTAAGGTTGAATTGGATATTCCTCTTATCGCTTTTCTCAAGGCACTTTATCCTACTTCAATTATCTTGAGTCTTTGCAAGCAAATGGAAATCTCAAATATATTACCTTTGACTCTCTTGTGAAAAACTTTGCTGAAAGGGAGAAAGATTTTGGAAAGAAGATAGCCCCTAAATCTCTGAAGAGGTTGTGTGCCTTGCTCATAAAGAAAACAATATTGCCCAAGATTCTTCTAGAGGAAGAGGAAGATATTTCAAAGGCAACGGGGCAGACACTGTCAAGGAGAAAAGTCAGATTTGCACTGCATACGCTGCAAAAAAAAATGGATCACATGATGCCTCTACATGTAAGCTACCTTGGGACAAAATTGAGCAGCAAAGAAACCAACCCAAAGGTAAAACTGATGACACAGACAAAGGTAAAGCACCTGAATCTGCTCATTATGCTGTGGCACAGTGTAAGATTGGAGTAAATGAAGACTTATTTAATGCTTCACTTGCTTCTTGAAAAAATGATTGGTTGCTTGATTCAGGAGAAACTTGCCACATGACTCATAGAAAAGATTTTTTTGAAGAATTTACTGACAATTTTGATGGAGCAGTATACTTTGCAGACCAATCAAAAGTTAAGCCATCAGGGCTTGGCACAATCAAGCTTAAATTGCCTAGTCTTCTAGCCTTTCCTCTGCATCATGTTCTATATCTCCCACAACTGAAGAGAAAGTTGTTGTCCTTGGTACACATCCACTAGCAAGGTCACTCCATTCATATGTTTGATGGCAAGCTTGAGGTGAGAAAATCATTTGACCATGCACTTGTCATGACGGGGATAGAAGAAGAAAGGCCTCTGAAGATGCAGGGTACCTCTGCTCATGCACAACATTTCCCATAAATTTCTCATTATGAAGAAGGTACACTTCCATCAAGTTTATTATCGCATGCTACATTTGGTCATTTGAACTATGACAACCTCCGCTTGTTGAAGAAAAATGGTGTTTCCGGTTTGCCTGCAATTCCTAGGAAACTTAAGCAATGTGATGCTTGTACTCTACGAAAGCATAGAAAACATTCTTTTCATGATGCACATTCAAGAGCACATAGAAAAATTTAACTGATTCATTTAGATTTATGTGGTCCAGGCCTGTTCCTTCTGCAAATGGAAATAAATATATGATGACATCTATTGATGACTACACTAGAATGTTTTGGCTTTATTTATTGGAGAACAAATTTGATGCTTTTCAAACATTCAAGAACTTTCATACATGGATTGAAAATGATGCACAATCTCATATTGCCTCTATTCGCACTGATGATGGAAAATAATACACTTCAAATGAATTTGAAAACTATCTTTGCCAACATGGGATCAAAAATCAAACAACTCTGCCTTATAATCCCAAACAGAATGGTGTAGCTGAGAGAATGAATAGGACAATGGTGTAGCTAGGAGAACGAATAGGAAAATCTTAAATATGGTGTGCTCCATGAGGTTGCTAAAAAATCTAAAATTGATGTTTTGGGTTGATGCAGTTCTATGTGCTGTATACATAAAGAATAGATGTCCATCTAATGCTATCAGAAACAAGACTCCCTATGAAATGTGGTATGGGCACATTCCTTCGGTAAAGCATCTCAGGGTCTTTGGTTCCACCTGTTATGCCTTGATACCAAAGGTACATAGAAGAAAACTTGGTGCAAGAAGTCATAAGTGTATCTTCCTGGGGTATTCAAACACCTCCAAATCATACCGTTTCTATGATGAAGTCAATAAAAAGTTTGTTGTATCTAGAGATGTAATCTTTCTTGAAACATCCAAAACCAGCAATGTTGTTGAGTGGAAACTTGATGTCTTAGATAGATTCACAAATGAAAAATAATTTCAAGAATTTGATAATTATATTCCACATATTAAAGGGGAGATTCCTATACTAGATCAACCCATGGAATCTTCTTCTGAAGCACTCTCTCCCCCGCATGAAACTCCAACAATGGATGATACTTTAAGTGATGTGATTGATATAATTGGGAGACTCAATCTTGACTCAGTCCCAACTCAATCAACGGAGTAGCGTGGACCATTTGAAGGTCCTAGAAAGTGGCTGACAAAGACACTTGAAAGTGTTCATCCTGATGAGGTTGGAAAGATAGGAGCTAGAAATTCAAACGAGCAAAATAGAGGTGATGTAGATGATTCTGATTCATCTGCTGATATGGATGTTTCTTATGATTGTGAATTGAATTTGTCTATAGATTTTGAACCAAATTCCTTCAAATAAGTTGCTTCTCATGATGAATGGAAAGAAGAGATGCAAAAGGAGTATGATGCTTTGATAAGGAATGGCACTTGGAAGCTGGTTAATCCTCCATTAAGAACCAAACCAATTGACTGCAAGTGGGTCTACAAGAACAAGTATAAATATGATGGCTCACTTGACAAGCACAAACTAGGCTTGTGGCAAAAGGTTTTTAATAGAAGGAAGGGGTTGATTATGAGGAGACTTTTTCCCCCACAGGAAAATGGGCTACCATCCTGACGCTCTTTGCCCTAGCAGCTCAGAACAATTGGAAAGTCCATCAAATTGATGTAAAAACTGCTTTCTTGAATGGAGATCTAAAAGAGAATGATTTTATGTCCTAGCCTAAAGGATTTTCTGTGTAAGGACATGAACATAAAGTATGCAAACTTGTGAAATCCTTGTATGGCCTCAAACAAGCACTGCGAGCCTAATATGAAAAACTAACTGAGCATCTTCTGAAACTAAATTTCAAACATTATGATCTTGATGATGCAACTTTTTTTGTCAAGAAGGTTAGAAAAATAGTTGTATATCTTGTGGTATATGTAGATGATCTTTTGATGAGAAGGAACAATGAAAGCTACATTGCATCCATAAAGAAGAAATTGAAGAAAGGTTTTGAAATGACTGATTTGGGCTATGTTCATTACTATCTTCGTATTGAAGTAACTCAACATCCAAAGTCCATATTCCTTTCTCAAAAGAAGTACATTGGAGATATTTTGAACAGGTTTGGCATGCTAGAATGAAATCCTCTTACTACTCCAATGGAACAAAACATAAATCTCTAATCCATTGAAGGAGAAGAATTTGAGGATGCACCAAAGTATAGACAGCTTGTAGGAAATCTCAACTACCTAACTACTACCAGACCAGATATTTCATTTGTTGTTGGAATCCTCTCCAGGTTTATGCAAAAGCCTTGTGAGGGACATTGGTTTGTTGCAAAAAGATTTCTAAGGTACTTGAAGGGAACTCAAGACTTTGGAATCAAGTATACACAGGTGGACGACTTCAGCTTGATTGGATACTCTGATTCAGACTTTGATGGAGACAAAGAAACTAAGGAATCTACTTCAGGTTATGCTATGAGTCTTGGATTACGAGCTATATCTTGGAGATCATGCGAACAATCAGTTCCAGCAGATTCCACAACAAAGGCAGAATATGTGTCAGCAGTTGAGGCAACAAAAAAAATAGTGTGGCTCAAGAAAATTCTTGAAGATTTGTAGGTAAAGCAAGTACAATCAACTCCACTCATGATTGACAATACCTCGGCAATAAATTTGGCCAAGAACCAAAAGTTCCATGATCAAACAAAGTACATCAATACTAAATATCATTTGATTCGACATCATGTTGTGGCCAAAACTATCCATCTCCATCATTGTTCCACTAATGAGCAAATTGAAAACATCTTCACCAAGTGACTGGAAGAGAAAAGCTAGAAAAATTTAGAACAATGCTTGGACTCACCAACATCCCTTCAGATTAGGGGGGGAATGTTGACACCTAATCATTAGGATTGGGTGAATAACTGAAATTGATGTAAATAATAATAGAATATATGAATAGTCACTGGGAGATGAAATGAACAGTCTCTCCCTCATGTATCTAATAAATACCAACCTCGATGAATATCAATGAATTTATTTGAGGAGTTACTTCCTAGTTTGACACTTCGAAAATTCATGAAAAATGGCCCTGGCGAACTTTAAACATCATATATTCCAATTCTTGGACCCTTTCAAGTCTGGGGCTCATTGCAATCGCACTGGCCAGTTCTCCCTTCATATTTTCGTTATACAATGGAAATACATGAAACATATTAAAAATGGGCCTTCCACGGATTTGAATATATATATATATATATATATATATATATATATTTATCCTGAAACCCTCTCACATTCAGGTTGTATCACTATTGGCACTATCATGTGTTCCTTTGTATTTCATTTAAACAACAAAATACATTAAAATACATTAGAATATGGCATTCACGTGGACTTAAAAATTTAGATTTTTCAACTCATAATGCCATCAGATCTAGTTAACAGGCCGTTGTCACATATATGTAAAGGCCCCACCCCTTGGTCAGCACAGATGCGATATTGCAAGGTGATATGATCACAATCGCATATCACTCCTACCTCGAGTTGTTTGTAAGTGCTCCATGCTATCTCCGATAGCGGTCGCCGATCACAATCGCCATTTCCCTTGGGCCCATGCCGATTTCCACTGATTTCCTGTGCTGATGTGACTCGCTGATCAAATTTGGACCGTTAATTGGCCAAATCTGACGACTACTATGCTTTGTCATTTCAAGCTTGTGGCACATGGATTTTCACTAATTTTTGAGTGTTTTGGCCTCCCGATAGTGTTCTTCCTCCCCTTTAAGGGATTTCCTCCCGTGCTAGTTCTGATTTTTGAATGATCTTTAAGCAAATGCTGAAGATTTCAAGGCCATTAATGTATCCATTGGCATGTTTTTATGAAAATTTGGAGACTTTTAGAGCCTATGTGGATCAATTTGTGTGCGTTTTGCCAACAAAGCTAACAGGACCTAGGGGCTGGTTCGAAGAAAGGATAGGTTGGTTCCTGAGGTTCATAATTTTGTTGAATGTTTTTAAGGTGTGTTTTTGTTGGTTCCATTTCCTTGACATAACTTAGGAAGTCGAATCGTATCATAGTGGCCTCTCGTGCCACATTTACCCTGGCTAGCTAGTTCCTTGAGTAGATGTTGGAGGAGAGTGTTACAATTGTCTGAAATCTTCATAGGAAAGAGACGATGTATGTAATGTGGAATGTGATAGATTTGTTCTAGAATAGTATTGACCACAATAATATCACGCTCAAGGAGAGACTTTGAAATATCATGATACAAAATAACGACAATATTCCACAATATCTGAGAAATATCCCACAATATTATGATGAATTTGGTCAAGTTGGTGTTACTATTACATAAGATGATTTGGTAAGCCTCGCCTTTCTAGGGCTTCCTAAGGGTTGGCACAACTACCAAGATTTGGTGAATGGGAGGGATAAACTACCAAATAGGGAGCGCTTATGGTCCAACTTCGTACACGACGAAATAAGGTATAATACTAGAGATGGGACCTCATCCAAAGAAGAGGAAGAGTAATTTACATTAGTAAGAAAAAGAATGAAGGCCAAGGGGAAGTAGTCCCTAGGTGGGGCTAATTCCAGAGAAGAGAGAAAGAAGAAACACTTGTCCAAAATCATGTCCTTTCACTATCGTGAATTTAGGCACTATTCCACAAAGTATCCACACAAGAAGGCAAGCAAGAAGGAGCATGAAGTAGCAGCAACAGGTGAATCTTTGGCTTCATAGTTTGAGTTTTCATTAACTCTCATTGCATTTATGGCAAGAGCCATGATGGTGAGTGTGTGGTACTTGGAAATTGGGGTCGCATTACACATGACGGGGAATATAGAATTTTTCAGTGACTTGGAGGAGAAAGATCTCAAGATGAACGTTGAGTTTGGAGATGACATAAGGTACACTGCTAATAGGATCGGTACAACAACCTTTCTGAGGTAGTTTGGAACTCCTCTCATAATTTTTGATGGTGCTAGACCTACCAACAAAGGGGATATCCCTAATGTGAAGTCCCAACTATACCTCACACCATTTGGTGTAGGAGTTCCATCTGGTATGAAAGCCCAATTTCCCTATACTTAGAGATCTGCCTTAGTTCTAGCTGTCGCCACATGACACTATTACACTAGTATCTTCAAATAACAAGGTACATGTTCCTAGTGAGTATGTAATGTAACTGTGTCAAGTTCTCTTACTACAAAGAGGGAGAGTAAAGTGAGCCTCTAAGTGAGAGTTATTAGTACCACCTAGGAAGAGACACACACAAACTAGAAAGGGTCTGTCCAGCATCTAGAGGAATAGTCCACAGTGGATCTAGAAGTCATTAAAATCGAGGTCAAGGGAATAACATGTACAACACCTAGCAGAGTAGTCCACACAGATGTGCCGAGTATTATAATCAGGAAACAATGGTGGTATGTCAAGTATCCTGTGGAGTATTCCACAATGATATGATAGCAGTGATAGCCAATACACAAAGGTGGTTTGTCTAGTATCCCACTGAGTAGTCCATGGGGATGAGACAATGGTGATTAGAAATACATCACATCTTCAACAATGTAAGTACAAAGAAAACCAAATTTGTTCAACTATCTTAGTATAGGTTAAGCAGACATGCATTAAAAATGTTTAAAGAGTAGTCTTACAAACATCTACAAAACATGCGTGAAAATATATTGGCCTTAAGAAGATTCTGAATTAAGAAAAAGTCCCAGGACACATTTCTACACCATACATCACCAGTCCTAGTGGTGGGACGTTGGAGCCACTCCTCACCCCTCAAAGAACTGACTATTTACTCTCAAGGCTATGTGGGATGAGCCAAGGTAAAAATTCCCTAATCATACAGTGGGAGGGATATATGTAGCCAAGGGTGATGCTTGACCCTTGTGACTCTCAGACTACCCTCATGAACACTCGACTTCCAATCAATTTCCAACTGACATGACTCTTCAACTTCTTATTTGTGTCCATTGGAATTCACTTTACATTACATTGAGTTAAAATGAATATGGCCCATAATGGTGATGTGGCCAAGAAAGCTCATGACACAACTCAACATGACACTGCTGACATGTACTAGCTGACTGTGGTGTCCATGTCAAGTTATTGTGTTGTTGCATGATGGATGTACTCTTGGTGATTCTTTCTCTTCCCCTCCACATGGCATAGTGTTGCGAGGTATTCAATGGTCTTGGTCTTGCATGATCCTTGAATGCATATGTTCCTAATCCTTGTTGCTTGATGTGTTTGGCACATTTGTCTAGCTAGAATCAAGTCTTCTACCAAGTGCACTTCTTCTTCATTCCGTTCATTGTCTCACCATGATTTATTAGTGTACCTATTCCTACAATTCACTCATGAGGAGACAACATCAAATCAAAAATCTCCTAGTATATCACGATGCATTGTTATCATGTTTTGGGTGATAGTGAGGGAGGAAAATTCACTGAGACAATGCACAACACAAGTTAGGCTAGAATGAGGAACTCTAGGAGGACAACCTGCAATGTCAAGAAAATCTATGTAGCAACAACTAGAATGTAGAATTGCGTAGTGAGGGACACCAGTGGAAACTTCAAGGTGGTACACTGAGGGGAACTTCTGTGTAGTTCTTGGAGGGAAGGCAAGACAAGGTTGTAGGGGACCTGCTGGGAAGTTCTGCAAAATTTTCAAGGGAAAGTCATGAAAGGACTCCAATGGACCTGTTGAGCATGAATTTATAGTTTTGTGGAACATTGAAAGATAGGTAGTAGAGGGCCTGCTAAATATGACTACAACTTTTTTCATAACAGTGCAGGACAAGGAGAAGAGGACCAACTGGAGATCAATGCAGGATAGACAGCAAGAGGCCTGCTAGACATGTCTACACATTTTCTAAAGGCAATGAAGAGCAAGGCAGCAGAAGTGCAATAGGACATGTCTATGCATTTTTGAACATCAGTGAATATCCAGGTCTTGCTGCAATGTAGGGTTCTAATAGACCAAAAGGAGGCTTAATGAATGTGCTTGAGAACTATGTAGTTTAGCTTGGACATGGAGTTAGTTTTTGCACAGTTCTGGGAGGGAGACAGGTTCCTCAACTCCAAGATTGCATAGTGAAACTAACCTGGAGGACAACCTCAATCATTGTGCATTTTCGGGTAGTAGAACAAGGTCACTGAGGCCTGAGACTGCACAATGTAGCTCAGTTGGGATCCGGTGGAAGAGGGTTGTCTGGTCAGACGGATTTTTAAGAACATGGTTATGTTGAAAGCAAGTGAACTTGTTCAAACTTGACATTGTGATCATAAATTTATCATACTTCAATGATGAGACAAGATAGACCACCAGTACAGCAAGAAAGAACATGCCCTCAGTGACACTATCTTAGAGTTGAAAGTGACTAGCGTGACACTTAAGATGGACCTTCGGATGATGTGATGACACGTGTGTAAGCACAATGAATGTTTACATAGTGAAAATAACCCAAATATAAAAGGAAAAAACTTCAAAGTGACTAGAACAAGATTGCAAGAATGATAAAGAAATCAATATCCCAAAAGACGGTCACTGATAAAACAAGCAAAAGGGTGGAAACACTTCACAAGAGCTAATGGGGTGAACTCAAGTGTTTGCAACCATCAAAGGAGAAATCAAGGAAGGCTCTGAAATTTGGATCTAAGCAAAAATTTTCGAGGGTGTTGCAGCTGCTACAACACTTCGTAACACATTGGTTGAATACCAACTTATCTATTTTGGTTCGTTTATAATGCAATGCCTTAGCCTTTTAGGGATTATTGATTTGTTGTGCAGATCACTTCGGCTTCCCCACTTACCCCATGGACAGACACGATTCACCTTGTACTGTCTCAATTTAACACAATAACAAATTTAGTGAGATCACAGTGTGTCAAATTTGGAAGGGTAGTTTGGCTCGTGAGCTTAATATTTTCAATGTATAGATTTTTCATCTTTAGTGTTGCTTCAATGCGAGCAGACCTGGACAGAACCCTCATAGAGTCATGTAGGAAGACAACCATTGCTCCACTACGAGTGAGTCTGGGTAGTACCTTGGTGGAGTTTCTTGCTTCAGCTCTCTACGTAGGAAGCCTTTCTCTTCTTTCAGCTTTATTATTTTTTTTGAAAGAGAATTGTGCATAGGAACTTATTTATTTTTGAGGTAGAAGAGGGATCCCAACTTATTGAGAGCAGGAGAGGTTGTTTCTTTAGAGAAGCATATAAATACCTTTGATCCAAGTTTCCTCGTCTATATTTTTGCCTTCTTCATTTTTATTAGTTGAATAAGCTTGAACACACTAGATGATAAAACTGAGTATAGGCATGTGGTTTCCGAGAATGGACACAAGTTCATGGTTTGACCAAAACTTTCCTTATAGATGGTTTGTATTTTCCATCAAGACATAATTGACTAGAAGTTACAAGAAAGCACAAAGAAGATGGACACAAGACTGGGCAAGCGCTGCAGTGTCATAAGACTCTTTGAACTTTAGCTACATATCCATTCAGAAACTAGAACACAATGTATGCACAACACTTGTTCATTGGAACAATCTTGTGAATTCTTCGAAAGGTGGAACCAAATTTGCTGTGAGCTAGACATGACAGACCACCTTCCTCCAACTGGTGAAAAACTATGCACGCATCGTGGTCGTCACATGAATTTAAAGGAGATTCAAACATCATTAATGCATAAAACTAGTTGGGGAGAGGAACCTTTTTCATGTGATAGTTCATGCATGCATCATCACACAGTTGGATTGATGGTGTGATGAGTGGGAAGATTCACAGTAAAAGATTCGCAAGAAAACTGAGGAGATAATCATGAGAACAAAAATTTAATAACTATGATTGTAGGCAAAGATAGTCTTTTAGATTATTGACTTCACAATTCCATGATTTCATGAGAGACAACCATTCCCAATCCAATTTCGATGTAAGAGATGTGCATGAAGATGGACATGCTATAACAGATTTGTGGATTCAGTCATAAGTAAAATTTTAAAAATTTGAAATATCACACCCAGAATAATGAACATTTTTTACATGAGGATCCACAATGAATGAAACCATGCAGATAGATAGATTATGTGTGAGAAACTAAATTTGATTTAGTTTGGGGGGCTTACTAGAGTCATGAGGTCTTGACATAACCATCAATGGACATTGAAGTGCCTCAACTCCCTGGTTTGTCTAGAACTTTGCAGAATTGCAGAATCATAATTTGAAAAATTAACCAAATCATCCACGCCTTGAGGATGGGTACTATTGTTGAATTTAAAGCTAATGTCAAGATGGCAACCATCTCGGTCACATGTTTCACCAAATTTTTCAACTTTAGCAAGCTGATTTGAAGATTCGTCTTCATGCACATGAAGAGATGTCGGGGAATGGGAAGAACACTTTTTGGTTAGATTTCTTTCAAACTCATCATGGATAGACTCACTACCTTGTGTCAATCAAGTAGATAACTCATCGGATGGAGAAGCAAGAGAGCATGGAGTATCTTCATCACATATAGATACGTCATGAATGGTATGACAGAAGGGAAAGTGAGGTGAAGAGGAAGTTTTGATATGGATGTCTTCTTTTACCAAAGCATATTCTAAATCTAAGTTAAATTATTAATGAGAAAATGGAAAATCACATGATGTGATTGGGCATTCGTCACGGCATATGGAAGCATGGGAGTGATGAGTACCCAAGATTGGGGGTTGATCGAAAGAATTAATTGTACAGGATGTTCCACCGAGATTAGCAGATTGAGTATAGTTTAAGAATGGAAGCTCATTATTTTGATACAGGCACATTTGAAATAAAAAGGAAATATTGATAGAGTCCTCAACTTTCTTCTCCTCTACCTGTGTAATGTGACTGCCTTGCACCTAACTACAATGTGAGCCAAGAAATTAAGAATCAAGTGAATGTGAACAACTTCCTAGCGCATCTGATTGATCAAGTGAATCATGGTACAAGGATTCATTTCTTGTAGATGATAGAGCATGGCAGAGATGCAGATCAAATTCGAGACTTGAGTTATGCACGGTGAAGTCCTCTTGCAAAATGGAGGAGTGAGTCTTCGTTGTAGGCTTCCTGATCCATTATAGAATCTCCTCCATTCAAGCGGGAGACAAATGAGAAGATGGGATGGGGACATGTTGCACATATTTCTCAGTTTTTCAATCACCGCAAAGGGGCACTCACTGTGTAGATTTCTTAGCTTTGCAATCAATGGAAGGGTGCACCCACACGAGACCGGAAAGGGAGGAGAACAAGGAACAAACAGGGTCTTGGGCTCCTCCTCCACAATATGAGGTTCCTCATGATTCACAATAATTGAGGAGGAAGGGAAATTAGGAGGTTCACTGTTTTGAGAAATATGAACACTTCTTTTAAACTCTTCTCTCAAGAAGACAAAGTTCGCAAGCTGCTAATGGATTTTGTAATATAGGTGAAGGAAGTGATCAATAAAGTTCTCAACTAATTCGTCAAGTTCCATACTTAAGCAAAATATTTTTTCATGGAAATCACAGCGACTATAATCAGCAAATGTTTTAATCATTATTTTAGCGAGCTGACCAATGAATCAATAGAGGAAAAGGGTAATGTGTAACACCAATGTTGATCACGACCTTTGAATGTGAGGGTGAGTAATACACTACAAACATCTTTGTACTCTATCTTGTGGCGTAGGGAAAGCTTTATAACTTGGCACACATGGGTGTGAAAATATGATTCACCCTCACCACTGAGCTTTAACTTGGATAGGTCATGGATAACTTCAGCAGGAATGGTACATTCAAACTTTGTAGAAAGAAATCCCGAGATTATGATTTTATTAAGAGCCATTTTTTAAATAAGAGATTCAAATGAGAATCTACGGGCACAACCTGTCATCTAGCCCTCCTTCTAGCACCATTTTGTTGATGGTGTTGGACCCGCTAACAAAGGGATTATGAAGTCCCAACTAGACCTCACACCATTTTGTGTACGAGTCCCATTTGGTATGATGGCCCAGTTTTCATATACTTAGATATAAGCCTTGGCTCTAGCTTTCATCACATGAGAGTGTTATGCTAATGTTGGACCTTAGAATTACTCTCTCTATAAAAACTTTTCTCACTTCTTTCTCTCATTTTCCCTAAAAGAAAGATCCCCATCACTGATAAATGATATATTTTGTCTCAAGGATGACATTAAATGATTGACATGTTATACTTTTATGTTTTTTCTATTTGAAATAATTTTTTGAAAATTATCTACGGAACGCAACCTATTCTGCAGCTAACCATGTGCTCCGTAGCTACTTCCATGGTTGAACAGGTTACAGGTGTCGAACAAAGAAACCGACCACATGGGCATCTCTAGAATCGTCTCGACATGGATCCTATCGTAGTGACCAAGCCCAAATCGACAAAAATAGCCAGCTCAAGACCACAGTCAAAGGTGGAGTCAAACATATGAAAACCAGAAGCAATAGGACTCTTTGTCTACCCTTTCGTGGTTAATTAATAAATCCAACAGATCTATTGAAGCATTAACTAGGATCAGCCACTTGTGTCAACAGTTCTATGCAAACACCTTATTTGAATTCAAGTCACCTATAGCTGATCAAACATTTATGCAGTTTGGCTGTAATACGTGTAGATCACTTGTAGCTAATTTTCCTCAAAAGACAGTTATGAATATTTTCTTTTAAATACTAGTTGAACAGGACCGGAGGGTGTGTAAACTTTTTGATGTATTAAGTTTAAACTTATCACCTCTGTAATTTTGGACTTTTGTTCCTATTTTATAATACAAAGCCTTGTGTTGACTGATGATCATTGGAAGGAGAATTTTGAATTAAGTTAGCATCTCAACCTAGTCAGTTGCAGAGGAACCCTACGCTGAAGGAGGTTTTCCTTTCATTTGTTTTCTTCTTTATGTTTAGTTTTAAATTCTTCATTTGCTTTTAGCAGTGTTTATAACTTAGGTGGGTTTCTTCTAGTTTGATTCCTTTTAGTTTTAATGAGTAGAAAATTGTTAGAATTCAATTATGCAGTCTTGTTTCTCCAATCCATTTCATAAAGGAAACAAGTTTGTTTCTAAATAGAGTAAGGTTGAAAGTAATGAGGATGCATTGTTGATTAGTTTACTCACTGTTTTTGTTATTTACTTCCTAGTTCAGGTTGTCAATATACTTTACTAATGAATTTTTTGGTCACCATTTCAAGTTGATATCCATCCTAAACTAAATGGTTAAGCATTCACTTTACATAAGGGTTGAAACCAATTAGTTACCTTCTGCATGTTTTTATTTAGTTTCTTTTCTAGATCATGAAGTACAAAAGTTTCTTGAATTCCATCTTAAGGTGGTTATCATTCAAAATTAAAGGTTAAGGTAACTAAAAGTACTTCAGTTAATTTCATTCTCTGTATTTATTTCAACATGACTTACAATTTTACCTTCTAGTTTTAAGAATTATTCATGAATTAGGATTAGATGAGAAGATGGGGTAGATGCTCTCTTTTTTCCTTCTTTTAACTTATATTTGACTAGATTTTGAGATATTGGTTCACCTTTAAGAAATTTAGATTCAGTTTCTCATAGTTAAAATTATACATCATTAGGGATCAAAGAACAGAAACCCCCCAAAACAATATAAAATACAAAACAATGAAGTAAGAAGGGTTAAATAGCACATACAATGCACTACACTTCATCAGCTTACGAGCATTGGTTGATAATTTGTGTAAATAAATCTAGGATACTAAATTGACTAAACATTTTGGTACCATTGCCGGGGAAGTGTAACTAGGTAACCTTATCCCTTACATTAAAAAAAATGATATGAATGGAGAAAGAGACTCTAGGGGTATATTTATAGGTAGAAGCAAGAGTTCAATTCGTACAACACCACCCACTCCACCAAGAACAAGAAGAGATACACCTCCATTCCAAACTCATACTCTGAGCCATAGAACTCCTGAAATTCCAGGGGCGGAAATCTAATCAAAAGAATCTCCTACTTCATCTACCAAGTTAGTCCTAGAGGAGAAAAATCTTGGATCTCCAATAGCAGGAGTATCCTTTTTCACCTCTACAAGGGAGCACATTTTAGTTGAAGAATTAGGAATACCTGGTGAGGAAGAAGAAGTAGAACCTCTCTCCCATATCCCATTAATATAAGAACCAGATGAGGAGATAGTAACCTTGTAGGTTGAACCCTATCCTGACCATGAAGAAACTGTAATGGCAGAAGAAGGAGAGGATGGAGAATTCACACTATTTGGAGGAGGGGGTAGAGGAAGAGGTAGAGGAAATAATAGAGGAGGCAGAGGAAATATGGAAATAGATAATTATTTTGGATTCCCTATAATGGATGAGGAAAAAAATGCCACAATGAAAAATATCTCACCTTCTTTCCTCCCAAAATTCCATGGGTTAAAAAGTGAGGATCTTGAAACATTTTTATTTGAGATTTAAGTCTTGTGCATAACCTATGATTATCTAGAATACTCTCAAAAACTTAAGTTTTTCCCTTGAACACTGAAAGGAGCTACTTTGAAGTGGTTCATGGGGTTAGTCACTCAGTCCATTAGAACATGGAATGACATGAAAAAAGTGTTTTTGGATAGGTATTTGGATTATTGCATACCTACCAAACACAAAGACGAAGTGTTAAAAATGATGCAAAGAGAGGATGAAAAATTAGAGGATTTGATTGAGAGATTCAACTATAATTTGAAAATAGCAAAGATGGAAAGTTTGGATGAAGATACCTTAAAAGCTCTTTTATTAAAATCCATTAGAGATGAATGGATAGATATCCTTAACATGATGGGGAAGGGATATATCTCTCAACTCCCATTAAATGATATAGGAGAATTTTGTGTTCATCTATCAAGAGGGAAATCTAAAACTGGATAGGTGAGTAGGACAGAAATTGGTAATATGCTTTATGAAATCAAAACAAATATTCTAGGGAGTCTTAGTGATAAAATAAACACCGTTAAGTTGCAAAACAAGAAGAAAACCGAGGCTGATGCTTTAGCTATTTTTTGTCCAAAATGCGGAAAAAACATGCTCTAAGAGAATGCCCTTTAGATAAAAAAATTATAGAGACTTGTATGATTTTCTCAGAGAATCATGAAACCAAGGGTTGTCCTTCAATTCCAGGTCTTAATGTTATTTTTCAAGAAGAAACAGTTCCAAATTCAGCAGAACCTCTTTGCATTGTCTCTAGAAAACCATGGCAGGGACCACAAAATCAGGGATTTTGACAATCAAATGTATCTTCATCCCCCAACAAATTGGAATTCTTGGCAGCAACCTTGGCCTCAACCTCAATCTCAATCTCAACCCTAGGCACAAGGAGTACAAAATCCTTATGGGATATTTTCTCAATATTATCAATATCCTCCCTCATATTAGAATTATCCTCTCCCACACATTCCACAACAAAATCAGCAGCCACAACTTTAAAATCAGAAACCCCAACTTTCATTACCATTTCCACAACAAATTGCACTACAAAACCAAAGTCCTCAACTCTTACTGACATTTCAGTAGACACCAAATCAGCTACATGCCCAACCATTATCAAACCCCAACAATAAAATCCTCAGAATACTTACATTATAGAAGGACAACAATTTCCAACTTATATGATCACTCCTCTCAATCTCAATGATGCTCCACTAAGATTTGTTAGGATATTAGAAAAGGAAAGACCTTCTGTAGTTATTCATGAACAAGACAATTCTGAGGAATATTTTGTATATCCCAATAAAATTTTTGAGGGAACATCTCTCCGAAACCAAAATACTGAAAATGAAAAATAGAAAGAACCAATGAACTCGACTCCTATCATTGAGCAGCTAGTATCTACTTCTGCATCTCCTTTTCCTGAAAGATTACAAGATGATAGAGGAGTAGAAAAGTAGATCATGTTGCCTAATTATGATTTTCTAGATGAATTAAAAATGCATGTACAAAATTCCTTTGTTACAAGCCATTAAGGAGATTCCAATCCTAGCTAAAACAATAAAGGAGTTGAGCATAAAGAAACTAGGAAGAAAATAAAAACAAACAAAAATAATTCACCAATTAGGAAAAATAGCAGATATAATGATGGGAAAATTGGTCACACAAAAATATGTAGATTGAGGAAGTCCAATTGTGAAAACACATTCAATGGAGTTGAAATTACAAATACATTGATTTATTTAGGGGAAGAAATAAACATCATGAGCAAACAAACCATGGAATAGCTCAAGCTTCCTAGTCTTATTTACACCCTTACATTCCTGCAATTAGCAGACAAATCTATAATCAAACCAGATGGCGTGTTAGAAGATATTTCAGTATCCTTAGATTCTTGGGAGTATCTTATTGATTTTATGATCTTAACCCCCAAGAACAATCTAGGAGGACATCCACTCATATTAGGAAGACCTTGGCTGGCCATGGTTGATGCTTCCATTAGCTGTATATATGGTGATATGTATATTTATAACGGGAATTCAACAAAGAAATTCACTCTATATCCTCGAGCAAGAACAATCACAAAAATAGATGACAAAGAATGGATTGATGACGAAAATGACATTCAACCTCTCTTTACTATTTCAGATATTATTGAAGATAGTCAAATCTTAAATACAATGGAAACTTTTGAATCATCTCTAGAATATGAACATGATCAATATCAATAAAAATCCAATATTGAATAATTTTCATCTAGGTAGATGTCTCTTTATTCTATGGAAGAATCTGGTAGCTCTGCAATTGAAATCTTTCTAGGGAGAACATTTGACATAAACAACAACTTGGAGAAATTACAACATGAAAATCTAGTCAAGACATTACAACAACATTCTGCTGCATATGCATGGGAATATACTGACATGAAAGGAATTAGTCCTAAGATTTGTATACATCACATCTATATTGAGGAAAATTGTAGACCTATCAGACAACCTCAGAGAAGAATGAATCCCAATATTAGGGAAATTATGAAAGAGGAGATGCAAAATCTACTGAAAGTAAACTTGATTTACCCAATTTTATATAGCCAATGGGTTTCCTCTTTAGTAATTGTGCCTAAAAATAATGATAAATGGAGGGTGTGCATCAATTACTAATAATTGAATAAAGCTACCCTTAAAGATCATTTTCCTTTACCCTTTATAGATACATTAGCAGGTAAGGAGTATTTCTCATTCTTGGAAGGTTTTAGTGGTTATAATTAGATTTAGGTGGCACCTAAACATCAATATAAAACCACATTTACTTGCCCATGGGGAACTTAAGTCTTCCGAGTACTTCCTTTTGGGTTATGTAATGCACCTGCAACATTCCAAAGAGCAGTACTAGGAATTTTTTCTGATCTAATACATGATTATGTACAGGTATATGTGGATGATTTTATAGTCTATGGGAATACATTTGAAGAAGCTTTGGAAAATTTGCAAAGTTTTCTTAAAAGATGTAAGGAAGCAAACATTTCACTAAGCCATGAAAAATGTTTTATGATGTTTACAGAAGGTATGTTTTAAGGCATCACATTTCAGGAGATGAGATTAAAGTTGATAAATCTAAAGTTCAAGTCATCTCTAAATTATTAGTTCCGAATTGCAAATAAGATGTTCAAAGTTTTCTAGGATTCACAGGTTACTATAGACGATTTATAGAAAATTTCACTAAACTAGCATCCCCACTCTTCAAATTACTCACCAAGGATTGTGAATTCAATAGGAATCCTAACTACCAGTTAGCATTTGAGATTTTAAAAACAAAAATTTCTAAAGCACTATTAAACACACATGGGCAGAAACATAAAATAGGAAATATAAAACATTACAGTACATTTTTTATTAACAATTGATATACATTTATAGTACATATTGTGACCGTTGGGTTTCACATCCCAAGGTCTCTTGGACTGCTTTGTTTATTCGGCTTCTACACTAATCCATTGAGGATTAGGGGTCCAACATTCCCCCCCTTAATCCTAAGGGTTATGTATGAGTCCAAGAAGAGACATGTAATACAAAATGTGAAAAAATGCATGGCAGCACTAGGCTGAATGTGCTCTCTGAAATGTTGGTATAAAAGGCGGTGGTTTAAGGATGACCACCAACACTGGAACGCTTAGTGCAATTCCCAGAACTCTTCCAAAACTGGCAAGAAGCTAAAGTCTTTTGCTAGAGGAAGTGCTCCTATTGTTTTGAAGAGGGAAACCTTCAAGCAATGAAGGGAGGTCTCACTCCGCATAAAACAGAGAACTTCAAACTGAAAAGGGAAGTCTCAGCCTATGATGGTTTAAGGATGACCAACAAATTTGAAATGCATAATGCAATTCCTAGAACTCTTCCAAAACTGGCAAGAAGTTGGAGTCTTCTGTTAGAGGAAGTGTTCTCAATTTTTTTCCTGGAATTCTTCTGAAGCTGGCAAGAAGCTGAACGCTTCTACTAGAGGAAGTGTCCCAGATTGCCAACTGAAGGCATGTTCATGGGAATCCTTGTCTCTGGCTACAACTCTAAAATTAGTGTGGCAGGTTGTGGCTCAGCCTCGCTTGATGTGGCTTTGAAGCTTGTAGATGACCATCATTTCCCCCCCTGTTAGATACAAGGTGAGATGATGGAGAAAACTCAACTGCAAGACTGTTCAATACTCTGGAACATGTTCTAACATGTCTTTGGAATCTCTTCTTGGCTATTGATGCCCATTGCCAAGAAGCGATCCATCCAAGATGAATCTTTGCTCTTGCAAGGTGTTTGTTTCTGAAGCATTGTGTGAAGAATGACTGGGTTTATGACAGTGTTTGCATGGATGAAGATAAAAAAAATGATATTTCAAATGGACAACTCGGTCATAATGTTGGCATATCACAATCTGTTGTTATTGTTGTTGTGGAAGAGAGGGAGAGTCTGGAACAGCTGGAGGTGAACTGTCATGAGGAGCAGGTGAACTGTCATGAACGAATCTAGAACTCTGAAACTAAATGGGCTTGGCATAGTCTGGAATATGAAAGGACAATTCCTTGTCATATCCAAGACCAATTCTGTGCTTGTTGTGGACAAGTTGTTCCCAAGGTCTGATGATGGGCTTGGGAAGTGCAAACTGAGTTTCTACATCTGCATGTACAACTGCTGCTTTTTTTGAATGAACTGTAACATTATTGTCTTGCTATTTATGGGAGTCTGTCTCAATCTTCTGAGCAAAAATAGGTTCAGGATTATTACCCCACTACTTTAATTCTTCCTGCTGTAGGTTTGTCTCAAGCTGCAAAAACTCAATATTCTCTTGTGCATTTTGTAGACAAATTTTAATATTGGAAAGAGAGGTCTTGTTGATCTTAACCATCTCATCAATAGTGGAAAGTATTAAATTATTCAGTAGTTTCAATACATCATCTATTCTATCCATTTCAAACCAATATATTCAGAGAAGTGATGTTATCTTCATCTACAAACTGGTCTATAAAATGATAAATAATTGCAACTATTAGATGAGTACCAGACAACATAGTACCAATTTCAATGTAGCAAATGACTCGCTGCTTTAATGTACTTGAATACAATTTAGATGCAGATCACAGATGGATATAATGAGTATTTCAGCCTCCAATTTGACTCCTTAATTAATTTGGCATATCTAATATATTTGGAACACAAACTCGCCCTTGACACCTTGAGATTTCAGAGCACCATTAAATTTGGTGTAATTTCTCCACAAAGATCTCAGCCTTTGATAGTGAGATGGAGCCAAGAATAAACAGTTTTCTATTTGCTATGTTCAGCCCTTTTTCGTTGGTGTAAACACTAGCAAGAAACCCAACCTCTTCACTATTGTAGCAGCTCCCACACACTGATGCTCTGTGTGACTCAGCCTTCCTAATGGAAGAAATATATATCTGAAAAAATATACAGAGCGCTTGAGAAAGCAGGCTTGACTTCCACACTCATTGAAGTTTTTGTTCAATGCTTTAAACATTGTTCTCCCTAATGCAGTACAGGCACACATTCAAGGATTTTGAGGCATATCAATGTAATCTTCAATGCTCATATGTAGAATAAGAACAAGGAACCAATCCTTTGTGAGAAGACTTGGTCACAAAAGCTAGAATAAATACAAAACATTAACTCTTTCCTTTTGGGATGAAATCTTCATCCTTCACTGAAGTTAGCTGGAAGTTGGTTTCCTCTTGCAAAACAAATAATGCAAGTCCGAGTGACTTCCAATCGCTACATCAATGATACCAACATAATGATACCAATGCACGAGGTTCAACTTAACTTATTGCTTCAACACATAAATTCCATATCGAGAGTCATTTAAGAGTCCGCATAAATTCTAGGGATGCAGAGAATCAACCATCGACACTTAATAATGAACATATAAAACTTCAGCGTAAATGTAATTTGGCATGGAAATATATATGATAGGACGCATGTGCGTTTGGTAACCAGAAAAGTGAATTAAATGTAGAACCTGATGAAGATGCAAATGTGCTACCACCAAATCCAGGTGGTTTATTACCAAAAGGAATGGAAGATGATGTAGCCGAAAAAGGATTTGCAGCAGATGCTTGACCAAAGGCAATTTTCGTTTGACCAAAAGAAGGTGTTCTTTGACCAAAGGGATTAGACTGTCCCGACTGGGAAAAGATACTACCCCCTGCAGGTTGTTGGCTTGTCGGATCTGCTCGAATGGCGATAACGAGTAGATCATTTATGAAAACCTTTCCTCATTTGATAATTGATGGAAAATAAGTCATCACAGAAAGACTGACATATGTTCCACATAATTGATAAACTGTTTATTGAGTTTCTAAACAAACTGCATTCTGCATTACAGACATCCAGCCAATGTTAGAGAGCATTCTGCAAAGCTGTGGAGTCAACACTTGAATGAATTGTGTAGGAGAGACGTTTGACTTGCAATGGCTTATAATGATTGGCACCAACTTTAATGCATTTCACATGGTAATCGTAGGTTCCAACATTCAGTATTTATCGACACATTCAATAAAAACTAGCATTCACTTAACAATACCTCAACCAACGATTTCAACGGTCTTGAAAAATAACTCACGCACATGTAAGAACCATTTACCATACATGAGCTCTATACCATATAACCCAACTTATATTGGCCTTCAAAAACAAGTGAATCACAGATATGAAGAGCATCGACACCAATATATATATCACACATTCAAGCACTGTGTACACATTGTCAATGTAGAACCATACCGTATATACGATGTTCAATAAACCAGTCATGCCAACACTCCAATCATACGTTCCAAACTTTGTGTTCACACCATTCTGGCCTCTCCGTACATCGCACAAGATTATTAAAATGAAACAACCAGTAATTTACGCAAAGACAATCCAATGTTACACACCAAATATAATATATACC
Source organism: Pinus tabuliformis (assembly GCA_031772625.1). Taxonomy (NCBI): domain Eukaryota; kingdom Viridiplantae; phylum Streptophyta; class Pinopsida; order Pinales; family Pinaceae; genus Pinus; species Pinus tabuliformis. The sequence continues at coordinate 271,409,811 of CM062805.1, forward strand.
ACAACGACTTTATTACGACCCTTTGAATGAAACTCCCATAGAAGGATTCACAATGAGATGAACACACCATTCAAAAGTACCATTGAAGGGAAGCGGCTTCCTATACCAAAATCCCCAATGCCCTCTCTTTTTTTTTCACCTTACTTTCTTACTTTCATCGGTCTCTGGATTCTCCATACATCAGCAACATACCATGTCATCTCCACGCACGAAAAGGTTAGCACATCTCCACGCATGAAATGATGGTCACCACATCTGTTTTAATACATCGGTTATTTTTTTTTGAATGAGACAATGTAGTATTCCAAAAGTGTAGTATTCTAGCACATCGTAGTGGATAGGTGTGATGTCGCTAGAGGATGGCAGTATATGGGTAGTAGCGCAAGGGCGCATGGTCAAAAGGGAGCACCATTAGGTTACAACATACCAGTCAACACAATATTGAATATAATGAGCCATCGCTCTCAGTTTATCAGCACACCGAGCAACGTGGAATTGAGCACAGTTAGCAGAACTGCGTGCCTACTACAGTATTAATGGAGCAGAACTAATATATCAATGGAATGCATATATATACCAAATCTGTATATCAATGGAGCAGAATTGTATATCAATGGAGTGCATATATCAATGGAACACTGGCCATCAGTGTTTGCGTGGAGACTGAGACAGTGAGACAATGTTGTATGGTGTATTCAATAGCGTAAGAAACCTAGAACCTGGAGAACTAAGGTTTGAATGATAGACATAGCATGAATATACGGTTTCAGTCATGCGTGCCAAGGCTCAGGAAGATGAAGGGTTTCACCTATTTGGTAAGCGACTATTCGAGTGGACGAAGAATGAATATAGTTACCCAAACCTAGCCATCTTTTGGTGAGCGTTATGTAACAACAAACTCAACGGAGCAAAGAATAATACCATGTCAGAGAATACTGGTAAATCGTAGATGGAGCAGTGCTTTTAAATGGGGCGTTTATGGACAGAGAGTGCAGGTAATGGAAGAGAATGAGAGCACAGGTACAGAGAGCGCTGGTATGGTAGACAGAGGTTAGAGATGTCAGTCAGCAACGGATTTCAGGCAGAAAATTCTCAGGAGGGAGAGCATGTAGTGTCAGGAGCAACTAATTATATGGAGGAGTGGTGCAAGCATTGTCAGGAGTATGGAGGTGCTTCTATATGGAGAGTAGACACCAGCTGTGGTATTAACAGGTTGCAGCTAAAATTTTTCTAAAGAAATATTCATGAAGTTCATGGTAGAAATACACTGCACAGAAAGGCCATAAAACAAATGGCTCAAATTAATTATGCAGGGCAGGAAGACGCCTGCTCTGATACCATGTTAAACACACATGGGCAACAACATAAAATAGGAAAGATAAAACATTACAGTACATTATTTATTAACAATTGATATACATTTATAGTACATATTGTGACCATTGGGTTTCACATCCCAAGGTCTCTTGGAATGCTTTGTCTATTCGAATTCCACACTAACCCATTGAGGATTAGGTGTCCAATAAGCACCCATCTTGAGAGGTCCAAATTGGAAACTAGCTTTTCACATTTCAACAGATGCTTCAGATACAACTCTGGGAGCTGTATTAGGAGAAAAAGAATTGATTCCCTATGCCATCTACTATACAAGTAAGAGTTTGACTCCCACTGAGTTGAACGAAACTATAACTAAAAAGGAATTTTTAGTTGTTGTTTATGCAATCAACAAGTTCAGACATTATCTAATAGGCTATGAAACCTTTGTTCATACAAATCACTCTGCAATTAGATATTTAATGAATAAACCTATTACTAATGGCAGAGTTACAAGATGGCTTTTACTCTTGCAAATATTCAATATTATTATTCTATATAGGCCTAGAAAACAAAACACAGTTGTTGATTTCTTGTCTAGAATTCAAAATATCAAAGATGACACTCCGGTTGAAGATAAGTTTCCCGATGAATATATTTTTGCAGTGACTACTCAAACTTCTTGGTTTGTGGATATTGCTAAATACTTAGTCACAAGGAAATTACCTTCACATTTGTTTCCTAGAGAAAAAAGAAAATTCATTCAGATAAGTTCAAGATAATTATGGATCACTAATGAGTTGTATAAAACAGGCCCAAATATTATGATCAGAAGATGTGTTAGGGAAGATGAAATGCCTGATATTCTTAAGGCGTGTCATGATGAGATGTGTGTTGGACACTTTGCTCATAAGAGAACAACCAATAAAATCGTTTCTTTAGGATATTATTAGCCATCCATCTTCAAAGATGCCAAATAATATGTTAGGAGGTGTGACAGCTGCCAGAGGGTAGGGAAACCTGCTCCTTCAAATGAAATGCCACTACAAATTCAGGTATTCATTGAACCTTTTGAAAAATGGGCCTTCGATTTTGTTGGGCCAATTAATCCTTCATCTAAGAAAAATAAGTATATATTGGTATGCACTGATTATGTCACTAAATGGGTAGAGGCCTAAGCATTACCTTTTTCTAATGAAAAATATGTAGTTAATTTTCTTTCTCAGGACATCTTCAGTCGTTTTGGTGTTCCAAGAGAAATTGTGACAAATTAGGGATCTCAATTTACATCTAAAATGGTGAAGGGTCTTGTGGAATATTACAATATAAAACATAGGAAATCTACTCCCTATCATCCATAGGAAAATGGTCTAGTTGAATCTACAAATAAGGTGATTGAAGGATTTCTCACTAAGACTATGCATCTACATAGAAGAGATTGGGCAAAAAGGCTTCTTGAAGCCTTATGGGCCTATATAACTACACGGAGGAACACAATAGGACATACACCCTATGAACTTGTTTATGGGAAACAAGCCCTGCTCCCTATAGAGTTTCAAATCAAAACCTTCAAGATGACAGTCCAATTTGGATTGGATTTATCAGAGGCACATAAACATAGATTGGAGAAACTCAATGAAATTGATGAAATCAGGCAAGATGCAGTCCATAGAACCAGTATAGTCCAACAACAGAGGGATAAATGGCATGATAAATATATTAAGGAGAAGAAGTTTCAAGTAGGAGATTGGGAACTATTGATCGATTCAAAGTTCAAAGATTTTCAAGGGAAGTTTCAAACTGATTGGCTTGGGCCATATGAGATTGAAGAAGTCCTTAATAATGGAGCAATGAAGATAAGGACAATAGATAAAAGAAAAATACCTCTTCTTGTGAATGGTCATTAGTTGAAGATATATCAAAAACCAATTTCAAGAAAGGAATTCATTAAGATTTTCTAGGATAACTCCGAAATAAAGCAAGTGAAGAATTCTTCTTCTTCTACACTAACTTCGTCTTTATTTTTCCTAAAAAAAATAAAAAAATAAAAAATAAAAAAATTGTATGAGGTTGGAAACAAATCATTGACTGTCATCCTTATACATAAAATACAAGGTGAAAATCAGAGATTTCTGACATCCTATATTTTCCATTCCCTTTCTATAATAAGTAGTGACAAAAAGCTACATTCATTTACAATTTAGAGTTTGCAAATTCATCATCTCATTCCATCTCATTCTGTCTTCATTTTTTTCTACAGTTCCACTTCATCTCACTGTCATAACTCATTTCCATTTTATTTTTACATCCATATTTCATAAGCCATATTTCAGTTTTCCTTATTTTCACATTCTGTAGTTGATTCTATTCTGTAGCTAATCTAATTCTGTAGCTACAACTAACTTATCATCTCTGGCACAATTGTACAACTTGCAATTAAATCATGAATGCAGGGAAATTGAAGAATCAAGTTTTGGAGATCAACCATGCTTAAAGTACCTATGGATCAACACCAAAAGAATTATCAAGCAAAAAGGTGAAGTTCTAAAGGTAAAACGCAAATTTGTTTCAAACAACAAGTCATAAACATAAGTCATGTATAAAATGAATGATCATATGTCTCCTTAACAAGTCATCATTTGATTTGACTGCCACTTCATGATACCACATCTCTGCCACATCTTCCACATTTGATACCAAATGGTCTGTAATGATTTCGTCATACCACACCTCTGCTACTCTGTACTTAAACGGTCTCTAATAACTCCATCTGCTAACAGTCAAAACTACGATGTGACCAATGTATTCACGTCTCTCCAAACCCTCACCATCTACTTATTCCATGCAAACGCATAGTTCTTTTTCACCATACCCATAGTCAGTCCATTTCATAGACCAAGAGAGTACTTTTGAAGGTTAGAAAATTCTACGAAACAAAGACCATGGGAATCATTGTTAGGGCAGAGCCCATAGGGGAAAAGTTTATGGAAGGATACCCACAACTTAAGGAGATACTGCAGAAGACTAGATGGCTCAATTTCATTGAAAATTTCACAGATATCACAAGGAGATCACAAAATATTCTTCTAGATCATTCGATGGTACAAAAGTAGAGATTGGAGACATTAAGTTTGCAGTAACAGAATATTACATAGCAAAGGCTACAGAACTGGCGAGATATGGTGAGAGATGGTTCAAAAACAAATAATTTCACAGTGAATCATGGAAGGAAATCCTCAGGAACCCATGTATGGATGTCACTATGTTTAGAAAAGGAATTCCTATTTCAGCACTTAAAAATAAATGGAGAAGCATGCTTTTGATATTACAAAAATTTATTACCTGTGAGGGAAGATTCAGATGGATGTATGTTTATCATATATGTTTATTGATGAAATTTCTAGAAAATGGAAACATCAACCTCCATTTCTTCCTTCTAAATAGTTTAAGGAGGATGGCTTCAAATGTACAGAAGAAAATGGAATTAATAGACACAACTTTGTACCATCATGGGTTAGTAAAAATACTGGTTGAGTATCATATGAAAAGAATAGGAGATACTTGGGAAAGCTTCTTGATCAGAAACTATTTCCTAGAGACACCAAAATCAACGGAAGATGGAAATGTTAGAAGGAGTAAGAGGAAAAGGACCAGTATGACCATTCAAAGAAAACCTGAGTCTACAGAGAAAAATGATGAAGATTCAGTCTCTCAGATAGAGATTAGGGAGGAAATCAAGCAAAAAGGAAAGATAAAAAAGAAATCTGGTGGAATTACTTAGAATAAAACTTGAATCTTCATTACAATAAGATGATGAACAACTAATCTCTGAAAAATTGATAGAGATTAGGAAAAAAATCAAGAGGAAGGAAAAGATAGGAAAAGAGAAAAAGGCTACAAAGGAGGAGAACATAAACCCCCTACAACTTAGAAGGAACTCTAGACTCTGAGGTATGGTAAAGAAGGTATCATCAAAGGGAATAGAGTTCATAAATCTAGAAGAAGAAACCATACCATCTCGTGAAAATGTTGCATTTACATACAATCCTCAAAACTCTCCTAAAAAAAATTTTGAAGGGAGCCCCAATAGAGGATCCCCACGCATAGACCCAGTGCAGCAAGAAATTTATGATTACATAGAATCAATGGAAAACAAAAGTGCCCTAATGATTCCAGAACCCTTAGCCAATCTAGAACAACCTGTCAATCCACAAGAACCTCTGATTGAATCTCTCAAACATGAAATCTATGAGTAAGAGATATTGAACAATCATATCAAGAAAGAAAATGAAACCCTGAAGGAACAAAGCAAATTGGATAAAGCCATTCATGATAATACAATACTACACCTAGGGCTATGGTACAACAAGAATAGTAAGTTGAAGAGGAAGAATAGAAACATGAACAAAATAGTCATCAACCTTAAATACAAACTTGTCATGAAGAAACCCAGGATGGAAATCACTTCAAAAAGGAGCAAGAGAAGAAAGTTAGATGTACTAGCAAAGGTATCTGAGTAGATGCAATAGGAAAGAAGAGTTCACAATTTTGGAAAAATTGCATGGGGAGATGCAATGATTTTGCAGTGGGGGCGCGTTGGACCTTAGAATTACTCTCTTTTTGACAACTTTTCTCACTTCTTTCTCTTGTTTTCCCTTAAATAAAGAACCCCATCACTGATAAATGATAGATTTTGTCTCAAGGAAGATATTAAATGATTGACACGTTATACTTTTATGTTTTTTCTATTTGAAATAAGTTTTTTCAAATTAGCTACATAATGAAGCCTATTTTTTAGCTAACTGTGTGTTCCGTAGCTACTTCCATCGTTGAACAGGTTACAAGTGTCAAATGAAGAAAGCGGCCACATGGGCATCTCTGGAATCATCTCGAAATGGATCCTATCCTAGTCACGCAACCTAGATAGAAAATAAAATCCAGCTCAAGACCACAGTCAAAGGTGGAGTCAAATGTATGAAACCTGGAAGAAATAGGACTATTTGTCTACCCTTTCGTGGTTAATTAATAAATCCAACAAATCTATTGAAGCATTAACTTGGATCATCCACCTATGTCAACAGTTTTGTGCAACCACCTTATTCGAATTCAAGTCACCTGTAGCTGATCAAACATTTACGCAGATTGGTTGTAATACATGTAGACCACCTATAGCTAATTTTCCTCAAAAGATAGTTATGAATATTTTATTTTACATACCAGTTGAACAGGACCGGAGGGTGTGGAAAGTTTTTGATATATTAAGTTTAAACTTATCATCTCTGTAATTTTGGACTTTTGTTCCTATTTTATAATACAAAGTCGTGTGTTGACTAATGATCATTGGAAGGAGCATTTGAATTAAGTTAGCAGCTCAACCAAGTTAGTTGCAGAGGGCCCCTATGATGAAGGAGGTTTTCTTTTCATTTGTTTTCTTCTTTCTGTTCAGTTTTAAATTCTTCATTCGCTTTTAATAGTGTTTATAACTTGGGTGGATTTCTTATAGTTTGATTCTTTTTAGTTTTAATCAGTAACATAATGTTAGAATTCAATTATGCAGTGTTGTTTCTCCAATCCATTTCATAAAGGAAACGACTTTGTTTCTAAACAGAGTAAGGTTGAAAGTAATGATGATGTGTTGTTGATTAGTTTACTCATTGTTTTTGTTATTTACTTCCTAGTTCAGGTTGTCAATGCACTGTACTAATAAATGTTTTAGTCACCATTTCAAGCTAATATCCATCCTAAACTAAATGGTTAAGCAATCACTTTACATAAGTGTTGAAACCAATTAGTTTCCTTCTACATGTTTTTATTTAGTTTCTTTTCTAGATCATGAAGTACAGAAGTTGCTTGAATTCCATCTTAAGGAGGTTATCCTCCAAAATTAAAGGTTAAGATAACTAGAAGTACTTCAGTTAATTTCATTCTCTATATTTATTTAAACATGACTTACAACTTTACCTTCTATTTTTAATAATTATTCATGAATTAGGATTAGATGAGAAGATGGGATAGATGCTCTATTTTTTTCCTTATTTTAACATAGATTTTGACTAGCTTTTGAGCTCTTGGTTCACCTTTAAGAAATTTAGATTCAGTTTCTCATAGTTCAAATTATACATTATTAGGGATCAAAGAACAGAATCTCCCAAAACAATATAAAATACAAAACAACGAAGTAAGAAGGGTTAAATAGCACATATAGTGCACTACACTTCATCAACTTAGGAGCCTCGATTGATAATTTATGCAAAGCAATTTAGGATACAAAATTGAATAAACAACTAGTATCTACAAACAACACAATATGTGTGTCTTGTAAGTGTGTAATGTAACTATGTCAAGGTTCTCTTACTGTAAAGGGGGAGAGTAAAGTGACCCTCTAAGTGAGAGGTAGTAGTACCACCCAGTGAAAAACACACGCGAACCAAAAATGGTATGTCCAACATCCATTAGAATAGTCCACAACGGATGCAGCACTCTTTAAAACTGATGTGAAGGGGACAACATCTACACCATCGAGAGGATTAGTCCACATGGATGTGATGATCATTATAACCACGAAGCGAAGATGGTATGTAAAGTATCTTGCGGAGTAGTCCACAGGATGTGACAGCAGTGATAGCCAATACACAAAGGTAGTTTGTCTAGTATCCCACTGAGTAGTCTGTAGAGATGAGACAAAAATGATAAGAAATATAACACATATTCAACAATGTAAGTATCCAAACAACAAAAGTAGTTCAACTGTATTAGTACAGGTTAAGCAGACATGCATTACAAATGTTTAAAGAGTAGTCTTACAAACATCTACAAAACATACGTGAAAACGTGCTAGCCTATTGGCATGATGGGCCCTGACCTAGGTTCAACGTTCTTCAACCAAGAAAATCCCTACACTACTGGCCCTTTCGACATCAGCTCGTGGAGTGCAAACTGAACTCTCACCCGAAGCAGTATGGGGGATGCAGGATCCAATTTTCCACACCGTAAGATGTTTGTGATGTCAGTTTTATACCTTAACTCTGCCTTCGCATAGATCGATAAGCCCTTAGACATTATCGATGTACTTCTCTATTAGTCTTTTAAAACCTCCATGAAGGTATGCGATCATCCCTCGCATAACCATTACAAGAGATCTCGGCACTTACGCACCTTTGTAACTACTTTGCTATATATTTCCCGGAATTATGTTTAGTGTTTTCCAATTCTATCGTGCAATATAGATTATCGTTGCGCAAACATATATCTCTACATGAGTTCATATAACAAAGGAAAACATATATATTCGCGCATCAATTTAGCAATAAAACATAAACCCATTGCTTAACATAACATAATCGCATGCAATTGACAGAAGTAAAATACATAGTAAGTTTAGAATACTCTTCTTTATTGATGATCCAAATTTTCACTGCAGACTATGAATACTGTCTGCACATAGCTGCAGGGTTCCACACACTAAGTTGTGGAATTGTAGCCTAGGCCTCTGTGCACTCAACTGTAAAGCCTCTTTCCTACACTAAGAGTTTCACTATTCGCTCTTTATAGATTCATCAATGACTTTATCTCTATCAACTGAACTGAATTGACCTCCTCAGACTCCTCTAAAACCTCCTTTTTATACAATCCCATGGTCCGCAGACCAAGGGCGGATCTCGTCAAGCCATTACAACCTATCTAAACTATGGGCAGAATTTTTTTTTTATTATTGATACCTTTGCACTCCAGTATCATAAAATGCAGAGACTTTACATTTCTTTATACAAAATTTGGGCTTTCTGCCCCAACACTTGGGCTTTTAACCCCAAAATTGACCCAAAGGGAACCATTCCCAACAGGCCCCCAACAAAAACATGGTGACTTGCCCTTGACTCATTCAGCTGGTGCAAAGATCTTGTCACGAAGACCCCCTAGCTCCACTTGGACTACTACAACTTCGACAACGCACTATGTTGCCGCCTACTTCATCTCCTCAACCAGCTGCTCTGCCGCTAGCCTTGTACTATCTGGTTGTATCTTTTACTCAGTTGCCTCCACACCAGCTAACTTTCCTTCAATGGTGATGGTGAGCGCATAGGCTTCATCAAGTCAAGGCCCTATTCTAGCCTTTAGGACACTCTCTTTGCATTGCGCTGCATCCACTTTCTCCTTTAGTACATTTTCCTCCTGCAGTTTTGCTAGCCTCTATGTAAGGGCGATGATGTCTACCGTCGCTTTTACTTCATCATATCTTTTTTGTAATTCTCGGGCCTTCGTTTCCAACCTTTGCAAGGTGGGATCCTCCTACAAATTGGTAACCACTTTGAGTTCTTGCTCGAAGACTACGGTGCACTCCTTCACTGCGTTGTTCACTATTGTTGCAACATCATTCACATCTCTCTCGTGCTGCTCTCCGACTTCTGGTGAGGTTGAAGGTTGAGCCTTCAACTGCAGTTCTAAAATATTGAGGTTCAAGTCAAATTGAACCTTCACAAACTCTGTTATAGCATCGCGCACTCCGACAGCAAGATTTCAAATACACACATCTAATCGGTCATCATCAAGAATGATTAGCTCCGGGACAGACTTGCATGCCTCAGCCACCACCTTGGTTGTGCGCTCATTTTTGTCTATGATGGCTTTGATGAGGTTAACAATGAAATCTCTTTGTACATTCATCTGAGTTTTTTTGAATTTCTGCTCACTAATTACCTGTACGACGCGTTGTTCATAGGACTGAAGCTCCACGATCACGCTATCTTGCAAATTGTGGAGCACCTCACTGGGAAGTGTGGCCAAATTGAGTGCAAATCATTTGAGGGTGCTGAAAAATGGGTCTGTCAGCCTCAAGATCTAGGGTTAGTGCTTCCTCTGGCGGAATTATTTCCCATGGATCCAGCATACGCACCATGCCTGTTGCTTCCGACATCCTGGGTGCCAGACTAGTTGATGCTTGGTGCTTTGTCCCACGGTGGTCTAGACCAATGACGCATGGATTTGTAGATCATGCAAACCCATCTAGATGCCAACCATGACCTACTTCTATTGTAGCTCAAATTTCTACATAAATTCCCCAGTGGAATCCCTTACTGTATCAGCAATATCATTTAAATCACCTTCTGTTAAGGTGATCTGATTGAGAGAATTCTTGTTGGCCTTAGACATATTTCGTGGCCCTACCTTCTCCGGATCTCTATTGCACTTTGTGAGGAACAGAGTAGTCTCTAGGTCCGTTGCTCCTTGATCCGATTATTGATCCTCCTTGTTAAGAAATTTACTGCATAACATAAATAATTACTGAGAGGAATAAATATAAAAATAACCAGCAACAACCATAAACACATAAACACATAAACACAAATGTTTATATAGGAAAACCCCAAATCCGAGGAAAAACCCAACCTAATAAGATCTTATTAGCATTAGCCAAAACCTTGGCCAATCTGACCAAGTGAGCCTTCACCGCTCACCTCCACGTCTTGCATTACAATGAAGTCCTTCCAGCATTTTATAAGCTCCATTACATATAATACCACACGCAGAATACTATGGATGCACAATACCATGTGCCCCAAAACCATCAATGTTTAACCTGGTCAACTTTGACTCTATCCTGAGTGAAGTTTACCTAACAATTCCCCCCTTAAACTTGACTTGGGGTTCCTTGACTAACTCCGGCAAAACCTGTTAAGTGAGGCAATCCCACTCACTCTAGCTCTTACCTCCCTCAGAGTTTTTACCCGGGGTATTGTTAATCTAACATCCCCCCTATCACCTAGGTCTAACCCAGACTTTACTAGTGATCACCGAGGGGTACACATGCCTTACCAGGTCTTAGAGTAGTATGCCCATTTACATGCAATAATTTTGACTTCATTAATTATTTTTTTTGTTGATTGCTGTGGAAATTCTGATCCATCCTCTCTAAATTTGATGTGCTCAAAAACTTCTATGAAACCGCTCCAACTGTGAGCCCTCGTAGATTCTAGCACCGTTAAATATCGCAAATGCACTGCGATCCCTGGCTAGCACTATCTTTTGCACATTCTCCTTGAAATTCTTCTGCATAAGATTGTTCCACCATTATTTTTAGACCCAGATCTGTAAAAGAAAGTCTACATTGATCACATCAGGCACTATAAACCCCTTGCATCAAAGAATCCGTTTCAAGCCAATATCTGACTTTGATACCAGTTGTTAAGAAATTTACTACATAACATAAATAATTACTCAGAGGAATAAATATAAAAATAACCAACAACAACCATAAACACATAAACACAAACGTGTATCTAGGAAAACCCCAAATCAGGGGAAAAACCCAACCTAATGAGATCTTATTAGCATTGGCCAAAACCTTGGCCAATCCGACCAAGTGAGCCTTCACCACTCACCTTCATGTCTTGCATTACAATGAAGTCCTTCCAGCCTTTTATAAGCTCCATTACATATAATACCACGGGAAGAATATTATGGGTGCACAATACCATGAGCCCCAAAACCATCACTGTTTAACCTAGTCAACTTTGACTCTATCCTGAGTCAAGTTTACCTAGCACTCCTCCTCTGTCTCCAGGGAAGGCGACTTCTAACTCCAGTCAGAATTGCTCTCCTCTTCTTCCACCTATCCTCCCATCTGCTTTATGGTGGCATGCTCTACCTTGGCCTTGTCCTCAACCTCCTTTTTTCTCTTTTCGGCCAACTGCTCCGTTGCATTGCAGTCTAGCTACATCCAGTTGTCAAGTCTAAGGCTATACGCCAATCTTCCAGCCAACTGTCTAGGACCATTGTAATTGCGTTATCTATGGCCAAGTATGGTAGGTCATACCATTTCTTCTTAAGTTCCTTTCGCGTGCGTATCGAGACTGGTGGAAGTCATCCTTGAACTCCAGATACTCCTGCAACTTCTCAAACACACTTGTTGATAGCCACGGTTTGCAGTTGATGGCCATATCGATGCTCTTCTCCATCAAAATCCAAGATCCCTTGTTTTCCTTGACCCTTTGAGGGTGCTTCTTAGCCCATAGCGAAGTGAACTTCGCTGCTTTTGGTAGGTCAGGTATGACTGAAGGAAACTGGCTATCCTCTGGTAACTCCCATGTGACCAGCACTATGGATAACAACATCCAGGCATAGTGGAAAATTTTTCTATGATCGTGCACCTCCCTGTCATTTGTTAGGAACTCAAAGTGGAGGTATTGGGCCCAGTTAAACTGTACGCCCTCTGCACACTAGGCTGTTAAGGCTACTACTGGTGCTGACACTTCGTCTGCATGACACTTTCGCATAATCTTTCCCACCAAGATTTGCATTGCTAGTTTGACCTTAGAGTCATCTATACTTGTGATGGTGTAATCACATGGGTTCTTAGCGAGTTTTAATTTTTATTTCATTTCTTCAGCGAGGTCACGCTCGCTTGTCTTTCCACCAAATGCCATGGTCGTATTTTCTCCTAAGTGCGGCAGCCGAGTGATCCTATGGATGAGCATGTCAGTGATGGGTATTGACTCTTCTAGCCCTAGAAATCCATAATGCACTAAGCACGATAGCTTCTTGATGACTGCCATGGTTATGGGTGTACGATTGTAATGTGGCACCCACAACATGTTTTACAGGCCCGCCTTATCCACCCCTTTCACTCACTTTCTTGGGTCTAGTGTGGTCACACCAGAGCCTTTGTAGAAGATGTTGTGCATGAGTTGGTCCATCACTAAATCTAGAAAACATTCCACATCAACCAAGTTCCAATCATTAAATTTTAATAGGGGGATGCACCCCAAGCACGGACCATCAAAGACGATTTGGTATTGTAGTAAGGGTGTGTGTAGTGTGACCTTACTTTCATCAATATCCTTTAGAACCTTTGTCTTTCCTCTGCGTGGAGGAATGTACTCAGGTAGTTTAGAAATTAGGTCCGACCCATCCATATCACTGTCGTCCACACCCACATGGCATTCTTCCACATCGACTTCAGGCTCGAAGTCAATCACCTTGCCCTTCTCCTTCATGGTGGGATTTCCCATCTGTGGGTTCTTTCTAGGTGATGCACGCATTGGCTTTTGTACTTTCTGTTTATCCTTCTTTGATTTTGGATCCTCCTTGGTTAGCGTAGGCCTGGAACTAGGTGTCCTAGGGGATTTAGGCACTTCTGTCAATACTTATACCCTTTCAACCTCTAGGGCAGCTCCCTCAGTTGCCATTACTACCTTCGAGGTAGTTCCTTCGGCTGTCGTTGCTTCTCCTGCACTCATAGTTTTTGCGAGAGCCGAAATAACGCTAGAGAACAACACCTACATCTCTATTTGCAACTTCCCAAACATTGAGCTTGCTATCAAGGATTCAAATATCTCAGGGTTCATGCACGCCCGAGAGCTTAATACCTCAATTCTAATAATGCCAAGTGTTTCTCATTGGGCAGTGACTTATAAGGCATTTTGAAATTCAAGTCTAACTATTCCCTACATAACTCGTTCATAAATGTTGGATTAGTAGCAGATTTTCACAGACCTTTCCCTTAAATTCCGACTTAAATTCCACCCCGCCCCGCTCCATTCGGTCATTTTTCGACTGTCAAGTCATGAACAATGACCATAACAGTCACTTTCTGGATGCCCTACGTGGTCCCTTCTTGGATAGCGCAACTCCCTGTGCGTGTCTGCTGATACTGTGACATTCCTTCATTCCACGTAGTTCTCGAATCACGCAGCTACCCAACCCAGGCAATGTAGTTTATAGTCCCACGCCTCCTTTCAGTTGCCTAGAGCACTTTGATTGTGCTTCCATCATGTAGTCATTTAGCTAGATCTCCAATGTATGGCTTCAATCAACTGCCATTCAACAATCCTAGGAATGGTTCTCCATTCAATCTTACCAACTGAACTGTTCCACCATCGGTAATCTCCTTGATGACATAGGGCCCCAGCCAATGCATCCTAAATTTCCCTGGAAATTTATCAAACTTGTTGTTATATAACAAAACCATATAATTTATCGTCAAGGTGTGGGGTTTGATGTGTCGACCGTTCCATGACGTTTCGCGCTCCGTTTGAATTTGTTGATGAATTCAAGCTAACAACCTATCCTCCTCAAGCTCTGCTAGCTACGAGAGCCATTCTTCTAAGGATCTGTGATCCACCATTCCTATGAACGTCACTATCTGTAGACAAGGTACAATGTACTTCATCGGTAACATAGCTTCCACACGATAAACCAATCTGAATGATGCTTTTCTAGTCAACTTATTGCAAGTCATTCTCTAAGCCCATAGCACTGTTGGTACACAAACGTCCCAGTCGTATCTTTGAGCATTGCAAACCTTGGTGAGCACACTCTCCAATATTTTATTAAATTCTTCCACAGTCCCATTAGCCTGTGGATGATGGGGTGTGCTCTTCTGATGGTAAACCTGCAACCCCTCTTTCATCGTGCTGATCGTCTCATTGAAAAAGTGTGTATCGCGATCGCTCATTAGGATTTTTGGAGGACCAAACCTTGTCAGCACATACTCAAAGATAAATTTCACTGTTGTTGCATTCGTACATTCCTTCATAGGCTTCTTCTCTACCCATTTGGTTAAATATTAAGTCGTGATGATGATGTACCATGCACCCGTCTTCTTCCTTGGAGGTTGAATTGGTACTAAAAAGTCAATCACCCACTTCTCAAAGGGCTTTAGTGATATATGTGGATTCAACAATAGTTCATCCCTGCGTGAGGGTATGCCCGTCCTTTGGTAGGCATCACATGCCCTACAATATGCTTTTGAATCCTTATGCAAGGTCAGCCACCATAACCCTGAGCATAGAATCTTTTGCACCTTTTCTTTTCTTGCATAATGACCTCTCATAGCTTTGTCATGAGCCTCATTGACGATGTTGTTTCATTCAAACTATGGCACATAACATTTCAATATTTCATCTGATCCCATTTTGTACAAGTTCCTTGCAATGATAGAAAAATCTTCATGTGCATTATGACTTCCTTCTTCTATTGACTTGTATAACCATCCGGATCTATTTCTTTTGTCAAGAAGTGGATAATATCTTCAAAGTGTTTGTCTGTGATGCACAGTACAAAGAGATAGACATTAGGTTCTTCCTCCAAATTAGTATGTTCCTCTCCTGTTTCGATGCGTGGCAGATGATCTGGTCCAACATTCAAGTGTCCTAGTTTAACAATAACGTTAGAATCATACTCCTAGAACAACAACAAACATCAAAATATATTTCCCCCCAACACATGCTTGTTGACCAGGTATTTCAACGTGAAATGGTCTGTATACATCTTAAAGTGTCCACCCAAAAAATAGTGTCTGGACTTTTGGAGCATGTATACCATAGCTAATCCTTTGTGCTCTGTTGTGGAATACTTTTTCTCCGCTTTGGACAACTTACTAGTTGTAAATTCTATAGGATGATCCAAGTCCCCTTCAACCGCATGTGTTAGTACTACACCTAGTGTAATACATGACACATCCACATGTACATGAAATTCCTTCTTCCATTCCGGGAAGACTAGGATTGGAGCAATGACCATATTCTCCTTCAACACATCCAAGCTCTTCTAGCATTAGTCATTCCAACATAACGTAACATCCTTTTTTAACAATTTTTCCATTGGCATGGTAATCTGGGCATAGCTCTTGAAGAATTTCCTATAGTATCCTGTATGCCCCAATGTTGCGCGCAACTGTCTCACACTGCTTGGCACCTCTAAATTGATTATGACTGTGATCTTAGCTAGGTCTACCATCAATCCCTGTCTGCATACCACATGGCCTAGTAAGATCCCAAAAGGGACACAAAACAGACATTTATTAAGATTGAACATGATCTGGTACCTCTGGCATGTATCTAGCATTAAGCACAAACTTGCCAAATGGCGCTTCAATACTTTGAACATTGTCCAATCATCGAAGTATACTTCCATAATTTTATAAATATAATTCTTAAATGCCGCAATGACTATGTGCAACAAGATCACTGGTGTGTTTTTCAACCCAAAAGGAATCGGCGTATACTGGAATCATCCCCATTCATTCGTGAAGGTATTGTTACTTTTATCCTCCGGAACACTCTCGATTTAATGGTACCCAAAGAACCCACTAGCGATCGAATATGCTTCTTTGCCACTAACATTATCCAAGGCCTCATCGGAGAACGAGGTTGGGAAGGCATCATGCACATGGGCATCATTCAACTTACTGAGATATATGCATATCCTTATTTCATGCTTCTACTTCTTTTCCTAAACCACTCTTGGGCATACACAATCAGATCCTTCCACCGATTTAAATAATACCTGCCACGAGCATCTTATCTAACTCAACATGGACCCTTTCGTTATAATTTGAATTGAGGCGGTAAGGTTTTTGGTTCACAGGTTTCATGTCCGCTTTTAGGGTGATATTCATGACAACCAGGTCTCCTATTATTCCTTTTAGATCAGAAAATTTATTTGGGAACAAGTCTTGATATTCACGGAGCAGTTTGGTGACCTTATCTACTATCACGTTGTCCGAATAGTCCCCAATCTTTTCAAACTTTAGTTCTGCCTTCGTGCAAGTGTTCACTTGCCTATTCTTGAGCATCTCAATTATGTCTAGGTTCTCTAGCTACGGTCCTGCAACTCTATGGTGACCTTCAGTCGCCATGATATTAATCTTTCTTGCATCTTCATCTTCTTCTTCTGCTATTACATTGTAACACTCCAGTGCATGGTTCAACTGGGTAGTCCAATCAGGTTGAATCAGGTCTAAAGGATCTTGTGGTATCCTAAAGATGGCTATCTTCACCTCCTGCAATGCTTCATCGATATATTCAAATCTCTCCTCAAAACTTAACGTCATTAGAAATACTTGGCGCAAACCATCCCATTCTTCAACGCCATGACAAAGTTATGTCTCTAAGTACCAATTCATTGGTATAATTTCCAAGTTATAACAAAACAGATGGACCCACTCTCGCTGAGGCTTCGCTCCATATACTTCGGTCCATTTGGCCAAATTATCACACGGATCATTCCTCCCATCATAATTTTCTATTAGTTGTACCTGTGGGTGGCCAAATTATCGCACGGATCATTCCTCCCATCATACTTTTCTATTAGTCGTACCTTCAGGTGGCCAAAGCATATCCTCGTCATGCTTCTATATTCGCACCAATCCTAAAAACTATCCTTGTGTGTACCCCACCATCTTGCAGGTGTGGCAAGCAATGCCAAATCTAATGCCTGGAAGTGATTCTTCTTTGGTGCTTCCCTTTCAAATGCATCCAAAAAGTGATCAATGTCAGTGAATCCATCATAGTGAGGAAAATTTCTTACCTCTCATGATACGCAATGCAATGACTTGGTCATCATATTATAGCGCAACGTAGATAATTCATGTAGTCAGTTATGCCAGTGTTCTAGTTCTTTGTCACAATCTGATGTGCAGGAGCTATCATCGTCCCATGCAATATTTCCCTCTACTATCGGATTCACCCAATTCTGGTCTCACGTCATTATCTTGAAAACCTAGTCCAAATTGTCATCACTTTCATAATTGTGGACCGAGCCTGTATAGTGTGACCCTTCTACATGATCGAGTGGCATCACTACATGGAGAAATTTCTTCTTGAATATCATCCTTCACTTCTTCAAGTTGATTACCCCATTCATTTCAGTGGCCCAATTGATCCCAAGGAGCATGGGTTATGGATTGTTATCTTCCACAATCTCTATTACCTCAAAATCCGCCAGTGCATTCGTGCCTTTGATGTCAATCGTTACCCCCCCAACCTCCCCGTTGGGATGATTTTATGTTGATTTTCCATCCTTAATTGGATATCACATCATTGGAGCGTAGGTCTCCCCATTCTTTCCCATGTTTGTTTCGCAAAAAATTCACATCAGACCCCAGATCCAAGATAACTTGGTCCATTTCATATTCCACTATCTGTGCTGTGAGTCTCATCTCATGTCTAGTCCTTTCCTTATGCTTAACAATATTTCTGACTATGTGCAGCTCACCAGTAGCATTGTCCTTGCCAGCGCATCTATTGATCAGTTCCTATAGTCCCTTCACAACCTTACTATTGTGGAGCGATTTCATGAAAGTCTCCAAGAACGTGGTAATAATGGATGGGTCCATTTCCTAAACCAGTTTCTCCTTACTTCCTCAGGTAGAGGCATCAGTGAAACTATTCTTCACTTCCATAAATGTTTCTTTTGTGTGTTCCATATCAAACTTGATGTCATATTCTAGTGCTTTGTAGAGCCACTCACCCTCTGCAAGCTACTTGCTCTTATCCTCACCAGTTGTCGTTCCACTCTGCAACATAATGTTTATCGTAGGGTCTTCCACATGAGGCTCAACCCTCATCTTGTATAGGTTCTAAGTTGGTTGCAAAGGTTGTGCCCCCTTTTTGAGAATCTTAGCCAACAATATAGGGCAATCCTTAGTCACATGGTCAAACTAAGTACAATCGCAACACGATAGTCATGTCATATTCGAGAAGTCTATTGCATAGTGTCATGTTCCTCTATAATTGTAACAAATAAGTTTCCCTTGACCTCTACCAGGTCCTCCTCCATCACGACCTCGTTCGCGCCCCTAGTACTCACCTCGCGCTCCTCCAACGCCTTCGTTCGAAGGACGCATTTGTACCTGCACCCTGTATGTAGGTGTCCTATGCGTCAGTAACTTGTAAATTCAACAATTGCACTCGTCATGACCTACTTACTGACAAAAATTACAAAAGAGATGTTGTTGTGTTTGTATGAATTTCTGCAGCAGATGGCAATTTTCGGTCGCATGTTTCCAACCTACCTGGCATATGCCACACCATAGCACGCACCCTGCACTGTTGGGTGTGGAGCCTGATTATATTTTGTATTTAAGGGTTTCAGCCAAATGTATACCCTAGGAATATTTCACACCCCTCCACACAGGGGTTCGGGGGCCAGCGGTCCCCTAGTGGGGGTTCGGGGGCAATGCCTCCGAAGCTAAAAACATATGTAAAATTGTCTTGTAAAAGTTTAGTAATTTCTAGTCAATATGGACCATTCATTTGGTGGATGATGTGACGGTACAAGTTATGTTTAATTTAGGGTTTTTTCCCCTAGAAGGCAAACCCTCACTATATATGAGGGAATTGTATTACTTCTATGTAGATATGTATTTTGAGTGAGGAAGAGAGAGGAGATTGAGAGCGAAGCGGGAGTTACGGTGGATCTGCTATAAGTTGTATCTCTTTCGTTTGCTGGATAATACAAAAAGAAGGACTGGTTGTTTCTCCGTGGACATAGCCCAAACTGGGTGAACCATGTATATCTGTGTCTCTCTTGTTTTATGAATTTTCTGAGTTTATATTTCTGCAATATTTTATGTGTTTGATTGCTCTGTAATATATAATTTTCTAACAACTTGTATCAAAGCCGAAGTTCTATTTGGCTGATAAACTCACAGGAGAGAAGGGTTCCTGGTTCGAGTGGGAGCAATGGGGGAAGATGGTAGGCTTAGGGTCGAAAAATTCAATGGCCAAAACTACTAGCTGTGGAAGATGCATATGGAAGATTATCTATATTAGAGAGATTTGTACCTACCATTGAGTAGAAAGACAAAGAAGTTGATGAGTATGACAAACATAGAATGAAATATTCCTGATAGAAAGGCACTTGGAACAATACGGCTGTACCTAACGGTGTCGGTAGCATTCAATATTTCAAAGGAAATGACAGCAAAGGGTTTAACGTTGACATTAGCCAAACTATACGAAAAACCCTCGACCTCAAATAAGCGATTTATTATGAAGTGTTTATTTAATATGAATATGTTAGAAGGTGGATCCATTGCAGACCATTTAAATGATTTTAATACAGTTACAAGTCAGTTAAGTTCTGTAGGGGTAACTTTTGATGATGAATTTAGGGCTCTGTTATTTCTGTGCTCATTTCCAGAAAGTTGGAATGGTTTAGTTATGGCCATTAGTAACTCTGTCTCTGGATCTAGTACTTTAAAGTTTGATGATGTTGACGGTGAAATCCTTAATGAGGAAATAAGATGGAAAAGCTCCGGTGAGACATCAGGTAATGCTTTGACTGCAGATACTAGGGGAAGAAAAATGGAAAGAGGAGAGAGCCCAGGATATCGTAATAAGTTGAGAAAAGGCATATCCAATTCCAAATCATGGATAGTGTGCTAAAAATGCAAGAAGAAAGGACACCTGAAGAAAGACTGCAAGTCTCGGAAAGGAAAGGAAGGAGACATGCAGCAAGAAACTAAGCATGAAGTGAATGTAACAGGTGATCTGTTGGAAGATGCTTTGATTCATTCACTAGAGAATATTACTAATTCCTGGGTGGTAGATTCGGGGGCCTCATTCCATGCCAAACCTGATAGGAAACATTTTGATGATTATGTTCAAGGAGATTTTGGACAGGTTAAATTGGGTGATGATAAACCCTGTAAAATCGTTGGAATGGGTGCAATTTTCATAAAACAACAAAATGGAAATTACTGGCTATTGAAGAAGGTAAGGCATGTTCCAGATCTGAAGAAAAATCTGATTTCAACAGGGCAGTTGGAAGGTGAAGGTTGTGTAATCACTTTCACAGATAAAACCTGGAAGTTCACAAAATGATGCCTCGTAATAGCGAAAGGAGGAAAGGTTGGTACATTTTATTTATGCAATCGTATTTCTAATTCTTTTAATTCTTTAACCTCTACAGGAGAAGATACAACATTGTGGTATCATAGGCTTGGGCACATGAGTGAGAAGGGGATGCAGACTCTTCACTCAAGAAATTTGTTGCCAGGTTTGAAGCATGTTGATTTAAAATTTTGTGAGAATTGTATTTATAGAAAGCAGAAGAGAGTTAGATTCCTTAGAGTTGGGAAAGAAAAGAAGAGTGAAAAATTAGAGTTTTGTGCATATAGATGTATGGGGACCTATTCAAGTATCATCTCTTGGTGGCTCTCATTATTATCTTACATTTATTGATGATGCAACCAGAAAAACCTGGATTTATTGTATTCAAAATAAATCTGATGTATTTGATACTTTCAAGAAATGGAAAGCTTTGGTTGAAAATGAGACATGAAAAAGATTGAAGTGTCTTAGATCAGACAATGAAGGTGAATATTGCAGCAAAGAGTTTGATAGGTACTATTCAGAGAATGGAATTCGTAGAGAGAAGAAAGTTCCAGGAACACCACAAGAAAATGGTGTGTTAGAAAGGATGAAAAAGATAATCATGGAGTGTGTAAGGTGCATGAGATTGCATGTAGGATTTCCTTTACAATTTTGGGTAGATGTTGTATATACTGATGTTTATCTAATAAACAGAGGGCCATCAAGTTCCTTGGATGGTGGTATTCCAAAGGAGGCATGGACAGGTAAAAAGGTAAACTACTCTTTTTTAAAGACTTTTGGTTATAAAGCCTTTGTCCACATTAATAAAGAAAATAGAACAAAGCTTGAGGCAAAATCAAAGAAATGTACCTTTATTGGATATGGTGTTAATGATTTTGGTTATCACCTTTATGATTATGAAAAACAAAAAATCATTAAGAAAAAAGATGTTATATTCAATGAAAAGGTTTTGTATAAGGATCAGCTACATGAAAAGAAATGGGAAAAATAAAATAGAGAATACACAGTGCTTGACGATATCACAGGAAAATTGATGGTGCCTGAAAATCATAATGATCAATAGCCAGAACAACAACCAAAACAACAACAAGCACTTCAAATACTTGAAAGTGGTGTTAGAAGATATACCAGGATAAGTAAACCCCCTAAAAAATACTCTCCTTCATTATATTATGTATTGTTGACTGATTCTGGTGAACCAGAATGTTATGAAGAAGCAGTGCAGGTAGAAACTAGGAAGAAGTGGGAGCAAGCCATGAAAGAAGAGATGGACTCCTTAGCACATAACCAGACTTGGGACTTGGTCAGGATGCCTGCAGGTAAAACAACATTGCGGAATAAATGGGTTTAAAATTTGAAGGAAGAAGATGGAGGTAGAAAAAGTTACAAAGCTAGACTTGTCGTGAAGGGGTTTTCAGAGAAGATAGATATTGATTTTGATGAAATATTTTCTCCTATTGTTACAATGACTTCAATTAGAACTATTTTAAGTCTAGTAGTAGTTGAAGATTTGAATCTTGAGCATTTAGATGTAAAGACAACCTTTCTCCATAAGGATATATATTTTCTCCTATTGTTACAATGACTTCAATTAGAACTATTTTAAGTCTAGTAGTAGTTGAAGATTTGAATCTTGAGCATTTAGATGTAAAGACAACCTTTCTCCATGGGGATTTAGAGGAAGAGATATATATGCAGCAGCCATAAGGATATGAGGTAAAATAGAAGGAGAAACTAGTGTGCAAGTTGAAGAAGAGTTTGTATGGTTTAAAACAGGCTCCAAGGAAGTGGTATCTAAAATTTGACAGTTTAATGTCTGAATAAGGTTATACTAGGTGTCACTTTGATCATTGTGTTTATCTCAAAAGGAAAAATGATGGCAACTATATTATATTGTTATTGTATGTAGATGACATGCTCGTTGTAGGGTCTAACATGTAGGAAATAAATGTGCTCAAAAGAAAATTTGCAAATTCATTTGTAATGAAGGATTTGGGAGTTGCAAAACAAATTTTTGGTATGAGAATAACTAGAGACAGGAAGAATTGCAAATTAACAGTCTCAAAGTGAGTACATAGAAAAGGTGTTGAAAAGGTTCAATATGCAGAATGCAAAACCGGTTAGTATAACTTTGGCTAGCCATTTCAAACTTAGTAAGGAAATGTGCCCAAAGACCCAAGAAGACATGGATTATATGTCTAAATTTCCATATGCATCAATACTTGGAAGCTTAATGTATGCAATGGTCTGCACAAGGCCTCATATTTGACATGCAGTGGGAGTTGTAAGAAAGTACATGAGCAATCCACGAAAACAACATTTGATGGCGGTGAAGTGGATTCTCAGGTATTTGAGAGGTACCACAAATCAAGTATTATGATTTGGTGGTTCAAACATTTCTCTACAGGGATATGTTGATGCAGATATCACGGGTGATAGAGATAATAGGATGAAAACAACAAGGTATGTGTTTATTGTAGGTGGAATAGTGGTTAGTTGGGTCTCAAAACTGTAAAGTGTTGTTGCACTCTCAACAACAGAAGCAAAGAATGTTGCTACTACAAAGGCTAGTAAAGAAATGATTTGGTTACAAAGGTTTCTGAATGAATTGGGTAAGAAGTAGGATTTGGGTAGGTTATACAGTGACAGCCAGAGTGACATACATCTTACAAAGAACTTTGCATTTCATTCCAAGACTAAACATATATAGCTCAAGTACCGTTTCATACGATCAACATTGGAAGATGGATAGTTGAAGCTAGAAAAGATACACACTAGCTAGAACCCTGTAGATATGTTAACAAAAGTTGTAACCAAGGATAAACTGAGAATTTTCTCAGTTTCAATTGGTCTTCAAGTATGATGAAGAAAATGAGAAACAACTAGGTCCAAAGTGGAGTCATTGTCTAGCAAATGAAGCAGTGGTGGAGTTGCTATAATCAGTATCCAAGTGGGAGATTATTGGGTGTGGAGCTTGATTATCTTTTGTATTCAAAGGTTTCAGCTGGATGTATACCCCAGGAATATTGTACAACCCTCCACACAGGGGTCTGTGGGGGTTAATCCACCATGGTTGGGGGGTCTAGGGGCCAGCAGTCCCCCGATGGGGGTTCGGGGGTAACGCCATCGAAGCTAAAAATAGATGTAAAATTGCCTTGTAAGAGTATAGTAATTTCTAGTCAATCTATGGTATAAGTTATGTTTAATTTAGGGTTTTTTCCCTAGAAGGCAACCCCTCACTATATGTGAGGGAATTGTGTTGCGTCTATGTAGATCTGTATTCTTAGTGAGGAAGAGAGAAGAGATTGAGAGCGAAGAGGGAGTTACGGTGTATTTGTTGTAGGTTGTATTTCTTCAGTTTGTTGGATAATACAAAAAGAAGGACGAGTTGTTTCTCCATGGACATATCCCAAACTAGGTGAACCATGTATCTCTGTGTTTCTCTTGTTTTATGCATTTTCTATGTTTATATTCCTGCAATATTTTATGTGTTCCATTGCTCTGTAATATATCATTTTCTAACAGGTACTTGGCACTGCTGCAGCCTCCGCCCTTATAGGAATTGGTCCCCCTGGTGCAACATAATTCACAAAGACTAGACAATGATCCTTGTCATGCCCTTGACCTTTTCATTTCAAGCACCAAACTTCTTTGTGTGCTTCTAGCTCACCTATTCTGTCTTTCTTCAGGCTTTGAGTTTTGAGGCAAAGGTTCTACAACTGCACATGAATTTGTTGAACCCCCAGATTAGCATCCTACATTGGTGTCTCGTGCAATCTCATCGCAATTTCCAGAGCTTCTGTCAGGGTCCCAATCTTCTGTTGTGATAGTGCAACCCTTAGGTGAGGCAGGAGCGATGCCGAAAACCATTCACGGTGTTGCCCATCAATCAGGTTCGTGTTAGCTTCACAGATTGTAGACATCAATCTTTGATCTAAATCCTAGCGTGTCTCCCCAGGCTTCATCATGATCTCCTTAAATCCCATAATGGATTGTGCTTGAAACTTAGGTCTACTGAATTCCCTATTCAGTGCAATCTAGATATCTGCCAACACAGATGTCGGGTTATCAATACTGTACTTAATGTACCACATTAGTGCATGGTCTTGCAAAGCACTAACCAAAGTTTCTTTCTTCATTTAATCGTCTGTGATAGCCCGTGCTTCCTCTATAGCCTTCCTGACAAACCAAAACTAGTCTGGATCTTCATTTCCTATGCCCTTGAACACAGGTAGCTTTACATAGTTCGCAATGTTGAACAATGGTGGAGGTGGCAGTGGTGTGGGTGATGGGGTAAGCCGTGGAGGTGAGGATGGAGGTGGTGTGGATGGATGGGATGAGGATGGAGGCAGTGTAGGTATTCACAGGAACCCTTGTCTTATAAACTAAATAGCGCTCAGAGGAGAAGCCTATGCTACTCCTTCGTCATCACTCAGAGGAGGCTCAATCAGTGGTCTATACTCATGACTTTTTCTTCCTCGGTCCTTGAAATACCTTCCACTTCGCATAGCTCCAAACATCAAGGTAACTGCATGAACTGTTTTTGACACAAGAGCATATTAATTCAAGTATTTAATGATTTCAAATACCTACCTCTTTCCCCCTTGAAGAAGTGGTGCTCTGCTTTGTTGTAACTGACTGAAGTATCAACCGTGAACTCTTTCACAAACCCTCTATGAGACGGTCAAGACAATGATCAATAGCGCACATGATCTTATCTTAAAAGGCTTCCAATTCTTCACTAACTGTGGGGTCCATACAATCGGATCGTCAAGCCACCACCTCCCTTGGCCGTCTGTCAACTTCATGATCCACTCGAGTAATTCAATCGGAAAGGAAAAAAAGAATATTTCATACATCTCTATGTAAATATATCTATCCAACCACTATTCTGTCATCAATCGTGGATTCACGTTTTCTTGCGCCATGAATTAGTGGATATTTTTATCCAACTTGTCTTAAATCTCCTTATTATTTGAATTCCAATGATGCGACATCACACATCTCGTTATGCAGATCTCAGTCATGGCAACAAAACCATTTGTTGGCTTCATGGGCCATGAACCAAGTTCAGTGTTATTCAACCAAGTAAATCCCTACACTACTGGCCCTTTCAGCATTAGCCCACGTAGCGCGGTCTGAAGTCTCACCCGAAGCAATATAGGGGGATGTAGGAACCAGGTTTCCACACCTTGATATGTTTGTGATGTCAGTTTTATACCTTAACTCTGCCTTCGTGCAGATCGATAAGCTCTTAGGGTTTATCAATGTACTTCTCTATTAGTTTTGTAGAACCTCTATGAAGGTATGCAATCATCCTTCGCATAACCCTAACAAGAGATCTCAACACTTGCATTCCTCTGTAACTGCTTTGCTATATAGTTCCCTGAATTATCTTAAGTGTTCACCAATTCTATCACGCAATTTACATTATCTTTGGATAAACATATATCTCTAGTTGCATTCATATAACATAGGAAAACTTATAGATTCGTGCATCAATTTAGCAATAAAACATAAAACCAGTGCTTAACGTAACATAATCACATGCAATTGAAAAAAGTAAAATACACAGTAACTTCAGAATACTCTTCTTTATTAATGAACCAAATTTTTAGTACAGACTCTGAATACCATGTGCACATAGTTGTAGGGGTCCACACACTCAGCTACAGACTTCTACCCTAGGTATCTGCACACTGAGCTACAGAGCCTCTTTCCAACGGTAATACTCTCACTCTGAGCTCTTTACAGACTCATCAATGACTCTATATTCATCAGATGAACTGAACTGACCTCCTCAAACTCCTCTAAGACCTCCTTTTTATACAATCCCATGGTCACGAACCAAGGGTGGATCTCATCAAGCTGACACAACCTATATAAACTAAGGGAAGAAACCCTTTTTGATTATTGATAACTTCGTGCTCTATGATCACAAAATGTGGAGACTTTACATTTCTTTATACAGAATTCACGCTTTCTACCACAAAACTTGGGCTTTTAAACCCAAAATTGGCCCAAGGTACCCATTCCCAACATAGTCTTAACAAGCTCCTAAATTAATAAAAAGTCTCAAGACACATTCGTACACCATAAATCACTAGTCCCAGTACTGGGACGTTGGAGCCACTCCTCGCTCCTCAAAGAACTGACTGTCTACTCTCAAGGCTATGTGGGAGGAGTAAAGATGAGAAGTCCCTGCTTATACAATGGGAGGGGTTTATATAGCCAAGGGTGATACTTAATCATTGTGACTCTTGGACTACCCTCATGATCGTTCAACATCCAATGACTTTCCAAGTGACATGACTCTTCAACTTCTTGGATGCATCCATTCAACTTCACTTTAAATTAAACTAAGTTGCAAAAGATATGGCCCATAGTGGTGATGTGGTCAAGAAATCTCATGACACAACTTGACATGAAATTATTGAAATGTATTGGTTGACTGTGGTGTCCATGTGAAGTTTCTACGTTCTTGATTGATGGAAGTACTCTTGGTGTGCTTTGTCTTCTCCTTCTCATGGCATAGTGCTGTGGGGTCTTCGATGGTATTGGTCTTGCATGATGGATCAATGCATATGTTCCTTTCACTTGTTTCTTGATATTCTTGGTATGTT
The DNA here is from genome assembly GCA_031772625.1 of Pinus tabuliformis. Classification (NCBI taxonomy): domain Eukaryota; kingdom Viridiplantae; phylum Streptophyta; class Pinopsida; order Pinales; family Pinaceae; genus Pinus; species Pinus tabuliformis. Next base: position 271,437,364 of record CM062805.1, read on the forward strand.
CATCTAGCTGCAATAAATTCTTCTAGCATGTGCAATCCTTCTTCATCCCATTCCTCATCTCGTCGTGATCTATTATTATACATGTTCCTGAAATTCACTCATGACAGCATGACATGGAATCCAAAACATCCTATTCTAGCATGGTGCATTTCTATTGTGTTCCAGGTGATAGGGAAGGGGGGAAAATCAATAAGATAACACAAAGCATAGCTCAGGCTGGAATGAGGAACTCTATGAGGAAAATCTGCACTGTCGAGAAACATTGCGCAGTGACCACTAGGAGGTAGAATTGCGTAGTGAAGGACACCAATGGTATCTGCAAGGTGGGGTCGTGAGGGGCACTTCTGCGTAGTTCCTAGAGGGGAGGAAAGATAGGGCTACAGGGGACCTGCTAAGAAGTTTTTCTCAATTTTCAATAGCAAGGCATGGCAAGCCTATAAGGGGCCTCCTAAACATGACTACATAGTTTTGGAGCATAGTGTAGGATAGGAAGATGAGGGCCTGCTAGACATGACTTTGCATTTTAGGAGAGAAATGCAAGACATGGAGCAAAGGACCAACTGGACATGTATGTGCACTTTTAGAGATAAGTGTAGACCCATGTCTTAGTGTAGTGCAGTGTTCTGACAGACCAAAAGGAGGCTTGTTGACTATGCTTGAGAAATGCACAATTCAGTTTGGCCATGGACATAGTTTTTGTGTATTTTTCTGAGGCAGACAGGCTTCTCACCTCTGATATTGCGCAATGATATTGACTTGGAGGACAACCCCAAGCACAACGCAGTCTCAGGCAACAGTGCAAGGTTACTAAGGGTTTAATTCCATAGAGCAGCTGAATCGGGATCCGGTGGAAGAGGGTTGTTCGATTGGACATATTTTCAGGAAAATGGCTAATTTTTGAAAGCAAGTGAACATGTGAAAAAATTACATTGTGATCATACACTATCATACTTTGACGACAAGACAACACAGACCACCAATACAAAAAGAGAAAATGTTCCTTTGACGAGACTATCTTAGAGCTGAAAGCAACAAGCGCAACATTTGACATTGACCTTCGGATGACGATGATGACACTTGCATGAGAGTGATTACAAATTTGTCAGTGATTACGGTGAAAGTTTACATAGCGAAGGCAACCCAAACACAGGAAGACAAACCTTCAATCACCAGAACAAGATCGCAAGCATGACAAAGAAATCAATATGCCAAAAGATGACTGCTGGTCAAACAAGAAAAAGGGTGAAAATAATTCACAAGAGCTCATGGGGAGAGCTCGAGTGCTTGCAGCCATCAAAGGAAAAACCAAGGAAGGCTCTGAAATTTGGATGTAAGCCAAAATTCTAGAGGGCGTTGTAGCCGCTACAACAAGACTCTAAGATGTCATGTTCATTCTAGGAATAAAGAAAAATATCATCTTTTTGGAAGTGTTAGAATATCATGGCTATGATGTGATATTTAGCAATGGAAAGGAATTTACAAGACACATGGCCACAAGGTAGGTGAAACATAGCGATGCTCAATTAGAGACTTTTATGCACTTGAGGTATAAGATGCATGCAAATCCTTGAGGAGAAATGAAAGGGTTAGAGAAATGGTTGTTGAGAGGGAGCATGATTTACCTCTCAAAATGGAGCCTTCGAAGGAGTCTCAAGATGTTGTGGAGTAGCCACAAATGGAGAGGCGAAGAGGAAGCAACGTGGAGACATCCACTCAAGAAGAGCTCTCTAGGAGGGGGAGATTTTAATCAAATTGGGTAGAGGGAGTGCATACAACCATACCTCCAGGGGTGAGGTGGGGTGATGTGAAGGGCTAGTTCAAGAGTTGCATAAATTTGTGTAGTGTCCATTGAGGTGTTCTCCTCATGGATCATTACCTTGCTATAGGGGCCCATAGTATTTAATAGCAGGAGGATCAATTTTAGTTAGATATTGAGGAGTGTAAAGGAGTGTTGATAGTAGAGCAAGAGTCTCATTAGCAGACTCAATAGCAACATAGTTTTCTCTGTAGATAGTTGTAAAAAACATTGTTTCGATGTTTTTTTAGATGATTCTCAATTGCGTAAATTTCAATAAAAAAAACAACAGATAGAAGTGTTGCATGAAGTACATTACAAAATTACTAGATCAGGGTAGTTGAAAATCCCTTTCTTGCTGAGAGGGAGTGTTGAAAAATGCAACAATGAATTATTAATTGGATTTTTCCTTAGTCAAATTGAGAAAATTTGAAATTCCACACAAACAATTTGCATGAGTTAATTAAGGTGACATACTTGTTTTCACTTATTTAGCTTATTTAATTCAGGTTAGGGGCATGAAGTTTAGTTCTATATAGTGATTCCTAAATTTTAGGAGCCTAGGTTGAGTTAATTTCAGTTGTAGCAATCTAATTCAGTTAAATTGAGTTATGGCATGTTAAACTAACTCTAACTGTGGGAGGAACTAGTGAAGGTCAAGTTTTGGAAGTGTAACATCAACCACACTCAGTGGTCAAGCAATTAACTAATCAATCAACCCAAAATAATTGATGAATTCTAGGAATTCGAGTTACCAAGTTGAGATGGATACTCCAAGGAAGTTTACTATTAGTTGCACACTATTCCAAAGTGTAAAGGTGGTGCATGTAGTCAAAGGATGAGCCTAGAGGAATTGTGCAATCAAATTGAGGGAATTTCCTAAATAATAGGCTTGAAAATTGGCTAGGTGTTGGGCAAAGTCAATCAGTCAGGTGGAGGGATAGACTATATAATTGCAGGTTGTTCTTGTGCTTGAGAAAGCATCTTTACTCATCTCTATTCTTTGATTATTGCAATACAAATAGGAAGGGGTTTTGAGTAGTTTATTTCCCATAGATAAATCACTGTGCATGTGTGATAATTCTTCTCGCATGTTTATGATTTGTGTTGTCGACCTTGAATTGAAGTCTACAAAATATTAGAGTATATTTGAGTCTTTTGTTTCAGTGAATTTCATGATCTGTTTCATATTTACACAATAATTTCTACAAACTAGACCTTTGCATAAAGCTAGACCAAAAAGAAGAAACTAGGGGTTCTCCGAGTGAATCACCAAGTGTTGTCACTACTACAACACCCTCCAAATTTTGGCCTATACTCAACATTTGGATCCTACCTTTAACCATGTGTACTATCACTTCTAGTTGTTAAAGGCATTCCATAGTTATTTTCTAAGTTTGCAAGTCTCTTTGTGAGGAAATTCCAACTGTCATTGTTTGTTAAGAGAAAATGTTTCTCTTTGTGAGGAGTCATGGTGTACTTTTAAGAGGTAGCTACGGTGCTTTCTCTTGAACTAATGGATTTTATCTATCATAGGGATATTCATTGGACTCATTACAAAAGTATTGGACACTTTGTTCTCATGTTCGAAATAATGTTGCAAAGTGTATCTTAAGTGGCACACTTGGGGTTAAGTGCCATTTTGTTCTCATTTCAACATATTCATATTGATTCTGTGTGTTAAATGTCCTATTTTTATTTGTTCGATCATTTGTAAGTGTGTTATTACGTTCAAGTCTTGTTCAATGTTTTGGTCTTAACTTTCACTTCATTGATCCCACCCTTTTTAAATTTCTGAAGTGTTTTTTCTTTGCAATTGATCCAACCAACCCTTCCTCCTCCTTCCTTCCTCAACTTTGCACTGCATAGAATCAAGCTCCATTCAACCCTCATTACCTCTTGGAATTGTACACTATGCAATCGCTACCTTCAATAATTGCGCAATATCTACCTCTTGCACTTTCTCACTGAGCAATATTGTCCTAGTCATGATTCCAATGTGCACTACACATTCTAAATTAGGAGTTGGGCCCTATCTCAATCCTTGAGAAATAATCAAGCAAGGAGATGAAGGGACACTAGATTAGTATCACAAGATAAGAAGGAAGATCAACAGCACATGGAAGACTCCATATCATCCCAATCACTTCAAGAATGAATATTAAGTACTTTCAAGATTTATTATGAATACACAAAGAAGGGAGAAAGGATAGAATCTTGCCATAAGCACTCTACACTGAAGTTCCATGCCTTCATTACTAATTCATTGCCTGTCCAAGTGTCACCATAAGAGTCTTATCTGTCATCATATATTGTCACATCATCTATGGATTTAATTAAGTAATTTAAATAGTGAGAAAATATAAAATGTGTGGAAGTCCAAGGGTCACACATAGAATGTGAAGAGCCATGTAGAAGCTCAAGGGTCTCATAGGAATTCGAAAAGTCACATAGAAGCTCAAGGGTTATGACGGGAGATTAGGAGTCACAAGAGAGGTGGAGAGTCACCTCATTTGTTATAAGTACACCTTCATAGCTAAAGAAAATTATATTTTTCCTTCTCTCCTCAAGTTAGGCATAGGAGAGAATATTAGTCTATTAAAAATAAAGTAGTTACCTAATGTTGTCTTTTGAAGAAAGTAGTTACCTAATCTTCCACTACTGGAACTAATGCGGTATAATTGTAATGGTGTATCTTAGGGCTTTCACTTTACAATTTGAAGCTCTTGGATCTGACACATTTTTCATGCATATGTCATGAACGATTGTAATGTTATTATTTTATTGTTTGTGGTGTATGTTTATGTTAACACATACTAATGAAAATCAACTATTTCACTGGCTTTAGTATTCATATTTGAATCGCATATCTGTTGCTTTCATGATCATTATTTTTTTGCGAACTATTTTGCAAGATTACTAACAATTCCTTAAAATATGATCCATGTGGATATTGGTGGCCACCCATTTATTCCACTTGGACACCCCACCATTGTTCTTTCAGTTTCCTTGATTGTAGCATAATCTACTCTTTTTGGAAGTTTTTCGAGTCCTAAACTTCAGAAGTCGTTTTGAGGCCCCAAATGATATTTTCATGGAAAACAAGTAGAACTATACCGATTGATAGGGGTCTCTAGTTGAATTTTTTTTCGTCAGATATATATTTCTAAAGAGGTATTGTATGCATCAAACATAAATTGTATGCCAAAGTTATGACCCCTGGAATTTGATGTACGAACTAACCTCAGTGGGGCCCACAAAATTTCAGCACTTCATCTCCAAGGGTTAGGTTTTTAGATGTTTATGGTTTTCCATTATTTAACAATAATAATAATGCCTCTAAACCTCATTGCAACACAATTCAGAAGTCATGGCACTGCCACATATCTTCTCAGAGATAAGCTACCATTGCTAGATCTGGTTTATTTCCATTCTGCATGTAAATGAATTTTATTACTTTGTTTTAATTAATTGAAGTTATATTTTTGTTGTAGCTATGTGATTTTGTTTATATATGTATTTCATTTTATTCCCTCATAAATATGGATTAGTGGTATCAGAGTAATCTTCTCTTTCTCTACTTTTTTATGCATGTCCCCAACGAGGTCAAGGTATAAGGAGCTAGCACTTGAACTAGTTGAGCCCTTGCAAAACTTTCCCTGCTGACATGGATGAACTCCCATGGTGAAATAAAAGAAAGATTAGGGAGCAAGAAATCATATCAAACTACTATTCAAATAAGCCCTTTAGCAACAAAGGAATGAGATGATGGAAAAGTTTTCCTAGATCCCTCGGCAGATTCCCACCAGCGATGAACCTTCATCCAATAATCACTTTGGAGGTACCTCACCATTCAAGGTACAAGTGAACTTTGATATCCCTATATTAAAAGGTCAAATAGATGTAGAGGTTGTAGATAAACAGTTGGTGATGGCTTTTCGAGTTGACAAATGCACCTGAAAATTTTATGAGGCTAATGGATGAAATCTTATGACCCTTCACCATCTTGTTTGTGGTTGTATATCTAGAAAACATCATCATGTTCAACAAGAGTTGGGAAGAGCACCTGAAACACATTTAACAGGTTCTGCAAACCCTATGATAGTACAAACTATGTGCCAAGTTAGAGAAATGCACCTTCGACATGATGCAAGTCAATATTTGGGCTACATGATTGATGATAAAGGTGTTTATGTGGATCTGACTAAGGTCCAAGTCATTCGGGATTGGCCAACCCTGACCACTCTCAAAGAGCTTCACAATTTTTTCGGTCTTGCAAATTTTTATTGGAGGTTCATGTTGGGATTCTCTCATATCACTTAGCCTTTGTGTCAAGACAACAAGGGTGGAGAAAAGATAAATTTTTATTGTCCATCCCAACAAAAGGCATTTGTTGTAATGAAGCATCATCTCTTCTCTACACTTGTACTCACATTGTGAAAACACCAACAACCATTTGAAATTGAGATAGATGCATATCACTATGCTATTGGTGTAGTTCTCACCCAACAAGGGAACCCAGTGGCATATCACAGTGAGAAAATTTCTGATATGATTCATAAGTACCCCACCTATGATAAATAGATGTATTATATTGTGCAAGTGTGCTAACAATGGAAAGATTACATTCTGGGGTAGGTGTTGATCATCTAGGTAGATCATCGATCTCCTAAGTTCATAAAGACACAAGGGAAGTTGCATAATGATTGACATCATAAGTGGTCTACATTTCTGCTTAAACTTTAAATACAATAAGGGAAGCACCAATCTTGTTGTAGATTGCCTTCGTTGGCCCCTAGTTGCAGCACTGGATATTGTTCTCAACTATTCTAACCACGAGACCTGTGTATGGCCCCAACTGTACAAAAGTGATCCAGAGTTCGCCACCACATACCAGACGCTAGTGGACGGAAATAAATTTCTAGGTTTCCAACTCCAAGACACCTTATTATGCTACATGGGCCACCTTTTGGTTCCTTCAATAAATCATGCCAAGCTGATTTAGGAGGTGCACTACAGTCAGCGTGGAGGACATTTTGGTGTGGAGAAAAATATAATTGTATTGCATAAATAATTTTACTAGCCAAAACTTTGACAATACATTGGAAAATATATCAGATCACGCATTGTGTATGCCATCACCTGGCCAACCATCAAGAAGAAAGGCATGTACAGTCCTCTTCCTACTCCCAGCCAACCTGTTGAATCAATATCCATGGACTATCTGTCAGGCCTCCCTTCTACCAAGAATGGTAATGAATATGCATTTTTGGTCATAGAAAATTTTTATAAGATGGCTATATTGGTGGCTTGTAAGAAAAGTATCATAGCAGAGGACATTTCCAAACTCCTTTGAATGAGTATGCGAACATTTTGGGATCTCGCAGACCATTATATGAAATTGGGATAGCAAGTCCTTGAGCAGATTTTGGTTGACCTTGTAGACATTATTGCACACCTAACTCACCAATTCGATTGAATTCGATCACCAAACTAATGGCTAGACAGTGGTTGTCAACATGATGATAGTGCACATACTATGCATGTAGAACACCAAGCATCCAAAAAATTAAGATGAGAGCCTACCTTATGTGCAACATAGTTATAACATAACTCTCCGTAGCTGGACTATCCGCAATCCTTTTCAAGTGGGTCTAGGATTCTAACCATTATATCTCATTGATGTTTCCATGTCTCATGTGATTACATAGACAAAATTTTCACATGTAGAGTCTAACACTGATAAAGCAACCCGGTTTATTGAATACATTTAGCACATCTACCAGCAAGTGTACGACATCTTGGATAACTCCAATGTAGTCAAAATTTGTTGTCCCCAAATGGGAATTTCTAACGAGGTATTATACACATCAAATGGAGATTGTATGCCAAAGCTATGACCCTCGGATGTTGATGTATCAGCTAACCCTAGTGGGGCCCACAAAATTTTGGTGCTTGATGTCCTAGGGTTAGGTTTTTAGATGTTTAGGGTTTTCATTATTTCTCAATACTAAAAAGGCCTTGAGCTTCATTGTAACAGAGTTCAGAAGGCATGTAGCCAACACATCTCTTTTTATAGCTAAGGTACATGTAAACAATTTTCAGTACTTTATTATTAATGGATTGAAGTCTTGTTTTCTCTTTACCTCTGTGCTTTTTTTTATATCTATTTTTCATCTTGTTTCTTCATAAATCTGGATCAAGATATATGTGTATGGATTTATTAGGATAATACTTTTACTCTTGTCTTAAATACTTAGTTTCTCCTCCTTTCCATGGACGAACCATTATACATTTTGAAATTGAATACATCATAAGGCTAATTTACTTGTCTATATCGAAAGTACATGTGTTTCTCTTGTGTCATTGATTGCAACCAAGGCAAATATTTAAGATAATGTCAACAAGCCAAATTTCCAGTTAGAGCTCCTACTCCAAAAGGTTTGAGGTCTAATTGGGACTTCATATCATAGAGACCCTTTTACTATTGGCAGAATCCAACACCATTAACACAAGGTTGGTATGTGATAGGGTTTTAAATTCTATGTGTTGTTCACCCTCTTCCCCTTTTCCTACTCAACCTTGAATTTGTAGGTTATGATAAATTTCTTAAAATAGGTGATTTTGTTGCTCTCGAATCAATGTGAAGTCCAAGTGTTGCCACTCTATGAGAATGTGAGAACAAAATATTCCCCATTGTTTATGCTTTTTCCCACCTCATCTATATCTATTTTCTCCACTTCACCTATTGGTGTTTCCTCCCTCACCAGGGGTTCTGGTAGTTCCTCATGTGCCTTTTGCTTGGGGGTTATTTTCTCTTGTTATTGTCTGCTCACTAATCCAACAACCATCATATCATCTGGGAGCGTTGGATCTTCTTCCTCCATTGAGAGCACCTTTTTCCTATTATTTTACTTGTTCACTTGAGCCGAAGTCTGAATTGGTGAGACTTTATTTGTTTTCTTCTTATTTGTAACCTTATAGGAACCCTCTGTATCTTGTTTGGCTATGTCTAGAATTCAGGTTTACTGAGTGGGAAATCTCAAAATAGATATTCATATTCATGGCACCTTTATTGTCTAAATATGACATGTTCATAATCAAATCACTACCATCAAATCCACCATTTGATGCTCGAGATCTATACATTTTGGTAGAGGACGCATGATATTAATATACACGCATATCCTTGTGTATGAGGTATATCAACCTCTCTTATTGGTATCAAATACTTTAAAAAAGGTATCAATGGAGTTTTTTATGCCCTTTAAAATCTATGGATTCCAAAATTAGTTGGTAGAGAGAATAATTTAGCCTAGATATGAGCCATCATGGATTTTTCTTGATCAATATTATAACACTCTTCCTAATATCTCATGAAATCCCATGATTGTTTAAGAATTAGGAATTATTCTCGAAGATACAGGTTCTATCTTCTGAGTTTGAGAAAATCATAGTGTAAAACCCCTTTGTCCCCAATTATAACTCAATATGAACCTTTGACTGCCACTTTAGCTGAATTCACTTTACCAACTCCCTTTTCAAGGGCCAAATATCAATGACTTTATAGAGAAGGGCATGATCCTTCATGTACTACCAGTAGCCATCCAACTTGTTATTTGGGATCACATATTTTGAGTTTCTTAGAAATTTCAAAAAGGCTTTTACGTTAGTACAAGATTGACACTATGCCTCCAATGACTAACCTCTCCTTCCTTGCACCTTTTCCTTTCCGTGTACCTTCCCCATTGGGATTGGAATGTATTTCTCCCATTACAACTTCTATGTAGGAGGGGATCATTCCCATCCACCTTGTTTATTTATTGGTGTACTTAATGCTTTTCATGCCAGAATTTACCTTATGCAATTCTAAAGAATGATTTTGATACAAATTTTCAGCCATGGCTGAAAGATTTGGAAAAGAATTCAAAACCCCAAATACAAATTTTCAGCCATGGCTGAAAGATTTGGAAAAGAATTCAAAACCCCAAATGCTAACAAAACCTGATCAACTTCTTAAATCCATGCAAATTTAGATGGATGTTAGTTTCCTTAAATGATTAGTGAATAAAAAATTATTAATTAATTAAAAAAAATATGTTCAAGAAATATGTTAATAAAATCTTATTAATTAAACATTTATCCATTTTAAAATGTAAAAATATATATAAAAAATAAATCAATATTTCAAGATTAAAAGCATTTGGTAAAAGGGAGATAACTTTCTTTTTACACATTACTAAAAAAAAGTAATAATAAAAAGGTTAATTCACATTTAAAATAATCCTCCTCTTCATTAAACTTAACTATTAAAATATAATAAATTTTACCATAAAAACCTATATTTTATAAAAAAAATACTTAATACAGACCTGTCAATTATGGTTACATAGCATATAGGAACACCAGTCAACTTCTTCTCATTTCATTTATCATCCTTGAAACAAACCCATCAATATTGATTTCAAAACATGATAGTACAAAAATCATCAAATAAAATACACAATAGAGACAACACACTAAACATTCGGAGGCATAAAAATACTACTAACCAATTTTTAAACATTTAGACATTGATCTTTCTATTTTTCAATTAATATTTATAACTCAGAACCAACTGACAAGATGAAAAAAATATTTGAGCCACTCATTGGCTTAGCTTGTTGATTAATATTTAAATCAAATATCAACTCTATCGAGAATTTGGAAGGAATGAAATCGTGTGCTCTGGGGGTACAGATAAAACTAGCAACCTTCAACTATTTATTCCCTGCGGAGCATAGGATTATTTCAGACAAATGAAAGGGTGAGCGAAAGAAGATCTACAATAAGCAAATCTCACGCTGAGAGTTAAGAATATCCAGAACGTTATTACTCTTGCCAAGGTGATCCGACAAAGAGGATTTGTCTATGATTTCATGGTGATAAGATTTGCACCCAAAGGAAAACACGCTCGGTGTCAACAGCCCCATCAAATTAACGAAACACAGCAACCTAAGTACTGTCCAATACACGCTTCTCCCAGCACTTCCTACGCCACAGCGTTCCAAGCGAAGGACCACGAACCCGAAAAACCATCGACTAATTCCGCCGAATATGAGGTAGAGAATGTCGAGCAACAAGGTTGTGATCCTCTTTCCTTCGATGAGATCCGTGCTCTTCCTCAAGGCGCCTGTGCGTATAGATAGATGGAATGAAAATTTTAAAGCGTGAGAAGGTCCCGGTCAAGTTCCTTACTGTACACAAAAGTTGGGACAAAATGCACTCGATCCTTCCTGTGCCCGCCTGTTCTTAACCATGTATGTTGCGCAGAGGCTTTGGTTTTCATTTCAAATCGGAGACTTGTTTAACTCATATTATAGAATCCCAAAAAATTAGACCCTATAAAATTTAATATAGAAAAAATTGGACTTTATATATGTTACATATATATGTGAAAATTCATTAAATCTTTCTCTAACAAGGATATTTCTGTTTACTCATTTCCAATCTTAATGCGTCCTGCCTAAAATGCTATAGACCTCTTTTCTCTAAAACATTTATGTTTACTTATTTCTAAGGTTAAATTATCTTTTCTAAAATGTTATAGACCCCTTTTCTTTAAAATATTTTTGTTTACTTATTTCCAATGTTAATTTTTCCTGTCTAAAATGTTATAGACCCCTTATCTCAAAAACGTTTTAGAAATAAGGAGGCTGAAAATGCATCAAATTTATTGTTATTGAAGACTATAAAAACATGTTAAAGTAAAATCTAATAATATGAGTCACAAAACACAAAGCTAGAGTTCAATGTAAAAATTGAGATATTGGATATTAAAAATATGATTTAAGCGATCTATAAATACCATGAAATTTATGTGTAAATCACTCAATAGATCTATGTGAAAATGTACATGCCATCTACAAACATTGATACCACTCTAAAGGGTCTTTTTGTAGATATCTACAAACTTTTAGAGAATCTTCTTGAAAGACAACAACAAAGATACCTAATTTAAGATTGAAATGTGAATTTAGATCACTTACTTCATGCTTATTTTGTATTATAGTTAAGACAATGTTACATATAAAATAGACACTTATAAACCTTATAAAATAATGTAATAAAAGTAACTAAGAATCATAATATGTCAAACTCGAACAATTCAATCATAAAATGTCAAAAAGTTAAAACATAGTTTAAGGCTTATGTGTTTATACAAAATGCTAATAGAAATAACAATTTTATTATCATTACCATAAATGAAGGGCCAAAATTATCTTAAGGTGTGTAGGTCATATCATCTCCATTGTCCTCAGCAACGTAGGTGTATTCACTCATGAGAGAGGCATTCTCACTACTGGCACTCTCATCTAGAATATCTCTAAGCAAAACATCATTCTCACTGATGTGATGTGTGGATATAGAATATTATCCCACAATTGGGGGTTTTGAGGTTGCACTAGATGCATTAAAAATAGGGGGAACCTCTCATACTATATGTGAATTTGTTTTCTTTCCCTCCAAAGATTTCAGCCACGTGTAAATTGCAATGAATTCTAGGCAAATATGCCAATTTGCTAGCTCCCTGTTGGGTGGCGGAGATCTCGTGTAATGGTTTTGGGGCAGAAAGCCTAGAAATTAGGATAAAATTATTGTAAAAACTCCGAAGTATGCGGGGCGTGAAATGTAAAAGGTCGAGTGAATGGGTTGTCCGCCCAAGCAATAATTTAAAATAATAGGAAGTAAGTCAGTCCGCGGACCATAGGAAGGTATAAATAGAGTGCAACTCTATGAGAAAAAGGTAGTTCTTGTTGGGCATGATCTCAGATCTAAATTGTAATGGGTTGCTGAGGGAAGCACTCTGAAAGTGTCTGTAAGTCCGAGTCGAGGGTTTCGGTAGAGGAGAGAGGCTCTACAACTATGTGTGTAGAGAATTTGAAGAGTCTACAACTGTGTGCAGAGACCCCTACAGCTGAGTGCGCAGGGCGGATTTGATTGTACAGGTGAGGGGTGGAAATAAAGATAAGTTCATTCTGAGAATTATTTGCGATCCCTAAATTATCATGAATCTGACATTTTGTATGGTTAATAAGGTTGTTCTGATTTATATGAACTGGTTAATGATTACTTGTGAATCTGGGTTTAACTCTTAATCTGCGAACCAAATAAAAGTGATAAATGTTTGCTTAAAGACCACTTTAAAGTAGATCTAGGTCAGAGGTTTTCCTCCTATAGATTACATCTATAGACTGCCCATTAATATACAGTAAAAGGTATTCTAGATTTGCGCAAATACAGCGCAACACGAAGCTGTCGAATGAGGCGCGAAGCCTCCAAACCACATCTAGACATCCCAAGGGTGCAGAAACTTGGTTCCAGCATCCTCCGCTGCTACCTCGGGTTAAACCTCAGTCCACACTTCATGGGCTATTGCGGAAAGGGTTGGTAGATGCGAGATTTGCTTGGCTAAATAATTCTTCCGAACTTGGGTCAAGCCCATATAAGTCAACAAATGGTTTTGTTGCTAGGACTGGGATCTGCCTAAGGGGTGTCTGGTGTGAAACACAGAGACTCTATAGAGAAAAGAACTAAAGGAGCGAAGGGACCAGGCACATTAGTAGTTAAAAGTTAACAATGACGAGTGCAATCCAATTACCAATATTCCAAGGAGCAGGAGGCGAAGACCCGGAACAATTCTAGTTTGTGCAAACATCCATATGGAACATGTAGCAAATTGTGGATGATAATATTGGAAAGGCTACCTTAGTCACTGTGCTACAGGATCAAGCACTGACATAGTACATAAAGTACTTGAATGATCACACAATGGCGGCGAGAGAAAAAATCCAGACCAATTTGAAGAAGGAGTTTAGCCAGCGAAAGTCAGAAACACAGTCGATTATACAGTTCAAAGAGATTGTGATGATGCGTGGTGAAACACCATGGGATTTGGACCAAAGGCTAATAATTACTATTCGAAAAGCTAACATGACATTGATGGATGCGCAGCATTGCGCTCGGTTTATGGAATCCTTAACACCACATCTAAGGATGGCTTTATCACAACAGAAGATCTCAACCCAAGCCGAAGCGCTAGAGATAGCAATGAGGTTACACGAAAGTCTGTTACAAGACCCGGGGTTGGGAGTTCAACAAATCCAAGAACAGATCCAAAATTTGTGTTTGGAAATGAAGAAGTTAAAACAAGAACAGGTACCACGACCGGAAGTCCGGGAGGAAGTATGGCGCATAAAGTGCAGAAGCTAGGGACACAACAAAGATCACTGCCCGATCTCAGAGAATTTTGTGGCAACAGGGGGACCAACCCTATTGAGACCAGAGCCACACATAGGACCAAGCACCATAGCCCCACTCTGGTGAGAAATCTATCAGGTGGGGGGAAAGCACAACACATATAACTACCATCTAGTACCAAAATACAACTAGACCCCCTAGCAGCTATTTTGCAACTTTTGCAGGTCGGTGGGCCATGAGGAAAGAGACTATCGTAGCTACCAATAGTTAATGGACCAGCCGCCTACTTACAGAATGCAGATTGAGGTGCGAGATCAGGATCCAGCCACGGTGATCGCGTGTGTTTGGTTCTAGGGCCGAGGCCAAGGATGAGGTGGAATGGGGCCAAGAAGGGATCGCAGGTAGCTAATCTGCTTCAACTGCGGGGGACCAAGACATTACGCATGGGATTGTACCAACCCAACTAGAATTTCATGTAGTTACTATGAGCAATTTGATCATAAACTGATAGATTTTCCTACATGGATAGCACAAATTCACGAAAAAAGGACAGCGCAACCAACAATGACCCAAAATGTGCAGATGATGAGGTCCGAACCCCATGAGGAAGATCCCAAAGTCAACATGGTACAGAGAAGTGGCATGGCCATAGGAGCAGATGAAAGGAACTTAGGGACTAGTAAGGAGACATATCTGGAAGCTCGGGGGAGCTTCGTGAAGGTCTCTACTCTAGGTAGTAGGGAATAGCCAGAGGCAGATAAGGATCCCTCGATGATAACTACCTTTTTAGAGACATGTATAAAATTACTTCGTGACAACATGGTAGTTAACGGCTTGTAGGAGTTGATAAATAGATGCGCAGGATGGAGTGAACCTTGCGTTGTTCAAAAGTTGGGAACACATGCATCATGGACTAGGAGGGAAATGCGACTAACCACACAGATCGATTAGTATGAAATGGATCAGGTCATTCTGGATCTAGGTTCAGATGAAAAAGTAGTGCCTAAATAGACTTGAGAACACATGGGTAAGCCTACGGTACAATGGTGCCCTATCCAACTATGGGTGGAAAATCAACAGAAGGTACCGCCCATGGGAAGGCTGCAAGGAGTTACGGTAGACCTTGATCGCACAATTACTCGGACGAACTTTGAAGTTATTGAGCTCATGGATGAAAATATGCCCGATCCTGCATTCTTAGGGATAGACTGGGCCACTAACATGAACAAGATTATTAATTTAAAGAAGTGGACAATGGTATTTGAAACAAAGTCACTATGCGTGGTCATTCTGCTAGATCCGGCTAAAGGGCCACGCTACATTGAGCCTCTGTGCGATAGGGAAAGCGACGACGACGCAGATTGTAGTTACAGAATGGCTGCACAAAGGCAAGAAGGGGTCAAGACAGTGGAGGATATAAGGATATTTTTGAAAATGCAACAAGATGATGGAGCTTAGTGGAAAGGAGTTGCCTTCACTAAGTGGGCCCACAGGCTATTTTTGGCGCAAAGTCTATTTTTAGACTATGTCTATTTTTAGACATATGGATCATGGTCTATGAGTTGTAGGATGATATTTGTGGATGATTGGTCATGTTGGTAAAAATAGATGGACTTCTATTTTTAGACATATGGGCGGTTTCTACTTTTAGACTGCCAGGCTAAAAATAGAACAGTCAAATATTATTAGCTCATAATAATATTTGGACTATAAACATTATCTTGTCCTCTTGGAGCACTTCAGTTTGAGCTACAGATGTGGCACATGCGGCTGTCAAAAGGAAATATGCTTTTCCTGTGGGTCAGTTGACCTATTGCATGTAGGAATTCAGTTAGAACTCATGTGGTTTAGTTTTGGTGGAGTTGATTGTGGAGTTTATGGAGTTGTGTTCAGTTTGACTTGGTTAAACTAGTTGTATTTAGTCTAACTCTAGAACACACTAGTGATGAGTGATGTGAATTAATTATTAATTAATTCACTACTTATTAACTAATAAAGCAACTAAAGAATACATCAGTTAACTCAGTGCATGGACAGTTCAGTGGAGACAAGCGTTAGAGGTTGAGATTGCTATCAGTTGTGACTATAGTTGTGCATGAGATCTTGCACAATAAATGGGATTGAGTAATGTCAATGAGGATTGTGTGGTTCAGCTAAGGAAATACGAGTTTGCTTCAGCCATTCATCATTATTCTCATGCAGGATTGCACAGTGGAGGCAGGCAAGCAGTGGAGGAGATTTGAACCTATGATTGGTTCAAATCTGAACTAGTTTTTGTGTAACATGTGGAGATAGTACTCAGTACTTGTGAGGAGTATTGTACTATGTATTGTTACATGTTCTCAATCATTATAATATACAAATAGTGTGGGGTTTTCAGCTGTGTGATTTCCCCAAGTCACATATTGTGTTAATGTGCACATGCGATTGATGTTTCATTGTTTTTAATGCCACAAGATTGATGATCAACGTAGAGGAGGTTATGTATTATGCATGTATTCTGAAATAATGTATAATCGGGATAATCTCTGTGAATAAGTGTCATATTATTCAAAATTTCTACAAATATCCCGAGGCTATGAAGAATCCTATACTTCCGAGTCAAATGAGGAAGACGAGTAGTGGCATAATAGGTTGAGTGGAGTGACCACACTACATTGCAACATGGTGACTAAATCTCTGTACTGCGTGAAGGCTCAGGATCGCAAAATGCAGACGTATGATGGGTTGATAATAATAGACAAATTCCTGACCAAATTTGAAGTCGCAATACGAGAGCACCAACGGTTTGATTCAATGAGGTGGGCGTTGCGTGCGACGCTTGCACGATGGTGGGGAACACATGAAGGGACATTCGAAGATTGGTGCGCCTGCAGATGTATGTTGAAGATCAAATTTGGGAAACCCGAATTACACCTAATGGAGAAATATGATGGACATAATGACCCACACATGCACCTTACTAGATGGATCAAAGCCTACAACGAAGAACCTCAACCAGAATGGGTGCACTTATTTTATCACACCCTGGGCGTCATTCCCAGAAACTGGTATACTAAAGCAGAGGTCCAGCATGACACAGGTGAGTGGGATATCTTTTGTAAATGGTTTTTGTTGACATTCCTCTTTGAAGATCAATGGATGGATCCCATGGACGACGCGTTACAGCTGGTCAAGGCTACCATTTTCAAGATGCCACTGGAACCAAAAGAAACTATGCAGCCCGACTAGTCACGACAGCTGAGCTAGGCTCTCGAATGCTAGAATGTCCAGGTAGAAGATGATGAGGACAATCTATGAAACGTTAAAATTCTAGAATCAGAGGGCAGTTGTGAGGTGCACAGACCCGAAATCAACGATCTTGATATCATGAAGCTGTTGAAAACGAGACAAGTTAATATTGGAATAGATAGTGAGCTGAAGTATGCAACCCTTGGGGACTATTGGGACGATCCCATAGTGGAGAAGTTTCTCGATTCTTTCACGAATGTCAAGATTTATTCCCAACAAAAATCAAGGAACTAAAAGGGATTCTAGGAGACTTGGGAATGATGAAGATAACATTGAATCCAGATGCAAAACTAGTTAAGCAGTGACCCTACCAATTGAACCTAAAATATAAAGCATAGGTCTGTGAAGAACTAGACAAGATGCTGGCAGCAGGAATCATTGAACTAGTTGAGGAGTCCGATTGGGTAAGTCCAAATGTCAAAAAGTTAAAACATAGTTTAAGGCTTATGTGTTTATACAAAATGCTAATAGAAATAACAATTTTATTATCATTACCATAAATGAAGGGCCAAAATTATCTTAAGGTGTGTAGGTCATATAATCTCCATTGTCCTCAGCAACGTGAGTGTATTCACTCATGAGAGAGGCATTCTCACTACTGGCACTCTCATATAGAATATCTCTAAGCAAAACATCATTCTCACTGATGTGATGTGTGGATATAGAATATTATCCCACAATTGGGGGTTTTGAGGTTGCACTAGATGCATTAAAAATAGGGGGAACCTCTCACACTATATGTGAATTTGTTTTCTTTCCCTCCAAAGATTTCAGCCACATGTAAATTGCAATGAATTCTAGGCAAATATGCCAATTTGCTAGCTCCCTGTTGGGTGGCGGAGATCTCGTGTAATGGTTTTGGGGCAGAAAGCCTAGAAATTAGGATAAAATTATTGTAAAAAATCCGAAGTATGCGGGGCGTGAAATGTAAAAGGTCGAGTGAATGGGTTGTCCGCCCAAGCAATAATTTAAAATAATAGGAAGTAAGTCAGTCCGCGGACCATAGGAAGGTATAAATAGAGTGCAACTCTATGAGAAAAAGGCAGTTCTTGTTGGGCATGATCTCAGATCTAAACTGTAATGGGTTGCTGAGGGAAGCACTCTGAAAGTGTCTGTAAGTCCGAGTCGAGGGTTTCGGTAGAGGAGAGAGGCTCTACAACTATGTGTGTAGAGAATTGGAAGAGTCTACAACTGTGTGCAGAGACCCCTACAGCTGAGTGCGCAGGGTGGATCTGATTGTATAGGTGAGGGGTGGAAATAAAGATAAGTTCATTCTGAGAATTATTTGCGATCCCTAAATTATCATGAATCTGACATTTTGTATGGTCAATAAGGTTGTTCTGATTTATATGCACTGGTTAATGATTACTTGTGAATCTGGGTTTAACTCTTAATCTGCGAACCAAATAAAAGTGGTAAATGTTTGCTTAAAGAACACTTTAAAGTAGATCTAGGTCAGAGGTTTTCCTCCTATATATTACATCTATAGACTGCGCATTAATATACAGTAAAAGGTATTCTAGATTTGCGCAAATACAGCGTAGCACGAAGCTGTCGAATGGGGCGCGAAGCCTCCAAACCACATCTAGACATCCCAAGGGTGCAGAAACTTGGTTCCAGCATCCTTCGCTGCTACCTCGGGTGAAACCTCAGTCCACACTTCGCGGGCTATTGCGGAAAGGGTTGGTAGATGCGAGATTTGCTTGGCTAAATAATTGTTCCGAACTTGGGTCAAGCCCATATAAGTCAACAAATGGTTTTGTTGCTAGGACCGGAATCTGCCTAAGAGGTGTCTGGTGTGAAACGCAGAGACTCTATAGAGAAAAGAACTAAAGGAGCGAAGGGA
Organism: Pinus tabuliformis; assembly: GCA_031772625.1. Taxonomy (NCBI): domain Eukaryota; kingdom Viridiplantae; phylum Streptophyta; class Pinopsida; order Pinales; family Pinaceae; genus Pinus; species Pinus tabuliformis. The sequence goes on from CM062805.1 coordinate 271,456,536, forward strand.
CCAGGCATATTAGTAGTTAAAAGTTAACAATGACGAGTGCAATCCAATTACCAATATTGCAAGGAGCAGGAGGCAAAGACCCGGAACAATTCTAGTTTGTGTTAACATCCATATGGAACATGTAGCAAATTGTGGATGATAATATTGGAAAGGCTACCTTAGTCACTGTGCTACAGGATCAAGCACTGACATAGTACATAAAGTACTTGAATGATCACCCAATGGCGGCGAGAGCAAAAATCTAGACCAATTTGAAGAAGGAGTTTAGCCAGCGAAAGTCAGAAACACAGTCGATTATACAGTTCAAAGAGATTGTGATGATGCGTGGTGAAACACCATGGGATTTGGACCAAAGGCTAATAATTACTATTCGAAAAGCTAACATGACATTGATGGATGCGCAGCATTGCGCTCGGTTTATGGAATCCTTAACACCACATCTAAGGATGGCTTTATCACAACAGAAGATCTCAACCCAAGCCGAAGCGCTAGAGATAGCAATGAGGTTACATGAAACTCTGTTACAAGACCCGGGGTTGGGAGTTCAACAAATCCAAGCACAGATCCAAAATTTGTGTTTTGAAATGAAGAAGTTAAAACAAGAACAGGTACCACGACCGGAAGTCCGGGAGGAAGTATGGTGCATAAAGTGCATAAGCTAGGGACACAACAAAGATCACTGCCCGATCTGAGAGAATTTTGTGGCAACAGGGGGACCAACCCTATTGAGACCAGAGCCACACATAGGACCAAGCACCATAGCCCCACTCTGGTGAGAAATCTATCAGGTGGGGGGAAAGCACAACACATATAACTACCATCTATTACCAAAATACAACTAGACCCCCTAGCAGCTATTTTGAAACTTTTGCAGGTCGGTGGGCCACGAGGAAAGAGACTATCGTAGCTACCAATTGTTAATGGACCAGCCGCCTACTTACAGAATGCAGATTGAGGCGCGAGATCAGGATCTAGCCACGGTGATCGCGTGTGTTGGGTTCTAGGACCGAGGCCAAGGATGAGGTGGAATGGGGCCAAGAAGGGGTCGCAGGTAGATAATCTGCTTCAACTGCGGGGGACCAAGACATTACGCATGGGATTGTACCAACCCAACTATAATTTCATGTAGTTACTATGAGAAATTTGATCATAAACTGATAGATTTTCCTACATGGATAGCACAAACTCACGAAAAAAGGACAGCGCAACCAACAATGACCCAAAATGTGCAGATGATGAGGTCCGAACCCCATGAGGAAGATCCCAAAGTCAACATGGTACAGAGAAGTGGCATGGCCATAGGAGCAGATGAAAGGAACTTAGGGACTAGTAAGGAGACATATCTGGAAGCTCAGGGGAGCTTCGTGAAGGTCTCTACTCTAGGTAGTAGGGAATAGCCAGAGGCAGATAAGGATCCCTCGATGATAACTACCTTTTTAGAGACATGTATAAAATTACTTCGTGACAACAGGGCAGTTAACGTCTTGTACGAGTTTATAAATAGATGCGCATGATGGAGTGAACCTTGCGTTGTTCAAAAGTTGGGAACACATGCATCATGGACTAGGAGGGAAATGCGACTAAAAACACAGATCGATTAGTATGAAATGGATCAGGTCATTCTGGATCTAGGTTCAGATGACAAAGTAGTGCCTAAATAGACTTGAGAACACATGGGTAAGCCTACGGTACAATGGTGCCCTATCCAACTATGGGTGGAAAATCAGCAGAAGGTACCGCCCATGGGAAGGCTGAAAGGAGTTACGGTAGACCTTGATGGCACAATTACTCGGACGAACTTTGAAGTTATTGAGCTCATGGATGAAAGTATGCCCGATCCTACATTGTTAGGGATAGACTGGGCCACTGACATGAACAAGATTATTAATTTAAAGAAGTGGACAATGGTATTTGAAACAAAGTCACTATGCGTGGTCATTCTGCTAGATCCGGCTAAAGGGCCACGCTACATTGAGCCTCTGTGCAATAGGGAAAGCGACGACGACACAGATTGTAGTTACAGAATGGCTGCACAACGGCAAGAAGGGGTCAAGACAGTGGAGGATATAAGGATATTTTTGAAAATGCAACAAGATGATGGAGCTTAGTGGAAAGGAGTTGCCTTCACTAAGTGGGCCCACAGGCTATTTTTGGCGCAAAGTCTATTTTTAGACTATGTCTATTTTTAGACATATGGATCATGGTCTATGAGTTGCAGGATGATATTTGTGGATGATTGGTCATGTTGGTAAAAATAGATGGACTTCTATTTTTAGACATATGGGCGGTTTCTACTTTTAGACTGCCAGGCTAAAAATAGAACAGTCAAATATTATTAGCTCATAATAATATTTGGACTATAAACATTATCTTATCCTCTTGGAGCACTTCAGTTTGAGCTACAGATGTGGCACATGCGGCTGTCAAAAGGAAATATGCTTTTCCTGTGGGTCAGTTGACCTATTGCATGTAGGAATTCAGTTAGAACTCATGTGGTTTAGTTTTGGTGGAGTTGATTGTGGAGTTTATGGAGTTGTGTTCAGTTTGACTTGGTTAAACTAGTTGTATTTAGTCTAACTCTAGAACACACTAGTGATGAGTGATGTGAATTAATTATTAATTAATTCACTACTTATTAACTCATAAAGCAACTAAAGAATACATCAGTTAGCTCAGTGCATGGACAGTTCAGTGGAAACAAGTGTTAGAGGTTGAGATTGCTATCAGTTGTGACTATAGTTGTGCATGAGATCTTGCACAATAAATGGGATTGAGTAATGTCAATGAGGATTGTGTGGTTCAGCTAAGGAAATACGAGTTTGCTTAAGCCATTCATCATTATTCTCATGCAGGATTGCGCAGTGGAGGCAGGCAAGCAGTGTCACACGGAATCGGTCAAGGGTGCGGACACAGCTGACCTTCCTAGAATTCTAAGACATTCTAATGACAAACAAAAAAAACTGGAGCTATCCTTCTCTAAACATACATTATGATATGAGAAATCAAGGTGTTTCGTTCTTACCTCTGTCCAAACGCTATTGTAGAAGTCCAAGCTTTGTTGATCCGGATGAGCTCCTCCCGTTCTCCAAAACCTGCAATCACCAACAGTTCAAACAATTAAATAGCACCTGATTATAACATAAAACAAAGCATATTCAACATATAGACCAAGGAGTACATGAAATAACCCATTAACAACAAGCTATTGAGAAGAATGGACCAATTTGCATTAAAGGTAATCAAAAGGAACCATTACAACCTGAGCCTTGGTGTTGTGCAAGCTCCTTCCAGGGTCCACAAGAGTCTTCCTCTACTTTGACAAAGCTCACCCACTTCCAAGTAGAACAAGTAAGGGTGACAATCTCTCCTCACAAACTTCTAAATGGGAGTCCTAATTCCTGCAGCATTTACCCTTAGAAATCTATAGCTTTCACCCCCCTTCCTTCTGGCTCAATGCCTCTTTTTATAGTGCTCAAGAGGAAGTTAATCAGGTCCACCATCAATGGGATAGTCCCCTCTTTGGATGGGATCACTCCCTTATTGATGGGATAAGTTCCTCTTTGATAGGAGTGCATGAACCATCTGGAGGCGCTCAATATTCATCCAAGAACCTTCTAGAAAGCTCTAGAAGTGACCACAAGTAAGTTTTTGAAGATGAAACTCGCGCATTTTAACCTTTTCAGAGGGACGCACCTGCCCCTTAAGATACAGAGCGTCCTTGGACGCAGACCTTGTGAACAAAAGGTGCGTACCCGCAGGCAAGGCTTGAGAGAACCTGCGTACCCAGAGATAAACATATTTTACAAGGACTTTCTCTCTTTCTTGGATTTTGACATGAATAGGAGAGGCCTAAGACTTGCTCAAAAGGGTAGTATGACTGTTGATTGAGCCATACTGACTGTAAATAGCCATGGTGACATTTTTTAGTGTAACAGATTGCCCCCTAAAGTGCGAAGTCTGGAATAGATTAGGGTTTTGTATTATCTAGGAAGGGTGAAGCGCTTTATCATTTCGAGGATTATCTCGTGGAGAACCTGGTTGGAACCTGCAATTTTCAACACAAAATACATGGATAAGATTATATCATCACTGAGGTAGGCATTCCCATACTCAGATAAAAACTTTAACTAACAGACTAAACTACTCTGATACAGAAATGATTTTGTAGTACATCATAATCATAGACTTTTGTAGACACAGTATGGGCGCAGCCATCTGTTTATGATTAGTCTACTTTAGATAATGAATACAAAACTCCTCGCAGCCTGGACGGTAAAGATTTGATCCAGGGTCTTCATTCCTACTTCTCGAATTGGTACGATTCTAGCCATGCGAATAAATGAGTCGATGTCGAACATGGTAGAAACCACTTGATTACTAGTCGATGATGTGAACTGTTAACAAGCGTGAGAGAGACCACCAGTAATGTCAATGGTTCTCAAAGTACCCAGTACAATCCATGAGATGTGAATGAATGAGTTGGTGTCGAACATTTCACGAAATCCTTCGATCGAAAGTCAATGATGTAAACTGACGTCAAAGGCGAGAAACCTGCCATTGATGCATGCAGACTTCAAGGCACTGACGATTTCTAAGTCATCTCTCTAGATAATGTGTTGATGTCGATAGAAAGAGACTCGTTGCAGGCAAGCCCACAACACGAAATCATTGTTCAAGTTGAAGAAATATTGCTTTAAGGACTGACTCAGGGATGGTCAAATGGATGACAAGTATTTTGCAGATGAAAGTTTTGTTTGCAGGCCTCTTGAACACATAACGACACGACAGATGGTTTGGTGCTAAATAACTCAAAGTTAATCCCCAGAACCCGGTTAAAGACTTTCAAAAGTGGTTTGATTGACTGTGAGGTAAAAGATTTCCCAACCCAGGTGAATGAAAAGTGTCGTGTCCAAGAGTGGTAATAAAGTTTCTTTTGAGACAAATGGTAACAAATAGGCTCATTCTTCTCTCTTTTCCCCCACCATTTCTGGCAAGTACCTCTTTATTTTTAACAAGCTTGAGGAGGATAACATATGCTTGATTATAAGCTCATCCTTCGGACGAGTCCAACCTAGTTTTGATTCGAACCCTAGGAAGGAGTGGTTCGTTCCTGTTTGTAATTGAACAGGTCCTTTACTGTGAAATGTTTAACGAGCCCAGTATAGGAGAAACTCGGCGTTTTTCAATTTTAGAGAGTCTGAAAAACTTAAGGAAACTCCAAGTTGAACTTTTTCGTAAATTTGTGTCCCTCAAGCCCGAAAAAGCATAAAATAATACCTGGGGGAACCGCTTGATCTTGCGACCAAGGAGTACTTTCATAGTTAGTGTTAATGACCTGAAAAGTAAAAAGCGATCAAGGACACGTCGTTTTATTTCCGTATCGAGTTTGAAACGACAAAAACACGACAATCTTTTCCTGATTTTACGGTCAGAAAAGAGCTATAAGGGGACCGTCTTTTAATTCCGTTTTAACGAGTGTAAAAGAAACGCTCGGCAATCTTTTCATGTTTTTAGGAGTCAGAAAAGGGCTTAAAAGATGACTCTGATATTTTGTTTGTGAAAAATTACAATTTTCCCTCTAAGTCCCTTTGTCTTGCACAAAAGCGACACATTACTCATACCTGTTTAAGATAGGCAAAAATTCATCGAAAAACATCTTTTCATGGTGAAAAATGAACAAATTCATCCAAAAAACCTATAAAAAGACTTTTTACCATGTCATTTTTACCGTTTGACTGTTGAGGTTGAAAAAGGAGCTTTTGACAAGAAACTTCCCGTGGTCGCTGCGGAAAAACCGACCGTTAGAATCGAACGCCGTCTCTTCCAGGTATTTCACAACATCCTCCTTGTAAATTTCATCCGTTTAGAATTTTGTTTCAAGTTTCATTTTTTATTTTTAGGGGGTTTTGGGTTTTGGAAACCGCCTTGCGGGGGACGCAGCTTTCCTAAAGGCTGACCTGCGTCCCCCGACTTTTTCCTACACAGGGAAAAGGTCGGGGGACGCAGGTTGCCTTCAGGCCACCTGCGTCCCAGCGCACTGTGTGCCGAACGCGGGGTGCGTCCCCCGCAAAACGCGGGTTTTGAAACCCCAAACTCCCAAACCACCCAATGAAATTTCTCAAAACTAATTTTAATGCCTGTGTAATCATGTATAGGGCACTTTATCATGCTAGATTGGAGAGAAAGAGAGCATGAGGAGGTTGATGAAGCTGCAATCAATCATCAACCCTCCCTCGATGCCCTAAGAGGATGTGGTTTATACAAATACTGGTCCATTCCTGGTATGAGAGCTCAGGTAAGGTTCTTGGAGTGGCTGGTTGAGAGATGGAACGTTCAGGAACAATGCTTTTATATCGGCGGGCAAAAACTCGAGATAGAGCCTGCTGACATTTACTTTCTTACTGGCTTGCCGAACAGAGGTGAGCAACTCAATCTGGCTGGGACTAGGGCGGGTGGCCAATCCCTTGATAGTCTCCGAGCAGATTGGTGCGTACCTGATCGAGAGCACAAGAAAGGCATAGAGATCAAATATGTCTCTCAACGTGAACTCATGGTCTTGGCTTTCACTGTGACCAGAATTTGTGGCTCAGCCACTTTACATATTGCTACTGGGTCTCAATTTCGGATGGCAATTGATTGTCTCCAAGGCACCATTTTCAACTGGTGTGATGCACTGTTGGCTAATTTGAAAGTCCAACTGACCAAGGCAAAGACCGGCAGACTAAAGACCTTTGGATATGGGCCTATAGTCGTGAGCTTTGCCTTAGAGAGGGTACCAATGCTGATCCCTCAGCATCTCACTGTTGATATTTCGGGTCCTCAGGAGCCAAAGCTGGTACGATGGGTTGCTGTGATGGCCCGGCATCCGGATGAGGGTGCGGCAGTTGTTCGATTCACTGACAGTTATTTTCACTGGTTAGAAGACCAGGTGTTTGCGATTCAGGATTTTCCGTATGCCGGGATAGATTTTCGAGGTGATCCGGACATGGTTCTTCCACAGGGAGAACAATGGGATGACAGAGGTACTTTATTTTTCACGAGTTTTCAAATTATGTATTTTTTTTGTTTTTGTTTTTTATATATATCGTCTCAAACTGACAGTAAAATTTTCAAAATGCAGACGTTGGTCCACAGCGTCCAGCCAACCTCCGGCTTTTTGAGAGGCGACATCCAGTTGCACCGCTACCGGCCCCACAGGACGCGGCGGCTGCGGAGGTACTGACTGAGTTGGAGCATGATCTACAGCGTCTGACAGCAGATATACCAGAGACATCTATGGATGACATTCCTATCAGACTGCAGCGCTACGTAGTCGCGGTCCCTCGACCGTTGAGGAGATTTTTGCGCAAGGTAGCTCGTGCAGTGGTGTCGTACAGGGAGCACCACCAGTGATTAGCTAGTCACTTGTGGACACATGTGACATTTTGACTTTTTGTACTTATCATTTTGCCGATCATAAGGTGTTTTTCAACCTATGATCGAAGACGATGTATATTTTTTTGACACACTCCTATCTATATATATATCACTATTACCGGCTTATCTTGTTTAACATGTATGATGAAATGTTTTTTAAATTTACTTGCATGATTATCGTAAATGTCTGTCCAACACTCGAGAAGCAATTGCATCTGCTAATGTATTCAAGGACCTTGGAATATGCTGATATTCAATGTAATCAAATTCACGTTCCAAGAGACGCACTCTCAAAAACAACCTTAATAACACAGGATTTCTAATGGCATAAACTCTATTAAGCTGTAATTCAACAAGTTCAGAATCTAACCTCACTATCAAACGTCGAATTCCAAATGAAATAGATTCGGATAATAATTCAACCACTGCACTGTATTCTGCAATGTTATTCGTTGTTTGACCGAGGCTTACCCCATGCATAGAAACTAACTCGTCAGAGGGTGAATAGATAACCCAAGCTGCGGAAGAGATATTCTGTGTATTACGACAAGCACCATCAGCGAATCCAATGTATGTTTGGAGGGGCGTCGACATCTACAATATCAAGAGCAAAACCAAGATAAGCCATAATAACGACGAAACACACTCACTAAACTAAGCACACTGACTAACTAACAATCAAACTAGCTAGAAAGAAAACCTAACCTAACTAAAAATCTCCATACCCACCATTTAAGCATAATACCTCTTTAGGTAAAGCCCATTTCTGGGTTTATCCAAAGAGTCCCCATCAAAATCTACTAGCTCATAAGCCCCTTTTGCTAGCTTTCGCTTTACAATATAGGGTCCATGCCACATAGGAACGAATCTTCCAGCACCTAGCTTATCGTTAGCTTGATCATATAAGAGCACTAGGTCTCCCTCTGAAAAATTTCGAGGGGTCACATTTCTATCATACTGAGCTTTCATTCGCTTCGCGTGAGTCTCGATTGCCAATGTAGCGTCACGTTGAGTCTCATCTAATTTAGCTAAGTACAATAAACGTTTCTCCTCTTCGGAAGTAGCTGGAAGTAATTCGACAGCCATTTGAAGTGATGGGATTTCACATTCAATGGGTAACACTGCTTCTAAGCCATAAACTAGCTGGAAAGGAGTGAACCCTGTTGAGTTTTTCACTGAGGTTCGGTATGCCCATAGCGCCGAAAATAACATGTTATGCCAATTCGACCGATGAATCCCAATGGTTCGTCGGATCATGATAACCAGAACTTTGTTGATAGACTCAACTAAACCGTTGGCTTGCGGATAATAAGGAGTAGAGCTGTCATGGCACAAACCAAGCTGGCTTGTAAGTTCAGTCATCATGGTGTTTCGAAAATGGCTTCCATGGTCAGTAATAATTGCTTGTGGGACACCAAACCTAGTTATTATATGATTGAATATGAAAACCGCAGTTGTTTTGCCGCTTGCGTCGAATGTAGGCATCGCCTCGGCCCATTTAGTGAAATAATCAACCGCGAGGATGATATACGCATGCCCCCCGGCCGAGTGAGGGTTACAAGTAATAAAGTCGATACCCCATTTGGCGAATGGACCAACGACAATTATAGGGTGGAGAGGAGCAGGTGGTGCGCGCATCTTTCGATCAAACACTTGGCAGTTGTGGCACTTCCGGACTGCAATGATACAATCTTTAAACATAGATGGCCAGAAGTAACCAGCGCGCAACACCTTCTGAGCTGTGGCATACCCAGACATATGACCGTCACATGCTCCAGAGTGACAATCATTCAAAACTCTCTCAGCCTCTTCGTGAGTTAGACAACGTCGAAAAACTAAGTCTGCCCCTCGGCGATAAAGTGTATCTCCAATAATTTTATATTGCTGGGATTGAAACCTAATTTTTCGCCGTTCCTCTTTGGAAGCTTCAAGCCGAAAGGTTTGGGTTTGGAGATAGATGATTATATCCCCGAACCACGGATCTAAATTACTGATAAGAAACAAAGATTCGTCCGCAATGGACTCTTCTGCCACAGTCTCTGTGTCAGTACGTGGGAAATCACACATCAATTCCGCAAAAACTAAAGATTTCTTAGACTTGGACTTCTCGAACTCCAAGTCGAACTCTTGCAGGATAACTATCCATTTAGAGTACTTGCCCCCTAGCAATTGTCTTGTCAAAATGTAAATCATAGGGTTGCAATCCGAAATGACTGTAGTTTTACGGAGAAGAATGTAGTGACGAAAACGCTGGACAGCTTGAACGGCTGCCAGGGCCAATTTCTCCATTTTAACTCAGTGGGATTTAAGGTTTGACTAAGATAATATATCACATGTTCAGCTCCGAATTCATCTTCTTGAACTAACACCATCCCAATGGTGGAATGTGAAGCTGCGAGGTATAAGAAGTAGTCCTGGTTGTAGTTGGGAGGATGCAATAACGGTGCATGGGTCAACGCGTGTTTAAGTGCATCAAAAGATTGTTGGGCAATCTCGTCCCAAAAGAATTGAACGTTCTGTTTCAACAACCGTGTAAAACCTTTAGTGACCTCGGCGTAGTTTGGGATGAATCGACGTAAAAAGTTCGCTTTCCCTTGCAAACTTTGGAGTTGGCGCAAACTCGAAGGAGGAGGCAATTTGATGATTGCTTCGACTTTCGAGGGATCGACGCGAATGCCGGCTTTTGAAACAACAAATCCCAGCAATCGACCTGTTTCTATACAGAAAACACACTTGTGGGGATTCAACCGAATTCGATAATGCCTACACCTCATAAAGATTGCTCGTAGGTGGTCAAGGTGATCAGCTCGTCGTAAAGAATGAGCAGGCAAATCATCAAGATACGGTTGCACAATGTGCTTGATGTCGTGAAATGCGTAAGACATTGCCCGTTGAAAAGTGCTCCGGCATTCTTAAGCCCAAAAGGTAATTTGCAATAAGCAAATGTCCCCCATGGACAAATGAATGCCGTTTTTGGTTGGTCGGCAGGTAGAATATTGATTTGGTTATAGCCCGAAAAACCATCCATGAAGGAAAACATTTCACTTCCGGCACAATCATCAATAATTTGATCGATATAAGGCGTAGGATAGTTGTCTTTTGGACAAGCTCGATTGATATCCCTATAGTCGATACAGATTCTTATTGTTCCTTGTTTTTTATTGACGGGAACAATATTCGATACCCAATCCGTTAACGGGATCGGATAAATGAAACCTGCTTTCAACAGCTTTTCGACTTCTGCTTTAATCGCAGCCGCTTTTCGAGGGTGAATCTGACGCAACCGTTGCCGAATGGGTTTAGCATCCGGGTAGATTTTGATTTCATGAACAACAATGGCAGGATCGGTTCCCGACATTTCCTCGTAAGACCATGCGAACACATCGCAGAATTCTTGGAATAGGGCCTTGTAAGTTTGGATTTCTTCTTCTGTACATGAGGCACCTATATGAATGTTCTCCTCAATTCCGGGTTTTACTGGAATATCAATGGGAATAGTACGAGAAATATTCCCTAAATTCAACTCTGAATCAGAATGTTTCGTTGGATCCTGAGCGTCTTTGACATATTCAGCGGTAAAGATAGATGAAAAATCATTTTCAAATGCATCATCCTTAGGTAAAAATGAAGATCTGTGATGGAGATCCTCCCATGGTAGATTGTCTACACTTAGGATTTCGCGAAGTTGTTCGTCAGATGACACGACTTCGGGAAACGTCATCCGTTCTAAGTTTGAGGTGAAAAGTGATTCTTCACTGACCACATTCATTTGGTCGACTTCGGTTGAATGAAAGTCGGTAAAAGACATAAGAGCTTCATAAGCAATTTCATACGGACTCAACGACATAACATCACCGAACGAGTCTAACTCAGAGTCAGATGGAACATACCAAGGATCATCATAAATAATGTTTTCTGACGTGATCATATGAATTGTTGCAAACGAAGGTTCTACGCTGAGTGGAGGGAGAGGAAAAGTTCCCAGTAAACCGGAATCCTTAACTAAACCTACACCAACGTCCTTATAAGGGATTGTCGTCTTACCGACATGCTGGATACTCTCTGAAGAGGCTGGGTCGGATGAAAAGTATGTCAGCTGATCAATTGTCACGATCTTACCGTTGTGTGGGAATTTAATTACTCTGAAGACCGATGAAACGACCGCTGTCATAGCATATGACCAACTTCGACCCAAAAGAAGGTTGTAGTCTAGAGGGGCATCAACCACTTCCACATCCAGACTAACGGTTTTACCTTCTACCCCTATAGGCAATTCCTGTAGAATACCAAACGGACGGAACCCACGGCCATCAAAGGCCTTAAGGATGGTGGGGGATTGGTTCAACGAAGGAGAACCAAGGGATCTCCAACATTGAATGGACATAATACACGTAGAAGCTCCCTCATCAATCACAGTGCGATGAATAGGCCTGTTTTTGACTATCACTGGAATTTGGAAAGCCATTTGATGGGGGAGTCGTGGTGTACTATTTTCTAAATCGAAGATCATTAGATTCGGATCCTGAACGTCAACAACTCCTATAGCCGACAAAAGCAATTTTCGTTGTGCTGGACATGATTGCAGCACTTCTAATGCCGACATTGCTGAGGGTGAAACAGCTAAGTCCTCAACAATGTTGTAATTCTGGGCCGCTCTCGCATGTGGATTGAAAGCAGACCTTCGAAGTACACCCTTGGCGGGCGGTTTAATTACTAAGTCTGGGTTAGGTTTCTCGATCTGTAGTGGATCGGAACCAGGAGTTGAGGTTGATGGGTTAGAGTGAGAAGATTCTGCTTCTTTGCCATCAACAAGATTCTTACTACCATAATCTTGCGATCGAGTCGCAATCCTCACATGAGACATCATCAAAATGGGTTCTTCACTGGCATTCGAGGAAGAACCTATCATCTTATTTTCCTGCTCCGGAAATGGATTTTTTAACACAGCAGGAGTGGGAGAACCTTTGACTATTTTCACTACCTCGGCCCGATGAGGGCAATCTCTCGTAAAATGATCCTCTTCACAAATGAGACAAGGATATCTAGGTTTGCGCTTTTCGTCATTGGTTTCCGACTTTTCAGTTTTCTCCTTTGGAGCCTTGTCTGCTTTAGCCTTCTTCTTTCCTTTCTTCTTCCCACCGTTTTTTGATTTGGCCGTAGATGACTCTACAGCGTGAATATCGGCGGTAAGTTCAGGAGAAGACTCTCCTGTCGGGGAATCGGGCAAAGTGATAATAGGAGTAGTTGAAGCCTTGGAAGACTTCTTCTTGCTCTTTGTAGTCACGATACCAATCATACCATCAGCGGCATGAGATCCTGAAGGAGCAGCAGCGATTTGGTTCGACTTTGGAAGATCCGGAATCTTCTCGTGTAATGTACCCGACTGCGTGTAAACTAAGTCAAGGTATTGTGCCTGAGCAATGACTTGCTCCTCAGTAACTACTCCGGCCTTAGCTACATCTTCAGTAATTCTTGGTAATAGTGATTTAACAAACCATTCAGCTAAGATTTGGTCCGGGATAAAAACTTTCACTAGTCTTCTTCGACGTCTCCACTCATGGATGTGATCTGAAATATACGTGGAGGTCGATTGTTTTAGTGAAGTTAATAACTCTGTACCGTTATCGTATCTGACTGGTAACTGAAAATGAGTTAAGAACGAAGTAGCTAACTGGCTAAAATTGTAAAAAGAGGCCCGTGGTAACTCAATGTACCACTTGGCCGCGAGACCAATGAGCGTACGCTGAAAAAGACGTAAACGAATCGAATCATCCGAGATGGAATTTGAAGCACACCAGAGGTGGTAAGTCATCACGTGATTGGACGGATCCTCTCCAGACTTACCTTCGAACTTGGGTATATCGCTGGGCAACTTATTTGGCATTGACGGCCAGAACGGAAGATATTGAATTGGATCGTTCGTTAGGCGCGTCAAGTCTGGTAAATCCAAAGTTGCGATAAACGGTAACTGCCGGTTAGGATCTCTAAAACTCTGGGTCACAATACCGGCCCCAGGAGGAGGATATCCAGGATAACTAGGAACAGGAGTCGCATTTGGGATATTATATCCTCCTGGAAAACCAGGATTAACCGAACCGTACTGGGGTTGCTGAGGTTGTTGATAAGTGTACCCAGGATACGGTTGATACTGGTAAACCGGTTGTTGGGCAGCTTGCCCAGGTTGATACTGTCCCTGGTATGGAGGTTGAACAAATTGAGGTTGAGTAGTAACAACCGTACTTATACCAGGTTGGCCTACAGGCATCTGGACTGTAGTTTGAATCGTAGATCCAGACAACGGTATAGATGTCTGAGGAGTGGTTACAGGGACAGTAGAAACCGGAGCTGCCGATACTCCAGAAGTAAGTATGGTAGATGTGGCGGTAGTTGCTGCAGCCGTTTGAGATGGAGTACCAGGTGCAACTGGCGGCTGAGTAACTACCGAAGTTACAGGGGTCTGAACACTTGACTGGACAGGTTACGGTTGCTGGGGTGGACCAGGAACTACAGGTTGTCCTGCTTGAGGTACCGACTGTATACTTGGTTGCAACATCTGTTGACCCTGTGACGGATCCTACACTAACATTCCAGGGTATTGACCCATAACAGGTTGAGGATACTGAGATCCATAGCCAGATTGAGGATAGGATCCATAGGCATTAACGAAGGTTTCCCCCCAAGCGGTAATTGGCCACCTTGAGGTTGGGTAACGGGAATTGAACCTGACATCATGTAAATGTCTCCTACACTCAATGGTACATTACCACTGTTTCCAACTAATAACCCATGATCAATGGGTTGAGGAGATGCTCCCGCAAAGGTACCAGAAAGAGATTGATACCCAGTAGGAACAGAAGGACCGCCATGTAAAAAAGATTCAGGACTTTGTGTAAACACAGATGACTGACCAGACATATTTACAGGGGTATGAATTCCTCTAGGTGGAAAAGGAGTTCGAGGTGTGGAAAAACCAAAGTTGTCTAAATAATTGGTCAATGAGAGGTACCAAGTAGTACTTCTAGGAGGACTGTAAAAGATGGATTCACGCTCCCTTAGATCAAGGGTAATTTGATCTTTAGGATCAGAGACGCCTATTTCTTCCTCTGGAACAAGTTCTTCTATAGCAATCAAACCAACAGGAAGATTTTCGGTGATAATTCTTTCTATTCTCGGTGAATCAGGAACACTAGGAGTCGGAGTAACAGGTTCGGATATTTCAGGTTCTTCGCCTGTTTCACTGGCAGATGAAAAACTACCAGCAAGCTCGGAAACTGTAACAGTTTCGGGATTGTAACCTGTTTCTAAACTTTGGTAATCTGGATGGACTACCAAGGAAGATTGTCCTTCTTCAGGTGACCCTACTCTACTGTCACTAGGAGGAGTCACAAGGACCTTTAACCCTTCGTACTGACCCGGAATGTCTTCAGGAGATTCACCCCGCGATTTACGGAGTTTTCTTAACAAATCTATTCCGGTAACAATCTCAGGAGACTTGCCCCGAATTCTACGGGACTGTCTCGGTAATTCCGCCACAGCTAAAACTTTTAACTACTACACACGAAAACAAAATAAAATTTCAAATCAAACCACCTAAAGCCTCTAAAGAACCAAACAAATTGAATCACACGCCTAAAGAATCTAGAGCGTCAAACCAAACACAAACAGTATCTTCCGGACCAAAAGCGCTAGTTGGTGATTAGGTCCAACCTCGCAGGATTCAGTACAGAAATGGCGGGTGGAACAGTTACACCGACAACCTGCTTAATGAATAGACTGGACCAAGTTCCTCCACTTTAACCGTCTCGAAGTGAAGTGAACCCCCCAGAAAATCCAAGTGAGTATATCCGACGTCTGCTCCAGGTACAGTGGGACCTTCCCTCCACCGTCACCTTGGGTAGAATCCTAGAGATTATGGTCACTAAGGTTACCAACGGCCACAAGTACACCTGGGGGAAAAGTCTAAACTCCGACAGCACGCAAGGGCAGAGTAGCAAGCTCAATCCCCTTACCGGCTCCTTGACAGTAATCCAAGGTTTACCGATAAGTGACCCCTGGCTCCTCGACAATGGTTAATCCGAGGTTTACCGTTTGTAATACGTACTGCCTGGCGTCGTTCCCAACGAGGGGGGAATGATCCCCTCACTGGTTCGGACATGAGCTCGTGCTTCTCCTTTAAGAGGAGCTTTCCCAGAGTGTAAATGTAACAATTGGATTTGATTCTATCACAAGATCGACTACTTGTTTGTTTTACTGCCTTGGAGAGTTAAGTACTCACCTATTCCAAGACACTAGCCTAAGCTATGTTGGTGCTTTAGAGCCCTAGAAAATAAAAGTTACTAGTTCAATTTTACTTTAAGCGTTATTTTTAAGGTTGTTCTTTAAAGTCACAAGGTGATGGAAGTGAAACCGATGGTGTATAGACTCGACTCCAACCACTATAAAGATGCACCTAAGATGATCTAGACTACTTTTGCTTTTTCAATGAAAATCTTTAACTAAAAGAGTTGAGAGAATGCAATTTTTAGAGAAAACAACTTCTTTAGAAAAGACAATCAAAGAAACAATCCTCTTTTTTCTTTTCGAGTATACAAACATAACCACTCTTTACTTGCACGAAAAACTCTTTTTCTTTCAAAAACTTTTAAAGCTACTTGAAACAAAACTATTCAAAGGAGATATTTTTGTATTTTCTATTTTCAATAAAGCATGTAAACCTACCTTTAACAAAAAACAATCTCAAAAGCTATAAAACTATGAAATTTTAACTCACAAGCAAACCAAAAAAGAGATTACTCTAAGTAAAACTAACAAGGCAAAAGCTCATAAAGGCAATTCTAGGATGTTTTACTTGATTAAAAACAAATCAAGGGCTAGCTAATGCAGAATCAAAAGACTAGCCAAAACAAAATTCAAATCTTTTTGTTTTTTTCGTAAAATGGAATTCAAGACTTAAATAACAAGTACTTCGAAAATGGCCCAAAAGACAACTTGATGGTAAGTTACTTCTATAGGTAGGCTTTTAGAACAGGTCTGACTTCTTAGAAAGTTGACAAAACCAGAGAGATCTAAGGCTTTGACAATTCCTACCGCTAAAGTCACTACAAGACCTACTCAAAATCAAACCCTAGGGCTTACACTTCGACGAAATCCACTAAAACACTTAATACCAATGAAACCAGTTCAGGTGAAGATTCTGGACAAGGGACTGATGAATCTGGGCAGAAAAAACTAAGAAAAAACAAAATCTAAGAGCAAAAAGGCAAAAAATGGAATTTTCTTAAATTTTGGCAGGGGACGCAGGCAACCCGTTAGCACAGGTGCGGGCCCGCTCTGTGCACACAGCAAAAGTGCGTCAAGGGACGCACTGTGCAGCACTCAGAGGGTGCGTCCTACTAAAATACTCAAGAAAACTAAAAATCAAACTAATCCTAAGCTAACCCACCCAGAGACAAGATCACAGAGCGAAAACCAGAAAAAGAAATCAATTTTCTCAAAGCAAAGTTCAAACAAAAGAAAGGACTCTTTTCATTAATGGAAACTATCCCCAGTGGAGTCGCCAATTTGTCACACGGAATCGGTCAAGGGTGCGGACACAGCTGACCTTCCTAGAAGTCTAAGACATTCTAATGACAAACAAAACAAACTGGAGCTATCCTTCTCTAAACATACATTATGATATGAGAAATCAAGGTGTTTCGTTCTTACCTCTGTCCAAACGCTATTGTAGAAGTCCAAGCTTTGTTGATCCGGATGAGCTCCTCCCGTTCTCCAAAACCTGCAATCACCAACAGTTCAAACAATTAAATAGCACCTGATTATAACATAAAACAAAGCATATTCAACATATAGACCAAGGAGTACATGAAATAACCCATTAACAACAAGCTATTGAGAAGAATGGACCAATTTGCATTAAAGGTAATCAAAAGGAACCATTACAACCTGAGCCTTGGTGTTGTGCAAGCTCCTTCCAGGGTCCACAAGAGTCTTCCTCTACTTTGACAAAGCTCACCCACTTCCAAGTAGAACAAGTAAGGGTGACAATCTCTCCTCACAAACTTCTAAATGGGAGTCCTAATTCCTGCAACATTTACCCTTAGAAATCTATAGCTTTCACCCCCCTTCCTTCTGGCTCAATGCCTCTTTTTATAGTGCTCAAGAGGAAGTTAATCAGGTCCACCATCAATGGGATAGTCCCCTCTTTGGATGGGATCACTCCCTTATTGATGGGATAAGTTCCTCTTTGATAGGAGTGCATGAACCATCTGGAGGCGCTCAATATTCATCCAAGAACCTTCTAGAAAGCTCTAGAAGTGACCAAAAGTAAGTTTTTGAAGATGAAACTCGCGCATTTTAACCTTTTCAGAGGGACGCACCTGCCCCTTAAGATACAGAGCGTCCTTGGACGCAGACCTTGTGAACAAAAGGTGCGTACCCGCAGGCAAGGCTTGAGAGAACCTGCGTACCCAGAGATAAACATATTTTACAAGGACTTTCTCTCTTTCTTGGATTTTGACATGAATAGCAGAGGCCTAAGACTTGCTCAAAAGGGTAGTATGACTGTTGATTGAGCCATACTGACTGTAAATAGCCATGGTGACATTTTTTAGTGTAACAAGCAGTGGAGGAGATTTGAACCTATGATTGGTTCAGATCTGAGCTAGTTTTTGTGTAACATGTGGAGATAGTACTCAGTACTTGTGAGGAGTATTGTACTATGTATTGTTACATGTTCACAATCATTATAATATACAAATAGTGTGGGGTTTTCAGCTGTGTGATTTCCCCAAGTTACATATTGTGTTAATGTGCACATGCGATTGATGTTTCATTGTTTTTAATGCCACAAGATTGATGATCAACGTAGAGGAGGTTATGTATTATGCATGTATTCTGAAATAATGTATAATCGGGATAATCTCTGTGAATAAGTGTCATATTATTCAAAATTTCTACAAATATCCCGAGGCTATGAAAAATCCTATACTTCCGAGTCAAATGAGGAAGACGAGTAGTGGCACAATAGGTTGAGTGGAGTGACCACACTACATTGCAACATGGTGACTAAATCTCTGTACTCCGTGAAGGCTCAGGATCGCAAAATGTAGACGCATGATGGGTTGATATTAATAGACAAATTCCTGACCAAATTTGAAGTCGCAATACGAGAGCACCAACGGTTTGATTCAATGAGGTGGGCGTTGCGCGCGACGCTTGCACGATGGTGGGGAACACATGAAGGGACATTCGAAGATTGGTGTGCCTGCAGATGTATGTTGAAGATCAGATTTGGGAAACCCGAATTACACCTAATGGAGAAATACGATGGACGTAATGACCCACACATGCACCTTACCAGATGGATCAAAGCTTACAACGAAGAACCTCAACCAGAATGGGTGCACTTATTTTATCACACCCTGGACGTCATTCCCAGAAACTGGTATACTAAAGAAGAGGTCCAGCATGACACAGGTGAGTGGGATATCTTTTGCAAATGGTTTTTGTTGACATTCCTCTTTGAAGATCAATGGATGGATCCCGTGGACGACGCGTTACAGCTGGTAAAGGCTACCATTTTCAAGATGCCACTGGAACCAAAAGAAACTATGCAGCCCGACTAGTCACGACAGCTGAGCTAGGCTCTCGAATGCTAGAATGTCTAGGCAGAAGATGATGAGGACAATCTATGAAACGTTAAAATTCCAGAATCAGAGGGCAGTTGTGAGGTGCACAGACCCGAAATCAAAGATCTTGATATCATGAAGCCGTTGAAAATGAGACAAGTTAATATTGGAATAGACAATGAGCTGAAGTATGCAACCCTTGGGGACTATTGGGACGATCCCATAGTGGAGAAGTTTCTCGATTCTTTCAGGAATGTCAAGATTTATTCCCAACAAAAATCAAGGAACTAAAAGGGATTCTAGGAGACTTGGGAATGATGAAGATAACATTGAATCCAGATGCAAAACTAGTTAAGCAGTGACCCTACCAATTGAACCTAAAATATAAAGCATAGGTCCGTGAAGAACTAGACAAGATGCTGGCAGCAGGAATCATTGAACTAGTTGAGGAGTCTGATTGGGTAAGTCCAACGGTTATGCAGGAAAAGAAACAGAAGGGTGAAATTCATATCTACGTAGATCTTAGGAAGCTCAATGATGCATACATTAATAATCCATTTCCAACTCCGTTTACAGATGAGGTACTGGAAAATGTGGGAGGGCAGGAAGCCTACTCCTTCATGGATGGATTCTCAAGATACCACCAGATCAAGATCGCGCTAGAGGACAAGAGTAAAATGGCATTTGGCACTGAATGGGGTTGCTTTTAGTACACGATGATGCCCTTTGGACTGAAGGATGCACCAGCGATATTTTCACAAATAGTGGTAGCGAAATTCAAATAATTTATACACAAGTTCTTAGTGGTCTATCTTGAAGATTGGACCATGTTTGGACTGGTTAAGAAGCACGTATCAAGCTTACGGTTGATGCTAGATACTTGTCGTCGACACGAGATTGCGCTAGACATAGAAAAGTGTACTTTCCTTGTCCCATTCGGGAACCTGCTGGGCCATGTGGTCTGTAAGCAAGGCCTAATGGTGGATCTGGCAAAGATCACCATCATACTCAATCTACAAGTGCCACAAAGTGTCAAACAACTCCGCATCACACTCAAACATATGGGCTACTATCAAAAGTTCATCAAAAGCTATGCCCAGATCACAGCTACGATGGAACAATTGTTGAAGAAGGATGCTACTTATTGCTTGAATGAGGAATGCAACAAAGTCTGGTGACGCTGAAGGAAAAGATGGCGTCAGCTCCTATATTGGTCTTTCCAAAATGGGAGGTCGAGTTTCATGTGCATGTCAACGCGTTGTGTATCACGCTGGGGGCGATACTTACTCAACCAGGAGAAGAGGGAATTAGCAACCTGACTGCATTTGCAGGTCGCCAATTGTAAAAAGTTAAGAAGAATTACTAAACTACCAAGCGTGAGGGCTTAGCGATGAAATATGCTCTTCAAAAATTTTTCCACTATCTGCTTGGTGGCCACTTTAAGATGTATACCAATCATTTGGCATTAAAATACGTAGTGAACAAGCCTATGTCGGTTACTGTTATTCCAGGAGTATGACTTTGAGGTCATTGTAAATCTGGGACATCTAAATGTAGGCCTTGATCACCTTTCCCGAATTGAGACTAGCGGCGAACCCACAAATCTAGAGGATGGACTCCCAGATGCACAACTATATGCAATGTGTGTAGTGGATGGTCACTTTGAAGATATAATACACTTTTTAACAACAAGAACCGCATCATAGGGATATTATGTTCAACAAAAGAAGGAATTGGTAATATGCACAACAGACTTCACCATGATTGCAGGGAATCTCTACAAAATGGGCAACGACGAGATATTACATAGATATGTCCTGGAGTTCAAGCGAGGACAAATCTTGGCTGAAGCACATGGGGGGGGGGGGGGGGGGTTGTTGGCAAACATTATGCGGGTCGTGCCACAGCCCAGAAGATTCTTCGCACAAGATTATGTTGGCCCACCCTGCATCAAGATTCAAAAGCATACTGTCGTGCCTGTGATGTATGTCAACGGACGGGGAAACCATCCCGGAGAGATGAAATACCGCTCCAGCCATAGATGACGCTACAACCATTTGAGAAATGTGCCATTGACTTCGTCAGGCCTATTGAAATGCGAGGAAAGACAGGCGTGAGCTATATCATCACTACTACTAAATACTTGACTCGATGGGTAGAGGCACAACCCATAAAGGATTACACGGCTATGACAGTAGCGAAGTTCTTATTCGAGAACATACTGACAAGGTTTGGATGTCCCAAAATTCTCATGAGTGATAGGGGAACACATTTCCTGAATGAAACAATCAGCGCACTCACTGAGGAATTCCAAGTATATCACCAATAGTGTACGCCATACCACCCACAAGAAAATGGGACCGTTGAGGCATTCAACAAAATTTTGGAAACCACGTTGACTAAGGTATCTAATGCGCAATGAAATGACTAGGACTTGCGCATTCCTTCCGTGCTATGGTCATACTGAACCACGTGAAAGAAGTTGACAGGCCAGAAACCCTTTCAGTTAGTCTATGGCAAGGAAGCCATTATTCCTATGGAATATATTGTGCCTAGTTTGCGAATCGTGGCAATCACAGGTGTGGTAGGCTACGGGGCATTGGAAGAGAGGTTCACATAGCTAGAAGAACTAGAGGAGGAACATTTTTTTGTAGGATTCCATCAGCAGGTGCAGAAACAACGCGAGAAAGCATGGCATGACTCCCATATCAAGATGTACACTTTCAAGGAAAACGATCCAGTATTACTATATGACAGTAAGTTCGAGAAGTTCCTGGGAAAGCTCTGCATGCATTGGTTCAGACCCTATGTCATCAAAGAAGTTACTGATGGGGGCACGGTTCAACTTGCCAAACTCAATGGAGACCCCTTCACGGGAAGAGTGAATGGCAGTCACCTGAAGCTCTACATGGGTGGGCCGACTACCTAACTAACCATTCAGAGGGTAGTCCCACTACTCCAACTAGTTGAAAGAGAGCGCGGGAGGATAAAATAGTCTGGGGGACTGATGCACGAATACCAGGGTGCGTGTCCATTTGGCCAAACACGAGGTTCGCGGTTGCACAAGCCGAATCACGCGGATGCACCAGTAAGAGGAATGATGATCGTTGATAGCACTATTCATGACAAGATGTCTTCATTATGGCAAAGGAGAGCGGGCGACAGGAAATTAAGCGAAATAATACGAGCCAGATATGGAACAATATGCCACAGATTTTACACAAGGATGATAGAACAGGCGGGAATCAGTAAATTTGAACTTTGCACGCCTTATAAATCGCCGAGGAGCATCCACCGGGTGACTTGCGCTTCTGGAAAACATATACTGGGTCTCGATATGGAGTTGTTCATTCTCTCTGCAGAAGGAGTAAGCTTGAGGGTGGTGATATGCCACTCTAAAGAAGCCAGAATCTCTAAGGGGTATGGTGTTGATAGCTACGGGCACCCTGTAGACTGCCACATCAACAATAGAGGATGTACTGGAAAAGGGGAGACAAGAAGTAGAATTGGTTCAGATGCCATTGCCCCACCCAGCAGCAGGCTGATGAACTACATTAGACAAGCAAAAGGATCGACAGATGGAGACCACGGGTAGATATGCAGTTAATAATTCGGCTCTGCAACTCCTTAAAAATGTGGATTTTGTGGACATCAGCAAGGGTCTTGCAAAATTGCAACACAAGCTGCAACATGTCATATGAAGAGAAGATACGAAGGTTGAAAGTGGATGTAGTGGTACCAAGGCATCCCATATGTGACTCCCCTCCTCACGCTAGAGCCTTCTGAGGGGGTGTTCTGTGTTGACCAAGCATAGCAAAATGAGCATTATCAGTTGCGAGAAGTGGGAGAAACAACAAAGCTAGAGCCACATGAAGCATTGTAGGAGATGACGAAGGAGCAGCAGGACGATGAGTGTCACTCAAAGGGAGGCAAACCGAAAAGCCAAGGCAGAGCATCTAGTCATGCCGGTGAGTGACTTAGGATGAGTCACGATGATTGTGTTGGGGGATTGTTGGGTAGTGGAGGTCTCGTGTAATGGTTTTGGGGTAGAAATCCTAGAAATTAGAATTAACTTATCATAAAAAATCTGAAGTATGCAGAGCGCGAAATGTAAAAAGTCGAGTCAAAGGGTTGTCTACCCAAGAAATAATGTAAAGTAATAGGAAGTAAGTCGGTCCACTAACCATAGGAAGGTATAAATAAAGCGCAACTCTATGAGGAAAAGGCAGTTCTTGTTGGGCATGATCTTGGATCTAAATTGTAATGGGTTGCTGAGGGAAAAACTCTGAAAGCATATGTAAGTCTAAGTCTGGGGTTTCGCTAGAGGATAGAGGCTTTGCTGCTGTGCGTGCAGAGGCCTCGAAGAGTCCGTAGTTGTGTGCGTAGACCCTTGTAGCTGAGCGCACAGGACGGATCTGATTGTATGGGTGAGAAGTGGAAATAAATATAAGTTCATTCTGAGAATTATTTGTGATCTCTGAATTATCGCGAATCTGACATTCTGTATGGTTAATAAGACTGTTCTGATTCATGTGCAATACTTAATGAATAGTTGTGAATCTGGGTTTAACTCTTAATCTACAAACCGAATAAAAGTGATAAATGTTTGCTTAAATACCACTTTAAAGTAGATCCAGGTCACAGTACTTCCTCCTATAGATTAGATCTATAGACTGCACATTAATAGAAAATAAAATATATTCAGAATTTGCACGAATACAATGCAGCACGAAGCCTCCAAATCACATATAGACATCCCAAGGGTGCAGAAAGCTAGTTCCAACACCCTCCCCTTCTACCTCGGGTGAGAGCTTCATCCGTGCTTCATGGGCTATTGCTGAAAGGGCTGGTAGTCACGTGATTTGCTTGGCTAAATAATTCTTTTGAACCTGGGTCAGGTCCATATAAGCCAACACCCCTAAATAGTTCATTTTCTTACTATGGATGGAATCATGAGTGCTTCAACTCCTTTCACATGCTAACACACTAGTGACCAATTTTTTACATGAAAATAATATTATATTAGTATAATAATTTACATGGAATAATTTCCAAATGTAAATAAAAAATATAAATAAGTATGATGTATGCATACCTAACTCAACACCTTCACTACAAATGTTTTTAGTTGAGGTGTCTCATATCCATAGAGAAACCACCATTGAGCAAGGGTGACCTCTTGATGGTGCATACCTCGTATTTCCCTAGCTGTAGTGAAAGCATGACCAATCCCTTGCCTATATGATATTGATTGTATTCGTATTTGATATTGTATCTCAGGATCAAGATATGTCATGTCCATGCAATTATAAAATCCATCCATGATATCTCTATCTTTAGTAACATGAAAGTAATTACGTGCTAGAAAATAACCCACAACATGTAATGGCGTATGCAACATACATCACCTTTTTTCCACAATTCTCCATAGTGGTTTATATATTGAATTATCATTATTACATATCAATGATATGTATTCTCTTACTCTATCCATGTCCTCATATACAAAACCCATACATGCAACATTAGAATCGACCATCCTCAAAATTTGTAGAATAGGCTAAAAAATAGAGATGATTTTTTCTCCACATGACCAAAACATTTCATTGAAGATTGTTTTCTCTACTAGTTTACCACATTCTGACCTTGATAAAGAATATTTCACCCACTCTTCATTACATACAAGTGATCCTAATGAAAATTTTTGTTCTACCACCCTTTGCAATGCAATAAAATATGTGGCAAACCTAGTGTCACCCGGTCTTAGTAGATTCCTGGTTTTGTATTTTCTAAATATACTCAAGCTCAATTAGTGGTTAAGAAAGAATTTGACGAGTTGTATTTCTTGAGATATATTTATCTTTGCCCAACCTATTTTACCAATGTCATGAAGATTTACATCAGTACAATGTATTGCACAAGGTGTCCAGAACAACTTAGGGAAATGCTCCATCAATAACTCACTAGCAATAACAAAATTGGATGCATTATCAGTGAAAACTTCGACTACATTGTCCTCTCCTATAGATAATATGGTGTCCTTCAGTATCTAAAATAAATATTCAGTAGTCTTTGTTTTGTCCATACAATCCATAGTAGACAAATGAATCACTCCCTGAGGAAAATAAGTAAGTGTGTTCACAAGAGGTCTAGACTGGTGATCAATCCAACCATCACTAAATAAAGTACATCTAGAAATAGTCCATGAATCCGTTATTGGTTTAACTCTTTCCTCTATTCTTGGGTTTCTCCTCTCAATTCCTTTGGTCCTAAGACTTTCATAGCTTGGAAGAACATATGAGGGACCAAAATGGCCTATCTTTTATAACATATCATGAAATAAGGCTTTTGATAGTGTTGAAAGAGATATTACAACCAATGAAAAAATCATAAACTGCATCATCTACCTTATTTAGCTCCAATGGCTTCCTAGATTTCTTCAATATTTGTTGTGTTGGATCAACATATGGTAAAGTAGGTTATCTTTATGATCCATATGGAATAGAGGATGTTGTACATGCCACGAATGATGGGAAGGAGCTTGGTGTTGAATTAATAACATTTTCTCTTCCCATGAGAGTATCTTGTGTTCTTTTTTTCTTGCTTCTTGGACTACCTTTCCTTTCTTATCAACATTGACTTCTTCACTTAAACCTTTCTTCACATATTGCGTAATTTTAGTGCATGCTACCACTCCACTAGTTCCACCCACAATGCTAAGAAAATGATCTCTTGCTAGAGTCACTGATGTCCCACAAGTATTATTGCAGAAATTGCAATAAGTTTTTCCATCAATTTGTCTTTCAATATATTTCCATTAAGGAATTTTTGATCTAGGTGCCATCAATGTTCTTTAGAGGGTCTCCAAGTATCCTGTTGGAAAGAAAAAAATTCATCCAAATTCAATGAACTATATATTTTTACGTATTTTGAAAAACATTTTTTTCAAACTACAGAGAATACAAAAGAGACAATGCATAGAAGCCTACTTATGATATTACCTATAATTGAATTAAAAACATGGCATTCTATGTGAAGCTAAAACACATTAACTCCTAGGAATCTAGTAGAAAATTGCAAATATGGCCATGATATACAATTTCAAAACAATTACTAGAGTGATAATTGGGTAGATACAAACAAATTAGTATTTTCATGTCTATTAACAACCAATAAAAAATATTTGATCACAAATAACAAATAATAATTTTCATTTTATTTTAATTTGCTATGTGTCCTTTCTTATGTAAATTTATTAGGTAATTTATGTCAACCCTAACCTTTCTGGTTGACTATGGAAAATGAACCCCTATATTTGACTTCCACACCAGTGATCCTTGTTTTGCAATGGAATTCAATCCCAATAATCACTATACTCCAAGCTCGCAATGGATATCATAAAAAATAATCATGAGAATAAAAACAAAAATGTGTTTTAAAGATATTTGCAAATTTTTTAATATAAAACTTACAATTCCCTATATTTTTTTAATTCCAACAACTTAGTTGGTGCACTGATCCAAAATTCTTTGTTCAAGAGAAAAAATTCTTAATTCTAACTATGCTTTGCTAGTAAATTGACCAAGAATTATTTATTGAACAAAATAAGTTTCTAATTCTAATTTCTAAGTATACTTTGCTACTACATTAAGACATAATTCCATGTCCATTTTCACTACTTGTGGAAGATTTCCCGGAAAAGTAAGATTAGTTGGTAAACTAATTTGACTGCAATATTTAAGAAATAGAACTTACCATTCTTTTTCATAGATTAATATGGAAAAAAAAAGACAAGGGGAAACTTATAATTCTCTACCATACTTTAATATAAAATTGAACATGTAAATTTAGTTTATTGTTTTTTATATAAAACATGTAGCATGCAAATTTACTAAGCATACCAATCTTACTATACCATTTGTAATTGCTTTATTTTTTGTGCAATTTATTATTTTACTATTTTATACATAAAATTTAAAATATAAATTTACTTTCTATTGTATTCAAAAATGTAAACTTGCCTTTACTACTATTTTATAGTTTTTCATGTAAATTTAATTATTATTCTAAGCATAAATTTACCTTTACTATTTTCATTTGTACTTCAACACAAAAATAACATAATAGACTTACTTATTATTTTATTCACAAGTGCAAACTTATTTTTAGTTAACTGCAATTTCTCATTTCATATTTTTTTGTAATATAAAAGTTGCATTTTTCCTGTACTTTTGTATAGGAGTTATAGATTTGCAACTATGCTTTCCCATTTTATATTTTTTATATATTTTTTTAATATTGGAATTATCCTTTTTTTATTTCTTCATAAGAGTTATCTATTTCAAACTCAAATTTTCCATTTTATAATATATTGTAATATAGAAGTTACTATTTTTGTATTTTTTTTATTCACAAGTGCAAACTTATCTTTGGGATTCTCATTTTATAATTTTTTTGATATAGAATTTTCGTTTTTCTATGCTTTTCTATAGGAATTATGGATTTTCAACTGAGATTTTCCATTTTATATTTTTTATTATTTGTTTTAATATTGGATTTATCATTTTTCTATTTTTCATAAGAGTTATCCATTTTGAACTGAATTTTTCCATTTTATAATTTCTTGTAATATAGAGGTTACTTTTCTCTATTTTTTGTATAAAAGTTGTGAATTTTTCCATTTTATAATTTCTTGTAATATAGAGATTACTTTTCTCTATTTTTTGTATAAAAGTTGTGGATTTGCAGCTTAGGTTTACCATTTTATAACTTGTATAATTTTTTCTAATATTGGATTTATCTCTTTTTTATTATTTTATATGAGTTATCCATTTAACACATAACTTGTATAAGTTTTTCTATTATTGGATTTATCTATTTTTTTATTTTTGTTTATAGGAGTTATCTATTTAATGCTTAAATTTGTCAGTTTATAATTTTTTCCAATATAAAAGTTATGGTTTTTTGTTGTTTTATATAAGAGTTACCAATTTGCAACTAATTTACTATTTTATAATTATTATTAAGATAGAAGTTATCCTTTTTTTATTGCAATTTGCCATTATATAGAAATTAGTAAATAGTTATCCATTTAACAATGAAATTTGTAGATTTATAATTTCTTCCAATATGAAAATTACTGTTTTTTTTTTTTTTTATATAAAAGTTACTAGTTTGCAACCAATTCATTATTTTATAATTTTTGTTACGATAGAACTTTATAATTTTTTCCAATATAAAAATTACTGTTTTGATTTTTTATATAAGAGTTACTAGTTTGCAACCAATTCATTATTTTATAATTTTTGTTAAGGTAGAAGTTACAATTTTTTTAGTTGCAATCTGTCATTATATAGAAATTACTAACTCATCATTCTCATTTAAAGCGTATTGATTGATTGTTTCAAAGGGTAAACTTAAGAATCAAATTTGAGACACATCCTATTAAACAATGATGCCTCTTGAATATGTATTGGAGCTACTTATATTATTTAATGTCAATGGCAATAACTTTTGCATTTAATTCATTTTGAAATAAATTAATTATTTAATAAGATTTTTACATTTTAGGATTAGCAATTTTCGTGATTGCTAATGAAATAATAAAATCAAACGAAGATTGAAATAATCAAAGTTACAGCCAAATTTCTAACCATATTACCATATTTTCCATTTTATAGCAGAATTGGTTGGAGTTGTCTTTTTTGTAATATAGGAATTATTTTTTTTAAGTTTTGTTTATAATTTTTTTTTTTTTTTAATTTTTCCAAATTTCTAATTAATCCTCATATCAGAAAATTAACCTATTTTTCGTATAGAAAACTATAGGAACTAAATAATCCTAGCATTAAAGCTAATGATCCCCGCATTATTTCAATTTTCAAATTTATTATTTTTATAGAGGTTAAATGAAAATATCTGATTTACTTCGCCTATGATTTTATCTCGCAGTGATATGTGTTTATCTCCCATCCTGCACTAATATTGGCTATATCAGTGATTTGTCAGCGCCCCTATCCATGGTTACACAGACCCTGAAATTCCCACCAATCGGCCACATTTATTGTTATGCATGTCAGGAAGCTTGAATGCTTAAGGCCAGGTAATCATTTCTTTGATCGGCCTTTAAAATGCATTGAAACATAAGGGAACCACAGTGAATCGGAACCAGTGAAAGGCAAGCACGGCTAAGATGAATCAACGAAGGGAAAACTTGAGGCGCGATTTGTGTTGGGCAACATAACGAGTATCAATTTTATTGTTCCACAGTGTAAGAACACCCATTTTGGTCATGCGTTTGGAAGTTCGTAGATTTCAATTCACGCTTGCTCTTTCTTAACATTCAACATTTGGCCTTCAAAGCTCTTAGGGTCACTCATCTTCCAAACGCAACACACTTACGATATCACTAATTTTTCTATTCGACATGTTGGTGCTACCAATAACAGGAAAATCGATTGTCATTCATCTTTGTTTCTTGCTACATTTTATTGTTTTATGCACTTGCATTCCACCTCGGTCATCGGTTACCAGCAACAATTTTGAAAATTGTTGTATGATTTTGAATGCCTATGGCACCTGGCTAGACAAAGTCCCTGAAAACCTCCCTGGTTGTCTATCCTTGTACAGAAGAATATACGTTACATGTGATGGTCGACAGTGCGAGTAAGAAACTGAAGATGAAGGTGGTCGCCAGCTTTTCGCACACAATTCCCAAGTTGGCCTGCCCTGGTTTAGGAGATGGTGTTGGGATTCTGATCAGTACCCAAAATTACAAGAATAACATCACGGTGGATAAAGCCACCGTGAATTTCACTACAAACAGTGGTGTTAGGGTGAGAGACCTCCTTGATGTAGTGGCTGCATCAGGTTTGGCTTTGGCGGTAGTGCCCTATCAGGACAACCTCAACTTTGGTGGGTTGCTGAGCACGGGGTTAGAATTCACATAGCACATTGTTCGTCGAATTAGTAGGAGCAACACAATGAATGCTGGACACAAGCTGGTGGAAATATTGTTGGAAATTTCTGGTAATTTCAAACACAAAAGAAATTGCACAGAGAACAACTCTCTGTTTTTAATACAGGGTCTTAATCATAACAAAAAAATTGTTACAAAATAGTCTTCCTCTTCTGAAGGGTTACAACAGGAACGCTTCAGTTCCAGAAACTAATTTCACTATCTCAGCACTCTTGTGCGTTTCAGAAATTTCAAAACTCTTTTACATTCTTCTAACATTAAAAAAAAAGGAATTTTTGTTCATTACAATTATATGTTTAAAACATATTTGATTTTAAAATGATAAGATAATAAAAATATCTTACCTATATTTACCAACCGCAGTAAATATCATTAATTACACAGCTGAAAATATCTTATCAGAATTTAATGCGTGGCCCATCACAATATCGCACCATCGCATCGGGGAAAGAGAAAAGATGTGCCACCACTGCCATTAACCATTGAATCATGCGATTTGCGATATGCGATCAGATTGCGTCGCGAAACCGCAATTGCAGACAATCGAAGGGACGCAGTGAAGGTTGACAAGGAAATGTGCGATATGCGATCTGCGACTTGATCGCATCGCAGGGAACTCAAATGGAGGTTTTCTGGAAACAGAACGTTGTGGTTGTTGTCGCTCCACTGCAGTTTAAATTACCATTCCAACACTCCCCTTTAATTTCAACTACTGGGTTTTTCTGCATACCCAGGCATTTCCTGAAATGATCAAAACTTTTCTTTCCCAATGGTTTTGTCAAGATGTCAGCTAACTGATCCTCTATTCTGTAGTTCTGTAAAACAATCTCACCATTGTTAACCAATTAACGTATGAAGTGAAATTTGGTGTCTATGTGCTTTGTCCTTTTATGAGAAACAAAGTTTTTAGACAATGTTATTACCGAGCTATTGTCACAGTAAATGGTTGTGCCCTTTTCTTGTTCATGACACAAATCTCTGAGAACTCTTCTCAGCCACACTGCTTGGCATGCTGCCGCTGTTGATGCCACAAACTCTGCCTCTGCTGTTGCAAAGACACAACTTGTTGTTTCTTGGAAGCCCATGAGATGGCTCCTGATCCCTTATGAAACACATATCCCGATGTGATTTTCCTATCATCAACACTTCCAGCCCAATCACTGTCAGTGTAACCTGTCAACATGAAACTTTCACAAGAGGAGTATAAAATACCAAACCCCTTCATTCCATTCACATACCTTAGAATCCTCTTGGCTGCCTGCCAATGAGTCCCTTTCGATCTTTCCATAAATCTGGAGATTAAAGTCACAGCATGCATAATGTCCGACTTATTTGTAGTTAAGTACATAAGGCTGCCAACTATGCTCTTGTAAAGTTTTGGATCAAAATCCTTGCTGTTGTCTTCTTTGGTCAATTTCAACCCTATTACAGTTGGAGTCACAGCTGCGTTGCTATTCTGCATGTTAAATCTCTTCAACACTGCTTCTACATATTTATCTTGAGAAATGAAAACACCATTTTCACTTTGGTCTACTTCAATTCCAAGAAAATATCTTAAGAAGCCCAAGTCAGTCATTTCAAATTCACTTTTCATGACTGCTTTAAAATCAGCAATGAGAGAAGCATCATTGCTAGTAAAAATCAAATCATCTACATATAAAACAACAATAAGAATCTTACTGTCATTCTCCTTTATGTAAAGTGTCGGTTCACCATCACACTTATCAAACCCATTCTCAATCAGATAAGCATCTATTCTATTGTACCATGCTCTTAGAGCTTGCTTTAGCCCATAAAGAGCCTTCTTTAGTTTGCAAACTTTATGCTCTTGGCCTTCAACTTCATAGCCTGGAGGTTGTTCAACACAAACCTCTTCTTTTAACACTCCATTCAGGAATGCAGATTTAACATCCATCTGATAAATCTTCCATTTGTGTTGTGCCACAATAGACAACACTGTTCCGACTATTTCCATCCTTGCTACAGGTGCAAAGGTTTCATCATAGTCTTTGCCTTGTTGCTGTTTGTAGCCTTTCAAAACAAGTCTTGCGTTGTTCCTGTCAATCTTTCGTTCAGCATTACTTTTGGTCTTATAGACCCACTTAACTCCAACGGCATCTTTGCCTTCAGGGAGGTCCACTAACTCCCATGTTTTACTCTTCTCAATTACACCAATTTCTTCATTCATTGCTTCAATCCATTTATCTTCATTTACAACATCTTCAAAATGAACTGGGTCATCAACATGACAATACAAAGCGAATAATGAATTCAAACCGGTATTGTTACTTAACTCTCCTTGTTCATAAATCTCATTCAGATTTCTGAATCTTGGTCTTCTTGGTGTGCTTGGAGTTCCATCCGAACTTGAGGGTATTCTGATCCCTATGGTGTGCTTGGAGAAGCACTTCCTTGACTTCTCAAGGTTGTTCGAATTCCAGCTTGTGGTGTGGTTTGTTGTACTTGTTGTGGTGGAGGAGGGGCCACCAAGGAAGGATTATTTGCTGCCGTCCCTTCCTCTTCTTCTTTGTGAGACACAATTGTCTTCACATTCACTGTCTTCTTTAAGCTTCCATCCCAAACTTCATCTTCAATGAACTGCACATCTCTGCTTACTATCAATTTCTTGGTGGATGGATTATAGAGTTTGTATGCTTTTGACTCATCACAATAGCCAATAAAGACACACTTCTCCCCCTTACTATCAAGATTCTTCCTTAGTTGATCTGGTACATGTGCATATGCTACAAAACTGAATACTCTCATGTGAGTGACAGTTTTCTTTTGACCACTCCATGCTTCTTTTGGTATTTTGTTCATGATGGCTTCAGTTGGGCATCTATTCAAGATGTAAACTGCGCAAGTGACAGCTTCTGCCCAATACTCATGCGGCAAGTGTTTTTCCTTCAACATACTTTTGACCATGTCAAGAATGGTCATATTCTTCCTTTCGGCAACACCATTTTGCTGAGGTGTATACCTCGCGGTGAACTGCTTTTGTATGCCATTCTCTTTGCAAAAACGCAGAAAGTCTTTGGAGATGTACTTTCCTCCTCTATCTGTTCTGAGCACTTTAATATAGTGTCCACACTACTTCTCAACAAGAGTTTTGAACTGGTGGAATTTCTCAAACACTTCACTCTTCTGTTTCAGCATATACACCCTTGTCTTTCTGATGTAATCATCAATGAAAGTTAAAACATATTTATTTCCGGAAAATGATGGTATTTGCATCGGTTCGCACACATCAAAGTCAACAATTTCCAAGGGTGCTTTTGCCCTTATACTCTTTCCTGCTGGAAATCTTTCTTTGTGTTGCTTGCCCAAGATGCACCCTTCACAAAGGCTGTCTGGTTTCTCTATAAATGGCAATCCCTTTACCATTCCCCTTCTATGCAACAGATTCAAGCCTCCGAAATTGAGATGTCCAAATCTCAAGTGCCACAACCAATTCTCATCTTTCACTTTCTCCTGAAATACTTCTTGTGTTACAGCTGCAATAGTTCTTCCTTCCTTCAAATCTACCCTGAGTTTGAGAGGAAACATTCTATTGTTGGTCATCTGCACCTGTGCAATGATCTTCTTACTTGGAGGTATGTCTCTGATTGTACACATATCATCTTTGAAGAACACATTGTAACCTTTGTTAATGAGCTGTCCAATGCTCAAAAGATTACATTTCAGACCAGGTACATAGTATACCTCCGGCACAATCATCTGTTCTCCATTTCTTGCTTGGATACTGACTCTGCCCTTACCCTTGACAGATATCTTACTATCAATTCCTGTTGTTACCTCAGACTTCACATTTTCATCCAGATTGGCAAACATTTCAATATTTCCAGTCATGTGATTACTACAACCTGAGTCTAAGAACCAAAAATCTTCTTGTTTGTCTTGTGCTATGTTACATGTTAACAGTACAATCTTTGGATTCTTATCTTCTTCATTTGTAAAATTAGCATTCTGCCTATTATTCATGTCACTTTGTTTTTTACTACATTCATTGGCGTAGTGCCCATATTTCTTACAATAATGACATTGGACTTGGGATTTGTCATACCTTTGTCCATGAGCTTGCTATTTGCTTGAACCTTCATCTTGGTTCTGATTGTAGCTCCTTCCGCTTGTGCTTGCAAGATTATTTCTGCCTTTGTTTTGGCTTCTTCCACGACCTCTGTTATTTGCTCTGCCTTGACCTTTTCCTTGGCCAAAAGACATCTGAGTCTTGAATGCTTGCTCAAAAGAGGAATCTGTTCCTCTACTCAGTCTATGTTCATGAGACATAAGAGAAGCACCGAGTTAATCTACTGTGAGCTATGAGAGATCCTTTGTTTCTTCTATTGCTACCACAATAGCTTCAAACCTTGAGGGTAAACTTCTCAAGACCTTCTCTACAATCCTTCTTTCTTCAAGAATCTCACCATGACATCTTATCTGGGTTATCAACCCAATAACCTGAGTGAAGAGTGAATCTATTGTATCAGATTTTTTCATGTTGAGTGTTTCAAAGTCTCTCCTCAACATCTGCAACTTTGCAGTCTTCACCTTCTCCATACCTTGATAGGCAGTTTTGAGAATATCCCATGCCTCCTTGGATTTTGTTGCTGCTGCAATCCATGGAAAAACACTTTCATGTACTAATTGGAAGAGAAAAAAGAGGGCTTTGGCATCCTTCTTCCTATCGCTCTTCAACTGGTCTCTTTCTGCTATTGTCAAAGCAGCCAATGCTATTGCATCTGCAAGTTCAGCATAGCCAATTTCAACCAACTCCCATATTCCTTGAGAAGAAAACAATGATTTCATTGTTATGGACCAATAACCGTGATTTTTCCCATTAAACTGTGGCAGTTGGGAATTTTTCAAACCAGTTCCAGCATCTGCCATATTAAGCTATATAAGTAAAGAAGAGATACTGACTATATAATTAAAAACAAGAAAAAAACTTTCTCTGCTGGAGAAAATCTGCTTAATAAGCTTCCTACAGCTCCTACAGTTAAAAAACAAACTCTGTTTTTGACTCACTGAGTGCCTAGACTAGCTCTGATACCATGTTGGAAATTTCTGTTAATTTCAAACACAAAAGAAATTGCACAGAGAACAACGCTCTGTTTTTAATACAGGATCTTAATCATAACAAAAAAAAATTGTTACAAAATAGTCTTCCTCTTCTGAGGGGTTACAACAGGAACGCTTCAGTTCCAGAAACTAATTTCACTATCTCAGCACTACTGTGTGTTTCAGAAATTTCAAAACTCTCTTACATTCTTCTAACATTAAAAAAAAGGAACTGCTGTTCATTACATTTATATGTTTAAAAACATATTTGATTTTAAAATGATAAGATAATAAAAATATCTTACCTATATTTACCAATCGCAGCAAATACCATTAATTACACGGCTGAAAATATCTTATCGGAATTTAATGCGTGGCCCATCACAATATCGCACCATCACATCGGCGGAAGAGAAAAGATGTGCCGCCGCTGCCATTAACCATTGAATCGTGTGATTTGTGATATGCGATCAGATCGCATCGCAAAATCGCAATCGCAGACAATCAAAGGGACGCGGCGAAGGTTGATAAGGAAATGTGCGATATGTGATCTGCGACTTGATCGTATCGCGGGGAACTCAAATGGAGGTTTTCTGGGAACAGAACATTGTCGTCGCTATCGCTCCATGGCAGTTTAAATTACCATTCCAACAAATATTTGACGAAAATCGTGCACCGGTGACCGTACCAAATTCGAAAAGATGAATTATTCCTTGTACCAAACCAAATCAACGAACTTACACATTTTTTTTTGCGAGTACAACCAAACTTGGTAGTTGT
This sequence comes from Pinus tabuliformis, assembly GCA_031772625.1. Taxonomy (NCBI): domain Eukaryota; kingdom Viridiplantae; phylum Streptophyta; class Pinopsida; order Pinales; family Pinaceae; genus Pinus; species Pinus tabuliformis. Next base: position 271,492,395 of record CM062805.1, read on the forward strand.
GGTTTAACTATGCGATTTCTCAAAGACTAGAACTTAGGAAACTAGAAGAGAACTCAATTTAGAGAGGGAGTGTGCATGAGAATTTTATTACTGGGCAGGCAAGTAATGACTAATTTTTTTTCTAGCAGGTGGTCATCACATGAAGATTATAGTCATTTCACCTATACTCACATTGCGAGAGCTCCTTCAACCATAAAAAGTACTATTACGACTTTATGTGGGTTTACCTTCAGTTATATAGTTCGGGACCAATTCCTTAACTAGAGGTTAAAATATATGAATGCAGATAGAAAAATATTTTTAGAAAAATATTTTCAAGATCTATGATGTGAAATTATTATTTTCCCATACGTTTCGAATTAATTAATGTGGTTTATTATCAAGACAAGATGGAGAAACTTTGATCCAACAAAGGTACAAAAAGAAAAAAAAAGTCTAAAGAATATAATTGTTAGAACAAAATATTAAAATTAACCAATATAACTATTGAAAAATAATAATAAATTAATATAAATAATTATGGTTATACAGAATCTATGACTGCAGATAGAAGTATCTTCCCTAAACCTAATGGCCTAGTCTAGAACAACATAAATCAAAGACTATCAAGTTTTCCTTAGTATAATTGGAGAATGAAAAGATGTTTACTTGTGATTCGTCACAATCTCTTCTCTCCCCTTTTCTTATTAGCTCCTATTGCTATAATTAGAACCTGCATAAAAAAACAACGGAAGAGAAATATCTATGAAATCTATGTAGTATTATTTAATTATTCTATTCAATGGATCAACATAGCATTGAAACACATGTACATAAGCATAACATATCACATGTAGAAAAAGGATATACTCTTCGTATTAAAATGGAAGGGAGAGAGTTTACCACCAAAAGTGAAAGCTAATCTTGTAGAGATCCTCCCAAGTTAACTTGTCCTTCCTTACCACAATATACACCTCAAAGCCACCCTAATGCATGGGAATGATATCTCTCTTATGATCAAAGTAGCAACATAAGGTTATGATTAGTCTCCAAATTCCAACCTCTAGTTTGTGGGTGTCAATAAATATATAGGAGAGGATGTTAGTTTATGAATTCTTATCCATTTACCAATCTAAGCCTGAGATCCACTCTTGATGGAATGATGACCTCAACGAATAATGGGTGAAAAATCGAAGGTAGGGAATATAGGATTTGATTTTCCTATCCAAGGTAAATGGTTTTAACAACTCTTGAAACCTCCTGGAAGAGGAAGCTTCAAGACTTTTTTTATTTTTTTGGAATTTCTAGAATCATCGCACCCCCAACAAGGGAAAGACCTACTCTGATTAGAGCAGGTGCAAAACTTGATAACCTACCACCCAAAGCAGGTCCTTAAACAGACAGGGTGCGTTAGGCCTTAAAATCACTAGAATGAAGTAGTCAAAGTCAGAAACTCAAGGATTTCAGAGAGTCATGCTTAGGGTTTTGTATAGGGATGATGACAAGGTGTTCATGGATGTTTAATGGATCTAATTTGTAGGCCTATTGACCAGATATGGAAAAATTGTCTATAACAGATTCCCCCCCTAAAGCGCAAAGATAGAAAAAGTGGTTGATGACTGATGTGCTGTGATGCAGGAAAGTGTTACCTCTGTGGATAGAGGCAACCCCTCTAGCCCTAGAGTGGGTCTAGTCACAGCAAAGACAAAACAACAATTGATTCCCTTAAATAGTCATCATTGGAGGCCTATCTCTAACTAGTGGTTAATAAAGTTCTGTTGCACTGCCCCAGCTTCCTTCTCCTTCTCCTTAATGAGCAATCAACCTGAAACACCACAAGAAAACAACAGAGCATGTAACCAAGACACAACAATAATCTATTTACTCATAAAGTCAATAAATCATGAGCTATCAAGTAAATTACATACAAGACATAGGGGATCATCATTGATTGTATTAATAATAAATCAAGAGCAAAGCTTACAACCAAGTCTTCATGTCACAAGCCTTCTTGGAGGGTATGGCCAGTATGTTTCTTCAAGGATTCACTCTTTAAGGATGGGTCTCCCAAACGGGCAATATCTCTCTCTCACTCATAAGATTTAATAAAAAGTTAAGGGCACTCCACCACCTCTTACAAACTCTAAGAAATGCCACACTTGTCACACTCACACCAAAGCTATCTATCAAACTCAAAAGCACTAACAACATTTTCCAACCAAAAGAACTACTAACTAGCTAATCATAGCAATGGTGAGTGCTTTTATATGAGGAGGAGCCTCCATGAGATGAGGGAGAGGGAGCTTATCCTCAAAGGATGTTGCACAAAAGACGGAACTACCATTTGAGAGTGGGAAGGGTGACCCAAACGGACCCAACAACTAGGTCTAGAGACATCTAGAAGGCCGACTATTGGAACAAATTTGTCCAATCTAGATAGTCTCTAGTCGTAAACTAAGTCTCCGCGACGGCATCGCTAGGAGGCAATGCACATAGACCCATCATCTCTATATAGCTCATAGCCTCACACCAAGCCTAGAAATCTGACCGTCGCGGGAAACAGATGTACACCTACGACGGAGTCAGGATGAGACCGTTTATGACGTGGGATCCTCACGTATATTAAGGATTTACTCGCAACGAAGCATAAACTTCGGGAATGAGGGTAAATTCGCAGAATTAGAGAGCATTTTCTTAATCTTCTTATATTGGTGCGAAGATATGAGCATGTTTATTTGAGACATGACACAACAGAGGGACTGAGATGAGGACAGTGACAAATTACTATGTAACAGATGCCCCCTAAAGCATGAAGCTCGAGAGAGTGGAAGGGGTGAAATGCTTTACGAAACTGTCTAAACTAGAACACCACCTTTAAGAACCTGCAGGCGCAAGTACAATTGGTATCTCTGATAGTGAAATACATGTAGTGTAGGCATGGGCGTAGCCATCCAAAAGGCATATGAAACTTGGTCTGTGGTATGGATGCATCCACCCAGTTGACAAGGACATGATAATGATAAAGGTATGGTCACAGCCATCCATGAAGACTCAAGTATGGTCGTAGCCATCCATCAAAGGGTCATATATGTAATCATGAACCAATCCACGCAGCTCGAACATATGTAATCTTAGTTTGGGGTCTTGGAACCCATCCGATCATAGTACAAATTCTAGCATGCGAACAGATGTGCTAAGGTTGAGCATGATAGGAAGTCACTTGATTACCGACCAATGATGAAAACCATTAACAAGCGCGAGAGAAACCACCAATAATGCCAATGGATCTCAAGGTACTGTCCAGTAGAATCCACTAAGTGTGAAAAATGAGTTGAAGTCGAACACTCGTGGAATCACCCAATCGAGGACCAATGATGAAAGTCTATCATCAGGCATGAAGAAATTGCCATTGAAGCATGCAAGGTCCAAGGTACTAAAATGAATCTCTAGATCAATCTCCATGATAATGAGCTGCTATTGAAAGGAGACGATCCGTCGTAGGAGGGCCATAATGTTTCCCCTATCAACGACATGAGATAAGGAACAAGTGGTAGACGGTGAAGTAGAGTATCAGAGGAGGAGGTAAGGGCGTAAACTGCAGAAGGATTATACTCTTGAACATATCAGTGACATGACACTAGAATGAGGCAGCATTTTGGTACCAAGGGATCAGAGGCTTGATGGAGACAACATAGATTAGATGGAATGAGGCAAAATGACAACCCAAAACCCCGGAAGGCCAAGTGACGATGTGTGGATATTTTAACCCAACTAGAAGCAAAAGTGTCGATGTTCAAGAGTGACTAGCTGCTGTAGGTAACCAATGATGACATCCAAATTTCTCCCCCAACATTGTTGGTGAGTACCCCAATTATTTTTGAAAACAAGCTTGAAGGGGATAGCATATGCTTGTAATATAAGTTCAACCTTCGAATGAATCCAACCTAATGATAGTTTAAAGAGCCCTAGGAAGGAGAAGCTCGAGTCTCGTCATGGTGACGATTCTAATGTCGTCAGGGTTTAACGAATCCGACATAGGTAAAACTCAAAGTCTTTTTCATGTTTAGAGAGTTTGAAAAAGACATGGAAAAGGAAACTCTAGGGCAGTCCTTCCTCATAAATTTGTGTCCCTTGAGCCCAAAAAAGTATAAAATAATACTCGAGAGAACCGCTTTACTATTACGATCAAAGATTACTTTTCGTAATTAGTGGCCTCAATCCGAAAAAGTAGAAAAGCGATCAATGACACGATGTTTCATAACTAATATCGAACTTGAAACGACAAAATTCCGGCAATCCTTTCACGTTTATACGGTAAAAAAAGATCTTAAAGTGGACCGCCTTTTATTTCATCTAACGAGTCAAAAGGAATAACTCGGAAATCTTTTCATATTTTACGAGTCAAAAAAGAGCTTAAAGGTGACCCTTCCCAGAGGAACGAGTGGTATAAAAGGTAGCAACTGGTTCCGACAATGGTGAAACTGCTCAAACATGTAATGGTCAAGAGGCTAGGTAATAAGACCACTCATCACTGTAGTCCCTTAGAAAAGGGAAAAAAACCAAGTGAAAGCATATGATCGGCCAAAGAGATGGTGGCGATGGAATGAAACAACCGAGGTTCATCTAGCAGAATTTAGTAGATAAAAACAACAATCATGAGATGTAAATCAGGTATGGGTTCATTTTTACACAAGATTGAACCATGGAGAACTCTACTTGTTATAAGTTCACATGCCCCCAACATAATGACTCAAATCGAGGTACATGCCCCCCAAGCTTCATTGCATTCAATGAGGTGGATGGAATGAAGGTTCACTTTCGAGATCTTAGAAAGACTCGACTTGGATTTTACGAGATCTTAATCAAAGACTCGATTCGGAAAGGGATTTGTTTCATTTTTTAATGAGGTTGACATAGTAAAGGAAATATCCTCATAAACCGTGTTTCATTTTTTAATGAGGTTGACACAAGATCAAGAACTTTCCTCAAAAATGCTTGATTCATTTCTTAACGAGGTTGAGATTGGAACAAACCATCCTCAAACACCTTGTTTCATTGTTTAACGAGCTTGACCCAAGATAAGGTACTATGCTCCACACCTTGGTTTACATTTTTCAATGAGGTTGACAAACAAACAAGAACTCTCCTTGGAACTGCTTATTTCATGGGTCATACGAGAACATGGCTCCCAAGAGGTCTTCACAGGAGGGAAGAAATGCACTCTGGGAGGAATACATGTCATGAGGCACAAATGACAGATCGGGTTCCAATGCCCACAGTACATGATGTACGAGACCATCTGCATGATCATCAGTAGATGCAGAGATGGAAAGGTTAGCCACATAATTGACCTACGGCTGGGAAGGTATTTCTTGCGAGTAAGAACGGATAGGGGATGACAACTACATAGGAGGCACCAGGGGACTAAAGAACGATAATTAATCTATGGTCACCATTCTTCCATCATGTGGAAAACAAACCACACGGGAAAGTGAAGAGACAAGGGCCCCCATGGCATAAACATAGTCACGGCCAAGGAGAAGACTAAAATCTAAAGCACCTCGGACAACCATCATGTCGATACAGATAGTTTTGCCTCCCAATGTAAAAGGAAACTTCAAGAGGATCCCTAAAGGTTGACTAGTCCCTCCATCAAATGCCAATAGATTCTGCATGATTGGCGCACACTGTGGGGAACCGAAAGCTTGCCAAGTAGTGAAAGGCATGATGCTAACCGACGCAAGCTCATCCAAGACAATGCCATGTACTGCCTTATCATAGGCATGTACTGTAATCTAGAAAGGCACGTAGGATGGAAGGCGAAATGCAGTCAAATGACTCTAGTCGAAGGAAATGACTGAACTACTTGGTGGGGGTATTGTATGATTGTACCCATACTCTACAGGAACCGAAGAAGGACCCTCTGAATTAGCTGGGATAGGAGGGTCATTCTCGGACTCAGGAGAATCTGGCGAGATGAGAAGAACATGAGCAGTGTAATCATGATGCTCTTCTAGAACAAAGTGATCAACAGGTAGTGAATCCAAGTTGACACTCTTTCCGACCAATGGTTGGTTAGGAATAGGCTGAGCACATCCAGGTTTAGGAAGAGAAGGGTGGACAAGAGAAGAATCTAAGTTAATCTCTTTGTCAACCGGGAGAGGGTCTTAAGAGAGCCTTTGATAACCAACTAGAAGAGGAGGTGAAGAAGCTGTAATACTTTCCAAAACACCTGAAGCTTTATCCATGAGTGGACAAAGGTGAAGGGGATGGCTGCCTTCACATAGCCTAAAGGGGAATCGAATCTTCCCTTTCTTCTTATTGTTGCTAGTTGATAAGGTAGCAATGCTATGAGCTACCAAGGACGATGAGGGATGAGCCGGATCATGAGACCATACTTATAAGATCCTAGGGATGCCAGGATAATCATGAAGAAGATGGTCACCCTTGCAAAATTTACAAGGAAACTTAACCTTCTGCGAAGGAGCAGAGGGTGTTCCAACCTGAGATGTACTCCGGGAAATAGTTGCATGGGTGGCCTCGCGCTTATCGAACTTCTTCTTCTTCTTTTATTCTTCTTCTTATTCTTAGTCTCCTCGTTACTAGATATGGAACTTTCACCAGGAGAAGGAGGAGAGGAAGGAGGAAAAATAAGGGAAGAAGGTGCAGGCTCAGCCTTGGAATCAACATTTCATGTTTCAGACGAAGGAGACGGTGGAACAGAAGTCATGACGCTCGAGACCACCAAGGTTGAAAACAACCAAACGAGCAGGCCGATCGTTAACCTAGGCAAAGAAAACATTGCAATGTATGGAGCACCAACATTTCCAAAAGGTGGAAATGGACCAGGATTTCCATCTGGGGGAAGACCTTAGCTAGTAGACTCAAGGGATGTTTCCATCGGGAATGAGCCTGAAAAACATTCTTATCACAACCAAGAACTCGAAATGTTACCAAGAATATTTCGTTGGTACTAAATTTTATGACGTAGGAACAAAATTTTACCTTTTCATGTTTCAAGAGTCGAGAAAAGGATGAAAAGATGACTCTAGTCACCTTTGAATATTTAATGAGCCTGAAAGGACAAGTGCTTAGATGGACCTTTTCTTTTAAGGAGTCCGAAAAGGAATGAAAGTGACTACTCTGGAGAATTAGGCAAAAGATTTACCAAACAACCAGTAAAACTACATATACACCTTGACGATCATATGAAAAGCAAGGACTTTCCGTACGACAGTCAATCTTCTCGAATGTTGTGTTCGGTGCATTATGGTTTGCAAGGCAGCAGACACGGCTTTGTAAGGATATAGGATGATAACCTAGTGGGGCCTCCCAACATATACTCGACAGTACTAGGAATCACCAGCAAGTCCATACTACCAGCTATTGAGTCACAGAAGGAGGAATCACCCAACCTTAAGTGAAAGCAATAGTGACTAGGTTTAACGACGTCGGAGCACGTCTCTAGTCTAGACCTCTAAATAATGTGCGTTATGTTCCAATGCCTTGTTAGGTTCATTCAGTCCATTTTAGAGTTGATCTTGAATTATGTTTCAATTTCCAGGCCTTACCGTATATATATCAAAACCTAGGATGAAGCTAGAATGAGTAAAGCATCTTTCACTTCGATGAACACCTGCTTGCAGAAAGGTAGAAAGATCATTCCAAGACCAAGACAAAACCAAGATCAGCAAATGAAATCACTAAGAGACACAATGCATAAACACATTAATTCCTACAGTGCGTCGATACTACTAATGACAGATTTAAAGTTTGCCTTCGAGTTTCCCAAACATGAAAACTTGAAATGCAAATATACTTTCACTTTCGTATACTAAATGAATGCAATCTTTTGATTTTGATAGCTTTGAATTCTAAAGAAACAACCAAGCAAGTGCAAACCGATTGATCCAAACAATTGCAATCTATGTCTGGTAGTGAAAAATTGAATCAATTCCAAACTTGGTTCAATAATTGGTGCTAAGCATCAACTAGCAAGAAACAAGCAATGGAAAAACCTCAAGGAAACCAAGAAGACGATTGCAGATGAACCTTGGACAGACAAGCAACCAATCCAAGTAATTCAAAACTTGAAAAAGCTAGGCCACAAAGCCAAAAATATAAGATTCACTCAATGAAGCCAAAGAGCAAGTGCCTTAACCAGAAGCAATTAAAACAAACTAATAGGCAAGAGAAAGAAAACAAGGGATTAAGCAGAATGGTGAATTTAGGAGGTAGAATTGAAAAAACAATTCCACAGGAATCGTCGCAGGCGTAACACCAGCAACTAGGGATGATCAGCGACTAGCCACAACAATAAAGCAATATCATCGCGAGAGTACAAATCTCTTCTGCAATGGGTCGATTTCAGGAAACATCATGATTGTACGACAAAATTCAGCGACGCACAGACTTTTAAAACAGAGACAAGGCGACATTGGCATGACTGTTAAGATTTTTCCAGTGACAAACTTAAAAGCAATGAAAGATGAATGAAAAATCCCAAACAAAGACCAGTCTATCCTCACAGACAATAAAGGCCTTTTCCAGATTGACCCATGTACCCAAAAGGCTGATGGTTCAACCCAAAAATTCAAAAGACACTAAATCAAAATCAAACAAAAGCAAACAAGAAGAAAAACATACAAAGGACTCCCCAGTGGAGTCACCAACTTGTGATGCAGGAAAGCGTTCCCTCTTTGAACAGAGGAAACCCCTCTATCCCTAGAGTGGGTCTAGTCACAACAAAGACAAAACAATAATTGATTCCCTTAAATAGTCATTGTTGGAGGCCTATCTCAAACCGGTGGTTGATGAAGTTCCGTCGTGCTGCTGCAACTTCCATTTCCTTCTCCTTAATGAGCAATCAACCTGAAACACCACAAGAAAACAGTAGAGCACGTAACCGAGAAACAACAATGATCTATTTACTCATAAAGTCAAGAAATCATGAGCTATCAAGCAAATTACATACAAGCCATAGGGAATCATCATTGATTGTATTAGTAATAAATCAAGAGCAAAGCTTACAACCAAGTCTTAATGTCGCAAGCCTTCTGGAAGGGTCTGGCCAGTATGTTTCTTAAAAAATTAACTCTTCAAGGATGGGTCTCCTAAACAAGCAATATCTCTCTCTCACTCATAAGATTTAATACAAAGCTAAGGGCACTCCATAACCTCTTAATAACTCTAAGCAATCCCACACTTGTCACACTCACACCAAAGCTATCTATCAAACTCAAAAGAACTAGCAAAACTATCCAGCAAAAAGAACTACTAACTAGCTGATCATAGCAATGGTGAGTGCTTTTATAGGAGGCGGAACCTCCATGAAATGAGGGAGAGGGAGCTTATCCTTAAGGGAGGTTGCACAAAAGATGAAACTACCATTCCAGAGGTGGAAGGGCGACCTAAACTGACCCAACAACTAGGTCTAGGGACATCCAGAAGGTCGATTATTGGAACAAATTCACCCAATCTGGATAGTCGCTAGTTGTAAACTAAGTCTCCACAACAGCATCACCATGAGGCACTGCACGCAAACCCATCGTCGCTATATATAGCTCATAGCCTCGCGCCAGACCTATAAATCTAACTATCACGGGAAACACATGTACACCTGCAACGGAGTTGCGATGAGACCATTTATGACATGCGATCATTACATATATTAAGGATTTACTCACAACGAGGCAGAAACTTCAGGAATGAGGGTCAATTTGCAGCATCAGAGAGCATTTTCTTAATCTTCTTATATTGGTGGGAAGATATGAACATGTTTATTTGACACATGACACAGGAGAGGGATTGAGATGAGGACAGTGACAAATTACTATGTAACATGTGCTTTGCCTTGTGACAAGTCTGTATCAAGAACAACTGGTTAGATTATTATCTTTACAATACATTTTCATCATGATATTTTTGCTAAGGGAGGCATGCCCATGCTCATCACATAAGCTAACATTGCATGTACAATGATTAAGAAGACATGTCCACTCATGACAAAGTGTGGAACCATGATTGGATGACTGTTGATATGATCATAACCGTCATACATTGTGATCTTGTATTAATCCTAAAATCACAGTCAAGATAGATGGAACTATATCTGGGGTCTTCTATCTAGTTCACCCAATCGTCTAATGTACGATTCTAACCATGCAAACTAAAGGAGCTAAAGTCGAACATAGAAGACATCATCTAATTATCTTCCAATCATGTAAGTCATTAATAAACATGAGAGAAACAAGCAATTTTGTTAATGGCTCTCAAGGTTCTACAGCACAATCCGTATGGTGTGAATGAATGATTTGAAGTTGAATACCACACAAAATTTGTCCATCGAAGGTCAATGATGAAAATCTATCGCCGAGAGAAGGGAAAATTACCATTGATGTATGCAAGCCCCAAGCTTCTGAAGGAAGAGTTTCTAAGCCAATGTCATAGATAATGAGTTGATCTCAACAAGAAGAAACCGGTTGCAGGAGGGCCATGATCTATCCCTCATCAATGACACGAAATGGGTATCATGATTTAAGACATAAATACTTTGATGTGGACCTAGTTCAGGAACGACATACATGGAATAAAGGCTTAAGAGTATCATAGGAGATATCAATTAATTGACTTCTCTTGAACACATTGGTGACACTAAATGGAGTTGGAAGCATTGATCCAAAACCAAAACTGAGGTTCCGAAATGGTGTGATTAACCAAAATACAAGCAAATTGCACAATCCAACAACCACAGAGATGAGGTGGAGTGTTGCATTTCTGAATTTCTAGAATCAGTGCACCCCAACAAGGGAAAACCTACTGTAATAAGACCATGTGAAAAACCAAGCAGCCTACCACTCAAAGCAAGTCCTTAAAGAGCAACAGTGCGTTTGGCCTTCAAAACACTAGAATGAAGCAGTCAAGTTCAAAAAACAAGGGATTTAAGAGAATCATGCTTAGGTATTTCTGTGGGGATGATGACAAGGTGTTTTTAGATGTTGATGGATCCAGTTTGTAAGCTTATTGATGGGATATCACAAAATGAACTATAACAATTATTATAATTATTTATACTATTTATAAAAATGAGGTAGGAGGATAATATTATTAAAAAGGGGATAAGATAGTATTGGAAGAATAAACATATGAAAAAGGGGAAATAAGATAGTGTTAAGGATAAGTAGGATAAAAATAAAGAAAAACAAATAAAAATATTAATCATATGTTAATACCCTAGAATAAATATTAACCATAAAATATTAGGAGAAAAATGAAACAAGTATAAAAATAAGGAAAAGGATAGTATTAAAGATACAAATAAAAATAAAAAATAAAAAAGAAAAATTAAAAGATAATAAATATAATTAAATATTCTTTTTTCTTGTGGAAAAAGTGGTAATTTTATTCATAAGATAAAATTACATTTTGTAGATGCTAAAGAGCATATGCAAAGGTTCTGTTCCAGTTTTTGCCGAAACCAAAAGATGCAGAAAAATAAAAATAACAAAATTGGAGTAGGTATTGTTTTCTCCCTTTCTTCTTCTCCACCTTGCGCCATCCACACGTGTTGGGGGTATTTGTTGCAATAGAAAGCTGATTATCTATTATGATTGTGGGATAATCCTTGTCCGACTCCGATCCTTCTGATCCCTGAGTTCTCTTGTTGCCAAGTGTTTCCTTGCCTGTTAGCTGGGAACCTTGTTGCTGCATGGGATTGTTGGGGACTTCTTCTTCTTTTTGTGTGATGTCCTGAATAGTTTGTTCTTCTTCTTATACATCTTGTTCTACATTCTCTGCAGCATCTACTTCCGTCACCAAAGGTTCTATATTTTTCCACCCTTTTGGCTTCCTCTGTTGCTGCTTGCCCCTATTGGGAATGTTTTTGACATGTGGACATGCACTAAGAAAGTGACCCATTTTTTGTATCTGAATGCTATGTTTTCTTAGTCCAAGGGTTGAATCCACTGTGTATTGTTCAAATTCAGGATTATACTTTCTAGTAGGTCTTAGCTTAGGTCTACTTTGATGCATATTCTAGCAGAAGTAAATATTCCCTTTATGCATCTCTCTGAACCGGTCTTTATGAATTTCCCAAGAGTATTTCCAATATCGTTTAATGCCTTGTGATGCCAGAAATGTAAAGTGAGTTTATGCAACCTAACCCAGACTCGCATCTTTGATACCACCATTGTGTTGGCATCGAATTCTGGAAACCATGGGGTGATGAATAGTTTGGAACTGCCCCAGAACCATGGCCCCTGGTTGACAACAAAATCCTTTTCCTCTTCTATGTTAAATCTAACTATGAAGAACCCATTGGGGCATAAGTAGATTTTGCAATTTGTTGTCCAGACAATATGGATCCATTGATGCAATATGTCAGATCTGAGCCAAAAACCATTAAATCTGCATATTACTGCATATATTTTTAGATCTGTGTGTATTGTATTTACCTTTGGTATATCGATGGTGAGGGATGGGGTCTCAAGTGCTTGCTCTACAATGTAGGGCCCCGAAGATAAAGTGGCATCTGTGGGATTGGTCTGTGCCTTCCCTTTTCCCTTGACTACGTCCTTGAAAGTCCCTGTGTTCTTCGAGCTAGCTCCCAAGCATCCACCCCATAGTCGGAGGTTTATGGTGATGGTTGTATCAGATATTATGTTGTAGTCTTCGAGGGTATGATTGTCCTGTAAACTATATCCCTTATAGATTATATTTTGTGCATGAGCTGGTATGCCGAGGAAGCTTTGTATTTTAACTCGCAGATCCCAGATCTTGCAACCTTGCCATAGTCTTAGGTAGTGGTGTCTACTGTCTCGTGATTTGATAAAGATCTATGTAAGTTTTACGGTTATAGGATCTGTCTCCGCCTTTGTGTGACCTCTTTCTATTACCCATGGCGAAATGTTATAAAACCCTATCTCATACATAAACCATCTGTATTTCTTGGTCCAGGGTTTTTGAATTGTTGGATCGTGGCATATCTAGTTATTGTAAGCCAGATCAGTCAGGTCAATGGCAGATCTAGGGTATATATGCCTTTACACTATTGGAATGAGCTACCCAGATCTTATCAACAATCTTCCAGTTACTTCCATAGTAGATCTAGTGTGTAGTCTGGAAAATCCAACACATTCAACATCAATAGACCCATTTCCCCTTCTATTATTGCTCTGAGGAGCTGGTGTTCCTCCGCATCACTATAGGTGCCTTGCCTTATCCCCTTCTGCAATGTTCATGTGTTCTGCAGCTTCTTTTAACCCTAGTTTCAAGCCCTCCCCTCCTCCGTAACCACGTGTCTTTGTAGCTGTGGGGTTCCTAGCATAGACATAAGTAGCGAGCATGGCTTCTACCCAGCTCATGCTACCAGAGATCTTGGGCACACATAGATCTGCTGGCCGGAACCAGATCCGCGTGAGGGGAGAGTTGGGCAAGCTCATGCCTAGAATCGTTGTTCCCTTCGAGCAGAGGTGAGCCATTTCCTTCGAGCGGAGGCGGGAAGAGGCGACCAGTAGGATCCAATCCTCTTTTCAAATATAATTAAATATTACATTAGTACTTTAAGATTAAAAAATAAATGAAAAAATTAAGAATAATAAAATATAAATAAATGTAAAGATATTAAATAAAATATTTAATATATATATATATATATATTTATAACATTAACAATGAATAATAATATTATAAATATATACATATACATATAATATAATATAAAATATATAAAAATTAAAATAACTAAATATAATACTAAATAAGGATTAAAGTAAAGATTAACAAAAATAAATAAATAAAAACAATTCAATAATTATAGAAAACAAGGGAAAAGACAAGAAAATATATGGAACTTAAGAAGAAGAGAACTTTAAGGAGAGGATGGAAATCTCAAAGATATTACCTATGTCTCTCTTGTGAAAAAAATTGTTGAAAGAGAGAAAGCTTTTGGAAAGAAGACAACCCCTGAATCTTCTGAAGAGGTTGTGTGCCTTGCTCATAAATAAAAGAATCTTGCCCAAGATTTTTCCAAAGGAAGAGGTGGTCGAAGAGAAAGAGGAAGATATTTCAGAGTCAAGGGGGGTAGACACTCTCAAGGATAAAAGGCAGATTTGCACTGCATATGCTGCAAAAGAAGTGGATCACTTGATGCCTCGACATGTAAGTTACCTTGGGACAAAATTGAGCAACAAATAAACCAACCCAAAGGTAAAACTAATGACACAGGAAAAGGTAAAGAACCTGAGTCCACTCATTATGTTGTAGCACAATGTAATATCGGAGTAAATGAAGATTTATTTAATGCTTCACTTGCTTCTTGGAAAAATGATTGGTTTCTTGATTCAGGAGCAACTTGCCACATGACTCATAGAAAATATTTTTTTGAAGAATTTACTAACAATGTTGATGGAGCAGTATACTTTGTAGACCAATCAAAACTCAAGCTATCATGGCTTGGCACAATCAGACTTAAATTGCCTAGTCTTCCAGACTTTCTTCTACATCATATTCTATATCTCCCATAGATGAATAGAAACTTGTTGTCCTTGGTCCACATCTGCTAGCAAGGTCACTCCATTCATATGTTTTATGGCAAGCTTGAGGTGAGAAAAGCATCCGACCACTCACTTTTCATGAGGGGAATAGAAGAAGAAAGGCTTCTCAAGCTGTAGGGTACCTCCGCTCGTGCACAACATTTCTCATACAACTCTCATTATGAAGAGGGTACACTTCCATCAAGTTTATTATGGCATGCTAGATTTGGAAATTTGAACTATGACAACCTCCACTTGTTGAAGAAGAATGACGTTACTGGTTTGCCTACAATTCCTAGGAAACTTAAGCAATGTGATTCTTGCATTCTAGGAAAGCATAGAAAATAGTCTTTTCATGATTCACATTCAAGAGCACATAGCAAACTTGAAGTCGTTCATTCAGATTTATGTGGTCCAATGTCTGTTCCTTCTGCAAATGGAAATAAATATATGATGACATTTATGGGTGACTACACCAGAATGTGTTGGGTTTATTTATTGAAGAACAAATCTGATGTTTTTCAAACATTCAAGAACTTTCATACATGGATCAAAAATGATGCACAATCTCATACTAACTCTATTCACACTGATAATGGAAAAGAATACACTTCAAATGAATTTGAAAACTATCTTCGCCAACATGGGATCAAACATCAAACAACTGTGCCTTATTATCCCCAATAGAACATTGTAGCTGAAAGATTGAATAAGACAATATTAAATCTGGTGTGCTCCATGATGTTTTTCAAAAATGCAAAATTGATGTTTTGGGCTAATGCAGTTCTGTGTGTTGTATATATAAAGAATAGATGTCCATCTAATGCTATCAGAAACAAGACTCCTTATGAAATATGGTATGGGCACATTCCTTCGGTAAAGCATCTCAGGCTCTTTCGTTCCACCTGTTATGCCTTGATATCAAAGGTACATAGAAACAAACTTGGTGTAAGAAGTCGTAAGTGTATATTCCCGGGGTATTAAAACACCTCCAAAGCATATCGTCTCTATGATGAAGTAAATAAAAGGTTTGTTGTATCTCGAGATGTAATCTTTCTTGAATCATCCAAAACTGACAATGTTGTTGAGCGGTAACTTGATCGCTTGGATAGATTCGTAAATGCAAAATCATTTCAAGAATTTGATAATCAAATTCCACATTTTGAAGGGGGGATTCCTATACTAGATCAACCTGTGGAATCTTCGTCTGAAGAATTCTCTCCCCCCATGAAACTCCAACAGCGAATGATACTTTAAGTGATGTGATTGATAAAATTGGGAGACTCAATATTGATTTAGTCCCAACTCAATCAACGGAGTAGCCTGGACCATCTGAGAAAGGTCCCCCAAAGTGGCTGATAAAGATACTTGAAAGTGTTCATCCTGATGAGGTTGGAAAGGTAGGAACTAGAAATTCAAACCAGCAAAATGGAGGTGATGTAGATGACTTTGATTCACCTATTGATATGAATGTTTCTTATGATTGTGAATTGAATTTGTTTACATATTTTGAACTAACTTCCTTCAAAGAAGTTGCTTCTCATGATGAATGGAAAGAAGCAATGAAAAAGGAGTATGATGGCCTGATAAAGAATGGCACTTTGAAGCTGATTGATCCTCCATTAGGAACCAAACCAATTGGATGCAAGTGTGTCTACAAGAACAAGTATAAAGCAGATGGCTCACTTGACAAGCAAAAAGCCAAGCTTGTGGAAAAAGGTTTTGCACAAAAGGAAGGTGTCAATTATGAGGAGACTTTTTCCCCCATAGCAAAATGGGCTACCATCCACACACTCTTTTCCCTAGCAACCAAGAATGGTTGGAAAGTCCATCAAATGGGTGTAAAAACTGCTTTCTTGAATGGAGATCTAAAAGAGAATGTTTTTATCTCACAACCTGAAGGATTTGCGGTGAAAGGACATGAACATAAAGTATGAAAACTTGTGAAATCCTTGTATGGCCTCAAACAAGCACTGCAAGCCTGGTATGAAAAACTAACTGAGCATCTTCTGAAACTCAATTTCAAACATTATGATCCTGATGATGCAACTTTATTTGTCAGGAAAGTTGGAAAAACAATTGTATATCTTGTGGTATATGTAGATGACCTTTTGATGACAGGGAACAATGAAAGCTACATTGCATGCATAAAGAAGGAATTGAGGAAAGGTTTTGAAATGAAAGATTTGGCTATGTTCATTACTATCTTGGTATTGAAATAACTCAACATCTGAAGTCCATATTTCTTTCTCAAAAGAAGTACACTGGAGATTTTTTGAATAGGTTTGGCATGACAGAATGCAATCCTCTTACTACTCCAATGGAACAAAAATTAAAGCTCACATCCATTGAAGGAAAAGAATTTGAGAATGCAAAAAATTATAGATAGCTTGTAGTAATTCTCAACTACCTAACTACTACCAGACCAAACATTTCTTTTATTGTTGGAATCCTCTCTAGGTTTATGAAAAAGCCTTGTGAGGGACATTGGTTTGCTGCAAAAAGAGTTCTAAGGTACTTAAAAGGAACTCAAGACTTTGGAATCAAGTATACATAGGTGGACGACTTCAGCTTGATTGGATACTCTGATTTAGACTTCGATGGAGACAAATAAACTGGGGTATCTACTTCAGGTTATGCTATGAATCTTGGATCAGGAGTTGTCTCCTAGAGATCATGCAAAAAATCAGTTCCAATAGATTCCACAACAGAAGAAAAATATGTGGCAAAAGCTGATGCAAAAAAAGAAATTGTGTGGCTCAGGAAATTTTTTCAAGACTTTTAGGTAAAACAAGTACAATCGACTCCACTCATGATTGATAATACCTCAGCAATAAAGTTGGCCAAGAACCCAAGGTTCCATGATTGAACGAAGCACATCAATGCTAAATATCATCTGATTTGACATCATGTTGAGGCCAAAACAATCCATCTCCGCCATTGTTCCACTAATGAGAAAATTGTAGACAACTTCACCAAAGCGCTTGGAAGAGAAAAGCTTGAAAGATTCAGAACGATGCTTGGACTCACCAACATCCCTTCATATTAGGGGATGAATGTTGACACCTAATCATCAGGATTGGGTGAATAAGTGTAACTAATGTAAATAAATAATGGAAAATATGAAGAGTCACAAGGAGATGAAATGAACAGTCTCTCCCTTATGTATATAATAAAGACCAACATGAATGAATGTAACAAATTGATTTTGAGGAGTTACTTCTTGTTCTGACAGTGACTTTATTTTTTAACTTGATTGACTCTTTGAACTTCTTGTGATGAAAATGAGAGATCCTAGGAAGGACAAAAGCATCCTTAATGAAAATATGATGTTTTTTTTTAACCGAATGTTCAACAAGAGCTAAAGAGTAGGAGAAATTATGTCTAATGTTTTCAATGTGGTCCAGAATTCTACACTTGATAGACCAACCATTCTCACTTATATAAGGCTTCCTGTAAGAACAAGGGATCATGTAAACCCCCTTACTGTTAGAGGGGTTAATTCAGTGTTTGACAAACCTAAGACATGTTTTCATAGTATTAAGTGTCTTAAAAGAGATATTGTTCTTCTTAAAATTATGAAACAACTTTTCCATTGTTCTTTGAATAAAAGGAAAATGAATAGTGACAATCATACCATTACGATTAGCCTTAGCTCTAGGTTATTTTTCTACTTTTTGGAATGCTTTCAAGCCTTGATGATTACTATAACCATTGTTCATAAAAACCTTTAAAAGATGAGTCTTCTCATTGCTAATATGAATAGAATGAGATATCCTAAGGGATTTGGTAGAAAAGGTGTTTAAAACACCGAATTTTTGATTTGGGTGATGATGGAAATTAGCATAGAGATATTATTCAATATGATTTTTCTTGAAAAAAACATGATAAATGATAAAACCATTTTCTTTCCTGATGATAAAAACAACAACAACAAAAAAAAAGAGAATGGTGTCATTAACTTCAATCTCCGTGGTAAATTTAATAAATTAGTATTATCACAAAGTTATTGATACTCTAAAAAGAAAATTTCCAATGGAAATTACAAGTCTAGGTGCAATGGTCAACATGATTATTTAATTGACATCAAACTCTCATACAAAAGTTTATTCAATCTTTAAAAGTATACTTTTAAAGAGATGATATCTTTTTCAACTAAAACTTTATTTAATCTCAGTTAGATTTCTTTTTATCTCCTAAGAAGACACTTAGACAATAAAAAACCTCTTGTCCAAAAGTTTCAACTATTTCTCGGCAAAAAAAATTATTTAAATCCAAAATGTGCAGCAAATAAAGGTAGTAAAGTATATCACAATTGAAAAAACCCACAACTCAATAATGGTGTAATCTTTTCATTCTCTGAAGATTCCTCCATTAAAATCATTACTGATGTGCTCATCTCCCACTTTAATTTGTACTGATATAAAAATATATATATTTTTGTTAAAATATTCCATTTCTTATTATTTTTGTTTGAACTTGATAATTTCACCATTTTGGATGAAAATTCAAAATCCAAGTTACAAAGACAAAAATAGCAAAAACCATAATGTTTCTTCATGGTATCTTCTTAAAAGGGCATTTTTTAGCTTTCTTGGCAGTGATTATATGCAATAGAAAATTGGTACCCACAAAAATGTGTTGATGTGGCACTAGTTTTTTTATGCGATATTTTAATTTTTTATATCATTTTAATAAGAAAACTCGCTCAAATACAATAGTGAAATTAATGTAGATTATCCATATATTAGGTTTTATCTCAAAATGAATCACATCTGTAAGAAATGCCAGATATATAACTTTTTATCCTTATTTACAATTCTACAATTCTAAATTATATGATTAAATTTATCCTTCTATATATTCATATATATGAGTATCAAGGTAACACGACACTAGAATTCTTGTTTTCACTCTAAAAGAAAATTCTCAAATAAAGCATAAAAATTCTCAAATAAAACATATTTTCATTGTTTGGATCAAATGAAAGTTTTATACTTATAATTCAGGGATTGAAAAATAAATCTTCCATATGGTCTAAATACTTATAAATTTGTCACTTACCTTCTCATTTTATTGCCTTTGGTGGGTTATTGACCAACACTATATAATATTACATTTTTTATATTAATTTTATATGCATTTGTATATTTCTCTAATCTTTGGTGGGTTATTGACCAACACTATCCAATATTACATTTTTTATATTAATTTTATATGCATTTGTATCTTTCTCTAGTGCCCATCTCCATGTGGACCTATGCTAAAAAGGGTGTTATAGCCATTGAAAATTTCTTATAGTGTCAGTTTAGTTTTTATTTCACATATATTTGGCACAGGGATTACAGATTCAGGTTGTTTTGGAGTGTCTCACTCTTCACACATTGATCAATATTTTTCTCGTTCTTGATGTTAGAGAAAGGTTTCAACAATAAACTTTGATGTAGGAGAAATGTAGGAGAAACTTTGATGTAGGAGAAGTAAAATTCTACCATGCACAATAATACTTCTAGTTCTTTTTCACATATTTTCATGTTTCATTTTTTATTTGTACATGTTTATGTATGAGGAGATCATTACACTTATCGAAACTTTTACATGAGAATTTCAAACAAATTTCAAGGGGGCTTAACAGGCATAACCCTTATGGGTTTCTTTCCTTACCGGATTTCCTTCTCCTCTTTTAAGTATAATTGTTGTTTATATATATTTATACAATTATGTGTTATCGATCAATTAAGAAATCAATTCAATATGCTTTCCTCTTTGTTTGTTTGAACATGGAAGTAAATCAATAATAAACCATGACTGCTTAGAAAAAAGTGTTTTCATTTATGTTTTACACTTTCCATTAGAC
Source organism: Pinus tabuliformis (assembly GCA_031772625.1). Lineage (NCBI taxonomy): Eukaryota > Viridiplantae > Streptophyta > Pinopsida > Pinales > Pinaceae > Pinus > Pinus tabuliformis. The sequence continues at coordinate 271,512,762 of CM062805.1, forward strand.
GATTTTATATTAATCAAGTTACCTAAAAAGAAAAGAATCAAGAAACATAATCCAACTTTGCTTACTAATTTCTTTTTCTAGTATTTAGTGTTGAGTATTCTCACACTTAAACAATTGATAAATCTGATGATATTAATCTTTCTTGTAACATAGATCACCCATTAATAAGATTATATACTAGTCTATTTAGTAAATGTTTTCCTTCCTTGTTTCTCTTATTTCCTAGCCTTTGGTCAAAAATTGGGTGGTGAGTCCACCATATTAATTTTAGTCATTCAATATTTACAAGTGATACTTTATAATGAGCTAACATGTTCACTGGAAATTACGCTTTACCTACTTCACGTATCTATTAAGATTAATTAATCTTCTAGATGGAGGATAATAAGATCTTTAGAAATGATACTTTATAATGAGATAACATGTTCACTCAACATTATCCTTTACCTATTTCATGTCTCTCTTAAGATTAATTAATCTACAATTAAGATTAATTAATCTTTTAGATGGAGGATAATAAGATCTTTACAAGTAATACTTTCTAATGAGATAACATGTTTGGTCAAATTATCCTTTACCTACTTCACGTCTCTGTTAAGATTAATTAACTTTCTAGGTGGAATATAATAAGATCTAGTGCTATTTTTAGGGATTTAAATATATACCTATAAATATGAAACTACTTTAGTCTAAAAATGTCATACATATAGAATCTAGGTGAATATTGAATGAAAATTATGTAATTTACCATTAAAATTGGTAATTTTTTGGCAAATGTCTTATGTGCAATTGCCTCTGTATATAAATAGAATGTAGGTGAAAATTTAATGAAAAGCATGTAATTTAACATTAAAATTGGTAATTTTTTGGAGAATGTCTCCCATTAATTGTATATATATAAAAATAATTGAATTTTCAACCAAATGAATGAAAAAAAAATTCTTCAGAAAATGTCCAAAAACATAGCCAATTTGCAAAATTTCATACTTAAAATTTTCCTTGACTTCTTCCTCTCTAGTTGGGAGTATGCATTTCTCTCCAACTTACCCAAACCCATATAAAATTTCAAGGTTAATTTAACTAAATGCAATTCTTAAGTTTCAATAATCGACTTTCAATGTTAATATTACAACTCTAGAATATATCTCTTTATAACCAACCTTCAATGTTAATATTTTCCTGTATTCTTTATAACCAACTTTCAGTATTAATATTTTCTCCTTAAAATATGTAAAGTATATCTCAAGATGAGGATGATTATTACACTCGGTAACAAAATTTTATTACTCTTCTTCTTCATTTATTGTAACAAAATTTAGTACTACATTTATTATGTGGGAAAAACAAAAAGAGGAGAAAAGAGCCAAACTTAAGCTTATGGCAACTATAATCATTCTTATTCCCTACTAATGAATGATAAAATTCCATGGATCTTTTCAATGCTGTATAAAGAACCTTAGTTCCAATATGATATTAATAATGGTTAGTTCCAATATGACGCTAATAATGGTGGTATAAGTTGATGCATGCGGAATCTTTTATTTTCTTAGGATGATAATTTCGTGAAAGTGGAATGATGATGATAACACATATAAGGCTTTAAAAATGACATCTTAAGTTTTATTAGAGAAATATTGGGATAAAACTTATATTTAATCTATTAAAATGTGATTGTGTAAACGTAAGTGTTTACAAATGATATTTTTATGCAATTCTAAGTTTTTCATTTTCATTATATTTTATTTCCTATTGAGTTTTGAATAATAAATTAATCCTATGATTCATTGTTTTTATTCGTAAAAAATTTGCCTTTATGTCGGTGCAAATATAGATAAACCTAAAAGAATATTGTGGACAATTTATCGTATCTTATAGATAATACTGGTAGTCAATATTAATTACAATTTCTTACTACATCAATAGACTTGATTTCATAAATAATGCCTAATATAAACATAAGAACGAGAATTATATAATTATATACCAATAACCTCTACCAAATAAAAACAACTAGCGAACACATCTCATATATCATCCTCGAAGCATACCCATTAATATTGAATACAAAACATGATAATAAAAAAACATCACATAAGATACCCAATAAAACCAATACACCATGGATAATGCTACTAAAACATATGCCAATATTGTACAACTTTTAAATCCTGTTCTAGTTTATAATTTATTTATATTTCATAACTTTATGTACCAAAAAGCTTTAACCGGTTTAAACGTCGAAACATTGTTTGAATTATTTATTAAAATAGCTATAACTAACAATACCATCCCATCCCATCGCAATGCTGTAATTTATTTACAGCCCATATCTCCATGTCAACAATGATTTGAACGCATATCATGGAACAGTTGCTACAGAAGAGCCGATCAGACATATCATTAAGTCTATTTGAGTACTTCGAAGGAATGAAATCTCGGGCTCCGGGTTACAGATAAATCTAGCCACTCTCAACTAAATATTGGCTGCCGAGAGTAGGATTATTTCGGACAAAAGAGAAGGCAAGCAGCAGAAGAAAATAATACCATCAATATCTATAATAACAAGGGCTGCATGCAGTCGGGAGTGCCGGCCTGTAGTAGCCGATGCAGAATGGACTTTGTGATAAACTGAGTTGATAACTAGGGCAGTTGGGTCTCCAATGGCAATAAAGTTTAAAATGGGATTGACACCGCTAGTTGATTACAATAAATTATAAACTAAAGTTAGCTGTCCAGCATGAATAAGTTATATATTGGGATTAAGATAGGGAGATAAACACAATGGGTAATACTTCGCATATACTTGCATGCAAATCTCTAGGGTTGGGAGAGTGTTTATATTTGTTTCTATGTTTAGTGAAATTGTTTATGAATAAGTTAGGTAACATGGTGGTTAAATGTATAGACACTTATCAATACATTGAATGTGTTCACGGTCGGAATGTTATTTATTAGTGTAAATATTATGGTTTTCTTTATTATTAGTCTCTGTCATTTGGCAATGGTATAGGACTATAGTAATCAATTTGTTCACTTTAAGCATTTATTTAACCTGATTATCATGATGAATAACCACCTCTTATCGCGAATATCCAAACTTTTTGAATAGTATTCCATTTCATGATCTTATTTGGCCTCTTCCTGAGGCATGAAGGCAGAAAGCATAAGTTATATCATATTTTCACTTCACATTTGCAAATTTAGCTTCAAACTTATGCGAGCATTAAATCTCAAGTTTTTTATGTTATTCAAAATATATTTAGTGTAATGGAAAACCATCGTATAATAGAGAACCACCACCACCACATGTATCACTGCCACCACCGCTTCCTTCCATGACTATTAGGGGTCATACAATCTTTTGTTCTTCTGTTTACATGAAACCTCTTCTGTTCTTATGTTTATAGTTGCTATCGGGTTGTAGTCGCTCTAATGTTATGGATGATCTCTGATCTCTACTGAATTGACGCTCGAAAATGAATAACAATAGACTACTCACCCTCAATTCTCGGCCTGAGTTCATAAACTGCTCAGCCTCAGTTCTCGGCCTGAGTTCAAAGTGCTTGTCCTTCAACGAGAATGCAACAATCAAATCCAATCTCCAATCTCCAATCTCTTCAAGGATTTATGTCAGGTATTTTGCATTTGCTCTACAATTCCGACTTCAAAGCTGGTTTCCAATTGAATTAGTATGAAAATGAATTTTAACAGTGGTAGCATAATTGTTTTGCTACATAATTAAATAGAAGAACTTTAAACTAGGACCAGGTTTCTTCTCTATTTCATTGATGCTACTTACGATTTCTATAGATGATGCAAGGCTAAAGTACATGCCTGTCAAATTCGCCTATCAGAACCGAGCAGCTTCTTCCATCTCTAGGTGATGTAAGGCCGAACTGGATGTGAATAACAGAAACAACATTAGAACCGGAAAGCAGCCGAGGTTGCCTACCTTAGTAACCCCTTATTAATGGTGATTCTGTAAGGTAAAGATAATGTCCAAATGAATTCTCTCATATCTGTAGAGCTAACAGAAAAGGAGAGTGAGCCAACTCCCTATCCGTTTGTAGTGAGGGAGAGGGACATGGGGACACCTCCAAGCAAAACTTGAATTTAACTTTGTTATAGCTATGGCTTGTTTATTGTGTATGTCTTGTACAGTTGAGCAAACGATAATATAATTAGAATATTTTGGGGTCTAAATGTTGAACATGAGTCCCTATTTTTGTATTACCCAGGTATAAGTGTGGTAAATTTTCAAGTATACCCGACTTGTTATACTATAATTTTTATTTATCCAAAAATCAAAGTTTGTCCAGAATCCAAACTCTTATAAAATGAAACGCACAGCATGTTGGCTATCCATCTACTTGGGCTGTAGAATGCCCCTATCAACACAAATATCATTATGCCATTCTCTATTCACCAAAATGAAATGCAGATAAAATCAGTAAGCCAAATATCTGTATGTCACTCTCTATCCACCAGAATGCAATGCAGACAGTATACTGAAGAATTTTAGCCAATTCAATTATCCCCAATTTGTTGGGAAAAAGTGATTTCCCATCATTTAATTTTTCAACCCGGGGATTTTGTAAAGTTGTGAAGCATGCGTGCACTATATGTGCTAGAAATTGTCTTTCATTTTAGATCAATCTAATTACAAAATAACGAAAACCAATTCATCTAATCTATGAAATCAAATAATAAAAATGAAATTCAACTAACGTGTGAAATAAAAAAAAAACTAATGTATACTTAGTTACTCCAGGATTCAATTATGAAGTGTTACCTTCTTGATATGATTTGTAAGCAACTATTTATACTTTAACTTCTAATCTCCTAGAAAAGGAAGTAAAGTGTGTAGTAAAGTGTGTAGAAAATAACTCAATAATTGCATGTATTAAATATTCAACCATTCAATCTTGAAGTGTGATTAAATCAATTTCTTAGAATGATCTTTAGGAATATCAGTGAATGCAATTAAATGAGGATCTTAAAATCAAATATAAAAGCATGAAAAAGTAAAGCTAAATGATTGCATAGTTTGAACATTCAATCACTCAATTTGAAGTCACCTTCTTGGCCTGATCTTTTATTCAATTATACAATTAATTGATAGTTTGATCTAAGAAAGTAAATAAAAGAGCATGAAAGGAAACTAAATAACTATGAGCTCTTACCTTCAATTTAATCCAATTGGAAAATACATAAATATTTTCTATTGAAATGTTTTTATAAAAGAAATGATTACACAGTTACTCTAAAACTAATACTAAGAAAGCAAATGAACTTTAATCAATAAAAGAAATTAAATCTCACATGTTTTAGGTAGCTGATCTAACAGTGTGAGAGATGGTAAACCGAGTTGCTCCATATGTATGCAAAACCAAGTCAAAATGAAGAAACATTCATGAGTAAGGTGCCACAATCTAATTCTGTATTCGAAGCTTGAGCATAACTTCAATTTTATACATGAAAATGATAGGAGAATACTTCCCCTATTTATGAAAAAAGATGAGAAGCTTTCTCATTAATGAGAGTACATGAATCCCTCCCCATATCTCTAGAGTTACAATCAAAATAAGAAATGATAAGACACATGTCTTCTTAGAGTTTCAATACAAATAGGAAATGAAACACATATCCTCATGATCCCATAATGTTCTCCACTTAAATTCGAATTTGGTTTTGAGAGGCCACATAAGGGTGTTTTATAAGCTTCCCTTTGACCTACACATGTCAACAATCTCATCCCACTTGTTAGGTATAAGAATATGCACATTATTTTCTAATTTTTAACCATAAATTCACCTAAAATGTTAAAAATTAATAAAGTTTGAAGAAACATAGATGTGACCCAATAACGATAATGGTAAGGTAAATGTAATGAAATAGAGGTATAGTGAAGATGACAATATGGAAATATAGTGAAAATGTAATGGAAGTGAATGAAAATTTCAACGCTCAACAATTATTACAAAACAACATTATTATTTCAGCACATAGCACTGTATGCAACTAATTAGTCTCACAATGAAAATTTATTAGAAATTCAAAGATAAAACAAGTATACTAACCTTTGTATCGATGAGAAATGGTACTAGTGCCACTACACTAAGAGCACTCAACCTGAGCTAATGTAGTATTTCATTTTGTCTTTCTTGTCCATTAAGTTCTCCCAATTTTTGCATCGGGGCTGGGAGATGAAACAAAACAGACCTGAACATTTGCGAGTAGGAAAGAAAACCTGTAACATGACTGAATGATAGGAAAGAAAACATGTAACGTCACTCAATGACATCTATCAAAATGCATGTTGAAATATTATCGTAGATTGAATGCACTTCATTTAGTAAGCCTAGAATTCACTTTAGAATGCACTTAAGAATTCACTTTATTTAGTCGCATTCTTTACGCTTTATGTTGCCATCGTTTGTTATTTTTTTTTGTCTATGGCTCTAAAGCTTTGTGGGTCCCCATCTGAGCAGTAAGGCCATCGGGAGGCAATTTCTTAGTTGCAAGACATCAAAAAATATCTTTAGCAGTAACCTTAACGTTGCCTGTAGCAACCTCTATCTCCTCCACGTACTCTTTCAAACCTATAATCTTCCTTTTAATCCTTCACACAAAGCTTTGGAGGCCCTCCACAGCCCACGTAGGCCTATTTGGCCTCTTCTTTATATTTTTCAGACTATCATTGGCATGGTTTAATAACTGTGGACTAGACGAATTACTTGAAGGTTTGATCTCACTATTATTAGTTTCGGTTCTGTTGTTTCATCACCGGTTTAAACTTGGCACTTTCATTTACTTTGGAATTCTCTGCATGCCTTGAAATGACCTTGAAATGTTCAATTGGTTTCATTCCCATCTCTTCTTGTGAGTTTTAACTATTATTCTTGCTTGCATAGATTTCCCTCCCTTCCCTCCCTACTTTTGGTGTCATTTGTACATGTGTGTGAATAATAATAGTCCAATACTCATATTGTCTTTCTTTGTAATCTACTTAGCTGCATTTCTTTCCTTCTACCTTTTAAACTGGGGATCTTCTATAAACTTTTGTTTACTAAGTAACTTTTCAACTTTTCTATTGGAAATCATTGATTCTGAAGGGGAATAGACTATACTATCAAACATGGAATGGTCCATTATGAAAGGTGTGTTTTTCTCTCTGATTGCAATACTCCATACTCCACAAACGTCTTGTGAAATTATAAATTAAACTCCATCCATCCGTAGTCTTCAATCTAAACCACTTGAATGCAGTATTAGTGAAACTTTAACTAAAAAATATATGGTAAACGAGTCATGATGCTTTGAAAATTATTGTCTTTTTCTTTTTATATTTGTGGAAGAAACTGCCTAATTTCAAATTAAAAGCGACTCCTCTTATCTATTTTGAGATGATTTGGGAATTCTTCTTACATTTGTCTCTTAAATTTCAGCTCTATGATCTAACTTTTAACTAATGCAAGAACCCTTTCATGGGCCTTTATCTCATGTTTCCTTCTTGGAAATTACTGCCTCAGCAATTGTTCTTTGCAAGGAAGTGAAATCACATGGTTTACTGCTTTCCCGGATAATTTATTTACAACTGCAATCAATCTCTATTTGGCCGTGATTTTTTTCATAGTCCTTATCATTTCTCGTGGATATCGTTCAAGATATTCTTATATGTATGATAAGAGACTAGCTATATAGAAACATAGTTCAGTCTGAATCTAAGCATAGTTCTAGATCCCATAGGCCCTTTGAAGGATTTACCTTTATGCTAGAAAAGTGTAGTTAACATCTTGAAACAAAATCTAACGAGAGTCACCTTTAGTTTTCACGTTAACTTTTTGTGCAACATAAAATTCTGTTTCAAATTCGATTCTGTAGGTGACCCCAAGTCTGGAATTTCAAGTTATTTACCATAAACAAATCCTTTCAAATTTGGAATATTTCCCTTCAATTTTTGGTGTTTTGGTTTTATGCATTGACGTGGGCATTTCATGCAAATAATAATAAAGCATAATGAGTGCATGTTCTTGCAACTCTTACTGATATCTTCTGTTAATTTACCGTCACAAAAATCGGGTGAAATCCCCAGTTTGAAGCCTAAACCCATTATCACTCTCAATTTCTGTGATCTAAGAAGCCATTAAAAATGATTGGATTGTATAGAAATTGCAGGATACCACTATCTTGGCTTCTTTTAAATCAAAGAGGCGGCTATAAGGTTGGTGGTCTTGTCTCATAACAACCTTCTCGTCCCTCTTTTTAAATTATTATTAGTTATTAATATGATGCAATAAATTCATAGAATCTAGCTTTGTTTTTTTCTGAATCTAGCCTTTTTTTATTACAATGGGTTTTATATTATTCAGTAATATGGATTCAAATAGAGACATGATAGGCTTATGCTTCCGTGATTCACCTAGAATTGGCTCTTTTTTTTGGGTACGAATCAAATAGAGACATTTTTATGCAATTTTTTATTTTATTTTCAGATAGTGCCTGCAAAAGAAAAGAAAAGAATAGCCAATGCTTGGTGAATCACAAGAGCATGAGCCTAACATGGCTCTATTTGAATCCATATGATAGAAAAATTAAAAATATTTGTTTTCTTGGTCTTTGAATTTTGTTAGGAGCTACTCTTCACAAATGTGGAGTTGTAATTTGGTTTTAGTTTCTGGTTAATGAAGCAGTCCTTGAAGTTAATTGGCTCTACTGAATTTTGAAAGATGTAAGCCTCAAAGATGCAAAGTTTTGTTTCTTCTAGAATATTGATTCCCTCTTGATGAAATTGACTATTGGAGTTTTCTCTCCCATATGCATATATTGATAAGCTTTGATTTAAATTCAAAGAGGTTGAAACCCCAATGTAAGTGTATTTCTTTGGGCTTATTATTTTATGCTTTGGGGATGAATCGATTTGTTTTTTTAGTTTTGGTTAGTGAAGATAAAATTGTATCGGTTATGGATGATCCTCTCAGTTCACCCTTGTAAAATAGAAAATACAAGTCTCTCGAAGGCTAACCATTTTAATTTAGATAATTGAGCACTCAGTCTATGCCCTGACAAGATCAAAAACTACTAGTAGGAGTCCACCCAACTAGCTTGGAGGCTTCCCCTACTTCATTATTGCTCTTTGTGTAGAACTGCTCGTATCTCAGCCTATAGATCAATTTCCATGTCACCTGAGGCTAAGAATCCTGCATCTCCGTGCATGCCTTTCTTTCCACCGAATTCATGCATAGATATCCATAAAGAGCTACTTAGGTGGTTCTCACACTACAATTACACTGCACACCAGATCCTGCATCTCTACTGACCGATCTTACATAAATCAGTTGCTAATCACTGTAGGTATATCTCATAGGAGTCTGGGTTTAAAGTTGTCTTAGCATTCTATCAGATTGCACTTGAAAATTTGGGTGCATGACCTTGAAAAGTCTACATTTCCTTCCAAATGCTCTTCTAATTGAAAATTCCTTGTAGTTTTGTTGACTTGCAACTTTGATTCAGGTAGCTTGATTCTGAGGTTTAAATGACTTCCTTTTGCTTGGTTATTACAGATTTAATTTTAAGATATGGATCACTGTGGCTAAATTATATTGTTGTAGTTTGTTTAATTTCATGATAGCTCTCTACACACTTGCACACACACCCACACGTGCACACAAATTTTATGTACATGTATGAGTGTATATTCAATAGTGCTATGTAGTATACCGTTTTAAAGTTTTGAGAAATGAGTTTGATCCATATGTGTAGCTTCATCATTCTCAAAGTTCGATTAATGAGGCTAAAAGGAAAAGTTTCATAGGAATCGAGATGTAAAGACTTGTCATAGTTCTTCTTATCCCTCTTCATTATTTTGTACTTTGGAAACAACTAATCTTTCTACTAGATGTCTTATAGTTTATTTTCAATTTTATGATTTGATTCCATAGGAAAATCTTGGACATGTATAAACTTCTTCAATTGAAAGTTATATTTAATTTTCGATATTTATTTGGAAGCAAAAGTTGTCAGGGTGTATGACAATTTTAATAAACTCTAAGCTCACTTTTAACATTTGAATGCCTTTTTTGAATGGAGATTTTCCTAGTTTTGAGTTGAATTTTAAGGATGTCTTTGTTCAATCTTTCAAGAGTGGGTTTGTTGGAGCTCAAGCCTTGATTCTAGATGATTGTATTATGGAAAGGATTGCAGTGGGAACTAACTGAAATTGATTGAGTGTGAGGGACCAATATGTTCATAGAAACTGATACAAGTCTGCTTTTCTTGATGTGATCTTTATGTGCTTTTGTTTCCTACAGTAAAATATGAAGGGCACGGACAAGGATGGCGAAGAATTTGAGATGCTTCTTGGAGAAATTCCTCATGTAACATCTCCTCATCATCTAAACTTGTTTTTTAAATCCAATGGCTCACCTAAAAGTAGGTTCAGTGATATTCTAAAGAGGAAGGATTGACATGGGTTGTGTTAGCTATTTTGTTAAAGCTAAATCTCAAGAAACCACCAGCCGTTGCTAGCATTACCTGGTGGACCATTGAATTTTTTTTAAGATCACTATTAGCCTTTTCCTCTATAGCAAAAGTTTTACCAACTGAAACATTCTCAGCGAAAACAATCCTAGATATTACTACATGGGTAAATTGTTTCCTTCTACCTTGTTGTGCTCTCAAAGTTTTTAGATGCCATACCTTCATCAGGACCAAGGAATTATTAGATCCCCTTTTAAAGGAAACTGTAGAAAATGAGATCAATGTTACTCCATTGAGTAAAGCATGGTTTTTGAGCCATCTAACTTTCAAATGGTTGGATCCTTTACTACGTCTAGGCTATTCAAAAACATTGGAACTCAACGATATATTGCAGCCAACATAGTGTCGAAACTGCTAAGATAGATGTCAAGTGCTTGAAAAGCTGGGAAGGCATATTGGTAATCCATAGTGAACAAATCCTTTCCAACCTTTGGAAACTAGAGTATAACCTTATCTTGGTCACTTTGAGAGACGGATTGTGCATGCTCAGTAGCTAGCAAGCTCAAATTTCTTTACAGATGAAATTGTCACACATCCTTGAAAAGTACACTGGGGGACCCCATAAAGAAAAAAAAGAAAGAAAAAAGGTCGACTTATCTGAAAAAGGGTAAAGTCTGGTCTGATCGTTCAACGACTCTTTCTAATAGATGGAAATGTAAATAGAAAACATCCCTTGGGAAATCCTCATGGCCTGGTGGTCGACGTAGCAATAATGACATTTGTCGATATGTGACGACCTGTTTACTAAGATCACCATAGATTATCAATATCTGCATTCCATTATCACGAAAATATTCTCCCATAGCACACCTGGAATATGGGGCCAGAAATTGTAGAGGAGTAAGATGTGAAGCGGTAGCGGCTACGACAATGGAATGTGTGGTTCTAGGGAAATTGTGTTCATTTTTGTTGTTAGAAGAGACAAATTTGTTTGTAAAAGTAGTTGTGTAGCCAAACAAAGAGACTAGGCAATGAGAAGCACAACACTATTTAATATAAACCATCTATACTTACACTAGATGTAAAAATTCATACTATTTCTCTAGTTGTGATTGTGCATTGTAACTTCTTTATTTATGTTTCGGAAATTTCCTAATGCAGAAAGCTAAAAGTTAGATTATGTTTCAATCTTTCCATCATTAATCAGGAGAACTTTTATGCACAATACTCTCCTATATAGTTAATTCTAGTTTGACTACAAATTAGCACTCCTGTTACATTTTTTTATTCAAGTCCATTGCATCAAGTAAGGTCCTGTTTCTTTCCTGTTTGACTAATGAATAACTCGCTTTCTAGAGCATAGTAGCCGCATTAGGATGCCTTGCCTTCCTGTGAGCAGGCTTTGTTTATATACTGGCTTAGTTATTTATAGCAATATTGTAAGCTTCTCTAAGCAGTGTGTATTGTAAAATAAGTTGTTAGAACATGGCCTTCAATCTTCAATCAAGCAAAATCAATCTTTTGCTTCCCAGTTAATTCATTAATTCATTAATGTCAAGAGCTTGAAAATTGGTTTCAGTCATTAGTTTGGCTAGGCCTTGTCCTTTTATCAGTTTGGTAGGTTTGATCTCAATGTCATATTCTAAGATATTGGCAATCCACTTGCCCCTCTTGCCTTCAATTCCTTCTTGGGTTAGAATGTCTTTGACCACGGCATTAGGAACATAGGCAATTATATGAGAATACAGGATATAGATTCTGAATTCCTTGATGGCTTTTACCAATGCATAGGCTTGTTTTTCCATGATCTGATATTTCAAGGGAGCATCTCTAAGGGCTCTGCTAAAAAATGCAATGGGTTTTTCACAGCCCTGGTCATCTTTTTGCAGCAGAACAACAACAATTGTATGCTAAGAAGCAAAAGAAAAAACGATAAAATCTTGATCAAATCTAGGGCTTGTTAGGACTGGTGTGTTTGTCAATGCTCTTTTGATATCCTCAAAGGCTTGTCTAGCTTCCATGGTCCATTTGACCTTGGAATCCTTTTTCAGCATATTATTTAACAGTCTTATGAGTTCAGCCAGATTGGGAATGAACCTCCTCAAGAAGTTGATCTTTCGTAGAAAGCTTTGTAGTTCTTTGATGTTTCTTGGATGTGGTACTTGTAGGATAGCTTGAATTCTGTCTGGGTCAATTCTAATACCATCTTTTGAGATTATATGCCCCAGGAGTTTACCTTCCTCTAGCCCAAACAGTGATTTCTTTGGGTTCAAAGATATGCCATATTTTCTACAAATTTGAAAACCTGCCTCAAGTGTTCCAAGTGTTCTTGATCTGATTTTGAAAAAGCGGTAAGATCATAAAGATAGACAACTAGGAAATCATGAATTTCTTTGGCGAAGGCAATATCCATTACTCTTTGGAATGTGGCCCCTGCATTTTTAAGCCCAAAAGGCATTTTGACATATTTGAATGTTCCCCAAGGTGTTGTGAAAGCAGTTTTGTCTTGATCATCCGGGTGGACTAGAATCTGATTGAATCCTGAGAAACCATCTAGTAAGGAGATCCTCGAGGCTCCCACTACCCTCTGCAAGATATGATCCATTTTAGGTAAGGGATAATGGTCTTTGAGAGAGACTTTGTTCAAATTTCTTAGGTCAACACACAATCTCATTTCCCTTGTCTTTTTCCTAGTAGGCACTAGGTTTGAGATCCACTCTGAGAATTTGATTGGGGCAATGATTCCTGCTTCATACATACGTTTAACCTCGTTTTCGATGAGGGGGAGGAGGACTGGATTGACTCTCCTAAGCTTCTGTTTGAAAGGCTTTTGATTTTCTTTTAAAGGTATAGTGTGTTGGATAACTGATGTATCATAAGATTTAAGGTCCTCATAGCTCCAGGCAAAGACATCTTGAAACTCTTTGAATAACTCGTTGTATTTCAGTTTCTGCTCAGGTGGTAATGCTTTGGATAACTTAACCATTTTGGGATTTTCAGGGGTTCCAATGTTACAATCTTCTATTTCAGCATTCAATGGTTGCATTTTTGGTTTTCTTGAGATATCATTTGAATCGAACAGATCCTCCAAAGGGGTTAAACCTGTGGGCAGAAAATTATCCTTTAGCTCAATTACCTCATCTTCTGTTTCAGCCATTTCCTCTCCATCTGGTTGTTTCAACTCCCGTATAGTTTCGTTGTCAAAGGTGGTAGGATGTAAAACTAGATCAGCTGTTTCAGCTGATATTTTCTGCGTAACTGTGCATGCCTGTGGTTGATCATCTCTAGTGCTAGTGTCAATGTTCATGCCAGAAAATTCTTCCTTTAAAGCAAGGAACTTATTTATCTGTGTATTACTCTCGAAGACTTGCCAATTCTTGATGTTATCCGGAACTGAAGGTCTGTGTTTGATTTCAGCAGTAAACGTATGATTGGCTTTGAAAGGCAACTTACAAGTGCTAGCAAAAGTTGCCAAGCTGTGAGCATGTAGATTGAGTTCTCTAGAAATTTTAGTCAACTGTGATTGTGAGAAGCTCTCAAGTACCTGAATAGCTGCTCCCTTCTATGCTCTCAACCTTAGATCGTTTGTGGTAAAGTTTCCTTTCATCTGTTGTATGATCAGATCTGAATCTCCTAAGATTGAGACTTTGGTTGCACCTAGATTTTTTATGAGTTTCAAACCTAACAGAAGGGCTTCATATTCAGCCATATTGTTTGTGCATCGAAAGTTTAGTCTGTATGCATGGCCTTCAGCCTGGTCATTTAGCATATTATGGATCCAGACTCCTGCCCCAGCTCCCAACCGGTTTACAGAGCCATCAAACTCTAAATACCATAGGGTTTCATGATCAAGATTCGGATTGGGATCACTAGAAAGTTGGATCATGGGTAGGTTGGTTTCTTGCAAGCTACTTGGTGCATCATGTTCCTCTGTCTTATCAGCTGTATCAACAGTCCCTTGGTCTTTGAAAGTAGGTTGCTCATCTAACTCCTCTGCCTGTACTGTCATCAATAGTTCAAAATAAGCTTTGTTGCAGATGTCGGCATTGTAGAGAATAAATGAATCCATGTCAGAGTGTATTGAATAGTTTTGGGGCTTCTCTTGACTGCTGACCACATACTTCATCAAAGTTTCATGGTATAGTCCCTTTGGCTACCCAAAGACTGAGATAGTTGCATAGGACATATCTAATTGCAAAGATCCTTGAAGTTTGGCCCCCCAGGATCTGGACAAGAGCATGCCATACGTAGGGGGTATGTCAGCTACCACTACATCCATCAAGATAGTTTTGGCTGGGTATTGGACCAGAGAGACACATAAGTCTTTAATCAAGCCTAAGCACCTGACCTGGCTTGAATCAAATGAGAATAGATATTTATAAGGGCTTGTGATGTCTAGGTCAAGTTTTTCCATTACAGATTTTGGCATTAAGTTGTGTGAGGCCCCAGAATCGAACATTGCGTTATGTAGAACCTTATCATGAATGTTTGGACTGACATAGAAGGGTGGAACCCCTCCATTTTCTATTTTTCCATTAATCTCAGGTCTGAACAGCAACTCTGGTTGGTCATCTAGGAAATTCACAGCATCTTTATTGTCTGATACTTCGAGCTACTTGTTGATCTGTTGTCGGTATATGTCATGTTTGGCTAATTCCGAAAGAGGAACTGATATCTTTAGTTTACTTATTTCAGTTTCCAAGTTAAAAGGATTTTCCAATTGAATTTTGGCATTAGGTGCAATAGATTTTTCCTTTTCAGTTGAGTTATCAATGATCTTTTGCTAATGGTTGATATTATCTTGAGTAAAGTTGGTACCATGTTTGCTTCCAAGGGTATTATCTAAATTTACTTTTGCTGGTTGGGGTGAGGCTGGCTAGTTTTCAGATGTCTGATGCTCTGAAATATCTTCCGCAGTAACTTCTGTGGTGCTTGGGTTTGAATTGCCAGCTGATTGTGGGGGAGTACTCTTATCATTGACTCTTTTTGGTTGCTTATTATCCTTTTTAAAAGGTTCAGGTACATCTATTGTTCTTGTCCTTAGTTCGTACTGTTTGTGTACCTCATACACAGTTGCATCATAGCCTTCTCTGAAATCAAATGATTCTCCTGACTTAGTGTGGAATTGATTGTTATTGTAAACCTCTTGGTCTTCTTGTGTCAAAAAGACTTGATTTTCACTGTCCAAACCCATTAGGTTGATGTGAGGGTCCTCATTAGGTTCACTAGATGTTGAAGCCTCAACATAATTCTCTTGGAAAGGGGGTCTGACATGCTGATCTGGATCAGTCCTTCCAACGTTGGGATTCTGATTCTTTCTAAAGTTTGGGTTTCTAATATTGCTTGTTTGACCTTCCCATGATGATTTTCTTTCTATGGTTTCCACCCTGTCTCCAAGTCTATCCATCCCTTTGATGATTGCATCTAGCTTTTGCTCAAATGATGGGGGTTCTTCTTTGAAAGTAGTTCTTCTTTCAGTCCTTTCCCGGTTTCTCTTAGCAATCAGATTTGCCTCTACACTTACAGCTATGTTTTGCATGTCTGCTAGGGTTGCAGTGACTCTTTCTCTTAGTTGATATGCCATTTCTGCATCAAACCTATCAGGGAACTTAATCAATGCTAAATCAGGTGGAGGCCTAATATTTTGAGGAATGGCATTATAGATAGTGTTGAACCTAGTGCAATAGTCCAAGACAGTTTCTTCGGGGCCTCTCCTTATGGTGTCATATTCAGATAAAATATGTAGAGGGTCCTTTTCCTTTTCCCATCTGTTCAGGAAGGACTGATAAAGGGCACCTGAATCAGCGACAGAATTTGCAGCCAGTGCCCTGAACCAAGTTCTTACTTCACCTGTCAGACTTTGCACGAAAATATTCATTCTAACATCATCTTCATCTATCTCATAATTTTCAAAGTAATCTTGCATTTTCTTGGTATGCTGTAAGGCAGTGTATGTATTGGTTCCATCAAAGTAAGTGATCTTACTTTGGTAGTCCTGGGCATGGCCCCAGGATTACCAGGTAACTGAAGGGGAGCATAACGATTAGCCATACTTGGTGGATAAGTGGGGCAACTGGTAGAAAGGGAACAACTGGAACAACAGGGACAACAACAGTAGTTTGTGTATTAGGTGTAGACAATATGTTTTGTTAAGTGGATGATGAAGAGGGGGAAGAATGAGTTGTATGAAGGTGGACTAATGGTTTAGCAGGGTTTGGAATAGATCTTTGTTGAACTGCCTCAGGGCTAGATTCAGGAGATTGTTCTGGTTCCTTCTGGTTCCTAAGAGTTTTATGGATAAAATTTGGATTATCGAAAACAGGTGGGGCATTTGGGTCAGGATTTGACCTGGTGTGCCTAGTTCTCTTTTTAGGAGCCAGCTTCTGAACTTGCTTTTGGTACTTTTGAGAATATTTTTAGAATTTTGTAAGGAACTGTTCAAGTTTTTGGAACCACTATCTAAGAACAGACATCAGCTGAAAAATACGCTCTATTCCCCAGTGGAGTCGCCAATTATGCTATCACTCAGGTTGTTCCCTTTGACTCCCAAGGGAATACGGCCGAGGTAACCACTAACCAATATTTGGGTCACAGGTTCTAGCCTACCAATGACCAGAGAGGGCTCTCTCTTTATGATTTAACTTTTTTTGTATAATATTTTAGGCTAGTTAGGATGCTCAAGGTTTTGTTTTGAAATTTGCTGGATGACGATTTAAGTCAAAATAGATATATGTTTATCAGGGTGTTCTAGGCCATTGGGCATGGAGTCAGTGATGTTTAATTGCTTGATATGTCTGTGTTGATACAACAGTGATGCTACAAAGCCAAATAAGTGTCTAAGGAACAATTTTTTAAAATCTGTTATTGGGTGTGATGTAATCACGGCATGAAAGGCAACTAAGGATCTTTCAGTAAGCTGATATGGAGAACAGTGGGAATATTACTTAGGAGCACTGAAGAATTCCTGCATAACATTCATATATATAGAATTGATACAAACATGAGCAATTAAGAATTCATGTTCATGATTAATTCTGAAGAAAACATTTCAACAACAGAGATTGAATACAGGGTGTAAACAAACATATCCTGTACTATTCTTTTTCTCTGTTATTAGATTGGTGAAACATGCATATGATTCAAACAAGCATAGGAATATAAAACATAGATTAAGAAGACTTATTGTTCCATTAGACAACACAGGAATTCTGCAACAGCACGCAGAGCATCATTGAGACATCAAGCATCCAAGAAACACTGAGCTTTTCCAGCCTTTTGCATTAGATTATCTGAAAATATACAATACATTTGCCTCAGAGTGAAAATCACCAACCCCTAATACGTTGCCAGGGGAGGTATATATACAAAATTTACATCAGAAAATATCTAGCTAGTGATTTAATGGCTCATTAATATTGTGCCAACTCCTAGAGCGTTGTAGCTGAGAAAATAAATGCTGTAGTAACTTCTAAGTGTATTAGCTGTCCAAAATGGCCAGAGAATGTTGACTTTGTGACCGATGGAGTCAGCTGAAGCCGTGCTGCCCAAAATTTGCGCATTTCCTATGTTTTGGCTTGTTGTCGCTGTCTTTATGTTGAGTTACCCTTTTCGGCTGCCTTGTGTGCTGTCCAGATTTTGCTTTTTTCCTTTTGTTGAGTTGAAGCTGACTAGGATTGATCAATTCCGATTACTGAGGAAAAATTTGCACCATTTCCTGCCACCAATCCTCTTTGGGCAGCTGATGTCTTCGAATTTTCACCAAGGTTTCATCTGCCTCTATATATCTATAAAAATTTGGAGGAACCTCAAATAGGTGATTGATTTCATGTTCAATAAAAAATAGATTTTCAAGCTTGTCATATAGGCCCTGCCCTGTTGGAGGCCCTATTTCCTCAGAAGTACTGGCAGATGCAGTAATTTGATTTTCAATAAAATTTCTCATCCTGGTAGCATATTGCTCATGAGGGAGCAGTCTTCCTGTGCTGTTTAGTAGGCTGGGCAATCCCTTTTGTTACAGTGCTCCCATTTTGAGCTTGTATTCATCCACCTCAGCCTGTATTTCATGGCATTTCCTCTCTACAGTTTGTACATAATTCCTGAGAGTTAGCACTTTTTTAGCTGTAAGGACAACATCTGTTCTATTAACGATGTTCAAGGCTGCCAGCTCCTCCTTAGTCTGATTGTTGAGGAAATTTATCATTCTATTGGCCTACTCAGGCCTGTTCCCTAGTACTGTTCTGGCTTTCTGGATCTCAATTTGGGCTTGGCCAATCAATTCCATTTGTTCATGCACTGTCTTGATTGACTTCCATTGTCTAGTAAGGGAGTAGTCAATCCGGGCCCACAAAATTCTCTTTATTTCTGCCAGAGTATTTTCAAGCTTGAGCTCCTTTTCTAAGGCCTTTATTTTGTCTTTGAGGGCCTTAATTTCTCTAGACTGCTCTGCTATAGTCATCTTTGATTTGTCATATTTGGCCTCTAGTTCTGCCAATTTTTCCTTGGCCTGTTTGACCTCAGTAGCTTGGAGCTCCATCTCTTTGATAGCCTTTGTTAATTCATCCATGTTTAAGCTGGTCTCAGGAGCTGTTTTTGTTGCTGCTGCTGCTTCTGTTGTTGCTGTAGTTGTTGCAAGGGCTACTGTTGCAGGGGCTACTGTTGCCTCTGTAGTTGTGGCAGTGGTTGAGGTAGTTTGAGGAGGTTGGGAGGTTGATTCTCCCTGTTTGTCTTGCAGTGCCTCTTCTAACTCCTTCTCTAGATCAATAACTTTTTTATTCAGTTGCATTATTAGATCAAGTTGCTCATCAGACTCCTTTTCCTTCTGCAACTCTGTTGTTTGGGGGTTCTCAGTGGGAAGCAGTTTCAGTCTTTTCTTCAATGCAGCAATATCATCTTCCTTCTTTTTCATGAGGGCACTCACACCCTTTGGGTCCTTATGATCATGTCCTAGGTCTATGATGATGTCCTCCAGTGTCTTAATCCTATTTTCCTTGGCCGTGGAGGATATTCTCTCAAAATCCAACTGAATGTTGGTGTTCTTCAGTGACTCTTTCAATTCATGGGCCATTGTGGCCCTGTCTACCAAGGTGGCATAGACCATTTCCCCCGTTTGTTTGTGAAGCTCTATCTGGTCCATGGGGTGAATGTTCTTTGCCATGACTTCCAGCTTTGTTTTTACAAAATCTGCAGCTGAGTGAGGCAGCGGTACCTTGGGTTTTAAGTGACTGAGGACTATTTTTTCCTCTTGTATGTCATATAATGACATAAATCTCTCTTGCTTAGCTGGTGTTGCCTTGAGAAATCGCTTGTACACCTCTATTCTTAACAGCTCATTTTGTGCCTTTATCTCTTTGAAGGAAGCCTTGGTGCTTGAAGGCTTCTTGCTCTGCTGAGTTGAGGAGGACACCTCCATACCAAGCTGTAATCCCTGCTCTTGTTGAAAAGAGCTTGTAGGCGTTTGCTGATTGTCTCCTCCTTCTTTCCTTGGACTCTCAAGAACTTCTTCACTTATTTCTTCTATGACTGGGGAGTCAACCTTTTGCCTCTTGGCTTCAAGTTGCTTGGAGGGTCCACTAGCACGAGTGGACTCTTCTCTGTCTCTTTTCTTGCCCCTCTCCTCATGTGCAGGGGTCTGCAATATAGGCGTTGTTGGTGGTTCTGTTTGTGGCGGAGGGGTTTGCTCTTGTTGCTGCCTAATTGAGGAGGCAAGCTTTTCTTTTATTATCTCTTCTTTAGCACCCATTATTCCCTTACCCTTATCTGTGCCTGATGTTGCTGTAGATGGTGCCTGGGTGGCTGGTCCAGTTGTAGTAGTTGAGGTCCCTTCTCCAACCGGATGTGGCTGCTTGAAAATTACCTGCTGTACAGAATCCAAGTCAAGACCTTTTTCCAAATCCTTGACATTTCTTTGCATTATTTCTTCTTCAGTTAGTTTCTCAATTAATGTGTCTTGCAACCATTCTTGCTGATTGGCATACTGCTCAATGTGTGGAAATTTACAGTGCTCATAGCCTAGCAGCCTGTACTTGACCCTTCTAGCACAGATGAAGCCTTCAGGGTCATAAGGGACCCACTGGAAGCTTTTTGATAACTTGTATTTATCTTTGAGGATTTGCTCAGCCTCTTGCCATCCCTCTTTTTTGTTCATGATGAAGGGGCCCAGGTGGTGCATGAACTTGAGGTGGGCTTTCTTCTTGGCACTATGAAAGTTGGTGAGGTCAGAATGAATAAGCTGCATATAGTACTCCAAGGCGAACAGTCTCATTGGTACATATTTTGGGAGCCTATATGGACAGATCTCACAGCCATAAATTCTGATGACTGTATGATCTTGGTATAGGTACCAATCACCTATTTTATAATTTTTGGACAGCTGCAGAGTTTCCTGGATTTCAAATGACAGTCTAGGAGGAGGGGTCCTCATCAATAGGCAAGAGAACGGGTAGACAAATTGGTAAATAAATTCACAGTATGAATATGGTGAATCCTGGACTTGGTGGAAAACTAATGACCAGAAGATGACAGACCTTCTTTCTCCCTTAGAATCCAACTTCTTGATAAGGCATTGAAAGGCCTCGGATTGATAATACATGAACAAGTGGTAGATATATGATGAATATTTGAATATACCCCCCCTGTCCACTTTGAAGAGTTGGTCATGTATTTTGTTGGCTATGAATTTAGCAAAGGTATACTTGTAGGCAGGAGGTTGGCCTGGGCTGTAGGCAGCTAATAACACCAGCACTGTCTCATGAACGTGCTCACTGGTTTTATAGGCCAACACATAGGAAATCATGTCAACCAGAAGTTTGCCTACATCAGTAAAATGGACATGCAAGAAAGGAGGAGGCCCTGTGGGCTGGCAGTCAGCTGTCATAAATGTCTTGGTGATCTTCTGAATGTCAGCAGTGGAAAGCTTGGCACCTGTATCCAGCAGATAGTTCATGGAGAAGGGATACAACAACTGAGTTTGTTTGAAGTTGAGCATCTGGTTGATGGACTCAGCATTGATGTGGAAGAGTATGCTCCCAGATGGAGGCTTGACAGCTTTGTGATTTGGATCATAATTCTCAGCACATAAGCGGATAATTTCTGGAAAAATGTTAACAGATGGGAGAAAGTAATAAGGCAGATTAGATTCCCGTATCCCATATGTGTCATTGTTGTTCAAATAGCTATCCCTCAATTCCTGGAAGGTCTGCAAATGGTTCCTGTCACCCACCAGGTCTTGGATGAGGTAATCTCTGTCAACAAGAGGCAGGGCCTCAAGCTCTTTGTTGGGTGGATTCATGGGGGCAACACTGAGAGCTGTGGGTGCAGGTGCAGCCATTGTATAGTCCTCAAGTGTTATCTTTGCAATGCAGTTTCTGAATGTAACAATGTAACTGTAATATCTTGTAAACCTTTTCAGAAGTCAGGTGGCAGGTTGAGTGCAGGTGATGCCAGATATGTCTTCAAAGAGGTGTAGGTGGATTAAACAGACTTGCCTCTGTTCTGCTATGGTAAATTCACAAGGATTATGAACAATGAGGATGAATTGCAGAGGGGGGGTAGGACTATAGGCTGGTGAAATACAGTTCTTCAATTATGTACTCGGCAAAAGGGAACAATGCCGGGCAGACGGAGGACTAATTTCAAATTAAGGCCGCAAATGATAGCTCAACAGTGAATTTTGGACAAGGGGACAATGCAGAATATTTGGGCCAGCATTTACTGAATAACAATGTGTAATTTAGGATTTACCAGGTATTTAGTGGACAATATTGCAGAGAAATGGCATGAACACGGGTAAAACAGGTAAATTTCGGCAAATACCTGGAAAAATAGCGCCGAGAGCTGTCGGGTTGAACAGTGGATGAAAAATGCAGTTGAATTGATGAATGGTGGCGTCCCAAACTTCGAATTCGCGGTGTCGAGGCAATTTTTGTAGTAAACAAATAAACGGCTCCCTCTCTTTTCGAATGAAAATGACAACAAACAGCTCAATTGCGCGTTTATAACGATAAATTCCAAAAATATGGGTTTTTGGTGTTTTTCCGTCGATGACGTCAGCATGACATCATCGGCGGGGCCCGGGTATGGATGATGACATGGATGCTGAGTCGGAGGCCAGCATGGCAGGACACGGTGGAGGGATGAGGGAGCTGCAAGATGGCGTGGAGGCGACGTGGCGTAGGTGGCGGGGGCCCGGGGTATGATGTCATAGCGACGTGGGATTGACGTGACAGGGGAGGCGGATTGCGGGAGAGAGGTTTTGTGGTTTCCCCGCACCGCCATTGGAGGAAAGTGGTAATGGGGAGGGGGGATCCGAAAAACCCCGATGGTTACCACGCGTCCAGCGTACGGGAGCAAAACCACCCGCTACCCAGACGCTAAACCGTGGCAGGTTCAGATCTAAAATTGACTGCCCACCTTTGGATGGGGGGCAGCGGGAGATGGACGGCTGGCGGGCGCCCCGACCCAGCATGCAACTTCGGGTGGGAACCCGCCCGATTATAAAATAATATTTAATGTGTCGGGTAGGAAACTTTGGTTATGGGGGTTTTAATGGGTTTCAAAATACATATGGATTAATACATCGAGGTTTGATGCAACATTTAACCTTAGGTTTGCGAACGGGGGGGGGGTTCATGGTTTTTTCGGAAAAAGGGTAGATGAGGGTTTAGTGTAGGTTATTAATCTAACCAGAGGTTAGAGTAATCCCAAAGAAAGGGTTGACTATAGTCCCTGGTGGACTAATGTCTCCCATAGAAGTGCTAGTTAGCTATAATGCTAAAGGGGGGGATATTTATACATTTTTTGGGTTGTTTGCATACAATGCTATAATAGTAGGGAGAGGGGTAGCACTTAGGGATTTATATAGTAAAATTAGAAATTAATATGAATTGGGGATGTGAGAGAGGGGTAAAGAGCTAAGTTTAATGAGTAAACTTAGTTTTAGAAGCATATGGGAGTGAAGAAATATTTTACATAAGAAATGTGGCTTCTTTTCAAAGAGGGAAGTCACTTCTGACATGAAATTTTTACAAATGAGAAATGTAAGGAGGACTGATCAGGCAGATCCTGCAGTGCTCAAGGGGATGTTAGTAAGAAACTTTTGAAGGGGATGAGGGAAGTTAGTGATGGTTTGGTAGTTTTTCCAAATAAGCCATTTCTCTTGCCTTTCTCCCACTGGTGTCATCATATGTGATTTTTCTCATGTCATATGCTTAGATCTTGCTTTCTGCAACCTTCAAATGCCTACCCAGCCTAGTATGCCTAACATTTTTTCTTCCTTTGGATGGGTGCACTTAGCCTTGCAAACCCTGACAATTCTCTTTTCTTTTTGCTGCCCTCCTATCTAAGTCTACCCTTATGACTTCCAAGGGCCTAGATTAAGAAGTTGGGCATCTTCTTTTCTCTATCCACCTAGTCACCTGTCAAGCTTGAACTGTTTGAGCGGGTACTTCCTCTCTAGTCTAAAACATGCAAATTAAAACATGGTATGGCCCAGCTTGAGCTGTTGGACCACCCATCAAAGTAGTAGTGGCAATTTCGACTAGCCACTTTCATGGTCTTTATTTGGGGTTCATTTCACTTATTTTTCTTTGACCAATTCATTTTCTTGCCTTTTGATTATTCTTTTAAGGCATACCCTCTTTACATTTTTTAACTGTCTATTTCTTTCACAAAAATGGAACCTTAGTACCACAGAAGATGAACATTTTTTGGCACTTCCACTGTCAATCATGAGAAATGAATGCCTATTGGTATAGGAGGCTAACAGTGGCTCCACTTGGGGATGGCTTTTCCAGATGAAAAGCCAAGAACAGTAGGTCAGAATGCCTAGTTTCTCCATTCTTGCTGCAGTCTGAATTTTTCTGTTGTTGGAGACTATTGATCAGGATCTTAGATACTTGAAGGCAGGACCCACTGAGCTGATTTGCTGTGAAATTGCAGTTCTGTTTTTTACCTGTTTCTCAAATTTTTCCTCATCACCTTGATAGTTCCTCTGTGTTTTTCCTTGCTTTCCAATGCTGGGATCAAAACTTATTCCAAAAAAGAAAATAGTGCAGCACCCTGGTCTTTCTCAAAATGTGCTCCACTTGGTGCTTTATTTATCTGCAGTAACTGAAAATACTTGAAAATACAAATATTTATGTACAATATATGCATGTTTAGTGTTTGATCAAAGGGAGTCAAAATAATGCTTGAGCATTCTCCCATTGACTGGGCCTTCCTCAGTGTTTGAGCCATCCAAACTCCTTAGAAAATAGGTGTTGTTACCTTGTATAGCATAAATGACATAAGGTCCCTTCCATAAGAAATCAAACTTACCATGTTTTCCTTTGTCCTCCCTCCTGGAATCCCATCTTAACACTTTGTTTCCTATAAAGAAATCTTCAGCTTTGGTTCTTTTGAGCTTTTCTTGTAGAACTTGGGTTCTTTGATAGACTTCCTCTCTTGTTTGTTGTAAGTGAATTGTCTGATTGATTCTTCTTTGAATGTCATTGGGCACAGCTCGTACTTCTTGCAGCAACTTGATCACGGGAATTCCTAGAGATGTAGAAAACTTTGCTTCTAGCCCATAGACCAGTTCATATGGACTCATTCAAATTGATCTCTTAGTGGTCAGTCTATCTGCCCACAATGCATTTACCAACTTCTTATGCCAATTCTTTTTGTTTTCTTCCAAAACTTTCTTAATGATGTTGATGAGACTTTTATTGGAAGACTCAGCTAGGCCATTACCTTGAGGATAATAGGCAGTGGAATGACCTAGGGTCATGTGATACTTGTGACAAAAGTTGATCATTTTTTTGGATTTGAAAGCAACAGCATTGTCTGTAATAATTTTGTCTGGACAGCCAAACCTGGACAAGATGTTGGTTTCTAGGAATTGTATTATAATGGAGTCATTGGCCTGCCTACAGGGGATGGCTTCTATCCATTTGGTAAAATAGTCTGTGGCAGTGAGAATCCACCTATGCTGGCCGGAAGATGGAGGGTGAATTTCACCAATAAAGTCTAAACCCCATTGCTGGAATGGTTTCTCAGTTGAAACTGGTTTGAGTGGTAAAGGCAGCAGCTTTCTCTTTCCTTCAAAAATTTGGCATTTGTGACAAGACATTACAAATTTCTTCACGTCAGCAAACAAAGAGGGCCAATAAAATCCAGCCCTTAGGATTTTATCAGCTGTGGACTTCCAGTATAAGTGTCCTCCACAGTCACCTGCATGAAATTCTTTGAGGACATTGTCAGTTTCCTCTAATGGTAGGCAATTGAGTAAGATCCCTTCATGATTTCTCCAAAATAAAACACTGTCAATAATACAAAACTTTGATGCCTTCATTTTCAAGAATCTTTTCTTGGTTCTGGACAACCCTAGAGGAGCTTGCAGGTTTAATAATACAAAACATATATCATCATACCAGGGGGATTGCATAAAGGCTTGGTTGATATGTGGAGTCGCCATCTCCTGTTCGTTGTTCAGTTCATTAATGTCAAGAGCTTGAAAATTGGTTTCAGTCATTAGTTTGGCTAGGCCTTGTCCTTTTATCAGTTTGGTAGGTTTGATCTCAATGTCATATTCTAAGATATTGGCAATCCACTTGCCCCTCTTGCCTTCAATTCGTTCTTGGGTAAGAATGTCTTTGACCACTGCATTAGGAACATAGGCAATTATATGAGAGTACAGGATATAGATTCTGAATTCCTTGATGGCTTTTACCAATGCATAGGCTTGTTTTTCCATGATCTGATATTTCAAGGGAGCATCTCTAAGGGCTCTGCTAAAAAATTCAATGGGTTTTTCACAGCCCTGGTCATCTTTTTGTAGCAGAACAACAGCAATTGTATGCTCAGAAGCAAAAGAAAAAATGATAAAATCTTGATCAAATCTAGGGCTTGTTAGGACTGGTGTGTTTGTCAATGCTCTTTTGATATCCTCAAAGGCTTGTCTAGCTTCCATGGTCCATTTGACCATGGAATCCTTTTTCAGCATATTATTTAATAGTCTTATGAGTTCAGCCAGATTAGGAATGAACCTCCTCAAGAAGTTGATCTTTCCTAGAAAGCTTTGTAGTTCTTTGATGTTTCTTGGATGTGGTACTTGTAGGATAGCTTGAATTCTGTCTGGGTCAATCCTAATACCATCTTTTGAGATTATATGCCCCAGGAGTTTACCTTCCTCTAGCCCAAACAGTGATTTCTTTGGGTTCAAAGATATGCCATATTTTCTACAAATTGTGAAAACCTGCCTCAAGTGTTCCAAGTGTTCTTGATCTGATTTTGAAAAAGCGGTAAGATCATCAAGATAGACAACTAGGAAATCATGAATTTCTTTGGCGAAGGCAATATCCATTGCTCTTTGGAATGTGGTCCATGCATTTTTAAGCCCAAAAGGAATTTTGACATATTTGAATGTTCCCCAAGGTGTTGTGAAAGCAGTTTTGTCTTGATCATCCGGGTGGACTAGAATCTGATTGAATCCTGAGAAACCATCTAGTAAGGAGATCCTCGAGGCTCCCACTACCCTCTGCAAGATATGATCCATTTTAGGTAAGGGATAATGGTCTTTGAGAGAGACTTTTTTCAAATTTCTTAGGTCAACACACAATCTGATTTCCCTTGTCTTTTTCCTAGTAGGCACTAGGTTTGAGATCCACTCTGAGAATTTGATTGGGGCAATGATTCCTGCTTCATACATACGTTTAACCTCGTTTTCGATGAGGGGGAGGAGGACTGGATTGACTCTCCTAAGCTTCTATTTGAAAGGCTTTTGATTTTCTTTTAAAGGTATAGTGTGTTGGATAACTGATGTATCATAAGATTTAAGGTCCTCATAGCTCCAGGCAAAGACATCTTGAAACTCTTTGAATAACTCGATGTATTTCAGTTTCTGTTCAGGTGGTAATGCTTTGGATAACTTAACTATTTTGGGATTTTCAGGGGTCCCAATGTTACAATCTTCTATTTCAGCATTCAATGGTTGCATTTTTGGTTTTCTTGAGATATCATTTGAATCGAACAGGTCCTCTAAAGGGGTTAAACCTGTGGGCAGAAAATTATCCTTTAGCTCAATTACCTCATCTCCTGTTTCAGCCATTTCCTCTCCATCTGGTTGTCTCAACTCCCATATAGTTTCGTCGTCAAAGGTGGTAGGATGTAAAACTAGATCAGCTGTTTCAGCTGATATTTTCTGCATAATTGTGCATGCCTGTGGTTGATCATCTCTAGTGCTAGTGTCAATGTTCATGCCAGAAAATTCTTCCTTTAAAGTGAGGAAGTTATTTATCTGTGTATTACTCTCGAAGACTTGCCAATTCTTGATGTTATCCGGAACTGAAGGTCTGTGTTTGATTTCAGCAGTAAACGTATGATTGGCTTTGAAAGGCAACTTACAAGTGCTGGCAAAAGTTGCCAAGCTGTGAGCATGTAGATTGAGTTCTCTGGAAATTTTAGTCAACTGTGATTGTGAGAAGCTCTCAAGTACCTGAATAGCTGCTCCCTTGTATGCTCTCAACCTTAGATCGTTTGTGGTAATGTTTCCTTTCATCTGTTGTATGATCAGATCTGAATCTCCTAAGATTGAGACTTTGGTTGCACCTAGATTTTTTATGAGTTTCAAACCTAACAGAAGGGCTTCATATTCAGCCATATTGTTTGTGCATCGAAAGTTTAGTCTGTATGCATGGCCTTCAGCCTGGTCATTGTGCATATTATGGATCAGACTCCTACCCCAGCTCCCAACCTGTTTACAGAGCCATCAAACTCTAAATACCATAGGGTTTCATGATCAAGATTCGGATTTGGATCACTAGAAAGTTGGATCATGGGTAGGTTGGTTTCTTGCAAGTTACTTAGTGCATCATGTTCCTCTGTCTTATCAACTGTATCAACAGTCCCTTGGTCTTTGAAAGCAGGTTGCTCATCTAACTCCTCTGCCTCTACTGTCATCAATAGTTCAGAATAAGCTTTGTTGCAGATGTCAGCATTGTAGAGAATAAATGAATCCATGTGAGAGTGTATTGAATAGATTGGGAAATTTTGGAGCTTCTCTTGACTTCTGACCACATACTTCATCAAAGTTTCACGGTATAGTCTCTTTGGCTGCCCAAAGACTGAGATAGTTGCATAGGACATATCTAATTGCAAAGATCCTTGAAGTTTGGCCCCCCAGGATCTGGACAAGAGCATGCCATACTTAGGGGGTATGTCAGCTACCACTACATCCATCAAGATAGTTTTGGCTGGGTATTGGACCAGAGAGACACATAAGTCTTTAATCAAGCCTAAGCACCTGACCTGGCTTGAATCAAATGAGAATAGATCTTTATAAGGCCTTGTGATGTCTAGGTCAAGTTTTTCCATTACAGATTTTGGCATTAAGTTGTGTGAGGCCCCAGAATCGAACATTGCGTTATGTAGAACCTTATCATGAATGTTTAGACTGACATAGAAGGGTGGAACCCCTCCATTTTCTGTTTTTCCATTAACCTCAAGTCTGAACAGCAACTTTGGCTGGTCATCTAGGAAATTCACAGCATCTTTATTGTCTGATACTTGGAGCTACTTGTTGATCTGCTGTCGGTATATGTCATGTTTGGCTAATTCCGAAAGAGGAACTGATATCTTTAGTTTACTTATTTCGGTTTCCAGGTTAAAAGGCTTTTCCAATTGAATTTTGGCATTAGGTGCAATAGATTTTTCCTTTTCAGTTGAGTTATCAATGTCTTTTGGTCATGGTTGATATTATCTTGGGTAAAGTTGGTACCATGTTTGCTTCGAAGGGTATTATCTAACTTTACTTTTGCTGGTTGGGGTGAGGCTGGCTGGATTTCAGATGTCTGATGCTCTGAAATATCTTCCACAGTAACTTCTGTGCTGCTTGGGTTTGAATTACCAGCTGATTGTGGGGGAGTACTCTTATCATTGACTCTTTTTGGTTGCTTATTATCCTTTTTAAGAGGTTCAGGTACATCTATTGTTCTTGTCCTTAGTTTGTACTGTTTGTGTACCTCATACACAGCTGCATCATAGCCTTCTCTGAAATCAAATGATTCTCCTGACTTAGTGTGGAATTGATTGTTATTGTAAACCTCTTGGTCTTCTTGTGTCAAAAAGACTTGATTTTCATTGTCCAACCCCATTAGGTTGATGTGAGGGTCCTCATTAGGTTCACTAGATGTTGAAGCCTCAACATAATTCTCTTGGAAAGGGGGTCTGACATGCTGATCAGGATCAATCCTTCCAACGTTGGGATTCTGATTCTTTCTAAAGTTTGGGTTTCTAATATTGCTTGTTTGACCTTCCCATGATGATTTTCTTTCTATGGTTTCCACCCTGTCTCCACGTCTATCCATGTCTTTGATGATTGCATCTATCTTTTTCTCAAATGATGAGGGTTATTCTTTGAAAGTAGTTCTTCTTTTAGTCCTTTCCCTTTTTCTCTTAGCAATCAGATTTGCCTCTACACTTACAGCTATGTTTTGCATGTCTGTTAGGGTTGCAGGGGCTCTTTCTCTTAGTTGATATGCCATTTCTGCATCAAACCCATCAGGGAACTTAATCAATGCTAAATCAGGTGGAGGCCTAAGATTTTGAGGAATCACATTATAGATAGTGTTGAACCTAGTGCAATAGTCCAAGACAGTTTCTTGAGGGCCTCTCCTTATGGTGTCATATTCAGATAAAGTATGTAGAGGGTCCTTTTTCTTTTCCCATCTGTTCAGGAAGGACTGATAAAGGGCACCCGAATCAGCTATAGAATTTGCACCCAGTGCCCTGAACCAAGTTCTTACTTCACCTGTCAGACTTTGCACGAAAATATTCATTCTAACATCATCTTCATCTATCTCATAATTTTCAAAGTAATCTTGCATTTTCTTGGTATGTTGTAAGCAGTGTATGTATTGGTTCCATCAAAGTAAGTGATCTTACTTTGGTAGTCCTGAGGCATGGCCCCAGGATTACCAGGTAACTGAAGGGGAGCATAACAATTAGCCATACTTGGGGGGATAAGTGGGGCAACTGGTAGAAAGGGAACAACTGGAACAACAGGGACATCAAGAGCAGTTTGTGTATTAGGTGTAGACAATATGTTTTGTGAAGTGGATGATGAAGAGGGGGGAGAATGAGTTGTATGAAGGTGGACTGATGGTTTAGCAGGGGTTGGAATATATCTTTGTTGAACTGCCTCAGGGCTAGATTCAGGAGATTGTTCTGGTTCCTTCTGGTTCCTAAGAGTTTTATGGATCAAATTTGGATTATCGAAAACAGGTGGGGAATTTGGGTCAGGATTTGACCTGGTGTGCCTAGTTCTCTTTTTAGGAGCCAGCTTCTGAACTTGCTTTTGGTACTTTTGAGAATATTTTTAGAATTTTGTAAGGAACTGTTCAAGTTTTTGGAACCACTGTCTAAAAGCAAACAACAGCTGAAAAATACGCTCTGTTCCCCAGTGGAGTCGCCAATTATGTTATCATTTAGGTTGTTCCCTTTGACTCCCAAGGGAATACGGCCGAGGTAATCACTAACCAATCTTTGGGTCACAGGTTCTAGCCTACCTATGACCAGAGAGGGCTCTCTCTTTATGATTTAACTTTGTTTGTATAATATTTTAGGCTAGTTAGGATGCTCAAGGTTTTGTTTTGAAATTTACTGGATGATGATTTCAGTCAAGATAGATATATGTTTATGAGGGTGTTCTAGGCCATTGGGCATGGAGTGAGTGATGTTTAATTGCTTGATATGTCTGCGTTGATACAACAGTGATGCTACAGAGCCAGATAAGTGTCTAAGGAACAATTTTTTAAAATCTGTTATTGGGTGTGATGTAATCAGGGCACGAAAGGAAACTAAGGATCTTTCAGTAAGCTGATATGGAGAACAGTGGGAATATTACTTAGGAGCATTGAAGAATTCCTTCATAACATTCATATATATAGAATTGATACAAACATGAGAAATTAAGAATTCGTGTTCATGATTAATTCTGAAGAAAACATTTCAACAACAGAGATTGAATAGAGGGTGTAAACAAACATATCCTGTACTATTCTTTTTCTCTGTTATTAGATTGGTGAAACATGCGTATGATTCAAACAAGCATAGGAATATAAAACATAGATTAAGAAGACTTATTGTTCCATTAGACAACACAGGAATTCTGCAACAGCACGCAGAGCATCATTGAGACATCAAGCATCCAAGAAACACTGAGCTTTTCCAGCCTTTTGCATTAGATTATCTGAAAATATACAATACATTTGCCTCAGAGTGAAAATCACCAACCCCTATTAGGTTGCCAGGGGAGGTATATATACAAAATTTACATCAGAAAATATCTAGCTAGTGAGTTAATGGCTCATTAATATTGTGCCAACTCCTGGAGCGTTGTAGCTGAAAAAATAAATGTTCTAGTAACTTCTAAGTGTATTAGCTGTCCAAAATGGTCAGAGAATGTTGACTTTATGATCGATGGAGTCGGCTGAAGCCGTGATGCCCAAAATTTGCACATTTCCTATGTTTTGGCTTGCTGTCGCTGTCTTTATGCTGAGTCACCCTTTTTGGCTGCCTTGTGTGCTGTCCAGATTCTGATTTTTGCCTTTTGTTGAGTTGAAGCTGACTAGGATTGATCAATTACGATTACTGAGGCAAAATTTGTAGCATTGCATGCCACCAATCCTCTTTGGGCAGCTGATGTCTTCAAATTTTCACCAAGGTTTCATCTGCCTTTGTATATCTATAAAAATTTGGAGGAACCTCAAATAGGTGATTTATTTCATGTTCAATAAAAAATAGATTTTCAAGCTTGTCATATAGGCCCTGCCCTGTTGGAGGCTCTGTTTCCTCAGAAGTATTGGCAGATGCAATAATTTGATTTTCAATAAAATTTGTCATCCTGGTAGCATATTGCTCACGAGGGTGCAGTCTTCCTGTGCTAGTTAGTAGGCTGGGAAATCCCTTTTGTTGCAGTGCTCCCATTTTGAGCTTGTATTCATCCACCTCAGCCTGTATTTCATGGCATTTCCTCTCTACAGTTTGTACATAATTCCTGAGAGTCAGCACTTTTTTAGCTGTAAGGACACCATCTGTTCTGTTAACGATGTTCAGGGCTGCCAGCTCCTCCTTAGTCTGATTGTTGAGAAAATTTATCATTCTATTGGCCTGCTCAGGCCTGTTCCCTAGTACTGTTCTAGCTTTCTAGATCTCAATTTGTGCTTGGCCAATCAATTCCATTTGTTCATGCACTGTCTTGATTGACTTCCATTGTCTAGTAAGGGAGTAGTCAATCCTGGCGCACAAAATTCTCTTTATTTCTGCCAGAGTATTTTCAAGCTTGAGCTCCTTTTCTAAGGTCTTTATTTTGTCTTTGAGGGCCTTAATTTCTCTAGACTGCTCTGCTACAGTCATCTTTGATTTGTCTTATATGGCCTCCAGCTCTGCCAATTTTTCCTTGGCCTATTTGATCTCAGTAGCTTGGAGCTCCAGCTCTTTGATAGCCTTTGTTAATTCATCCATGTTTAAGCTAGTCTTAGGAGCTGTTGTTGTTGCTGCTACTGCTTCTGTTGTTGCTGTAGTTGTTGCAGGGGCTACTGTTGCCTCTGTAGTTGTGGCAGTGGTTGAGGTAGTTTGAGGAGGTTGGGAGGTTGATTCTCCCTGTTTGTCTTGCAGTGCCTCTTCTAACTCCTTCTCTAGATCAATAACTTTTTTATTCAGCTGCATTATTAGATCAAGTTGCTCATCAGACTCCTTTTCCTTTTGCAACTCTGCTGTTTGGGGGTGCCCAGTGGGAAGCAGTTTCAGTCTTTTCTTCAATGCAGCAATATCATCTTCCTTCTTTTTCATCAGGGCCCTCACACCCTTTGGGTCCTTAGGATCATGTCCTAGGTCTATGATGATGTCCTCCGGTGTCTTAATCCTGTTGTCCTTGGCCGTGGAGTACATTCTCTCAAAATCCAACTGAATGTTGGTGTTCTTCAGTGACTCTTTCAATTCATGGGCCATTGTGGCCCTGTCTACCAAGGTGGCATAGACCACTTCCCCCATTTGTTTGTGCAGCTATATCTGTTCCATGGGATGAATGTCCTTTGCCATGACTTCCAGCTTTGTTTTTACAAAATATGCAGCTGAGTGAGGCTGCGGTACCTTGGGTTTGAAGTGACTGAGGACTATTTTATCCTCTTGTATGTCATATACTGACATCAATCTCTCTTGCTTAGCTGGTGTTGCCTTGAGAAATTGCTTGTACACCTCTATTCTTAACAACTCATTTTGTGCCTTTATCTCTTTGAAGGAAGCCTTGGTGCTTGAAGGCTTCTTGCTCTGCTGAGTTGAGGAGGACACCTCCATACCAAGATGTAATCCCTGCTCTCGTTGAAAAGAGCTTGTAGCTGTCTGCTGACTGTCTCCTCCTTCTTTCCTTGGACTCTCAAGAACTTCTTCACTTATTTCTTCTATGACTGGGAGTCAACCTTTTGCCTCTTAGATTCAGGTTGCTGGGAGGATCCACTAGCAGGAGTGGACTCTTCTCTGTCTCCTTTCTTGCCCCTCTCCTCATGTGCAGGGGTCTGCAATATAGGCGTTGTTGGTGGTTCTGTTTGTGGCGGAGGGGTTTGCTCTTGTTGCTGCCTAATTGAGGAGGCAGGCTTTTCTTTTATTATCTCTTCTTTAGCACCCATTATTCCCTTACCCTTATTTGTGCCTGATGCTGCTGTAGATGGTGCCTGGGTGGCTAGTGCAGTTGTAGTAGTGGAGGTCCCTTCTCCAACCGGATGTGGCTGCTTGAAAATTACCCGCTGCACAGAATCCAAGTCAAGAGTTTTTTCCAAATCCTTGACATTTATTTGCATTATTTCTTCTTCAGTTAGTTTCTCAATTAATGTGTCTTGCAACCATTCTTGTTGATTGGCATACTACTCAATATGTAGAAATTTACAGTGCTCATAGCCTAGCAGCCTGTACTTGACCCTTCTGGCACAGATGAAGCCTTCAGGGTCATAAGGGACCCACCGGAAGATTTTTGATAGCTTGTATTTATCTTTGAGGATTTGCTCAGCCTCTTGCCATCCCTCTTTTTTGTTCATGATGAAGGGGCCCAGGTGGTGCTTGAACTTGAGGTGGGCTTTCTTCTTGGCACTATGAAAGTGGGTGAGGTCAGAATGAATAAGCTGCCTATAGTACTCCAAGGTGAACAGTCTCATTGGTACATATTTTGGGAGCCTATATGGACAGAGCTCACAGCCATAAATTCTGATGATTGTATGATCTTGGTATAGGTACCAATCACCTATTTTCTAATTTTTGGACAGCTGTAGAGTTTTCTGGATTTCAAATGACAGTCTAAGAGGAGGGGTCCTCATCAATAGGCAAGAGATCGGGTAGACAAATTCGTCAATAAATTCACAATATGAATATGGTGAATCCTGGACTTGGTGGAAAACTGATGACCAGAAGATGACAAACCTTCTTTCTCCCTTAGAATCCAGCTTCTTGATAGGGAATTGAAATGCCTCGGATTGATAATACATGAACAAGTGGTAGATATATGATGAATATTTGAATATACCCTCCCTGTCCACTTTGAAGAGTTGGTCATGTATTTTGTTGGCTATGAATTTAGCAAAGTTATACTTGTAAGCAGGAGGTTGGCCTGGGCTGTAAGCAGCTAATAACACCAGCACTGTCTCATCAACATGCTCACTAGTTTTATAGCCCAACACATAGGAAATCATGTCAACCAGAAGTTTGCCTACATCAGTAAAATGGACATGCAAGAAAGGAGGAGGCCCTGTGGGCTGGCAGTCAGCTCTCATAAATGTCTTGGTGATCTTCTGAATGTCAGCAGTGGAAAGCTTGGCACCTGTATCCAGCAGATAGTTCATGGAGAAGGGATATAGCAGCTGAGTTTGTTTGAAGTTGAGCATCTGGTTGATGGACTCAGCATTGATGTGGAATAGTATGCTCCTAGATGGAGACTTGACAGCTCTGTGATTGGATCATAATTCTAGATGGGAGAAAGTAATAAGGCAGATTAGATTCCCATATCCCTATGTGTCATTTTTGTTCAAATAGTTATCCCTCAATTCTCGGAAGGTCTGCAAATGGTTCCTATCACCCACCAGGTCTTGGATGAGGTAATCTCTATCAGCAAGAGGCAGGGCCTCAAGCTCTTTGTTGGGTGGATTCATGGGGGCAACACTGAGAGCTGTGGGTGCAGGTGCAGCCATTGTATAGTCCTCAAGTGTTATCTTTGCAATGCAGTTTCTGAGTGTAACAATGTAACTATAATAGCTTGTAAACCTTTTCAGAAGTCAAGTGGCAGGTTGAGTACAGGTGATGCCAGATATGTCTTCAAAGAGGAGTAGGTGGATTAAATAGACTTGCCTCTGTTCTGCTATGGTAAATTCACAAGGATTGTGAACAATGAGGATGAATTGCAGAGGGGGGGCAGGATTATAGGCTGGTGAAATACAGTTCTTCAATTATGCACTCAGCAAAAGTGAACAATGCCAGGCAGATGAAGGACCAATTTCAAATTAAGGTCGCGAATGATAGCTCAACAGTGAATTTTGGACAAGGGGACAATGCAGAATGTTTGGGCCAGTATTTACTGAATAAAAATGTTTAATTTAGGATTTACCAGGTATTTAGTGGACAATATTGTAGAGAAATAGCATGAACATGGGTAAAACAGGTAAATTTAGGCAAATACCTGGACAAATAGCGCCGAGAGCTTCCGGGTTGAACAGTGGATGAAAAATGCAGTTGAATTGATGAATGGTGGCGTCCCAAACTTAGAATTTGCGGTGTGGAGGCAATTTTTGTAGTAAACAAATAAACGGCTCCCTCTCTTTTCGAATGAAAATGACAACAAACATTTCAATTGCGCGTTGATAACGATAAATTCAGAAAATATGGGTTTTTGGCGCTTTTCCGCCATGACGTCATCGAGGGGGCCCGGGTATAGATGATGACGTGGATGCTGAGTCGGAGGCCAGCGTGGCAGGACACGGTGGAGGGATGCGAGAGCTGCAAGATGGCGTGGAGGCGACGTGGCGTAGTTGGCGGGGGCCCGGGGTATGACGTCATAGCGACGTGGGATCGACGTGATAGGGGAGGCGGATTGCGGGAGAGTAGTTTTGTGGTTTCCCCGCACCGCCATTGGAGGAAAGTGGTAATGGGGAGGGGGGCTCCGAACAACCCCGATGGCTGCCACGCGTCCAGCGTACGGGAGCAAAACCACCCGCTCCCCGGAAGCTAAACCGCGGCAGGTTCAGATCTAAAATTGACCGCCCAACTTTGGATTGGGGGCAGCGGGAGATGGACGGCTGGCGGGCGCCCCAACCCAGCATGCAACTTCGGGTGGGGACCCGCCCGATAATGAAATAATATTTAACGTTTCGGGTAGGAAACTTTGGTTATGGGGGTTTTAATGGGTTTAAAAATACATATGGGTTAATACGTCGAGGTTTGATCCAACATTTAACCTTAGGTTTGCGAACGGGGGGGTGTTTCATGGGTTTTTTCGGAAGAAGGGTAGATGAGGGTTTAGTGTAGGTTATTAATCTAACCAGAGGTTAGAGTAATCCCAAAGCAAGGGTTGACTATAGTCCCTGGTGGACTAATGTCTCCCATAGAAGTGCTAGTTAGCTATAATGCTAAAGGGGGGGATATTTATACATTTTTTGGGTTGTTTGCATACAATGCTATAATAGTAGGGGGAGGGGTAGCACTTAGGGATCTATATAGTAAAATTAGAAATTAATATGAATTGGGGATGTGAGAGAGGGGTAAAGAGCTAAGTTTAATGAGTAAACTTAGTTTTAGAAGCAGATGGGAGTGAAGAAAGCTTTTACATAAGAAATGTGGCTTCTTTTCAAAGAGGGAAGTCACTTCTTACATGAAATTTTTACAAATGAGAAATGTAAGGAGGATTGATCAGGCAGATGCTACAGTGCGCAAGTGGA
Source organism: Pinus tabuliformis (assembly GCA_031772625.1). Taxonomy (NCBI): domain Eukaryota; kingdom Viridiplantae; phylum Streptophyta; class Pinopsida; order Pinales; family Pinaceae; genus Pinus; species Pinus tabuliformis. Next base: position 271,550,186 of record CM062805.1, read on the forward strand.
TGTTAGTAAGAAACTTTTGAAGGGGATGAGGGAAGTTAGTGATGGTTTGGTAGTTTTGCCAAATAGGCCATTTCTCTTGCCTTTCTCCCACTGGTATCATCATATGTGATTTTTCTCATGTCATATGCTTAGATCTTGCTTTCTGCAACCTTCAAATGCCTACCCAGCCTAGTATGCCTAACATTTTTTCTTCCTTTGGATGGGTGCACTTAGCCTTGCAAACCCTGACAATTCTCTTTTCTTTTTGCTGCCCTCGTATCTAAGTCTACCCTTATGACTTCCAAGGGCCCAGGTTAAGTAGTTGGGCACCTTCTTTTCTCTATCCACCTAGTCATCTGTCGAGCTTGAACTGTTTGAGCAGGTACTTCCTCTCTAGTCTAAAGCATGAAAATTAAAACATGGTATGGCCCAGCTTGAGCTGTTGGACCACCCATCAAAGTAGCAGTGGCAATTTGGACTAGCCACTTTCATGGTCTTTATTTGGGGTTCATTTCACTTATTTTTCTTTGACCAATTCATTTTCTTGCCTTTTGATTATTCTTTTAAGGCATACCCTTTTTACATTTTTTAACTGTCTGCTTCTTCCACAAAATTGGAACCTTAGTACCACAGAAGATGAACATTTTTTGGCACTTCCACTATCAATCATGAGAAATGAATGTCTATTGGTATAGGAGGCTAACAGATGGTTTGCATATTATTTACTAGTGTAAATATTATGTTTCTCCTTATTATTTTTTATTATTTTATATATATAAACATATATAAAGGAAAGTTTCATATATGGGAAGTAGAGAAGGAAAAATAATGGAAGCTACTTTCCGAATACATAACTAGAAAGTAAAGACATAATGAGAAATCATTATTTGTTTCAATTTTCGAAGTTAGATATATAACATAAGCAACCTATTTAAATAACTAATTCGTTAATGTAATTTTGGAGCTATATATGATGTAAAAGATATATTTATAATTAATTCGTTAATATATTTCAGTAAAGTAAATCTAATATCGGTGGTGCTTTATGTTTCATTCGAGATTGATTTTCATTATAGAATGCGCACTTATTACCAATAATCAACTAGCTGCTATGTCATGAGAAGCGTTGTTTATAAATAATCATCTAGAGGAGAATTAACTTTTAGGCAAACCTATTATACAGGTTGGATGCTCTTTTTCTTATTTTGTAATTGTAGTTTCTGCCCTTTATAAGATTGGAAAACCATCAGTCACATCCATTGGTTTCATGGATTGCCTCATTTACTAATTATTGATCTAGAAATAAGAAATACAAGAAGAATGAATAAATTAAATTATCCAAGATTTTTAAAACGAGAGATGGTATGATAAAAATGATATAACTTTTTATACAAGCATGTACAATAGAAATGGAAAGAACTTGGAGTTAGAGCTATATTTTTATTCTTAAGGTCCCGTGGAGTGTTTGGGTTATGATCGAACTCACTAAGATTGGATTCACAAGATGATATTATGGGTTATGATCAAATTCATGATGATGAGATTCACAAGATGATGTTATAAATCTCCAAAGCACATCAACAAGGAGTGATATCTGGAGGAATAAGGCTTGATGAAGGTAGGACAATTAGAGGCGGCTTAGGAAAGACAAAGAGCATAGAAGAACTTTTTTGTTTTTACTTATGCTAAATAAGTTGATTGAGCACATTCCCAATGAGAATAAGACTTCTCCAATGGAGAAGAGTGCTGCAATTACAAATTAACAAAAGGGGTCTTGGTTGGAAAAATCTTGAATATGGAAAATATATCTACGTGAGTGGGATTGCTTTCTTTCATATTTCCCAATCTATTCATTTATTAAAATGATCATCGGAATTCTCCCCTACAGAATCGGTTTTGTGAGGTAATCAACAGTTTGAACCGCGCCCCTTTTCTCTTTAATAAGAAAGCTTGTTGTGGATGAATAGTTGTTATTGACGTCTAATCAGTTTCAATAATTCCTTTCTAATATCAGGTAGGGACTAAACAACAAGAAGATACCATTACTAACACTACCATGGGGAACAAAGACCTTTGTAGTTGTGATTAATAAGAAACCCTTTTAATAGGGAAATAGGGGTTTTATCACTTCTCTAAAACCATTGTAGTACATTAACATTTAGGATCTGTATTTTGGTAACAAACAATATCATTTTTTCTTTGAAAGATTGATTGGACTGAAAAAATTTAAGAGTTGAACCTACACCAATTAGAATCCAAACACGAGAAGGACAATGAAGTGATAATGTTGGAAGAAAAATTACATTTTTTGAGGGGTTGGGAAACTGAAGTCTGACAAGGTAAAAGCATGCAAGGTCATCCTCACCAACCTTTGTTTGCGGTACGATGAGGGCAACTTCAAGGTCCTGGTTCAGTTGGAAGGAAAAAATGTGAAAATTACAGGTAAAGTTCCTCTATTATGCAGATAGAGGGTAAAATAATACCCTCTATTATGCAGATAACTACTTTACCATTCCCTTGAATTGAAACGTTTATATGCAGAGGACACATATAATTTTATTAATAGAATAATACCTATATTAACTCGAAAACTACAGGATTGACACATGTCAAATTTATGTTATTTAGGTTTTATTCGATAATTATGCATCTATATTTATCATTCATTTCTTCTAATTGACATCATGTTTTAGAATATTGTCTCCCAGTTTTTCTTCTGAACACGAGAGAGAAGGCAGCGAAAAGGAAGCTCAATAGAAAAGAGAAGGAAACGAAAAGGAAGAGGAAAGAAGCAAAGGCACTTGTGAAAATGAATCTACCTCTAGTGATGAGGGAGAATTTGTCCCTCCAAACTCATGATATTCTAGATCTAGGTGTCATTGAAGTTAAAATAGTGCCAACCCTCAATGTAATTTTGGAGAACGAACTAAAATATTCATTTCTTAGAATTCTGAAAAAAATAAAAAAAATAAATAAATAAATATAAGCTTAAATTCATATTGTTCGGCGCTAAAAGTTCTAGAGATTAATAATGTTCAGTCAATTTCTTGTCTGTTTTTTCTAAGGAATAAAGGATTTAAAGTATTTTTGTTATATTCCTTACTTTCATTCCTATCAAAGAGTTTACTATGATGAAATGCAAAATATTCTAGGTCTCATTTCAAATTGAATTTATGATAGGGTCATTTATTTAAATGAAAAGATGAATTGAATAATGTATTGTTAATTGAATTTTGTTACCACTGCATCTTATGTTGTTTAGAGCCCTTCAAAACAACATGGAACAAAATAGCATACCTGATTGAAGCAGTTGGCTAGCAAGGGATATCATATCTGGTTGTAGCAGGGGAAGCTAGTAACTTTTATTTGTTCACTTCTCTGCATTTTTCTACAAAAAGGAAATTATTGATGCAAGTTTTTCTTCAAAATTGTGATGCAGGTCTACAAGATTTCTACAAACTTCCCTCCCTATGATGGATTGAAGGATTGAAGATGGGGCAACAGGGCAGTGGAATGAACTTGAAGAGGGAGAGGGGGAGAATTTCCCTGTAAGGGATTGAAGGATTGAAGAGTGGTTGGGAGGGTGGTGGAATGATATTGAAGAGGAGAAAGGAGCATGGAATAGGTGACAAGCGGTGAGAATAATGACAGGTGTCTTGATACTAAACCTTGTTCGTGAACCGTGGAAATTTCAAACATGGAAGTTCCAAAGCATTGCATATGTTTGCGTGAACAAGTCCCCTTTAACTTTAAAGGATTTAAATGATTTCAAAGTAATTCTAGTTGAAAACTAGAATTAAAGTAACATTGATTTCAAATTTAATTATCCAAAGTTGTAATGAGAATCAAGAAAGTCATGCCCTTTTGCCTACAATAAGAGGTCAAAATTGAGACTTTGCATTAAAAAAATTTAATCGCATGGTTCCTTTAAAACATTGATTTCTCCTTTGAATATATGATTTAAACCTTGAATATAATGGTTGGTCAAAGAGAATTAATGATGTGTCAATGTATATCGATCACTAGAGTCCCTACTATGCCAAATATAGGGACTAATAAGAAAATCACACAGAGAGTTATGACTATATGCTGAAGATAGGGACTAATAAGAAAATCACACTGAGAGTTACGACTATAGAGAGGCAAGTAGATCTTCCAATTCAATGTTGCTACTATTCAACGACTTAGATTCACCAAGGTAACCTTCTAAGTGATCCAACAAAGAGGATTTGTCTCTGATTTCATGGTCATAATATTTGCAGAAAAAGTAAAACATGGTTTTTGTTAACATCTCAATCAAATTAACAAAACAAAACAATCCAACAAGGAATATCCAATACACGACGCCCCCCAAAAGCACCCACATCATGGCTATCTCTGTTAACTATACCATTCATGAAAAACCATCCAATAATTCCAACGAATATGAGGTAAATAATTTTGAGCAATAAGTTCATGATCAACTCTCTATTCATGAGATCTATGCTCTTCTTTCTGTTGTCTATGCCATATTTGTCCCCCAACATGACTGTAACGTGGCGAGGTGCCACACCATGCTCATATACAAAAACCCACAAATGAGGAAGGCAATTTTAACATACTCATCAAATGGAAAGGCTTCCAAATTCAAATTTAATAATACAATGGTGCATACAAACTAGAAGCTGATTAATGTGGAGGCCAAGGAAAAGACAAAGACTGCAAGTATGAAAATCAAGGGGAAATTTTGCATGAGACAATTCCCAACCTTGAGAACGATGCCCATACCCATCCCATAGGAAATTTCATAGAGCAGAGAGACAATTTACAATTGATAGAGATAGCATAAAATAGACTAACATATAGATAGTGGAGTATGCGACCTTAAGAAAAAAAAGTTGCAAAACTATAATCGGAAGTGAAAATCATATCAAAGTAAAACAAGGGGGTCAGAGTCTGAACCTGCCACCATAATAAGATTTACTAAATCTATTGGAGGTCTTTTAGCTGCCAATGGGATTCCAAAATGTTGTTCTATCCTTGCTAGCCTTTGGCTAATCCTATATAACCTTCTAACATTGTTCCTAAAATGTCGATGCATGTGATCTAAATATTGGAGCAGGTCCATGAAAAATTCATCGTGGTCGAGGAGTGTTTATTTTAGAATGAATTTCATTTACCAATAAAATTCTACTGCCTGCATGTACTGATTGAATCCCACCCTTGTATGTCTTGAAGTAGGCATCCAATCTGCCCACTCTATAAGGACTTAACAATTTGAGAGAGAAGTATTGTGAGAAGTGGCTGCTCCCTTGGACTAGCACAATTCCACCTGAACATGGGTTGAAGTGTGTTGTTGCTACCAAGTAGTAAATCGTTCAACTAGATGAATGAAGGAAAATTTTGGGGGTGGAAATTTATCTTTAAGTTTAGAAACCTTGGCAAATCTTAGCAGTCTCCAATAGACAAATTATAAAATGTTTGATGATAGTTTAGTAATAAATATCAAGATTTTTTATTACATTATATTATTTTATATAATATCTTGGTGATTTTACAGGTAAAATAAATTTATACTATAAAACTTATGCGAAATTTTTTTCAAAAAATGGATGGCAATTTTTTTGGAAGAAGTACAAAAAATTAGCCCACCTGGGAATATCAGGACCTAAAATTTTCCACATAGATGACGCAACTATTCCTCTTTGAGCTCACTCTTCACCACCACATACCAAAACAACCAAACACTATGGGAGGACTAAATTTAGGTGCTTTTTACTTCGCAGCCTGGCCAACAAGTCCCATAATACCCAATATGTCGACAACAATCTAATCTTTGTTAGCGCCCATGGACCAATCAATAAAGAAACCACCCCACCACCACAAAATTGAGGCTTCACCAGAATGTTCCCTGAGAGAAACTGACCACCCACCTCCCATCCTAGGGTGGATACGAATCTAGATGAGAAATAGAACCCCTCTAACCCCCAAAAGAGGAGACACCACCATATACTAGGGAGACACACTACATAAAATGGGCTTCCTGGATTTACAAGGCTACAAGTATATAGACTATAGGATGTGAATTCTCCAAAGGATCTCCCAGTCCACACCAAGATAAGCCCAAGGTCCTCTTAGACGCCATGGACCTCACTAGTACCCAACCTTCAAAAAATGAATGACATATGAAAAATTTCAACCCTCTATAGATATTCGATCGGGAAGGGGAAATGAAACTGGAATTATTACATAAACCAAAAAACGACAAAGATATCCGAAAAAAGGAAAGAAGATTGGAGATATTTATCATATAATGCAACAAGTTATTCAATCCATCTTGGATGTCAAAAATTATGAGAGAAAAACATTAATAATGCCCCCATCAACTTTTTCAAGTTGGGAAATCTGAAGTTCAAATAATAATATAGCAATCATGTAACCACTATCCCTTATAGAATTCAAACTTTCTTATGTCTCAAGCGAAAGTTGGAAGTCCAAGCTTACCACACTCCACTAGATAGACCGTAAGCTGGAATGATCCTATACTGGGAAAAATGTTTCTTGACTGCTCTCCTCTCGATTTCTTATAGCCTCATTCCCTACTTTTTCATGGGAGTGTCTCAATGTAGACTAGATTGCCCCTCCCCCATTCTCAACTATGAATATGTATCAATTATTTATCACATAATGGCACATCATTATTTCCACCCTTATCGTATGTTGCTTGTTGTCAACATTTATGATCTCCATCCCCTCATGTTCCCAAATACAATTAAGGGTAAATCCATTCAGTACAGAATTAAACTTATTGATGGTGTGGTGCCACATACCGAAAATCATTGGCTAGGTGGGGAGGTGGCAAACACCCTCCCCTCTCATCTCAAATGTGACCCCATCAGTGGTAGGGAAATATTCATAGGCCATTTTCCAACATGTCGCATTCATGGAAGAATTAGGGAGGTCATTCCATATTAATGCCCTGAGGTTACACAATTCAAAGAAACCAAAATTTGCTAAAAATACACCACTCTATTGCCTATTTTCCTTGTGTTGAGTGGGGTAAGAACCGATGTACTAGAGGGAAGGGGGAAAACCTATTCTAGCAAGGACTATAACCTCCAACTTGTAGATACATTACATATATGGGATCTATCTTGGACTCTACAAGGCATGTAGATAATGAATTGTGAGTCCCCTCCAACAAACATATTTTTGTAGCTTGGGTTTAGGCATACTCTACGCCCATTTTTGGTCCTGTTAATTCTAACACATTATTAGATTAATATTAATCTCCCAAAAACATATGAACGTAGGAACATTGTAAGATCTGTATTTATACCTCCAAATCTTGTGGGGCTTATATTTCCCTTGGTAGAAGCACCAAAGTTTATTTTAATAAAAGAAGGTAGAGGGGGCGTCCACTACTATGGGCTATAGATAATAATAGGAGGAGGGATATCTGACAAGGGAACCATGGGAGGGGAGGGAAACCACTTATGCGAAAATCCAGGGTTAAACACCTAAGTGTTGAAACCTTGAAATTCGATGCAACAACATGATGGATCACCAACCGGTCTAGACCTTAAAGAAACTACTTTTCTATTTGGAATGGTGGATCCGACTGGTTTAACTGGGTCCAGTTACCTTCTCTCAATCTCCAAAATGGCTTAAAATATGACTTTCATCCATCAATGGAGAAGAGACATCAGATCAGCCCTCTTGCTGATTAGGAAAGAAAGTGATCCTTAACCTGATCTTAGGCTCAGCTAAGCCACAACTAAAGTTCTCCTCTTTGGGAAGAGCACTTAAAATAATGTAGAAATTAATCTAAATGGAAACGTATTCTATAATGCAAGCAAAAGGATCTAAATCCTAATCCTATCTCAATTAGGTAGATATAGATCTAACCCAATCGATAGTAACATATTTAAAGTATTGGGATTTAAATATGTCTGGCTTATAATGAATATCAAGCTAATGAAGTAGTTATAATTAACTAACATTATGAGTACCAAAACATATTATATTCAGAGATCTCTTAACTGGAATAATCAACCAAAAACTTTTAGGAATAAGTTCACAAAATGATATTGATTATCTAACGAATGATTCAAATAATTAAACAATAATATGAGGAAGAAGATCACAACATATTACTATCAGGGAAAATTTTAAGGGTCGAAAATTATCTTGATGTTTAAAGACATTGACGAATCTCACTAGTCCCTAATTTGAAAACTATAAAATGTGTATTGATGTATTTGTAAAATTATTCAAATTTATAGTGATTTTATATATACTCTCTATGTAATGATGGTGACTTTTTAGGAAAATAATTTTATATTGTAAAATTTGCGCGAATCATTTTTATAAAAAAATCGAAATTTGTGTATCCTTTTTTTGGAAAAATCATCGAAAGTTAGCCCACCTATGAATATTAGCCCCCTAAAATTTTCGATGATTACTATTTGTTAAACCATTATTAAAAGAAAGATTTATGAGTAAAGAGTTACTTAGAAATTAGAATTCAACCCATAAGAGCAGAGATAAACAATAACATATGATTGAGACAAATTACTCATACTAACAAAAGTGCACAAATATGAATAAAATGACACATTCCTACCATAAAACACGAAACTAGTATTTAGAATAGTAGTATTAGAAATACCAATTTATTGAATCCATTTCTCTTTCTCTGGTCTCCAATAATTTTTTACATTCCTTGAATTTTTGTTGTTACAACAAGAGCTGCAAAAGTGAAAACTCTTCCCATCACACATGATCTAGAATGCAAAAGCAAAATCCTCAATAATCCCTAGATCTGAGATTTTCTCTCCTCCCACCTACAACTCTAAATCCCTATTACAATACCGCTTTTAGAATTCCAGAATTGCAAAAGAGAGAAGCCCTTATTCCATTCTACAATCTGTTATTTATAATATTTACAAAAGAATTTAGAATAGGAAAGTTTTCTGAAGAATAAATCTGTTTAATCGATTCTCATTTGCTGAAAATTCCATTCTTCTATTGCTGGTGCCTTCGTATTGATTGAGATTATTTTCTCTTCATCTCTTTAACTGTTTTCCTGCAAAATCAAATCAAAACAAAATTAAGATGTAAAAATAAAATGAAACTATCAAATATGGAATTAAAACAAATCTAATCAAATTCAATTAAGTGAATAATTGAAAAGGAAACTTAAGCTTTCTATTGATTCCTGTGATGATTTAACTGCCAAGGATATCATTGACAAATGGATTTTCATTTACAAGAGGCATGTGCAAATAAGAATGTAGAAAATAAAACTCAGAAAAATTGATTTTGTTAAAAATTCGAAGCTTGATCTTTTGTTGGATTATAGATGCAATGAATGGTCAAATATCGAAATGAAACCACTTCAGAAATATTATTGACAATTTTACATTCCCAATGAGTCGTCATGTGATCCAAGGATCTTTTTCTTATAGATGTATGCAAAGAATCACATGTAGAAATTGCAACTTAACACAGAAATTATTGTGCACAAAAGAAAAGAAGAAGGAACACATAAATGCATGAAAAGAAGACAACAAGACTTGATAACAGAGTTCATCCAACTCGTACTACATCTCTGGGACCTGCTCGACCAATGGGGAGGCCTTCATTCATTAAATGACATGAAAAAAAGTGAATTACAATCACCAGTTACATAAAAAGAGGCTTATACCTCCATTCTGTAAAATGGATATGAAATGGAGACCACAGATGGAGAAATGGACAGCACCATTATTTCCATGTTGTTGAGAGGGGTAGAAAACATATAAAATTTTACCAATTCATACAAAATGATCAACTGCTCCTCCTGCCAGTTGCTGCCTCGAACCATGTGCTAGAAAATCCTCTCCCCCGTCCTTTTTCTGATCATCGAGCTTTTATAATGTCGGATTTGCTACAAAGGATACTTGAAAATTAGGTTCATTTGTTTAGAATAGAAGCCGATAGAGTAGAAGGGTCAGCGAGCACAACAAACACCTTAAAATAGGCCTTTTTCCATTTAAACTCATAATACATAGAACATTGGAAAAACTCGATCGACTGCCTTTTACTTGGATTTCAAATTTCCTTAAACTAGGCTTATAGACCCATCGAGTTCGATCCCTATGTTTAAATTGGCATATTGCTAGTTCAATAGTCCTATTAGCAGGGATTATCGACCACCGATCTCTGATGGCCAATATCGCCGATCGCCGATATGCCAATATCGGCGTATCGCATCGGCATATTGCAGTGCTATAGTCCAGGGGTATTGGTCCTGTCCCTTGGGTTTCTCTTACTTGATCCACTGATCTGATCATCTCGATGTCACCGATGCCGATCTTCCGATCCGGTTGCTCCTTCGATCGTCGATGTCGATCACATGTCAGCTACCTTAAGTCCCGATATCAGCCACCGCTTGTCCCTGACTTTGATTTAATCAGAGATCGCTAATCAAGGGTTCTGCTACACCTCCTTAAGTCCACCCTTTGGACCCTTTGATTGCAATTTTACATTTTAAAGCCTTAAAGCCATTTTTTTGGGAAAAAGCCTCATTTTCCAAAGGAACAAGGAAACCTTGTTTCTGCCACAACTTCATCATCTGGACTCGGATTGGAGTGTCGTTCACACCGTTGGAATCAGCGTGACGACCACTTCGATCTGATGTCAAGATACTTTCTTTTCTACCACTTTGATTTTTGAGATTTTCCATGCCACTGTATTTGAAGATCCACTTGGATCAATCCTCCCCATTGAGGAGATTTTGGACCATCAAAAGCTTTCACTAGTCAATTGGCAAGTGAGGGAACTATTCCCTCACCCTTTCCTTTTCTAGCCATTTGGCCTTGTTGGGGTGCATTCCCCTGAAACCAACTCAAAGGTATTCCACATCTCCTCGCTGTGAAGTCCTGGTCCTTTGTCAAGGATGATGTCTTCTGGTAACTCATCGACATATTCTGGTGCAAAATCATCAATTGTAGGAACTGTGCCCACCTCATGTATGTCCATGACCAATGGTGACTCATACAACTTTAAGTTCTCTACATTCATTACTGGGTACATCTGCATATATATCGGCAAATCAAGATGAAAGGCATTGTTACCAATATTCTCCAAAATTGTGAATGGACCATACTGGATTGGTCGTAGCTTCTTCCCTTCTCCTTTCATCCTGTCCTAGCTGATGTGGAACCAAACTTTGTCGCCCACTTGGAATTGATGGTCGACTCGGTGTTTTTCATGTCGAGCCTTGCAACGGGCTTGACTTTTCTCCAACTGCTCTTGTAGTACTTGGCGAATCAATTGGATTCACTAAATGAACTATTGAGCTTTGTCCCTATCGTTATGTCCACTGGAGACATCTTCCCTTCCAAAGATCATATCAAAAGGGTCCTTTGGTAGGTAGCCAAAACATGTCTCAAATGGTGAACACTCTGTAGATGAATGCACTGCTCAATTGTAGGGATGTTGTACATATGTGAGATTCCCATCCCACAACTTGGGATGTTTCCCACAATAACCTCGTAACAAGTGTACCACGATACGGTTGACAACCTTCGTCTATTCGTCAGTCTGTGGATGAAATTCCATGCTCCTTTCAACTTGGTGTCCATCATCTTCCACAAGATAGTCCAAAACTCTGTAAGAAAGTGAGAGTCCTCATCTGAGACAATCGATGTGGGTAATCTAAAATGGACCCAAACATGTTGAAAGAAGGGGGAAGAAGTCTACTCTGTAGCGATCTTCTTTTTACAAGGAATAAGAATACACATCTTGCTAAAACAATCAACGATGACATACAAATAGTCATGACTCCTTTTAGACAAAGGGAAACCTCCTACAAAGTCCATTGACACACTTTCCCACGGACGACTCAAAATAGGGAGTGGTGTGTAGAGCCCGAGATTTCTATTAGACAGTTTTGAAATATAACACATGACACAACCCTTTATATAGCGAGTCATAATGTTTTTCATATGAGCCCAAAAACAAAATCTTTGTACATGACATAAAGTCTTTTCAACACCAAAATGTCTAGACACAAGAGAGGTGTGGGCCTCTCGCATTACATGTACTCTTTTCCCTGTGGGAATACATAATTTACCAAGGTGATACAATAGTTTCGCCTGCAAGTGATAGTGTTCCACCTGTGAACCATGGGTCAGTTTTGCATAAATCACCTTAAAGTCATCATTGTTAGCATATTGTTCAGCATAACTCTCAAAAGACAATGATGCAAAATAACAAAAGCAGAAATAGGAGGGCGAGATAGCATATCGGCCACTTTATTGCTAATGCCCTCCTTATACTTTATTACCAGATGAAACTGTTGAGGAAAACCCATCCACCTGAAATGATGAGATTTCTGCAACTTAGTTTATGACTGAAGCTACTGCAAGGGCTGGTGATTTGTATGGATGATGGTCTACTTGCTGATCAAGTAGTGTTTCCACTTTTTCACACTCTGCACCAAGGCATAAAGCTCCTTGTCATTAGTGGGATAATTTATCATAGCTTGAGAAAACTTCTTAGAATGGTAACAAATTGACTTCTTTTGCTCCATCAGTACAGCTCCCATGGCATAACTGTTGGCATATATTTCAATCTCGAATGGATGTTGGAGATTTGGTAAGGCTGAGACTGGAGCGGTGCTGATCGTTTCCTTCAAGGTTTCGAAGGACTTCTGCTATCTTTCTCCCCATTGGAAGACATATTTCGCACTTGTTAGTGTGTGCAAAGGTGCGACAATAACAGAGAAATTGGTAATAAATCTCCTCCAATACTAGACTGCACCTAAAAAGCTACGGACCTAGGTTACACTAGTAGGCTTAGGCTAATTTATAATTGCTTCAACTTTAGAAGGATCAATATTTAACTAACCCTGACCAACAATATGACCTAGGTAACCCAAAGAGCTTTTCCCGAACTCGCACTTTGACAACTTTACATAGAGTTTTTCATTTTTCAATACATCAAGCACTTTCTTTACATGAATCACATGTTCAACCCAACTGTTACTAAAGACAAGTATATCATCTAAATATACAAGAACAAATTCATCAATGAAAGGCCAAAAGAGATCATTCATGACTCTCATAAAAGTGGTTGGAGCATTGCAAAGCCTAAATGGAATCACCATCCATTTGAACAGCCCCTATTTGGTCTTGAAGGTTGTTTTCCACACGTCCTTCTCTGCAATTTAGACTTGGTGATAACCACTGTGCAAATAAAAGTTTGTGAAATAAACAAAATTCTTTAAGTGGTCTATTAAATCATCTATGCGTGGAAGAGGGTAGTGATTTTTCACCGTAATTTTGTTTAGTGCATGGTAATCCACACACATCGTCCATATGCCATCTTTCTTTGGGAGTAAGATAATCGGTGAGCCACATAGAGAAGTGCTCGACCTGATGACCCCTTGGTCCAACAATTCCTACACCTGTTTCTTGATTTCCTCCATCTCAATGGTAAATATCCTATACATGCCAATATTCGGTAAAGGAGCGTCATGCTGCAAATGGATTTCATCTTGGATTTCCCTCTTCAGAGGTAATCCCTTCGGTTCCTGAAATAGATCATCATAATTAGAAATTAATTCAGATAATTCTTATTCATGTTTCTGATCACAACCTTGGAAAGCATCCAGCTAATTCTGCCTCTTTTTCCCTTACAACCATCAACATGCAACCCTTACTGGAATTCACCATCCTTTTCATTTGTCTAGCAGTTACAAGGCTGGCGTTGATTTTATTTTGATGATCCCTTACTATATATTCTACACCGTCTTTTGTGATTTGGTATTTGTTTTCGTGACGAAAGAAGAGTGCCTTTCTATCATACAGATATGGGATCCCTAACACCATGTCACGGATATCCAATGGTATTACATCTAGTTCTACTTCGTCCACTAGATTAGAAAGGATCACAAATCTAAGTTTACATTGCTTGGTTACATTCAGTTTTGCTTTATCATGTATCCATCCAAGTGGGTAAGGTTTTGGGTGTGGTTTTGTTTCCAAGCCAAGTTTATTTACCAGGGATTCTGCAGCTAAGTTTCCTTGGGATCTAGTTTCAAATAGAGTTTCTACTTTAGTATGATTTATAACAACTCTAATATGAAACAGTTCAATTCTCTTTCGATCATTAGGAAGGGACTCATAAACATAACTAGTGCCTTCATGCGATTCAGAATTAACATGAGGTGTAAGAGTACCTTTTGTTCCTATTGTTGTGATCAACGCTTCATCTCCCGATTGTGATCCAAGGTCTTGCTGTGCAGTTTTCACTGTCTTCTGCTTCCCTTTTCCTTCGCACTTCTTTGGGCGCTTTTCTGTGTGCTATTTCTAACAGTGATCATCATCGTGGCCTTCCTTTTTTGCAGTGAGTGCAATACGGCCTCTCTCCTTCTTTGGTTGATGCCATATTCTTCTCCTTTCCTTTCCATTTCTCTTTAGATTTGCCATTGGGGGGTTTGAAAGCTGGTTTTCTGGAATGATCATCTCTTTCAATGTTGCCCATGTTCTCAATATGAATTGCCTTTATGTTGGCATCATCAATAGTGGTTGGTTCAAACAACAGTAATGAATGCCTAATGTAGCTTTGAAATGAGCCAATACACTTAGTTACAACTTCAGGTCTATCGAGTGCAATACCAAAATTTAGTGCTTTCTTGGTAAACTCCTCTGTCAAACTCTGAACATCCTGAACTTTGCCTTGCCTTAAATACTACCAAGTCATTAAATCTTTTTGCTTGTATCCCAAGGGATAAGACTATTCCTTTAATGCAGAAATAAAATTAGGCCATGAGGAAAAAACGTTACCCACATTCTTACTACTCTACAATTTTCTCTCCCACCAAACGAGAGCGGTGCTACTCAGCCATAGAGAGGTCAGCTGAATCTTTGCCTCATCCTCCACAATCTATTGAATCTTACAGTAGACCTCAATCTGCCTATTCCAATTATTAAGCTTTTCTACATTACATTCACCATTAAACATGGGAAGATCAAATTTAACATCTAATTTAAAGAAAGGTTTCTTAGATGCATCCTTTGAACTTCTACGATTATGGTGGTGAGAGGAAGGATAACCTTCACTCTCAGAAGGAGAAGGAGGGGGTTCTTATCCACCATTACCATGTGCTAAACGTTGTTCTTCTGGTTTTCTCTCTTCTACTTTCTCCAGCCTTAAAACCGACTAACTGATATTCTCTGCCATTGAATAGAAGGCCTTGTGGAAATTGTGCTCCTCTTCAAGATGAGCATCATCTTCTACCATGTTTCTCCTTCGATGTGCACACCATACTTCGGGATTGAAAGGCTATAATTCCCCTTTGCCTTGTCAGAGTCTGTCTCTTGTTAGCATACAAACATGCAATTCACATCTAAAAAGATATGCTCTGATACCACTTGATCCAAGGATCTTTCGCTTATAGATGTACGAAAAGAATCACATGTAGAAATTGCAGCTTAACACATAAATTAATGCGCACACAAGAAAATAAGAAGAAACACATAAAGGCACAAAAAGAAGACAACAAGACCTAATAACAGATTTCATCCAACTTGGACTATGTCTCTGGGCCCTGCTCGATCAATGGGGAGGCCTTCATTCATTAAATGGCATGAAAAGAAGATAATTACAGTCACCAATTACATAAAAAGAGGCTTATACCTCCATTCTAGAAAATGGCTATGAAATTGAGGCCTCAGATGGAGAAATGGATAGCATGACTATGTCTGTGGTGTTGAGAGGTCCAGAAACCATATAAAATTTTCCCAATTCACACAAAATGATCAATCACTCCTATTGTAAGTTGTTGCCTCGAACCGTGTGCCAGAAAATCCTCTCCGCCCGTCCTTTTTCCAATCATTGGGATTTTATAATGTCAGATTTGTTAGAAAGGCTTCCTGAAAATTAGGTTTGTTTGTTTAGAATAGAAGCCGGTAGAGTAGAAGGGTCGGTGGCACAATAAACCCCTTAAAATAGGCCTTTTTTCATTTGAATGGATAATACATAGAACATTAGAAAAACCTGACCGAAAAACTTTTACCCAGATTTCAAATTTCCTTAAATTGGGCTTATAAACCCATCAGGTCTGATGCCTATGTCGCACTCAGCATATCGCTGGTTCAATAGTCCTATTAGCGGTGATTGTCGATCTTTGATCGTCGATATCGCCGATATCGCCGATCATCGATCTGTCGATCGTAGATATGCCGATATCAGTGTCTAGCATCGGCATATCACATCGCTATGGTGTAGGGTTCTTGGTCCTATCCATTGGGTTTCACCAACCCGATCCATCGATTCGATCATCCCGATGTCGCTGATGCTGATCCGCCAATCCGATTGCTCCTCCGATCACCGATGTCGATCGCATGTCGCCTGCCTTAAGTCCTGATATCAACCACTGCTTGTCCCAGACATCGATTTAATCAGAGATAGCTAATGAGGGGTTCCACTACACCTCCTTAAGTCCGCCCCGTTGGACCCTCCGATTGCGATTTTTCCTTTTAAAGTATTAAAGACATTTTTAGGGAAAAAGCCTCATTTTCCAAAGGAATAAGGCAACATTCTTTCTGCCACAACTTCATCATCCGGACTCAGATTGGAGTGCCATTCACATCATTGGAATTAGGGTGACGAGCACTTCGATTTGATGTCAGGATACTTGATTTTCTGCCACTTTGAATTTTGAGATTTTCCATGCCACAGTATTTGAAGATCCACTTGGATCATCATGGCTCTTGTTTGGCCAAGTAAAATTCCATTTATGAGCTTCTGAAGTTTGTATATTAAAATTGTAAAAATTCTGGATATTATATTCATTGAGCTAAAAATCTGAATTTTTTTATTAAATTATATTTTTTAATTAAATTGTTGTTATTAATTAATTGATAACAATTAATTATAACTGCATTATTAATTCTTGTTAATTGTTTAATTAACAAAATTAATTAAAAATTTTAATTTATTAATTAATTAAAATAATGATGATGATGATGGTTAATGTCCACTAAGACCAAACTTTGGTCTATCGGACCTAAAGAAATGAGTTATTTGGTTTGATTTAAGATTTTATTCCTATGCTCAAAAAGCTTGGAGAGAAGCCTCCCGAGCTCACTATAATTTTGACATTGTAAAAGGCTAGGAAGGTCAGTATTGCAACAAATATTATGAAACTGAGATCTAATGTGAATGTATGTGGGGCGCTCTAAGAGGAAGTGATTTTCATCCTCGATATTCATATTCTCACAGAGCTGGAAGATCATTTCCATCCATGGTGTTTTAGGAACTGCCCAATGACCCATTTCACTATGGAGCTCATGAGAGTTTGTTCTAATCTTGGCTATATTAATTTTCTTCTTTGAGCTAGATAAAATAGAGAGATACTTTTGATCTTCTAGGGTGGGGTTTATAACCTCTTTATAATATCTTAATTTTCTTTTAGCTGCAAAATATTTCTCACACCACAATTTTTCTTTGAACTTAGAAATAAAAATATTTTTAATGTTATTAATGTTTTGGAGTGCAACATTCTCGTCGATCTCCCAATGGTTAACTAGGCCCTCGTGTCTTTATACGAACCTCGTTTGAGCCTTAGGTGGTTTTGGCTAGAATTTAAAGCTAGCTAAGGAAGTCTATGGTCTCCTATGTTATTGAGTTTTTGCTTGTACGAGAGAAGCCTAGTCATATCTACGCTCTCAATAAGGGAAAGACCCACTTCAATAAGTAGAATAGGATATGGTGTATTGCTTTTAATTTTGAGGTTATATGTTATAAAAGGCTTCTGAATTTGCTCAAATGTTCTCTAGGATTCTCTAGAGATGTTGCAACCCCAGACCTCACATTCATATAAGATAACATGAGTGACTAAAGTTTCAAAGAGGAACTTCTTTCTATCCCACATTATGAGGATTGTCATTTTACAATTATTTTCAAGACCAAAATAAGCTTTCCACCCCCCATTAATCCTTTTTTCAATGTTATAGTTCAAGTTGAGCTTGTGATAAATATCAATTCCTAGGTACTTGTAAGAAGACATTTCCTCCAAGTTATTATCGTCATACATAAAATTAGCATAAGTTTCATTCTTGGATTTGATAATCATAACTTTTGTTTTGTCAGCGTTAAGAATCATATCCATGGTAGAACGGTCATACCCATGGTAGAACAGAAATCCTAAAAAAGTCTAAAACACAAAAATTTGATAAAATAAATTATACTCAATTAATAACATAATACTCAATATACAATATATAACATCATAAAATTTTCATTTAATAATTAAATAAAATTATTTATTGATGATGATGATGAAGATGGTTAATGTCCATTGAGACCAAACTTTTGTCTATCGGACCTAAAGAAATGAATTATTTAGTTTGATTTAAGATTTTATTCCTATGCTCAAAAAGCTTGGAGAGAAGCCTCACGAGCTCACTATAATTTTGACAACTCAAAAGGCTAGGAAGGTCAGCCTTGCAACAAAGATTTTGAAACTAAGATCTAATGTGGTTGTATGCTGGGCACTCTAAGAGGAAGTGATTTTCATCCTCAATGTTCATATTCTCATAGAGATGGAAGAACCTTTCCATCCATGGTGTTTTAGGAATTGCCCAACGACCCATTTCACTATGGAGCTCATGAGAGTTTGTTCTAATCTTGGCTATATTAATTTTCTTCTTTGAGCTAGATAAAATAGAGAGATACTTTTGATCTTCTAGGGTGGCGTTGGTGACCTCTTTATAATATCTTAATTTTCTTTTCTTTTGGTGGTCATGGTGACAAGAGTCATAATGTTTTGAAAAAATTTGTATTAAAAATTTTAACCTCCACATAAA
Organism: Pinus tabuliformis; assembly: GCA_031772625.1. Classification (NCBI taxonomy): domain Eukaryota; kingdom Viridiplantae; phylum Streptophyta; class Pinopsida; order Pinales; family Pinaceae; genus Pinus; species Pinus tabuliformis. The sequence continues at coordinate 271,569,007 of CM062805.1, forward strand.
ACCAAATCACAAATCGATGTTTTAATACCGATGTATAAAAAACAAAAAAAATTATTTGCGATATGCGATTTGAGATGTATCACAATCGCAATATTGCATCGCATTTTTTTTTTGCAGTTTTAAAATCACAATTCTTGGAAGGAAGCAAGTGATATGAAGTGGCCCCACATGGAATTAATAATCCTACAAATTGGACTATAGCCACTTTGCAATTTTGGCAATTTGGTTTTGGCAATTTGTTTTAAAATAATAAATAGGAGTAAATTACCATGATTCTGAAACACATTTTCATCCGTTCTATGATTTAGTTGGGTCATTTTGTAGGAATATTAGTGAAAAAATGATAAATTAATAGAAGTTAACTAAAAGTCAATATTTACAATGAATGACTATTGAAATTAACTAGTTACACAAATTGACATATTATACATTTATTTACATTTTTAGTCCATGCGAGAAAATGATCAAACTTCAAAGAAGTGTCATTTACAGACTGGTTGACCAAATGAGTCGAAACAAGTATCAATGGAAATCTAGTGAAAATTTGGTTTCAATGAAACAGTCAAAACATAAATCTGACGAAAAATAAAAAATGATAAAATTGTAAGACAATTAACATCAATTAAAATCATAAAAGATGCTTAACCAAAAATTTATAGAAGGGGGCCCCATTATTTGAGTCAATAAGTAAAAAATAGGTGATGTTGGGTTTTCCCTACAATAATGGTGATGCACTCGGAAGAACCAGTTATCTCTAGTTAAAGATAATGGATTTTAATTTACCCAAAGGTTAAAAATAATAGAAATCACAAAAACGTCTAACAATAAAATATTTCCATAGATCCCACATAAATAGATTAAGCAATATGATTCTGTAAAGGTAAGTACTCAAAGAAGACTAGAGTAAAAGTCATGAATCCAAATTTGGAAAATTTTGTTATAAAACTACATCATATAATAATAGATGAAGGTAGAGATAGGAGTTTTTTTTATAAAGCATATATCCATTTTATGACTGTCTCTGACATCATTTCGCTGCCAGTGATCCTGAAGAGTACCTCGATGATTGTTTTTTATGCCATACAAGCCTAGTCTCACTGCTAGTCAGTGTCCATAGCCTCGATGGGTTTACTTGTATTTCCCATACTTCCTCTTTAATCATTCTTTTGATAAGTGCATTTGTGATCTTGTAATTTATGATGTATTTGAGTGAACGAGGTGGGATGGTAATAGATATTTACTTTTAATGGACATAAAACTTTCATAATGTTTGCTCCAAATTACTTCCCTGCAACTATCAATCAGGGACTTTTATGTGGAGAGGTGGAATGGATTCATTGTGTTAAACTCAAATAAATTCTTTCCTTGAAAAACTAAAATCAATCACCTATAAAAGATATGTGTTCCTCCATGAAATAGAATTAAAGCGAGATGATCTTATGGTTCCATACGGATATGGCTTTATTGGTAAATGAAATTCACTTAAATGGGTAGAGTTAATATATTTCCCCTGTATGTCAATCAATGTCACACGAGGAAAAAGGCCTTTCATATAAATCATGGTAGAGTCACCAAAATGAAATCAAAACTAAAGGCAAAAGGAAAATAATTCTTAAACTAAATTAAGAAAAGAAATCAACAAACCAAAATAAAATTGAAGAAAGCAAAAACTGACAGAAAATCCAAATTTGAAAGATAAACTCCATCAAGACTACTTATACAAATGTCTCAAAAAATATATATAAAAGAAAATATTCATGTGAATGTTCCTTCTTTTGTTAAGATTTAGATAAATTTTATCTTGCGGATTTACAGGAATTTTGGCTTTTGATAGAAATGATGATGGATAATATATTAAATGAGAAGTCCCTTTTTGTTTTAAACCCTCTTGTTTTGAAGAAAAACCTACAAAAAGCATCTTAATCATTTTCGAATATAAGCAATGCTTAAGGAAATAGTTAAAGGTTCAGAAACTCCCTAGCTGAGATGATTCAATGAGGATTATTACTGCTTCTTTCAAGGATCTCAAAGGAAACTAAACGAAGGAGAATGAACTTCAACACTGATCTGGTAGAGGCGCAATAGTTTCATGAAGACCTGGAAAAACAAAGTTCAAGATTAGCACAAATTACAAACGAAATGAAAATCAAAATTAAATAAATGAAAGTGGGCACATGGAACTTACCATTTGGAGAATTGCATTCAATCTTACCTAAGAGGTATCATTTTCTCCAACAAAAGATAACTTCCTCCTTTAGGACAAAGAAGTTGAATTGTCTAAAATCTTATTGACACACAATCATCACTTATTAAATCTAAACTAAAACAAGCAACAAACTAGAAGAAAACAATGTTTCATGTTCGAGAAATCTGAAGTGAATTAAATTCATCAGAGATGAGAATGAAAGGATGATTTTTAATGAATTTCAGCGATGAATGTTCTCATAATATTATAGGTTTCATATAAACTCCATGATTTGCATAAATATTTCATAATTAAGACAAAATCCAAAATAATGAAATACAAATGTGTAGATTGAGAGGTCTTAAATCTTGTTTATTAACTAAAGAGTGACATATCAAAACTTAAATATAAGATAAATAAAAATGATTTAACCATGATTAAATATTCTTATTAGTTGTCTCATTACCATAATGATCACCCAAAGCTAACATAAAATCTTTTGTACAACACAATGCCTTATCAGATGTTTCGCATCCCAAGTTTCTTTCCCACGCATAAATTTCAATCTACGATTTTTAACTTTGTCGATATGCGATTGAGTAATATATAATAGTTAATTCATAATGGAAGAGAGACATATATCACATTTTATCACATTAGTGAATCTTAAGGCAAGGCATCATTTGAGTTTTACGATGTGTTATATTTGTTGCGATATGGGCATATGCTATGTGAAAATGCGATTTCGGAATTGTGATGTGAATATATGCGATAAAGTTATCACAATATCAGAGAATCAAATATAGGAATTTTTAAAAGCACACACTAATATTATTTTGCGATTGCGGGGATGCAATGGATGATGTGGCAAATTGATGGGCCCATCTTATATGCGTGATATACTGTTATAGACATTTTTGGGCACTAAAACCCCAAGCATAAATTTCCATAAACTAAGGGCTCCTAAGTCCCTAAAAATGTTGTTCCAACCCCTAAAATAACAAGGTCAACTGATTACAGCTTCTCCCATAAGTTCTCCATGAAAAACTGCTCAGAACTGGTCAAAACTGGACCATTTCACCTGATCCATAGGAAAAGTGTCTTGCATCTCACCGAAATACACACAGTAGGTGTGTTGCATTTCAAAAAGCCCTTCTATGGGGTGCGATGGGTGAGAAGGGACAAATGGTAGTGTCAATCCGCGAGGTGGAGAAGCATGGAATCTTCTAGAAACGTCTCCTATGACACTTGCCTCTCTGAATTCGACCAAGGATGAGTAAGAGATCATCAATCTCCAAGTGGAAGCAAGAACTATCAGAGGGAAGACACTAATCAAATCTCAAAAGATAACTCATCTCCCTTGCAGACATCTATATATGGATCCCTCATCCCAAAGATCCAGAGGCTGGAATTTTGCATCTTGTAAGGAATTGTTGTTGGTTTCTTGAGGCAACATCATAGTGTTGGGTGATCTAAGCTTTTCATGAGGTGAAGAAGGGCTCACTTGCTGAGAGGATGATGTTGGGTCAGAATGATTGGTTGTAACTCTCTTGGCTTTCTTGATTATCAATAAAGCTATTTAAGTTTTCCTCCATACTCTTGTGTGATTTATGTTTTATGCATTTGTATGGTCAATTTACATCTGATCCTAGATTGTTTATGATAATAGATCCATGTTCTCGTATAGTGTTATGCTGCTTTGATTCTACAGGTACTCTGTGATGCTGGGTATACAAGAAAGCAAGTAGCAAAGGACTATAAGAAGAGAGAGGAATCGAGTAAGGAACCAATTGCAAGATAGAGGTTGGTCTTCTTAATTCTTCTCCCATCTATCTTTCATAAAGGAAAACGAAAGTAGTTTTACTTTGTTTGTTTCTAAGGTAGCTACCAGCCTTAGTGGGATTAGCAGTTCTGCATAGACACTTTTCCCTGTAACAAAATGGCGACTCCGCTGGGGACCAAATAGATTGATTTTTTATCTACATTTTTTTACTTTATAAACTTACAGACAAAGCCTGAAGTCAAGCCAGCTAGCCTTCGAACTGCATTTGCTATGCAAGTGTAAAGTAGATCAACGCTGCTTCAGTCAATCTCTGGGTTTAATTTATGAATTGAAAAATTGATTTACAAGCTTTCTAATTGCCCTCATGGTGGCTCTAGTAACCGCCTTAGATCTACCCCTGTGATTGATTTACTGATTACCACTTGGTCGGACAAAATCCCTGAACTGAACTACAAACTGTGACCCAGAACCCAATCAAAGTCTCGTCCCTGGTCCAACGCGCTGTCTGTTCTGTGAATCTCAACTTCAGCGCACTTCCCGAGTGTAGTAGGTGCGTTGCATTTCAGTTTCACTGTGTTATAGGTGTGTTGATTAGACTAGGCATTGTTCCTAAATTTTGGTTTCTTTGTTCACTCTTTTCAGATCTATTCAAGAGTTTTGATCCCTGTAGTTAGTACACCTCTGTTTGAAACCCCTTTCCTTGTTGTTATTCCGCCTCCATTGTGCAAAGAACTGTAAATGTTTTTATGTATTCTTTAAGTCATTTTCAGTTCTCCTTTACAAAGAAGTAACATAATTGTACTGTAGCTTCTTGATTTGAAAGTGTCGCAAGTGTCATTTTCAGTCATAGAAGGGAATCTGATTGTTCTTGATAGTCGACTACCCTGTTACTATTGTATTCGATCTGAATTAGTAGTTTTTCTAGTGTCGAAAGCAAGTTTTCATTTCCAAATCGCAAAGTGTTTTCATTGTCTTCATTTTGATTTTGAAATGAAACTTGTTTGTAATTGTCGCTTTGAAAAATAATTCAGATTTGCACATTAGCTTTCTTTTTATCATTCACATATTAAGAAGGCTGAAAACCAATACATGCATGTGCATTTGCATTTAGACTGTTTGATTGGTTTGATTTAGGACAGTTCATATAGTGTGTGCTCTATTCTCTTTGCTGAAAGAATAATGTCTCTCTTCCCTTAGTAGCTAGGATTTTCATTGCACAAAGAAGATAAAACGACTGTTTATCATCTTAGATTGCATTTTAGGAATTGTACATCTACATCACGCAGTGAACCTGAAAGGCAAATTTCTTAAGCAAGATCAACTATAAAATAAATTTAATGAATCTAACAACGCTTTGGAACCTAACGCACAACATCTAGAAGTCTAGGCTAGAGACGTATTCCGGGGTCGTAAAGCCTGGTAACTGTTGTTTTCACTGTTGGTTGGGTGATTCCTCCACTTTGAGACGATAAGTGCCAGTACGAACTTGTTCTCGCACGTACTGTCGAGTATATTTTGGGAGACCACAATAGGCTTAATCCTTTATCCATAGGAAGTCGTGTCTGCCTCCCTATCGATTGCAATGCACTGAAGACAACATTCAGGAAGATTGACTGCTGTACTGTAAAAGTTATTCTGCAGTTTTGCGATTGGTTTGGTAATCCCTCTGCCTAGATTTCTAGAGTAGTCCCTTTCTTTCCTTTTCAGACTCCTTAATGGAAAAGGTCCATCTAAGCACTTGTCACTTCAGGCTCATTAAAAATCGAAGGCGACTAGAGTCATCTTTTGTTTTTTCTCGACTCTTTAAAATTGAAAAAATAAGTTGTGTCAAAGCGTCTAAAATTTATTTTAAATGGAATAATCATCACCTTTCCTACGTTGGTCTTAGGTTGAGGAAAATGGAGTCCACCAACCATGGAGATCCCCTTGGAGGAAATCCTAGTCCCTTCTCCTCTTAGGGAGATGTTGGTGCACCCCATATGGCCACATTGTCGCTTCCAGGATTGACAATCGGTTTTCCCATATGGCCTTTCTCAACCTCTGTCATTCAAAACACCTCGATTCCTGAACAATCGAGTCAGCAACTAGACAATTCCAGAGTTACCCCCCAACCCTCTACTTCGTCCAATTCCTCCTCTCCTCCTTCCTCTTCGCTTGATGGGGCTGGTAAAGCCAAAAATCAAGTACCTGAGAAGAAGAAGGAAAAGAAGAAGAAAGAGAAGAAGAAGAAGGAGCCAAAGGCGAAAAGGGGTAACCAAGCGTTGTCTAGCGAAAATCCACACACTGCACCGACCAGGCCTAAATCGCCATGTGTCATTTGCAAGGGAGACCACTTTCATAGAGATTGTCCTTGCATCCCTCGGATCTTAAGGGACTAGTCTCCTCGTTTGCACAACCCGGTGTCATCAACCTCTGATGATCATGTTGAAAATACACCATCGACAAGTGAAAGTGAAGCCCCTGGACAAAAAGGAAAAAGCAAATTTCCTTGTAAACTGTATGAAGGCGATCACACCGTACACTGTTGTCCCTTCTTAGACAAGGCTAAAAGAGTTTTGGATGATCGTCCAGTTTCACCATTACGACTTCCTCCTAGATATAAGAAACTCTTGCCAAGTCCGTCACTACCAGACGAAAGTCAAAAGGTCGAGGCGGCAGTTGACCCGGTCTTGCCTTCAGAGGTTCCATCTTCAGATGATACAGTCACCGAAGAGAACATGGATGACACCGTCCAAATTCTTTTCGTAAGCACAGACTCCAATGAACGTGGGGGCAATTTACCCATTCCTTTACCACAGGAAGGAAGTTCGTCAAAGTCGTACCCGGCCGTCAATTCGGTCCCACTTCCAAGCAACTTAGTTGTTTCCTTTGACTGTAATCTACTAGGGAGGCACCGTTTACCGGCTAGTATACCATTTTGAATAATTTCTCAAATATATAGAATGGTTATGGTTGGTACCATCATAGATTAAGGGGCTTCTGTGAGTATCCTTTCCTCAACTGCTTGGAAAGCGCTTGGTTCGCCATCGCTTTTACCTGAGATGACAAATCTAACAAGCTTTGACAAGGAACCAGTCGACCGTTAGGGATCCTTCCCGATGTGCCCATAACATTGAGAGGGAAAACTGTTCACATGAACGTAATGGTAGTCCAAGGACACCTGGATTATAATCTACTCCTTGGGTGAGACTATATTTATTGTATGGGATCCATTGTCTCATCACTCTTTAGAGTAATGTGTTTTCCGCACGAAGGAAGAGTGGTCAAGCTCGTAGACCAACTTTCATTCCCCAGTTCACGCATAGCACATAGTCATATACCATCCCTGAATGGTATTTTCATGCAAGGAATGTCTCATCAATCCCCAGTCCGTCCACCTGATGAGCGCGAGTAATTCGGGGGACATGACTGAAACCTAGGGGGCATGCACCCTGGTCTGCTTCGGCAGGAAAGCTTCAGGTATAGCATAGGTTTCCACTAAGGATATATGACTAGTCTGACGCTCCCATCCGCAATTGGAGAAGGGGGATGCACTGGAACAAGATTCCCTCGTCAAAGTTATGTGAGTGGAGGCGTCTGCGCCATTCACCTTTGTCTATTTTGGTAGACATCGCCGAAGAAGTGTTTTGTTTGTGGTACAAATAGAAAAATATTTGGTAGCCTGAAAGAGGTAGGTCTTTTGGCAAAAAAAATGTTTTGTCTACGAAATTGCGGGGTAAGCTTGAAAGTCTATGTGTCTATACCTGGGGGCATGCAAACCTTTTGGCATACAAGCGAAGAGCGACCATTTATTTTTTTAATTTGTAGGTCCTCTACCCTTTAAAATCATAGGATTGGTCGTTTCCTAACTTGTATAAAGAAAGGATGTTGGGAAAAGCTTTGAAATAATGTTGTTTTTATATATGAGACATTCTTATTATACGACTGGATTAATCGAGAAATTTTAACGCGGACTTCATGCTCGTTAAAAAATAAACATAAGCAATGAGAAAATGTTTCCCCCAGCATTTAAGCTCATTAAAAAATGAACCAATTTCCTGTAAATAACCATTGTGAATGTAGTACTTCAGCCTTTTAAGCCTTGGTCGTGTTCTCACCATCACCTCCACTTGATTGTTTACCCCTTCTGTGGAACAGTTGCAAAGAGTGATTCTATTAGCCATCCTTGTAACACTGCCGTGATTGGGAAATTCCAAACCTTACTTGGAATCAGCTGCTACCCGAATTTATCACTCGTTCCTCAAAAAACGAGTCTCCTTTAAGCTATTTTTAGCTGACTCGTAAAATATGAAAAGATTGCCGAGCCATTGGCCTCTCCAACTCGTTAAAGTGACCGAAAGTGCTATCCCTCCTTTAGATTTTAATCTTTTTGGACCTGAGGGATTATTACACAAAACAATTGAGCGCCTGTTTTGTTCGGCTCGTTAAAAGTACTGAAAATTCATCCCTTTTGTATTATTTTATACTTTTTCAGACTTAAGGGATTAGATGACGAAAAAGGAATTTTGGAGCTTCCTTTACGTCCCTTTTCAGACTCTCTAAAATTGAAAAGGACCGAGTTATATTTGTCGTTAAACTCGTTAAAACCTAATAGCGACAGACTTGTCCATAACAGACAAGAACGAGTTTCACTATCGCTAGGCTCATTAAAACATAGTGATGGGTTTGCCCGAAGGGCAAATTATAGAACAAGAATATGTTATCCTCCTCAATCTTGACAAAAATAAAGAGGTACTAGTCAGAAATGACTGGGGAAAAATTGGGAAGAAAACTTGAAGAAACTTTGTTGGTAGCAAGTCGCTCTTGAACATGACACTTTCACTCTGCATCCAAGCTGGGTTAGGTTGTTTCATTCACCGATCACATCACCATGGTCACATCATTCCATCCATATTTTGGGTTAATTCTACCAATCCATCATGTCAGTGTCGCCGATATGTTCAAGAGATGTCACCCAGAGAATTCACCTGTGTCTCACCCGCTGCAATACATTTACGCTCCACTCTTTCATGACCACCACCCTGAACCTTATATCACCAGATCATTTTCACCTCCATTAAAATCATTTACTTCGTTCCGTGTCATTGATGTGGGATTCACTAAGGCCCTCCTATGACGGATCGCTTCTTTTCGACATCAGCTCATTATCCAAGAAGTCGATCTAGGAACACCCATTTAAGTACTGTGAAGCTTGCATGCCTCAATGGCAAGTTTCTCACTTCGGCGACAGGTTTACATCAATGGCCTTCGACCGAAAGATTTCGTGTGGTGTTCGACGCCATATCCCTTATTCACACCACATGAATTGTACTGCAGTACCTTGAGGATCATTATCATTATCGGTGATTCCTCTCGCGCCTGTTAACAACTTACATCATTGGCTGGTAATCGGACGATGTCTTTCCATGTTCAACTTCAGAACATCCCTCATATGGATCGACTTGTACTTTGAGTGAAGATCGAATGCGATTGAAGACCCGGGATCTAGTTTCATCCATCCGGGCTGCGATATATATTTAGGAAAATAAAGACATCAAATGTACATAATTTTTGCATAGATAATCATCCAATCTAAGGGATGATGGCTCTAACAGAATCATCAGTCTACACTCAGACGATTGTCTATCCTATGTACATGAAAATGAATTTATAAAGATGAGCATGGGAATGCCCACCTCAGCTAGATCATGAAAATATTATGAAGATAATGTATTGTATTGTATCTTATTACAGGTCTCCTTCCAGCATCAAATAACTTCGGATCCTCATGATAAAGGATTTCACCCGACATCAAAAAGATTAACGACCTCATGCTTTAGGGGAAACTGTTATAGAAATTTTTGGGCACTGCAACCCCAAGCATAAATGTCCATAACTAAGGGCTCCTAAGTCCCTAAAAGTGTTGTTCCAAGCCCTAAAATAACAAGGTCAACTGATTATAGCTTCTCCCAGAAGTTCTCCATGAACAACTGCTCAGAACTGATCAAAACTGGACCATTTCACCTGCTCCATAGGCAAAGTGCATTGCATCTCACCTATATACACATAGCAGGTGCGTTGCATTTCAAAAATCCCTTCTATGGGGTGCAATGGGCAAGAAGGGACAAATGGCAGTGTCAATCCGTGAGGTGGAGAAGCATGGAATCTTCCAGAAACTTCTCCTATGACACTTGCCTCTCTGAATTCGACCAGGGATGAGTAAGAGATCATCAATCTCCAAGTGGAAGCAAGAACTATCAGAGGGAAGATACTAATAAAATCTCAAAAGCTGACTCATCTCCCTTCCAGACATCTATATATGGATCCCTCATCCCAGAGGTCCAGAGGTTGGAATTTTGCATCGTGTAAGGAATTGTTGTTGGTTTCCTGAGGCAACATCATAGTGTTGGGTGATCTAAGCTTTTCATGAGGTGAAGAAGGGCTCACTTGCTGAGAGGATGATGCTGGGTCAGAACGATTGGTTGTAACTCTCTTGGCTCTTTCTTGATTATCAATAAAGCTATTCAAGTTTTCCTCCATACTCTTGTGTGATTTATGTTTTATGCATTTGTATGGTCAATTTACATCTGATCCTAGATTGTTTATGATAATAGATCCATGTTCTTGTATAGTGTTATGCTGCTTTGATTCTATAGGTACTCGGTGAAGCTGGGTATACAAGAAAGCAAGTAGCAAAAGACTATCAGAAGAGAGAGGAATAGAGAAAGGAGCCAAGCGCAAGACAGAGGTTGGTCTCCTTTATTTTTCTCTCATCTATATTTCATAAAGGAAAAAGAAAGTAGTTTTACTTTGTTTTTTTCTAAGGTAGCTACCAGCCTTACTGGGATTAGCAGTTCTGCATAGACACTTTTCTCTGTAACATATACAAAATTACGATATGAAATATTGGCGAGAAGTTATATTGGGATCTTGTATCGCAGGTTTCCTTTCGGGAATGCTTATGATCAAATTTTGCGATATGGATGATGCGATATGGATGGTTCGATACCATTAAATTTTTTATCGAAGATCACATGATGAGAGTTATTTTGTGCATTCATATGTGAGAACCTCTAATATGCAATGTAAAGCGGACACGATAGTTTTATTAGATGGATTCAATCTCTTATCAAAATCAAGATATCAAAAGTTTTAAATGTATGTCCCAATTAAAATGTGATTTTATGAGCGAATGCGATATCTTTTAAAATGGAACTTAAATTCCATATCGAGTCCAGGACATCTGAAGTTTTAAAACATGTGTTCAACTAAATTTGTGATTTATAAACAAATGCGATATCTTCAGAACTAGAATTAAATGTGGTATGAGGTCCGAAATTTGGCGAATATCTCAATACTTCAATTGATGCTTTAGATGAAACGTCCCAACATTGGGATACTATGATAATGTGATATGGTAATACAATGAGACTGGGATGTTTTAAAGTATTCAAAATAAGTGCCCAAGTCAATTTTCCTTTGTATAAAAACTTCATTCAATAATTTAATTAACCATCGGATTATTTGATCGGAGGAAGATGTTATCGTGACTTTCTTATGAGGATATTTGCGATATTATAATGATCCAACATGAATTTCCTGACAATGTTTTTAAAATTCTAAAGGAAATTTTAATGAAGTATATAAGGAAAATTAATGAATCCTCAAATTCTGACTAAACAACTAATACTTTCTTGAGCATGTTGCTGATTTAAAATAGTTGCCTTCTTATTTCAGGGCTCCAAAATCAAAGCAATGAAGACCTACAAAAATAAACAAAACATCAATAGGTGATAAATCATGAAAAGAAAATCGAAAAATAGATGAAGATGAACCTTTAAAATGCATACTTTGAAGAATTTTGATTGTAAGTTTACCTCATGAATATTCAATTTCTCCCATGTATTTTTCAAAATTCTGATATGTTCAAGATCATCTATTTATTTAATATAAAATGCTAAGTAATGAATTTTCATATTGCATCCACCTCAAATTTATATTGGAAGACGAGTGGTGAAAATGAGTTCTTTTTCAGAAATAGTTGTGAATAAAAAATTGTCAAGTTGTAACAAATTCTTGGAATTTCTTTATATGTTCTTCATGATGAATTTTTTGCAAAACAAGACAATCAAGTGTTTTCACAAATATGTATGATCTAAAATATTTTAATTTTTTACGTCCCTTTTCGAAAATGAAACGGGATGCCTAGAAGAAACAAGATTCATTACTTTCTTTATTGAAAATCTGAAATAACGAAATAAGTGCAAACAACAAATAAATCTAATTTAAATTAATTTATTCCTATTTCTAACTTAATAAAAGAAACATGACTAGGTATCGTCATACCTCTAATGTAACCATGTCAGGATTTTAATTCTTGCATGTGTGCACATGTCAAACATTAGTAATAAAAATACAAATATAATTAAACTAAGAAAACTAAATCTGAATTTAGAATATACAGTTACTGTTAATATATTATTTAAAATTACCTTCTCCTGAAATGTCCTTTCCAGTTGAATTTCAATTGGATCATAGAAATATGAATAAATTTCTATTGATGATTGGAAGAGGTTCGAAAGAGGGGATAACAAGGCAAATTGAAGAAATGAACTTTTAGATACAATGGCCTGCATAAATATGTTAGTGTTATGTACAAGTGTTAAACTATTAACAATCTTCCGAAAATTTTCCAAATATTTTTCAAAGCGGTATATGAATTATGGATGGAAATCTATTAAATACAATGGAAGATTATTAGGTCACATTGTGAAAATACATTCTCTTGTTGACACCACCTTTGAGAAGGTAGAACTAATGAATAAGAAAATGAACATAAAGTGAAATTGGAAGGGAAATAGTTTTTGATGTTCACGATTAGAATCTGAAACTTCATTTTCCCATTCAGACAACACATCGATTGAGTGTTCAATACTAAGCTACTCAATATGACAACACAAATTATCTACAAATTGAAAAAAAAAATTAAAAAAAAAATCTAAATTTAAACAAAATAAAAGAAGGAAAAATAATAAAATCAAATCATAGTTTACACTAGTGTTACAATTATTGTTACAACACAATTAGGACTGACTTAAAACAATTTCATTTTCACAAGACCTGGTCAGAATTATAGAATTCAAATGATTGTTAATACCAACTTGAGAATTAGAAAGAGAATCATGACTATGAATAGGAATGAGATTTTGATCGTCATATAAATCATAGATTGGAATGTTTTCTCGAGTGTTGAAATCATTAGTATGATTAATTATTTGAAAATTAAAACTATTTGAAAGAATTTTTGAATTAGAGAATTCTTCACTTTCACATTTGATTAAACTTTGATCACAAGTATTCAGTAGTGAAGTAGACAAATCAATGTCCTCTATGTCAAAGTAATTATCATAAATGACTTTAGGATATTCATTAGAATTCCCTTTGATATTATTTGATGTATCAAAGCAAGAAGGAATATAAGGCACATGTTCATTACTTCCAGAAGAATGATCAATAACTAATTATCTATCTTGATAAAAACTAATTGGCAATTTATTTAGATCAACCTCTCTGTCTTCTGAAATATCATTAGTGTTAAGAGGGAATAAATTGCTATCAGCAAAAGTATCAGGATAAAGGGAAAAATGAGAACCAAAAGAAATGGATTTAAAAATGTCTCTATTTGAGAACTCTTGTGCATTTTGTTCTATGTAAATTTCAAATTTGAGATCATTCATCTATGTAATTAAGCTTTCTTGAAAAATATTTCTTTGATGTCTTAAATTTGGAATTTTCTCATCATAAAAGAATTCAGAAATTTGTACATCAGGTTGCGTGTTATTGGAAGCTTTGATTGCTACTTGTACTTGCTAATTTATGTTCTGATTTTCTGAATTTAATGTATACTGAATTTAAAATTTCAAAGTGGTATCTTCTTCAAGATTATTACCAGTACCTTCTTGCACTTGAATAGTAAAATTATCCAAGCTTTGTGATTGAGATTTGCTGACATGTGAAGATGCATCATGATCACTATCAATATCGTAGGAAGTGTGCACTAAATGAAGAAATTGATCGTACATGATAGAGGCCACTTCATCATCATTTGTGTGCACCTCCATATTGGAATTCTCAATTGTGTTAATGTAATTGGAAGGAGTTTCAACAAAGTTTGAAATAATTTCACGTGGATTATGAATGGGAGGAAGAGAGAAAATATGTTCAAACTAATCTAAGAATTCCACTTCTGAAGGTTTTTCTTCAATTTTAAATGTCAAACAATTTAAACAAAATCGAATGGTAAAATCAATCAAAGACTCATTTCCTTCTTAAGTCATCAGTTTTGTCACATACATGTTTTTAGTTATAACGGTCAAATTTGCAATGGAACATTGTAACAAATTGATCCCAACTATGAATTGAGGCAACTCGAAGCGATTGACACCAGTTTTTGGCTCTTGCCAAGAATGTAAGAGTAAAAAAGTTGCATAAAATAGCATCACCAATTACTTGAGGAATAAAATTTGAAAAATTTTGAATAAATTGAAAGGCATGATTAAAATCAAAAGAATTTCTCTTACCATTAAACTTTACTTAAGACAAGAGTCTTACCACTTCAGGTGGATTATTGCAAGATGCAGGTCCATGGATACAACTCCAAATTGGAAGTTTAAGAGGAGCCATTGTCATAAATAAAATGTGAGAATACAAAGAATCTAAATAGACAACAAGTTTTAGGCCCTCCTTTTAGTGCAAAAAGTTTGAAGCCTTGAAATTTTCTACAACAACATGAGGGATGACCACCTAGTCTAGACCTTAAAGCATCTCCTTTTCTGCTTAGAATGGTGGATTTGGCTTGTGTAACTAGTTCTAGTTACCTTCTCTCAATCTCCAAAATAGCTTAAAATATGACTTTCATCCATCAATGGAGAAGAGACATCAGATCAATCATCTTGATGATTAAGTAAGAAAGTGATCCTTAAGTTGATATGGGGCTCAGCCAAGCCACAACCAAAGTTTTCCTCCTTGGGAAGAAGACTTAAAAGAATGTAGAAATTACTCTAAATGAAAACTTATTCTATAATGCAAGGAAAAGGAACTAAATCTTAATCTTATCTCAATTAGGGAGATATAGATCTAACCCAGCCGAGAGCAACATATTTAAAGTATTGGGATTTAAATATGTCTAGCTTATAATAAATATCAAGCTAATGAAGTAGTTGAATTAAATGACATTATGAGTACCAAATCATATTCTATTCAGAGACCTTTTAACTGAAATAATCAACCAACAACATTTATGAGGAAGTTCACAAAATGATTATTGATTTTCTAATCAGTAATTCAAATAATTAAACAATAATATGAGGAAGAAATTCACAACCTATTAATATTTGTTAAATCATTATTAAAAGATAGATTTCTGAGCAAAGAGTTACTCACAAATCATAATTCAACCCATAAGAGGAGAAATAAATAATAACATATGATTGAGACAAATCACTAATACTGAAAAAAGTGCACAAATATGAAAAAAATGACACATCTTTGCCATAAAAAATGAAACTAGTATTTAAAATAGTAGTATTAGAAATACCAATTTATTGAGTCCATTTCTCTGGCTCCGGTCTTAAATAGTCCTTTACATTGCTTTAATTTGTGTTGTTACAACAAGAGCTACAGAAGTGCAAACTCTGCCCATCACACATAATTTAGAATGCAAAAGAAAAATCCTCAATAATCTCCAGATCTGAGATTTTCACTCGTTCCACCTACAACTCTAAATACCTATTTTAGAAGTTCTTTTAGAATTCGAGAATCGCAGAGGAGAGAAGCCCTTATTCCATTCTACAATTTGTTATTTATAATATTTACAAAATAATTTAGAATAGGAAAGTTTGTTGAAGAATAAATATGTTTAATCAATTTTCATTCGCTCAAAATTCCATTCTTATATTGTTGGAGCATTTTCATTGATCGAGATTCTTTTCTCTTCATCTCTTAAATTGTTTTCCTATAGAATCAAATCAAAAAAAAAAAAAATGTAAAAATAAAATCAAAATGCCAAATCTGGAATTAAAACAAATTTAATCAAATTCAATTAAATCAATGATTGAGAAGGAAATCTGAGCTTTCTACTGATTCCTTTGATGATTTAATTGGCCAAGGATGTCACTGACGAATTGATTTGCATTCAAAACAGGCATGGGAAAATAAGAATGCAGAAAACAAAACTCAAAAAATTGATCTTCTATAAAATTTGGAGTTTGATATTCTGCTGGATTTTAATCTCAATAAATGGTCAAGTCTAGAAATGAAACCACTTTGTGAATATTCTCCACAATTTTATCTTTCCAATGAGCTATCGTGGGCCTCATTTTTCTAAGTAAAACTCCATTTATGAGCTTCTGAAGTTGGTAAATTAAAATTGCAAAATTATGGAAATTATGTTGCTTGGATTAAAAATATGATTTTTTTGATTCAATTCTATTTCTAAATTAAATTATTGTTATTAATTAATTAATAACAATTAACTATAATTTCATTATTAATTCTTGTTAAGTGTTTAAATAACAAAATTAATTAAAAAAATCTAATTTAATAATTAATTAAAATAATATTATATTAATACCATATATAAAATATATATATAAATATATATATATATATATATATATATATAATTACAAATTTCTTAACAAGTATTCACATATTAATGTTAATGTGAGGAGGGTGGAGGTGAAAATGGAGTGATAAGGATGGAGGGATAAGGAGTGGAGAGTGAGGTGGAGAGTGGGTGAGGTCATGGCGATGGGAGTCATAAGGTGTTGAACTTTGTATTAAAAATTTTAACCCTTACATAAAATCAAATGAAAAATCGAAGTTTTAATACTGATGTATAAAAAACAAAAATTTCTATATGCGATGTGTGATGTATTGCAATCACAATTTCGCATCGCAATTTTTTATCACATTTTTAAAATTGCAATTTTTGGAAGGAAGCAAGTTATATGAAGTGGGGTCCATGTGGAATTAATAATCCTACAAGTTGAACTGCAATTTTGAGAATCTAGTCTTGGAAATTTGTTTTTAAATAATAAATTGGAGTAAATTACCAAGATTCTGAAACACATTTTCATCCGTTATATGATTTAGCTAGGTCATTTTGTAGAACTATGAGTGAAAAAATGAAAAATTAATATAAGTTAACTAAAAGTCAATATTTACAATGAATGACTATTGAACTTAATTAGTTACAAAAAATGAAATATTATACATTTATTTACATTTTTAGTCGAGGTGAGAAAATGATCAAACTTCAAAGTAGTGTCATTTACAAACTGGTTAACCAAATGAGTCGAAACAAGTATTGATGGAAAGATTGTGAAAATTCAGATTCAATGAAACAATAAAAAAATAAATCCGATGAAAATGAAAAAATGATAAAATTGTAAGACAATTAACTTAAATGAAAATCATAAAGGATGCTTAGCCAAAATTTATAGAAAGGGTACCCATTATTTGAGTTAATAAGTCAGTAATGGGGGTGTTGGGATTTCCCTACAACATTAAGGTTACCCAATCTTGAGAGGACCAAGATAATGCGAGGGTTTTTATTTCCTCGATTAACAAATGACTTCCATGTCAATTCCAGTGGAATGGATCCTTCTTTACAACCTTGTCTATTTTTTTATTTTCAAATACCCAAGAGAAGAGAGCAGGGAAAATGTTCCATATGCAATTGAGAATTGGATTATCAATTTTTTTTGTTTTCCAACTAAATTATGCTGTTCTAAATGCTATCAATGTCCCTATCTAATTTAGAGAGACAATCCAAAAGCTTTAGAATCCATAGTCCTCTAGAAAAAGTGCATAGACTAAATAAATTATCTAGAGTTTCAACAATCAATAAACATGAGTGGCGTGGGGAGGGACCTTGAAAACTCCTCTTCCAGATGTTATCCCATGTTAGAGGTTGGTTTTAGAATAGTATCCATAGGAAAATAGAGACTTTACGCCGTAAACATTATTTTAATATCTTAATACATACCTCATCCACATGTTGATCCTGATATCCAGCTTCCAAATGATAGACTTCACTGATCGAAAATGATACTTTCAACCTATATCTCAATTGTAGCTTATTATCTTGGTGCAATATTGGGATTTAGTATTGCTGCAAGCTTTTCTAAAAGTTTCTCCATATTTCACCATTTGGTTTGAGTTTCCAATTCTTTAAGGTTAGACACTTACACCAATGTTGATCAATCATCTCCTCTACCCAATAATATTCAGTTCTAACCATTCCTTTGGCCTTTATTTGTAACATTAGTGGCATGACCTCCACATGGTCCTATACCTTAGGAAACTACTACCAATAGTATATGAATAATAGACTTGTAATCCCATTTTTCACATTAAACAAGAAATTCCTCTAGATCAACGCAATACTCTTCCTTGCCAAAGTTCAAATTGATGATCCAGAGGATGCCACATTCAATCTTATCAGATTTTGGAAGTAGTGGTAGGTGCATATTAATGTTCCCATATACATTTCCATAAATCCATTCCTCCTTGGACCCACATCTGCCAGATTTTGTGGCCATTAAAGAGGATTCATGCAATGATAGTCCTCCTTTACATTTTTTCCTACATATCCTATCCCAGGCCACCAAAGGCCATTTATTTTCCTATCTTAGGTCAACCCAAAGGAATTATTGCTAAATTATATGTAGTTCCTACAGAATGATCAATTGATCCATCATAGGAGAATGTAGATACACATGGAAAGCTTGTAAAACTAATTTGATAAGGACTAAAGGGCCCGCCATGTTCAAGGATATGAATGCCCAACTTGAAAGAGATATCCACTAATGAAGCACCTAGCTATTTGGAAGAGAGCTTACTGATCTCTATATCCATAATTCATGTTAGATTTTTCTGTACAATCATGGGAATGTTGAAGAAAAATTCTTGGGACTTATTTCTATTAATTTCCATACATGAGGCATTAGAGAAAAGATCCAGAAGTTTATTGAATGCTCGTGCTTCCTTCACCATGTGGATAGAATTATGATTGCATAATCGACAAATTGTTGGTGGGTAAGAGGCAAATCTTTACCAAATAGTCGAAGTCCTTTAAGCTTGTGCTCCACTACGATTACCTTGAACAATCTTCCTAGTCCTCCCACTACCAAATTAAAAACAAAAGGAGAGAGTGGGTCACCCTATCAGATCCTGAGAGGATAAGGGAATCCATTAAACAAAGTTGAAAACGAGGTTGAGGAGTGATTTTTAAACTATCGTGGATATTCCGCTCGACAATTTCTCACAGTATATCTAATAATATTATATTAAAATTTTGAGATTCTACACTATTGCAGTTTTATTAAACTTTAAGATCTGTAGATTTAATTGAATTAGTGTATGCATGTGAATGGAAGTTATGTGTAAAAGTATATAATGACAAAATAAGCTCACACACACACATAATACACAAGATATGCTCTCTAGGAAACCCTTTTAGGAGAAAACCCAGCTGGAAGGTGATCCTGCCTCACTGTCTTTCTCTGTTTAGAAATATGACTACAGGTACAAAGATGTAATGTATGTGACCCATGGGCTACTTCCATGCATAGATCCTCTTTGTATTCTTCACCTCCTATCTCTCTTTGCTATATTTCTCAACTATGGAAGAAAATTCTCTCAATAGAATGGAATCCCTTTTACTCTTAGTGGCCTGGTTATAACATAACTCGATAACTTACTAGTGGTTAATTGTGACTACATCAACTCTTAAGTAGAGTTACAATATGGACTCTTCCAGAGTATTTTACATCATAATGATGTGGTTATGCCATTTTCCATGAATAATGGGGGCTCACGTGACATCCTCCAAAACGCTAGTTGTGAAAATAGGAAGGTCAACTTCTGAGTGGCATAGTGTTTGCATATGGACACTGATTGACGTGCTTCTTACACTGTTGGAAAGATATTTTATGTATAATAACATAAAATGATGTGTTTCGCAGGAAACAAAGTTTTACCTACAAAAAATATCTCTTGATTCCTCAAAGTGATATTAGAAGGTTTCAGACCTCGTTTTTCCGAACTAGGCCATGCCAATAAAAATGGTCTCATTAGTTGATTCCTCTGCCTTTTACACTCTAAATGCATCAAGATGGATGAAAAAAAATATAAATATCCAATCCATATCACAAATACCCATTTTGGGAGGCTTTTGGTCCCCAAAATCTTCTACTGAATAAGGTGAGGAAATGTTTCCTCGACCTTTACTTTGGTGTACCATTAGCTTTACCTAGAAGTTGTCCCCTCAATCCAATCTGCCAAAGGTCATGTTTCCTCAATCTTGTAGTCATAGACATATTCTGTAAAACTGCATCTTCCGTCAACTCTACCTAATCATATAGTGCCAAATCCTCCACAAAAGGTTGAACTTGTTCCTCTTCCTGATCTAGCATCGAAGGCTCATAGAGTTACAAATTCGCTACCTTCACAAATCAGTAAATGCACATATGTGGTGGTAAATTGAGTCAATAGGAATTATCACCCACCTTTTCTAGTATCTCACAGGGACCATACCTTAGAGCCTTGATTTTCTTACCAAGCCATTGTAGCCTCTCCTTGTTCAACTATAACCATACTTTTTCTACCACCTTGAATGACTTCTATATTCTGTGTTGATCATGATTGGCCTTATACTTCTCCTATAACTTCTGCAATGTTTCTTGTGCATATAAATCAATTTTATTGATCTTCTATATCAATCTTTCAACCCTCAAGGCATCTCATGTAAGATCTTCCTTCACTCCTCCTTATTTCCCATATGAAATATCTAAAGGTGAAGGTGGAAAATATCCAAGACAAGTCTCAAATGGGGACTTTCTTGTACAAATGTGGGTTGGTTGTTGTAAGAATGTTGTATATATACCAGATTTTCATCCTAGGTCTTAAGGTGCTTCTAGTTGTATCCCCTCAAAAGCTGCACCAAAGCCCCATTGACTAATTTTGTCTACCCATCAATTTGTGGTTGGAGTGTTGTAGATCTCTTAAACTTTAGGTCCATCTTCTCCCACAATGTATTCCAAAATACACTGAGAAATCTTGTATCCCTATCTAAAATGATTCTCCTTGGTATCCCAAAGTGCACCCATTCCTTCCAAAGAATAAGTTTGTTGCTTCTTGCCCGCTGATGGTAGTTTTACATGGCATCAAAGAAAACGTCTTATTGAACCTGTCAACTACCACGAATAGGTAGCCATGTCCCTTCATAGTTCTTGGCCTACAAGGTCCATGGAAATGACTTCCCAAGGACAGGTAGGTATAGGTAAGGGATGATATAGACCTTGTTTCTGTTATATACTTAGGGGGGATAATATGGGGTACCAAGTGAGTTACCCAAGGTAATAATGTAATAATGGGATGGGCCATAGTAATAAATAAGGTGGTTAACCCATATCATGTAAGGGACCACAAGTAGTTAGTAATAATATAATGGGCCCATGGTATTAGTTGATGGTATGAGGGAACCATGGTAATGACCCATAGTATTGTATGTATGAGGCCTATATAGAGGCTAGAGACTCCAAGTCAAGGAGGAGAGTCAAGGATTATTGTATGAACATGCATATGGCTTGTGGATTGTTCTCCTTACTTAAGGAGTGAATGTATGGTGTTGCCCTACCTTAAGGGTCTTGATAGTAAAGAAGCATTTCGATCTATTTTGATCTTGTTATTATTGGGTATATTTGTTATTTCTCTTATATTCTGGGTTAGATCTACAACAAGTGGTATCAGAGCACTTTCCAGGGCCGGTGGGATCTCCATTTCTTAGCAAAAAAAATTTTGGCTAGAGATGTGTTCTGGCGTCTTTAAACCACGGGATCTGTCGTTGAGCGCATAAACATGTGGATTTGGGGAGGCATGCATGCAGGAAATACAAGAGGTGGTCACGTCTGTTGGACTCCCTTGTAACCCCTGTGGGTACCCCTTCGAGTAGTAGCGCATTAGACAGACCGCGCACGGACTGTCTTCCACATACCCTCTGGGTATATCGGAAGACCCCTAGGCTCCCTTGAAACCTTGCCGTAGATAAACTGTCGGTCGTCTCACGGCTACAGTACACCGAGAACAGCACTCAGAGAGATTACTCGCCCGTACGATAGGGTAGTCGGGTTGTATGGCTAAGGGTACGGTCGATCCTCCTTAGTTAGAGCCCTGAAACATTGGGCCGAGTACTACTGCCAGACCCTTATGTATATTGCGATCTGTATCACTTGACACACCTCAAGACCATAGTTCCGTTTTCTATTGGGGGATCACACTTCAACTCTTCCAGATCTGCTTGTGCAAAGGGGTGTAGCAGCAACAGACATCGGTCCCGCAGTCTCGAGTTCACAGATCAACCATTCTGATCTATTAGATCCATTAGATCGACAGAACCAGTATGTTCCTCTGCCCAGAGCTATCAGATCCACCATTCAGATCTTTCAGATCCACCAGATCGGAGTCATTGTGAAGGGTTCCTATACTGGGGTATAATTTTTGCAGGACTTTTGGCCGCATTGACATTTTGAGGATTTGGCCACTGTAGTATTGATAAGGAAGGAGCAAAAAGTCTGACATCTTTCGGGGCGCTTATTGGTGATCTAGCCCATCAGAATCAGGACGACAAGCTGAGCAAGGTGGTACCATTCACTTCTTAGTGAAATTTTTTTTTAGGCGGTCCCAATTTTAAAAAAATCCAGTTGGTGTATGGTAGAAGCTAGAGCTCAAGCGATGGCCAATGAAAGGATGGACAAACTTGAAGAATCATTACAAAACCTCCACATTTAGCTTACCGGACTATGTAGAATGGTTGAGAAAATAGGCCCGAAGGGCAAGGAGCAAGCCCACGAGGAGGCGTATAATGGTAATGAACACAATGAGGGTGAGTCTAGTCACTCTCCTCACATCTGGCACACCCACCCACAACCCAGTCAATGACCTCCCAAGTTGGATATGCATAAATTTGATGGTTCTCACCCGTCGGCATGGATATCACAAATGGAGCAGTATTTCAAACTGAATCGCATCTTCAATGATGAGACTCAGTTTATGTTGGGGAGCATGTACTTGGACAATGAAAGGTGGCAATCATGGGAATAGCATCAACGTTGCACTAGACCTTTTAAGACTTGGACCAAATTCACCAAAGCTCTTCAAGACCACTTTGACCAGGAATCATCTTTTTTGGGTCGTCTTACTAAGCTCCGACAAACTGGTACAGTGGATGAATATATTACAGCTT
Source organism: Pinus tabuliformis (assembly GCA_031772625.1). NCBI lineage: Eukaryota > Viridiplantae > Streptophyta > Pinopsida > Pinales > Pinaceae > Pinus > Pinus tabuliformis. The sequence goes on from CM062805.1 coordinate 271,592,263, forward strand.
TTGAAGCCTTAGCCTTCCGCACTTGGGGTCTCTCAGATGTGTTCTACACGGAATGTTTTATCAGTGGTCTTAAAGAAGCTATCAAAGCCCAAGTCCTACTGCACCACCCTCCCACATGGATGGAGGCTTGCAAGGTAGCTCGTAACGTGGAACGTGCCTTAGCAGTCCAACACTGTTGCCCAAATTTCTCCGCTAAAGGTCGCCCCCCACAGGCTCACAACACGACTCAAACACTTAAGGTCCAAAAGGTGTCACTTGCGGAAATGGCCGAAAGAAGAAAGCAAGGCCTATGTTACTACTGTGATGAAAAATAATCCCCAGGTGATAAATGCAAGGAACCCAAATTTTTTCAAATTGATGACACTGACTACAGCTCAACAGAGGAAGATCCACCACTAGAGGAACATGAGCCACTAGAAGAAGACAACCACAAGGACAATGTCTCTAACGAAGCAGTTATTTCATTGCATGCTTTGGCAGGGATCTCTTCCCCTCAAACTCTCAAAATCAGAGGTTTTATTAAACATCGCCTGGTAGTAGTCTTGATTGATAGTGGAAGTACACATAATTTCATCCATCAAAAAGTCGCAGAAGCAGTGCATTGTTTTGTACGAGAAGTTTATAACTTCCAAGTTCAAATTGTGGATGGAGGCACAATGAAATGTGAAGGCCGCTGTGAAAATGTCAAACTTCAAATGGGGGATTATTAGTTGAAAACTCACATGTTTGCCATACACATTGGGGGTTACGACATTGTCCTCGGCGCTAAATGGCTCCGCACTCCTGGGCCAATCACAATGGATTTCCAGGAGTTATATATGAGTTTTAAGCAGAACACCTACACACAACCGTGGACTCCAGGCGGGAACCCCCTCTATCATCAGCTCGCATAGGATGGAAAATTTGTTAAAAAAGGGCAATCATAGAGTTGCAGTGTAGATTTGGAATTCTAGTGCCTGGATCAGGATTTCTATCACATGGGTAGATGCAGAATGATTGTCCCATTTCTGAAAATAGGTCATAATAAGGATTCTGAGCAATATTGATGAAATTGTGACAATTTCAAATTTTCGCAAAGTAAGTGAATTTTTCTCAAACCCTCTTCATGGAGATTCTATGTTTTACAGGAAAAGATAAGGGTCCTACTATTGAAGAATACATAAAAACACACAATTTATTATGGAAAAATCTTTGGACAACTTTTGTAGTGTGTAATTTCGAAGACGAGGCAGCCACATGGTGGGGATTACTTAACCAAAAGAAGTGTTCCAACCTGTCCGATGAAGAATTTGAAAAATTTCTTTTAGAAAGATGCTCTCATGCCAGAAAACAAGATAAGGAGAAACATGTGGGGCTATTTCCTATGGGTATATCCTTATTGCAGGTTCATGGATTGATTTAGAAAGAGAAAATCATTGTTTCTATAAATCCTAGTTGAAAGCATAATTTCATCAATGTTAACTTGGCAAAAAAATTGCAAGTTCGAACAAAACACATTGAAAAGACACAGGTTGATGATGAGAATGTTCAAGTGTACAAGGATTTGAAGATTTCTATGGATAAGTATGTGTTGCATTGTGACTTTTATACTTTAGATATGGATAACATGGATGTTGTTTTGGGATATCCTTGGATGGAATCTGTGGGTACGGTCAATATTAATGTGAAAAAGAAATTCCTGAAGCTCTAGTATAAAAAGAAGAAAATTACATTACAGGATATTTCCATCAATAAACAGGTAGTGTCCACGGAGGTTGACGCAGAAGATGTTCCAGGGATTGACATATCAGATGATGAGCATATGATGGTCGAAAATCAAATATAAACAGATGCTGAAGCTGAAAAGGTAACAGGTGCTGACACATCTGATGAGGATTCAGTGGTTGAAGTCATATTACCACAACAGGCACCACAGCAGGATGAATTGAAGAAAAAGGCACCATGGGTTAAAACTTCAACATATCATCACCCACATCACCCTGCAAGAAAACAACCAACAAGATGGCAACCAATTAGTCATAAGGACAACAACCCCCGTATGACGGATAGTGAGGAGCGACGATCCACCTACTACGCATCAACACAGGAGAGCTACCACGGCCAAATTCCATCTCAAGTGAGCGAGGCACCAGCGAGATCGAAGGTTCACCTTTCTCTTGGATGGCTAGATGCACGTTCATGGTACCAGTGGACTACTCTTTTGAGTAGATCTTATTATTTATGTTCTTCCCATGTTTCGGGGACGAAACATGCTAAGGGGGGTGGAATGTTATATACCTAGCGGGGATAATATGGGGTACCAAGGGAGGTACCCAAGGTAATAATGTAATAATGGGATGGGCCATAGTAATAAGTAAGGTGGTTAACCGATATCATGTAAGGGACCACATGTAGTTAGTAATAATGTAATGGGCCCATGGTGTTAGTTGATGGTATGAGGGAACCATGGTAATGACCCATGGTATTGCATGTATGAGGCCTATACAGAGGCTAGAGACTCCAAGTCAAGGAGGAGAGTCAAGGATTATTGTATGAACAAGCATATGGCTTGTGGAGTGTTCTCCTTCCTTAAGGAGTGAATGTATGGTGTTGCCCTACCTTAAGGGTCTTGATAATAAAGAAGCATTTCTATATATTTTGATCTTGTTATTATTGGGCATATTTGTTATTTCTCTTATATTCTGGGTTAGATCTACAACAGTTTCCTATTTCTATGGTTGTTGGTACAACAAAGCATGAATCTTCATATGAACCTAGCTACCTGCTCTTACATCTTGGGCCAATAAAAATACCTTTTAAAGTTAGCCACAGTATTCCCTACACAAAATTTCCCTGCAACCTTGGAGGTGTGAGACATTTATCAGTTGCAATCGCTCACCTCTAGAACACATAGATTAACTAGCCCATAGAGTGACCCATCCTGGAGATGATAGTCAAGCATGCTATCACCATGGTGCACATGACTCTGACTTTGCAACTGCTAGCCTGATACACCTCCTTGAAGTCCTCATCTTCTGTATACGCCTCTCTGAATGCATAATGGGTGAATGGATTCATGTGCATAAGAGTCCCCAAATATGTGATCTTTGATATGGTTGCCCTTGAAAGCATGTCAACCAACTTGTTTATGCTTCCCTTATTATACTTAATCACCAAATGAAACTATTGTAAAAACCCCATCCACTTGTAATGTATGGTCTACTGTAGCTTACTCTGGGCCAGCAAGTACTATAACAACTGCTAATTTGTGTGGATTATTGTCTTGTTTCCCATTAGATATTGCTTCCACTTCTTCATATCTTACATCATGGCATACAACTCCTTGTGGTAGGTAGGTTAGTTAAGGACATCCCCATGAATTACCTCAAAAAGGTAAAATGCGAGCCTTACTCCTTGCAACAAGACAACTCTCATAGCATACCTACTCACATATATCTCCACTTCAAAGGGTCATGTTATAGACATTTTTGTGCCTAACAGCATGAAGCATGAAATGTCAACAATCTGAGGGATCCAAAGTCCCTAAACATGTTGTTCCTAACCCTAGAGGAACAAGGTCAGCAAACCACAGCACTAAAAATCAGTTCTCCACCTGAAAACACTCAAAAACAAGCTAATTCTGGATCATGTCAGCTGCTCCACTGAGCATCTGCGCTGAATGTCAACTGCTCCACTCTGTACCTGCGCTGAATGTCAAATCTAATGAAGGCTACCTGCGCTGGGCGAGATTGGCCAAGTGGCACAGTCATTCTGCAAGGTGTCAAATGCCCAGGAAGCTTCCAAAATGACACTTGGATCAGGGAATTCGCCTTGTGATGAGTAAGAGGATCTAGATCTCCAAGTGGAAGAAAGAAACTCCAAGTGGACTCAAGAACTGAAGTATAACTGAAGTGGGAGAGGACACTAGTCATCTTCATGCCAAGCTCAAGTTGACTCATCCTTTCTCCAAAACTCATATATATAGAGCTCTCTCATGAGGTCTAGGGAGGCTGGAATCTTGTGAATGTAAGGAAGTGCTGTTGGTTTGTGCATAAAACTATTGGGTGATTTGTTTTGAAGGAGGTGAAGAGGAGATTTCTTTCTACTGGGAGGTGTTGCTGGATTGGGCCTCTTATGGTTGTAACACTCTCAGAACTTTACTTCTTCCATTAATAAAGTATTTGAGGTTCTTCTATATGCATGTGTCTCTGTGGCGTATTGATGCTTGTATATTTGATTTATTCTAATCCTTGAATCAATTATAGATGTATGCTTCTTGTAGTTTCCTTTTCTTGTGCTTTTGCAGGATCTTTGTGTAGCTGGGCCAGTGAAAGAGCAAGGAGCTGGGAGCAAGCAGCAAAGAGGGAAGATTGGATCAATCATTAGCGGAAGATAACGGTTAGTGGATCTCTTTCTCCTCTCTCTTACATCTCATAAAGAAGTAATCTTGAATAGCTTTGCTTTGATTGTTGCTGAGGTACTATCACCCTTAGAGTGGGATAGGGTCATTCCATATTGGATACTTTTCCCAACAATAAATTGGCGACTCCGCTGGGGATCGTATCTTGTTGGTTGTTTGTGTTTTTGCTATTCATTTCATAAACAAAGGGAGTACCGAATCGAACTGCATTTGGATCTTTCAAATGCAAAGTAGAGGGCAGCTACTCTAGCTCAGTTTCTGGGCAAGTTTATGATTTGAAGATCTGATCCACAAGGACTCTAATAAGCTCTTAGTGATAGCTTTTCATCCTCCTTGTCATCCCTTAGTGTGTCCTTGACTGATAGCTTCTGATTTGGCCAAAAACTGTGAATTTTTGAGCAATCTGTGACCCGGAAACCAAGAGAAACGAAAGTTTCGTTCTTCAGTGCAGCTGCTGTGAAGGCTGTCTGCATTTCAGCGCAGTTCCCGAAGGGGCTACCTGCGCTGAAGGTCAAACAGACAGTGTCCCACCTGCGCTGGACCAGTCTTGCCTTGTGCTACTGGGGTTTCCTGCTGTTTCTTGCCCTGTTTTCACTCTTGTTTTGCTGCCTGTTACCAGTCAATGTGCCTATCTGAAACCAACTTTCCTTGTCACTATTCCGCCTCGGTTGTATAAAGAAACTGTGTTTGTTCTTTGTGTATTTCTTGTATCATTTACAGTTTCCCATAACGAAACTGAACTAGTCTCGCTGTGGCCTCTTAGATCTAGACATGTGATAAAGTGTCGTTTTGATCTTAAGAGTTAGTTTGTTTGCTGTTCATAGCTGATTGAGCTTTTGCTTTCGTCATATGGTTTGAGTTTATATATTTCTAGTGTCGAAACAAGTAAATCTTAAGGTGTCTTTTGATTTTGGACAAGCCTGTTTGCTTTCGCTTGAAATTGAATTCAAAGTTATACAACAGCTTTCTTTTTGTGTCGCACAAACATTAAGAAAGAGAAAAGAAATACTTGCATTGTGCATGTGTATTATGACAGCTCGCATGTTGATTTAGGAAAAAGTGCATTAGTGTGTGCTCTATGATCTGTGTGAAAAGATGTTATCTTTCTTTTCCCTCAGTAGTTAAGATTTTCAAAGTTGAAAGGTTGAAAAGCTTGCTTATCATCTTAGGCTGCATTTAGGAGTGTTATCATACATCTCGTGGTGATCCATAAAGGCAAACTGCTAAACAAGATCAACCTTAAAATAAATTGAATTTACATAACAACGCATTGAAACATAACGCAAACACATAGAGGTCTAAGCTAGAGACGTGTTCCGGCGTCGCGTGATATCTTAGCGTTGAGTGGTTGGGTGATTCCTCCACGGTGAAGCGATAAGTATCAATACGGACTTGTGCTCCCACGTACCGTCGCGTAGATATTGGGAGACCCCTATAGGAACAAAGCCTTTATCCAATAGGAAACCGTGTCGGCCGCCCTACTGATCGCAATGCAGTGAACACAGCATTCACGAAGATCGACCACTCGTACCGTAAAACGTATTCTGTGGTTTTGCGAAAAGTTTGGCACACCCTCTGCCTAGAACTCCAGAGCAGTTTCTTTTGGCCTTTTTCAAACTCTATAACTGAAAAAGTCCATCCGAGCATTTGTCACTTCGGGCTCGTTAAAACATCGAAGGAGACTAGAGTCATCTTTAGCTTTTTCTCGACTCTTAAAAAGTGAAAAAGCAAGTTGTGTCTAAGCGTCGTTATAAAATTTATTTTAAACGGAACATAATCACCTCCTATTCCCGCGTTGATCTTAGGTTGAGAACATGGAACACCCCAACCAAGGAATTCCACATGATGGAAATCCTAGTCCATTCTCCTCTTGGGGAGAAGTTGGTGCGCCCCACATGGCCACATTGTCGCTTCCAGGACTGACAATTGGCCTGCCTATTTGGCTATTCTCAACTAATGTAGTTCAGACCACCATGGTTCCTGAACAGTCGAGTCAACAGTTAGATGAGTCTAGAGCTGTCCACCAGCCTTCAACTTCCTATAACTCTTCCTCTAATCCTTCATCTTCGCAAGGTAGAGCCGGCAAAAGCCAAGCTCCCATAGAGAAGAAAGAGAAGAAGAAGAAGGAGAAGAGAAGAAGGAGCCTAAGGCGACTGGGGGCAAGCAAAAGACATCTAACAAAAATCCACACACAACACAGACCGGGCCTAAATCGCCATGTGTCATATGTAGAGGAGACCATTTCCATAGAGATTGTCCCTGTATTCCCCGGATACTAAGGGACTGGTCACCTCGTTTGCACAATTCGGGAGCATCAACCTCTGATAGCCATGTTGAATGCTTACCGTCAACCAGCGAAAGTGAACGTTCAAGACAAAGAGGGGGAATAAGATCTCCCTGCAAACTGTGTAAACGTGATCACGCCATCCACCGTTGTCCCTTCTTAGACAAAGCGAAGAGAGTTTTGGAAGATCGTCCGGTTTCACCGTTGAGACTTCCTCCTGGGTACAAAAAACTCGTGCCAAGTCCTTCGTTGGTTGAAAATACAGCTGGCCCACTCAAGTGGTCAGCTGAAGCATCAGTCATTGAAAATGCACCTACTGAATCCAGACCAGACGAAAGTCTAAAGGTCGATACGGCAGTTGACCCGGTTCTTCCTTCAGAGGTTTCATCCTCAAATGACACCGTCACTGAAGATTCATCTTCAAATGACACCCTCACTGAAGAGAATAGGGATGACACCATCCAGATTCTTTTCATCAACACAGATTCTGATGAGAATCAAGGCAATGCGCCCATTCCTTTATCGCAGGAAGGAACATCGTCAGGATCGTATCCGGCCGTGTATTCGGTCCCACCACCAAGCAACCTGGTTGTATCCTTTGATTGGAATCAACTAGGCAGACCCCGGTTACCAGCCAATATACCATTCAGAATCATAGTCCAAATTTATAGAATGGTAATGGCTGGAACTATCATTGATGAAGGGGCATCTGTGAGTATCCTTTCCTCTATTGCTTGGAAAGCACTGGGTTCCCCAGAGCTTCTGCCTGAGATAATAAATCTCTCGGGTTTTGATAAAGGAACCAGTCGACCGTTAGGGATCCTCCCCAATGTGCCTGTTACATTGAAAGGGAAGACCGTTCAAATGAACGTGATGATCGTTCAAGGACCCTTGGATTATAACCTACTCCTTGGACTGGACTATATATATTGCATGGGAGCTATAGTCTCCTCACTCTTTAGAGTAATGTGTTTTCCACACGAAGGAAGAATGGTCAAGCTCGTGGACCAACTTTCATTTCCGGGATCACGCATCGCAAATAGTCACATACCAACCCTCAATGGTCTTTTCACCCAAGAAATGTCTCCACCCCTAGTCCTCCTTCCCGATGAGTGTGAGTGATTCGGAAAGAGGGGACTGGAACCCAGGGGGCATGCATCCTGGTCTGCTTTGGGCAGAGAAAACCTTGGGTATAGAGTAGATTTCCGCGGGAGAATATGACTAGTCCGTACCCCATCCGTCTAGGAAGAGGGGTTGTTCTGGAATAAGATTCTTTTGTCAAAGTTATGTGAGTGAAATAATCTGTTTTTCACCCACCTTTGTCTATTTCGGTAGACATCGCCGAAGAAGTGTTCAGTTTGAAAGATTAACAGAACAATCTTTGGGTAACCTGAAAGAGGTAAGCCTCACCCTTTAAAACAAATGTTTTATCGGATAAGTAGGGGCAGCCTTGAAATTGTATTTTATACCTGGGGGCATGCAAACCTTTTGGAGTGCAAGCAAAGAGCGGTTATTTATCTGTTTTTTGGATTAGTCGTTTCCTAACTTGCATAAAGAAAGGATGTGGGGCAAAGGTCAAAATTTTCCAAATTAGGAGCATAGCTTCGTGAGATAAAGCTCCATAAAAAATAGCTATCTCACAGGAGACATTCTTATCTTATGACTGGTATATTCGAGCAGTTTTACCGCGGAATTTATGCTCGTTAAAAAATAGAAAAGCGAGATCCGAGCAGTTTTAGCACATAGTTCATGCTCGTTAAAAAATAAACATAAGATTGAGCAGTGTTTTGGCGCATTCAAGCTCTTTAAAAAATGAACCCAGTACCGGTAAATAACCATTGTGATCGTAAATTTATTAGCCATAAAAAGCCTTGGTCGTGTTTGTACCTGCCACCTCCATTCCATTTGCCCGATCGTTCACCCCCATATGGTTGTTTACCCGTTTTGAGGAACAGCTGCGAAGAGTGATTTCACCTAGCCATCCTTGTGACACTGCCGTGATTGGAAAATTCCAACCTGTACCTGGAATCTGCTGTTATCCCTGTTTATCACTCGTTCCTCAAAAGACGAGTCTTCTTTGAGCACTTTTCATCTGACTCGTAAAATATGAAAAGTTTGCCGAGTTTTGGCCTTCCAGCTCGTTAAAAGGACCGGAAGAGCTATCCCTCCTCTAGATTTTAATCTTTTTGGACCTGAGGGATTATTGCACAAAAAGGTCGAGCACTTGTTTTATTCGGCTCGTTAAAATTATCGAAAACTCATCCCTTCTGTATTGTTTTATACTTTTTCGGACTTAAGGGATTAGATGACGAAAAAGGAATTTTGGAGTTAACTTTCTGTACCTTTTCAGACTCTCTAAAGATGAAAAGGACCGAGTTTTCCTTGTCGTTAGACTCGTTAAAATGATTAAATAGCGACAAACTTGTCTTTAGATCAGAACAAGTTTCCCTATCGCTAGGCTCATTAAAACATAGCGATGGGCTTGCCTGAAGGGCAGGTTATAGAACAAGCATATGTTATCCTCCTCAAGCTTGACAAAAATAAAGAGGTACTGGTCAGAAATGACTGGGGAAAAAATTGGGAGAACCTCAAAGCTTTAATGGTAGCAAGTCGCTCTTGAACATGACACTTTGTCCTCCGTATCACATCGGGTTGGGTTGTTTCATTCACCGGTCTCATCACCATGGTCCTCGCCAAACCATCCACATTTGGGGTAATGCTACCGATCCATCACATCAGTGTCGTTATATGTTCAAGAGATGTTGTTCAGAAAGAGTCAACCGTGTCCCATCCACTGCCATACATTATCCTTCATCCACCCATGATCGCCACCCTGAATCATATCTCACAGATTGTTTTCACCTCCACTAAAATCATTAGCTCCGTTCCGTGTCATTGATGTGGGATTCATTAAGGCCCTCCTTTGACGGATCGCTTCTTGTCGACTTCAGCTCATTATCCAAGAAGTTGATCTAGGAACAAACCCCCCAGTACTTTGAAGCTTGCATGCCTCAATGGCAAGTTTCTCACTTCCGGCGACAGGTATACATCAATGACCTTCGACCAGAAGATTTTGCGTGGTGTTCGACGCCAAGTCCTTTATTCACACCACGTGAATTGTACTGCAGTACCTTGAGGGTCATTGTCATTATTGGTGATTCCTCTCGCGCTTGTTAACGGTTTACATTATTGACCGGTAATCAAGCGATGTCTTTCCATGTTCGACTTCAGCGCAATTCTCACATGGATCGACTTGTACTTAGAGTGAAGATCGAACGAGTTTGAAGACCCCGGATCTAGTTTCATCCATCCGGGCTGCGATATATATTCAGGATATAAAGACATTTGATATGTACATCATTGCAGCAGATGATCATCCTACTCAAAGGATGATAATTTCAGCAGAGAATTATCAGTCTACCATCAGACGATCGTCTGTTCTATGTACCAAAATGAATTTATAAAACTGAGCATGGGAATGCCCGCCTCAGCTAGATCATGAAAGAAGAATGAAAAATAATGTATTGTATTGTATTTTATTACAGGGCACCTCTCAGCGATTGAATGAACTTCGGATCCTCCTGATAAAGCATTTCACCCGATAAACGACCTCATACTTTAGGGGGCAACTGTTATAGACATTTTTGTGCCTAACAGCATGAAGCATGAAATGTCAACAATCTGAGGGATCCAAAGTCCCTAAACATATTGTTCCTACCCCTAGAGGAACAAGGTCAACAAACCACAGCACTAAAAATCAGTTCTCCACCTAAAAACACTCAAAAACAAGCTAATTCTGGATCATGTCCACTGCATCTGCGCTGAATGTCAAGCACTCTGTACCTGCGCTGAATGTCAAATCTAATGAAGGCTACCTGCGCTGGGCGAGATTGGCCAAGTGGCACAGTCATTCTGCAAGGTGTCAAATGCCCAGGAAGCTTCCAAAATGACACTTGGATCAGGGAATTCGCCTTGTGATGAGTAAGAGGATCTAGATCTCCAAGTGGAAGCAAGAAACTACAAGTGGACTCAAGAACTGAAGTTAACTAAAGTGGGAGAGGACACTAGTCAGCTTCATGCCAAGCTCAAGCTGACTCATCCTTTCTCCAAAACTCCTATATATAGAGCTCTCTCATGAGGTCTAGGGAGGCTGGAATCTTGTGAATGTAAGGAAGTGCTGTTGGTTTGTGCATAGAACTATTGGGTGATTTGTTTTGAAGGAGGTGAAGAGGAGATTTCTTTCTACTGGGAGGTGTTGCTGGATTGGGCCTCTTATGGTTGTAACACTCTCAGAACTTTACTTCTTCCATTAATAAAGTATTTGAGGTTCTTCTATATGCATGTGTCTCTGTGGTGTATTGATGCTTGTATATTTGATTTATTCTAATCCTTGAATCAATTATAGATGTATGCTTCTTGTAGTTTCCTTTTCTTGTGCTTTTGCAGGATCTTTGTGTAGTTGGGCTAGTGAAAGAGCAAGGAGCTGGGAGCAAGCAGCAAAGAGGGAAGATTGGATCAATCATTAGCGGAAGATAACGGTTAGTGGATCTCTTTCTCCTCTCTCTTACATCTCATAAAGAAGTAATCTTGAATAGCTTTGCTTTGATTGTTTCTGAGGTACTATCACCCTTAGAGTGGGATAGGGTCATTCCGTATTGGATACTTTTCCCAACAACAGGTCACTACAATTTTAGTAATGCCAGAACTAGTTCTTAGTTGATTTTCTTCTTTAGCTCTTTGAAAGCCCTTTTCTAATCTTTTCTCCACTAGAAACTCTTGCAACTTATTTTTATGGCCTAGAGAGGTGTTGCTACCACTGAAAATGAGGCTATGAACTTCCTCAAGTACTCTGTTTCCCCAATGAAACTCTTGACCTTAGAAACATTATTAGGCACAGGCCATTTCATGATGGCCTCCATCTTCGAAGGATCTATATTCAATTCTCCTAAACCAATCACATACCCCAATATATCAAAAATTAATGTTGAGAAAAATCGCACTTCTTGAGATTTTCTAGCAGTTGGTGTTTCTTCAATGTTTCTAGCACCTGTGTCAAATGTGACATATGGTCATCCCAGGTAGCACTATATACTAGTATATGATCCCAATAGACAATAAAAAAATCAATCTATAAAAGTGCATCGTACATCATTCATTAACCTTATAAATGTATTTGGTGGATTACATTAGCCAAATGGCATGACTAATAACTCATATAAATATTTCTTGGTTTTGAACACGGTCTTCCTTGTACCTTCTTATTTCACTCTAACCTAGTGATATCTAGCCTTCAAGTCCAACTTGGTGAAGTAATTTTATTCCTACAACTAATCTAGTAGATCATTTATTCTGGGTGGGGGGTATATTTTGTTGAGCGTGGTTTGTTCAATGTTGTTTAATCTGTAGACATCCTTCAAGTATCATCCTTATTCAGCACAATGATGATGGGTGACCCACATGGTGATGTACTTAGTCAAATGACATCCTGTTCTAGTAGTTGCTATGGTTCTTCCTTCACCTCACATTCTCCTATAATAGACTACATGTACAACCCAATATTTGGAAATCAGGATTCTATAATTCGTTGGATCTCATTCTCCACTTCTCTCTTAGGTGGTAACCCTTTAGGCTCTTGAAATGCGTCCTTGTATGCCTATAACAAATCCTCCAATTATTTTTTTTGTTTCTTATTACATGCCTCTACGGATTTCTTGCCTCTTGTTGACTAGTCTTCAGATTGAATTTTTCTTAAAAACAATAAAACATACTTCTTCTTGGAACTTATCAATTTCTTTGCTTGCTTGTCACTTACTAGTGATATTTTCGACTCGCTTTTGTGCACGTTGATGATGAATGATTTTCCATCCTTAATGCGTAGGTACTAGTTAGCTATCATCATGAATATTGCATCACACATGTACATGTATGGAATCCCAAAAATGACTCCACGTACATCAAGGGGAACCACATCTAGGTCTACTTCATCAATAAAATTAGCACTGATATGAAATCTAATTTTACACTATTTTGTTACCTTCAATCCTACATCGTTATTTACCCATCCCAATAGATATGGATTTTTATGATCATGAACTTCTAGCCCCGACTTATAGACCAACTCTGCTCTAATGAGATTCACCTTCCATCTTCAGTCAAATAAAGCATCAATCTTTTTCGTTTTCACCTGTATGTCTATATGGAAGAATTTGGTCATTTATTTATGTTGTTGTTGTTGAAGGCTACTCAGATTCACCTGCTTTTGTACTGATGTATAGATCATCTTCTCATCCACATCCTAGTTTCTTTCATTTTGGTTTCTTAAATTAGTGGCCATGATATTCTTCTTCTTGTTATCCTTCTTCATGTACTTTGGGTTTAGCTCTGGATGTAACTTCCAACGTTTTTCATCTCTATGGAGATCAATTTTGTAATGGTTGTAGTGGTGTCTAGGATCTTTGCACTGGTGTGCTATGTCTTACGAATTCTTATATTTTCCCTATTTTTTATTCTTCCTCCCCTCCTTAGAATCTTCTTGTTTCTCCTTTTTCTTTGATCCACTCGATTCTACTTTTTTTAGACCTATGTTCTTTAGGTATTGTGCCTATACACAAGCCTTGTCCACCGATTTGGACTTGAATAGCATCACTTCCTCACGCAGTTGGTATTGCATAACCCCAAAATACTTGATGAGTAAATCCTCGCTCTTTGGAGAGATACCCAACATTATAGCCATCTTCTTGAATGGTGTACGCTTGGATGCTTTGGCTTGACTTTTGCCAAATGTAATGCTACCAGATCCATTGGTCCTCCACTTACTAAATGGGATAAAACTATCACAATGATGGTTTTCAAATCATCCCAATTAGTCACTGAAGGTTCTGCTTGTAACCTCAGTGTTTCTGTGTGGCTCTCCCACCATTTTAGGGCATGGACCTCTAATTTTAGTCACACAAATGAAATGTTTTTCCCTTCCTTAATCTCATGGAAACTAAAATAAACTTCTAGATTTGGGAACCAATGGTTCAACTTCAGAGCATCGATCTTTCCATGGTACGACTTGATATTAATGTTTTCTTCCATTTTAAACAAGGACTATGATTGTTTCACAACACTTGAACTAGGTTGATCTTTTTCGGGTCTTGTCTTTGGATGGTTCTCTGTTTCTCCACAATCTTCTAATCCCCATTCTGATTTGTCTTATGCATTTGAACCTCCATCCTCTCCAAATATCCTTATCTTTTTATTCAATGCCTCCATGAAGAGGCTTACATTGCAGTTCATTTCTATGACTCATTGTTCCAACCACATAAACCTCACCCCCGCAGGATCAAGAGGTTTGTTTCCATATTTGTCAGACATTATTAGTGTTTTAATATTTCCAGCCTCGTCGATTTAGATCCCTAAAATCTCTAAAAAATACCGAAAGAAACCTTCTCTGATAGAAAATGATCCATAAATTGTCGTGGATATTCCACTAGATAGTTCCTAGATATAAGTCTTTCAGATTAATCACATTGTTAGGATTTGGTTGAAATTTTTTTACCAGCTAATCTGGTTCATCCTCATGACAAGGTGAGAAAACAATTGATATTTATGAATAAATAGTATGGATGAATCATTCCCCAGAGTTAGCTGTTGAAAATTAGTCGTTGGTAAATTAGTTAATAAGCCATGTAAAATATTATTTAAGAATTGGTGGTAAGGAGTTATCTATTAAAATATTATATATTTAGTTCAAAACTAGTTGTTATAAATTATTTTAATATAAAATATTTTAATTCAATATCATTGATTTCTATAATGTAATTATTTATTAATAATATCAATTTATATAATGTTATTTGTTAGGGGTTGACTTATTCCCAATAAATAAAAATATAATTAGTTGAAAACTAGTTGTTAGGAATAATTCAATTCAATTTAAGAATTGTTACTAGAAATATATTAATAATATATAAAATAAAAATGAGGTTACATTAGGTTATATTATTAGGCGTATACATATTTTAGTTGTATTAAAAAACTTAATAATATTGCAAAAAAACAATAAATGGAAGAGGAGGATCCAACATTAATATAAATTCACAAAAATGAATGGTCAAGGCGGGGAATAAAATAATAACCAAAACTTAAAGTTTTTCAAAAATGCATAATTTAAAAAAGATGAGGGGGGTTGCTAAACAGATAAGCATAATTTAAAGTGAGGCTTCTAAAACTAATTACTATGATAAACACATCAAATTAAAGAATATTAATAAGGATAATAGGGGATAAATGATGAAACCATAAGAGAATAGTAGTAATAAAGAGAGAATAAAAAAGGAGAAAGGAGAAGAAATGGAGGAAAAATCATGAAGAGAGAGTCGGAATCCAACCCGATAGCCTACTAGTAACTAGTTTTAACGACATCAACTCTTAAGTAGAGTTACAATATAGATTCTTGTAGATTATTTTAAATCATAATCACGTGGTTGGCCCCTTTTCCATGCATAATGTGGGATAATGTTACATCCTTCCAAATAATAAGTGTGTAAACAGGAAAGTCAACTTATGGGTGGCATAACTTTTGCATATGGACTTCGATTGACATGCTTCTTGCACCATTGAAAATATATCTATGTGTAGAATATCATGAAATGGTGCAAGATGAAAGAGGCAAATCCCCCCCCCCCCCCCCCCCCCCCAAAAAAAAAAAAACATCGTTTGATGCCTGAAAACATTGTCGGAAGGTTTCAGACCTCGTTTTGCAAAACTAGGTCTCGTCGATAGAAACGGTCCCATGAGTTGGTTACTCCAGGTTTTCCACTCCAAATGCATTAATATGCATGGAAAAAAATATACTTAGCCAATATAGATCAAGGGGATCAAATTATACACCCATGTGATCCAAATATTTGTGAACCCAAAGGCACTCAGAATATGCTGTAGATATTCCCAATTTAGTTTTTCAAAATATTTAGACAAGTCCATCTTAAGTATCATTCCTAGTTTCTTAATGATTTTCAAAGAATGAATAAATTTTTGAGCCACCTAATTTCATCTAGGATTTATCAATCTTTGATGAACCTTGTCTATTTCAAAGAGACAAGTTTCAGAAGGAAAGGCTTAAGTTGGTTTTCTATAATATTAGTGATGAATTTGTATATAACATTACATAGAGTAATTGACCTATACTCGCTAGGGTATTTTTCTTTATATTTTTTTTGTACCAAAGTTATGAATGTGGAATCCAATGCTCTAAGAATATTCTTAAATTTCCTAGATTCATACATAGCGTTCCACACCTCCTCCTTGATAATTGACCTGCAGGAATGAAAAAAATATATTGTAAATCCATCTAGGCAAGTTGCTTCCTTATGAGTCATTGTCTTGATGGTAAATTCAACTTCCTCATAAGATATATCCCTCAAAAGTGCCACATTATAATAAACTATTACGAGTGATGGAAAATACCCAATGATATGCTAGATGGATCGTTATCTATCCCCCTCTAGCTCCATAATAATGTTTTCGAATAAATTAGTCAACTCTTGGGATATCTCCTAGTGGGTTTCCTATCTTCTCCCATTATATCCTTTCCACGAATGTTGGGTATGTTTTATGTTCTTTGTATGACTATCTGCAAGTGCTGTTACATTGTACTACGTGCATCATCCGGGTTGTAGGGGGTCGATAGCTCATTCTTACAGGGATTTTTCAAGGGTGAGGTACCCCCCCTTCATGGGGTTTGGGGCATCACATCATTTTTTCCTTATAAAGGCGAAAGAATGGTGGGTGGACCTACCCATGGTTTTCTGCATGGTGCTGTCATATCGTTTTGGGAATGATGCTTTTCCCATGCTATTTTCTAGATTCGATCAAGGGAAGTATGATTATGTTCTAATCTAGGGTTAATATATTGAGGGTTTATTAATGCTTCTATATGTATATAATGTATTATAAAATTGAAAGGATTATTTATTTTTTATATTTTTAGTTTTTGGTTCTAGGAGAAAAAAATTTGTGTATTTTTTTTATTATCGCCATTGTATATTTTTCTTTTCTCTCTTTTTTTTAAAAGAATTTGTTTGTAGGTAATTTTTTTACATGGATAAAAGCTTTAGTGAAGACATTTGATTGTGGTGTTTATGTTGTAGCATTGACTTATGAAAAATATTTGTAGTTTTTCCTCTTATTTTAGCCAATGAATGTTTTTTCCTCCATATAATTCCCCCTACTTTAAATGGTCCTCTACTGTTTGTATGTTCTATTCCTTTGTTTTAATAAGATCCACCCATCGACCATAAAAAATATATTCCTGCTAATTGTCCACCATTTTGAGCTCTAATTTTCATTTTCCTTCCAAAATATCACCAAACTTCCCCTTATTCCATCCCTTTAGATTCCATTTGATGTGTATCACCTTCTTTTATAGGGAACCAATTATTGATCCATTAATACTCCTTATCTCCTCCCACAACTTTTGGATATTAGATAGAAACTATTTTGGTTCCAAAGCTAGAACTTCTTGAATCTAGAAGGATGGATTTAGAGGCAATTGTTTAGGATGGTGAGACATATGGCTAAATGATTCAATTCATGGGTAGGTAGGATTGATGGTTCAATAAAGATGTATTAAACTGGAATGTTTTATGATAATAGGAAGAAGTCTAGTCATGATGTGATTTTCTATTTGCCCCATCCCTGGTTATTACAAGTGAACATCCCATTGACTATGCTCACCTCAATGAAGCATAAGGAAAAAATGATTTCTTGAAATGATGATGCATCTGCCTCTATCCTCCTTATGCACCCGTTCTTCTCATCCAACGATTTGATAAAGTTCAAATCTCCCCTAAAAATCCATGGATATGGGGAAATAAAGTATCCATTTTGGGAAATCGAGTTAAGAAATAACACCTTATCAAAATGCAGATTTAGTTAATACACATTCAAGATGAAGCAAACCTCTGACGACCCAACAATTTGGATCTGAATTTTCAACACTAATTGTAGCAAACATATTATTCACTCTAATTTCTTAATCATACCATAGAATGACTACTCTCCCTAAGTTCCCTTGGCCATCTATGGCATTTTTATAACATTTTCTTTGCTAATTGTTAGTTAGATTAGACAAGGATTCCCCTAAAATTTTAGTTTCCCGGAGTATCATAATTGCAAGTTTTTCCTCAACCAACTTGTCTCTCAGGAAACTCTTTTTTCCTTTGCTACTAAGGCCTCTCATGTTCCATGATACACTTTTCATGACATAGACTTCTTAGCACCATGGAACACCCCCTTGATGACCGTTACATCTTTGTACTTTACCAAATTTCTACCCAATTCATCCAACATTCGAAAGTTTCTTTTATGACCTCATTTCTTCTCCTCTCCACGTGTCTTTCTTGAATATTTCATTTAGTGCACTTCGACCCCTAAGGGTCTAGAAGTTAAATTCAATTTTGATATTATGTCCTTGTAATTCAAATATGCTTTATCTAACAGATAAAATTGATGCATTGGGATGTTGAATGGGTCCTTACCCTTCCATGCTTTCACTATTTCTAGTTGGTCGAGTGCATTCAAGTCTATGTCCATGTCCTCCACTTGGTATGGAAGCACTTCAACCACCTCTGACATTGAGTGGATCATAATTAGAGGAAAAAGCATCTAAAAAGAGGAATCAAGAGGTGGAAAATCAAAAGACATAGGGTTCACATACAACTACTGAAGGGGGGTCACTAAAGATTGGGGATCCACCGTAGACAAGGAGGGTCACGCGTGGTCTTTCATTAAAACAACCACCGATTGTTCCTAAGTGTGATTTTCGGAGGTCCTCAACGATGCAATAGGATCAAATTGATTAAATGGTGCTTCCTTTTTCTCCACTAAATTCTGACATGGTGGGGGGTGCTTAATGTTGAAGCAGCCCCTCCTCACCACCATAAACACATCATTAGCTTGAGTAGGTGCTAATACTGGAGGTGTAGTTTGCATCACTAATGGGTAATCGTGGTATAAATTTCCATACTCAAGGCACCTCCTGCATCTAAAGGGGATGTGCTCATAATCGATTGTCGGCTTCCAGAACTAACCCTCAAAATAGATGTAAATTGACTCTGGAAGAGGCTTTAAAATATTCATGTAAATGCATATGTATGCATATGGAATTTAGTGTTCTTTCTTGGTTTCCTTTCATGCTTTGATGTGATTCCCTAGGGAATTTCCTAACTGAGCCAAGGTCTCCTCATCCCAAAATTCTCTCGATAGCGAATACATTTGGATCCAAATTGGATTTACTGCAAAATCCTCCTTGTATGGGATGAAGCACTTAGTCAATAATTTGAGATAAAGGCCAACTTAATTAAAGAAATATGTTCCTTCCTCAAACACTCTATCCCTTTCATCTAAGATGGTAAAAATTACAATGAAAATACCCTTCACACCAAGCTCTAGGTCGATGTGGCCATTCGGCTTCCACTTGTCTTAGATCTAGTGGGTGAGGGCTTGTTTAGTTAGCGAGATACTAAGAAAGTTTCCTATGAGGGCATGGTCACACATGTAATTTATATATTCTCCAATCCGGGTAGATCAAACTTTAAATTTAAGGTCTTGGTAAGCAACTCCATAACCTTTGTTGCTTAGCAAGGCTAACAAGTGGTTGCATGTTTTGTTGTTCATTGTTCTAAGCGTGTCCATAGGAGTTTTGATTTGTAGGTGTATTATACCGAGGACTCTTACCATTTGCTACAATATAGCCGTAGAAGGAACATTTCTCCCTCTATTAATATTTGCCATAGCAAGAGTGGTTAAGAAAAAAAAACGACTACACCATAAAGCTTTGAAGAGTTTTCAACTAGGATTTTGAGTTCTTTTTATGTAATAAGATTTGATATTATTATAACCAAGATTATCATATGATTTATACAAATTGAATTCACAGTGAAAAAACAATAATATTTTTTCTAACCATCAAGAATAAACTAAATTGACAAACGATGAATATATATTATTATTTTAACATAATTAAAATTTCAATAAAAAAATTAAAAATCCCTTTAAGAAATAATGACTGAAAGGGAAAAAATGGAAACGTTTTATATTACCCATTTGTAAACGAACAATCTGGATAAATGGCATACATGTTAAGGCGATACATAAATTTTATTTTAATTTAACTCTATGTACGGTGCGAGGTTTTTGCTCCCTTCGACGAAGAAGACAATCTACTATTTTGTTTAAAAAGTTACATCCCTATCTTTGCAAATCGCGAACATTTACAACTTTCTACTATCACCATAGCATTGCTTATTTTTGCGATGTCGTATCACAATATCGTTATGGAATTTTGAATTCAATGCAATGGGACATACACTGACTTTTGACTTATCGTTTATTTATTTACATGTTTGTGCCGGTTCATTTGCATCTAGGATTAGGATTTTTGTATATGGGCGTTTGGATTCAGCGTCAACAAAGTTAATAATTAACTTTGTAAGTGCTCAATGTACCCTGTGATTAGTTTAATTACTTAGACTCTGGGTTATTTTTGGCTCTATGTTGATAGGATGATTAAAGGGTTATATTTTTTTTGGTGGGGGAGGGGGATGATTAGTAAATGGAAAAGGGAAAAATATTAAGATTTTGATAATAAAAGAAATGCTATTAATTTAAGAATTTTTTTTTATTTTAAAATGTAAAATATGTATAGAAGAATGAGTTAATATTTCAAGATTCGAATATATTTGGTAAGGTCGAAGTGTTATTCTTGGCATTTTTATGTCAAGTGTTGATTCTCTCATTATTTGGGAATCAGAGGGACATGAACCCAATCAATTATTTGAGTAGGCCTAGGCTCATGTCTATCTGATTCCTAAATATTCCGAGAATCAACAATCGACTGGGGATTATAATTTACCCATTACGTAAAAATGAGCGATCTAAAGAGCTATCTCCTTACACATCACTTAAAAATTAGATGAAATTAATAAGTAAATTCACATTTATATATACCAAGAAATAAGCATCACCTATATATATATATATATATATATATATATATATATATATATAATCATATCACAATAAAGTTCTTATTTTCCATTTTAAATAAGGAAGTTTACATTTTTCTTTTTTATCTTAAATTTATCATAGATGTTTTTAGGTTAACCATTTTACATGTAGCTAGTTACAAGTGTATTGTTTCTAAAATTAAGGATTTATGCTAATTTATTAGGAAATGGAGGAAGAGATGTTTTCAGAAAAGTAAGATAATATAAAAAAATACTATTATGCCAAAATATAAACATAAATTATAATATAAATAGAAATTATAGTGTAATATCTATCTATCTATATATATATATATATATATATATATAAATAATTGGTTGAGTAACTTTAATATAAAATATTCAAAGTAATTTTTTTTCTAAATAATGTAAAATTCATAGTGAAATTATGTGTTGGTCAATTTTCAAAATGTTTTGCTATAAAAAGGTTCCTCACTTTTGTGCCACTAAAACTTTGAAGGTTAAAATAACTTTCTTGTAGAATGTCTTACATATATAGAAATTAGATCTCAATTTCAAAATATTCTTTACATGACCAACTTTCCTAAATTTTTAACTCAAAAAATTTTAGTGATTTGGAATGTTTCTTTAATAAAAAATAAAATTCTAAAAAATTTAAAGCAATCTTTTTCTTAAAAATTTGAAAGAGAAATTTAGTTAAATAAACATTAGTCATAATTATCATCATTATCATTAATATAGTTAAAAATTAAAATATTAACCTAAAAAAAATATTCCATTTAGATTACCACACCGACACTGAGAAATAAATTATTGTTAATTGAAATATAATCTTTTTGGGATTATGGCACATTCACTTGAATGGAAAGTGAAAATCAGTGGTCATGAGAAGTTTAATATATGAAACCAATAAATATGTGCGTTAATATCTCTATCCTGTAAGTCTATTCATATGGTTCATCTAAATTGATCTATTATTAAGATCAATAAGCGTCCTTATTTCAACATATGGATGTAAGTTTATCGAATGTCAATTTTTATTTAAATTGTACATAATTAGTTTCTTCAATCGTCACAAACAACCAATCTTCGGCATTCATTTGCCGTTATCTATGCATTGTGGCTCAAATCGACTGTTACAGTACTTACAATGGGTTTATCGATAATGGCGAATTCAAGTGCAGTACAGTGACAAAACGATCATGAACCTACCTATGAAGCCATCAGCAATAGAAAAAATAAAACATAGGCGCCACATTTCTTGCATACAATTGGTAATATAGTTAAAAAACTGTTTTCCCTGTTAATCTTTTTCAATTATTTCAAATATGAGCCATATTTTTATTTCCAGAGGAAATTGAGACGTGAGACATTGATGAATTGAAGAGGGTATTTTTCAAAGTTCGTTGGGATCCCACTCTGAGGACGTGTGAGGGTCAAGGGTGGAGTGTGTAGTCCAATTCTCATTCTATTGGAAAACAGGTCCATAACAAGTTAGTGAGTCATCGAAGTTATGATGGATGACATCGCCATTATTTTACCTTTATGGGCTTATTATTTCTATATGAGAAATCTTTCATTCTATATAGGTTTTTATTTATTTTAACCAATGTAGTGTATGGAAGATGCACAACAATAATTTTATATATGCATTACTTAAATGTAGCTACATATTATTGTTGGTTTGACAACGAACTTGGTTAAACTAACAAAGTCAAACAGTTTTTTGTAACCAATTTAGTTTTTAGTTATGTAACGGTAATGACATGAATATATCGAATGTTCATGTAGATGAAAAATCATTCTGGAATAAAGAGATACACATTCAGTTTCTATTTCTTGGTCTTCTCTCATTTTGTTCTTGCTATTCTTTCTTTCTCTGCTCTTATTTCAATAAGTGGTATCGGAGCCTCGACAAAACTCCTGTGATCAAACCCGTGATTTATCCCTGTGGACGGCCCTGTGGAGTGTTGTGAGGCTTGAAGAATACGCTGAAGAGCGTGGACGGCCCTGTGGAGCGTTGTGAGGCTTGAAGAATACGCTGAAGAGCGTGGACGACCCTGTGGAGCGTTGTGAGGTTTGAAGAATACGCTGAAGATAGAATCCCTGAAGACGGCCTGTGGACGGCCCTGTGGGTGGCGTTGTGAGGTTTGAAGAATACGCTGAAGATAGAATCCCTGAAGACGGCCTGTGGACGGCGTGGACGGCCCTATGGACGGCGTTGCAATCCGGGTATTGTTTTTTTCTTGGCAGATTTTTTTTTTTTTTTTTAAAAGAAGGGTTTGCAGAATTTTTTAAAGATAGCAGCAGAGGTTGTTCAGATTTTAGATAGCAGCAGAGGTTGTTCAGATTTTAAAGATAGCAACAAAGGTTGTTGTTGTGGTTTTTTTATAAAATTATTTAAAAAAGGGAAGGGTTTGCAGAACTTTTTTAAAGATAGCAGCAAAGGTTGTTCAGATTTTAAAGATAGCAGCAGAGATTGAAAAGGGTGTTGTTGTTTTTTTAAAATATTGTAGAAGAACAAGTTGCACGAATGTTGTGAAACTAGAAAAAAAAGGGTTTGCAAGAAATCAAAGGATTTGAAACTTGTCTTTCTGTTTAAATTAGGGAAGTTATTTTTTTTTAAAGCCTGAAATCCTAGGAAGGAGGGAAAATGGCCAAGATGTCGAATGCAAGATTCGAGGTGGAGAAATTCACCGGAAAGAGCAATTTTGCTCTTTGGAAACTGAAGGTTAAGGATCTGCTTGTGCAACAAGGGTTGCACAAGGCATTGGATGGGGTTACTAAGAAACCTACAACCATGACTACTTTAGACTAGGAGGACTTGGATGCCCGAGCTCTCAGTACCATCCGGCTATGTCTAGCGGATGAAGTTCTCTTCAACATCGTTGAAGAGACCACGACGTAAGGTTTGTGGGAAAAACTTGAAAACCTTTATATGACAAAGTCATTAACCAACAGAATTTATCTGAAACGACAATTATACAGTCTTCGAATGAAAGAAGGTTCAAGCGTTGCAGAACATTTGAATGTTTTTAATACACTAATTTGTCAATTAACAGATATGGAAGTCAAAATACAGGAAGAAGATAAAGCCATAACCTTGCTGTGTTCTCTGCCTGAATCATGGGATCACTTCGTAACCTCAATCAGCTTCAGCTCTGCTGATTCTTTGAAGTTTGAATCAGTCGTGGGAGCTCTTCTGTCTGAAGAAGTACGAAGGAAATCCAGCACTGATACAACTGCATCAGAAGCCATGGTCGCTAGAGGACGCTCAAAGGAAAGAGGAGACAAACCAAGGGGGTCTTCCAGGTCGAAATCGAAGGGCAAAAAGTGTAAGGCAAAATGTTGGAACTGCGGTAAAGTTGGACACTTGAAGAAGGACTGTTGGAAACGGAAGGAATCCGAAAACCTGAAGAACGAAGTGAATCAGGCTGATTCGGGTATTGTAGACGAAGTTTTATCTGCTGAAGAATTGTGTATGATAGATGGAACTACACCTGAATGTAATGCCTCTCATAGTTTTGATAGCTGGTTGTTAGACTCTGGTGCTTCGCATCATATGTGCCCACATAGAAACTGGTTTACTTCGTATGAAAATGTAAACGGTAGTTCTGTGTTTATGGGTAACAATATGTCATGTCAGACTGTTGGGATGGGAGATATCAGGGTTAAGATGTATGATAACACAGTTAGGACATTAACTAGTGTTAGACATGTGCCTGATTTGAAGAAAAATTTAATCTCTTTGGGAGTGTTGGATTTAGATGGTTATAAGTTTACAGGTGAGGATGGCATCTTGAAGGTCTTCAAAGGTGCTCTTGTGGTTATGAAGGCAGAGAAGGTCGGGAATCTTTACAGGTTAAAAGGAAGTACTCACGTCGGTGAAGCAGCAGTTGCGTCAGAAAAGGAAGAAGCAGGTACTCGTCTGTGGCATCAGCGTTTGGGTCATATGAGCGAGAAAGGTCTTCACATACTGATGAAACGTAAATCTCTTCCCGGTCTGAAATCCTTGAATTTAGATTTCTGTAAACATTGTGTGTATGGGAAAGAGTGTAAACAGAAATTTAAAGTTGATAATCATAATAGTAAAGATGTTTTAGACTACATTCATTCTGATCTGTGGGGGCCTTCCCCTGTTATGTCATATGGAGGTGCTTTGTATTTTTTAACGTTCATTGATGATTACTCTCGTAGAGTTTGGGTCTATATGCTAAAAAGGAAAGCTGATGTATTCATTGTCTTTAAACAATTTAAAGTAATGGTAGAGAAAAGAACAGGCAAATCTATTAAATGTCTAAGAACTGACAATGGTGGTGAGTTCACTTCTGTTGAGTTTGAACAATACTGTAAGGATGAGGGCATTGTTAGACACAAAACTTCTGTTTATACTCCTCAGCAAAATGGTGTTGTTGAGCGTATGAATTGGACTCTTATGGAAAGAGCCAGAAGCATGATCAGCAATGCTAACTTGCAAAAGGAGTTGTGGGCAGAAGCAGTATCTACTGCTTGTTATTTAGTTAACAGATCACCTTCAGTAGTGATTGATTGTAAAATTCCTGAAGAAATTTGGACAGGTCAGTCTTGTGACTATTCTCATTTGAGGATATTTGGCTGTGATGCTTATTCTCTTATTCCGAAAAATCAGCGTTCAAAATTAGATCCAAAGTCGAAATGTTATGTCTTTGTTGGGTATGACTATGCAGTGAAAGGATATAGGTTGTGGGATCCTACATTGCGGAAGATAGTCATTAGTAGAGATGTAACATTTGATGAATCCTCTTTGTTAAAATCGAATGTTGAAAGAATGGAACAGGAACAGGTATCGCCGAGTCAATGAGTTCAGTTGGAGGCTAGATCTTTCGATGACAGTCGAAAGGAAGGAGAGACTTCTGGAGACAAAGGTGTTGAAGACACAAAGGAAGCCGTTGAAGCTTCTGAACCAGAGCGAGTTTCTGAACCAGTTCAGCAACCAGTCACTCTGAGAAGATCAACAAGGGAAAGGAAAACTCCCAAAAGGTATGAAGATTCTGCTTCATCTTTTGCTTTGGTTAATGAAGATGGGGAATCGTCTTGTTATCAGGAAGCGATAGATGATACAGATAGTGAGAAATGGAAAAAGGCTATGGAAGAAGAAATGGACTCCTTAGCCAAGAACAATACCTGGGATCTTGTAGAGATTCCTGAAGGGAGAAGTGTTGTTGGATGTAAATGGGTCTTCAAGTTGAAACGGAAAGTTGATGGTAGTATCGAGAGATATAAGGTGAGACTGGTAGAAAAAGGGTATTCTCAGGTTGAAGGTATAGACTTTCATGAGATTTTTTCTCCAGTTGTAAAACTTGTTTCTATACGTACTGTGTTGGCACTAACCGTGTTGCTTAATCTTGAGTTAGAACAGTTAGATGTTAAAACAACTTTTCTACATGGTGATTTGAACAAAGAGATATATATGGAACAACCAGAAGGTTTTGTACGAGGTCGCAGCAAAAGATTAGTTTGCAAGCTCAAGAAATCATTGTATGGTCTGAGGCAGTCTCCCAGACAATGGTACAAGAAGTTTGATTCCTTCATGGTGAGCCAGAACTTTATAAGAAGTGAGTATGATCATTGTGTGTACTTCAAAAGTTTCAATGGCATATTCATTATCTTAGCTTTGTATGTTGACGATATGCTTATTGCAAGCAAAAGCATGGAAGAGATCAACAGGTTAAAGGCTCAACTCTCTAGGGCGTTTGATATGAAGGATCTTGGAGCAGCAAAACATATCTTGGGCATGGAGATACACAGAGACAGGAAAAATGGTAAGCTTTGGTTATCACAACAGAAGTATGTAGAGAAGGTACTTGAAAATTTCTCTATGAATAATGTGAAACCTGTTAATGTTCCCCTAGCTTCCCATTTTAAGCTTTCTTCGGTTTTGAGTCCTAGAGCTGATGAAGAAAAGCAGTATATGTCTCATGTACCATATGCAAATGCGGTAGGCAACTTAATGTATGCGATGGTATCTACAAGACCTGACATTTCACATGCAATTGGAGTTGTCAGCAGGTTCATGGCAAACCTAGGTAAATAACATTGGCAAGCAGTGAAATGGGTGCTTTGATATCTAAGAGGCACAAGAGATCATTGCATCGTCTTTAATGGTAGTGAAGGATCAGTCTGCGGATATGTAGATGCTGACTATGCAGGTGATTTGGACAAAAGAAGATCTACTACAGGTTATGTATTTACTCTTGCAGGTGGAGCAATTAGTTGGACGTCAAAGCTTCAAGACACGGTTGCATTGTCCACTACCGAAGCTGAATATATAGCTGCTTCAGATGCCAGTAAAGAAGCAATCTGGTTAAAGGGTTTGCTCGATGAAATCGGAAGAACGCAGGAGAAAGTGAGTGTACTTTGTGACAGTCAAAGTGCTATTCACTTGGCCACAAACCCTGCCTATCACAGCAGAACCAAGCACATTGATGTGAGATATCATTTTCTGAGACATGTGATCGATGGTGGAAAAGTAGCTCTTAAAAAGGTCCACACACGAGAAAATTGTGCAGACATATTCACAAAGCCAGTTACAGTAGAGAAGTTGCGGTGGTGTTTAGCTTCTCTTGGCTTGCAGGAAAGATGATGAATGGGAAAGTTGTTGTCAAGGTGGAGTTTGTTGGTTTGACAACGAACTTGGTTAAACTAACAAAGTCAAACAGTTTTTTGTAACCAATTTAGTTTTTAGTTATGTAACGGTAATGACATGAATATATCGAAAGTTCATGTAGATGAAAAATCATTCTGGAATAAAGAGATACACATTCAGTTTCTATTTCTTGGTCTTCTCTCATTTTGTTCTTGCTATTCTTTCTTTCTCTGCTCTTATTTCAATAATTGTGAAGTTCATGTTTGGCGCATAGTCCCCATAATCCTTTTATGTCCAATAAGAAGCCTTTTACAACAAGTTCCAATGAAGATTATTTGTTTGATAAACAATTTTTTTGGCCAAGATTATCATAGAAAGAATATCACAAAATCATATTAACTTTCTACAAACTTCATAAACTTTCTATTTTATTGATAGCGCTTACTTTTGTGGGATTTCCAAATATTCAAACCCAAATAATATTCAAAGAATCTGCAATCGACTTAAGCTAGTAAATATAAAAACCTCAAATTAGAGTAGATTCAATAAAAAAGTACCAAGTACCAAAATTAGGACTGAAGAGTACCAAGTACCAAGATTATGACTGAAGATTTTGACAAGGTCAAGGAAGAAGGAGAACTAGTTCACCTTCTAGTTATGGCGGCAACATTGGTAACTATAGCATATGGAGATATTTTAATGAAACTGTGAAGATCCTTATCCAAATGGGGATTTGATAAAACAAAAGATACAGTATCGAATCTTATACTCACGCTCATCAATGAAAAACATAAGTTTACAATGGCATTAGACAAGATAGATAAGGTCTATAACAAAATAGACAAAGAATTGATGCATTTCCAGATGCACCATTGAAGAACATTAAGGATCCACAGAAATATGGGATAGCAATAATGAATAGTTTGAAGCAAGAAATGCATCTACCATACAACCATACATTGAAGGATTCATCCCTAAGGGATATTTGAACATCATAATCTGCAACGAAGTTTTAGTAGTAGCCATCATAAGAACATTACTATATGTACATATATAAATCCCCAATACTGGGAATTAATATTATAACAGGAGGATACCCTAAATGAATTACTGAAGCTAATAATAAAGGTTAATGATGTAAAAGTTCGAAATCTCTACCTTTGTTATCAATTTTGGTCTACGCTCATAGGATCCACACCTGTGTAGTGATAATCGGTGGTTTTTGAAGGTTGACAGAATAAATTTTGATGCCATTCCACCAACATCGAAATAAGTAATATACACTTAAACATGGTTTTCTTTAGATATCGGTGCAGATGTTAGCATGGTAGTTCGAAGATAATAGAAAGCTGATGTTGAGCTAGTTGCCTCTAGGGCATCGAATTTTCTTCTGCCATGCATTGTAACAATTCTCTCAATACACTGCTTTGTAATGATATTTTGATGTTATGAATATGTATGTATGTTCAACTAAAGACTTGTTATTCTCTGCTTTTATTAAAAATTGTGTCGATGTATAAAGACTTATGCTTTGTTTTTATTAAAAACTATGATGAGACGTGAAATAGTATATTTTTATATTTAAAGATTTGTATTTTATTTTATTTTATTAATATTATATTTATATAATATATAATACTTTTATATCTCATATAGTGGATGATTTTTAAGATGGCTACTCTCGGTATTTAAGATTGGTTAATTAAATCTTTAATGAGTTAAAGTGTTTGTAATAGTCATATTACCTCGAGTTTGTAGCGTATTTAAGGTTTTTAATATGAGGTTTAGTATTATAATTTAATATATCTGTTTTATAATATTTATATATTGGTTTATTATATAATGATTAATAGTGACACATACACAACCATATTAGTAAAAAATAGATAAAAATCTTCAAAGAAAGTCAACAAGAAAATGTGTTACTTGGTTTCAAGATCTTTACTAAAGAGAAACCACCAATTTACATACAAAATTCCAATTCTAAAAACTTGGAAAATAGAACTAATGGTATTTATGAAAAATCAAATACTCATTATTGAATATTAGTCATAGGGTTTATAATTTGAGGGTTTAATATTAATCCTAAGGTTTATAATATTAATCCTATAATTTATAACTGTAGGCTTTATAATATTAATGTAAGAAATTAATATATTAAACTTAGGGTTAATATATTAAATTTAGGGTTTATAATCATGAGATTTATAATATTAATATTAGGGTTTATAATCTTAAGGTTTAATATATTAAACTTAAGGTTTAAGCCTGTTTTCCCAAGAAAAATCAAAACTCTATTTAACTTGAGGAAAATGGGAAAAATTACATTTTGCAGATGCTTAAGAGTATTCAATCATGTTAGCGAAAAGGCCTACAAAAATATAAGAACTAAGCTTCAAGAAACATTCATCCAATAATCATAGGTCCATATAAAGAACATAAAGTAGGGACAAAACCCGATAAGCAAATATAAAAATGACATTTTAGGGCTAAGTACACATAACTACCCTTTTCTACCTTTATTATTCTCTACTTCTTGCTAATCTTCTTGATTGGAGTGCAATTTACAATTTCCAGTTGATTTGCTTCCACAATTTCTATTTACTTTTCAACCACTATCAGAGAGGCCTCTTTGTTTGATTCCAAGCTCTGGGATGCATGGGATGTTTTAATGCCTCCCATATCTTCTTGAGAGAGAGGCACTTTGATCAAACACATTGGTACTATGGTATTGTTTCTTTCTTCACTTGCATGCTTTGAATCATTTTTCCCTTATGCTTAACCCATTCATCCACATATATTCCTTGTGTTTTTTGAGCATCCATAGGATTCTCCATTGCTTCATCGTCTTGTTCCTATAAGGAAGATTTCTCGTTAAACATCCAATCATTTCTCTTTTGGGGTTGTTTCTATTTGATTTTTAGATCGTTCTTTTGTTGTGGTGATTTATTTTGTAGATGTCATGTTTGAAGAGAGTTACAACATCAAAAAGTTGTATTTTCAAAATCTAAATATTATGTCCACTAAATACTGCTATGAATCAAGTGGCTACGATCAAGTAAACCCTTACTTAGATTTACTTCTACACATATCCTATCAAAGTTAAAAATTCCCTTCCAAGGTATATTCAAATCCATCCTTATAAATTTCCCCCAAGTGTTTCCAATCCCTTTAGTAACTTGGTAGTGCCGAAAGGCAAGAGGAAGTTATGTAATATAACCCAAACCAACATTTTTGAAATTGCCATGTTGTTGGCATCAAACCCTAGAAACCATGGGGTTATAAAAATGTTTTCATTCCCCCAAAACCATGAGTCCTCATTTAGGTAAAACTGCACACTTCAAGGGATGAAATTGTACAACAAAAAATCCTAAGGAGTAGAGATGGATTTCATAATTTGAGGTAAAATGTGTACATACCCAATGACATATATCCACTAGTTTTGACCAAAACTCATTAAATATACAATTAACTGCTTAATATTGGATGGTGGAGGACCATTCTATAACTTGTGGAATATTTGCTAACATTATCGAAGCCTACTTCATTTTTCCCAGGATGTAAGGTTAAGAAATATTAAAGTTTGGATCAGATTTGTATTGTAACTCAACCTTTCTTTGTAGTGCATCCTTAAACCAAACTAATCCCTTGGGGATACTGGGACTAGGAAGACCTCCCCTTGGCTGCAGATTGATGACGATTGATGAGTTTCCTTCGATGTCATAGTCTTATAATATAAAGTCATATTGTCGAGATCTACTTGTACAAATCATATTTTGAAACTCCATTGAGATACCCAATATATTTTGGATCTTCTTCTATATTTCAAGAAATAAATTTGAAGCCTGAACTCATATGAGGATCGATATTCTATATCGAGATTTCACAAAAAAAAAAAAAAAAATCCACTTCTACATCTTGTTGAAAAACTTCATAGACAGATGAGTTTTTCCTTAGAACCCCTTTCCTCCATACACCTTGTCCTAGATCGAGGCCCTTATCACACTTCATGAGGGAAAAAGGGTTCTTGGGGATGTGTAAAAACCTCTTGTGAGTTTGTGGCATATGTATCCACGACACAAGCTCCCTACAATAAAAAAAAAACAATAGAAAACTACAAATATGTGCCTGTCATGTGGATCCAAGTGTAATGATACATCGTGGTCTTTTTGACTTTGTTGAACGACCACTAAGATGCCCTTATGGCAATGAGGTTCCCCAAATATGTGTGATGTGTCATGAAACTACGGAAAGAAAGGGTTGTTTGAGCATATACATGGCGAGGTTGATAGACATATTTGAGCCCTCACACTTTAGTCCTTGTAGATAATCAAAATTGAGACTACCATCGTTATTAGAGATGAGTTGAAGCTCGTTAAGGTCGATGAGGTAATCCTTTCTTACAAAGACCCTATTAGAAAATGCATTCATGCCAACGAGATCATATCCATATACTTGGTAGATACACACATCCCATAATTGTGACCGCCAAGAGAATCAAGGACGAACCGAAGTTCAACGATGGTAGTCAGATACTCCTTGCATATGTAAATGTAAACAATCTTGTGCTCTCCCTTTGATAAGTTAATCTTTGGGTTTATAATATTAGTTACACGATTTATAATCATAAGGTCTATAATATTAATCATAGGTTTTAATATTAACCATAGACTTGATAATATTAATCTTAATATTAATTTTAGGGCTTATAATACTAATATTATGGTTTGTAATCTTAGGGTTTGATATATTAAACTTACGGTTGAATATATTAATATTAGGACTTATAATACTAATTTTATAGTTTATAATACTCGTTGTTATAATGTTAATATTTTTTAATATTAATATATTAATCGCGTGGTTTCTAGTATTAATATTAGGATTTAATATATTAAAATTAGGGTTTATAATTTTGGGGTTTATAAGGCAATGGTTTAATGTATTAAACATAGGGAGTAATATCTTAATCTTAGGGTCTATAATATTGGTCTTTATAATGTTAGAATCTATAATATTGGGTTTGATATTAGGGTTCAATATTGTGATGTTGGAATGGTACAAAAAATTATCCAATATCACATTATGACAAACATTGTCTCAATGCAACAATCAATGTCACAATGTTAAATTATCTTGTAATTTGTTCAATGTTGCATTGTGACATTACAAAATTGGGATTTAATGTTAAGGTTTAATATTCGGTTTACAATATTAATATTTATATTACGGCTTATAATGTTAGGGTTTAATACTGGGGTTTATAATATTAGGGTCTAATATTCAAGCTTACACTATTAATCCTAGGGTTTATAATATTAATCCTAGAATTTAATATTAATGTTAGTGTTTCTAATCATGGGGTTTATAATATTAATATTATAATTTAATATACTAAAATCAGGGTTTAATGTATTAATATTAGGTTTTATAATGTTAATCATAGTGTTTTTAATATTAATTCTAGGGTTTATAATATTAGTCTTACGATTTAATATTAGCCTTATGGTTTATAATATTAATCTTAATGTTTATAATTCTATGGTTTAATATATTAAAGTTAGATTTTCATATATTAATCTTAGGGTTTATAATTATAGTCCTAGGGTTTATCATCCTAAGTGTTTATAATCCTAGACTTTATAATCCTAGCATTTATAATATTAATCTTAGGGTATATAATATCAATATTATGGTTTTGTATCAATTCTAAGGTTTATAAAATGAATATTAGGTTTTATAATACTAATCGTAGGGTTTATAATATTAATCTTATGGTTTGATATATCTATCTCAGGGTTTATAATATCAATTATAGGGTTTATTATCCCGAGGGTTTACATCCTAGGGTTTGTAATATTAATCTTGGATTTAATATTAATCCTAAGTTTTAAAAATATTAATCTTAGGGTTTATAATATTAATTTTAAAATTTCTAATATTTATCTTAGGATTTTTAATCTTACGGTTTATAATAGTAATCTTATCATTTATAATATTGGGTTTTATAATCTTGGAGTTGTATAATATTAATATATTAATATTAGGGTTTATAAATTATTCTAAACATTTATAATCCTAGGGTTTCATATATTAAATTAAATGTTTAATATATTAATCTTATAATTTCTAATATTAATGTTAAGGTTTATAATATTGGGTTTTATAGTGTTAGGGTTTGTAATATTTGGTTTATTATTAGGGTTGGCAATTGTGACAATGGAATGATATGGAAATCTAACCAACTTCACATCGAGACAACCATTGTGGTAGTGTGATAATCATTGCCACAATGTTACATTATATTGCAATTTATTCAATGTTGCATTGTCGCATTTCAAAATTAGGGTTTAATATTATAATTTATAATATTAATCCTAGATTTTATAATATTAGTCATAGAATTTAATATATTAAATTCTAAAACTAATATAATAATAATAATTGTAGTCCGAGGGGGCGGCTTAAATAGTGATCAAAGTAATGTGAAACTCGTGATAATTAAGATATCCAAGGTTCAAATCCCGTAGTTGTGACCTCGTTTACGGAGAGGAGGACTGGTCATAGACCCCTATAAGTTTACCAATAGTTATGTGTGAGTTAGGTTGTTGGGTTCCTTTGGGATAATAACAATGATGATGACGATGATGATTATGATGATGATGATGATGATGATGATGATGATGATGATGATGATGATGATAATTGTAATTATATATTACTTTATATTAATATTAAATCTTTTCCATACAATACATGACTCTTTTTATATCAACCACATATACTAGTGTGGTTATGCATATGATTGATGCGTTCCTATTAGCACATATCAACCAATTGTAGTAATTATATGTGTAGACTTGCATTTTATCCTACCTTTTCTACCATTTTTCTTTTCAATTTTTCTTTTTACACCCAATAACAATAATGTTGGCATTGTTTACAGGAAAAATTTGTCTACAAATTATATGTTGGGTGGCATAATGTCATAACTCATAGTTGTCGTTGGTCCATTATACACTAGCATCACCTACAAAATTGTTCACCTCAGGAATGGGTGTGACAAGTTGGAGTAGGTAGGTTGAGATGTCATCCTCACCTTTGCCATCTCTAGGAACACATATCCCTCGCTTTGCATAACTCAGGAACGATTTTAGCCTAGAACCCTCCATTTACATTAGTAGCCTAATATGCTTTCTTGAAGCAATTTCAAGCCTCTATGTACTGCTCCAACATCTGTAGAGCAATACCTTTCTTGTACACCAATCATCGTTGGTATCAATGTAAACGCAATCATTGAAATCATACAATGGCAAGTTGAAATACCTCTTATTCTTCCTCATCTCCCTTTGGTTGGAATATTATTTCAAAGGCATTCAAGTGACAACTCCATTCCACTCTACTAAATTATTGATGCCAGGTGCATCGATGAACAAATGTGTAATAATTATTATTTTTAAAAATAAAACTAATTTCATGATTTACATTGGGTATTTATCATTTTATTTGTTGTTATATGTTTTTTTACATAATATATCTTTTCTATAGGTATTTTCTCATATTTTGTTGCAAATTCGAAACATATTATTAGCCATTTTTTGTTGTTAGGACTGCTTGTCACCAATTGTTTAAGTGAAGAGATTTTCATACACTTACAAAAAAACTTCATGCTCACAAATGGTGAGTCCACTAGGGTTTGTATTTAGTCATCAATAAATGGTGAATCTACTAATGTAGAAATTCAGATGCCCTGGGGATTGTTATTGTAGCTTATTTATGTAATTTTTGTAGTTTATTTTTTCTCTTAGTTCTCACTTCTATTTCTAGATTTCTAGTATTTTTTGGAAAATTCTTGTTTTTGATTGGGGTTCTGTCTTTTTCGCAGATTACAAGTACTAGCCCTGTAGGACATGACACTCTATGCATAAAATTTTCTAAGCGAAACCCTCAGAAAAGCACACTTTTTTTTCTAGAACGTACTTTTTGGGCCATTTATTGCATTCAAGTGCACTTAATAGGTCAGAGCCTGTGTCCTACACTTTCCTTTTTTTTTTTTTCCAATTTTTTTAGTTTTTACTGAGAGTTTTTCTAGTGTGTCGGGAAGGGTTTATGTACTTTTCTTAGTCACCCTTAGGCATAGAGTCTCTTAGCTTATTCCTCATTTGAGGATGGAAAAGGCCCCTTAGGTTTTATACTACACCTTCATCATTTATGAGATAATTTGCTAAGTTGAGGAGTCTTGTTTCTAGAATTCTCAACGATTGTTTTCTAGTAGCTTTTTTAGTTTTTCGTAGTATTTTTTAGATAGTTTTTACAACGTTTTGTTTCCCTTATAAACTTGTGTTTCTTTCACTCTTTAGGATATTCTTGAGAATCCTTCTACTTGCAACTTGTTATTTACCATTTTCCATCACTTTGCCTTCTATTTGTTGTTGATTTTCTACATCACTTTAGCATATTTTTCCTTTTAAGTTCCCAGTCAGATTAGACACGAGATATTTTGGTCATTTTTTGTCTTTGAATTTCCTCTTCACCATCACATTTCTTGCCGCCTAATATCCTTCTTGGGTGGGGAATTGTGTGCTTAATTTTGCTATTTCTTTTACTAGTCATTTTTAGTATTATGTATAGTTTATACAATTTATTTCAAAAAAATGACATCATAAAACTTGCTAATTAACTCATCCACTGACACATCATTCTCACACTCACACCCTAAGTGACATGAGCTTGGTTACAACTTCCAAGCCAAGACTTGAGACGCTCCACATTAATAATAATTTAATACACATAGATTAACCCCACTTGGTCAATAGGGAAAAATAATATTTGTAGCTAGGCTTAGGATCGGTGGGATAGGATTCCAAAAAGACCCATCAATCACTTACATCGAAACATAGAATGTTCACATCCCAGGGAGCTTGAAATCCTTCATAGTCCCATGGTAAAAATCAGTGCACACCAGAGATCTGATTTAGAGGGGGTTAAGCTTAAACCTCAGCATGTGTGACTCTGCACGAGGCTAGCATTACTAATTGGTCTAGGGTTCCACATTGTTAGCTGACTACCAAGGAGCCCAATACTTGACTGCCCCATGGATGAAGGTAACCTAAGTGGAAAAACTTAGTAAAACACCCTATAGGTAGTGGATATGGGAAAATAAGTTACTCGTCTACCCTACCTTTCTCTACAAAACTTTGAGTGTTAACATCGGACCCCATCATGTAAGAATTTTTTTGTAAAACCATCCAAAATAGTAGAACAAGGAATTTTTTGAGGATTTAGACCACCTTTACTCTAGAGGTCATTTTTTCTTCAAGAGAACGTGTTTACTTGGATTAGAGTAGCATATCATTATATTTAGTTTACACTTGGAACTAGTGCACTAGGTTTTTTCTTGTTGTTTGTTACTCTCTTCCTTCATTACTACACTTTATCCTTTAGAGTCATCATTTTGTCCTTACACCATTGTGCTCCCTAGGCACTTGTCTGAGAGAATTCGTGGCCTTCACCCCAAGTTTCCTCTAGGATATCTTCTTACTCCTTCTCGATGAGTTATCATCTATCCTCAAAGTCCTCCATTCAGTTCCCATATGGCCCCAGTTATTTTAATCCTAGCTCTTCCTCAAATTCGACATCCTCCCAACCCCACACCGCAACCATGTTAACATCTAATGTGGGTGGTGGAGACCCTGGTGGTAAAATTCGTCCTACTTAGGGTAACCCTCAAGGAGGAAATATCAGAACATCTTTAGGTATTACCATTAATCAACCATTGCCTCCTTAAATGGATGGTTTGAGTCTCTCAGACATAAGCCAACTCATCAATAATCCCCTTCTCCATGACCAAAATAGCCTCCCATGCCTACCAGACTTCCCTCATACATTCCCAAGTTTGAAGATAATCCTCGAGAAAACCCTACCAATCAATTTAACTCTTTCCACATGTGACGTTCATCTAATTCCATTACCGAGGACTCGCTTCATCTTTGTCTCTTCCAAAATACTCTAACTAGAGTTGTTGCAAAGTGGTATGTCGATCAACCAAATGCCTCTCATTCCACATTTGTGACCACTACCAATGCCTTTCTTTCATATTTCTAATTACCTCTTTGATATGACACCAGTACCGAGCTATTGACTTCTTTTCATCAAACTTCGGCCACTCACCTTTTTGATCATGTATAAGAATGATGTAGAAGGATGAGCCTTCGTACATCTCTTGAGTTAAAATAAAACATTTATATGGATTTTTTCTTTAGAACTCTTTTGTCCCCCATAGGTTAATATGTCTCCTCTTACTTCCTTCAAACAAAGGAGTAAGCTCTCCAAATAGCCTTGAAATATGATCTAGTGTATGCCCAACCAGGTTATGTTTATATCATCCTTCCTGGTGTCCCTAAGCGTTGTGTTGCTAATGCACTTGGGGCATCTCAGTTTGTCGATGGTATCATTGAATCCATTTCTAAACCTCATTCATCCCCATATCCTCAACTTCCTATGATTTATCGTCAACCTCAGGGTAGGTCAAGTTCCACTTACACCTATCCCCCTTATGATCCTTCATGTCTTGACTCTTACAATGGTACAGACATATCATATGCATTTTCCCATTACCATCAAAGGATGTCAGGGTTAGGTGCTTCTCAACCTATATTCCAAAATGTTGTCACAAATCCCTATTATCCTTTTGCACCACCTAGTTCTCCAACCCCAATCACACCAACACCTCAAACTTCAATGCCTCTGCCAATTATGCTACTGTGACAAGCATTACCTCCTTAGAGTCACGTATATGCTTAGTAGAATTCTCTTATCCCCCCAACCCTAAGAGAAGGAACAAATGGAAAGATAAACAGAATCAACCATCTCAATGTAATGAAGGAAACCAAGGTAACAACCTAATGCCAATGAGGGTGACAAATCCAATCCTACAACCCAACAATAGAGCAGACAACCCAAGTAGAAAAAGGTTCTTAGAACAAATAAACCATGTTCTTATTGTGGGACTTATGGCCATTACACTCATGAATGTCCCCTTCTCCCTCAGATGTGTCTAGCAAGGGAAACTCAAACAGTTGCCTCTAGAGTGTCATAACGCATTGCTCAACCCCTATCTCTTTATTGTGGCCAACAATGCTTAGCAATCGATTCCATCACCAAGGATATATGGCCACCCAACTTGCCCATAATCCTCGTTCATGCCAGTATGACAATCCTCCAGATAATTCAACGACTGATTCTCAAACCAAAATTTCATTTAGCCCCTTTGGTCACAAATGGTACCTTGCAGATCCCTTAACCTAAGGTAGAGCTTCACCTGAAGATCACTAAAGGTCTATTACATTGAAATGCTATCAGTTCTTAAGCCACCCACAATTATATTATAGTATATGACTTTGCACGGTCTCTTGCTACTACGTTAATGCTAAAAGATCTATAGAGATTCCTATCACAACAAAAATATTTATTGTTTTCTTTGGTAACTATGGATCCCTTTGATGATATTTTGATTGTATTTTACATTGATAAAGTGGAACATCCCCCTCTCCCCTCATCCATTTATTTTTACATACAAGTTTCGATAATAAAAAAATATCATTGTTAAATGGTGTATAATCAACAAAGGTACCTCCACTTGTGTGATGGCCACCAATGTCTGGAAGAAACTTGGTTACTCTAACCTGCCACCATCAAATATCACTCTCCATTCATGGGACAGTAACCCCATGTAGCCTCTTGGTTTATATCATAATCTCACCGTCACTATTGCTAGAAATATAGTCATGATTGATATCAAAGTCATCGATGTCCCTTTAGATTATAACCTCTTTCTTGGTCATAGTTACACATACACCATGTCATTTGTCACATATTTAGTCTTTCGCAAGATGTGCTTTCCCCATAATGGAAATATCATCATTGTCGATCATATAGCTTATTATGAACCTTAGTCACAGAAATATCCTCAAAATATCATTTCATCAATGATGGGAAACAAGGAAATCCCTATATTCACCAATTGTTCCCCTGCGGTCTATAAAGGTTCCACCCTGATTGGGGCATTTTATGGCCCACTGCCTATTCATACTAAGCCTATCTCTTCAAGTGTTTACATGCTTCAAGTACCATGAGCTACCCATAAGAAGTCTCATACATATTCCCCATAGCTAGCTCCTCAATAATTTGTTTCCCATGACTCAACTCTTCCTTCAGGAACCATTCCTCTAGGCCAGTTCCCTTTAGGTGGTGTCAATCTAAGACATCCTACCTCAGTAGGAGCTCCTACAAGTCATTGCTGCTTTTGTAATATACCTTTCTTATTCCCGCCAGCAAGAATATTTTCTACTCCTGTAATGGCTATGTTGACTCATCCTAGCATGAATTTTGGGATCCAGGTTTAGTACATTGATCCTCTTACAAACACCCCTCCTGACTAACTCAAACCTTACATGGCTTGGAATCTGGTTCAACCCATTCCTAAAACCCTTTCCTTTACTTCATTTCCACAACAACCTCAGTAGGAAATTATTTTTGTTGCGAAAGAATATGGTGAGAGGAGAAATCCTATCAAAAAGGGGGGAAATACAAAGAAACCCAAGTGACTACCACTCATAATAAAGAATTGAAGCCTAATCCTCCATGTGATTTGTCTGATGTTTCTAACCATGTCACCAATAATTTTCCTGAACTCAACCATGTTAAGGGAATGTATATAGATACTCAACCCAATCTTGATAAACCTGAGGTCCATGTTACGTTACGTGAGTCCAGCAAGAAGAATAAATCATTACACACAAACCACCCTTGTGCTTTATGCAATATATATGGACATTACTCTCATCATTGTCCTTCTTGAACTAGTTGTTGCTCATAATGGCTCTCCTTCTTCTCTACCTACTAGTTCTAGCACCAATTCTTTATTAGGACATGAGGCCTCTCCACCCACCATTTTTATTCCCCCTCTTGTTGTCGAGATAATGAATAATTCAACACCCATCGTTTGTCTGTCATCATCTATGGGATCAGCTTGCTCAAACTCTTCAAGAGAATCTGAATATGTTTCTTTTGAACCATCTTGAGAATACACTTCAGTCTCAACATCGGTGGATGTCACGTCCACTAGAAATTTGTCTCCTCTTGTAGACATTGTGTATGTGAACCACACCTCCCATGATGATTGTTGGTTCCATCACCCCTTAATTCAAACCCATGCGTTAAAACCGCATCCGCCAAGTTGTGGAAATTACATTGCCAAGCAATGTTTGGGTAAGGGGGAAACCCTTTTTTAGAATACGGGTGGTGAGAACTAGTATTGTAGCAATAATGTTGTAACTCCTGGGCTTCCTACTTTACTCTTATCAACCTGGTAGTTTGTAACAAACATGGAAGCGACGGTGTTCTATGCACAAGTACTAATTCTTACTGCAGGTTGTCACTTGGTCAGCCGGCGCAAGATCACTAGGAGCTCAAGCTAACTTCTATGGATTCCAGAAGAAGCTCTATATGTGATGAAAGAAGATATTACTCTACAGAGGCTACTCTAATTACAGAAAGTAGAAAGACTGAAATGCAAAGCAAACCTAGCAAACCCTAATTAACCAACTAATCCTAATTTTGCAGAAAGCACTACATGAAAACCATGAAATGAATGTGATTACCTAATCAAGGAAGTAAACAACATATACTCAAGCTATTTCTGGAAGTAAATGAGAAAAAAACATCTTTTTGGATTTCTATGTGTTTTTATGTGAATTTTACATGCATGTATTTTATTGTGTGTGAAGGTGGAAGCGAATAAGTGGGGTTGAAGGGCGACTTTGGGACATGAGAGGATGTAGGATGGTGTGGATGGGTCCTAGGAGGTCTCAGGTGGCCTTCTGGAGGATTTTCCCACACTCGGCCTTCAAAATAAAACCTACAGGAAAATCTACAAGAGGACATAAGGGATCTACAGGAGGGAGGTCTACAGGAGGAGGTGGAGAGAAATTTTCATGGTTTTGAGGGTATGAGAGTGGGTGGAAATGGTGGATTATGGTTGGAATGAGGTGCTAAGGTTCCTACGGTCTATCAACAATCACCTGGGGAGAGAAAGAAGATTGGGTTTTCTCAAGGAGAGAGGAAGAAGTTCTATGGAAAAATGTAGAAAACTAAGGCACATTTTAGATATGATTTGAGTTACCTGTAGGGCATGGATCAGAGAGAGGATGTGATGGATGATAGGTTGTCCTATTGTTAGAAGAGATCTGCTTCAAAAGAACTGATAGTCAACCAATAAGATCAAACAAGCAATGAAACGATTGCATCTAGAAAAACAGAATTTTGCATCAATCTAATCTAAACTATGATATATGTAAGCAAATGCTGAGAAATTCTACAAGAAAGAAAGCATGGAAGAAGACTTATTGAAAATAAAAAAGTGAGCCTGGTGGAAAATATAGAAAGCAATGCATTAACCTTCTAACAAACTGCAAACACTAGAAGTCCTGTGAATGAGGAAAATTTGTGATTTTGGGGCAGCAAGAGGGTCTTTGCCTCAATTCATGGTCACAAAGTGAGGAAGAGAGGCCAAGGAACTATTGCTAGCCTTTTTAATCTTCTTTTTATCACTACTTAACCTGCTATAGAAAGAACAAACGGAAGCAAACTATTAAATCATTAAAAGCAACCTATTCTTAACCATGAAAGAGATACATCAAACATTAACTAATCTACAAATGAAACAAAGCATATAAATACAAATAAAGAGGATCTTGGCTTCTTGGATTGGGCCCTAACCCAAGAGCTTTAGCCCTCTTAGGTAACTCAGTGCTAACTCAAAAATGATTCCATCTTTATTCTCAAAACAATAACAAGATTACATGAACTATCAAGATAATAAGCTCGAAGTTGAGCATGGTTTACATAAGCAAAATTGCAGCAAAAATCCAACAAAAATCTAACCCTAGTGAGGCCCTAAGCCTTTATACTTATACAACTGAAGCTATCAACAGATTCATTAAAATCAAGGAGGCTTGGCTACCAAAACTCAAGATAATCATTAGTTATCCTCCACTTGCTCGGCTGCCTCCTAGTGCATTGATTTGGTTGTTTGTACTCCGAGATAATGAATTGGAATTCAAAGTGGGGAGTAATAAATGAGGGGGATTCCCTCCTATAAGTCCTCTCCTTTGTCCACTTCGAGTTATTTCTGCCATTTTTCCACTGAATCTTTGACTTTGTCTTCAAACTTCAACAATAAGCTGCATTAAATAGATATTAGACCACATGGCATCATAACTAACTCAACTCACTCCATAAACATAAATATAATCAAAAAACATACAATAAGATAAGAGAATGGTTGATTTGACTATGTTAGGAGGTAAAATGAGCCCATATAATTACCCATTTATGGGCCTCATCATCACCCCCTACTAAAGGTGTTGCTCATCCTCTGAGCAACTTAGTTCATCTCCTCATCTTTTATGACTCTGGTGGCCTCTCTAGCATCCCAAGCTTCTGATGTTGTTTCCTCTTCCTTGTCATAGAAGCATGCCTTTCTGTATATCTCTTCGCACAGTTTCTACTCTTCTTCTTCTGTTCTTCCTTCTAGTATGCCTAACAACATTGGGGGACTCAGTTTGAGGCCAATCCAGTTGACCTGTAGCCTCTGCATGGAGTTCTTGTACATTGGCACTGTACTTAGTGCCTCCTTCATCCTCATGGGGGAATGATATTCCTTGATCTTCAGACTATGTGGTAAGGTGCTCCATCTCCTCATAGATGCATGCACATAGTCATCCCCAAGTAGCCTTTCCATGTCCTCAAAATGTGCAGTGGCTTGTGCTTGATCACTTATATATCTAGGGGTAATCTGAGGATTATTGGTGAGCAGCTAGTGTGTGCTGATGAATGCCATGGGATCTGATGGCTTAGCTCTGATCATTAATGGCTCATTCTTCTCTCTTATCATCAACCTTTTTACTTCTCTTGCCCTCAACTTGTCATGGTTCATCCATGAGGCCATGGCCATTAGTTGTAGGTCCCCTAGCCTAGCATTGGGATCCCACACATTCATGTCCGTGAGGGCCATAATGCAGGTAAAATTTTTCCATATTTGCCTTATCTTCTATTGTGCTTTGGTCACACAGGTCCATAAACTACCTTTAATCTTGAAAAGGCATTGTGCCTCTTTGTGCCATAGTCTTGGTCTGAAATTGTAGCCATTTTTCCTTGAGATATAAGCCATAGGATTTTTCTGGTGTTCTACATTGCAATGCCTGCATGGATAATCTAGCCATGCATGCCGTTTGAGTTTCTTTCTCCTTTAGCTACCTCCTTTGCAATTCATTTTAAGTTTCCAGTTGGCTTCTTGCAATTTCTTCTCTATGTCTGATAGCGCTTAACCATCTGCCCATTTCCCTAAGTTTATTTTCCATATGGCCAACATCCTCAACTCCCTTGGATTTGGGTATTTGCATCCACCATTTTGTTCTTATTCTTTCCTTTTCTAATTCAAAGAATAGTGGAATTGCAAATGTTTGTGGAATTATCCTACCTCCTTCAAGAAGATGGTAATAGGAGGTAAGGCTAGGCTGGGGCTCAGGTTCCTATAGCTCTATAGTTTCCTCCTTCCCCTTTGGTTGTTCTTTAATTCTTTTCTCAAGCTGTTGGGTCTCCTGTAATTTTGACATTGTCTCCTGTAGAACTGTCTAAGCCTCCTGTAGGACTATTTCTGGGTCCTGTAGTTGCACTTTATCCTTCGAAGTGGAAGATCTAGGATTCCCTCTTTCATATGTGATAGTTTTTTGGAAGTAGATTCTTCCCCTTTGACAGAGGGGGAATCTTCAATTGTAATTGGCACTGTTGAAGATGGCTAGGGTTTCCTTGTTTTGATCCTTGTGCTTTTCCTAGCCTTGAAATACATG
The DNA here is from genome assembly GCA_031772625.1 of Pinus tabuliformis. Lineage (NCBI taxonomy): Eukaryota > Viridiplantae > Streptophyta > Pinopsida > Pinales > Pinaceae > Pinus > Pinus tabuliformis. The sequence continues at coordinate 271,636,496 of CM062805.1, forward strand.
GAGGCCTACCTTTTTCTCTTTTCTTTTGGCTTAATTAGCGTGCTCAGGGTAGTGAGGGTAGTTGCTGCCTCCCTTTCCAAAGTCTCAGGGGACTCTTCTCTTTGTTTTGCCTCCACTACCTCTTTTTCTCCTCCCTTTGTCTCCTTTTCTTTCTTTGTTTGCTTTGTTTCTTCATGTTCTGTTTCTTCACCCTTCTCCTCTTCTATCTTAGTTTCTTCCTCCTCCCTTTCTTGTCTTGCTGAGTCATTAGTTCCTTCACCTTCTCCCCCTTTCTACTCTTTCTCCTCACTATCAGAAGGACTGATATCATAGGTGAGGGCCTTTATGTCATCTTCTGCTGTAATGTTTCAGAAGACTTCCCATGCTATAGGGAGTGTTAATGTATGGAGAGTTTATTCCAGTAAGATTTTGATTAACCCATGGTAAGCCAGCTGATCTGAATTCCCCGCCTTTACCTTAATGCTCGAGTCTATGAGGGACTACAAAAGGAAATATGGCATGCTAAGTTTCCGGGGTGTTGGAGTGTCCATATGATATCTTAGTTCATGAAGGATTCTAAAATGGTAACCATAGACTGTGTTGTACCTCCCTTCACAGGAAATATATTTGATGATTTAATAACTAACCTCATCCCAAGGGTATGGTATGCTAGCACTTCTAATGCTATTTTTATCCTCTACAGGGGTTTCATTGTTTTGGATGAATTTTTTCTTGGCAGCTTGTCCAATTGGTTTTTCATCTTTGCTCCAAGGTAATCCACGAGGAAGAGTAGTAATCCTACTGATAAATTCAGGGGTTATTGCCATGGAAAGACCTCTAAAAGTGACAATGGCATGTGTTCTTGAGTGAGGGACTAAAAAGAGGGCAAATTCTTGGGCAATTTCCTCATCAAATCCTCAGAATTTCTCGAAAGCGTTCGTCCAGTTTGCCCTTGTGAATATGGCCACTACTTGGGGATGTTCATGGAGCCTAGTGGAATTAGTGGGCTCCTTCCTCATGAACCCTCGTTCCATTGTGTTTATACCCCTTTGGAAGACCAAATGTGGAGATGGAGACAATATTTTTGAAGAAAACAGGGAAATAGAGGAAAACTGTGTTTTTTTTTTAAGAAAACAAGAAGAAATTTTTATGTATTTCTCCCTCTTCTATGGACTTAATTCCTCCCTAAATTGATACCATTTCTTGCATATACTAACAATAAAGGTGGGTATTCATGGAACCTACCTCCTCAGGCCAAAAATTATGCTAAAACCCGTGTTTTCTTCTTCAAAACAGCTCACTGCCCCTCCTATAGAACTGCTTATAGGTGCTCCTATAAAACCTATAAGTGCTCCTGTAGAGAACGCCAAGAGTAGGAGGATGGGAGAGATTCATGGAGAATGATGGTTTTGAGGCTGTGGGGGCACAAGGATTCTGCTGCAGCTTAGTTTATGAGAAGAGAATGAAGAAAAAGGTGGTGAGAGTGCTCGAGGAGGAGTACTTATTACTCTTTTTGGATATTTCTAGTGATGGGGGTGAGTTGGAAAAAGTGTACGTCGGCCATATTTGGACCATTGGTCCCCACCTACCTTGTCATCATGGCCCTTTCCTCATGATTGCATCAGAGTTCACAGTGCCTCCACTACCTGTCCTTGACATCTCTCTTGAGTTTGATTGTGCGCACGTGTGAGTGACATCTTTAGAGGAGTGAAGTCAACTAGATGAAGGCAGCCAAGTTAATTGGCCACCTTTCCCTCATTCAAAATTAACCATATCATTGTTGTTGCATGATTTCTAATTATAAAAATGCAAACAGAGGAGCGGTTTAGTTACTTACCTGAGATCCAAATGTTTTTGTTGTGCAGGCCGTGGCTCCTTCTCTCTCTTGCATGCCTTTGTTTCCTTTGATGCATGTTATCTGCTTGTTCATTTGTAGCTATGTTTTTGAAGGTTCCTCCCTTGCTGGATTTGATTTGTAAGTGTTTTCTTCAACCTTCATATTTTCACCCTCTTGCTGCTAATGGTGAATTTTAATGGGATCAACTACTACAGGAATTCCTATAGGAGTTCTTGTAGCTGCTTCTCCCTTTGAAATACCAGTTATTTTCTGTGCTTGGAGCTGTGAGGATGATGCCAAAAATGCAGATAGAGATGGGGAGGTAATAGGTAGGCTTCATGTGAGGTGGATGGTGCTACTTCCTTTCTTATTTTTTTCTTTTTTCTTTTTTCTTTTTTCTAAAAAAATATTTTTTGTGTTTTTTCTTGGGCAAGAAGAAGAATGATGCTTGGGATATGATGTAGGTCTAGAAGTGATGGCAATGGGATTTGAAGACTGCAGGAGGATATATCGATATTTTGTGAAGCTTCCCTGTCCCCCAAACTTCCTTTTATATCCATTTTTGGCTCTCTGTAATTCCTACAGGAGCCTCCTATAGAAAACACAGTTTCTGGAAAAGAAGCACAATGAGGTGAAAATAATGCCAAGAATGATGGAAAAAGGTGTGGGAAGGTAGGATATGTGCTGGTACTGATTTCAGAGCTCTCTTGGCACCTTCTATTGCTTCCTATAGTCCTACAAACCTGTAATTCAACTGGAAATTCATTTTTTTTTTCCTCTTTTTCTCTTTTTCTCTCTTTTTTTTTTTGAAAACAACTAGGGTGCCTCAAGGAGGTTTTCACCCTAATTGCCTGCCCTAGGTGCCTCCAAGGGAGGCTTTCACCTAGGGATCTTATTCTTCTCTTTTCTTTTTTGACATCATTGGGCTGCCTTGGAAGAGGTTTTCAACCCAACAATGGGACTCAAGTGCCTCATGGAGGTTTTCACTTGGGTCCTTATTTTTTTTCCCTTTTTTTTTTCAGTGAGTGGATGAAGTGGAGGCCAAGACATGCTCCACTACCATCACTATTTTATTCAAGTCTTGAATGAATTCACGCTTGGAGAGGGGCTTCTTGTAAACTTTCAACTGATGTCTATTGACAAGCATGGGGAACGCTTCATCATCAATGGTTCTGATCAAAACTGAACCATTGTCATTGCATTTTTCCACAGTGTAGGATCCCATCCATCTTGTCCTCACCTTTCCTTTGAAGTATTTATATCTTGAATCATAGAGTAGTGCCCAATATCCCTCTTGAAATTTCTTCTCCTTGATATTTTTTTCATGCCATATATTCCTATAAAGTTGAACTACCTCTATGTGGAGAAGGGCCTACAATCTTTGTTCATCCAATCCATTGAGCTGGAGTAATATTTCCTTATCTGCATGGCTGAGGTCTAGGTCCAGTTGAGCTGCCATCCTTACTGTATTGAATTCAAATTCGATTGACAACAAAGCCTTCTTCCCATAGACCACTTCATAGGGTCTAAACCCTGTAGTGGTCTTCCATGTTGTGTTGTAGGCCCAGGTGGCCTCAACTAATCTATCTGCCCAGTATTTTCTGCTGATGCTCACTGCTTTGGTTAGGATCCCTTCCAAATCTCTATTAGTGACTTCCACCTACCCATTGGCTTGTGGATGGTAATGGGTGGAATTCATATGCTTGATTTTATGATGTGTGAGCAGGTCTTCAATCAAATTGGAAGTGAACCGATTGCCTTGATGTATGAACAATTCTCTTAGATACCTGAACTTGTAGAACATGTTTTCTCTCAAAAAATAGGCTAATTTTCCTCTGTCACTGCTTTGATTTCTTTTGTTTCTGCCCACTTTTTCAGGTAATCGGTGCACACAATGATGTATTGTTTCTATTTTGAAGGAGGGCTTATAAGACCCACAAAGTCCATTCCCCACTTCTCAAATGGCTCAAAGGTCACTTGAGGTTGCATGGGCATCTCATCCTTTGGAGTAGGTTTCCCCATCCTTTGGCACCAATCACATTGACTAGTGTATCTCCTCACATCTTGATGAGGAGTGGGCCAATAGTAGTCTGCTTGCAATATCTTGAAGGAACTTCCTTTTGCTGCAAAAGGACCTCCACAAAGCCCATCATGACAGGTCAAGAGGATGTCAAAAACTTCTTCCTCCCTGACACATATTCTCAAGTTCTGATCTGGGCCAAGTTTGAAGATATTGCCCCAATCAAGGTGAAAGGGGTGATTTTCCTTACTATCTTGCCCCTCGCTTTTGACGATAAGTGTGGTGGGAACTATGTTGGAGCCAAGTAGTTTGCTATATCAACAAACCATGGAAAGAGTACTAAGATAGAAAACAGGTGTTCATCTGGCATTTAATCATCCACCTTTCCTTTTTCACCTGCAGGAAAATTTACTTTAGACAAAAAGTCAGCAACAACGTTTTCTTTACCAAGCTTATCAACAATGGTCAAATCAAACTGTTGCAGTAAACTCAACCATCTAATAATGCGGGCATTTACATCCTGTTTGTTCATTAAATATCTAATTGCAGCATGATCAGTGTGCACAAAGGTTTGGTAGCTTGTGATATAATGTCTAAATTTGTTTAAGGAATGCACTACAACTAGGAGTTCCTTTTCGGTGACTGTATAGTTTAGTTCTGCCTTTGGCAAGTTTTTTCTTATAAAGTATATGACCTAAGGAAACATTTCATCAATTTGTCCCAAGGCTACTCCTATCACTTTTTTCGAGGCATCAGTGTGAATGTGGAAAGGTAGGGCCTAGTTTGGGCCTTTGAGAATTGGGGCATTTACTAACTTGCTTTTCAAGGTATCTACGGCTTCTTGACAATTTTCGGACCATATGAACTCAACATCTTTGCCTAAGAGGCCAAACAAAGGAGAGACTAGCTTACTAAAATCTTTAATGAATCTTCTGTAATACCCATCTAAGCCTAGGAAACTTTTGACATCTCTCACCTTTTGAGGAGGTGGAACCCTTTGGATGATGGCAATCTTGTTGGGGTCCACCTGTAGTCCTTGTTGAGATATTGCATGACCTAACACGGTCCCTTCAATCATTAAAAATTTGCAGTTTTCCAAATTGATGGATAAGTTCATCTCAATACACTTGTCTAGAACTTTATCTAGGTTAGCTAGAGCTTCCTGAAAGTCGGAACCATAAGGAGTAAAATCATCCATGTATATTTCCACTGCATCATGAACTAGTTCAGAAAATATAGTCAATACCTCTCTTTGGAAAGTGGCTGAAGCATTGCACAAATGAAAAGGAAGGACACAGTATGCAAAAGTACCTGAATGACAAGTGAAAGTTGTCTTATTTTGGTATTTCAAGCTGATTTGAATTTGATTGTATCCGCTAAACCCATCTAGGAAGGAAAAACTTTTTCCTTTCTAGACCATCTAACACTTGATCTATGAAAGGTAAAGGAAAATGGTCCTTTTTAGTGGCTTTGTTCAATTCCCGATAGTGGACACAGATTCTCCACTTACCATTTTTATTTGCCACTAGCACCAAAGGAGAGACCCATTCACTGTCACAGATGGGATAGATGAACCCTACATCAAGCAATTTCTGTAGTTGTTCCTTCACAATATCTTTAAGTGTTGGATTTGTCCTCCTTTAAGGCTGCATGACTCGCTTGCAACCCTCCTTGATGTATATATGATGAGTATAGACTGAAGGTTGCACTCCCTTCATATCCTTATAACTCCAAGAGAAGGCATCTAGGTGCTTTCTCAGTAGGCTACACAGTTCCTTCTCCTAGGAATTGGATAGGGATGAATTGATTTTCAAGGTTCTTTCTGGACCAAACTCTATATTCTTAATATGGAGAGAAGTGGAGTCGGCCACATAGAGATCAGTTGAGGGGTTGTTTTTGGTTTCTCTTACTATGTCCTCTATGGGCGATACACTGGGAGGTTGATTCTGAATCAGATTTTCAATTATATCATCCTCCTCTTGTTGTTTCCCCACCATGGAGATTCCTAATGTATAAAGCAGTGCAGAATAAACTTCATCCTCATCTTCCTCCTCCAACCAGAGGGGTAGATCATGTCCTAACAAGGGTTGGGCAGGAGGATATAGGATCAACTGCTTGGACATATGCCCATTCTTTATGGTCATGTTCCCAACTTGACAGCCAATGTAGCCATCGGCGGTAACCAACCTGGGTATTCCCAGAATGAGAGGATGCCCAATGAGCTTTGCCTTTGGCTGGAGAACTAGGAAATCAGTAGGGTACTCCCAAGAATCAATAGATACCATCACATCTTCCACAATCCCCTCAGGGGTCACGGTGGAGCGGTCTGCTAGTTGTAGCACAATTGTGGTATTCCTCAAGGAACCCTGAAGATTGAGTTTGAGCATCATGTCCTTTGTCATCACATTAATGGCAGCTCCTAGATCAATCAAAGTGTGTGGGATCATGGTTCCATTGATGTGGACACCAACTATTGGGCTTCCAGGGTCCAAATATTTGGGATAGATTACCTACCCCAACATTAGGTTGGATAGTTGTCCTATGACATTGATGGTTGGGGCATCTCTCTTGCGCCTTCCTGGATGCCTAAAGCACTTCCCTTTTATCAATCGATTGTAGATAGGCACATCTTTTATGGCTTGGAGAAGTGGTATCTTCACACATAACTATTTCAATTCTCCTATAAGTTCAATTTCTTCTGGGGTAGGCTATGTTGTCCCAGATAGTCTCTTAGGAAAGGGTGGAATTGCTTTAGGTTCACTTCCCTCTTTATCTTCCTCAACCTCCCTGGGTGGAGGCTAGCTATCTGGGAGAACCTTCCCAGATTCCAGGTTAATCTCCTAAATCTCCACATCATAAGTTGGGCAAGATGGCTCCCCACTATATGCTCACTGAGCCTGTATGTTGTTTGGGTTCGAGTTCGGCTAGGCAGGGATTTGGGGTTGCCTTGGTGGAGCAGAAGGTAATGGTTGAGGTTGGGCAGGTGGTGGAGGCAAAAGAGTGGGAGGAGAGTTGTACTGGGGCCTCCACCCCTAATGAGATGCATTCCACTGAGGTTGCGGCTAGGCATAGGATTGAAATGAATGGATGGCTAGTTGGGCATGATATTGAGATGGGAAGGACCAAGGAGGAGGCATGGACCAGGAAGGTTGAGGAAGAGGGCCCCAAGAAGGTATGGAAGTGACTTGGTTGGAGTGGCCTCCTTTGATTTATGTAATAGATATGTTTAGTGACTCCCTCAGCTCCTTGATATACAACTTTAAGTCCGAGTAAGGAAGGGCACTTGTTCGTGGAATGATTTTCTTCACAGACTAAACAAATTTCTATAGAGTTCGATGGACATTCATTCAGAGGATGCCTCCTGGTGCATCTAGGCAAAAAGTGGCCAAATCCCTCTTTGCTTCCTCTTGTTTCCTTTCGATATATAAGGTATCCATTTGCATGGCAAGATTCCACAACATCTCACTCTTGAAGTCTTCTAGCATGTTTCCAATTTATCCTTTAATGGATGAGCTAGAGGAAGAGGTATTGGCTATGGGTTGACTCCCCATACCTTTCTTTTTGGCTGCTCTAGAATGGTTTCAGAAAACATTCTTTATGTCCTCATAGGATAGTTGGTAGATGTCTCCATCAGTCATTAGATGGAGGGTGTCTAAAAGGTCTTCCCTAATTCCCCGAGAAAGACCAACTTAAGAGACTCGAGGTCGAGTGTACACACAACCCTTTTGTAACTGAGTTGGAACCTATCTTCATAGTCTTTTGGGGACTCATCACTTCCTATAGTCATTCAGAAAATTTATTCTTTAGTATCTTTTGACCTACAATAGTCTCGATACTTATTGTTAAAGGCTTGCTGCATCTGAGCCCAAGTTTTGATGCTATTTCCAGGTAATCCCATGAACCAACGCAAGGATGCATCCTTTAGAGTAGAAGGGAACAATTTCAACTTTTTCTCATCTTCTGCATAGTCATAGGTTCGATAGATAATAGCAAACTCAAACAAAAAGGTGTCAGGATCCTCCGTAGTTAGACCATGGAAATGAGGTAGAGTGGAAGGGCTTATATTCTTCATTTTGGTGTCCCCATTGGTCTCCTGAATGGGAAAGGTAGCCTCTATTCTTTCTCCATTCCCCCTAGCATTTCTGTGTTCAGCCATTAGCTCTAAAGGAATGTCTTCTTCTTCTTCTTCCCCTATAGGATCTTCAAATATCTCAAGTTGCTCACCTAAAGGTTCTTCTTGATCACTACCACCGAAAACGAGAGAAGGTTGGCTATGTGAGGTAGTGGGGGTGATGGGAAAATTTTTCCTGAATTATATCTATTCCTATGAGGCATGAAAGGAAATCATTTTGGTTGGTTTTTGTTTCTTTTTCCCCAAATTGATTATACCTGTAGAACTCAAATTGATTGAACAAAACAAATTGCAACTATTTGAAATGAACTTGCTGAAATGAAATTTGTAGAGTTGAAAAGGAAAGCAAGGAAATGCAGAATTTGGAGGAAAATAAATGACTAGTCTAGTCTTGCTGAAATGAAATTTGTAGAATTGAAAAGGAAATCAAGGAAATGCAGAACTAAAAGAAATGACTATTAGCAGAATATATTTTTTCTGAAATAAACTATTAGCAGAATATTGCGATAGAAAATAGAAGAAAATAGTAATTACAAAATACTCTGACACTTCCCACCAATGGTGCCAAAAAAAGTGGTGAGCACCAATATTGTAGCAATAATGTTGCAACTCTTGGGCTGCCTACTTTACTCTTATCAACCCGGTAGTTCGTAACAAACTTGGAAGTGATGGTGCTGTGTGCACAAGTACTAGTTCTTAATGCAGGTTGTCACTTGATCAGCCGACACAACATCACTAGGAACTGAAGCCAACTTCTATGGACTCCAGAAGAAGCTCTATATGTAATGAAAGAAGAGATTACTCTACAAAGACTACTCTAATTGCATAAAGGAGAATGACTGAAATGCAAAGAAAACCTAAAAAACCCTAATTAACCAACTAATCCTACTTTTGTAGAAAGCACTATGAAAACCATGAAATGAATGCCATTACCTAGTCAAGGAAGTAAACAACATCTACTCAAGTTATTTCTGGAAGTAAATGAGAAAAAACATCTTTTTCGATTTCAATGTATTTTTATGTGAATTTTACATGCATGTATTTTATTGTGTGTGAAGGTGGAAGTGAATAAATGGGGTTGAAGGGTTACTTTGGGACATGAGAGGAATTAGGATGGTGTGGATGGGTCCTAGGAGGTCTCATGCATCTTTCTGGAGTCTTTTCCCACACTCGGCCTTCAAAAGAAAGCCTACAGGAAAATCTACAGGAGGACATAGGGGATCTACAAGAGGTATACATGAGGTCTACAAGAGGAGGCCGAGAGAAGTTTTCATGGTTTTGAGGGTATGAGAGTGGGTGGAAAAGGTGGATGAAGGTTGGAATGAGGTGTTAAGGTGCCTAGTGTCTATCAACAATCACCAGGAGAGAGAAAGATGATTGGGTTTGCTCAAGGAGAGAGGAAGAAGTTCTATGGAAAAATGGAGAAAACTATGGAAGATTTGAGGTGAGCTTTGGGCAACCTGTAGCGCATTAATCAGAGAGAGGATCTAATGGCTCATAGGATTTCCTATTGTTAGAAGAGATCTGTTGCGAAATAACTAGTAGTCAACCAATAAGATCGAACAAGCAATGAAACGAGTGCATCTAGAAGAAACATAATTTTGCATCAAGCTAGTCTAAATTATGATCTATGAAAGCAAATGCTCAGAAATGCTATAAGAAAGAAAGCATGGAAGAAGAATTATTGCAAATAAAGAAGTGAGCTGGTGCAAAATATCTAAAGCAAAGACTTAACCTTCTAACAAACTGCAAACACTAGAAGTCCTAGGAATGAGGAAAATTAGTGTTTTTGGGGTAGCATGAGGGTCTCTGCCTCAATTCATGGTCCCAAAGGGAGGAAGAGAGGCCAAGGTACTATTTTTAGCCTTTTGAATCATATTTTTATCACTGCTTAACCTGCTATAGAAAGCACAAATGGAAGCAAACTCCGAAATCATCAAAAGAAACATATTCTTAACCATGAAAGAGATATATCAAACAACAGCTAATCTACAAACTAAAACAAAGCATATAAATACGAATAAAGAGGAGCTTGGCTACTTGGATTGGGACCTAACCCAAGAGATTTAGCCCTTTGAGGTAACTCAATGCTAACTCAAAAAGGATTCCATCTTTATTCTCAAAACAATAACAAGATTACATGAACTGTCAAGATAATAAGCTCGAAGTTGAGCAGAGTTTACAGAAGAAAAATTGTAGCAAAAATCCAAGAAAAATGTGACCCTAGTGAGGCCCTAAGCCTCTCTACTTATACAACTGAATATATCAATAGCTTCCTTAAAATCAGGGAGGCTTGGCTCCCAAAAATTGAGATAATCATTAGTTATCCTGCACTTGCTCTGCTGCCTCCTAGTGCATTGATTTGGCTATTTGTACTCTAAGTTGAACGAAGGGGAATTCAAAGTGGGGAGTAATAAATGGGGAGGACTCCCTCCTATAATTCCTCTCCTTTGCCCACTTTGAGTTATTGCTTCCATTTGTCCACTGAATCTTTGACTTTGTCTTCAAAATTCAACAATAAGCCGCATTAAACACATTTTAGACCACATGGCATCATAACTAACTCAACTCACTCCATAAGCATAAATATAATCAAAAAACATATAATAAGCTAAGAGAATGGTTGATTTGACTATGTTAGGAGGTAAAATGAGCCCATATAATTACCCATTTATGGGGCTCATCAACAGGAGAATGAATTCTCCCCATCCTTCTTAGTGCATCTCATAGTGTCGAGTCTAGTACCATTATTGTTCTCATTCCAAAGAGACTTTAGCATCCCATATCATTCCAGACCATTGTATAGATGATCCACTCAATCATCCATCCATCTTACATCAACAACATAGTCCCTTAGATATATTTTCTTCCTAACATTAGTGTCATCTAGGTAAGCATAAATTCATGATATTCAAAGAAACTCGTTGGTATGGTAACACCATCTATGTGAACCCAAAAATTCAGTTCATTTGACTCATATATTTAATATCAAATAATATTGCTAATCCACAATTTCATTTCTCCTATTGCATCCCCAATCCATTCTCCCCATAAGCAGATTACCATAAACAACAAATGGTGACCACACAACCTAGTGCATTACCACATTAAGTACCAATCCTTCATATAATTATTTGGAATCCTTTATTCTAAATACAGGTGGCATGTCCATAGCATTCTATAACCATACATATAAAATTGGGGGCACATATGTCCCTACAAATACTCATAATCATCTGGAGGTGTTGGCATTACGATACAAGTGTTGTCTTTGATGGCAACTCACTCACGGGTCAGTTCAGTTTTGAGGAAAGGCAACCCACAGTGTAACAGATCCATTCAAATGTAATAGGGCATTGGTACAGAAGAATAGGAAGATGGAAGTAAAGTCTACTAATTAGAATGAAGAAGTTGAATGTAAAGGATGGTGAAAAGTAGTTTAAGATGTATAAAAGGTCCATAGAACAAAAAGCACGTATACATATACACGCATTCCTGCAAGAGCAAAAGTGCATACAGGTTGGAGAATCAAGGAATTTCAAGAGTAGAGAATACCAGGGGTCAATACCATGGTATTAGCTCACAATATTGAGCAGAGTAATGGCTATTTGATCCCATCCAAGAATACCACGAGTCCTAAGTGGTTTTTGTCCAAGGTATTGAGAAAGGCCTAAAAGTATTTAAGGAGGAGAATATCGTAAGGCCAAGGTGTGCAAGTAAAAAGGGTTTCTAAGGAATACTTCTATCTAAATTATATTTTATGTTGCAAGGGCTATCTTGGTGATTTGATCTGAAATATTTTGTGCACCTTGACTTCAATGGTCAACCAGGATCATGAGACCTGAAATGACTTATCATTCAATGATCTGCTATTGGTTGGGCCATATCTAATTATGTACACCTGTTTTATTCTTTGAATGTCATGATCAAGGTTTGTCTGAAGTTTAGAATAGTAGCAAATTTATGAGTGAATATTTGCAGATTTGTACGTTGGTTTGCTTTAGTGAAGTTTCATATACATGCATGTTCAGCTCTTCTAAGTAGTGTATGCAAAAGAACAGTATGTTTTGCAGAGATGAATAATCTATTTGGTTAGTACTATTGTTTTATTGTTTTCTGTCAATGAAGTCTTATTAGAACTAAATGTAAAACTAAGTGCATAAGGTGTTTGATATCTGATTGATTGATTATATAAGAAAGGAGGGTGATCTCTTCTACTCCATGTATAAGGCTCTAAAAATTCATAGTAGATGTTCAGTATATTTCTAGTTGGTACATACTTGATTTATAAGTTTTATTTTCCAGTATTTTTGAAGGTATACGCAAGTTTGATTAAAGGAAGTAGCGTATACACATAGGTTGGGTTCAGTAATGTAGTGTATACATTCTGATGCATGATTTTTGAGGTTGCAGCTAGTTTGAATGATGGTGCAGGTTTCTGAGTTCAGCATAGTGTTATGGTGATAGTCATTTGATTGTTCAGAAGCCAGATCGATAGCTTGTTACAGAGTCTGAACCATAGGAAGGAGAGCACACCTCTAGGGTCTAATTATTCATTGATGCAGTTTGAGTTTCAAAGTTTCTAATGGGTCCAATATGAAAATTTGATGAAACAAGGCATTTGTGTGTATTGTTGCGTACTAGGAGCATCCAGTCTGAACATTTATGAAACATGGTCCCTTGAGGAAGAGATAAGGTCGTAGCCTTCTATAGGTCGACACCTATGTACTAGTAATCACATTGGCTAGTACAAGAGCTAGGGGTTTGTAGCCCCCTTCAGGTAAAAGCCAGAAAATGAGAGAAGGTTGTAGCTTTCTGCAGGTGGGTGCCTACATATTGGTATGAGTCTGCACAAGTACAAGGTTGTATACAAATTTTCCTATTACTAAAAGAAGACAAAGACGACAACAAAATATGGCTTTCACCCACATTGGTTTCTGGCTAAAATCTTGGTGTTCATGTGTGTTACTTATGCGTGATGTTTTATTATGTTTTTACTGCACTGCTTAATAAGTTACTGATGCACTAGTTATTGATAAACACTTGAAAAATTAACTAAATCACAAGTTCTTTGGGTATACGGTGGTTTCACTAATCACAGTAGCATCTACATGCTAGTTCACTTCACAAAAGTGGTGTATATAAATCTCTTTCAGAAAAAAAAATATTGATCTCATAATACTGATTCACCCCCCCTGCTCAATATCATTTCCAAGAATTGGTATCAGAGGACATCGTTTAGAAGAAGATTGATCACTTGAACTAAGATCTTTCAAGATGAATAATCACGAAGGCATGGGATCCATAAGACCACCAATATTCAATGGGAGAAAGTTAGTATATTCGAAAATAAGAACCAGATCCTATCTACAATTTCTTGGAGCCGATGTTTGGGAAATTGTGGAAGGAGGATATCAATTTCTAGCAACAATTCCTCCAGAATCTGCAGATAAGAAGTTATACGAAACCAATACCAAAGCTGTCAATACGTTATTGGGAAATATTTCAGAAACAGAATTTGTGAAATTCATGCAACTCAAGATAGCTAAAGAGATATGGGATAAAATCATTCAGAGATACGAAGGACACTCTCAAGTAAAACGTGTTAAGCTTCAAACTCTCATAATTCAGTATGAAACTCTTAAGATGCATAGTGATGAGATTGTTGCTAGTTACTTTTTATGTATATATGAGATTGTTAATTGTATGAAGAATCTGGGTGAAGAGATAAACGAAGCTACTTTAGTTGAGAAAATTTTGAGATCTTTGTCTTCTAAATTTGAGTCAAAAGTGTCTCCCATAGCAGAAAAACAGGATCTTCAAACTATTACTGCGACTCAACTCCATGGAATCCTAACTTCCTTTAAAATGAGAAAAGGAGGTCCATCAGATATGAGAGAGGCCGCCTTTAAATCATCGGAAAAGGGAAAATAAAACGAAGAGCACAATGAATTAGAACACATTCTAGCAGAAGAATATTAGGTAAATTTTGTCAAAAAGCTTCAAGAGGGTTTCGGAAGATTTAGAGGTTAGCTACCTTTCAAATGCTTTGCTTGTGGTAGAGTTGGCCATTATGCTACCAAAATTCCTCATAAAGATAAATATGAAAAAGGAAAGGAATATGCAAAAGGAAATAGAAACCAGGTTTTGAATAGAAGGAGTTACTATACGCATGAAGATAGTGATGCCTTATCCTATAGTGATGAAGATGAAACTGACCATGATTATAGACTACTCATGGCTTATGACAATGATGATTTTTTGGATGCCTTAGAAAATGAAGACTTTCTTGAAGAAATCACTAAACTCAAAATCTATTTAGAACAAAAGAATATGATCATCGATACGTTGACACACCAACTCACTGAAAGAGAAAAACCTATTGAAAATATAGAATGTGAAATTGTGGGTCTAAGAAAAGAACTTGAGAAGAAAAAATCTCTTTATCTTAGATTTTCTAAAGGATCTTAAACTTTAAATGAAATCATCAAAGTTCAGCGCTCTCCCCTAATAAAGACAGGTCTTGGATATACTAAAGAATCATCTCAATCAGAGATGTCGTCAGCCTCCACCAGAAGCTATCTTGACGCAACAAAGACCAATGAATAGTATGTCAATCGTCAACAAAGGCCTAAAATTACTCATCAGGTAAATCATACCCAATTTACTCAAAGGATGAATATAAGTAGAAGCTTCAACCAATAGGTAAACAATGCTAAAAGATTCTATGATCGCAGAAGTTTCTTTAATGGGAAATGTTTTTCATGTAATAACTTTGGGCATAAGGCTGCTCAATGTGTTTCTTACAAAACCATCATGACTAGAGAAGCACGAAACCAAAAGAGTGTAATAGGAATCAAGAAAATTTCTTATAATAACTTTTCTCCTCTTGAAAATGAAGTAGAATGTTCGATTTGTAACAACTTTGGTCACGAAGAATCTAAATGCAGGAGAAAATTTCAGCCATCACTTCAGAAGGAGAAAACATCATTAAATCGCAGGATATGGAGAACAAAGGAATCCCAATCAAAAAAATGTGGCATAGCTCTGTATGCAGAAGGACAATAGAATCAGTGGTACATCGACAGCGGATGCTCCAAAATCATGAAATGTGATGAAGAGAAACTTCATTCATATAATGCGTTAGAAAATGAAAATAATGTCTCATTTGGAAATGACACTCCAGCTGTCAGTAAACGTAAAATTTTTGTCTTCTTGAAAGAAAAGGTTAAATCTATAAATGTCATGTATGTACATGGTTTAAAGCATAACATGTTGAGTGTCAATGAAATGTGTGATCAAGGAAATGAAGTTGTGTTTCGATAAAACAGATCTGTGGTTCATGAGCTTGATACAGGAAGGACCATGATCAAAAGAACAAGAAATCCAAACAACTTATACACACTCAAAGGAGGACAACAAGAATGCTATCTAAGCAAAATAGATGAAAACTTGCTATCGCATAGAAGATTGATCCATATAATCTTTTCTCAAATAAGAAAAGAATGTAGGCTCAACGTAGTTCAGGATCTTCCAAATATCAACATCCTAGAAAATACCATATGCAAACCATCTCATGTCAGTAAGAAAACAAGAGTTCACTTCAATGAAAAATAAGGATCAAAAAGTAAGCATCTTGAACTCATCCATACTTATTTATGTGGACCAACAAGGAAAAAGTCACCTCGTGGAGAAGAATATTTTATTTTATTTATTGATGATTTTTCCAAGATGTGTTGGATAGTTCTTCTAATGCATAAAGATGAAGCATTTGAAAATTTAAATCCTTCAAAGCTTTAGTTGAAAATAAATCAGATCGAAAAATAAAATGTCTCAGATCTGAATGATGGGGAGAATTCATATCAGATGAATTCTTTGACTTTTGTGAACAATATGGAATAAAGAGGCAATTCTTTGTCGCAAGAAATCCTCGGAAAAATGGCGTGGTAGAAAGAATGAATAGAACAGTTCAACAAATGTCTCGAGCAATGATTGATGAATATGGAACTCCTACAACCTTCTAGGGTGAAGCTGCATTTGTTGTCATGACTATTCTCTACAAAGAAAATATTCAGATGAATAGCAATCAAACTCCATATGAACTTTGGTATGGTAAGCCTCCTACTGTAAAACACTTTAGAGTGTTTGGAAGCAAATGTTTCATCAAAAGGACTTATGAAAAACTTGGTAATTTCGAACCCAGAGTAGACCAAGGAATTCTTCTTGGGTATTAATCCAGAAGTAAAGGATACAAATGTTATAAGAAAAGAATTTGGAAAATTGTTGAAAGCATTGATGTTCTAATTGATACAGCATGCAGAAATCCAGAACAAATGAAATCAACAGAGGAATATGACAATGAGGAAGTTGGGGAATGCTTTCCCGCATCAAATCAAAATTATATAGAAAAAGAAACCAATGATGAACCAAAGAAGATACAATGGACAGGGAAAAGACTCCATCTAGGGATGTTCAGAAGAATCACCCAAAATATCAAATTCTAGGAGAAAAGGGGGTTGGTGTACAAACAAGAAGAACTCTTATAGGGACCTCAAGCTATCTAGCATTACTATCCTCCACCCAACCACAGAATGTAAATGAATTCTGTAAACATGAATTTTGGGTCAAGGCCATAGACAAAGAACTTGATCAAATTGAAAAGAATGATACTTGGGAATTATTTCTTATACCTCATGATAAAAATGTTATAGGAACAAAATTGATATTTAAGAGCAAGTTGAATGAAAATGGACAAGTTATTAGAAACAGGGCCAGACTTGTTTGTAAAGGGTATGCTCAACAAGAAGGTATAGATTTTGAAGAAACTTTTGCACCTGTTGCTAGAATTGAAACCATAAGGATGTTTCTTGCCCTTTCTAGTTTTTGAAAATTCAAAGTATATCAAATAGATGTAAAATCAGCCTTCCTTAATGGAGATTTATAAGAATAAGTTATTATTGAACATCCAAAAGGATTCATTCTTGGAAATGATGCAAAACTCGTATGAAATCTTAAAAAGGCTCTCTATGGTATGAAATAGAATCCAAGGGCTTGGTATTACTGCGTTGACAAATATCTACAACAACAAGGTTTCACAAAAGGTTCTACAGATAGCAATTTATATACAAAGGTTTAAAATGTTAAACTCCTACTTATTGTTGTTTATGTTGATGATATCATCTTTGGTAGAAGTGTGGAATCCATGAGTTAGAATTTTTCTTCAGTAATGTAGCAAGAATTTGAAATTTCGGTACTTGGTGAACTTACATATTTTCTTGGTCTGCAAGTACAACAAACAAAAGATGGCATGTTTCTTTCACAAACCAAACATCTCAAGCAAATCTTCAAGAAGTAAAGAATGGAAGATCCCAAACCAATATGTACTCCAATGGTAACAAGATGCAATGTCAGTTTTAATGATGAATCACCAGTAGTAAACCAACCAACATATAGATCTATGATTGGAAGTTGGCTTTATCTAATAGGTACCAAACCTGATATCATGCATGCAGTAAGAATTGGTGGAAGGTTCCAAGAAAATCCAAACGAATCACATCTCGAGGCAGTCAAAACAATTTTCAAATATCTTCAAGAAACTAATGACTTTGGACTATGGTATCCTAAAGATACAGACCTTACTCTTCATGCATATATAGATGCAGATTGGGGAGGAAATGTTGATGATCAAAAGAGCACTAGTGGAGGTGCATTCTATATGGGTTCTTGGTTAGTGTCATGGTTAAGCAAGAAACAAAGTTCGATTGCCTTATCTACAGCTGAAGCAAAATATGTGGCTTATGCATCTTGCTTCACCCAAATACTTTGGATGGTGCAAACATTGCAAGACATTCAGATAACATGCACTCCACCCATCTCCATTCTATGCCATAATACAAGTGCCATCAGTATTTCGAAAAATATTGTCATGCACTCCAAGACCAAGCACATACCCATTAAGTGCCATTTTCTATGAAAACAAGTGCTTGAACAAAAGGTTAAATTGGGGTATGTTCCCTCCAAATAATATGTTGCTGATATATTCACTAAACCGCTTTCCAAAGAAACATTTGAATATCTCAAACAAAATCTATGAGTAGTTTCTACATCGTCCTTTTGTTAAATCCAGTTTTTAGAGGAAGGTTATTATACATGGTTTTATGAAGTATAGTCGTGTATACACGTGGGTTTTTGTGGCTGAAGGAGAGTATATGTTTTTATGACAGAAAAATAGTGGGTTAGACTCTAATATGGGTGCTCTGTCTGATATTGATGATTACAGTCTAACGATATGCTTTCTTCATTGATTTTTATCTAACTAACAAAGATGCCTTACTGAATGACTTGCTAACAATGCACAAGTAGCACAAGTTCACGGGGAGCATTCAACATTGTTGGCATCATGGTTGCTGAGTTAAACTATGGCTTCAGATACTTATATCATTTTTTGCATAAGTCATGTAAAGATCTAGGGTGTGATATGACTTCTCCTCTGATGGTCTATATTTCAAAGAGTCCTAATGGACATATGATGTAAGTTTTATCCCCACTTTGCATGGGATGGATGATGTAATAATTTTTATATTTTTGTCATGTATAAACTATTGTATATGCCCACTTGGTTGGATGG
Source organism: Pinus tabuliformis (assembly GCA_031772625.1). NCBI lineage: Eukaryota > Viridiplantae > Streptophyta > Pinopsida > Pinales > Pinaceae > Pinus > Pinus tabuliformis. Next base: position 271,655,091 of record CM062805.1, read on the forward strand.
ATGAGTCAAATATGGTGTATCCCCACTTGTTTGGGTGGTTGATGTATGTATGAGTCATTGGTCATAGGGAGGTCATACTTTCTTAGTTAAGTTATAGAATCATGTTATGCTTTTGAATGATATCTCTACAGACTCGGCATGGACTCAGTGGGAGCATGGACAACATAATGTATATCAAAGGGGCAGAATAACTTGGTTTGCCCTTTGCCCTTGATGTCAAAGGGGGAGATTATTTTGGTGTTGCTTGTTATCTCTAACAGTTTTTGTAGCTTGCAGTAATCAACACCACCATGGTTGCCATCAAGTCCAAAGGGGGAGATTTTTGGCATTATGATACAAGTGTTGTCCATGAAGGAAACTCACTCATAGGTCAGTTCAGTTTTCATGAAAGGAAGCCTGTAGTGTAATAGATCCATTTAGATGTAACAGGGAATTAGTACATAAGAACAGGAAGATGGAACTAAAGTCTACTAATCAGAATGAAAAAGTTGAAGGTAAAGGATGGTGAAAAGGAGTTTAAGATGTATACACAAGTCCACTTTGTCAAAATAACGTATACACATAGGTCCACACAAAAAAAAAGTTCGTATACATATAAATGCACTCCTGCAAGAGGAAAAGCACGTACAAGTTGGAAAATTAAGGAATTTCAAGAGTAGAGAATACCAGGGGTCAATACCATAGTATTAGCCCAAAATATTGAATGGAATAATGACTATTTGGTCCCGTCCAAGAATAACATGAGTCCTATGTGGTTTTCGTCTTAGGTATTGAGAAAGGCCTAAAACTATATAAGGAGGAGAAGATCATAAGGCCAAGGTGTGCTAGTAAAAAGGGTTTCTAAGAAATACTTCAAGCTGAAGTATATTTTATGTTGCAGGGGCTATCTTGGTGATTTGATCTAAAATATTTTGTACACCCTGAATTCAATGTTGAATCAAGATCATGAGACCTGAAATGACTTATCATTGAATGATCTAATATTGCTTGGGTCAGATCTAATTGTGTACACCTATTTTATTCTTTGAATATCATGATCTGGGTTTGTCTGAATTTTGGAATAGCAACAAAGTTATGAGTGACTATTTGCAGATTTTATGCTGGTTCAATTTAGTCAAGTTGCATCTACACATCGATCCGGCTCTTCCAGGTAGTGTATGGAAAAGAAAAAAGAAGTTGTTCAGAGATGACTGATCTATTAGATTAGTACTTTTTTTTATTGTTATCTGTGAATGAAGTCTTCTTAGATCTAAATGTAAAACTGAATGCATAAGGAATTTGATATTTGATTGATTGACTGTATAAGTGAGAAGGGTGATCTCTGATACTGCCTGTGTAAGGCTCTGAAAATTGACAGTAGATGTTCAGAATATTGTTGGTTGGTATAGACTTGATTCAGAATTTTTATGTTTAAGTAGATTTGAAGGTATACGCAGGTTTGATTAAAGGAAGTAGTGTATACATGCAGGTTGGGTTCAGTAATTTGCATATACATTCTGATGCATGATTTTTGAGGTTGTAGTTGGTTCTAAAGGATGATGTAAATTAATGGGTTCAACATAGTGTTTTGGTGACAGTGATCTGATTGTTCAGATTAACTGATTGTTGTTTGATGAAATTTGAGTTTCATTGTTTTTTATAGTGTTGGCATTATGATTCAGGTTTGGCGCTATGGCACAGGTGTTGTACTTGATGGCAACTCACTCAAGAGGTAGATCTCTATTCAGGCTCTCAAGATCATAGAAAATGAGATACCCACAGGTGAGCCTAAGAAAAGCTGCGGACCCGTAGGTATCCCGACCAAGAAGTGCAGACATACCCGCAGGTACTCTGTTCAAAAGGTGTGGATCTCAATTTCACTCTCTTCAATGTAGAGAAGCGCGTGCACATGGGAATTCTTATGAATGGTCCATGGTATTTAGTCCGACGTATATGATCCTATGGTTTTGGTCCATGGTATAGCATCTAAATTATTGAACCACGGTTTTGGGTCCCTTGTATCGGTTCTCTATGGTTTTGACCCTTGGTTTGAGTATGGGCTTGCCTATAAAAAGGAAAGGAGATCATTTGGCTAGACACCTTTTGAGTATTGAATATCTTAACATCTGAAATTTTGGGTGATCGGTTTGATAACACTAGATCTAGATCAAGGTGAATACTGTAAATTGTAAGATGGATCTATCGTGATCTCATTGGCACATGATCAAATCTGTGGATCTGACAGTCTGTGGCACATTAGAGGACTGATAAATTGGCTCTATTAGGAGGTCCGTGGGCGATCCACAGCGCAGGTGCGGAGGTACGCAGCTCAGCATAAGGTGAAGGTACGGAGGTACGAAGCGCAGCAAAAGGCATTGGTGCGGAGGTATGTTGTTGGGAAAAGTATCCAATGCGGAATGACCCTATCCCACTCTAAGGGTGATAGTACCTCAGCAACAATCAAAGCAAAGCTATTCGAGATTACTTCTTTATGAGATGTAAGAGAGGGGAGAAAGAGATCCACTAACCGTTGTCTTCCGCTAATGATTGATCCAATCTTCTCTCTTTGTTGCTTGCTCCCAGCTCCTTGCTCTTTCACTGGCCCAGCTACACCAAGATCATGCAAAATCACAAGAGAGGGAAACTACAAGAAGCATACATTCGTAATTGATTCAAGGATTAGAATAAATCAAATATACAAGTATAACAACACACCATTGAGACACGTGCATATAGAAGAACCTCAAATGCTTTATTAATGGAAGAAGTAAAGTTCAGGAAGTAATACAACCATAAAAGGCCCAATCCAGCATCACCTCCCGGCAGAAAGAAATCTCCTCTTCACCTCCTTCAAGCAAATCACCCAATAGTTCTATACTCAAACCAACAGCACTTCCTTACATTCACAAGATTCCAGCCCCCTTAGACCTCATGAGAGAGCTCTATATATAGGAGTTTTGGAGAAAGGATGAGTCAGCTTGAGCTTGGCATGGAGCTGACTAGTGTCCTCTCCCACTTCAGTTATTCTTCAGTTCTTGAGTCCACTTGGAGGTTCTTGCTTCCACTTGGAGATCTAGACCCTCTTACTCATCACTAGGTGAATTCCCTGATCCAAGTGTCATTTTGGAAGCTTCCTGGGCATTGACACCTTGAGGAATGACTGTGCCACTTGGCCAAACTCGCCCAGCGCAGGTAGCCTTCTTTGCAGTTGACATTCAGCGCAGGTACAGAGTGGAGCAGTTGACATTCAGCGCAGATGCTCAGTGGAGCAGTTGACATGATCCAGAATTAGCTTGTTTTTGAGTGTTTTCAGGTGGAGAACTGATATTCAGTGTTGTGGTTTGCTGACCTTGTTCCTCTAGGGGTAGGAACAACATGTTTAGGGACTTTGGATCCCTTAGATTATTGACATTTCATGCTTCATGCTGTTAGGCACAAAAGTGTCTATAACAGTTGCCCCCTAAAGTATGAGGTCGTTTATCGGGTGAAATGCTTTATCAGGAGGATCCGAAGTTCATTCAATCGCTGAGAGGTGACCTGTAATAAAATACAATACAATACATTATTTTTCATTCTGCTTTCATGATCTAGCTGAGGCGGGCATTCCCATGCTCAGCTTTATAAATTCATTTTGGAAAATATAACAGACGATCGTCTTATGGTAGACTAATAATTCTCTGCTGAAATTATCATCCTTTGAATAGGATGATCATCTGCTGCAATGATGTACATATCAAATGTCTTTATATTTCCTGAATATATATCGCAGCCCGGATGGATGAAACTAGATCCGGGGTCTTCAAACTCGTTCGATCTTCACTCTAAGTACAAGTCGATCCATGTGAGAATTGCGCTGAAGTCGAACATGGAAAGACATCGCTTGATTACCGGTCAATAATGTAAACCGTTAACAAGCGCGAGAGGAATCACCGATAATGATAATGACCCTCAAGGTACTGCAGTACAATTCACGTGGTGTGAATAAAGGACTTGGCGTCGAACACCACGCAAAATCTTCTGGTCGAAGGTCATTGATGTATACCTGTCGTCGGAAGTGAGAAACTTGCCATTGAGGAATGCAAGCTTCAAAGTACTGAGGGGGTTGTTCCTAGATCAACTTCTTGGATAATGAGCTGAAGTTGACAAGAAGCGATCCGTCAAAGGAGGGCCTTAATGAATCCCACATCAGTGACACTGAACGGAGCTAATGATTTTAGTGGAGGTGAAAACAATCTGTGACATATGATTCAGGGTGGCGATCATGGGTGGGTGAAGGATAATGTATGGCAGTGGATGGGACACGGTTGACTCTTTCTGAACAACATCTCTTGAACATATAGCGACACTGATGCGATGGATCGGTAGCATTACCCCAAATGTGGATGGTTTGGCGAAGACCATGGTGATGAGACCGGTGAATGAAACAACCCAACCCGATGTGATACAGAGGAAAAGTGTCATGTTCAAGAGCGACTTGCTACCATTAAAGCTTTGAGGTTCTCCCAATTTTTCCCCAGTCATTTCTGACCAGTACCTCTTTATTTTTGTCAAGCTTGAGGAGGATAACATATGCTTGTTCTATAACCTGCCCTTCGGGCAAGCCCATCACTATGTTTTAACGAGCCTAGCGATAGGGAAACTCGTTCTCGTCTAAAGACAAGTTTGTCGCTATTTAATCATTTTAACGAGTCTAACGACAACGAAAACTCGGTCCTTTTCATTTTTAGAGAGTCTGAAAAGGTACAGAAAGTTAACTCCAAAATTGCTTTTTCGTCATCTAATCCCTTAAGTCCAAAAAAGTATAAAACAATACAGAAGTGATGAGTTTTCGATAATTTTAACGAGCCGAATATAACAAGCGCTCGACCTTTTTGTGTAATAATCCCTCAGGTCCAAAAAGATTAAAATCTAGAGGAGGGATAGCTCTTCCGGTCACTTTAACGAGCTGGAAGGCCAAAACTCGGCAAACTTTTCATATTTTACGAGTCAGTTGAAAAGAGCTCAAAGAAGACTCATATTTTGAGGAACGAGTGATAAACAGGGATAGCAGCAGATTCCAGGTATAGGTTGGAATTTTCCAATCACGGCAGTGTCACAAGGATGGCTAAGTGAAATCACTCTTCGCAACTGTTCCTCAAAATAGGTAAACAATCATATGGAGGTGAACGATTGGCCAAATGGAATGGAGGTGGCAGGTGCAAACACGACCAAGGCTTTTTATGGCTGATAAATTTACGATCACAGTGGTTATTTACCAGTACTGGGTTCATTTTTTAAAGAGCTTGAATGCGCCAAAACACTGCTCAATCTTATGTTTATTTTTTAACGAGCATGAACTATGTGCTAAAACTGCTCGGATCTCGCTTTTCTATTTTTTAACGAGCATAAATTCCACGGTAAAACTGCTCGATATACCAGTCATAAGATAAGAATGTCTCCTGTGAGATAGCTATTTTTTATGGAGCTTTATCTCACGAAGCTATGCTCCTAATTTGGCAAATTTTGACCTTTGCCCCACATCCTTTCTTTATGCAAGTTAGGAAACGACTAATCCAAAAAAACAGATAAATAACCGCTCTTTGCTTGCACTCCAAAAGGTTTGCATGCCCCCAGGTATAAAATACAATTTCAAGGCTGCCCCTCCTCTCCCCCACCTCTGCTTTTCTTTGGGTGTTCACAGCTACTTGTCATCTTGCTAGTCTAATGTTAACGATACTTGTCTTCTCGTTATTTTTAACAGGTCTTATGCGGTACTTGTCTTCCCGTCAGCCCAACTTTTGACAGCTCTTTTACAAGATCGCAAGAGAACAACTACTTGCGACAGGAGTGCAACTACTTGCGACAAGAGAATAACACTACTCAAAGATAAAACATTAGTGTTATTGAGGGAGGCTTGCCTCTTTCTGGTTACCCAAAGATTGTTTCGTTAATCTTTCAAACAAAACATTTCCTCGGCACTGTCTACCGAAGTAGACAATGGTGAATGACCTTCTTCAAACAAGTAACCTTGACAAAAGAATCATGTTCTAGAACAACCCCTCTTCCAACCACGGACGGGGTACAGACTAGTCATATTCTTTCGCGGAAATTCTACCTTATACCCAAGGTTTCCTCTGCCCGAAGCAGACCAGGATGCATGCCCCCTGGGTTCCAGTCCCATCTTTCTGAATCACTCGCACTCATCGGGAAGGAGGACTGGGGGTGGAGACATTTCTTGAGTGAATAGACCATTGAGGGTTGGTATATGACTATTTGCGATGCGTGATCCCGGAAATGAAAGTTGGTCTATGAGCTTGACCATTCTTCCTTCGTGTGGAAAACACATTACTCTAAAGAGTGAGGAGACTATAGCTCCCATGCAATATATATAGTCTCGTCCAAGGAGTAGGTTATAATCCAAGGGTCCTTGAACGACCATCACGTTCATTTGAACGGTCTTCCCTTTCAATGTAACAGGCACATTGGGGAGGATCCCTAATGGTCGACTGGTTCCTTTATCAAAACCCGAGAGATTCTTATCTCAGGCAAAAGCGTCGGGGAACCCAGTGCTTTCCAAGCAACAGAGGAAAGGATACTCACAGATGCCCCTTCATCAATGATAGTTCCAGCCATTACCATTCTATAAATTTGGACTATGATTCTGAATGGTACACTGGCTGGAAACCGGGGTCTGCCTAGTTGGTTCCAATCAAAGGACACAACCAGGTTGCTTGGTGGTGGGACCGAATACACGGCCGGATATGACCCTGACGATGTTCCTTCCTGCGATAAAGGAATGGGCGCATTGCCCTGATGCTTATCAGAATCTGTGTTGATGAAAAGAATCTGGATGGTGTCATCCTTATTCTCTTCAGTGAGGGTGTCATTTGAAGATGAATCTTCAGTGACAGTGTCATTTGAGGATGAAACCTCTGAAGGAAGAACCGGGTCAACTGCCGTATGACCTTTAGACTTTCGTCTGGTCTGGATTCAGTAGGTTCATTTTCAATGACTGACGCTTCAGCTGACCATTTGAGCGGGCCAGCTATATTTTCAACCAACGAAGGACTTGGCACGAGTTTTTTGTATCCAGGAGGAAGTCTCAACGGTGAAACCGGGCGATCTTCCAAAACTCTCTTCACTTCGTCTAAGAAGGGACAACGGTGGATGGCGTGATTGCCTTCACACAGTCTCCAGGGGGATCTTGCTCCTCCCCTTTGTCTTGAACCTTCACTTTCGCTGGTTGACGGTAAGCATTCAACATGGCTATCGGAGGTTGATGCTCCCGAATTGTGCAAACGAGGGAACCAGTCCCTTAGTATCCGGGGAATAGAAGGACAATCTCTATGGAAGTGGTCTCCTTTACATATGACACATGGCGGTTTAGGCCCGGTCTGTGTTGTGTGTGGATTTTTGTCAGATGTCTTTTGCTTGCCCCCAGTCGCCTTAGGCTCCTTCTTCTTCTTCTCTTTCTTCTTCTTCTCCTTCTTCTCCATGGGAGCTTGGCTTTTGCCGGCTCTACCTTGCGAAGATGAAGGATTGGAGGAAGAGTTATAGGAAGTAGAAGGCTGGTGGGCAGCTCTAGACTCATCTAACTGTTGACTCGACTGTTCAGGAACCATGGTGTTTTGAACTACATTGGTTGAGAATAGCCAAATTGGCAGGCCAATTGTCAGTCCTGGAAGCGACAATGTAGCCATGTGGGGCGCACCAACTTCTCCCCAAGAGGAGAAAGGACTAGGATTTCCATCATGTGGAATTCCTTGGTTGGGGCGTTCCATGTTCTCAACCTACAAATCAACGCAGGAATAGGAGGTGATTATGTTCCGTTTAAAATAAATTTTATAACGACGCTTTAGACACAACTTGCTTTTTCACTTTTTAAGAGTCGAGAAAAAGCTAAAGATGACTCTAGTCTCCTTCGATGTTTTAACGAGCCCGAAGTGACAAATGCTCGGATGGACTTTTTCAGTTATAGAGTTTGAAAAAGGCCAAAAGAAACTGCTCTGGAGTTCTAGGCAGAGGGTGTGCCAAACTTTTCGAAAAACCACAGAATATGTTTTACGGTACGAGTGGTCGATCTTCGTGAATGTTGTGTTCACTGCATTGCGATGAGTAGGGCGGCCGACACGGTTTCCTATGGATAAAGGCTTTGTTCCTATAGGGGTCTCCCAATATATACGCGACGGTACGTGGGAGCACAAGTCCGTATTGATACTTATCGCTTCGCCGTGGAGGAATCACCCAACCACTCAACGCTAAGATATCACGTTTAACGACGCCGGAACACGTCTCTAGCTTAGACCTCTATGTGTTTGCGTTATGTTTCAATGCGTTGTTATGTAAATTCAATTTATTTTAAGGTTGATCTTGTTTAGCAATTTGCCTTTATGGATCACCACGAGATGTATAGTAACACTCCTAAATGCAGTCTAAGATGATAAGCAAGCCTTTCAATCTTTCAACTTTGAAAATCTTAACTACTGAGGGAAAATAAAGACATCATCTTTTCACACAGATCATAGAGCACACACTAATGCACTTTTTCCTAAATCAACATGCAAACTGTCAAAATGTACATGCACAATGCAGGTATTTCTTTTCTCTTTCTTAATGTTGGTGCAATACAAAAAGAAAGTTGTTGTAAAATTTTGAATTCAATTTCAAGTGAAAACAAACAAGCTTGTCCAAAATCAAAAGACACCTTAAGATTTACTTGTTTCGACACTAGAAATATATAAATTCAAACCATATGACGAAAGCAAAAGCTCAATCAGCTATGAACAGCAAAAAAACTAACTCTTAAGATCAAAACGACACTTATCACAGGTCTAGATCTAAGAGGCCACAACAAGACTAGTTCACTTTCGTTACGGGAAACTGTAAATGATACAAGAAATACACAAAGAACAAATACAGTTTCTTTATACAACCGAGGAGGAATAGTGGCAAGGAAAGTTGGTTTCAGATAGGTACATTGACTGGTAACACGCTGCAAAAACAAGAGTGAAAACAGGGCAATAAACAGCAGGGAACCCAAGTAGCACTAGGCAAAACTGGTTCAGCGCAGGTAGTACACTAGCAGTTTGACCTTCAGCACAGGTAGCCCCTTTGGGAACTACGCTGAAATGCAGATTGCCTTCACAGTGCCTGCACTGAAGATTCAAACTTTCGTTTTTCTCAGTTTCCGGGTCACAGATTGCTCAAAAATTCATAGTTTTTGGCCAAATCAGAAGCTATCAGTCAAGTACACACTAAGGGATGAAAAGGAGGATGAAACGCTATCACTAAGAGCTATTTAGAGTCTTTGTGGATCAGCTCTTCAAATCATAAACATGCCCAGAAACTGATCTAGAGTAGCTGCCCTCTACTTTGCATTTGAAAGATCCAAATGCAGTTCGATTCGGTACTCCCTGTGTTTATGAAATGAATAGCAAAAACACAAACAACCAACAAGATACAATCCCCAGTGGAGTCGCCAATTTGTTGTTGGGAAAAGTATCCAATGCGGAATGACCCTATCCCACTCTAAGGGTGATAGTAACTCAGCAACAATCAAAGAAAAGCTATTCGAGATTACTTCTTTATGAGATGTAAGAGAGGGCAGAAAGAGATCCACTAACCGTTGTCTTCCACTAATGATTGATCCAATCTTCTCTCTTTGCTTCTTGCTCCCAGCTCCTTGCTCTTTCACTGGCCCAGCTACACCAAGATCCTGCAAAATCACAAGAGAGGGAAACTACAAGAAGCATACATTCGTAATTGATTCAAGGATTAGAATAAATCAAATATACAAGTATAACAACACACCATTGAGACACATGCATATAGAAGAACCTCAAATGCTTTATTAATGGAAGAAGTAAAGTTCAGGAAGTAATACAACCATAAAAGGCCCAATCCAGCATCACCTGCCGACAGAAAGAAATATCCTCTTCACCTCCTTCAAGCAAATCACCCAATAGTTCTATACTCAAACCAACAACACTTCCTTACATTCACAAGATTCCAGCCCCCTTAGACCTCATTTGAGAGCTCTATATATAAGAGTTTTGGAGAAAGGATGAGTAAGCTTGAACTTGGCATGGAGCTGACTAGTGTCCTCTCCCACTTCAGTTATTCTTCAGTTCTTGAGTACACTTGGAGGTTCTTGCTTCCACTTGGAGATCTAGACCCTCTTACTCATCACTAGGCGAATTCCCTGATCCAAGTGTCATTTGGGAAGCTTCCTGGGCATTGACACCTTGAGGAATGACTGTGCCACTTGGCCAAACTCGCCCAACGCAGGTAGCCTTCTTTGCAGTTGACATTCAGCGCAGGTACAGAGTGGAGCAGTTGACATTCAGCGCAGATGCTCAGTGGAGCAGTTGACATGATCCAGAATTAGCTTGTTTTTGAGTGTTTTCGGGTGGAGAACTGATATTCAGTGCTGTGGTTTGCTCACCTTGTTCCTCTAGGGGTAGGAACAACATGCTTAGGGACTTTGGATCCCTTAGATTATTGACATTTCATGCTTCATGCTGTTAGGCACAAAAATGTCTATAACAAGGTACACAGTGCAGCAGAAGGCACAATGTGGAGGTACGTAGAGGAACAGAAGGACCAGGTGCAGAGGTACGCTGTCAGGCAGATAGTGTAGGTGTGGATCTGTACAGTGGTATGCAGAGCAACAGAAGGAGTAGGTGCAGAGGTACGCAGAGCAGAAGAAGGATCATGTGCGTATCTGTGCAGTTTAGGCACAGAAGAGATGCGGATATTCGCAGGTTTCTATTGGTGAAGTTGCAGAATTTTCTTGAGTTATTTGTTGGCTGTCTTTTATCTATTGCTGAAGAGTTCTAGGTTTAGATTATTGGTATTTTTGTTCTGGTTACTGCATTCTGAGAAGTTATTGGTTGATTCATTGGGTGATTGTAAAAGGAGATTGGTTGATTCACATGTACTTGATGATTTGATGTTCATGGATCCAGTTTGAAAATTAATGAAACGAGGTCCTTGGAAGAAAAGAAGTAGGCCAACAGCTACGTACTAGTAGATCAGCTAGTACAATAGCTAAGGGGGTGTAGCTCCCTTCCAGGAGAGACTAGAAAACAAGAGAGGGTTGTAGCTCTCAGCAGGTTGCAGCCTGCGTACTGGTAAAGGACTGCACCAATACAAAATCATTGTAAAAGAAGTTTCTAGTTGAAAGAAGATAGAGACACATTGTAGCAGGTGGTTTTCACCCACATTGGGTTTCCACCTTATATCTGGTGTTCTTTGGTGTGACTTGTTCTTGCTCATTATTATATGGTGCTGACATACAAATTAATGATCCATATCTGAGGAATAAGTTAAAGTGTAACTTTGGAAGATATATTGAAAAGAATTTAATAATACTGATTCAACCCCCCTCTCAGTGTTATTTCCAACAATTGGTATCAGAGTAGGTCCTGTTATCACTCAGGTTGTCCCTTTTGACACCCAAATGGATACGGCCGAGGTAACCACAAACCAACTTTGGACTGCAGGCCCTAGCTTGCCTGCAGTCAGAGAGGGCTCTCTCTTTATGATTTAGCTTTGTTGAAAGGGGTGATTTTAGGCTAGATATGATGCACAGGGTTTTGATTGAGTTTTGGCGGGAAAACTGACACTTTCAGGTAGAGAGGCTGAGTATAGTCTGAATGTTTCAAACCATTGGGCGTGGAGTCGAGGAGGGGAACTGCTGGTGTTTTTCTTTAATAACAGTGAGGGGAAAATGGAGCGAGATAACTGAGGCAGAAGCAACTTCTAGGTTCAAGGGATGGCAAGAATGCTAAAGAGAGAGAGGCAGTTAAGAATCTCTCCAACAGATTAGCAGAGGAAACAACAAGGCGCTACCTAGGAGCAGTTAAGAATTCCTAGATAATTGTCCAGCACAGGTGAACTGGGGTAAACATGAGCCAGAAGGAATTCAATGTTCATAACCAATTCATTCAGAAGAAAACATCAAGAAACAGTACGAATTGAGCATAGAGAGTATTTAACTAATTCTAGGCTATTCTTTCTTCCTACTATTTAGATAATGGCAAACACATAAACGGAGATAAGAGGCACTTATTGCTTCAGGCCGTAGCGCAAGAATTCCATCTCCAACTCTTCAACACGTTCATCAACAACAGACAGTCCACTCTCCAAGCTTTAAGCAATCTTTGATTACAGAAACGTTCAGGTATACACAGTGAGTCTCTAGTGAAAATTATCAATTGACCAACCCTTGAAACTATACAGAGGGTGGTATATATAGGGAAAAATTCTCTGCAGAGTTTCCTTTATTACATTTTGACCTAATTAGGTCATAAAAATGACTACTTGACCTAATCCTATCTAGAAATAAATGCAAAGAATGTCTCGGGCCGTGCTCAGGGCCGATGTGTCAAAACTAAATGAATGATGCTGTCCTCGGTGGCTTGCTGTAGTGCTTTCTGCAATAAATGGGTATGGGTCTCTGCTTCCTTGTTGTCCTGGTGCTTTAAATGTCTTGACGGTGATTTGAAAGCAAGGACGGGCTGATGCTTATCGATTTGATTTTTTGGGGGCTTCATCAATGTTTAGGTGCCTTGAGCCCCTAAAAAATCATGACTGATTCTTTCTGGCATCCTTTCTTCCACTGATACTCTCTGACAAAATCTGGGCTGCTGATCTACTATGCTGCGTGTCTAATCACCAGTAAATGGCCGCTATTCAGCCTCTGTATCATCTGGAATTGTCTTCTGATCATTTTGGTATGCTCTGTGAAGAAAACGGATAATTTCTGCGCCTTTTCGGGCTTCCTGGGGCCGCATAGGGCGAAGATTCCTTAAAGATTCCCTGAAGATTCTCCATTATGGCCCATAAAATCCTGCGATGAGCGATTTGCGACGCAAATCGCTCATCAAAAACTGCCTCAGAATTCGATTCTGGGGCTCCGAAGTGCGATTTTCGCGCCTCTACGTCCAAAAAAGGGTTGATGACATCAGCATGACATCAACATGGTACGGCAGGTGACGTCAGCATGACGTCCGCATGGCGACGTGGCGGGATGTCGTCAGCATGACGTCATCACGTACGGATGATGATGTGGCAGGTACGGTGGCGGGACACGTGGCAGTGACGTGGCAGGAGGCCACGCAGGCGGGTGACTCATTAGATGACTGTATAGGGGGGGTGACGTGGGCTGGTGACATCACCGTGCGGTAAGCGGTATGTGGCGCACCGCTTATGGGGGATGGCGATTTCGGAGGGAGGGGCTCCGCCACAGCTTGACACTTGATGTGTGGCGGGAGTACGGCGGCAAAACCGTCGAACTCCCGGACGTTAAAGGCCGGGCGCGTCGGGGATGAGGATGCCTGCCAGCCATTGATCTATGGGGCTGTAGATCGGACGGCTGGCGGCGAACGCGACGGGACAGGGGGTTAACGGGAGGGAATACTCGCAGGAATATTCCGAGTTTAATGTGCACGACTGGTGGGTAAGGACTTAGGGAAATGGGTTTAAGGGGTTTTTACAGTGGTGGGGTGGATCTTTAGAAGGGGGAAGGTGAAAACATGGGTTTTTTGGGGGTTTGTGGGGTTAAGGGAGAGGTTACTAGCTGACCAGATGTCGAACTAGCTCCTTAATGACGCGGATGGGCTAAAAATAGTCCCAGATGGACTGAGATTTCCTGGACTTAGTAGAATTGTGGCTATAGTGCCAGGGATGGGTTATTTACATAGGGGAGTGTTATATACATGATTTTAATAGGGGAAGGGAAAAACTAATAGGGAGTTATATAATAAGGGTGATAAAAAAAATGTTAGTGAACTCCAGCCTGAGTACCTCCAACTGAAAAACTGCCTCAAAGCAAAAATGGAATGCTTTATCAAAACTGGAACACAGTAGTGGCCTTTAGACCAGCCTACTCTTATTGATACTCTTTGGCCATCTGTAGAAAATATGGAGCATTGCAGCATGCATAGCACGACATATTTGGCATGTAAAACTGTCGATCATGAAAGATGATTAACCTACTGCAGCAGGAGGCTAACAGTGGCTCCACTTGGGGATGGCTTTTCCTTGTGAAAAGTCAATAACAGCAGGTCAGACTGCCTTGTATTCAACTGTTACTGTGTTCTACAAATTTCTCTTGGCTGGCTGCCTTATTAATCCTACCTACCTACCTACCCTAACCAGCACTTACTTTTCTGTTAGGTGAAGTGAAATAACCAATGCAGCCACTTAAGTAATAATAACATGAGTGGGCTTTGCTGCTTATGCTTGCTAGTGACATCAACCGCGATTTTGAAATTTGTTGTGGCTTTGCCAATCTTTGAGAATATCAGGAAGCTATTGACCTCCTTTGCGGTGCTTAGATACTGTACAAAACTATCCTGCAACATATATATAGAATTTTTTGGCTGAATTAAAGAACTGTACAAAGGTTCAGGATCACTACCATGCCTTGGAGTCGGGAGATCATTGTCAACTCGATGCTGAGCCTTGCACCCTGTTGATGGCGATGTTCACTGATTTCTTCCATCATTCTGCCTGCCAGAGGATAGGTCATTCGGTACTTGCAGAGGTGCTTGTAATTTATTACAATCTGGCTCGAATAGGGCCGGACTGATCTGTGCGGCCTGCTGGTCTTCTTCTTCTTTGAATAATTCAGATGGCTGAAAACAAAGAGGCAGGGGATCCATTAGGATCATCTGGTCATATGCTTCTGCTTCTGGGTCCTCCTCAATCTGATATTCAATGGCTCTTTGGGGCTATAAAACTAGAGGCGATACCTTTGGAACAGTATCTTGATTAACCTCCAGACGGTCAATAGCAACAGTTGGTGATACTTGATCATATATAGCACGATAGTTATCCTTAATAAATTGAAAAGATTCAAAACAAAACGGTAAAGTTCCTTCACTGAAATCGGCACACTCTGCGTCTTTCTTCTTTTCTTCATAGCTGAGATGGGCACGCTGATCATTAGGTTCAGGTTGTTGAACCTGACTAGTACTTTTTGCCAAAATAGGATCTGATTCCTCTGCAAGGCTGATTTGACCATTAGGCTCATAATCCTCATCATACAGATCGTACTTGGGTAGACAGTTGAGAGAAGAGGAGTTGTTATATTCACACAGTATATCAGGAGACTGCTCCATCATGTATGGCTGGATGAATATGTCATCTATTTTGTGGCAGGTTTGTTCGTGAATGTCACTACTTCCCTGTTGTGAAACAGATCTGTTTTGGTGCTCTGAACTTTCTACTTTCATTGTGATCAGCTGCATCATTTCCTCTGTCCTTTGTAACACGCTATGAAATCTTTCTTCTTGCTGTGCTTTGCGCTGTTCCTCCCTTCTTTTTAGATTTGCCTCCACATCCACAGCTATGTCCTGCATTTGTTTCAAAGTGGACAGGCATCTTTCTCTCAAACAGAATTCCATTTCTGCGTCAAATTCTCTAGGATATTGCAATAGAGCTAAATCAAGGGGAGGTCTTACATTTAGAGGCATGGCTTGATAAACTTGATTGAATCTGTCTGAAAACTGTTGAACAGATTCATATGGATGCCTTTCTAAATGATTGTATTCTTCGATCAGCAAGAAGAGATTACCTCTGATCATCCATCTATCGAGGAAAAGCTTGGCACACTGCTGAAACATAGAGATGCTCGCCTCAGGCAACGCTTTAAACCAAGTCTTAGCTTCGCTTTGCAAAGAAAGGGCAAATAGTCTAACACTGACATCTTCATCTTCCACTTCAAATGTATTAAGATAATCTTCAAAAGCCTGGATATGTTTCTGGGCAGTAGCGCAATTCTCTCCATCAAATCTAGGGAGATATTCAGGATGATTCGTCGGCAGGGGACCAAGCACAGGAGGCAAAATGATTGGCTTATATGTTTCAGGAACTTTACGAGGCACGGGAATATGTACAGGAACTAGAAGACTGGATTTTATTTTTGGTTCCTCCCTGACTGTATAATGATCTTCAACAACATTTGAAAGCTGCTGCTCTGATGTGCAAGGAGGCTTTTCAACAATTTCTTCCGATGGAAAAACACAAAAATTTGACATAAAATCGCTTTTAAAGTACAATATGCACAGCAAAATTTGGTGCAAGAGAAAGAACATGATTTCTTGGATGATAGTCCAAGTCGAGAGCCTGATCTGCTTATATAATTCCTTCGGGTTCATTTCTCCAGCGGATTCTTTATTATGGGGATGATGTGGAGTCGCCAGGTGGATGACGTAACCTTAAAGTGCCTGATCTCTGTCCACCGTCATAGATCAGAGCTGAACATGAAAAACCCTAAAGAAAAGGAACACTTTCTCCAGAAAACGAGGCGAGCTGGTCAAAATTGCGGATTTTCACTAATAAACACATGATTCATGTCCCCAGTGGAGTCGCCATTATGTTATCACTCAGGTTGTCCCTTTTGACTCCCAAAGGGATACGGCCGAGGTAACCACAAACCAACTTTGGACTGTAGGCCCTAGCCTACCTGCAGTCAAAGAGGGCTCTCTCTTTATGATTTAGCTTTGTTGAAAGGGGTGATTTTAGGCTAGATATGATGTACAGGGTTTTGATTGAGTTTTGGTGGGAAAACTGACACTTTCAGGTAGAGAGGCTGAGTATAGTCTGAATGTTTCAAACCATTGGGCGTGGAGTCGAGGAGGGGAACTGCTGGTGTTTTTCTTTAATAACAGTGAGGGGAAAAAGGAGCGAGATAACTGAGGCAGAAGCAACTTCCAGGTTCAAGGGATGGCAAGAATGCTAAAGAAAGAGAGGCAGTTAAGAATCTCTCCAACAGATTAGCAGAGGAAACAACAAGGCGCTACCTAGGAGCAGTTAAGAATTCCTAGATAATTGGCCAACACAGGTGAACTAGGGTAAACATGAGCCAGAGGGAATTCAATGTTCATAACAAATTCATTCAGAAGAAAACATCAAGAAACAGCAGGAATTGAGCATAGAGAGTATTTAACTAATTCTAGGCTATTCTTTCTTCTTGCTATTTAGATAATGGCAAACACATAAACAGAGATAAGAGGCACTTATTGCTTCAGGCCGCAGCGTAGGAATTCCATCTCCAACTCTTCAACACATTCATCAACAACAGACAGTCCGCTCTCCAAGCTTTAAGCAATCTTTGATTACAGAAACGTTCAGGTATACACAGCGAGTCTCTAGTGGAAATTATCAATTGACCAACCCTTAAAACTATACAGAGGGTGGTATATATAGGGCAAAACTCTCTGCAGAGTTTCCTTTATTACATTTTGACCTAATTAGGTCATAAAAATGACTACTTGACCTAATCCTATCTAGAAATAAATGCAAAGAATGTCTCGGGCTGTGCTCAGGACCGATGTGTCAAAACTAAATGAATGATGATGTCCTCGGTGGCTTGCTGCAGTGCTTTCTGCAATAAATGGGTATGGGTCTCTGCTTCCTTGCTGTCCTGGTGCTTTAAATGTCTTGACGGTGATTTGAAAGCAAGGATGGGCTGATGCTTATCAATTTGATTTTTTGGGGGCTTCATCAATGTTTAGGTGCCTTGAGCCCCTAAAAAATCATGACTGATTCTTTCTGGCATCCTTTCTTCCACTGATACTCTCTGACAAAATCTGGGCTGCTGATCTACTATGTTGCATGTCTAATCACCAGTAAATGGCCGCTATTCAGCCTCTGTATCATCTGGAATTGTCTTCTGATCATTTTGGTATGCTCTGTGAAGAAAACGGATCATTTCTGCGCCTTTTCGGGCTTCCTAGGGCCGCATGGGGCAAAGATTCCTTAAAGATTCCCTAAAGATTCTCCATTCTGGCCCAAAAAATCCTGCGATGAGCGATTTGCGCTAGGGGCAAATCGCTCATCAAAAACTGCCTCAGAATTCGATTCCGGGGCTCCAAAGTGCGATTTTCACGCCTCTGCATCCAAAAAAGGGTTGATGACGTCAGCATGGTACGGCGGGTGACGTCAGCATGGAGACGTGGTGGGATGTCATCATCATGACATCATCACGTAAGGATGATGACGTGGTAGGTACGGTGGCGGGACACGTGGCAGTGACGTGGTAGGAGGCCACGCAGGCGGGTGACTCATTGGATGACTGTACAGGGGGGTGACGTGGGCTGGTGACGTCACCGGGCGGTAAGCGGTATGTGGCGCACCGCTTATGGGGGATGGTGGTTTCGAAGGGAGGGGCTCCGCCACAGCCCCACGCTTGACGCGTGGCGGGAGTGCGGCGGCAAAACTGCCGAAATCCTGGACGTTAAAGGTCGGGTGCGTCGGGGATGAGGATGCCCGCCAGCCATTGATCTGCGGGGCTGTGGATCTGACGGCTGGTGAAGAACGCGATGGGACAAGGGGTTAACGGGAGGGAATATTCGCAGGAATATTTCAAGTTTAATGTGCGCAGCGGGTGGGTAAGGACTTAGGGAAATGGGTTTTTACAGCGGTGGGGTGGATCTTTAGAAGGGGGAAGGTGAAAACATGGGTTTTTTGGGGGTTTGTGGGGTTAAGGGAGAGGTTACTAGCTAACCAGATGTCGAACTAGCTCCTTAATGACGGGGATGGGCTAAAAACAGTCCCAGATGGACTGAGATTTCCCAGACTTAGTAGAATTGTGGCTATAGTGCCAGGGATGGGATATTTACATAGGGGAGTGTTATATACATGATTTTAATAGGGGAAGGGAAAAACTAATAGGGAGTTATATAATAAGGGTGATAAAAAAAATGTTAGTGAACTCCAGCCTGAGTACCTCCAACTGAAAAACTGCCTCAAAGCAAAAATGGATTGCTTTATCAAAACTAGAACACAGTAGTGGCCTTTAGACCAGCCTACTCTTATGGATACTCTTTGGCCATCTGTAGCAAATATGGAGCATTGCAGCATGCATAGCACGACATATTTGGCATGTAAAATTGTCGATCATGAAAGATGATTAACCTGCTGCAGCAGGAGGCTAACAGGTCCTCCTGAAGAAGCTCGATCGCTTGAAGGGACAAACTTCGTATATTGGAAGGTAAGAGTTACTGCCTATCTTCAATCTCTTGGTACAGAAGTCTGGGATATCAAAGATACAGTGTACACTTTTCCATCAGCAACTCCTACAGATCCGGTTGAGAAGAAGAAATATGAAACAAATGCAAAGGCTGTCAATACTCTATTAAGATGTCTATCTCAATCAGAATTAGTGAAGGTTATGTAGTATAAATCCGCAAAAGAAATATGGGACAAGATTGTTCTGATCTATGAAGGAGATGATCAGGTAAAACGAACAAAACTTCAAACCCTCAGAATTCACTATGAAAATCTCAGAATGCACAACAATGAAAGTGTGGCTAACTATTTCCTTCGTGTAGATGAGATTGTTAATTGTATGAAAATTTTGGGTGAAGAAATAAAAGAGGTTGTTGTGGTTGAAAAGGTTCTAAGATCTTTGTCCCCTAGGTTTGAATCTAAAGTTTCCTACAATAGAAGAAAAGTAGAATCTACGAAACCTTACCATGTCACAGCTGCATGGAATTTTGACTGCTTATGAAATGAGGAAAGGAGGACCATCAGACAGGAGAGAAGCTGGCTTTAAGGATTCAGGCAAAGGAGATTACTATGAGTCAGGACACGTGTCAGAAGAAGAGGAAGAATCAAATTTTGTCAAAAACCTTCAACGGGGTGCTGGACGATTCCAAGGTAAGTTACCTTTCAAATGCTTTTCTTGTGGAAGAGTCGGTCAATATGCTGCCAAATGTCCTCATAAGGATAAGATTGGCAAGGGGAAGGAACCTTTTAGATGGAACAAGAAACATAATTCAAATAAGAAAAGCTATTACACTCATGAAGATATTGATGGACTTTGAAATAGTGACGAAGATGAACGAGGTAATAATTATAAACATTTAGTGGCTTTTGAATATGATGATTACATGGATGTTGTAGATGAAGAAGGTCTTTATGAAGAGATTTCTAATCTCAAAATTTGTTTAGAAGAGAAAATTGTGATTATTGATTCTCTGCAATGTCAACTGGCTGAAAGGGAAAAACATCACGAAAAATTGGAATGTGAAATTGTTAGTCTTAGAAAAGAGACTGAGAAAACAAAAGCTCTTAATCATAAATTTGTTAAAGGATCTGAAACTATGGATGAGATTATCAATGTGCAGCGTTCTCACTAATCAAGATAGGTCTGGGATGTCGTGGAGAAGCATATCAAGTATACACGTCAAAAAGTTATCTTGATGTAGCAAGGAGGAGCGAGCAAAGGCCTAATAGAAATCATCAGGTAAATCAGGGACAATTTACCTTAAGAACAAACAAAGGCTATCAAGAAAATTAGGGGCAATCTACCTTAAGGACAAACAGAAGCTACAACCATCCACAGGTAAAATCTTCCTAATTTTCCTCAAGAATGGATGTCAGTAGAAACTACAATCGGTTCATTGATAGATTTGATAATCGTAGGAGTTTCTTCAATGGCCAATGTTTCTCTTGCCATAACTTTGGTCACAAAGCAGCTCAATGTGTTGCCTATAAGACAATCATGACTAGAGAAACTCAAAAACGAAGAAGTATGACAGGAATCACGAAAAGAACCCATAACAACTTTTCCGCCCTTGAAAGTGAAATTGAATGTTCTATTTGTAATAACTTCAGTCATGAAGAGTCTGAATGCAGGAGCAGGTTTCGGAAGACAACTCAGAAGGAACAAACCTCAAATACCAGAACATGGAGAATGAAGGAATCACAACCAGAAAGATGTGGGATAGCTTTATATGCAGAAGGATAGGAAAATCAATGGTACATCGACAGTGGATGTTCGAAGCATATGACAGGTGATAAAGAAAAGCTTCAATCATATAGTGCTTTAGAAAAAGGAAAGAAAGTTTCTTTTGGAAATGAAACCCCTGCAGTCATAAAAGGAAAAGGCACTATTCAGTTGAAAGAGAAAGTCAAGGCTGGAAATGTTTTGTATGTTGATGGCTTGAAGCATAATCTACTGAGTGTCAGTTAGATGTGCAATCAAGGAACTGAGGTAATATTTCGATCAAATGGATGTAGTGTTCGTGATCTTGATACAGGAAAAACGGTGATCAAAGGCATTAGAACTCCAAATAATTTATACATATTTGAAGAAGGACAACAACAATGCTATTTGAGCAAGAATTATGAACACTGGCTATGGCACTGGAAGTTGGGGCATCTAAGCTTTTCACAGATAAGGAAATCATGCAAATACCAGGCAGTTCGTGGTCTTCCAGACATCAGAATTTCAGACAGCACAATATGCAAATCATGCCAGTTTGGTAAGTAAAGTAGAACTAACTTCCCTGAGAAGGAAGGATCAGCTAGCAGGCCTCTTGAACTAGTCCATACAGATGTATGTGGTCCATCTAGGAAAAGGTCACCTCAAGGAGAGGAATACTTTATATTATTCATTGACGACTTCTCCAGGATGGTTTGGATAGGACTTATGAAGCACAAAGACGAAGCCTTCGAAAAATTCAAATCTTTCAAAGCCTTGGTTTAAAACAAATCAGATCACAAAATTAAGTGCCTCAGGTCTGATAGAGGTGGGGAGTTTACCTCAAATGAATTTTTCGATTTTTGTGAAGAACATGGAATAAGAAGTAAATTCTCTACAGCCAGGACTCCGCAGTAAAATGGAGTAGTTGAAAGGATGAACAGAATAGTTCAACAAATGGCTCGTGCTATGCTTGATGAATCTGGAACTCCCGCAATCTTCTGGGGTGAAGCTGCATTTGCTGCGGTCGTTATTCTCAACAAAACAAATGTTCAGGTGAACAACACTCAAACTCCTCATGAACTCTTGTATGGTGAGACTCCTTCGGTAAAACATTTCAAAATATTTGGAAGAAAATGTTATATTAAGAATAATGATGAACATCTTCGCAAGTTTTAACCTAGAGCAGATGAAGGGATTCTCCTTGGTTATTCTCCTCACAACAAAGCATATAAGTGTTACAACAAAAGACTTGGAAGAATAGTTGAAAACATTGATGTAGTGGTTGATGAAGAAGGAAACATTCCTAGGCAAGTAAATTATGAAAATATCGAAGAGGATGAAAATCATCCTTCAAATCAGACAAATTATGAAGAAGAACCTGAAGAGGCACCAGAGGAATAGATAAGGATAGAAGAGAAGACTCCATCAAGGTATGTTCAAAAGAATCATCCAGAATCTTAAATCTTGGGGCAAAAGGAGGCAGGCGTACAAACAAGAAGAAAAATTGCAGAAGCTTCAAGCTATTTGGCATTACTCTCCTCCACTGAACCACAAAATGTAAGAGAGGCATGCAAAGATGAATGCTAGGTCAAGGCAATGGATGAAGAACTTAAGCAGATCGAAAAGAACAACACTTGGGAGTTGGTTCCTAGACCAAAAGATAAGAATGTCATAGGGAAAAAATGGATCTTCAAAAATAAGTCGAATGAAAATGGGGAAGTAATTAGAAACAAGGCCAGACTTGTTTGTAAAGGGTATGCTCAACAAGAAGGAATAGACTTTGAAGAAACGTTTGCTCCCATTGCTAGACTTGAGGCCATCCGAATGTTCCTCACTCTCTCAAGCTTTCAGAAGTTCAAAGTATTTCAAATGGACGTGAAATCAGCCTTTCTGAATGGAGACTTAGGAGAAGAGGTATACATTGAGAAAATAGATGGTTTCATTCTTGGGAATGATCCAAATCTTGTATGCAGACTAAAAAAGGCTCTTTATGGTCTTAAACAGGCTCCAAGGGCTTGGTACTATCATTTGGACAAATATCTTCATCAACAAGGATTTTCAAAGGGATCAACAGATAGCAATCTTTATATAAAAATTGAAAATGACAAATTGCTAATACTTGTTGTGTATGTAGATGATATTATCTTTGGCATCAATGAAGAAACTATGAGGCAAAGCTTTGCCTTGGTGATGCAGAAAGAATTCGAAATGTCATTACTTGGAGAGCTGACATATTTTCTTGCTCTACAAATCCAACAAAATGAAGGTGGTGTCTTTTTGTCTCAAACCAAGTACCTCAATTATATTTTGAAGAAGTATGGCATGGAATATTCAAAACCAGTATGTACCCCTATGGTCACAAGATGCAGCCTCAATGCAAATGATGAATCAGTAGCAGTGCATCAACCAACCTATAGATCCATGATTGGAAGTCTACTTTATTTGATAGGTACATCACCAAACATCATGCATATAGTGGGAATAGTTGGAAGATTTCAAGAAAATCCCAAGGAAACTCATCTTCAGGAAGTTAAGAGAATATTCAAGTACCTTCAAGGAACTCAAAACTATGGATTATGGTATCCTAGAGATACATATCTCACACTTCATGCTTATACAGACGCAGATTGGGCCAGAACCGTGGATGACAAGAAGAGCACAAGTGGTGGTGCATTCTTTATGGATTCCAAATTAGTATCTTGGTTCAGCAAGAAACAGAGTTCGATTTCTTTATCTACAGCTGAAGCGGAATATACGGCTGCTACATCTTGCTGCACTCAACTCCTTTGGATGATGCAGACCTTCTAGGATTTTCAAATCACTTGTACACCACCTATATCCATCTTATGTGATAATACAAGTGCAATCAGCATTTCAAAGAACCAAGTCATGCATTCAAAGACCAAGCACATACCGATCAAGTATCACTTTCTTCGGGAACAAGTGTTGGAACAAAAGGTCAAATTGGAGTATGTTCCTTCTAAGGAACAAGTTGTTTATATTCTCACCAAACCACTGCCCAGGGAAACTTTTGAATACCTCAGGCAAAAGCTAGGGGTAGCTGATGCATCATCTTGTTGTTTAATATTATCTGTTTCAGAGATTGTTGGTTGTACGCGAGTTTCATATGGGTTATACGCGTACATTCGCTGGTTTATGGATTGGTCAAAGACCATCTGGCACAGGTTTAGGGGGAGCATATATTCTTCTAATAATGCATTGTTGGCATTATGGTAGAAGATCTTGGAGGATAAAGTACAGAAGGAGAACATGGATGCTGATCTGAATATTATTGCTAATATGTATCTATCTCTTTTGTCAAAGATCATTTATGGTGTATGGTGGATTATGGTTCTTCTTGAAGAATTTTTCTTTTGCAGATCTGGTCTATAGTTAGGGGGAGCATGATCAGAAGAGTAGAGACTTCAACATGTTATGAGGAGGAGCATAACCCTTTTCCCTTGATGTCGAAGGGGGAGAATGACTTTGAGGATATTGGGGTTGCCATCAAGTCCAAAGGGGGAGATTGTTGGCATTATGATTTAGGTTTGGCGCTATCGCATAGGTGTTGTACTTGATGGAAACTCACTCAAGAGGCAGATCTCTGTTCAGGCTCTCAAAATCATATAAAATGAGATACCCACAGGTGAGCCTAAAAAAAGCTGCGGACCCGCAGGTACCCCGACCAAGAAGTGCGGAAATACCTGCAGGTACTCTGTTCAAAAGGTGCAGATCTCAATTTCACTCTCTTCAATGCAAAGAAGCGCACACACGTGGGAATTTAGTCTGACATATATGATCCTATGGTTTTGGTCCGTGGTATAGCATTTAAATTATTGAACCCCAGTTTTGGGTCCCTTGTATCGGTTCTCTATGGTTTTGACCCTTGGTTTGAGTATGGGCTTGCCTATAAAAAGGAAAGGAGATCATTTGGCTAGACACTTTTTGAATATTGAATATCTTAAGATCTGAAATTTTTGGTGATCAATTTGATAATGCTAGATCTAAATCAAGGTGAATATTGTAAATTGTAAGGCGGATCTATCGTGATCTCATTGGCGCATGATCAGATCTGTGGATTTGACAGTCTGTGGCACATTGGAGGACTGATAAATTGGCTCTATTCGCAGGTCCACAGGTGATCAACAGTGCAGGTGTGGAGGTACGCAGCTGAGCAGAAGGTGAAGGTGCAGAGGTACACAGCACAGCAGAAGGCACTGGTGCGGAGGTACGCAGCACAGCAGAAGGCACAGTACGAAGGTACACATAGGAACAGAAGGACCAGGTGCAGACGTACACTGTCAAGGAGACAGTGTAGGTGCGGATCTGCGCAGAGGTATGCAGAGCAGCAGAAGGAGTAGGTGTATAGGTACGCAGAGTAGAAGAAGGATCAGGTGCGGATCTATGTAGTTTAGGCACAGAAGAGCTGCGGATATTCATAGGTTTCTATTGGTGAAGTTGCAGACTTTTCTTGAGTTATTTTTTGGCTGTCATTTATCTATTGCTGAAGAGTTCTAGGTTTAGATTACTGGTATTGTTGTTCTAGTTACTGCATTCCGAGAAGTTATTGCTTGATTCATTGGGTGATTGTAAAAGGAGATTGGTTGATTCACATGTACTTGATGATTTGATGTTCATGGATCCAGTTTGAAAATTAATGAAACAAGGTCCTTGGAAGAAAAGAAGTAGGCCAGCACCTATGTAGTAGTAGATCAGCTAGTACAAGAGCTAAGGGGGTTGTAGCTCCCTTCCAGGAGAGACTGGAAAATGAGAGAGGGTTGTAGCTCTCAGCAGGTTGTAGCCTGTGTGCTGGTAAAGGACTACACTAGTACAAAATCATTGTAAAAGAAGTTTCTAATTGAAATCAGATAGAGACATATTGCAGCAGGTGATTTTCACCCACGTTGGGTTTCCACCTTATATCTAGTGTTCTTTGGTGTGACTTGTTCTTGCTCATTATTATATGGTACTAACATACAAATTAATGATCAATATTGGAAGAATAAATTAAAGTATAACTTTAGAAGATATATTGAAAATAATTTAATAATATTGATTCACCCCCCCTCTCAGTATTATTTCCAACAGATAGGTCCAGTAGGAAAATTTGATGAGATAAGGCCTTCATGTGTATTTGTTAAGTCCCTATACTACTATTGTAACCCCTTATTGTTATTACTACAACCCCTTTATTATATTGTTGTGCCCATGTAGTCTCCATATTGTTATTATTGTGCGCCATAGAAGCCCACTATTGCTATTGTTGTGCCCTTACATCATTATTTTTATGTCGGCTTTGATTATATTATGACCCCTGACACTCCTATATATAGAAAGGAGGTCTTGTCATTTGTGTAATGTAAAGGAGGTTTCCCCCTTAAAGAGGCTTGTTTCTAAGGCATTGATATATATTTTCTATCTTTTTGTGAGTTTGTTTCATAACATTTGGTATCACATCTTAGGATTCTAGGATTTCGCTGCTCCAAACATGTCATCATGGAATTTTCACTATACCTTTTTCGCCACAAAATTTCAGAAGCTAAAACAAAAAACCATTTGAGAATAAATTGGTCTCCACCTCAAATCCAAATTTTAGATATTGTATCGCTATATTTTCAGAGATATGATCTGAGGAAGTTAGGGTTTTTGCAAGCTCCATAATTTCATCTCAAATAGGCCATCATGGAATTTTCACTATAATTTGTTTTTTACGAAGATTCAAACTCTGAAATTAAAACCCATTTGAGCTGAAATCACGGGGAAGCTCAGATCCAAATTTCAGATCTTGGTTCGCTATATTTAAGGAGATATATTCCAAAACATGTAGGGTTTCTGGAAGCTCCCACATTACATCCCAAACAGGTGACCTGGTGAAAATCGTCATAACTGCCTCTATGAGCATCAAATTAAAATTCCGTAAGTTAAAGAAAGAGCATAAAATGTAGTTTTCGGTGTATATTGTTATGATCAGAAGGTCAAAACAGTGACATGTGGCACTTCATACAATTTCGCTAATCTGAAAAGGTATATAATCAGGTCATCTAGGATATTGTAGATAACACTTTCTTGGAGAATCCAATTTCAATCAGACTTGTGGCATTAGAAAGAGGATGTAGAGGGCTATTGCAGGTCATGATTTCAAAATTTGAAGGTATGAAATTACAGTTACCATTGTTTCAATATCGAGCTCGTAAAATCAAGAAAAAGCGAGGTGAGGAAGTTTGATGGCAAGGATCTGGTAAATTGGATACTACCGATGGAAAAAAAATTTGATTTACATTGTGTACCACTTTTACCAAATGTACGTATTACATCTAATTATTTAGAACCAAATCAATTTTTATGGTATAAATGTGTTTTTTCTCGTAAAACACTTTTCACGTGGTAAATTTTCAAGGAGGAAATGGTAGCACATTATGAGGTGTTGTGGCCACCAACAACACCCCTCCTTATTTAGTATTAGCAATAAGACTATGTAAGTGGGGACCCTTAGTCAAAAAATTCAAAAAATCAACTCATATATGTTACACCTTAAGAAACATCGCATTGCGCAAAGAAAGATAGGGTATTTTCTTATGAGTCAAAATGGTAAAATGCAATATCGCGATGTGAACTCCATCGCATCGCATGCCTTAAGAATAGCTCATGTTAGAAAACCTTAAAAAACACCGATATGCGAAAACGCCGATACGCGATATCACATATCGCATCTCACAACAAATTGCATGAAAGACACATAACGACTTAACGATTAAGCGATCTGTGATCTTGTGATACTGCGATCCGCGATCTTGTGATAGCGCAATCAAGCAACCTTGCGATAGCACAGCATGACGAAATTGCGGTAATGCGATACTGCGATGCAGATCACAGAAACATTCCATCACAGATTTTCCTGGCTCAATATTCAAGAAAAAGTTTTCCATAAATTAAGAACTGGTTATGCGCTTTAATGATAAATAATATATTATATGCCAGTTGTTAATAAAATATGGTTTTGTGTTGTTCAAATAGCTAGTTCATGTTAGGTGGCATGTTTTTGCATATCCGTAGCATTTAAAGTTTTCCTGTAATTATTTATTATCGTTACTCTCTCCTCACGTGTGAACTGCAGGAACGAAAAACAAAAGTTACACAAAGCAATGTGCAGGAAGCTATGAGGAAAAAGGGTAAAGATCCAATGTTCAAATATAGAGAAAATACGCCCTCATAAACAGATACCGTATGCAACAGAGTCGCAGATTCACAGAATGTTGCTGAGGCATCCATTACAGATCTTTCATATACAACCATGGTCGAATGAGTACTAAAGGATGCTGATATCAATAGGCAGTTTAATGCTCAGGGTCAAGAGCTCATAAGGACATTATTTTTACAAATTTTGAAGCTTTATACCCAATAAAGATGAAGAGGCGCAAAAGGCAAAAAACGCATCAGAGAAGCCCAGATCAAAGAACGGAGGCAGTTTCTGATGCACGATTAGCACCTAGTGCTAATCGCACATCGCTGAGAAAATTTCTCAAGAAGGAAAGCCTCTAACTACTAAGTCACCTGTAAGCCCGAGAAGTGCAAGAAAGCAATGGTAAAAAGCAAACTGGAAACAGAAAGTTAAAGAAAAGGCAGAAGCAATCCAAAGGGTTAATCAAGTGAACTGAGATTATTACTGGGCATACGCAGTAAATCCACATAGTCAGAGGATGACTCTCGAGTATATCATTGACTTTGCTGAGAATATGGTGCCAGCTCTTACCAATTTTGTTTGCTTAGCTCAACCAAAAGCGGAAGACAGTCAGCCGACTCTACCCAGGAAAATACTAAATTCTTGCAACATTAAGGAGCAAATGAAAAAATAGTTAGATATTAGATTTAATTTTTAGAAATATTTTAATTTTATTTTTGCTTAGAAAAAGGGCAGTCATTTAAACCGTATCTTGAATCTGTGTAATTAAGTTATTTATTTAGTAGTATCTAAACCATTCTCATGCATTTAGAGAAGGGTCCATAAATTTATCAAAAACTTGTCCTCAAAACATGTGCTTTTGCACCCTCAGAGGAGGTTTTGGTGAATGAATGGAACAAGATTTGTTGATGTTTGCATTTGATATCTGCTATTGATGTTGCACTTCTGTACTCTTAGTGGATGTTAGAGCAAGGAGAGATAAATCATTGTCGCTTGAAGCTTATGAGTAGGACTAGTCATAAATGGTACTTTTATCTCTTGACCATTTCTGCTTATATGTTAAAGTGATATACAGTTTTTAGTTGTTTATGTATTATTGCATGAATGCATGAGTTATCATTTGGCACTTTTGTATGGTGATAGCTATTTATTTATGCTTAATGTATGAAAATCTCATTATGCGATATGTTTTTCACAATTGTTTCATCTAACTTTTTATGCGAAGTGGTTCATCCTTATTGATTTCCTTTCCTATAATAGTTGAATGATCTTTATTACCAGTTGTTATTTGAAATCTTTTTAGATTGCATAACAGAAGAATTACATCCCGGGTTAGTATAGACTTAGATGTTGCTGCTTATTAGATTACAATAGCTTAGCATTAGATTACAATTAGAATTAGAATATCTTAAGTTAGGAACTGTTAGACCAGGAACATCAAATTCTATACACACACACTCATAGATTGGGAAACTGGTCCCATATCCCCAGTCGGACTCGCTATACCAAACGGATAAGGAGCTTCCAACTAAGGTCTGGACCGGGCGGGTATCCCCCTTGTTGTAGACCTGATTTTTGGGGCTTCAACATATTTGGCACTAGAAGGAGGGCTTGAACTATGAATGGCAAGTAAATCTAAATATGAATACCATCCTGAGAGTAAATCACCCTCGCCATCTTCCCCAACTTCTCCATTACACTTAAATCTAGAGTTATAATTTGCTCGAGTATCAACCGCTGCTACAAACCCTGACATTTTAGAACAATCTACAGTTGAACTTCCTGAAGTCGAATCTCTGATTCACAAACTTCAATGATTTTCCATTTCTCCTCAAAGGTATGATAAATCTCCAGGCAGCGTGAATTTGAAATATAACCCTACTCATCCCCTGACCAGGCTAAAGAGTGAAAAGTTTGGTGTTCAGCCAATCGAATTACCTCTTCCCACCAGGAAAAGAGCAAGGAAATGACCTAAAGAGTCCAACAGTGAGGCTCTTTCGTCAACATCATCCATCTCAACTTCTTCGCCGCGAAGTCAGCCATCCACTCCGCCACTTTAGATCATCGTCCATCCATCCACTGGAACCCCCACAACTCTTCCTCAGTCATCTACAATCGTAGTATCCTCATCCTCCCAGCCACAGGGATCATCTTCTGCACTTTCCACTGTTAGTAGCACAACAATGGCCCAGTCTCCATGGAATAACCCTGGGGTAGTCTTAATGCCTACACCCTTGAGTCAAATATAGCCCATCCTAAGAAATGGATGCCTAAATTTAATCCCGAGGCAGGCATGCTAGCAGAAGAGCACATAAACAACTTTATGCTATCCATTAATCTCAAAGGGGTTACTAATGAAGATGTTGTTGTTCAACTCTTTCCTTATACTCTGTAAGGAAAAACCGGATGATGGTATTTTTCATTGCCCTTCGGATCTATCACTAGTTGGGATATCTTCCAAGAGAAATTCCTTACCAAGGTTGGTGATGACAGGTCTACGACAACGTTAACCAACGACCTATCCAACCTTAGGGCTGAATCTAGAGAGCCTATCAAAGATTTCAATTTACGTTTCAACGAAATCCTAAACAAAATTTCTGCCACTTCCCAGTCCAACGAAGAAGTACGATGTGAATAGTATATCGCCGCTCTACCATCAAACATAGCAATCTTCGTGGACAGGGCTAATAAGACAACCTTAGCCGAAAACATAAAAAAAGGCAATAGCAGTAGAGAAACGTATAATAGCCCTGGAGGAGAAATCTGTGATAGAGGAACATAAATCCAAGAAAGTCACCTTCAAGGAAGACTCCAAGAAGAAACAAGCAAAAGATCCAATCGATTTGGAAGGATTGCAGAAAGTTCTAAAGACTATGTCCAATGAAATGGTCGACATAAAAAAGAAAGTAGCAGAAACTTCTTCAAAAAATCCCTATAGAGCTTTTAAAAGAGGCCCTTCAATGGATTCAAAGCCACCCAATGCTATTTCAAATGCTGAATCCGAGGAAGAGGAAGAGGAAATTGCCACTGAAGGGAAAACTAATGAAGAAAAGGTTGTGGAATTACAAGGAATGTGGGATTTCATCCTCCGACAAGAAGAAGATCAAGAAGTATTCCCAGTTAGCACATGAATTAAAAATCATCTCGATCCTCCCCAAACTATCCCTAAGCCAAAGAGCGCAAGCTCTGTAATAAAGGATAAAATCGCAACAAAGAAAATGACATCTAAAGAGACTCAAACCAGCCCAGTCCAAACAAATGAATCAACTCCATCTAAAACACTGATCGTGTCAGATGAAATGGAGTACAATAGTATAGAAGATATGAAAAAGGCTAGGGCCAACATCACCCTTTATGAACTGAGCAAGTTAAAGCATCAACAGAAGATAATGATGAAAGAATTGCATGCCGTGCCAGTTGCACCGTTGCCTGCCGCTGTACTTTCTCAAGCTTCTCATAACATGCGAAGACCTCCAACTAACGCGATCAATAATATTGATCCAAATGGCATCGCTCTAATTGGAGGAAGATCAAGATCTCATACTCCCCCGTTTCTCCTTACTTATGAAATTTTCAATAAAAATGTGCACAATTGTTTGGTAGATTCTAGTGCTTCATCCAATATTCTATCAAAGTCCATATGTGCCAAGTTAAACGTTCAGCCGCAAAAATCCATTGTGCGCATAATTCAACTAGATCGATCTCAAGTTGAAGTGATTGGTGAACTAAATCAAGTAACCATAAGGCTATCATCCAACCCAAAGGTATGTCAAGTTATTGACATTCTACTTGTCGATATTCCAGAATTCTATGGCTTAATTCTTCACAGGGATTGGTCATAAAAAATTCATGGGTACTTCGCAACTGATTGGTCGCAAATGTGGCTACCCTACAATGGTAAACCGAATCAAATAAAAGTTGAATGAGAACTACACCAGAAATACATAGTAACGGAGCTAGAGGGGGAAAATGAACCAGTAGCATACAACAGTAGCATTATTGGCAATTACTCGGTAGATTCTTTCCTCAGCAATTTCAATGCTCATGCATCACCCTATTTATAACACTCTGTTTTGTCCCAAGTCGAAAATTTTTCTCGAACTGATAGTTCAAAATGTATCAATTTTTTAGATAAACCTGTAAATAAATCTTTGTTTTGGATTATTTTTTGATGGTTCTAGATCTAACGAAGGAGCAGGAGCAGGAGCAGGATGCGTTCTGATTAGTTCAGAAGGAGATAAAAACATGCTAACATGCAGACTCGAATTTTATTGCACCAACAATACAATAGAATATGAGGCTTTGGGCCAAGGGTTGTACAAAGCAATCAGGTTAGATGTCAAGTATCTTCAAGTTTTCGGAGACTGAGTTTCTGGTTAAACAAGCACGTAACACTATACATTGCTTACCAGGTCATTTAAAACATTATCAATCCTTAGTTCAAGATCTGACTGAGCATTTAATAGCATTTAATATCTCTTCAATTCCCAGACTCCAAGATGCAAGTGCAGACCTTTTGGCTAACATAGCTTCTAAGCTTATTCCTTCAAAATATTTTAGTCCAGATAGATTCTCAATAGAATTAATCTTTAGACCATCCATTCCTGGTAACATCAAAAATTGGAGAGTATTCAATGATGATCCTAATATTGTAAATTTCCTCACATCTGAAGGATCCTACTCCAATCAAATAATTGGCGAAGACCAACATGATCGACAATTACAACAAGATAGCACTAACAATGCTATATATAAGTCAGTAGTCAAGTTAGAAGACTTGTACGATTTGAAGGATCGGTTTAAAATGTCTACCAATTCAAAACTCCAAAGTTCAACCTTGAACTACAGATTAGTAAACCTAGGAACCGATGCCAAACCACAAAACATTAATCTAGGTCTCGGCCTAGCCCCTGAAGAAAAACTAGCATATATTCGTCTTTTGAGACAATATGAAAATGTTTTTGCCTGGAATTATGATGAACTAAAAACATATGACACTTCCATCATCCAACATACTATTCCCATGATCGATAATGAAAAACCTATCCAACAAAAGTTGAGAAAGATCCATCCCAATTTAGAAAGTCAGATAAAAACTGAGCTTAATAAGTTATTGAAAGCCAGAATAATATTTCCCATCAGACATTCCAAATGGGTCTCCAATATAGTACCTGTTAGAAAGAAAAACAAAGATATTAGGATCTACATTGACTTTCAAAACCTTAACAAGTCCTACCAAAAAGATAATTTTCCTTTACCACCTATGGAACAGATATTGTAGGCAGTGGCAAGCTCAGAATTAATGTCCTTCTTGGATGGATTTTCAGGATACAATCAAGTGTTGGTACATCCTGATGATCAATTGAAAACCACATTTAGAACTAAATGGGGCACATACACATATCAAAAGATGCCATTTGGTTTGGTTAATACTGGTACCACATTTCAGAGAGCCATGGACATCGCATTCAAAGGTTTAGTCAATAAATCTGTAGTAATTTATTTGGATGATATAACAATGTATTCAAAGAAACGAAGCGACCATGTTAAAGACCTGAAACAAATCTTCCAACGGTGTTTAAGGTATGGAATTTCACTTAATCCAAAGAAATCTTTTTTCGTATTAAGTGAAGGGAAACTTCTAGGATTCATAGTGTCAAAATCCGGTATTCACATAGATTCCAACAGAATCAAAGAGATTTCTGAAATATCCTTACCTCATAACAAAAAAGCCATGCAATCTTTCCTTGGCGAGATCAACTTTGTATAGAGGTTCGTTCTAGATTTTTCACGAATCGTCTCTCCTTTGCAAGCCATGACTAAAAAGAACTCAAATTTTAAATGGGGCCAAGATGAACACGAAGCATTCAACTTGATCAAACAAGCTATTATTAATGCCCCATCGTTAGCAACTCCAAATTTTTCAGAGCCTTTTATTTTATATACATTTGCCTCAGATAGGTCATATGCTGCGATACTCACTCAAGCAAATCAAGAGAAATCAGAAGCCCCAATTGTGTTTTTCAGTTCAAATTTACACGATGCTAATTAAATTATTCAAACGTGGAGAAACAGGCTTATGTTGTTTTCAAAGCGGTCAAATACTTCAGACCTTCCTTACTCAAATCCCATACTAAAATTATAGTACCATTTCCAGCGGTAAGGAACCTTCTAGTACAGAAGGATGTGGGTGAGAAAAGGGCCAATTGGGTTACTACCTTACGGGAATATGACATTGAAATTAAACCAGCAAACATTGTAAGAGGTCAAGGCTTTTGCAAAATGTTGGCTAGAGCGTCGCAAATTTCTGAAATTCCATCTGCAGAGGTACAAATGTGCGAGGTAAGCCTAAACGATGTAGAGTCATTATACGCTGATATCATTTATTATCTTAAGAATGGGTATGCTCCTTCACACCTTGATCATACTAAAAAAAGAGCTCTAAGGTTGAAAGCCAAACAATATCAGCTCATAAATGATATTCTTTTTAGAATAAATTATGATTCTGTTGTTCTTAGAAATCTGAAGCTGAAAAAGTTTTGCAGGAACTCCACGATGGGCCAGTAGGCAGACACTATGCTGGAGATGCTACTGCACATAAAATCTTGTGCGCAGGCTATTACTAGCCCACGTTATTTAAAGACTCGCACAGTTATGTGAGGAAATGTCAGGTCTGCCAAACTACTGCTGGAAGACAAAAGAAGCCATCCTTGCCGCTACAGTCGGTTAACATTGACCAACCTTTTCGTTAGTGGGGATTGGACATAATAGGTGAGATCGTTCCTCACTCTTCTAAGCGACATAGATACATCCTCACAGCAACAGATTATTTTACTAACTGGGTAGAAGCAGTTGTACTCAAGACGGCTAATGCTGAAAATATCATTGAGTTCATAGATCAATTTATAATCACCAAGTTTGGATTGCCTTCCACTTTAATGTTTGCTAATGCATCATACTTTTCTAGAAATGCAATGACTAAATTTGCACTTAAAAGAGGATTCAAAGTTAAATATTCGGCCAATTATTGCCCACAAGGCAATGGGTTAGCTGAGTCCACAAATAAAATCCTAATTAGGATTATCAAAAGAACAGTTGACCAAAATCATAAGAATTGGCATAAGGCTTTGATATATGCTTTATGGGCAGACTGAATAACGCAAAAAGCTTCTATCGGCACTTCTCCCTTTAATTTAGTTTATGGGAAAGAAGTGGTTCTTCCGACTCATTTATCAATTCCCTCTTTGTCTCTAGTTCAATACATTGATGAAGTACCCACTTCCTCCTTACAACTAAGACAAATGGAAATAATCAAATTAGAAGAACAATGAGAACAGGCTAGGAAAGCACATGCTCATCATCAAGCACTAGTAAAATCCTCTTTTGATTCAATCATAATGACCAGAAAAGATTTTCAGATGAGAGACTTAGTTTTAAAATGGGACAAGGCTCATGAAGAGAAAGGCAAACATACAAAATTTCAAAGAATGTGCTTTGGTCCTTTTCAAATTGTAGAAGTCATAGGTCCATCAACGTTTGTGTTACCGGATTTAGCAGGTAAGAGAGACTTTTTGCCTGTTAACGGACAAATTCTCAAGAAATATTTTCCATAGAAGATTATTCTTCTATTTTTTGTAGAATAGTTATTTTCCTTTTCATAATAAAACCAGTTGTGAGTAGTTACATTAGGCATTGATGAAAAAGACACCAATTCTCTTTCAGATTTTGAACTTTTCGCTTGTATAAATAGAAAATATTTTGGAAAATTGATCTTTATTATTGATAGATATAGTTAAAGACTCTAGCCCACATATGATATTAGTTTCAACTTCAAAAAGTTTGATGAAAACAACCTTTAGTGAAGAAATTGTTTTATCTAAGTACAATGAAAGTTGTCAATAACAAAATAAAGATTCTCTGTAGAACAACTGTTTCCAAAAACTCTATTATTGTATTCCAGAGCTATCTTAAGGAAACAATGACTTCCTCCCTGCTAATGAAATCACAACTGTCAGAGGAACAACCGAACGATACACTTTATCTTGAAGAATAAGAGGTCTCATTACGAGCCGGCTTATCATAATCATAGATATTATAACTTGTTGACTTTGCCAATACTGTACACCACAACAGGGCAATGACTCAAGATTGTTGCAATCAAAAGACAAGGGGTCTCATCAAGAGCCAGCTTGTTCAGCAAAGTAATAAATCAAGTGAATGACTATGTCATAATTTGGCTACCAAACCAAGACATTGTTCTTTAAGAGTAAAAAAGAAAATCAAAGCAATAAGTGTGGATATGGATTTTTATTTGAAAGTTGTAGGCTGCCTTAAGTAGGATATAGGATCATTACTGGGTAACAGGTAACCCTGTCGAGGCTATAAACGCTTGCTGGCAACAGAGGCTCTACCTACGACAAATGAGCACATATAAAACTGGTTTACAGAGAAGACTTTGTTTTATCTTTACAAGACCAAGTAATGACTGATGTAAATACAAGGACTAGCCTGAGGAAGCAAATAATCCAAGTGGAAAATAGTTGAAACAAAATATCATTGACAGGCTAGAGCATAATGTACTTTATCTTTCCATAATAAAGTTTAATTTTCTGAAAAATTTTATGTTTTGGGAGTTTAGAAAATTCAATAGAAAAACAGAGATAACTGGTTCTTCCAAGTGAATCACCAATTATTGTGGCCACCAACAACCCCCCTCCTTATTTAGTATTAGCAATAAGACTATGTAAGTGGGGACCCTTAGTCAAAAAATTCAAAAAATCAACTCATATATGTTACTCCTTAATAAACATCGCATCGCACAAAGAATGATAGGCTATTTTCTTATGAGTCAAAATGGTCAAATGCAAGATCACGATGCGGACTCCATCGCATCACATGCATTAAGAAAATCTCACGTTAGAAACCTTAAAAACGCCGATATGCGAAAATGCAGATATGCGATATCGCATCTCGCAAAAAATTGCATGAAAGACACATAACGATTTAACGATTAAGCGATACTGCGATCCGCGATCTTCCAATAGCACAATAAAGCAACCTTGTGATAGCACAACATGACGAAATTGCGGTAATGTGATACAACAAAATGCAATAATGTGATGCAGATTGCAGAAACATTCCATCGCAAATTCTCTTAGCTCAATATTCAAGAAAAAGTTTTCCATAAATTAAGAACTGGTTACGCGCTTTAATGATAAATAATATATTATATGCCATTTGTTAATAAAATATGGTTTTGTGTTGTTTGAAGAGCCATCTCATGTCATTTGGCGTGTTTTTGCATATCCGTAGCATTTAAAGTTTTCCTGTTGTTATTTATTATCATTACTCTCAACTCAGCTGTGAACTGCAGGAACGAAAAACAAAAGTTACACAAAGCAATGTGTAGGAAGTTATGAGGAAAAAGGGTAAAGATTCGATGTTCAAAGACAGAGAAAAGACGCCCTCATAAACAGATACCGTATGCAACATAGTGGCGGATTCACAGAATGCTGCTGAGCCATCCATTACAGATATTTCATATACAACCATGGTTGAATGAGTAATGAAGGATGTTGATATCAACAAGCAGTTTAATGCTCAGGGTCAAGAGCTCACAAGGACATTATTTTTACAAATTTTGAAGCTTTATACCCAATAAAGATGAAGAGGTGAAAAAGGTGAAAAATGCATCAGAGAAGCCTGGATCAAATAACGGAGGCAGTTTCCGATGAGCACTAATCGTGCATCGTTGAGAAAATTTCTCAAGAAGGAAAGCTTCTAACTACTCAGTCACATGTAAGCCTGAGAAGTGAAAGAAAACAATGGTAAAAAACAAACTGGAAATAGAATTTTAAAGTAAAGGTAGAAGCAATCCAAAGGGTTAATCAAGTGAACTGAGATTATTACTGGGCATACACAGTAAATCCACATAGTCAGAGGATGACTCTCGAGTATATCATCGACTTTTCTGAGAAGATGGTGCCAGCTCTTATCAATTCTGTTTTCTTAGCTCAACCAAAAGTGGAAGACAGTCATCCGACTCTACCCGGGCAAATACTGAATGCTTGCAACATTAAGGAGCAAATGCAGAAATAGTTAGATATTAGATTTAATTTTTAGAAATAGTTTTGTTTTATTTTTCTTAGAAAAAGGGCGGTCATTTAAACCGTATCCTGAATCTGTGTAATTAAGTTATTTAGTTAGTATTATTTAAACCCTTCTCATGCATTTAGAGAAGGGTCCAGAAATTTATCAAAAACTTGTCCACGGAACATACACTTTTTCACCCTCAGAGGAGGTTTTGGTGAATGAATGGAACAAGATTTGTTGATTTTTGCATTTGATATTTGCTACGGATGTTGCACTTCTGTACTCTTAGTGGATGTTAGAGCAAGTAGAGATAAATCATTGTCACTTGAAGCTTATGAGTAGGACTAGTCATAAATGGTACTTTTATCTCTTGACCATTTATGCTTATATGTTAAAGTGATATACAGTTTTTAGTTGTTTATGTATTATTGCATGAATGCCTGAGTTATCATTTGGCACTTTTGTATGCTGATAGCTATTTATTTATGCTTAATGTATGAATAGCTCATTATGCAATATGTTTTTCGCAACTGTTTTGTCTAACTTTTTATGTGAAGTGGTTCATCCTTATTGATTTCCTTTCTTATGATAGCTGAATGATTATTACCAGTTGTTATTTGAAATCTTTTTAGATCGCATAACATAAGAATTACATCCCAGGTTAGATGTTGCTGCTTATTAGATTACAATAGCATAGCATTAGATTACAATTACCATTAGAATATCTTAAATTAGGAACTGTTAGACCAGGAACATCAAATTCTGCACACACACACTCATAGATTAGGAAACTGGTCCCATATCCCTAGTCGGACCCGCTATACCAAACGGATAAGGAGCTGCCAACCAAGGTCTGGACCGGGCGAGTATCCCCCTTGTTGTAGACACGATTTTCGGGGCTTCAACATGAGGATACCAAGAGCAACACCTTCTTTAGCCAATTGATAAATCTCAAATAAAAGGGTTCAATGGCAGAGTGCATTGAGCACTTTCAATAATTGAATATAAGGGTAAATGATATTCTAGAGAAGCAAAAGACAAATAGTTTTATCTATGCCATGGAAGTTGATATCAAGGGTATGAAATCATATTGGAAGAAAGACATGGAAGATTTCAAGAGAGACATCGAAGGTTTGAAGGAAGGTGGGACAAAGCTACGACAAGAAAGGGCTCCTAATGACGAAAAGGATCAAGAAACGTCAAAATAAGGGGGTATACACCAAGAACCAACCCTAGAGAAAGAACAAATGGAGCCGACCATATCTTGTATTGCATTGTCAGGAATTATCGCTCCTCAAACTCTCAAGATAGAAGGACATATCAAGAAGAAGAAGGTTCAAGTAGTGAAATATCAAGAATAAAAGTATCAAGAAACCTCAAAAGAAAAGGATACTCACCAATAACCAACCCCGGAGAAAGAAGAAATGAATTTGACCCTATCTTGTAATGCATTGCTCAAAATTACCACTCCTCAAGCTCCTAAGGTAGAAGGACATATCAAGAAGAAGAAGGTTCAAGTCGTGAAGTATCAGGAAGAAAAGTATCAAGAAACATCAAAAGAAAAGGATACTCACCAGGAACCGACCATAGAGAAAGAAGAAATGAATCCAACCATATCTTGTAATGCATTGGTTGGAATTACCACTCCTCAAACTATAAATATAGAAGGACATATCAATAATAAAAAGGTAATAGTGTTGATTGATTCAAGTAGTACCCATAATTTTATTCACTATAAGATAGCCAAGGAATGGAATTTCTTCCTATATCCAGCACCAGAGTGTCAAGTGACGGTCGTAAGTGGAGGAACCATAAATTACTCTACAAGGTACCATAATATGAATCTATACATGGGATAATATGTATCGAATAGCCCAATTCTTTCCGTTCCAATTGGTGTTACTGATGTTGTACTAGGAGGCCAATGGCTAAAATCATTGGGTACAATAGCTTTTAATTTTCAAGAAATTTTCATGAAATTTTGTGTGGAAGGGAAGGAAGTTGAATTAAGATGTATTGTAAGGAAACTAGGAAAGATACGTAGCTGTAACGGTATGACAAAGCTTCTAAAGAAGGAAAAACGAGGTGTAATTGCATAATTATGTTCACTAGAGGTTCCCACATCGAAATCATCTATTTCTCCAAATCTCCAAAAAGTCCTAGAAAATCATTCCAAGGTATTTGGGTTTGTGACCATGATCATGCTATTCATTTCATTCTAGGAAGTGTTCCTCGAAACATCAGGCTGTACAAATATCCCTAGGCCTAAAAGAGTGAAATTGAACATATGGTTGCAGAAATGCTAGACGCTGGGATAATTCAACCTAGTCAAAGTTGTTTCTCTGCTCCAGTAGTATTGGTGCACAAGAAGGATGGATCATGGCACATGTATATGGATTATAGGGAGCTCAACAAGATCACTATTAAAGAGAAATTTCCCATTCCTCTCATTGATGAATTATTGGATGAATTGCATGGATCAATTTACTTCACCAAGTTGGATCTTCGTTCAGGATATCATCAAATTAGAATGAGACTGAAGACATTATGAAAACTACATTTAGAACTCATGAGGGTCATTATGGAATTTTGGTCATGCCTTTTGGCCTTACAAATGCACCTTATACATTTCAAGGCTAGATGAATTCCATTTTCAAAACCATCCTTAGAAAATTTGTGTTAGTATTTTTTGATGATATACTAATCTACAACAAGTATTGGAAGGATCATGTTCAACATGTTGATAGGGTGCTCAAACTATTGGAGGAGAAATAATTATATGTAAAATTCTCCAATTTCTTCTTTGGAGTACAAGAGGTGGAGTATTTGGGTCATATTATATCTCATGAAGGTGTTAAGGTAGACCCTAGAAAAGGTAAAGCCATTAAGAAATGGAAAATCCCCGCATCCATAAAGCATATGGAAGGATTTCTGGGGTTGACAAGGTATTATCAGAAGTTTGTTAAGAATTATGGGAGAATAGGAGCACTTCTAACAACATTATTGAAGGAAGATGCATTTTCATGGACTACAGAAGCAATAAAGGACTTTGAACATCTTAAAGAAGAAATGTTCTAAGCACCAGTCTTAGCTACACCAGACTTCACAAAAACCTTTATTGTGGAATGTGATGCTTCAGGAAATGGAATTGGTGCTATTTTAATGCAAGATGAAAGATCCATTGCTTTGGAAAGTTGTCCAATCAAAGGAAAGTATTTACACAAAGCTATTTGTGATAAGGAAATGTTGGAAATACTACATGCACTTAAGACATAGTGACCCTACCTAATTGGAAGACACTTCAAGGTAAAAATGAATCATGATAGTCTTAAATAATTTTTAGAACAAATATTATCCTCCGAAGAGAAAAAAAATGGGTCACAAAGATGTTGGTTTATGACTTTTAAATCACGTACAAAAAGGGAAGCAAAATGTTGTTGCAGATGCACTCTCAAGAAAGGATGAGCATGTGGAAGCATTGTTTTGTGTTATTTCTATTATCTAACCAGATTGGATAAATGAAGTAAGGGATGAATGGAAGAATGATGAAGAAGTGTGGTCACTCATTCAAAAGTTGCATAAGATCCTAGTTCAAATAATATTTCCAGAATTTGACGAGGAAGCAAAAATCATATTAGAACCTGAAGCAGTCACAGAAAAAAGAAAGTGATAGCTACAAAATTGATCAATTTCAGAGTATCTCATCAAGTAGAAGAACTTACCCACTGAATATTCAACATGAGAGAATGAGATTTTATTACAGAATCCTCCAGAACTACTCAAGCATTGAGGACAACACTTTTTGAAGGAGAGGGGCATATTAGGTCCCTATACTACTAGTGTAACCCCGTATTGTTATTAGTACAACCCCCTTATTGTATTGTTGTGCCCATGTAGTCCCCATATTGTTATTATTGTGCCCCATACAAGCCCACTATTATTCTTGTTGTTCCCTTAAATTATTATTGTTATGTCGGCTCTTATTATATTATGACCCCTTAGACTCCTATATATAGAAAGAGGTCGTGTCATTTGTATCATCCAAGAATTGTTCATTTGTGTAATGTAAAGGAGGTTTACCCCTTGAAGAGACTTATTTTTAAGGCGTTGATCTATCTTTTCTATCTTTTTGTGAGCTAGTTTCATAATAGTATTTCTGTGTACCAGGAGCATCCAGCCTGAAAAATTATGAAAAGTGGTCCCTGGAGGAAGAGAGAAGGTTGTAGCCTTCTCTAGGTTGGTGCCTATGTACTAGTAATTGCATTGTCTAGTGCAAGATCTAGGGGGTTGTAGCTCCCTTCTAGTAGAAGCTGGAAAACGAGAGAAGGTTGTAGCCTTCTGCTGGCGGGGGCCTGTGTACTGATATGAGTTTTAATGAGTACAAGATTGTAAACATATTTTCTTATTATTTAATGAAGACAGAGATGACAATAGCATGTGGTTTTCAGCCACATTAGGTTCCCACCTTAAATATTAGTGTTCATGTGTGTTGCTTACCTGTGATGGTTTATTCTATTTTTACTACACTGTTTAATAATTTACTGATGCACTGGTTATAGATCAACACTCGATAAATTATCTAAATCACAAGTTCTCTGGGTATACACTAGTTTCACTAATCATAGTAGCGTGTACACACTAGTTCACTTCATAGAAGTAGAGTATATAAATTTGTTTGGGAAATTAATAAATAAGCTATTGATATGATAATACTGATTCACCCCCGTCCCCCCTTAGTATTATTTCCAACAGAAGGATCTCATGCGAGTAGGGTCAAATGCTCAAATCGCTTATTTGAGCACTTGGAACACACTTTTTCTCAAGAAATTGGCCACAAACTTGTTTAGCTAGGGGCATCATTCCCACCTTTGCATACCTGATCAGTCCCCTCCATTAGATATGTTTACAGGAAGTATCTCATTCCTTGGGACATGATGGAGCCCCTATCAACCTTCTCACTTGATTAACATAAGTCTCGGACTACACCCCAATAATGTAGTTGTGGTCAATTATCATTTCATTCCTTGGATATTTTATCCTACCAGCCTCTTTAGCAAGCCATATACACATCACATATCGTAGATGCTTGATACCAATATTCAAATATTCTACTCTATGTGATACCATACTTACCACTCAGTCCCCATGTTTGACTTGGTGGGTGAGGATGATTCTAGACCTCCTCTAGTAGTTCATTCCCACATTTTTCTTTCTTTAACTCTTTAGAACGATTCATCAGTCTAACAAGCATTAAAGCCACTTTTAAACAAGTAAGGTGACCAACTTGAAAGTTTCAGATCCAAAATATAACAATTTTTTTGTTTGCTATGAGCTCAAAAGATTTAGCACCTCCTCCTCCTCTCCAAATTCTCCAACAAATCAATGTGAAAAATATATTAGATTTGTGTGCAAGCAGCCCTTTTATAGGAAAAGCCTGGTTTTTCTTTAGGCCATTACGAGAAAAATGTACCAAGCTTCGATGAGACATTAGCACACATGGAAAGCTCTTATGGAGCTCTATAAGGGGTCTCTCTTCATTTTTAGTAATTTGAAACATCACCGTGAAGCCACTTTTTCCATGGGGTTTCACTTTACTACATATTAAAATTGAATCTCTACATATGAGTCATTCGTACTTTGGCACCGCTTTGTCTTTTCGCTTGTCGAACTATGTATCAGGTTTCTTGTCAGTAACCACTATTTATCTATGGTTATATGGTCCCCTTTTTTCCTTTCCCGTGTGGCAGTGTTGACACCTACTCATAGCGATTGGGTGAACAACTATAATTAGTGTAAATAAATAATAGAGAAAATGCAGAGTCATTGGGAGATGAACTGAATAGTCACTCCCTCTCAATGTCTATAACAATGAACAACCTGAATGAATAATACGATCACATTTGAGGAGTTACCTCCTGGTCTGACATGGTATCAGAGCCAGCGCCAATTTTGGCTTCCATCTCTGCATTGTGCCTCCCTTCTACCTATGTTCTACCTAATTTTCAGAACCAACCTCTTGCAACCACTCCACAGGTGTGCCTCTTTGAAGAATTTGATAACCGTTCTACAATTTTGCCCCTCTCTTGCAATTGCTACCCCTCTCTGGCAACTGTTGCAGACATTCGACTGGTTATGTGAGGAAACTTCTCCACAAGCGCAGTTGAGAAATTCTCTTATGACTATGTATCAGTATTGTGGACCCTAACTAGGTATTTTTCTCTTTTGATACATTTTATTTATAAATCACAGTCAATTAGTGTTAAGCTTCAATACTGATTTTAAGCACCAAACCTTTCCTTAAATGCCTTTATTAAAAGTATGAATTAAGAACGTGGATGGTATTGATAAGTGGGAAGCAGTATCTCGTGCACCCTAAAGGATGTAAAGGGTATTCCTAAAATTCATGGTATTAACCTTAGTGGGTGACACATAGCATGGGAAAACCAAATTTATCGCGCGTTCTCGACCTGATATCGGTCATGCAAGATTTCACGCGAGATTACGTGACAGTCATTCGATTGGATGAGTCAAATTGAT
Source organism: Pinus tabuliformis (assembly GCA_031772625.1). Lineage (NCBI taxonomy): Eukaryota > Viridiplantae > Streptophyta > Pinopsida > Pinales > Pinaceae > Pinus > Pinus tabuliformis. The sequence continues at coordinate 271,699,580 of CM062805.1, forward strand.
GTTGGAGATCATCCGGGTTAGTTGGTGAGCGGACGATGTGATATCCGTTGGATCTAGAGAAGTGAGATCAACGGCACAGATTGAAGCACTTAATGAAAGGAGAAGTCAATGAGGGACCAATAGTGATTGGTTAGATAAGTGGGACCCTCAGGGGGAAAATCCACGTACAGAACTGGATTTAAGTGCGGCTGATTAGTTACAAAGTTAACCAGTAGTCAAATTAAAAACTACCACCTCATTTTCATCAACTTCCTACATCATTTTTTTGCTAGTAGAAGACCAATGTTTTACACAGTACACATTTTTAAAATGCACTCATTAATATCTGTTGTGGGAGTGGTTCTCAATGGGAAGGAGAACTATCATAAGTGGTCTCAGAAAATTAAACACACTCTCTTTTTTAATGAGTTGTGGGAAGGCGTGTGTGCTATAAATGGAGACAAAGAGCTAGAACAGCCTACCTCAGACAAGGAATTCGACATTTGGTAAAATAAGAACAACAAGGCTTATGCATTGACTATAGCATCAGTAAATGAAGAAGTGAGTCACCATATTTCACCATTTTCAAATTGTTTTGAAGCCTCACAAAAATTAAAGGAACTTTATGACTCAGAATCTGCAATTGAAGTTGTTCAACTGATGATTAAATTGTTCACCCTTGAATTACAAAATGATGATCCACTTTCTCTTGAATAAGAAGTAATATATATTATGCATGGTATCAAAGTCATGTAGAATTTTCTCTACAAATCAACTAGCTCATTGATATCATGTAGAAATTTCACCTGCAGATCCAACTGATATATGCAATGTACTAAAGCATAATACTATATCTACATCTACCAACTTTGTGGAAGCTAATCAACCATGAGCAACATCAAGCATGAACACATATAACTGATAAGAGGGAATCAATCACATAACACAGAATATATCACTGGGAAAAAAACCAGCATAAAACCCCAACATTGTATTATCAATCAAGTGGAGATCCTCAACAACATACAAAAAGAATCAGCTCAATAGCTATCATGCTCTCTCTGTAATCAAAAGATGAAAATCATGGACTACCTAGGCCTCAATATATAGGCTATAAATTGGCCTAATCATACCTATTTTCACCTCAGGTCCAACTATGTAGTCATAGAAGAAAATAGATTTCCTCCTCATACAAGGAATACTTACTAGAAATAGCCTAGCATCTAATAGTACATTGTCCCTCATCTGATCTCTTAAACTGCCATGCATCAGTTATTCATCAGAGAATACTTAGTTATCTGAAAATAATAGTTTTCACATGCATGCAAGCATCAACAAACTATATCTCATTAATTTAACAACTTGTTAAATTAATCTAAATGAACTTAACTAAGTTAAACTATGTTAACTGATCCTCTCAATATAGAACAAAACCTTATCTCCTTTAATCAAGGGATAAATTCCTAAATCAAGAGAGAAAATAATTTCATGATCTCACAAAGACTTCAAGTTTAATTTTCCATAACTAATTAACTCATGGAGATTAATTAATTTAATATTTTAAACTGCTGGTAAGAACAAATTCATTTTTACTTCCTATAGTTAAACCAGGGACTGCTAAAAATAGGAAGGGAACCAAAAATGCTATTTTTAGAAGTTTCTATTTTTAGCAGTTTCACCTCTCACCCAAGGTGGCCAAAATTCTTATTGGCCAAACTGCTGTTTTTAGACATGATATTTTTAGCAGATCTATTTTTAGCACTTTCTAAATTTAGCATTTCTTGTTGCACATTTTTCAACACTCCCTCTCAACAAGAAAGGATTCCTCTCGAACCCAATCCTGTAACTCTAGAATGTTCTCCATGCAACACATCTACAAAGTGTGGTTTCTCCAGCAACACTCGGAACAAAAAACTCCCAACTGGCCACTCTGTTGGGCTAGAAACATACTCTGATGTTGAAGCTCTACCTACTGCTAACAAGTGCTCCCTCTATGAGCTTTGCACTACTGCAACATCTCCATTCATCTTGCACCATTGCACACCTCTCTTTGCTACCCTGCACTGGTGCAACACACTTGTGCCTCTTGCATTGCTATAGCGTACTATCTCTACGTTTTCCTAGGATTCCCTGCACTATATCTCTCTCTTACGCTCCATTTGCATCTGTCTCTACCCAATCAGTCAGTTCTACTACTCCTCATCGGGGCTCCCATAGCAAACTCGAATCAAAGAGGTTGGGTACCTCAAGGATCCTGCCCCTCCTCCTTGGGACGATCACTCTATATCGCCCCACCTCCTACCTGGAGGTATGGCTGCATGTGATCCCTTTGCTCACCTGGCTCGACTTTTCCCCCTACTGGAGGTCTCTGCAGGAGTAGATGTCTCTACTCAATCTCCACTCATCTTCCCTTATTGTGGCTACTCCATAACCTCCTGAAGCTATTGCACCAATCGTGGCCCCTCCACAATCGTCTGAGACTTCTTCTGGTGCTGCATGTTGAGAGGTAACATACCCTCCCTCTCAACCACCAAGTCTCCATCAATTTCCTTACTACTCAAGGCTTTGCATGCATCTTGAACCTCAAGAGCATACAGGTTCTTGACCCGTGAACCAATCTGCTTCACCTGTCTAGTGATGATGTGTCTAAGGAAAACCTTTCCGTTACTGAAGACTACATCATATTCTTTGTCTTCCAGCATCGTGATTGACACCAAGTTTCTCTTCAGTCCTGGTACATACTTGACATTGGTCAAGCTAAGGCAAGCTCCATGCTCCCTCTGAAAAATAATCGTGCCTAAACCTGAGACACTATACTTCTCATCATTACCCATTGCTATGAGTATCTGAAGATCTTTCTCATCCAAAGTACTAAATAAACTCTTGTTGTCGGTCATGTGGAAAGGAGCTCCACTATAAAGAAATCAACCACTTCCCACCATGGATGAAAACATGCATTCGAAGAGTGTGTAATCCAACTCAAACTGTGAAGCAAGTGCCTCACCTTAAGATCCTTCCCCAGTTCCCTTCTTGGATTTCCTCTGTGCACAATTTGCAACATAATGGCCCACCTCATGACAACTAAAGTATCGTACATTTGATTTGTCAACCTTCTTCCCACCATTGGAAGAACTTGATTCAGAAAGAGAAACCTTCTCCTTCCCCTTATTTTCTTTACTCGCTAAGGCACAATTCTCCTAATCCTCCATGGATGAAGAGCCATCTCTGCTACTCCATCTGATCTCCTCTTGCATCAAATCTGACCATAGTCGCTCCCAATCTAGCAGTTTCTCCCTTCCATTAACCAAGTCCTGATAGCTATGCGAGCTCTTAGGAAGGCCAAGGAGTGCTAGACTCACCATATCATCATCAGTTATCACGACACCTACACTTGCAAGCTCATCCTCGCATGTGATGAGCTTGGTCAGATACATAGAGATCATCTCATCCTTTTCACACTTGATCTTTTGAAGCGTGTCCTTCAGTGCTAGCTTCCTCTAATCAATGCTATTCTAATATAAATATTTCAATGTTTTCCACATTTCATGTGGATTCTCCTTCCCATGGAGGCTCGAGACAATGTGATCTCGCACTCCCTCCAAGAGATTTTTCCTAGCTCTAGTCACACACTTCTTCCATTGTATCAGTTGAGTAGCATCAGTGCGCTTAGGGACTTCTTGATCAATGAAGTCCTTAAGGCCGTTATTTTCAAATACTGCCTCCATGTGATCCTTCCAAGCTATATAGTTTGAGTTGCCATCAAGAGCACACTCAAGCCTCAAATCATAGAATTCCATCAGTGAAAGAGATGTGATAAGAACTTGAGATCTATATCCCAAATAATAAACTTCAAATTCCTTCTTGTATATTGTTCTTCCTTGATCACCTATGCTCTGACACCATGTAAAATTTTCTCTACAAATCAGCTAGCTCACCGATATCATGTAGAAATTTCACCTGCAGATCCAACTGATATATCAATGTACTAAAGCATAATACTAGATCTACATCTACCATAATCTTTGCGGAAGGTAATCAACCATGAGCAACATTAAGCATGAACACATATAACTGATAAGAAGGAATCAATCACATAACACAAAATATATCATTGGGGAAAGCACCAGCATAAAACCCCAACACTGTATTATCAATCAAGTGGAGATCCTCAACAACATAGAAAAGGAATCAGCTCAATAGCTATCTTGCTCTCTCTGTAATCAGAAGATGAAAATCATGGACTACCTAGGCCTCAATATATAGGCTATAAATTGGCCTAATCATACCTACTGTCACCTTAGGTCCAACAACGTAGCCATAGAAGAAAATAGATTCCTTCCTCATGCAAGGAATACTTACTAGAAATATCCTAGCAATAGATAGTACACCGTCCCTCATCCGATCTCAACTGGGTCTTTGTTTGAACTACCATGCATCAATTATTCATGAGAGAATACTTAGTTATCTGAAAATAATAGTTGTCACATGCATGCAAGCATCAACAAACTTTATCTCATTAATTTAACAACTTGTTAAATTAATCTAACAGAACTTAACTAAGTTAAACTAAGTCAACTGATCCTCTCAATATAGAACTGAACCTTATCTCCTTTAATCAAAGGATAAATTCCTAAATCAAGAGAGAAAATAATTGCATGATCTCACAAAGACTTCAAGTTTAATTTTCCATAACTAATAAACTCATGGAGATTAATTAATTTAATATTTTAAACTGCTGGTAAGACCAAATTCGTTTTTACTTCCTATAGTTAGACCAGGGACTGCTAAAAATAGGAAGGGACCTAAAAATACTATTTTTATAAGTTTCTATTTTTAGTAGTTTCACCTCTCCCGAAAGATGGCGAAAATGCTCATTGGGCAAACTGTTATTTTTAGACATGTTATTTCTAGCAGATCTATTTTTAGCACTTTCTAAATTTAGCATTTCTTGTTGCACATTTTTCAACAAGTCACTAATGTTCAACTGGACATTCCTCTAATAGCTTTTCTCAAGGTACTTTATCCCACTTACTCAAATTATCTTGAGTCATTGCAAGCAAATGGAAACCTGAGAGATATTACCTTTGACTCCCTTGTGAAAAAAAATTGTTGAAAGAGAGAAAGCTTTTGGGAAGAAGACAACTCCTCAGTATTATGAAGATGTTGTGTTCCTTGCACATAAATAGAAGAATCTTGCTCAATATTCTTCGAGAGGAAGAGGTTGTCGAAGAGGAAGAGGAAGAAATTTCAGAGGCAGGGGGGCAAACACTCTCAAGGAGAAAAGTCAGATTTTCACTGCATATGTTGCAAAAGAGATGGATCACATGATGCATCCACATGTATGATTCCCTGGGATAGAATTGAGCATGAAAGAAACCAACCCAAAGGTAAAACTAATGACAAAGATAAAGGTATAGAACCTGAATCCGCTCACTATGTTGTGGCACACTATAATATTTGAGTAAATGAAGATTTATTTAATGCTTCACTTGCTTCTTGGAAAAATGATTGTTTGCTTGATTCAGGAGTAACTTGCCATGTGACTTTCATAAGAGATTGTTTTGAATAATTTATTGACAATGTTGATGGATTAGTATACTTTGTAGACGAATCAAAACTCAAGCCATCAAGCCTTGGTACAAGCATGCTTAAATTACCTGGTCTTCCAGACTTTCTTGTGCATCATGTTTTATCTCTCCCACAGCTAAGGATAAACTTGTTATCCTTGGTCCACATTTTCCAACAAGGACACTCCATTCATATGTTTGATGGCAAGCTTGAGGTGAGAAAAGCATTAGACCACTCACTAGTCATGACGGGGATAGAAGCAGAAAGGCTTCTCAAGCTGCGGGTACCTCTACTCATGCACAAAATTTCTCATACAATTCTCATTATGAAGAAGGTACATTTCCATAAAGTTTATTATGGCATGATAGATTTGGACACTTGAACTATGACAGCCTCCGCTTGCTGAAGAAAAATGGTGTTACTGGTTTACGCACAATTCCTAGGAAACTTAAGAAATGTGATGCTTGCATTGTAGGAAAGCATAGCAAATAGTCTTTTAATGATTCACATTCCAAAGCACATAGAAATCATGAACTCATTAATTTAGCTTTATGTAGACTAATGCCTATTCCTTCTGCAAATGGAAATAAATATATGATGACATTTATTGATGACTACACTAGAATGTGTTGGTTTTGTTTATTAAAGAACAAATTTGATTCTTTTCAAACATTCAAGAACTTTCATACATGGATTGAAAGTGATGCACACTCTCATATTGGCTCTATTCACACTAATAATGGAAAATAATACACTTCAAATGAATTTGAAAACTATCTTTGCCAACATGGGATCAAACATCAAACAACTGTGCCTTATAATCCCCAACAGAACTGAGTAGATGAAAGAATGAATAGGACAATATTAAATATGGTGCACTCCATGATGTTTTTCAAAAATGTAAAATTGATGTTTTGGGCTGATGCAATTATATATGTTGTATATGTAAAGAATAATATCCATATAATGCTATTAGAAACAAGACTCCTTATGGAATGTGGTATGGGAACATTCCTTCGGTAAAGCATCTCAGGGTCTGTGGTTCCACATGTTATGCCTTGATACCAAAGGTACATAGAAACAAACTTGATGTAAGAAGTCGTAACTGTATCTTCTTGGGTTATTCAAACACCTCCAAATCATACCATCTCTATGATGAAGTCAATAAAAAGTTTGTTCTATCTAGAGATGTAATCTTTCTTGAATCATCAAAAAACTGACAATGTTGTTGAACGACAATTTTATTGCTTGGATAGATTTGCAAATGTAAAATCATTTCAAGAATTTGATAATCAGATTCCACATCTTGAAGGGGGGATTCCTATACTAGATCAACCTGTGGAATCTTCTTCTGAATCACTCTCTCCCCAGCATGAAACTCCAACAACGGATGATACTTTGAGTGATGTGATTGACAAAATTGCGAGACTAAATCTTGATTTAGTCCCAACTCAATAAACGGAGCAGCCTAGACCATCTCAAAAAGGTCTCCCAAAGTGACTAACAAAGACACTTGAAAGTTTTCATCCTAATGAGGTTGGAAAGGCAGGAACTAGAAATTCAACTCGGAAAAATGGAGGTGATGTAGATGACTCTGATTCACCTGTTGATATGGATGTTTCTTATGATTGTAAATTGAATTTGTCTACAGTTTTTGAACCAAGTTCCTTCAAAGAAGTTGCTTCTCATGATGAATGGAAAGAAGCAATGCAAAAGGAGTATGATGCCTTGATAAAGAATGGCACTTGGAAGTTGGTTGATCCTCCATTGGGAACCAAACCAATTGGTTGTAAGTGGGTCTACAAGAACAAGTATAAAGATAATGGATGACTTGACAAGTAGAAGTACAAGCTTGTTTTGCACAAAATGAAGGGGTCAATTATGAGGAGACTTTTCCCCCACAACAAAGTGGGCTACCATCCGGAAATTCTTTGCCCTAGCAGCTCAGAATGGTTGGAAAGTCCATCAAATGGATGTAAAAACTGCTTTCTTGAACGAAGATCTAAAGGGGAATATTTTTATGTCCCATCCTAAAGGATTTTCTGTAAAAGGACATGAACATAAAGTATGAAAACTTGTGAAATCCTTGTATGGCCTCAAACGAGCACTACAAGCATGGTATGAAAATCTACCTGAGCATATTTTGAAACTCAATTTCAATAATTATGATCTTGAACATGCAAATTTGTTTGTCATGAAGGTTGGAAAAATAGTTTATATCTTGTGGTATATGTAGATGATCGTTTGATGACAGGGAACAATGAGAGCTACATTGCATCCATAAAGAAGGAATTGAGGAAATATTTTGAAATGACTGATTTGGGCTATGTTCATTACTATCTTGGTATTGAAGTAACTCAACATCCGAAGTTCATAATCCTTTCTCAAAAGAATTACATTTGAGATCTGTTGAATAGGTTTTACATGACTAAATGCAATCCTCTAACTACTCCAATGGAAAAAAACTTAAAGTTCACATCCATTGAAGCAAAATAATTTGAGTATGCAAAAAAGAATAGACAGCTTGTAGGAAGTGTCAACTACCTAACTACTACCAGACTAGACATTTCGTTTATTGTTGGAATCCTCTCCAGGTTTATGAAAAATCCTTATTAGGGACATTGGTCTGCTGCAAAAAGAGTTCTAAAGTGCTTGAAGGGAACTCAAGACTTTGGAATCATGTGTAAACATGTGGGTGACATCAGCTTGATTGGATACTCTGATTCAGACTTCAATGGAGACAAAGAAATTGGGCTATCTACTTCACGTTATTCTATGAGTCTTGGATCAGGAGCTGTCTCCTGGAGATCACGCAAACAATTAGTTCCAATAGATTACACAAGAGAGGTAGAATATGTGGTAGCAGTTGAGGCAACAAAAGAAATTGTGTGGCTCAGGAAAATTCTAGAAGATTTGTAGGTAAAACAAGCACAATCAACTCCACTCATGATTGACAATACCTTGGCAGTAAAGTTGGCCAAGAACCAAAAGTTCCACGATCAAAAAATCACATCAATACAAAATACCATCTGATTCGACATCATGTTGAGGCCAAAAATATCCATCTTCACCATTATTCTAATAATGTGCAGATTGCAGACATCTTCACCAAAGTGCTTGGAAGAGAAAATCTTAAAAGATTCAGAACGATGCTTGGACTCACCAACATCCCCTCAGATTAAGGCGGGGAATGTTGACACCTAATCATAGGGATTGGGTGAACAACTGTAATTAGTCTAAATAAATAATAGAGAAAATGGAGAGTCATTGGGAGATGAAATGAACAGTCACTCCCTATTGTATATAATAATGAACAACCTGAAATAATAATACAATTACATTTGAGGAGTTACCTCTAGGTCTGATAGGCGGTATCATAGAGTCATCCTTATTCAGAGCATCAGAGATAAGTCATCCTTGCTGATGAGCCTCAATATTTCAACAAGAATTATGCAACTCCCAAGGCTGCCAACTTTAGTTATCAACTCGGGGTTCATACAAACTTAAGAGGTATCAACACTATATGTGCATCATACGATTTGTCCTCTATTCACTGTCATGATGTAATAGAGTGAATGTAATGAAATCAAATCCTAAACTAATTACAGAAATGGAAATGCTTCAAATGGAAACCTTAACCTATTGCATGAAAGAAAATATAAGGAAAGAAAACTTATTCTAATTTCATAAAGTAAAGATCATGGAATAAATATCAATAATTACATTTCAAATAGTTTGTATCTATTAACAAAGTTCATTCGATGTAGAAATCCAGAAAATCATCATTGTATTATCCATTTCATAAATATTTCCATTAACCCAAATTGTTGAGATGTTTTTCAATGATAAAAGCCAAGTCCTAAGTGGTATTTAGTCTTCCCTAATTTTTTATTTATAGCGTAGGAGTGATGATTCAACCCTAAGGGACAAAATCAAGTTTTTGGAGAAAATATGGGCAAGTATGTACATGTTAGAAGAGTGCTACATGAAGTTATAGGTACTGGTACATGAAGTTACAGATTTTCTATAGGAATATATAATTAACCGAATGAAAATGAAATAAAATCCAAATTGGATGGGAAAATTTTTTTATTTAATCGTATGTGTTAGGTCTCCATTCCAAGTGGAATCACTCAAAAAACCCCTATTCACACATGTTAAAAAATAGCAGAAAATTACTAGTCTAAAATCAAGATATTCAAGAGCTAGTGAGGTAGGTAATCCATCAAATTCCTAACCTAATCAAGTGAAAATGAAATGGGATAACTTTTTTTATTAACTGGAATTTTTTTGTGATTTAATGCAAGTGGAATCAACTCAATTGAACTTCATTATCATGTTCTAAAAAATAGCATAAGTTTACTATTATTTTCTACAAGGGACTTCCAGAAATTTAGATTTGGGAATAAGCACGAAAGTAATATAGGTATCTCAATAATTACTATGACCTTAAAAATATTTTTGAAGGATTAACTCATGCTTTTGATCCTGTAGAAGAACTTACCTCAACCATTTAACCCAATCCTACAACAAGAAATCATCAATATTAAATCCATAAATAGAAAAAAAACAAGAACAAGAGATGCATGTGAATAAAAAGTAAAAAGAAGGAAAGTAACTTATACAAAAGGACTCTGAGGCTCCTAGGATGGCCAAGCCCAAGTAAACTCAAATTCCTATGAAGGAGACAAAGCTTTATAAGTGAAGTTGGTACCAATATTCATTATTTCTATTACTACAATAACATCCCTGCAAGAAATGAAAATGGAGTTGCAAAAAAAAAGTGTTATCTACAAGAAGACTAAGAAAAATTAACCCCTAGAGGAAAATTCAACTTGCTACTTATAAAAAATTATTAGGAATCATTTCCCATGAAAGGAGGAAATTTTCCCCTCCAAAATCCTAGGAATCTGCATTAAATCTTAGGGAACACATTCCTAGATTTTCTCAATCATTGGAGATCTAGAATTTGTGAATCATTTCATGATATCTTGCTGATTTATTATTCAATACTGATCCTACTTTATTAGGGAGAAAGTCCCTAAATTATCTCTTCCTCCAAATCTTCATAATCTGCACAATATTCCACAAAAATAAATAATATTAGGCACAAATATGCAATGATTCATAAACCTTCCTAATGATCATGTTAAAGTTAAAAATAAATTATCTAATGTAAGAAGAGAGGCTTAACGTGTTCAAGGATGGTCAAATGAGCGTTAATTTATATCTTATTTTGGAGGCCCATCATACCCCCCTACTGAAAGTGTTTCTCATCCTTTGAGCAACTTAGTGACCTCATTGTGCCTCAATCATGGCCCTGGTGGCCTATATATTTTATTTTATGGCCTTTTCCCATTATGAAATATGAGTTCTTGAAGATTTTTCAGTTTGGCAAGGTCTCCCACATCCTTTTCTAGTCTCCTACTACCTTTTCCCACTATTTGGACACCTCTGAAACCCTCCAATTGCCCTTAGAGGATATCTTGTAGCAACATAGAGCTTGTTGTAGCAGACATAGAGAATTATGTAGCACATCGCCAAATCTATCCAACATGACCAAAATTTCACCTCATTCATAATCTTTTCCTCCTGCCTTTCTATAACATTTTTTCGGCATTGGACAAAAACTAGAAAGAGATTAGAGACCTCTTGGAAAGCCTCTTTTCATCACTATGGCTTCAGTTATATTTTGATGGTGAATTTATTATTGCCTTTTTTTCCTTCTTCTATTTTTTTGCATAGATGATTGCCTAATAGGCTTTGGAGTTCTCTGTTTTGATTTCGTCTCTCTTAGGCACCATTATTTTGGTTTTTAGTGCAATTTGTTCCTATATTCCTTCTTCCTCCTTGAGTTTTTCTTTCAGCTAATTTCCCTCTTCTCCATATTCCATTGCTTCTTCATTAGCTTCTTCTTCTCCTTATTCTTTGTTGTGGGATTTCTATGGTTAGATACACCACGCATAGCCTTCAATACACCTTTCGAAAGTTGGGAAGGAAACGATCTATTTCTTCTAGAAGATTTAGATATTCCTCTGTAATGAAGGTTTTTATGACAGAGGAAAAAAAAAACCTTTTTATATTTCCGAGAGGGAGGATGATTTCATGCCCATTCAAAAATAATTTCAGTTCCCCTTCTTATTATGTTCTATTCAAAGGAAACATCCATATTTCAATTTTTTTTATTTGTCAACATTTATCAAAAGTTTCCCATAGGTTGTAGTACTGAAAAAACGAAATTTTTTGTAGGATTCTTATTCGCATATGGCAACGATAAATACGTATTTACCCTTGGTTTTGGTGTTTTCCTTCGACTCCTAGGGTTTGGGAGTGAAATTCCTCAAATTGAGGGTCTCTTGCAGGAACTTTTGCCTTCTTGTAGCATTTATGCTTTTCATGTAGCACACAATTTTCCTTTTCTGTAGCAACCCTATTTCTCGAGTAGAAGCTTTGTTTCTCCTGTAGCGGCGTAAAATCCTCGTGTATCCAGTCAATGTTGGCTCTCCAGGTTTCTGGATTTCTCTATGAGGCTTCGGTTTCTTCCCATTAGCTTGGAGGGAGGTTATTCCTTAAATATGCTCCTTATTTTCCTCTAATTCTTCCTTTTTATCACAGTTCGATTGCTTAATTATGATTATATTTGTTGAGGGATGTTGAGGCCTCTGACCCATCATTAGCTTATAAAACATCACCTCTCATTCATTGACAGAAAATTTCTAACTATCATACGCTCAAGAGAAGAGGTGAAGAATATTGCATGTCTATACCTGTCAGATGGTTGTTGGAGAGGCATGCATAATGCTGTTGAGTTGCTAATAGATCCATGCTTCTTTGGAGGTGATAATTTCCTTTTTTTTCTTCTACATAGGTCTTCATAGCTTCATAATTCTTTGAATGATAAGGTTTTTGTGTGCAAGTTTCTTTCCAGTGCCTAATCTGCTACTAGTGGAGTGGATTAGTGATGAAAGTGGTTTTGGGGGACCTCTCTCAACCTTCCCTAAAGAATACAAGTCCTTTTGACCCCTTTCTATAATCACATTTCCTATTGTATCTTCTTCTCAGGCATCCTATAGTGCTCAAGGATCTTCCTGTAGCAATTACACTCTTACTATAGCAATATTTTTTTACCCATATCTCTCAAATAGTAGACTAGATTGACCTAAAATTTACCAAGCATGTTGACATAATTCTTATGCACCTCCCCTTAAAACATCTTAGCCAATGGATGCATAAATCTCGAGAAAAAATAAAAAAAGGTTGTAGTTGATGGAGGTCGATTTCTAGAAAAGTATGCATTGTAATTTTCTCAAATTTCCTAAGCATGTTACCATCATCCGCATGAATCTCCCCCTAAAACCACTGAGAAAATGGATGCACTATTTTCAAGATATGACAAAAATAAATTGTTTCCCTGTGTATTTTGGCTTCATGGAGAAAAAAAGAGCCTTCTTGTAGCATTTTACGACAACAAGGAAAATGAATTTGAAAATCCTTGGAATGATGGGTGGACGGTGGAAATATATGAGGGTGATGCATTGGGATGACCTTGGTCCTCTTGTAGCATCTGAGTAGAGGAGAAAGTTTGAATTTGATTTTTTTTCACTAGGCTTGTGATCAACTTTTATTTTGGTAGCTTAATGTTTTTGTTGCTTGCATAGGTTGAAGAGTGCCTACATTCATGAGAGAGAGATACATGGAGCAAACGTTTTTATTTTTATTTTCTTTTTTTCCTCTAGTCCTACTAGCCATATCAATGAGGTTTTGAACTAGTAGGTCTTCCTAGGCATGTGAAAGGCAGTTTACACCTAGGATCTTTTCTTTTTTCTATTTTTTCCATTTTTCTAACGCATTGAATACCTCATGGAGGTTTTCAGTCAATGAGCCGATATCAAGTGCCTCAAAGGAGGTTTTCACTTGAGATTTGCTTTTCCCCTTATTTTTGATTTTTAATTTCTTTTTCTATCCTACTCTACTTGAAAAAAATAAAATCATTTTCAAGTTTAGGAATACTTCCAATGCAGCCAAGTGCACATCAATAGGACATATAAACTGATGTGTAGGCTTGAAATATATGTTTTGACATGTACCTGAATTTTAGAGACCAAAGGATTTGATCGTGATGAGATCAAGAATTGTTGAAGAAGAGTGTGTGGCTGCAAATTACTGATTGTCTAGAACCATATTTCAATATAGTTTTGATGCCCCTATTCCACTTGTTGATTTGGATCATATTTGATGTCTTATTCTTCCATGAAATCCATATCTTCTTGATTTTGTTGATTATCCTCTTGAACACATAGAGGATCTGATGGTAAACATGAGGGAACTTTCTCAATCTCTGATTTTGGTGTATGCTCTTCATAGAGTGAAACCCATGATTCTTTGATTTTCTCATTTGAATCTTCTTTTTCTGAATGTTGTCCTTCAATGACATCAAGATAATCTATTTTTTGCAATACTCTTCCTGAGCTAAGATGAATACCATTTATATCAAGAGGAGATGTTTGGAAGTGTTGTGCCTCAACATTTTAAGCGGGTCCAGATGCTTCCTTTTGTGGGTTTGGAAATGGTAGTACATGTAGTTGAGTAGGAGTGGACATTTGATATGGATATGGTTGGGGTTGTGGTTTTGTTGGAGGTGGATGGTAGGGATAGAATGGACTTGGGTATGGAGGATATTGAAGAAATATTGAGGATATTGTGGATGGCTCCCGTAAGTTCCCTCCAAACCTTGTTGCGAAGATTGGGTTTGGTGTTGGGATGGCCAAGGTTGCCAAGGAAAGGGTGTGCTCCAATTAATTTGATATGGATGTGCACAAGCCTGAAATTGTGAATTAAGATCTTGTGTCACATCAAGTTGAATAGGTTTTCATGGTCCTTCTGGAGCTACATAACATGGTTTCATTGGTAATTGACTTGCTCCATTTTCCTCTTGGTAAAATTCCTTCAAGATTGGTAATGAGGGGAAATATTTAACATAATTTCATTCTGCATGGACAACACAGATATCAACATCTTCTCTTTTCTCATTTTGTATCCTTAACATTTCTACCTATTCACTTAGATTTCTAAGAATTTATGTTTTGAAGTTATCAATCAAATTTCTGAGTTTAGCTTGACTTACCGATCTTGATCAGGATTAAATTACTTTTTCCCTTCATCTTGATATTTGTTTTCATGTTTCACAAGTTTCTTCGAATGATAATTGGTATGCATCACCTCTACTCATGGGATCAAGGATATCAATCCACTCATCTCTAATTGCTCTAAGTAAGGGGGTTTTTAGTGTCTCAAATCCTAAATGATGCAATTTTCCCCTCTTAATATTATACATGGACCTCGCTATTAGATCCTCAAGGATATCATCTTCTATCTCATTCATTCTAAATATGTCTTCCTTAGGATCATGGCCTTTATATTTTTCTATAAATATCCTTTACATATCATTCCTTGATCTGATTGAATTAGGTTGTAAACTCATGACTCATATAAGATCTATATTCTTCAATGTTTTTGAAAATAATCTCAATTTTTGATTATTTAATAAGTAACCATAATATCTAAAAACAATATCAAATTCAAAGAGAAAGGTTTTTAGATCCTCAAACCTTAGACAATGAAAGTTTGGAGGAAAATGTGGACGGATGTTATTCATGTGCACACTAACATCAATATCTTGAACATGAAATCCAAGAGGATATTCCTCATTGTCATCATCTCCATCCATTTTTCCTACCTTCTCTATCACCTCTTCTTCTTCTACCTGTAAAAATTAATGGTAATGTGGCTCTTACTGCACCACGTGATGAAATGTGGGGGGGTGTCATCGGTGTTGGATACTTTTTTCAGTTTTATGATTGAATGAAAGAACTAATGCAATGAACTTTTATGCTTTTGAAATGAAATATGTGTAATGAAAATTTTTGTATTTTTGTATAAAGTAAAATAAATGAATCAACTAGGGAAGAAAACAATGCATACTTTGAAACCTCCCCAACAATGGTGCCAAAAAATGATGAGCCTCAGTATTACAACAAGAATGTTGCAACTCCCAAGGCTACAAACTTTAACTATTAAATCAGGTTTTATACAAACTTAATAGGTATAGGCACTTTATTTGCAGCATACAATGTGTCCTTCTTTTACTCTCATGATGTAATGGAGTGAATATAATGAGATCAAATCCTAAACTAATTGCAGAAATGGAAACCTTAACCTACTTCAAGAAAGAAAATACCATGAAGGAAAACCTATGCCAATTTCATAAAGTAAATATCATGAAATAAATATCAATCATTGCATTTAAAATATTTTGGATCTATTGACATATTTCATTGGATGTGGCAATCAAGAAAAGTATCATTGTATTATCCATTTCATAAATACTTCCATTAACCCAAATTGTTGAGATGTGTTGCAGGGGTAAAAGGAAAGTCCTAAGTGGTATATAGTCTTCTCTAATCATTTATTTGGAGAGTAGGAGTGATTATTCAACCATAAGGGATTTTTATTTTTATTTTGGGAAAATATGGACAAGTATGTACATGCTGGAAGAGTGCTACAGGAAGTTACACGTGTTGCTACATGAAGTTACAGATTTTCTACAAGAAGATATAATTCATTGAATGACAAAGAAAATCAAATCCAAATTGGATGGGACAACTTTTCTTATTGAATAAAGTTTGTTAGGTTTCCATTCCAAGTGGAATCACTCAAAAATACCCCTGTTAACAAAGGCTAAAAAATAACAGAAAATTACTAGTCGAAAATCTAGAAATTCGAGAACTAGTGAGCTAGTTAATATATCAAATGCCTAATCTAATTAAGTGAAAATAAAATGGGGTAAATTTTTTTATTAACTGGATTGACTTTTTGATCTAATTCAAGTGGAAACATCTCGATTTAATCTTTTTATAATGTTCTAAAAAATAGAATAAATTTACTACTATTTGCCACAAGGGACTTCCACAAATTTAGATTTATGAATAAGAAAACTAATCCAAGTAGCTCAATTATTACTATGACCCTCCAGAGCTATTACATGGATGAAATCATGATTTTGATACTACATAGGAACTTAATTTGACCATTTAACCCAATCCTATAACAAGAAATCATTAATACTAAATGCATAAATAGAAAGAAACAAGAACAAGAGATGCATCTGAATAAAAAATGAAATGAAGGAAAGTAACTTATAAAAATGGCTCTAAGTCTCTTGGGATGGCCAAGCCCAAATAAGCTTAGAGTCCTATGAAGGAGACCAATATTTAGAAGGTGGAAATGGTACCAATCTTCATTAGTTCCATCACTACAATTACATCCCTACAAGAAATGAAAGTGGAGCTACAAAAATACAAGTGTTCTCTACAAGAAGACTAATAAAAATCATCTCCTAGAGGAAAATTCGACTTGGTACTTGTAAAAAATAAATAGGAAGTATTTTCCATGAAAGAAGGAAGCTTTACCCTCCAAAATCCCTCAAATAGTGACTCTATTTCCGAATAGCAGGAATCCAAATTAAACGATAGGGAACACATTCCTAGATTTTCTTAGTCATTGGAGCTCCAGAATTTGTGCATGATTTCATGATATCTTGTTGATTTATTATTAAATATTGATCCTCCTATAGTAGGGATCAATTCCCTAAATTATCTCTTCGTCCAAATCATCATAATCTTCCCAATATTCTCACAATATTCCATTAAAATAAATAATATTAGGCACCAATATCCAATTATCCGTAAACCTTCCTAATGAAAATAATAAAGTTTAAAATACATTATCTAATTAAAAAAGATAGGTTTAATGTACTAAAGGATGGTAAGATGGCCCTTAATTTATGTCTAATTTGGAGAACCATTACTTCCATATATAGAGCGTGTTTAGAGTTCGATTGTGTCTTATTATGGCATATTATCGTTCCATGTGTCACATTCATCCCATTTTTCTCACATTTGGCCCTGATTTATTATGATCTGTCTTTGAAAATCCTTCGTCCGAATAACCAATTACCTCTCCAAAATCATATTGTTAGGTCAACCTTACATATTATTCTTTGAAAAGGGAATTCATCAGTCCAACAATCCCATTATTTCTCCATCGTCCCTGGTGTCATTAGATATCAGACAAATGATAGTGATCCTCAAGCCTTTCTTGAGGATTCCACATTTCCTGAAATTTGTCAGGCCCTCTTCTATCGACATTAATACATTTATTCCAAGAGAGTGGCCTAGAAAGGGGTACCTTGGTTCCAGCCTTAATCATTGTTCAATACCTCAGATAAAGAAAAAAGACTCATTATTTCCCTTTGACTTGGTTGGTTCCTGCATGGTTGAATCGAACCCATTATTGTACAATCGAGAATTGTAGAATTGATGACCCAGTGATCCAGTAAAATTCCCCGACATTTTATGGGTGTGAGTGCGATGTTCTAGACATCATGAGGGGTTGGCCCTTCAGGTAGCCCCCAATGTGCCTGGATGATAGTACATCATTATCCAACATTAGATGCAGTTTCATTGATTTGACTCACTCAATTTCGCTTGATTGCATAGCCCACAACATACACTTTTATTTCAAACAATCCACTCAAATCATCAGAGCCCTTTCCTATTCAACAGGGTTTCTTTGGTTGTGCTCTCCCCTGACATCATCTTGGGGGGAATTATGTCCTATGTTCTCAGATCAACAAATGTTATTGTATAAGTCCTTACCTCTGTCTTCCAGGCACTTATGTATATGGTACTCATTATATCATTTTGTCACTTTCTGGCCCATTGATGCCAGATTATCACATATCATTTACTATGTTTCTGATTCCCACATTGCTAGGCTCATCATTATTATTTATACTTAGTTATCTCAGCAAGTATGGGTATGCTTGCCCTGCCTCATTTAGAACATGTACTTACCAATAACATGAGACTTTTAACCAATAAATTGGCCTTGCCCCCTCCATTTCTAGTCCTTCTTGTTGCTTCAATTATCTCTCTCTCTTTATGACTCCCTTCCGTGTCTCATGAAAATGAACCTACAACGTATTCCGTTCATACAATGTGCTCCTGACACTCTTACGTTGGCGGGAAATCTGTTATCACCCAAAAAATAATCACCTAGTCATATCTTACTAGGTTGATCGAAATACACCATGTAGGATGGTTTTTTACACATTAAAACCCACCTTAACCATAGGAAATAATTTAGTGAAACATTTTTCTAAATTATTTCTCAATAAAATCCAAAAACAAACCATGAGAATAATTAAATAAATCATTATTTATTCATCATTCTCTCGAAATAATTATTAAATCATGATTTAATGATTATTTCTAACCATTTTTAATGTAACCATGGAGGAATAATTAAACGAATCATTATTTATTTCTTATTCCCTCATTTCTCTCATGAAATAATTGTTAAATCATTATTTAGTAATTATTTGTAATTCATATTTGACTTCATCCTCATAAAGTAATTAATATATCAACTTTTATCTGTTAATTACTTTAACAGTTTCCTAAATAAAATTATTTGACCACTTTGAATATCTTTTACCTCTAAAAACATATAATAAAATATTCACAATAGCTAGATCTTTTATTTTGTTTTGTAATCTTTGTAGTACCTTTCTTTTCTATTAATCATATATAAGGCAGGTAACAAAAATATGTCGAGTAGCCTCAACATTCCCGATGGAAACGAGGTCTATTGGCCACTAATCAACATCATGTGCCATCGAAAACTTAAATAATTTGAGCATGTCCATCCATCCTAAATAAGTTACTATCTCTACTATATGTTTAAACATATTATTGTTAATGTAAATTTTATCTGACCATATCATAGTGACAAAACTACAAAAAAAATTCATTGCTTCATAACTTCTTAGGATTCAATCATCTAACGATTCTATGGGAGCCGGGTCCTGAGCACTCGACCTTGGTATTTCGTTCTACAACAAGATTTGAGTTTTTTTTTCCTTGTGGCCTAAGTGGACATTCTGGTGGTATTATTGCACATGTACTTCTTGGATCATCCTTTGAGTATATTTTAAGCTAGTCCCCTCTTGCCATGTTTGCGATGGATCCTCCAAATTCCTCATTGTTGTCATTTATTTTTCCAATAAGTTCTTTGTGACCCAGTAGAGATGGACTATATGTTTCAAGAGACTCTCCCTACCTTGAGTGTGCCTCGAGTCTCAAAGAAGGGGTTCCCAATCATCTATTGGAAGTGGCTTTACCACAGCCTTGGCATTCAATTCCACCTCCCATGATGAAACTACGGACTTCAGTTATGCTGAAGTTCCCCCACTGTAGGCATGCATGAGGTTTTTCATATTTTCATCCCATATTTTCCTAACCCTCTTCCTCTCGATCTTTCTCGTCAAGGCCATCAGTGTTTTTCTTTTGTTATCTTTCTATTTACAGTTGCAGAAGCACCGTATTTTCCCCAGTCCCACTTCTGCCTTCACTATGTTACCTTCTATCAGAGTTTCCTTCAACCACTTGGACTCCAAAACTCTTACATTGTTCCCAAGCAGAAGTGTTAGAGTCAGAGGGAGAAGAAGATTACACATACCTGTAAGAGTAGTGTAAGAAGAAAATTTAAAACCAAACCAAATTATCTTTATTTCCATCCAGTCATTACCTATAGAGCACAGTTAATGAGTCACATTTCCTTATTTGAGGAGTAAGACCCAAATTTCCCCCCAACCCGTTCATTAGTTTCCTTCATCCTCTATATGCCCAAACTTAGGTGAATTCCCTCCCTCTAGCTCATAATTCTCCCCCCTATCTAGTCAACCCTCTCTCTTCCTAGATTAAACCATGCCATGACCAACTTGATAGACTCACAGGTGTTGGGACACTCAGGTATTGTGATGGAAGTGGTAGACCAGACCCTAACTCAATTGACAGACCCATTGGTGTTTGGTGCCCATCACTCACCATTCATGCCCCTCTGAACCTTAAAATTGTCATAAAAATCGACCTTGACGGGATTGGCAAACACATTGGTAAAGGGCGTGCCGACGTTTGATTGCATTCACTCCTTCTGACTTTCCATTTTACCCCCAGCTCTACCAGGCCTCTAGCTCAAAGAATTTAACCACACCGTTGTAGAATTAATAGCCGCTCGGGGGTTAGGGTCCCTCGAATCCCATTTCCTGCCCCACTAAGCCAAAGGTTTGCCTAGAAGTCAAACAATATATAATTAGTTAGACCCCTAGTTTTATGGGCCATGACTCGCCATTCATAGCCCTCCAGACCAGAATATTACCCGAAGAACAGACAATAATGGACTAAACAAACATATAGGCAGTTGGAACCTCGGACTCCCCATTCTTTTGACTCAAGCCCAAAATTTTTTTGGGCAATAGCAGGCTCTCATGACTTCCTCATTGTCGTCTATGTCCTAGACACCTGGGTTTGACAAATGCAGGAGAAAAACTTGCAACCTGAGTGCCAAGAGTAGACCCAAACCCTCCATGCATGCCCCTTTTGGCCAATAAATTTCCATATAACAATGAAATTATAATTTCGGACATCAACAACAGTGAACTAAACCAAATCCCACCAAAAGCATGTAGAACCATCACCAATCGTTTCCAAACCAACCTCCTTTCTTGCACCATAGGCTCCATATATTGAACAAGGAGAGCCTAAAATATGTACCAGTGTCCCTATCTAATTGAAGAAATGGTGGCTTCTTCCTGTTGGTGGTGACGATCTCTCCTTCCATAGGGAAATTCCACCACCATGCTACCGTTCTTGTCTCCCATGGGAAAGCTCCCCCATAGATCATGCATGAAAACTATGGTGACCCTTTCCAACTTTCTCACTTGTATAAATCCTTTCTTTATCGTTTTCCTTCCTAGGGCAGCTACCACTTGTTTCCATCCTCTCCAGGTTCTTAATATTGTGTGTGTGGGGGGTTTTTGAGTGAGCGATCCACTTTCCTTTTCCTCTATCCTCTTACACATGTCAATGATCCACCTAGGGATATCTTATCCTGTTGCAACCCAATAGAGGTCCCTGAATTTCGTTGTTTTCCTTTTGCAAAATCTCCCTCAGAGCCTCCATGCTTTCTGCCTTGTTTCTCCCATTCTTGGAGATGAACAAATTCTTGCCCCGGTTACTACATCCCTAGTTTTCCAAGAAATCGGCTACAACATTCCCTGAGTGATGTAAGTGTGTTGGGGTGACGTATGCTATATCATGGATGAGATCTCATATTTCCTAAACTAACCTTGTTGTTCTCCAACTCTTTCTTATTTTTTCCCAGTGTGTACCTTGTTGTATTTTTTTAAAAATATCTATCACCAGGGTGGAGTCTCCTACCACCACCAGTTTATGTATTCTTTCCCTTCTTTCAATTACCAATCCATGTCTGATTACATTGAACTCTTCCTTGTTATTTCTCACAATTCCACAGTTTGGTGCGAACAATAGGACTACTCAACGCTGGTGACCTTTGAATATACCTCCAAATCCAGCTTCACTAATATTCCTTTTGGATGCTCCGTTGAAGTTTGATTTTATGAATTCCTGAGGAGCGCATGTGAAGTGTGAGGGGGATTGAATAGGTGAGGTTTTGAATTTGCATTAATTGGGCATTAGTATTTGCAGAGAGAAGTTGAGCATTGCCAAGATTCAATCTTCTTAAGACGGTGGTTCCCAATCCTCTAGATACCATTTCTCTACCAGAATGGTTTCACAAACTTTTTGGTTAATGGTCTTCCAGAACTCCACTACAATATTCTTATCATCTTTGAATACCCTCTGGTTCCTTTCTTTCCACATCGCCCAAAGGAGAAATCCTATAGAAATTTCCTAGGCTCAATTGAGAATGGGGCTCTTATATATTATCTTTCTCCAATTTTCCATTCTTCCCTTAATACTTGAGCGATCTCAATCTGAATGGACAAAGAAGGTTTTATGATTCTTCCCTAGTTGGTTGCTAAAGGGACATGATTTTAGGAGGTGATCCATCATTTCCATTTGTGCCTCGCACATACTCCACATTGAAGGTCCTTGAACACCTCGTTTTTGTAATTGTTCCCACATATGAACTCGACCATGCTGAACCAAGCAGAGGAAGAAGGATACTTTTTTCCATAGTTATCCCTTCCATATTCTTCCCTAGATGGGTAGACAATCGTCTTGTTAGTGTTATACATTCAGTTGATATCCCTCCCATTCTGTAAACATGTCTTTGTTCTTGTATCCCCATCTGATGATATATGTGACTTCAAAGATCGTTAGTCCTCTCGAATCAACCTCCTTATCATATGCTATCGATTGGGGGGAGTTTGGTGCATTGGGCCAATGTTGTCTCCTTTTCCATTCTCTGTAGGTGGATATGGAATCTTCATCGCTAAATTTATTCATAGTCAGGTTTGCTGGTCAGTTTTTGAATAGGAATATCTGTGCAAGGTCCTCTTGATTGAAGAGTTTTTCCCTCTGTTTCCATGCATCCTACCAGAGCCTTTCGTTGTATCCCCCCTTGATCTCTTAGAAACTGTGGTTCCTTACCAAATATTGGTTTTTTGCTGCTAGGTTACATATTATTGATCCCTTTGTTATTTCCTATGTTCTCAATCTCGCTTCCATAGATGTTGGCATTCTGTATTTCCTTTCCCAAATTAACTTTTGTAGGTAATTTCCTCCCTGGCTCATTCTCCCTCATAGCTTTTCTCCCATGACCTAGTTTAGAGTACAGGGATCCCTAAGACCTAGACCCCCTGCTAATCTAGGCTTGATTAACCAATTCCAAGAAAGCAGGGCCCATTTATTGGGTTTTTCCCCCTTGCCATAGGAATTTTCTGAAGGTATTTGTCATTTCAGTGTATGTTTTTTTGGGCGTGGCTACACTTGAGAGATGGTAGATGGGGATCGATTGTTGCACTGCTTTCATAAGGATAACTCTTCTCACCATATTGAGGGCTCGAAAGGTCTAGTTCTAAAGGCGGCCTCGAATTTAGCTAACGAGATCCTTCCAATTTGACACTCTGAGGGAGTTGAAGCTAAGGGGGATGCCCAAATATTTTGAGGGAAGGGTGCCTATCCTAAAGCCCATAATTCTAGCTAGGAAATATTGTGAGGGGACATTAGTATTGAAGAAAAAATATATCACTTATCTTTATTAATGTGAGTTCCAAAGGCATTCATGGAGTCATGAATGATAAACAAGAGAGACCTTGCCTCTCTGAGAGTACCTTAGCAGAAAATCATGATTGGTGAGAGCCAGTATTGCAGCAAGAAGGCTACAACTCCCGGGCTACCAACTTTACTTTTATCAACTTGGTAGTTCGTAACAAACTTGGAAGCGTTGGTGATATATGCACAAGTACTAGTTCTCACTGCAGGTTATCACTTGGTTAGCCAGTGCGAGATCACTAGGAGATCAAGCCAACTTCTATAGATTTCAAAAGAAGTTCTATGTGTGATGAAAGGAAAGAAATATTACTCTACAAATGCTATTCTAACTGCAGAAAGGAGAAAGGCTGGAATGTAAAGAAAAAACTAGTAAACCTTAATTAACAAGCTAATTCTACTTTTGTCAAAAACACTATGAAAACCATGAAAGAAATGCCATTACCTACTCAAGGAAGTAAACAACATCTAACCATGCTATTTCTGGAATTAAATAAGCAAAAAACATATTTTTTTATTTTTATGTGTTTTTATGTGAATTTGACATGCATCTAATTTATTGTGTCTGAGTGTGACAGTGAACAGGTGGCATTAGAGGGAGGTTTCAGAGCTTGGGAGGATGTAGGATGGTGTGGATGGGTCCTATGAGGTCTTAAATGGCCTTCTGGAGGCTTTTCCCACACTCGGCCTTCAAAAGAAAACCAACGGCAAAAACTACAGGACGACACAGGGAAACTACAGGAGGAAAACATGGAAAATACAAGAGGCCTACAAGAGGAGGCCGAGAGCAATTTTAGTTGTTTTGAGGATGTGAGAGTGTGTGGAAGAGGTGGATGAAGGTTTCAATGAGGTGTTAGGGTGCCTAAGGTCTACCATGAATCACCAGGAGAGAGAAGGATGATTGGGTTTGCTCAAGGAGAGAGGAAGAAGTTCAATGAAAAATGAAGAAAACTAGGGCAGAATTGAGGTGAGGTTTTGGAGACCTATAGGTCATGGATCAGATAGAGGGTGTAATTGCTGGTAAGCTGGCCTATTGCTGGAAGAGATATTATGCATAGAAACTAATAGTCAACCAAGAAAATCAAGCAACCAATGAAATAAGTGCATCCTAGGAAACACAGAGTTTTGCATTAAAATGGTCTAAACTATGATGTATAGAAGGAAATGTTGGGAAATGTTGTAAGAAAGGAAAGAATGCAAAAGGACTATTTCAAATCAAGAAGTGAACATGATAAAGAAGATCTAAAGCAAACCAAAACTAGACTATCAACCTACTAGAGAGCTACAAACACTAGAAGTCCTAGGAATGAGGAAAATTTGTGTTTTTGGGGCAGCAAGAGAGTCTTTGCCTCAACTCATGGTCCCGGAGCAAGGAAGAGAGGCCAAGGCACTATTTCTAGCCTTTTGAATCTCCTTTGATCACTACTTAACCTACTACAGAAAGCAAAAATGGAAGCAATCTACTAAATCATCAAAAGCAACATGTTCTTAACCATAAGAGAAATACATCTAACAGCAAACTAATCTACAAACTGAAGTAAAGCATACAAATACAAGTAAAGAGAAACTTAGATGCTTGGATTAGGCCCTAACCCAAGAGCTTCAGCCCTTTGAGGTAACTCAGTGCTAGCTCAAAAAGGATTCCATCTTCATTATCAAAAAATAGCAAGATTACATAAAACTGTCATAAAATTGTAAGCTCGAAATTTGAGCAGAGTTTACACAAGAAAAAACATTGACCCTAGTGAGGCCCTAGCCCTCTCTACTTATACATCTAAATCTACCAACGACTTCCTTAAAATCAGGGAGTCTTGGCTCCCAAAACTCGAGATAACTATCAATCATATTCCACTTGCTCAACTGCCGTCTAGTGCACGATTTGGCTACTTGTACTCCGATCTGAATGAAGGGGAATTCCAAGTGAGTAGCAATCAATGAGGGGGATTCCCTCCTATAAGTCCTCTCCTCTATCTACTTCGAGTTATTGCTATAGTTTAACCGATAGATCCTTGAATTTTACCTCGAAATCCATCAATAATCTGCATTAAAAACATGTTAGACCACATGGCATAATAACTAACTCAACTCACCTTATAAGCATAAATATAATCAGAAAATCATACAATAAGCTAAGAGAATGATTGATTTGACTAGGTTAGGAGGTAAAATGAGCCCATGTAATTACCCATTTATGAGGCTCATCAATGATGTCATCAACAAACTGTTGATCTATTAAGGGGAGATCATTCTCCCACATGTGAAATCATATAATTACCCTTCTGGACCCTTCATGTTAAAATATCGCCCCAAGCCTTCAGCTGCTAAGATAAAAAAGAAAATAAAAATTAGGTCACCTTGCCTAAGCCACGGAGTGGCATTGAAGGTCTGAGTGGGGGCTCCATTGAGGAGGATAAATAAAACTGGGTTGGATATAAGGGAGGAAATCCAGTGGATCGAGCAAGAGTCAAAGCGAAAGGCTTGTAGAATACACAAAAGGTAGCTCCCGCTCAGGCGATCATAGAATCTAGATAGGTCCAACTTAATCATCATACCTTTTGATTTGAGGCTTTTGAGGCAGTGAATGGATTCATGAGTTGTTACTATATCGTTCAATATTTGGAGGCCCTTGACAAAGCCAATCTTATCTGGGGAGACTAGAGTCAAGAGGATTGGTTTAATCCAATTTACCATAATAGTTGAGAGGATTTTGTATATGAAGTCGAATAAACCTGTAGGCCTGAATCCCTAAGGCTCTTTAGAGTGATCGGATTTAGGAATTAAAGTTATGAATGTAGAGTTGAGGGTTGGATGTACCTTTCTTGTCCTTGTGGATTCTTCTTCCACCTCTAGGATGTCATTACCCAAAAATGGCCAAGTTTCTTGAAAGAAATATGTTGTGAATCCATCTAGTCCCAATGCTTTTTCTTTTCCAGTCCTTTGACCAACTCCTCCACCTATTCCAATGTGATAGCTCTCATGACTGTCAGGTTCTAATCTCATCTAACTAGTTGCAGTATATGCCCGGTTATTATGTCAATAGCTTCTGATCTATCAGGCAACGGTTTTGACAAGATAATTTGGAAGTGGTCAACCAGTAGATCTTCCATATCTTCATACTGCACCAATTGGTTTCCTCCTGGGTCTATCAATGAGAATATTCAATTATATTTTCTATGTTGTATCATGGCTTTATGGAAGAAGCGGGTGTTTCTTTCTCCCTCTAGGAGCCATTGAACCCTCAATTTTTGCTTCCATAAAATATCTTCTTGTTTCCTCCTTTCCTCAATCCTAGTCAAAAGCATGGCTTCTTCCTCTACTAAGGAGCTCGAGCGACCATTCATGATCATCTCTTGTTGGACTTGTTGCATATGTGCCTATAGTTGTCCCTGGTCGTGTTGGATGTTGCCCAATTCTTCTTTGTTCCATTTCTTGATCTTTCACTTGAGCTCTTTCAGACATAGCTGGAATGTATACGTAATTTTTCTCCCCTATTCAGCACTCTATGTCCACTAGTCCTTCACATTGTCAAGGAAGGAGGGATCGCGCAACCAAAATTATTCAAATTGAAAAGGTTGATTTTGTTTCCCCTATTTCAGGTCTACTTCCAGCCGAATAGGCCAATGGTTGGAACCCAGGCATGGTAGAATCGATACTTCATAGTAAACATCTATGTTAATCAAATCTTTGGTTTCTAAGAACCAATCCAACATTAAGGCCACCTAATGAAATCCTCCCCTTCTATTATTCCAGGTGTGTCTTCCATTAATGGTTGGGATGTTGACCAACTACAAGTCCACTTGCATGTCCCTCATTAGTTCCATTTTCTATTCTTCTCTTCTTATCCCTCATTTTATCTCTGCAAGTGACATTACTAGGTTGAAGTCTCCCCCTATAAACCATAATTTTTCTATACGCACTTGACTCAGTTTCCTTATACTTTGAAGGATTCCTTCCTTCTCCCCTAGAGTGTCAAGGCCATATACCACTGAAATAAGAACCCATTCCCTGGTTCCAATATTGCATAAACGCCCTGACCAAATGTGTGGCATACCCATCCAATAGTCTACCATTACCTCCACGGGATTCCACAGTATAGTGATTCCTCCTGCACTTCCTTTTGTATCTAGTGATACTGCTTCATATTTTGGTTTGATTCTTCTAAGTATATCCTCTATTTTCTCCCCTGATACCTTAGCTTCCTGGAGAAGCACTATCTGTGGCTTCTCCTTTTTCAGTCAGTCTTGTATCTCTACTTGCCTCGGCTATTGAGGCCCCTCACATTCCATGAGATAACTATCATTGGGAACATTTGTGGAGTTGTTGGAATACTTCTCAAAGAAGTATTACCCTTCCCGTATTAATGCAAATATCTCCCATTATTTGTATTGATTCCTACAAGTTTCTCCATCCCCTTTTCTCCCCCACTTTACCTAGGATATGCAACTCCTATGAGATGTCTAGTTGCATGCCTAATTTCTCCTCCAAATCTCCCTGTCTCTCCCCTTGGTTAGCCATATATTGCTTGCATGTTTCTTTGTATAGTTCCTTTTATCTTCTAGGACAAATCTTCAATCTAGGTGCCTCCATTCATTTAGGACTATATTCAGAACCACTTCCTCTGTGCTCAACTCCTCCTTGGTGGCATCGACCTTCATTGCAGTAAGATCTATTGGTTTCGGTTCCTCTTTCTCTGTCAATTCTATTTGGGCTTTCCTCTTTGGTGTGGTCATAGATTTGGTCGGTTTTCTTCCCCTATCTAGGTCCACATTCTCTGGTAGTTCAATCTCTTTGGAGGTTTCCCCTTCCCCTTGCAACACCTCATATTTGTTGTTATTTGCCCTTTACATTTGGTTATTGGATCCTAGGTTCTTTTGCATCCTCATGTTCTTCTTTTTTTGCATAATATCTTTGAACCCCTCATTTGTTTCTTGTGTGGGTTTCTTTTCCTGCACCATCTTTAGGTCTTCCAAGTCATACTAGTTCAATGGAAATGCTTTGTACAGGTGGCCATACCCATGACACCGACAACAAGGAAATGGTATGTGCTCATAATCTAGGGATTGTTTCCATATCTCTTACTCGTACTCTAGTTCCACTAATTTAGGGATGGTCTCCAAGATATCCATATAGTAACAAATGTAGGCATAGGAGATGTATCTTCCGCTACAAGTAGATTTTGCTATTTTAAAAACTATTCCAATTGAGCTGCCAATACCTTCCATTATTTTCAGTACCAAAAATCCATTGGAAGACCGAAGAGGCGAACCCAAACAAGAGCCACCAGAAGTTGCTTCTTGTCTAGCTTATAACATTCCTTTTGGTATCTGATGAAGAGGCCTGCATTGTGGTAGAAATATGGGCCATTTTCAAAAACCATTTCCTTATCTTGAACATTCGAGAAGATTACAGTAAAGAATCCTTTGGCCCCTAGTTTTAGTTCTATATGACCTTTTGGCCACCATTTTTGTTGTATTCATTTTATCAGATCCTTCTACGTCGGCCAGATTCCAACAAATTTACATTTCATTGCATGGTCTTTCGTGTAGCTGTGATATTACTCCAATTTATTCATTGGGATTAAAAAATGAGGCTTCTTTATTGCAAAAATTGTTTAGAATTATAGTTTACACTTTAAAGTGAAATTCTCAATTAGAAATTAAATCTTTATCAATTGAAATTAAGCAAGAGAAAACCTTTGTAGTTTTCATCAAAATAAAGTTTTATACTTATAAGTGTGGGTTGACAAGTAAAAACTCCATAATATCTAAATAAGTACAAATAATCCACTCACACTCTCATTTTTCTCTATTCTCTACAAGGTTTTGGTGGGTTAATGATAAAGTGTGTGTATTATTACTTTTTGTACATTAGTCTCATATGCATTTTATCGTTCTCGAGTTCTAGTCTCTATCATCACCCATTTTCAATAAGGTGTTGTATCCATTCTCAATGGCTTTTTCTTGTTAGTTTAGTCACTCTTTCATAGATATTTCGTTTGGGGTTACAATTTTTTATGGTTTTGGAGTATTTTACTCTTCACACTCTGATTGATATTTTTCCCATTTTTAACCTTAGATAAATTATTCAACATCGAATTCTGAAGCATGAGAATCGGTGTTCTACCATAGGCACATTAATGCATATTCTATTTTTTTCTCTATTTTATGCATACGGTTTGCACATTTTAATGTTTCCATTTTGTTTTATATGCTTGTATGTATGAGGAGATCAAGGGACATTTGAATTTTGATAGGATGAATTTGAACAATTTCAAATCTTCTGAAGAGGCTTAACGCATATAAATTTCTTTATTTATCTCACTTCCATCTCCTTTTCCTAGCAGAATTTTTATTTATGTAGATATATACATACAATTAAGTGTTATCACCTCA
Organism: Pinus tabuliformis; assembly: GCA_031772625.1. Classification (NCBI taxonomy): domain Eukaryota; kingdom Viridiplantae; phylum Streptophyta; class Pinopsida; order Pinales; family Pinaceae; genus Pinus; species Pinus tabuliformis. The sequence goes on from CM062805.1 coordinate 271,729,674, forward strand.
TTAGATATTGATTCATCGTCTACTCCCTTTATTTGAGCATTGAAGTAAATCAATCTTTGAGAATTCAAGTAAATCAAGAGTAAACCATTAATGCTAACTATTTCTCATTTACATTTGGATTGAAAAAAAAAAGACAATGATTTCATTTATATTCTTCACTTTCTATTTCATCATTTTAGGTTAATTAAGTTAGAAAGGAATAGAGGAAGAAAAAACCAACTTTGATTACTTTTTTCCACTTGTCATACTTAGTGCTTAGCTTACTCACACATAGAGAATTGATAAAGGTGATAACTTGTGCCTTTTTTGTAACATAGATAGCTAATTAATAAGATTAAATACTAATCTAATTAGTAAGATTTTTTCTTATTTCCTTCCCTTGTTTCTCTAATTTTGATAAAAAATTAGGTGGTGGATCCATTATGTTAATTCTAGTTGTTGAATATTTACAAGTGATATTTTAATAGTGACTTAACTTGTTCAATAGGAATTATCCTTTACCTATATTACCTCATTTACCGAAACCCATATACATTTTCAAGGTCAATATAACTACTAAATACAAAACATATGCTAATTTTCTTATATGCTTTATAATCAACTTTAAATGATAATATTGCCACTCTAGAGTATATCTCAATGTATTCTTGATAATCAAATTTTCATATTAATATTTCTAGCTTAGAGTATATCTCAAGATGAGGTTCGCTATAGCACTCAATAGCAATTTTGTTATTCTCCTCCACTTATTGTGACAAAAATTGATACATAAAAAAAAGGAGGGAGGAAAAAGGCTAAAGTTAATACTATAGCAGCATTAAACATTTATGTTTCCTAATAAAATTCAACATTTATGTTTCCTAATAAAATTCTATGGATCCTTTTTTTTTTCTTTCTAAAAAGAACCTTAACTCCAATATGATGCTAACAATGGTTTTGATCGCCTTGTAAATGAGGGATCTCTTTTTATCCCAAGATGGTAATTTAGAAAATGTTGAACAATGAAGATCAAACTCTTCTTCCTTTTGCAGGCACATCAATTAACATTTTATAATTTTAGCATCATGTTCACACCCATAAAGCTTTCATAATAATATCTTAATTTTAGTATAAAGCTTTCATAATAATATCTTAATTTTAGTATAAATATATATTTCACTAAAACTTAAATTTCATCTAAACACATCATTTAACAATTTATAATTTTAGCATCATGTTCACACCTATAAAGCTTTGAGAATGATATCTTAACTTTTATTATATATGTATTTGGATAAAACTTACATTCCATATATTTAATTGTGATTCTATAAACACTAAGTGTTCAATTCAAAATTTTCATATCGTTTTAGTTTTTTATTTTTTAATGTTATACTTTCCATTGAATTTTAAATAAACAATTAACCATCTCAACATTATAGAATAATGTCGGTTTAAATTTGTTAAAACATGTTCTTATGTCAGTGCAAATGCATACATATTTAACCAAAAAAAATATAAATAGTTTTCCATATTTTATGGATGATACTATGTGCAAAGTAGACATAGTTTAGAATTTTTTATTATACAAAAACATCTCTCAAATACACTTTATACATACATTTTATTATTGGTATTGAATGAAACATACTAGCTATAAGTATAAACCCGTAACCACTTAACCTAATAAAAATATGAATAAACTTCTTCACATTTCACATACCATCCTTAGACTACAAAATCCATTACTCTTAAATATAGAGCATAAACACTCCAAAAACATCAAATAACATAAACAATAAACCATCCTCGAACTACTTCAAAATCCATTACTATTAAATACAAAGCTTAAAGACTACAAAAACATCAAATAAGATCAAGAATAATGATAATAAAACCTAAACATTTAATTACCATCCTTAGACTACAAAATCCATTACTCTTAAATATAGAACATAAACACTCCAAAAACATCAAATAACATAAACAATAAACCATCCTTGAACTACTTCAAAATCCATTACTATTAAATACAAAGCTTAAAGACTACAAAAACATCAAATAAGATGAAGAATAATGATAATAAAACCTAAACATTTAATTAGATAAAAATATTGATATATTGGTAATAATGATAATAAACCCTAAACATTTAATTCAATAAAAATATTGATATATATACCAATATTGCATAGCTTTAAAATCATCTTCAAAATAAACTTTAATGCAATTTTTTAACATTTAAACATGGTTTAATTTTTCCTCTCCAATTAACTCAGATTAACAACACCATTCGAATGTGGTAATTTCTTTATTACCCATATCTCCATATCGACAATGATTTGAACTCATCATTATTTAGATTCCATATACCATATCAGATTAACGACTCTACAACACAGCTTAACTGAGTTCAATTAATACTTACATATAACCCATATTTAACCCTATTATCTCGAAGAAATGAAATCAAATCCTGTGTTCCATGTTACAGTCTTACAGATAAAACTAGCCACCTCGATTAAATATTGCCTAAGGAGGGTAGGATTATTTGGGACAAATGAAAGGGCAAGCAGAAGAAAATAATACCATCAACATCTGCAATAAACAAATCGCACTGAAAGTTAAGACTATAGAGAGGCATCCAGATTCCAGACCTTCCAATTTCAAGGTTGCTACTCCGGAGACGCTCATAGTCGCGTGCAATAAACATAACACACTGAGAGCTAACTAAGACTATAGAGAGGCATCCAGATCTTCCATTTGAACGTTGCTACTCCGGAGACGCTCATAGTCGGCAAGGTAACCTTCTAGGTGATCCGACAATGAGGATTTGTCTATGACTTCACGGTGGTAAGATTTGCACACAAAGTAAAACACGCTCTGTGTCAACAGCCCCATCAAGTTAATAAAACACAGCAACCCAACAAGGACTGTCCAACACACGGCCCTCCCAGCACTGCCCACGCCATGGCGGCCACCGTAAAGGACAACATACGCGAAAAACCATCCAATAATTCCGGCAAATATGAGGTAAAGAATGTCTAGCAACAAGGATGTGATCAGCTTTCCTTTGATGAGATCCCCGCTCTTCTGCACGGCTCCTAGGCCGTATTTGTCCTCCAACACAGATATCACGCAGGCGAGGTGCCAGAACATGCTGTGCCACACATACCCAAAAACAAAGAGGGTCGTTATAACACACACGCCAAATTTAAGGACCGCCAAATTCCAATTGAACAATACCACTGTGCATACGAATTGGAAGCAGGCTAATGCGCATAGCGCGGAATGGAGAAACACAATTATGAAAAACCAGAGAAAAGTCCGCATGAGACGTTTCCAAACCCTGAGAACGACGCTCATAACCCTCGCGTAGGAAATTTCCTTTGACGCGTAGACAGAAGCCACGGTATACACCACTGCCGCCGTTGACAGCAACGAAAAGGCCAAAAGGAATACTGTATAGGCCGCTAGAAAAATGAGGAGCTCTGCCGGTTCCAAGGTCAATTCCTTAGTGATCCTCTCGCCGGCACGTCTGCTGGTCTCCATCAGATAGGGCATCGCATTCCAATGAAAGATCACATAATGGACGAGCAATTGGCCCCCGAGAATTGCAAAACTGAGGGGGAGAACAAGACTGAGGGTGAGACTCCCCAGCAATTTACCACAGGAGCGAAGGATCTTGAACGCCTCTCCAGCGATTCCCACGATGCCGAGGAACTGGAGATCCGCTGGTTCTCTGTCCATTGCTTTGCTCTGCTCTGGACGCCAATAATAGATATACTTTCTTCTTTCTCTGCAAAAATCTTGGTGCCCAACAATAAATATTGTCTGCCTGGCCCCGTGCGTATAGATAGATGGAATGGAAATGTTAAAGCGTGAGAAGATCCAGCTCAGGCTCCTTCCTGTACGCAAAAGATTGGGACCAAATGCGCTCGATCCTTCCTATGTGCGGCTGATTCTTGATTATGTTCATTGCCCAGAGACTTAGGGTTTTTTTATATTGAAATCAGTCACAGGGTGTGTTTAACTATGCCATTGCGCAAGGACTGGAACTTAGGAAACTAGAAGAGAGCTGGATTTAGAGAGCTAGTGTGCATGAGAATTTTTATTGTTGGGCGGGCAGTTAAAGGCTATTTTTGTGTCTGTTAGGCGGTTATCACATGTAGATTACAGTCATTTCACAGCAGGAAGGTTTTTCCATGACAAGTCTACACTTTCAAGAGTTTGGAGATTTAGATCACAGGGAAAGTTGACTAAGGTTTATGGGTCATCACAGTCACTTCACAGCAGTAAGGGCTTGCATCAGGAGAACGTCAATACTTTGAAGAGTTTGGAGATTTCTGTTATTCTGGCCACTTCTATTTAATTACAATAACTTTGTTGTTTTTTTTAAACCTGATTAGAGTAGGGTGGAACTACTTTTGCATTTACGGTTTATGATATAAGTAATATTTTGAAGAATGTATAATTAATTTTTTATTATATTGTTTTTAATAATAATTAATGTTAATTCATCTTAATTATAAAATGCGGGAAGGATATATATATATATATATATATATATATATATGGGGCAGCGCACGACGACCTAATGGAGGTGCTCTGCAGATATCAATCAGTCTGGGGAGAGCTAGCTGGTAAGACTGGCCATTCACAGGTGCGTTAGCCTCGCATGCAAATCGACACCTGTTGCTGTCGCTCCTCATCCATCTTGCAGCTAAATCTTACCTTATGACTGCCTAATACTTCATCGCTTCAATATCTTCCCTATGATTTAGCCGTCCTAACACAGTTGACCCATGATGCATCACTAGCTGCCACCTGAAATTATCTCACATACTACCTGTCACTCTACGATTATGGCTTTCGTGTGCATAACTCTTTCATGACTGTGTTGAGTTATTTTCCTTGCTGTTTTTCTTCTGTATTGCACCTCAAATTTGGACCGTCGGCACTTCCATGTATGATTATCTGTCCTTCAATATGCTTACTATATATTTCGTTTTCGGGATTTAGATAAATGGGGTAGGTTCTGCATTCTGGGTTTAGATATATGGGAGTGTGCAACGAATTATATAGTTTTTCTACGTGTATTGATCATTATCTAGGCTGAATCTCATTTCCGAGGAAGGTTGTTATTTTCTATGCCATATGGACTAGTTTCATGTCTCATAGTGCTATTATATGCTGGTCATGGATTAGGACTTTTAGATTTCAGAGCTATTGCATTATATCAAAACCATCTTCTGATTTTCGGTGTAAACTTGGGCCATGGTGGTGTGTATGTGAGAAGATTATTGGTTGCTATATAGTATGTCAGGATGAGGCAACATGAGTGATTATCGGGATTGCTGAGTTGTATAATGGTGGTTTGAATTGTCTCTAGGTTCCTGAGAATACGATTTAGGTCCGTTCTTTCTGCCTCTCTATAGTATCTGGCACCATTTATCTCCTGTATCTGTTAATGGTTTTTTGTCTTACTCTGGATCTGGAATCCGGTTATTGATTACTGGTAAATGGTTTCCAGTATGATTTGAATTTTACCACCTTGGTTAGGGCATTCTAGATTCAAATCTATTGCCTTAACTGCTTTTAAGCCATTTTCAGGACAGGTGTTAATGCTGATGTTATTGACGCCGTCTTTAGTTTTGAAGGTAACCCCATCATGACGTTTTCTTACCCTTGAGGATGTCTATCATCTTTATATAAGGTGGACAACTGGCTTGTTCTTAAGTCCTTTTCCTCATCGAGAATGTGCCTTTTCATCCTGAGGCGTCCTTTGCTAGTACTTTTAGCTGACTCCTAGTAGGTGAACCTTCATCCTATCTGTAAGCAGTGTACATCCTGCACCTTCTTTGGATTCTCTCTGGTATTTTGAGTCAAGTCTCTCCTGATTTATTTATATGACGAAATTTATGTGAGATTCATCTGCCATGGAAGCTATGGTCCACACGGCCATACAGACGGAATCCCTCCATCGTAAAGCCAGGTTGTCAAATGAGTGGCATGCCATGCTGGATGAAATGTTGATTCATCCATCAAACCCTCGTCTCTAATGTGGAGAGGTTGTCAAATGAGTGGCATGCCATGCTGGATGAAAGGTTGATTCATCCATCAAACCCTCGTTCTGTCTCTAATGTGGAGATTGAGCTTAGTGGCAAATCTATTGCTGGGGATCGAAATCACAAATACCATAAACTGGTTAAATCTATTTCGCCTCCTGATGCCATTAGAATTGATAGTTTTCATTTGACTGAACACATTGATAGTCTCCACCATAAAGCTTTGATTGGCCAGTGGCATTTCCCCGAGATGAACCAGATGAGAGAATGGCTTGAAGTGCAGTGGAAACCTATTATTGGGTATGTCCAGATTATTGGGATATTACTGAAAGGGTGGTATTGTTTTCATTTTCTTAATGCAGAAGATTTGGAATCCATTCTGAATCATCAATGAGTATATGGTTGTAGTTTTCTTGCCTTAAGCGGGTGGTATTTGGGATATAATCCCCTAAGAAACACGCCTTCTAATAATCTCATTTGGCTAAAACTTCTGAGTTTGCCGCTGGAGTTATGGTCGATAGAGACATTAACTGAAATTGGAAATGCAATTGGAAGGTGTGTGTATGTTGACCCGTGGTGCCGCGGGGAGAAGGACAAGCGTATGGCTTGGATATTGATTGAAACGTCCAATAGAGGAGGCTTTCTGGAGCATATCGACATCAGCTGCAGAGAACAGTCCATTAGGTAGAGATTAGATTTTTGGGGTGTGCCTTTTCCGTGCGCTGCTTGCCATCTCACTGGGCACCTTGTTAAACAATGTGTGTGAGTCATTCTAAAGGCCGACAGCATCACGATCTTACTAAATTTGTGGAGTTGCCTCATAAGATGAATGTGCCTTCTATGGATTCGGAGAAATCGGCTTCTCCAAAATACATTTCTCGGCTCTCCCATGAGGACGCATATGAACGCTGCCTAAAGACCCTAATCCATTATATCGGATCTCACTGTCTATGCCTAAATTGGAAATGGCCTCCGATTATGAGATCCCTTGTCCTCCTAATCCTCCGAAGGAGCCAGTCGCTGATCTTGTCGTAACTAATCTGAATCCCATTCCTCGGCCTCAAATTGGTAAAGAATCTCTGCATATTCTGACTTCTTCTTCGCCCCTTAATCTAAAATCTGCACCTGGGGATCATGGTATAGAATCCCGGATTTCTCCTACTCCTTCAAATTCCCCAATTTCATCGCCTATAAACTCTATTGGTAGTGATTTAGACTACCTGTTGTCCAAAAAGTCACTTGACCTCAAGCCTCTCACTGTTCATAAACCTGACATTCCTAAATTGCCAAAGATCAGCCCTTCTTGAGCTAGAAATATCACAGTGAGAAGAAAGAACAATAGGGGCAGTCGGCATTTCAGGGGGAGGGGAGTTGTAACTAGCTGTTGCATCAGAAATCTTTCTTTGGTTGACATTCATATTACTGACATCTCTGAAGACAGGCCTCTTAGAGCTCGAAAGGCCAGATCGCCTTCCAAATGAATTTCATAATATCTGTAAATATTAGAGGTCTCAGAGCAGATCTGAAATTTTTGGCCTTAAAAATCTTTTTTTTTATCAATGAGCCGTAAAATCATTTTGATACAAGAGACCATGTAGGATCCATCTGTCACAGTATCCTACTTCAAGAAAATGTTTCCCCTATGGCACATCTCAGCTGTTGAATCCATAGGTCTATCTGGTGGTTTACCGGTTTTATGGGACCCACAATGGATATGCGCGAAACCATACAGCTGCAATGCAGGCATTCTTATTTGCTCAGATTAGAGGGCTTAATTTTCCTATAAATATATTGAACATATATGCTCCTTACAAGAACAGATCGGCATTTTGGGACAGCATTGTCGCTTCAATAGTTTTTGATGTTGAATCATTATTGATTGCAGGCGACCTAACATTTAACATGGACGAAATCTGGGGCATCAGTAAGAAGCAGGATCCTATTGCTGTCAGGATTAGAAATGAATTTCTAAATAAAAATTTTATTCACATTCTCCCTCCCAAAATTCTACCCACTTGGGACAATGGAAGAAATGAAAAGGCTTACATTGCTAAGAGAATCGACAGATTCATCACACATGTCAGCTTGATTGAATCCCTCGGCATGCCTTATTCAACAGTTGAAAATATGTTTATATCTGGTCATCAACCGATCATGCTTGGGTAGAGATCTATGGGAATCAGAAAAGGCTTCCCATTTAAATTCAATAGATCATGTCTGGAGGATCCTAATTTCAATAACACTGTATTAAAGGCGTGGAAAGAGATCTCTTCAACAGAATCTGCTCCTATTCATATGTCCTTCAATGATAAGATGAATGAAATCTGGAAGATTTTAAAAGAATGACAGTTTCAGAAAAGATAGGTGAATAAAAAATCACTCTAGGATATCCAAAAGCAGCTTGACTTTGTTGCTGAATCCATGGCATATGATTCATTGTCTTACGAAATGAGACATCGTATTAAGAGTCTTCAAAAAAAGAAATTGTTCATCTTGAAACAAGAAGAAACCTTCTGCCAGTTGAAAAGTAGGGCAATATGGATGAAAGAAGGCGACCAAAACTCAAAATTTTTCCATAGATTCGCCAACGCAAGAAGGGAAAAATATGCAATATGGAAAATCAGTGACGGTAAGGGAGGCTTTCTTTTTTCTTAGCAGGATATTACAAATGAGGCGGTGACATATTTCAAAGATCAATATAGAAGAGAGAATAATCACAGTTTTCAGGATATTTTATGGGGAATAGAAGTATTTCTGCGGATGTTTGATAGTGATTTAAATGATCAAATCTTTCAACCTGTTACTGAGGACGAACTACTTGCTATTATGAAATCATTCAAAAGGGACAAGAGCCCCAGTCCAAACGGCTGGTCAATTTAGTTTCTCATACATTTCTTTGACATCATCAAGGATGACCTGTTGAAGATGGTGGAATGTACCAGAACGAAGGGCAGTATCAGCAAGCGACTCTGCTCCACCAATATCGCTCTCATTCCTAAAAAGGGGGATGCCCAGACCTTCAAGGACTTTCAGCCGATATCGTTGTGTAATATTACCTTCAAGATCGTTTCAAAGATCATAGCTGAGAGAATGAAGGGAGTATTGTCATAATTTTTAACAAAAGAACAGCATGGGTTTCTAAAAGGGAGATATATTCATGATGCTGTCGCTGGCACACAAGAGGCATTAGATGCTATTCATTCAAAGAAATGTGAAGCGGTTATTATCAAAGTCGACCTCAGGAAGGCAAACGACTGCCTAGATTGGGGCTACATAAGGTGTTCGCTTACAAGAATAGTGTTGAGATCCAATATGATCAATTGGATCATGGCATGTGTTGAACCTGTGTATTATGAAATCATCATAAATGGCATGCCATCACCTTTCTTCCATGTAGAGAGGGGCCTACGGCAAGGATGCTCTCTCTCTCCGTTGTTATTTATCCTGGCGATGGATACTCTCAGCCTGCATATCAAAATGGTTGTAAATGAAAATATGTGGCACCCCCTCAAAATCTGCAGAAATATTTCTTTATCACATAATTTATTTGTTGATGATATCATCTTATTCGCCATGTTTTGCAGGGTCACTTGGTTAAGTTTCTATGATATCATAAAAAAATTTCAAATGGCTACGGGTTTACAAGTTAACTAGGAGAAGTCTACTATCTATCACTCTGATTAAACTGGGAAGATGTTCTATGGTTATCAGAGCTATTTGGAATGAATGCACAATCTATCAGCTGTGGCATAAAGTACTTAGGCTTCTAGATTAAAGCTAATGGTTACTCGAAATTTGATTGGAATTGGATCTTGGACAGATTCTATAGGAGGATTATTGCATGGGAGTTCAGATGCCCCTCCTTGGCAGGAAGAATAATATTAGTGCAAACTATTTTAAACCAACTTACAATTTACTGGGCGCACATATTTCTTCTTCCGGCGAGTATCATTAATAACATGAATAGATCATCAGCTAATTTTATATGGGAGGGTCAAGCTAAAAGGAGGAAATTTCATCTTATAAAACTTGCTAGTATTTCATTACCAAAGAATATGGGAGGCTGGGGCTTATCCAATTTGCGCTCCTTTGGAAAAGCTCTACTGTGCAAGCCACTATGGAGAGCTATACAGGGTGAGGGTCCATGGAGTCACATGATTCAGATGAAGTACTTAGGCAGGAAGAGCTTACCATTCTGGTTCAGGAAAGGTTCCATTGGTCCATCATATGGGTCTCCAATCTGGCTTAGTTTTCGCAGGATTGAATCGTATTTCTTAAAGAATTTAATCTGGCATTTTCAAACTGGAAGTAAAATACTTATTGGCAAAGATCGTTTCAAATGCAGCACCGAGGAACTTAATATACCTCAATCCTTACTGAATTTCTTTCACAGAAAAGGCATATTTTACTGGGATAGTTTGATAGCTGAATGGAAAGGCCCCATCGCGATGTGGAAAGAAGCTGGAGATTTGCAAATGCCCCAGGAGATTGCACATCAATAGTCTCACATTAGAACGGGTCTTCAAAACTGCGTAATTTTCCATTCAATGGTTTCAGACTACCTATCATGGAACATTTCAAAAGAGATAAATGTTGTGACTGTAAAAGAGGTATACCATCATATGATAATGCAACAGTCTCCTGGGTCCTCTGTTTTTCCTCAGATTTTCTGGAAGGATGGCTGCCCATAGAAAATGATCCTTTTTTCTTGGCTTTCTTTTCACAATAGAAATTTAACATGGGATAATTTAATGAAAAGAGGATGGCACGGCCCAAATATATGTGCATTATGTAGATCGGACGGGGAAAGTAATGTGCATTTATTTTTGAAATGTAAAAAAACGAAGCAGATATGGCTGGCATTAGAAAAAGAATTTGGTTTTCAGCATTGCTCACAGGACTCAATACATGAATGGATTCTATGGTGTAGCGGACAGAAAGAAACATGGCGAAGGATTTGTATGCTTTCCCTGTGGAACATATGGAAATGGCGCAACCTCAACATCTTTAAAGGCGCTAATTTATCATGCTCGGAAATCATAGATAGGATTTCTATTAATTTGGAAGCCCTCCCACAGAAGACTACAAAGCATAAAAGGATTATATCTGATTTGCAATCATCGGATCACACAACTTTCCCTGTTGCGTATTTTGACGGTGCCGCTCAGCTGGGTATATGTGGATGCGGCTTTATCATTATGATGAACGAAAACACACATTTCTCCACATACATGAATGGAGGATCCAGCTCCAGTAGTAAGACGAAAGCCATCGCTCTTGCTGGTCTCTTACAATTTTGTCTCTTCCTTGATATATAGCAGGTGTCTATTTTTGGAGATTCGAAAGTTATGATTGACTCGGTATCAAGGAAAAATCATATTTTAGAGCCACACCTGACTAGCTGGAGGGATAGGATCAACTATTACTGGGGCTGCATGGTTGGTAGTTCTATTGGGCACATCTGTAGGGACAAAAATATGAAAGTTGATGCTCTATATAAATTGGGGCTCCTATCTTCTCCAGGTTTATGGTATTTACAGATTTTCTCTGAGGGAGAAACCTTCCAGATCCACGACTTTGCTTTCGCAGACTTCTTGTCTCTGATGATCTTCATGTCAATCTGCATATTTTATTTATGTATTTTGCATATAGCCTCTCTATATTATGGGAATCATATGAGCATATGTTGTTGATCATCTTTTGATAGATATCCCCACTTGCAGATCCTATGAGCATATGTTTTTTTTTTTTTACCAATGGCCTTTTTAGGCCATCTCAGTTGTATTTACTATTGGACTCTTATATCTCTCATATAATATAAAGCTTTTTTCATTCTGAAAATATCTATATATATATATTTAAAAAAGGTTTGTATTTTGAGTGATTTGATTATTTTGGTGTTGACAATGACAAAGGAGTCTATAAGAAAAAGCATGAGTTGCCCAAAAATGCCCAACTATAAATTGACTCTATGACCTTGATTTTACCAAAATTATGTTTATCACCTTAATTTTAAGGGAACTACCTTAATTGACTCTATACCTTTAATTTTATAGAGATTGTTTCTATCACCTTAATTTTAATTGAACTACCTTAAATTGACTCTATGGGCTTAATTTTACCTAAACTACCATAACAATATTTATAAACATTAGTTTGTTATAATGTTCTAACTTTAATATGTTTTAAATAATCTCAACTCTCTAATTTATTTTTAATTATTGAATATTAATTTTAAGTATTAATATTTTTATTTTACTATTTACGTAACATTGCTACACCTATAAAATCTTTTCCACCTTGGACTAAGGACACATCTAGGTGCAATAAAATTTGAATACCATAACCAAAATCCTCCACATCTACCTCTATCTCTTAATAAGTAATCTTTTGTTTAGTGCAAAATTTCGGGAAAGGTTTATACCTTGAGAGATTTGATTCCTCTAGGCTCTTGGTAGATCTAGAATTGGCTTTATGTTGGCTTTGAACTACACACTAATAATATGTTTTAAGTATAACATTTGTTTAATTTTCACTTGTTTTAATTTAAATTATTTTGTTTTTCTTTCTGTATAATTGATATAAAATTATGTTATTTATAACTAATAGTAAAATATATATTTGTTTATTCTTTCAAATGTTATATGTCGACTTAATATAAAATGACTTATTCATGTAAAATCAATAATATTATTTTTACATATTATTTGTGAAGTCCATATTAAGTTGTGAAAAACCTACATATTTCTGTCATATTAAAAAATAGTTTAACTTTTTTTTAATTTCAATTAGTTTATCTTTTTGTTTATTTTTTTCAGTAGGAAAAAACCAACAGTCTTATTATTATGGAATAAAATGGTACATACTTATGAAGGACAGATTGTCATCATAAACCTGGGATATACACAACTTGATAGATATGCTAGCATTCATTTGTGCAGTAATCTAAAGGATACAACATTATGGTACTTCCTCCATATTTGCATTATACATAGAATCTAAAAAGTGGATGAGATCCTTCACATTTCTAAAGATCTCATACCTAATGGACTCTTTTTTGTATGATTTCTATAAAAAATTAGTTACAAAATTATACAAAACTTTAAAAAAAAGAGACAAAAAATATAATATAAACATATCTGCTATGAGGTTCTACATTTTTTATCCCGCTTCAGTGATCTATCCCGACACTTTTAGAATTTCTACTTTTGTCTCCTCAACTCCTATTTTTATCATGATGTGCATGCCTTCTTCTGTGTTGTGTAGTCCCTTTTTCAATGATTCATCATTGTTTTGTTAAGTGCCCTGTTGATGTGCCCAATGGAAGAATTCTGAAAGCAACTCCATATACATTTTATACGACTCAGCCACCCTTGTAGTGAAGTTTGTTGAATGTTGTTCTTTCCATTAACATGGTCTATTATGCATTTGGAATCCCCAAAAATTTGTACTTGAGGGATATCTAAGAAACTGATAAACCATAATAGACCCCATAAAGCAATAGCTTCTTCTTTCATACTTGTTCCTTCTCCCCCATACCAGTGACTCCAGAATTCCTACTCCTCAGTCAATTTTAAACAAAATCCACTCCCACATCTACCTCCTTGAGCTACTCCGTCAAAGAACCCCACTAAGTAGTTTGTAATTAGGACTCTCCCCTTCTTTGTCTTCTTCTTTTTACTTTTCTTGGTATTCTCATTCTGTTCTAAAACTACCCACTGTTCTATGGATTCATAGATTGATTTTCCCCTCCCTCTGTTGTTACCAAAAATCATATGGTTCCGTTCTTTCCAGATTTCTCAAAATGTGACCAAAGCAAACATCCTGCTTTTACTCCGAGTGCTCCACCATTTTAAACATTCCTCTATTGTACTAAAGTGGGTGAATGGAATTTGCCTCCTGTTTGTGAAATGTTTCCAAATGCTAATAGATCTATGACAATGTAGAAAAAGGTGCTCATTGTCCTCAGAATGATTCCTGCATAGATAACATATCCCAAAGCCATGGTGGTTCTTCTTTTGTAGGTTTTCGCATGTAAGGTTTTTGTTCTACCAAGCTAGCTAGAGGAAGGTAACTATTTTGATTGGAATATTTACTTTCCAAAATCTAAAAAACCAACAATATTCACCATTAGGAAATTCCTTCATGCAAATTTTGAGGTAACAGTCGACCACCTCAACTTCTCTTGATATCTTCTTCTTTCCAGCCCATGTCAAATGATCTCCCTTTTTCTCATAACTTATGCCTACCTCCTTTAACGCTTTTATCAGCTGTAACCAATACTGCTTATACTAATCAACCAAATTCAACTAGGAAAAGTCACACCATATTGGAGTATTCCCTTTCCATTCCCAGATTAGCTTATTTAAAACAAAAAGCCCTCTTCTATGCAGCTGCATTATCAGATCCACTGTCCTTGGGACCTCCTCACTTTCTCCTAGAATACAATCTTTTCCTATAATAATACTGTTACCAGTTCCAAAAAACCACCTTAAGTTTTGTAAGAGAATATCATTGACCTTTCGAATGTTGTTCCACATTTGTGATCTGCCTTTTTTCCTGATTTCTCCTTGTCTAGCCCAGAAAGAAAAATCCTTATTCTTCAAATATTTGGAACGGAGCAACTCTCCCCAAATATTTCTACTATTGATACCCCTCCACAGTGATTTTAAAATTATAGCCCATCCAAAAAACTTTAAGTTAAGAATACCCCAGCCACCGAAGATTTTGGGTCTAGTGATCTTTTCCATCTTCACTAAATGATACGTGTTGTTCATACTAGCTCTAGACCATAAATAGCTTGCTATTGCTCTATTCAAAGGATTGATAATCATTTGAGGAATACAAAAAATATGAGCCCAATAAATCCCCATCTGAGTGAGCACTGACTGCGTAAGGATGATCTGACCTCCCATAGATAAACATCTATTTTCTCATCCCTTAATCTTCATCTAAAATCTCTCCACCAACCATATCCAATCTACATTTTTATAACTGCCTGGCTTAAGTCGATAGCCCAGATATTTCATACCCTTTTCTATATTTTCTTCATTAACTTCAAAACAACTCTGAATAAAAGATATATTATCTTGGGCACATGATCCATAAATGATAATAGATTTCAGTTTGTTTTGAACAAGACCCATAGCAACACCGAACTTATTTATAATTATGGATACTGATAACAATTTTTTCATGTTTACCATACCCATCAATAGAATATCATCCACACAAAAAAATTGTGTGAAACTGAAATGCAACCTCTAATCTTTAGAGCTTCAAAATCTCCAGTAGAGACTGTTTTTCTATTTTTTAAGCTTAGTTCGTCCATTACCGAGAAAAAAAGAGGGGGGATAAAGCACATCCTTGTCTGAGACCTCTACTAGCAGTAAAAATAAATTGTAGGAAGGCCATTAATTATGACTGCATATCTAACTGATGACACACACCCCATGATCCATTCAATCATTCCTGAATTTATTCCGACTTTAAGCAACACCATTCTTAGGAATCCCCAATCTACACAGTCATAAGCCTTTTTTAAGTCAACCTTCATCACCGCAACATTCATTTTTTTTATTTTAATATTGTGCAGACATTACATATTGCTTGGGAGAGATGAATTTAGATAAAGCAACTTTCATTCTGTTTTCTATAATCTTAGAGATAATCTTATATGTTAGATTACACAGAGAAATAGGGCGATAATAAGCAAACATTTCCACCAAAGATTTCTTAGGAATAAGAGCGATATAAGTGGAGTTTAACAAGGTATGTATTAATCCTTTAGACCTGGATTCCTCTACCATCTAGAGCAGGTCTTCCTGAAAAATGTCTAAAAAATGAACAAAAAATTTAGCAGTCCAGCCATTTGGGCCCGAGCTTTTGTCGCCTTTCATTGATTTAATGGCCCGAGATAGTTCATCCTCTTTAACCTCCTTATACAGTTCCAAATTATCCTCATCATTAAACATTTTGGGATACTCTTCAACTACCCACAGTTGAGCATCCACATCCCCCACTTCCACTCTGTTATATGCTTTCTTAAAATATGAAACTGCCAGAGATGAGATATCCAAATGCTTATTAAAATTGTTTCCTTCTCCATCCTTTATTTGCCAAATTGTATTTAGTTTTCTTCTGTGATTGGAAAATCGATGGAAAAATTTGGTATTCTTATCTCCTTCCTTAATCCACAGGGCTCTGCTTTTCAATCTCTAGGTTGTTTCTCTTATCTGTAGGATTTTCTTTTTCCCAAGTTCTAAGACATGGATTTTCTCCCTTACAGTAGACAGAGGAGAGTGTACATTCATTTGATTATGAAGGACCTTCAACTCTTCCTCGATGATAGCCAACTCCTTTCTCAGTTCCTTCTTCTTCTTCCTTTCCCATTGTTTAACTTCTGATTTGAGAAGCCTGAGTCTATTTATGAAATTTTCAATGTTGAAATCTCCCACCTCTGTGAAACTATTGTCCTTTTAGAATGTTCAGATTAATGAATCGAAACTTGGGTCTTCAAGCCAAATTCTGTTGAACTTAAAAGGAAAACCAAACCTTGCATCAGAATTTTTCCAAAACAGAGTAATTGGGAGGTGATCAGAAACATAGTTTTCAACAATAGATGAACTAACTTCCCCCATCTTCTCTATCATGTCTTCATGGACGAGAAACCGATCAAGTCTCTTAGCAATATACTTATTACCACCTCTTCCATTATCCCAAGTAGGGGCCATTTTGGGTGGATAGATATCGACAAGATTATGAACAAGAAAAATTTCTCTTAACTTCTGTGCCATTCTGTCCTCCACCCTAGTTTTCCCCCACAATTCTTCTTTATCTATGGTGCAATTAAGATCCCCTACCAAAATTAGAGAAGGTGCATTAAGAATCCCTGATCCCTCCATAGTATTCCAAAACCCTTCCTTCTCTTTATAGGGAGCATATACGTTAAGAATGTATGATCTTCGAGGGATACCTCTAATATCACCTACCAGGAGAATACCCATCGAACATGAAAAATCCTTCAAGTTTGCGCCCCATGGGTCCCAGAGAACAACAAGACTGTCAGATCTACCAGGGGCATCCGTTCCCACAATATACCAAGTGGGAAGTATCCTTCTGAAATAGTTAATAATTTGGACAGCAAAGTGCATTGTCTCTTTAGTTTATCTCTTTATATAAATGTTGAATTCTCACTAAGATAGAAATTGAACTATTTTATTTATAGGGAATATTGAATTTTTTATTTAATATATTTTAGTTTGATAAAATATTATTTTATTATTTTTAAATATAACATTATTTGACGACATGTTATTTTGTAAAAATTATATTTGAAATAAAGAATAACAACGATTTTTCCAATCTAAAAAGATAAATTTCTTTTAACAATGATAAATATATATTATATTCGAATGAGCTAAAATAATATTATTCAAATAATAACAAAAAAACATTTAAATTTTTTTAAATGATCTTAGTAAAAACAATTATTTCTTATTTGTGAAAATTACTAAGAAAATAAAATATTCCCAAATAACATGGTAATGTGAGATGGAAATGTTATGTTATCCGTTTATAAGCCAAAGATCTTGATTCTATGGCTATATTCAAAAGCGTGGCATAAATTTATTCTAGTTTAACTCTCTCATAGGTGTAACATTTTGCTCCCTTCGATGACAACCTACTATGATGAGAGGTTGCAACAAAATTCTTTATAAAACTCCACTTATAATTGCATTCTACATCTTTGCAGTCACTGAACATTTAGAACTTTCTCTTATTACCATGTCATTATTTACTTTTGCAATATCGTATCACAATACCATTCCGGACATTCCAATGCAATGCAATATAATGTATATTTGTGTGTTATGATTTATTTGTTTACATGCGCCTGGAGGTTAATTCGCACCTAGTAGCATATCTCAGAAGCACAAAGTTACATTTTTTTGGTGTGGGCATTTGGATTGAGAGACAATGTTGAGCATATATCAAAAATATGTATGGTGTTCAGTGTCTTTTTTTATATGTTTAGTTTGTATTATTTTAGAAAATTAAACATAGTTTGGATATGTTTTTAGCATATATGTTTTTGGTCAAGAGGTCTTAATTTTCCGAGTGAGAAACTAGAATTTTTATACAATTTACTTATAGAAGATTTAATCCAAAATTGAGGAAGTTTTAGCATTTAAAGCATAGAAAAACAGTTTATAAGCGCATTGTAATAACAAAATTAGATATAAGCATGTATATTTAAATGTCTAAAGGAATTGTTGTAACTGCGTTTGTAGCACTTAATCATAGAGGAGCACGTGAATCATGTTTACACTGGGAATAGATTGCAATGTGAACAATCTTCTCTGTAATCTTGTTTAGACAAGAATTTTGATTGTGTTGGTCCCTTTGGACATCCTCCAAGCTAGCATAGATATTGTATCTCAGTCATCCTCCAAGCTAACAAAGATGGTTTATATCAACCCTTTTGTCTATCGAGATTCTATGTAACAAAGCCTTCATCTTCCAATCTAAGGTCAATGGTCTAAAATAGTGCTTCCTTTGTCCTTGAGTGTGCCATGGTTTAGGAATCTAGATGGCTACATTATCTATGATCTCGAAATATGGGAAGACCTTTCTTTCTTGAACAACCTGAGACTCTAGATTATGGATTTCATTATGGGTATCAGGGGAAGCTGCTACATGGTAGTTATCAGTAGCTTCTTCGCCCTGTTGCTGATCTCTATTACATCCTTAGGTTCCACAACCTTCTCCCCCACACCTATTGTGCACTCTCTAGCATTCCATCTTAAGCTAGTAATAATGTGCTCTTGAGTTAAAATTTATAGGACACAACTCCAAGATAGAGGGGGCATAATTACCAACGCATGGTATACCTTAATATTTTGATTATAGATCACTGAGATGAAGGCAAAAATAGGATGTAATGAAAAAAAACCAATATAAGAAGAGGTTGAACCTCTCCAGAGTAAGCCACCAATGAAAATCAAATGCCAAAAACAACTCACGAGGGACATTAAAGGTAAAGCCACATAGACATAAATCTCCTCAATTGAATAGAAAATATTAAAGGAAAGGTGAAGGCATAGATTTTTAGAGCCTAGTTCAATAGATTATTTCCTAGGGTGACATCACAAGGAGCACGAAAATAAAAATTAACTCATACACAACCCCACAATTAAGCCTTGAAAGACCATTTAAACCACCAGAAAAATTACATTTAAACTTAAGGGAAAAAAATTGAAGATATACAAGACAAAATTTAGAGTATAAACCTATGTATTAAGACATACCCAATGAGCAAAAAAAATTAACCTTTCATTTGAAAGCAAGGGAGGTGCCTCACATAGGGATGAATTTTCTACATCCAAGACTACAAACTCAATCAGGCTAAGAAACAAATCACATCCTCCTTTTTTTGCACCCTTTTCTCATGTCTCCAATGACTTCCCTTGATCAACTTGCAATGCAACCCACAAAATAGTAAATTTAATGAAGCTTATGAAGATTACCATCAAAAATTTCACTTTGAAACAAGACTAGAAATAGTTGTGTGAGTTTCTCTGCGAAGTTCCTCCCTGAAATCTCTTTTAGCTCATGGAAATAGCTCATTGTCACTCTGAGTACCCAAAACAACTCTTACCACCCCGCATCAGCTTCAGATAGTCACAAAAATTTATTCAAGATGATATTTTCATCTTCATGCAAGGGGGTTGTCACACCACCCCCGACATTAAGTCAACTAACACTGCTAGGTGGTGGGCATCACCCCCTATACTTATTCACCTATTGGGATTCACCGCCATTGGGGAAGTTTATTGCTCATTAGAATCCTCCCTCTCTAAGAAACCTTTTTCTCCTTCTAGGATATGTTTTAATTGCTCATTCATTCATATTTATTATCAAAAGGCCATCCTAGGTCAAAGTTAATACCTCTCTATTTTCACCATAGATTAGCCAATAAATCCACAACTTTATCACCTATTGTCAAAGTGTGAGAGGTGATAACATAATTGAAAGAGGGAAGCAAGGTTCTCACTCAAGAAATTAGGTTGATAAGCCTCTAACTCTTTGAGATTTTATTGACAGAATTACCTTGAAGAATCTTGTAAGTAGTCATAATAACCAATCATCGTTATTGTTTTCTATGCCACAATCATTTGTGTGAATACATAGCAAATGATGTTCTTGATTTCTCAGAAGACATCCAGAGCCTGCTATCCAAAGGTTACCTTTTAAAGTCACATCAAACTAAATTTTACAAAGATCTTAACGGGTTGAGAATATATAGAAGGAGAGGAACACTTAGGATTCAAGGATTTCACAGAGGATGGTGATAACATGGAGGGGTAATATCGAGTTTCTCCATAATAAGGATTTATATAGGAGGTGCTTTCTAGTCATCTTGATACTGAGACTTGGAAAAATGGTTCCCTGGTGGTACTATGTTACAACTTTCTAGATAAATAAATAAATAACATTTTTATGTAAGTTACCTAGTCTAGTATTAAATAATAAACTAATAGTGAACATAAAATATAAAACATATAAATATCAAATAGACCAATAATCATCAATAAAAACATAAACATTTAATCAATTAAACCATATTTATTTCGAAACATTATCAAACATGTCAGCTCCATTCATCACCATCCCATCCCTCTCCTATATTTATTGACCCATTATAATCTAACTTTTTCACACATCTGATCCTTCTGATCCTGATGATGAACCACAGAGGTTGGTTCGAAACATCGATACAACAAAATCATGAATGCGATGAATCCGGAAAACAAAACCACACAAAATGAAGATCGCAGAAACCTCAAATCTATAAATTTCTAAATCCTTTCTACAAATATTTTTTGGTCTCAGAAGATCCTTTTGTTTCATTCTTTCCAAATAGCCCACATGGTAAAATCCATAAAAAATTCACAAACTCGATTAACAACTAGGATGGAAAATAAATTAGTTATCCGTTATTATGATTTATGAACTAGACTTTTAGGGGATCGATAAGATAGATGGAAGAGTTCCATTACCTATCTCCATATTGAGTATGAAATTGTAACAACCCCAGATTAAAATTTTATGTAATAAAGATAATAAAGGAAAAATAAGACGAAGTCACGAGACATGTATTCTAAGCCAAATGGTGGGAAAAAATCCTAGTGGTTGTCACTTCGCTTTATTAGGGCTAAGGAAATTGGAAAAGGAAAAGAGACATTAATTGGTATTTTATTTATGAAAATATACGAAAATAGGAGAAAATGAAGGTGAAAGGTCACATATTTGCATGAGAAGCAAATTCAAGGAAAAATGAAGGAAGATGAAGAAATTAGAGCCCTCAATGATAAAAAAAATGTCTAAAGATCAGTTCATGGCTTTTTGGTTAGTGTTAGATTTTGATACTTATATGGTGGAGCTCTCTCTCTATTGCCTCTCATACTCTTACACGCTTGGAGTATTCGTGGAGCATGCTTCGAGCACTCTAGAATTCTAGTTTTGATTGGATTTGGAAAGGAAGGAAAAGTAGTTGGGGAAAGTGCAATGGGGCAATGGGATCAACAAATGTAGTAGTATTTCTTTGCAGGTATGGAGTTGCATGTATGTTTTCCTTGCTAGTTTCTGCATGCATGGTACACTCATGTAGTCTCTTGGTTAAGAGTTATCATTAGCATGGAGGATTTCCTATATTGACAGTGGTTTTTCCTAGCCTTTTTATTTCCTAGATAGCCATGGTGTTATGGTTTTTCACATTTTTTTCCTGATTGGCGCACAGGTTCCTTTTGGTTTTGGGTTGAATTACTACTTCCTCGAGCCTTAGTTGGAAAAATTCTCCAGAATCCCTAGAAAAACTTAGGTTAGAGTTAATAGTCCTGGAGTCTTGGATGGAAAAATGCTCTAGAGCCCTTCATGGGTTGAGTTACTAGTCCTGGAGCATTGGCTGGACAAACACCCCGGAGCCCTGAGGTAGTTGTGGGTTGAGTTACTAGTCCTAGAGTTGCGTTGGAAAAAATGCCTAGAGCCTTGGACAATTTAGATAGAGACTGATCTAGTGATGGTGAGCGATGTCCGACCATGAGGTGGAATCACTCGTTGTGGGTTGAGGTGGTTTGAACTCTAGAAGCCCTGGTTTGTTTGGTTAGTTTATTGCATGAGATCCCACGTTCACACTTGGAATTTATGGCACATGGGTGATTGGTTGAAAGAAATATTTGGTTCAGCCCAATCTATGGTCGGGTGGTAGGTGGAAGTCCTTGACTTGGTTGGAAATTTCATATGTTAATAAGAGTTATTCTTCTATTGTGATTCATATATATATATATATATGTTGGAAATATGTTAGTGATATTATGGATAAGGTCCTATGGTTTACATGTTGGTTAATTTATGATTATATGTTATTTATGATGTGTATTTTATATGGCTCTTGTCATGAGTTTTTTATCTATTTATTGATCAACGAATGTATGAGCTAAAA
Organism: Pinus tabuliformis; assembly: GCA_031772625.1. Lineage (NCBI taxonomy): Eukaryota > Viridiplantae > Streptophyta > Pinopsida > Pinales > Pinaceae > Pinus > Pinus tabuliformis. The sequence goes on from CM062805.1 coordinate 271,752,225, forward strand.
AATGTTATTGTGACTATTATGAGAGGGTATTAGAACTTCTTCGTGAATTTCAGATAAGTTTCGTAAACTTATGTCATACATGCATTCATGACCTCTAGATTACATGTTTGCCATATGATTGGTGAAATGTCTATCGCAGTTAGGTTGGTTAGGCCAATTCCTTGATCATGTTTTCTGTTAAAGGATTTTTATGTGTCATGTATTTTTTTGGAAAGTCTCTTCAATTTTTGGGGAGTGATCAGGAGTCTAGCCCGAAAAACATGGCACCAATGTTGGGGTTGGAGGCTTAGAACTTAGAAATTGGGACTATTATTGCTACTTTATAGGCTTATGCATACCAATGGAGACCTAAAGCTGCACGGATGTAGATTTGTGCATGTGACTAGGAATCTAGGTCAGTGAAAAAGAGTCCCAGCTTAGGAATTGGGCACTCGGAGTGGTTTTGTAGACTCTCAGTCTCTTGTAAGTAATGTAGGATGTTAAATTGTGATTTCTACATTTCTTTTCCAGCCCCACTTCTTCATCTGGATTGGATCATTATATTATTTTTCAACCATATTGATGCATTTGGAGTGGAAAAAGTGGGGGATGCTCACAGGACCGTTTTTACCGGCGGGACCCAATTTGGCAAAATGGGGCTTGAAACCTACCGAGAGCATTTTGAGGCATCAAATGATGTTTTTTTGGGGTAAATAATTTCCTCTTTATAGCTTCACAATTTAATGTTATTCTTCAACAATATATCTTTCCAACGTCACAAGAAGCGTGTCAATGAGAGTCTGTATGCAAAAGTTATGCCACTCAGAAGTTGACCTTCCTATTTTCACACCTGTAGTTTGGGAGGATGCTACATCAGTGCCCATTATTAATGGAAAATGGGTTAGCCACATGATTATGATGTAAGAAACTATAGAAAAGTCTATATTGTAGCTCTATTTAAGAGTTGATGTAGTGAATATTAACCACTAGTAGCTAATGGGGTTGTGTTATAACCAGGCCACTAAGAGGAAGAGGCATTCCATTCTTCTCGAGGGAATTTTTGTTCCATATATGAGAAAATATAGTCAGGAGAGATAGGAGGTAGAGCACATCAAGAGTATTTGTGCACTGTATCATCCCACGGGCCACCAACTTTTTTTTTGCCTGCAGCTAGATTTCGAGGCAGAGAAAGAGAGCGAAGCGACCTCACCTTCCGGCCAAGTTTTCTTTCGAAGCGGTTTCCAAGAGATAATATTTTATTTCTTATGTGTGTATGAGATTATTTTTTCATTCTCTAATTTTATGCATAATTTCCATTCACATGCATGCACTAATTAAGTAAAATCTACAAATATAGAAATTAAATAAAACTGTAATAGTGTAGAATCTTGTCTTTTAGATATAATACTATAAGATATATTATGATGAAATGTCCAGTGGAATATCCATGGTGGTTTACAAATCACTCCCATAAGTGAACGTTGGAGTTCAAGTCATGTCATAGTATCTCCACATCTCATGTTTACCTTGGCTAGTTGGCTAAACTGGGTTGACATGGGAGGAGGTGGTTACTGAAACAGGAAAGAATTTATGAGATGCTCTATCGGTTCTTCATGTTGGGCACATAGAGAATAGATTCAATGTCCTTGAGATCCCTTATTTTGGATCTAATCCCATGTTAAAATATTTTTTTGTCTCACTAAATAAAATAACAAAACTAGGTTGGGTTGTAGTTTTTCATGTTTAGATTTCTTACATAGAGGTTCTCAAAGAAGGTTATGATGATAAGACAATAGAGATAAGCCTCCTTTAGGTTAAATATTTGGTTTGCCTTGTATGCCCATCACAACATGTTAGGAGCATCATCAATTTGAATACACCAATTTTGTAGCCCCAAAGCCAGGATAGCCCATTGTGGCAACAAGAGGGACTTTGGCTTGTCCACTTGACTTTTCCAGATTCACCATTGCTCCTCACCTTCTTGAGGTCTCCAGTAGTAAGCTATTGTCAAGTATTATTTCACCCATGTGTAGGCATTTAGGTCTCTCATAGCCTCCTTGATACCCATATTAGGCATATGTTTCCGAGAGTCTTGCTAGAACTATGCACTGCACCCATCTCAAATCTCCTAGAAAGCATGAGATTAAAAGAAATTGTGGTTTTATTAGGAAAAGTTCCATATTTAAGATCCTAAAGGCATGTTCAAGGCTCATAATTTATCTTCTTTTGAGTAAATTACACTTTATTTTCTATTCCATATTTGTTTCCATAAATAAAACCCTCCCTGAAGCCAACACAACAATAGGTTTTCCCTTAGGGATTTATTTATCCTTTCCAGATCTACAAGACCTAATCCTCATGTGAATTTAGTAGTTAAAATTTTCTAACATACTATGAGAGCCCATTTCATGACATTATGGGTTCCTCTTCTTGATTCCTAAACAAGGAGATGAGCACATTGCTAACAGTTTTGGGGACCATTTACACTTATATTTGGTACTGAAGTATGGCTTGACGAACATGCTTGAGTAGCACAAGGTGGCCTGCTAAGTTGAGAGACATAAAATAAAAATTTTCTAATTTGTTATATTTTTTATGGAGTACCAACATGTAATTTTTAATGAATTTACCACGTACAAAACTGTCAAGTTTTTGGTCGAAAGATTTATTATCTTCAATTAAAGAGTGCAAGAAAGGTAGACATGTATCATGGGATTGGTATTAAAGAAAAACACATTAGAATTGTCTCCATTAACCAAGGTTCCATAAGCTTGAATAAAATAAAAAAGAATATATTTTAGCGCTCACACCTTGTGTAATGAAGCTTGAAAAAAAATAAAAATATCATCAAAAAATTATTGGTGAGTAGCATCAAGGTCCTCAGTAAAGAGTTGTAGGGCTTTTATAATCTTCCATACTCCAGTGACTTCCAAGTATCTTCCCAAGAATTCTACTATCGATATGAAGATAAATGGGGAGATCAGGTCATTTATGGAATAGAGAAGGGAATAGGGATTTAATCTATGAAAAAATTTGAGGAGAGAACTCAAGGTAGATAAAATATTCATAAGATAATCCTAGCTTAGTCTATCATAGGCCTTAGAAAGATTAAGTTTGATTAGCATGCTGAACATTTTGGACTTCTTTAAGGAGTGGATAACCTCGTGGGACGTCATAATGCCATCCAGAATTTGATGACCTTCAACATACCATATTTTTTCTATGGATATGATATTGTTTCTCATGGGTTATAAATAATTAAATTTAAATAAGGAGATGATATTGTAAATGATCATGAGCTCAAAATTTGTAAAAATTTCATAGTGTCATAATTTTAATAAGTTTTGTTTCATATTAAATAGCTTTTCATTCTGAATCTAATGTTATGAACGACAGTCAAATCTGAGTTCATATGCAGAAGTTAGAGTCGTTCAAAGTTCTAGGTTGACTTGATGACATGGCAGTATTGGGATGATGTGGCAAAGGTCCTAGTTGATCGAGAGGGACCAAGTGACATCCCACCATTGGCCCTATCAAATAAAAAATCACATCGGTAGATAGGTCAGGTTAAAGAATCAATCCTCGGCACAACACACATTTTTATGCGATGCAATCGCACAACGCAGATTAATGGTAATCAGCCCTTGGTTAAAGGGAACATAAAAGTTATTGGAAATACAAGTTTTTCTATGCGATGTGATCGCATATCACAATCGCATCAGCCACAGGTTATGGGCCCCAGTCGAGTCATGGATTAAGTTCCGATGTGATTACATCAATTACAATGAGAGGAATGCTCAAGATGCGATATCTATCCAGAACTATAGTTAATAATCCCAGTGGGTCTGTTATATATCTAATACATATTTTTTCATGCATTAAGTCTTGTGTTAAGGATTACTCCTGGCAAAGACTAATTGCAATGGCCAGCAAATAGTGGAATCATAGCCTTAACCATTGGACGCTCCACTTTGCATGTGATCACTCAACCTTAACTGCGAGATTGGTGAGATTGATGGCAGAACCACCTATTTCAGTGGAACTGTTACTTTTGTCTATGGTTATTAAATTTAACTGGAAGTAAGCCACATTTAAAGGAGGAAATTATTGGGAAACTGATAGAAGTTATAACGAAGTCAATTTTCGACGAAATGGAATGAAAAAAGAGGCTATATAGCCATTTTTCGTCATTCTAAACTCATTGGAATATGTTTCAGAGTCAAATGAGAACTTTTGGATAGGGTTTTTGAAAATTGAAGCCTATGGGTGCCCTGGTGAACTAGAGTGTTGATTCCGTTTATGGAGTTCCAAGATGGAGATAACCTTGTAGCGGTATTCCATCCTCCACATGTTTTCTGTAGCAACCATTACAGCAGTGTTGTAGCTGTATTTATTCTTTGCTCTAAATGTGTATGGAGAAAGATATGTGTTCAAGTGATTCAAGTAGATTGTTGTACTTGTTTATGCTATTGGAAGTTAGAGTATGGGGTCTTGATTTGACAGCCCTTAGCTTGCTAATTGTTTCATCACTAACTGTAGGTTGTCATATGTTTAGTGTGAGAATTTTTTCCAGAAGAATGTTTCCTTGAAGGGGAAACAAGGCACTCCTTTTATCAATACATTTATGTACTCTTATTGTGAAGAATTATGACCATAATCAGAAGGGGTCAAGCCTTTAGAATTGAGGAAAATTAATTACCTATCATTTAATTGTCAACCCGAGAGTTTCGTAAAACTTGCGAAGCGTGCGTGCACTGTATATGCTAGAGATTAACTTCCAATTTAGATCAATCTAACTACAAAACCAAATAATGACAAACCAAATTCACCTATTCTAATTCAACAATCAACTCGAAATAAATTATAGTACAATTATAGTACAGTGTGTGGAATTGAATTTACATGAAATGAAAGTAAAATCAATCATTCTTAACCTCTCACACAGGAAAAGATATGAAAAAAATAAAATCAATCACTCTTAACCTCTCACACAGGAAAAGATATGAAAGCAGTAAATCTTAATCTATGAAAGCAATAAATCTTAATCTATGAAAAATAATAAATCTCACACATTATAGGTGCCCAATCCAAAAGTATGAGATATGGAAAGTTGAGAGGCTCTGAGTGCAAACATTACCAATCAAGGTGGACATCGCTCATGAGCATGGTTCTAAATCTAAATTCCATTCACAAGTAATCTTAACTTTCCACCTGAGTATCTCCAACTTTACACATGCCTTTGGAAGGAGGAGGCTCTCCGATTTATACAAGAAGCTACCTCATAAATGGAGGTCCATTATTCTTTCCCTAGATCCCTAGAAAATATTGTAGAGTTAAAAACTCAAATAGGTAATGATGAGACACATATCATCTTTGACCTTCATCCAAATCTTCTTCCATATCTTGAAGGGAATTCAAATTTGAGCATTGGACGCCACATAAGGGTGCCTTGGAAGCTTCCAAATGACCTACACATGTCATGAAACTCAAGCAACTTTTAAGTATTAACAAGTATATGTCATTTTTCTAAGTTTTAACCATTTAATTCACTTATAATACTAGAAACCATTAACTTTTGGAAAACACAAATGGAACCCATATAATTATGAAAATGGATGCTAATGAAAGGTTATATGGTCATGAAGTTGCGACATGTGAGTGAAAAGGTAGCAATAAAGGTGAAAGTGGAGGATATTTTGAATACAACTTGGAGGCTCTACATACCCCCCAACTGACATTATTGCATGTCCTCGTGCAATATACTGCATTGTTTAATCATGATTTTCTTTTGAATGAGCTTGGCTTATATCATATGTCATTAAACTTTGCATTTGATAGTATTTCACAATTTTATTTCATTTTGCAAAGTATTCCTTGTTATACATTGAATTGAAACATGTTTGGTTGGTTCTTATGTGACAACTAAATCTTAATTGGTATTTGTTCTTTTGTTTCAATACCTTGTTTCTTTTCATTGCAGCGAGATTCATTGAACATGTTTAAGAATGCATCTTTGAATCAACCATATATTATGCTCATAATTTAGGCATTATTTGCAAATCATATAACGTTTGAACCATAATGCAATAATAATTGATTAGGACAAGTATGTTAGGATGAAATGAAGTGATATGGATGTGATAATAAATGGATGTCCGTTCCCCTCCCAACTAAAGGTGTTTATGGTTTTTTTTTTTCAAATGAGAAAGGAAGTATGGTGAAGTATTTTCCAAATATTATAATTTTAGTATTCAAGGAATTCTATGATTAAAATCTAGAAAATAACATACGTTTACTTACCTAGGAAGCGTACAAACCGTGCATATGTAGAGAAGTTGTAACCGCTGCTAGATCATGGAATAGAATATAGAATTTCATCTGCTTCTTGGTTGCATAAATGGTGGATGAGGTGGTGAAAGTGGGTTCTTTATTTCCACTGCTAAATCTATTGTATCTGCGGCAAAATTATGAAATGATATAGTCTTCACCTGCTACAAAACACAATGGTACAATTATAGTCATGCGAATAAATGTGTTTTTGTCGAGCATGAAGAGAAGTCATTGGATTACCAGCCATTGATGAATGTAGTTAACTAATGCAATACAAACTCACCATTAATGTCAATGAGTGTGAAGGTACCTAAGTACGTCTTGCAAATTGCGAATAGATGAGATGATGTGGAGCCACTTGCAAGATCTAACGATCAAGGGACATTGATGTATTCACATGATTGTTAGCAAGATAACTTGTCATTGATGCATACAAGTCTCAAGGTACTAATAAAGACTCTAGCCCTACACCTAGATAATGTGTTGATGTCGATAGGCCAAGACTTGTTAGAAGGGGGGGCTTATGAATCTCCCATCATCTAACGCGAGTATGAAATGATGATTTTGGAAGGACTATGAATGAAAAATTTGGAGTGGATCAAGGTTTATTTAATGGAAAGGAAAATGACCAGAGGGTAAACAAGCGAACGGAAAGCAAAAGGACAAACCAACATGTAAATGAGCTGAATGTCTCTATGAATGGAAATTATGGAAAATGTAAATGGAAAATGTAAATGGAAAATGTGAAGGAAACATCTAACTCTTTGCAAGGAAAATGGTGATGACGATGCTTAGCAAAAATGCTTCAATAGCTTGTGAGTTTCAAGAGGAAAAATGATGGCATTTATGGATGATAGAGATGTATTTAATTGGTTCATGTTTGTTGAAATTGGTAGTAGAAAACAAATCATGCATAATTGGCTTCCTTCAATTCTCTGATTTCCCTAGAACTTGAAAATAAACATGGCACTAACATTGCAACAAATGTAAGTGTGTTCAAAGAGAAGTGATCAATTTGTCTACGTACATAATAAAGAATTGCATAATTCATAGGTTCATGACGTGCTTTCATTTCAAATGGTTAGTCCAGCTTCAGAATTATGATAATAAATCTGATTTCTAAAAGAATGATGATATGCACAGGTAAACAATTTCCTCCATTTATGTTTGAATCATAGCATTTCATAAAGATAAAGAAATATTATTTGCAAATGCTTAATGATTCTTGCAAAACACTCTTCGATCAAAAATTCATTAATCGATCCTATAGATAAAGTCCCTTCATAATTCTTCTTCTTTCCTACATCATGCTTGAAAACATAATCATTAGACAAATCTAATAAATTTTGATCATGATTTTCTAACTAGAATGCATCGTTGACAAATAGATCATTGAGTTAAATACAAAGCTGTGTAATTGTTGGTCAACTGCAGAATTGTTGTTCAATTGCAGAATTGTGCAGTTTCTATAGCTAAAATCCTAAGCAGATAGTTAAGTGCACACATCTATTCATTTTTGTTATGAAAAAATAACCAGTCCAGTTTTCAAATTGATTAATGCCTCTTCGAGAAAAAATTAGCAAATATATATTTTTATTATTATTATTTTTATATTTTTATTATTGTTTATCATGTCCATTATCATGTCTAGATATGCCCCTCATATTCCTATACCCTTGAGTGATTGTGGTCTTTGATAATTTCTTACAACCCTTTGCTTGTTCTTTTTACTTTTAAATACATGTGGAGATTTGGAATTCAATCATGCCGGGGATTTCAAAAATAACACATTTTTCATGTAATTTGTTTTGAGTGATTCACAAAATCAAGGAAAATTGGATTTGGGGCACCTAGAATAGTATAGAAAACAAATAAAAATATCAAAACTTAAAATTTGCGATAAAAAAATTACCAACACTAGTATCTTTGAAATGCTATAGGAAGTGCTCAGGGTCGAGGTGAGGGAGGTGACTTTCCGAGGGCTATCAACACCATTTCAGAACAATTTGATTTGTTGTTCGATATGCAATTCCATCTTTTGAAGATCTCCTTGCACTTGTAAACTCCTAAATGATGTGAACCACAATAAATGATCAAGTATTCTCAATTCGATCAATAGGCCAAGATGGCCGCCGAGAGTAGATACCACAACAATTCACATAAAATCCCTGTGGCAAATCTACCTCCTGTAGACCAGGAAAATTAAATCAAGGCCGCAACTGTTGTCTATGCATTAATTGAAAACCATTTTTCTCACGTAGTCTACCAAATGAGGCTCTAGAGAACCCATACAATCTCTAAAACGATTACAAATTTGAGACAATCATTATTGATTAATATGTTTAACCCTATTCTGAAGAAAACCCATGTTTTATATTTTTGAAATTAATTTTAGTTTGGTCAAAAAATGCATTTTAAAAGTGATGTTTTAAACCTCTTACGCATTTTGGAAAATTCTCAGGTAAAAACAATTACTTGTTGGATCTTTCATGTCCACCACCAAACATGGATGAGGATGAGTGGGAATCTTTTCAATTCATGGGAATCAATGTTTAACAACAACATTATTAGGATGGAAATCCAACAAAACCACATCAATGTCTTTTGAATGCGCACAATCTCAGCTGTAAAATTGTTTAGCTCAATGTTCAACAATTCAAAAGACATGGAAAAGGAATGTATTCGTGGGTGTACATTAACTCTTAATATGAAGACCATAGCATTTGAGATATTTGCATATCACATTTCAAGGATGAAAAATCTAGACCTGCTGATCCTACCTAGAAAACTCTTACCAACTTTATCCTCATGAAATATTACTCAACAGGATGGAAGTTCTAAAAGTTATTTAAATGCTGATAAGTATTTTACAATGATATGGAAGTGGATGGTACATATTCCAGTGAAGTTACAATTCCTGGCAACAAATTTGATCGTCACGATGTTGTCAATATTGATTTAACTGATAGCATGCTCAAGTATTATCAACCACAATATCTTATAAATGATTTGGCACTGCATAAGCAACCAGAGACAAGAAAAAGCAGATTTCCTTTGCTTGCCAACACTAAATAGGTTGTGAATGGAGTGTGCCTACATCGTTTTGATGATTAATTGGATTCAGTTGCAACAAATCCATCAAATCTCTTCGTTATTCAAAACTAAGAAGAAACTGTTATCTAATATTTTCATTATCAATTTTCTAATTCTCGGTTATGGTAGAGTAGATATTCTTTATAGGCATGTCTCTTGTTCATTTCTTTTTTGACAAGAGATCTAGTGTTTTTATTCTAAAGCCATGGGGAGAAGACATCCTTAAGGTGAGAAGTTCACTTTGGGAAATATCCAGGATCATAATGGATGTGGTGGAATTAAATCAAGTTCAGTTGGCCTCAAAGATGGAATAGATATGCAACAATTCAAAGAAAGATCTAATTTTATTTTTATTTTTATTTTTACTTTTTAATGATGAATTTTGGATTTTTATTTTTAAGCTAATGCAATTTCTTTTTCTTTACAGGTCGCATTAGAGCTTAATTTGTCAATCTCAATTCTCTTAAAAAAAGAATTGATAATTTTTATTAAACAATTACATTTCCCTAAATAGAGCTCATGTATAAATCATTAATATCTGAGAATATCTATTGACGCATCCCCTGATGGTGGACTCACTTGGTAGTCTGAGAAATTGGGTTCACAAAACTCTATAACAGGTCATTCCTCCTCTTATAAAACTATTATCACCTGTATGAATTCATTATTTAACAACATCAAGTCCTACCATGGAAGGGACATGATGGACAACACATTAAAATTTGAGAAATTAAGATTATCCAGAGCTAAACTCGTTATATACCCGAAATAGAGATCATGGATAAATCATTAATATCTGAGAATATCTATTGACGCGTCCCCTGATGATGGACTCACCTGGTAGTCCGAAACGTTGGGTTCACAAAACTCTATAACACGTCATTCCTCGTATTCTAAAACTATTCTCACCTGTATGGATTCATTATTTAACAACGTCAAGTCCTACCATGGAAGGGACATGATGGACAGTGCATCAGAATTTGAGAAATTAAGATTATCTAGAGCTAAACTCGTTATATACCCTAAATAGAGCTCATGGATAACTCATTAATATCTGAGAATATCTATTTATGCATCCCTTGATGATAGACTCACTTGGTAGTCCAAAACATTGGGTTCACAAAACTCTATAACAGGTCATTCCTCCTCTTCTAAAACTATTCTCACCTGTATGGATTCATTATTTAACAACATCAAGTCCTACCATCGAAGGGACATGATGGACAACACATCAGAATTCGAGAAATTAAGATTATCCAAAGCTAAACTCATTATATACCCTAAATAGAGCTCATTGATAAATCATTAATATCTGAGAATATCTATTGACGCATCCTCTCATGATGGACTCACTTGGTAGTCCAAAACGTTGGGTTCACAAAACTCTATAACAGGTCATTCCTCCTCTTCTAAAACTATTCTCACCTGTATGGATCTATTCTTTATCAACATGATTTTTTTTATTTTTTTATTTAAAATAAAAAACATGATTTTTTGTTATTTAAAATATTTTTGTGGGGTTAGTGAAAATGTGAGAAAATAAATAAAAATATAAAGGTTTTAAAGACTAAAAACTTAAAAGAAAAAAATGCAATCAAGCTTGATTTTATTTTCCCTAATTTATCTACTTGGAATAATTTTTTTATCTTTTTTAAGTATATGAAGTTTGCAAATGAATCCATTTAAGGATTAGACTTTCTAGAACGTCCATATCCAAATTTTCAAAATGTACCTAATTGTGCATCAGGACATGAAAAATTGTTTTAATCTTTAGATTTACCGGAAAGATCTCTTGAAGAACGGATGAATGTCGTGACACAATCACATTTCAATACCATTCCTCAATATAGTCCTTGTGCTCCAAAGAATGTTTAATCTACATTCTAGATCTTTCATCCATAAATGGTTATTATAAAAATAAAAAAAATAAAATTAAAAAATTAAAAAATAAAAAAGAAAAAAAAATAGATGTTATACAAAGTTGATATGCAGCTAAACGATTCATGCATCCACATGCTCTAATCATGCATCTAGGAAAAAACTAAAAAAATGAACTTTAGATTGAAAGTTAGTTCCTATGCACACTTCCCTCGCAACGACACCAAAATGTTGTGGCAAATTAATTACCTATGATTCAATTGTTAATCTGGCAGTTTCATAAAACTTGCAAAGCATGCGTGCATTGTATATGCCAGAAATTAATTTCCAATTTAGATCAATCTAACTACGAAAGAAAATAATGACAAACCAAAATCACATATTCTAATTCAACAATCAAATCAAAATAAATTTTATTACAATTATAGTATAGCGCGCAGAATTGAAATTACATGAAACTAAAGAAAAAATAATCATTCTTAACTTCTCACATAGGAAAAGATATGAAAGAAAATAAAAAAAATTGCTCTTAACCTATAGATAGGAAAGAAAATAAAAACAATCTCTCTTAACTTCTAGATAGAAAACAAAATGAAAACAATCATTCTTAACCTCTCACACAAGAAAAGATATGAAATAAATAAAAATAATCACTCTAAACCTCTCACATAGGAAAATATATGAAAGCAATAAATCTTAATCTATGAAAGAAATAAATCTTAATCCATAAAAAACAATAAATCTCAAACATTGTAGGTGGCCAATCCAAAAGTATGATAGATGGCAAGTTGAGAGGCTCCGAGTGCAAGCATTACCAATCAAGGTGAACATCACTCATGATCATGGTGCTAAATCTAAATTATATTCATAAGTAATCTTAACTTTCCACCTGAGTATCTCCAACTTTACACATGCCTTTGGAAGGTGGAGGCTCTCCTATTTATATGAAAACATAAGAAGCTACCTCACTAATGGAGGTCCATTATTCTCTCCCTAAATCCCTAGAAACTCTCATAGAGTTACAACTCAAATAGGTAATGATGAGACACATATCCTCTTTAACCTTTATCCAAATATTCTTCCATATCTTGAAGGAAATTCAAATTCGAGCGTTGGAGGCCACATAAGGGTGCCTTATAAGCTTCCAAATGACCTAAACATGTCATGAAACTCAATCCACTTTTAAGTATTAGCAAGTATATGCCATTTTTCTAATTTTTAACCATTTAATTCACTTATAATACTAGAAACCATTAACTTTTGGAAAACACAAATGGAGCACATATAATTATGAAAATGGACGCTAATGAAAGGTTATATGGTCATCGAGTTGCGAGATGTGAGTGGAATGGTGGTGATAAAGGTGAAAGTGGATGATATTTTGAAAACATCTTGGAGGATCTACATGTAGCCCAGGAGGGGTGACCTCCTTTATCAATGGCTGGTTATTATTGTTTGATGCATGCTTCCATTCAATGCTTTGGTTTCATGTTTTAAGTTTTCTTCATGAAATTATCTTAAACAAAAACACATAAAATTCATGCTTTTACTTGCTATTTTGGAGTACAACCTCAAGCACATATTTAAGTTCTGATGAGGGAAATTAGCATAGCATTACTAATCTGCCCCAATTCAAATCAGGTTGGTATCAAAGCTATGGGTTTTTTCTTTGTTTAAGGAGGAATTGACTGTTGTTTGCAAGTAAATGTGTTTTGAAGCTCATTGACGAGAAGGTTTTGGAAAGGAGAGCAAGATTGTTTCAATCTCTACCACCAAGTTGTACCTAAAATTGCAGTAGAGGCTTCAAAAAATAATGTCCCAAGGAGGAGAGCCTACAATAATTTCAGAGGATGTGAAGGCTTTCAGAAACGCTTTCGTAGACATGGCAGAAATGGCTAAAGTCCTCTATGAAGAGTGAAATACAAATTTTCAAGGTGAGGGATTTATACCTCGAAGAGGAGAATGTTCTCTAAGGGAAGAAGGTAACAAGAATGGTGATAAACCACCATCTTCTCCACAATCTTCATTCTTTTCTACAACTATTATGCAAGATGCTAGTGTAGAAAATCCTTCAAAGAAGGAAGATGGACAAGTTTGTACCTTCTGTCCACAGGATGTTGAAAACAAGGTTCAATCAACACCCAAGTTCGAGGAGCTGACAGAAGAGAGTTTAGGAGTCCTAGAGGACAAATCTCGAATCAAAAGGGAATTCAAAAACTTCTTTGTATGCCAATAAAAGGATGCAAAAAATGGTAATAATTTACATGCTTCTTCCTTATGCAAAAGTATTGATGTAAATACATTTGCAGTCTTTGAAAAACACAGTAAAGGCATTGGATCCAAACTCTTGACCAGGATGGGTTACAAGGGAGGAGGATTTGGAGTAAATAAGCAAGGCACTAAAAATCCAATTTCAGCCAAAGAGAGAACTAAATATGAAGGTTTAGGCTATGTTGCCAAAAAAAAAAAAAGGTCTTCTAGCGATGGTTCATAGGTCACATGTTCCTATTTCTGTAAGGGAAGACATGAGGAGGCAAGATGTTGAAGCCTGCACCCAAAACTGGTTCGTGCATGGTTCCTCAAACATAAGGAGGATTCGAAGGGGAAAATGTTTCCAAATAGAGATGACAACATCAAAGAGGAGGGAAAGCATAGTTCTTCCAGCCACGTGAGTTCATCACGCAGGTAGTGTAAGAAAAAACAACAAACAGAGGTATAACAGTTCTATTAATTCGAATGTTGTTAAAGAAATTTTTTTTCATGATGGAAAACAGAACACAGATTTAGATAACATGTTAAGGAAAATGTGTCCATGCACCTTTTTCCTTTCATCTAACAATCGTGTAGATAAGTTCGATGAGAGGAAAGAAATCATCGAGAAGATTTATATGCCTATTGGAATTGAGATCGAAAGGAGAAAATACCATCCAAAGATAAAGTCAAGTGAGCCGAGAGGAGCTCAAAATAATTTATGTACTCATTGCAATATAAATGGGCATTGGGTCGAGAAGTGTTGGAAATTGTTTCCACATCTTCATCCTGGTAAGGGCAAGAAGATCATGCAAGCACCAGAAGAGGAAGCGACAACAGATAAGTGGCGCAAGATGGAAATATCCTTGAAGAAGAAAATAAGAAGATAAAGTTAAAATAGAGGGTTCATTCACCTGGTTAGGTAAGAAACAACGAACTATTTGTCCAGCTGAAGCCTGTAAGTTTCTGTTTTGCAATAGTTTCATATCGCCATGGTTGGGTAATTTGTAAAAGTAATGTTCATAAATAAATCACTTATATGCAACACTTTTCTTCTTTAAGCATTACAATGCTAGTTTGGCTTCTTGATAGTCAATTTGAATGGGGAAATTTTAGAGTCAAGTTCATTCTATTTTGTAAAATTCTTTCTTGAACAAATTTTTTAAAAATCATTTTAAAATTGTTGTATGAGTAGTTGCAGCACATTTAGTATGTTTGAAATTTCTATAGCACTAGAGTTATACGAGTATTCATTATGTGAAGCTTGTTTTGGGTTCATTTGATAAAGTATTTTAGGATCTTATCCTTGATAAAGATTTTGCAGATAATATTCTTGGAATTATTCTTGGGAAGGATGTTTTTATGGATGGCCATAGTGACATGGAAGGGTCGAGAAGAGTGTTTAGTCAATTTAGTGTTCCTAAATTGATGTCATTAATTGTCAACCTGGGGCTCGTAAGCTGATGAAGTGAAGGTGTACTATATGTACTTAAGCAACTTTCTTAGAGCTTTTGTCGTTTGGGGGTGTTGTTTATGGTTAACTTATCTTCCTAAGATGGAGTGATGATTATAGACAGATGAGTGCAAGTGTGTGAAAAGTGAGTTCTAGATGAGTGAAAGTGTGTGTGAAGGTGATTTCTAATTACTTGCTGAATTTGTAAAGGAAAAGAACTTGAAAGAAATGAATAAATTGAAATGACTTGAAAGTAAATGACCACGTTCTAGTTGCATTAGTCTCTATCCATATTGCTGCAAATAAAAGAAACAAGAAAATCACTTCAAGGATTGATGTTAATGATTATCTCCTCCTAACTCCCTGCTTCTACCACATAGTACTGCGTAAAACACGATTAGGAGGTAGCTGAAGACAAATCCAAGAATTGATAAAAACTCTAATCTACTCTAATTGACAAATTGTAACACTACTAAGCCTTTTCCAACATATTGCTTCCTACATATGTGATTATGTGTAACAAGTGGAAAAAGTATTAGTATCACAAGCCAAGACTACTCAAATACAAGCTGCAATTAATTAGTGTTCTGTTCTCTTGAAATATAAGCCATTCATGATAAAGAGAGCATAAATTAGTTAGCATCCAACTTGTAAAACTAAGCTAAAACTAGTCTAGAAAACAAAGTCAAAAGGGCAGCATTATGAACAAGACAACTGCAACTACCATTAGATATTAAAGCAAACACAACACACTTAATCCCGGGTGAAAACCTGCAAAGAAGTAAATCTGATCAGTGAAAATAAAGGCTGCAGCAATAAAGATAAATCAAGCTGTACATAACTCAAGAAAGGAAATTCTGTTTGTAAAATAAAGAAATTGCAGAAATATAAACATGAAAATACTTTACAAGGCTAATACGAACAGGGGCCCTCCATTCATATTATCCACAGAAAACTCAGATGCTCTTAAGACTTCAAAACAACGTTTCCATTACTTTATATGCAGAGATACATAATCAAAAAGTGCTGGAACAGCTCTTATAAAAACAGAGTTTGAAAACGTGCCAAAATTCTCACAAGTACATACACTACAGCATCTAAAAATGGTAACATAAGCGTACGCAGACGCAAATATATATAGGCATCTGCAAGATGGCCTAATACGTAAACATAAAAACAGAAAATAAACTGACTGTCATGCGTATTAAAGGTGCAATTAACACGTCATAGGCTTCGTGGTCAAGCTGGAGGTCCTGGTCGATATGGGCAATGAATCTAACATTAGATCATGTCCCCCACGGCTTTCAAAACATGGACGGGTCACCTTTTCCACCGACGTGATCAAACAGCTTACGTATCCACGTTAAGCTGCCTTTATTTGACCGAAACTTGACCCCCTTTGACCGGAGGTACAAATGACGTGGCCGACTGAACTGATGGCACAAGAACCTCGAGCACGTATATTCCAACATGCCCACGTGGCTCATTCTGCAAAATAGCACGTGGAACCTTGAAATCAACAAAATGGCTGCGGGATCATCAGATGGCTGCGGAATCAGCAGATGGCTGCGGAATCAGCAGAAAGCTGCGGAATACCTGCAAGTATGTCAAAAACTAAACAAAACAATTACCCATTAGCAAAGCTCACTTGATCATGTTGAATGACAACTAATGTAATGATCTGGGTGGAAAATGAGGCAAAAGAGAGAGGAAAGTGATGAAAACAGTAGGTAATGATGGATGATAAGGTGTAAAGTAGGGACTCTACATACCCCCACTACGAGGGCATTGCATGTCCTCATGCAAAAACACTGATCAATCAACCTGCTGTGATGCCTCTGCCAAGACATCCAATCTCCTCTTCTTTCTCTGTGTAGATACATTTACCCTTGGCTTCTTTACTAAGCATCTGAACTTTAAGTTGATCAAGGCTCTGTTGAACTTTTTGCATCTCTTCCTTAACTTTTTGTTATTTCTTTGCCACAGGCCCAAATGTAACATGGTGTTATCATGAATCATCTTATCCAATTTGGCTTGCTCTTTCAACTTCTCATTTTCTTGCGTGATATGTCGATTTAGAACCTCAATCTCAAAAATTTCCTGTTTCAAGGAGTGGACTTGTTGTTCTAAAGGCTGAACATTACTTGGGCCAGCAGCTGCTTGCTCCAATGTTTCCAGATAATTATACACTTTTTGCTGCTCCGGGTCCACTTCAGGTGACTTTTTGGGACTTGGTTCATAATCAAATTCAGATCCATGTTCATGCTCAAGTTCATGTTCAAACGGACTTTCCTCATGTGGAGGACTAGTCTCAATGTGCTCAGTGTGTGAAGGACTTTCCTCCACGTCAGGACTTGCAGCACCTTTTTGTGGTGAGCTTAAGTCAATGAAGAATGACTGTTTACCCTTTGTGGCCCCTACTTTTCTATTTTGTAATCTGCTGCTCCTTCTTACAGAGGTGGTACTCTGTTCTCCTTTTGGTACTTTCTGTTGTTTTTCTTTTGGTACTTTTTGTTTCTATTTTTCCTCCTTTTTGGAAAGAGCAGTTTTGTGAAGTTTGGCCATTCTCTGAGCTATGGGTTGAGTGTCTTCCTCACTAGTATCCTCAGGAGTGAGGGGAGTTTCTTGGACTACAGATTTACCTTTATCTTGCTTACGTTTCTTCTTCCCTTCTTTCCTTTTCTGAGCAATTTCTTGAGCAAGTTCTGAAAGAGTTTCAGTGATAATTCCTTGGGCTGCTTGGTTATCATCTTCAGTAAATCCAGGATCAATATCCTGTTCAGGATGCTGTATATCAGTTTCCTCATCAAACTGTTCTTGAACAGTTTCCTCTTGGGCAGTTGTTTCAGGCATAGTGGTATCAGGAACAATAGTTTCTGTTTGGGCAGTGGTTTCTTGGTTAACCCCCTCTCCTCTTTTTCTTCTACTTCTTTTTGACACTTGAGGGGACCCTCCAAAAGTTTCTCCTAATTCTTGAAAATGGTTTCTTATGAGAAACCTCTCCCATGTGTCTCTTTTTTATTTTAATTGTTTCTCTACCAGCAATTTCACAAGACCATGATGACATAAATGTGCTTCAACATTTTTAGGGTTCTTTTGGACCATTGCACACATTTTCTTAAGACTTGAAAATAGAAAGTAAGGGAGGTTAATATCATCTCCTAGAAAATGCATCATCACCTTTGCATGATAAACATATAAGACCCCAAATCTTCCTTCACAAGTGAAAAATTTTTGCACTATCAAGAGTAAAGTGGTCCACTCTTCTTTAACATAAGAAACCGGAATCCCTTTGGTAAAGATACTTGTGTCCATACCTGGGTTTTTCAAAATTCGTTTCCACTGCTGATCTTGAACTGCCCAGTTCTTAAACCACCTTTCTCCGGTCTGTGGAAGTGAGGTAGCTTGAGCTATGCTGCTTTCATTTACTGTGAATTGTAAGTCTCCTATCTCCACGTGACCATCTTTTTCTCTGAAGGACCTTGCAAAGGCCTTTGTCACCTCCTTATGGTAGCCTTTGAACTTCTGTACGCATTGTAACCAATTTTCCTTTTGTAATGCCTCCTTGACCTGAGGATAACCCTCCAAAAACTTTGAACCTTCCGGTTCTGCCCTCAAGAGCTTCCCCGTTGGCTTTTACGGCTCTGTTCTATTTGAAACACGGCTTCAAAATGGCTTCACACAGTCACTTCATGGCTCTGGTTTCAGAACACGGCTTCAACAAGGATTTTAAACAATAAATTCACAGCTCTGTTCTGGAACACGGCTTCAACAAGGGTATTACACAGTGAATTCAGGGCTCTGTTTTGGAGCTCGGCTTTAAAATGGCCTTACACAGTGAATTTACGGCCTTAACACAGTGGATTATGGGTTCAACTTTGAATACGGCCGTAACAGACCTCCACTGGTGTTTAGAATTAGCGGAGAGGGAAAAAAACAGAGTATGGTGAATGGCAGCGTAGTGAGCACAGCATAACAGAGTGTGGTGAATGGTAGCAGCGTAGATGGAATGAAACATGCGAGTGGAAATGGGAGTGAAATGATATGAGTGTAAGAGGGTAGAAGGGTTAATGAATGAACAACGGCTATGTCCTTAGATCTCGGCTTCGAAATTACACTTGGCTGCATGAGTTAATGTCGTAGAGACGTAGTACATTAGGTTACGTCACCTAAGTACGAGATCTTAATGAAAGAAGCAGCCGCAAGTGAAATTTGAAATCATGGTAATCAAGGACTGATAGTCATGGATGATACGTGGGTATATGGTCTCATGGCTGGTAATCATTACACTTAGTGGCAAGAAACACAACTTAGAAAACTTTGCATAATGGAATAACTGTAAGCTTAGGATTTGAAACATACCTCAGATTCCCTCTTAGATTTGCCTTTGATGACTTGCCACTTAACCCTTCACTGACTTATAACTGTTGCATGATTATTTTCCATTTATTATTGATGACTACTGCTGTAGAGAAATTTCAAACAGACTGTGTTTTTTTTTTTTATGCAGGTACAGAGAGCTGCGGAATCATTAGATGGCTGCAGAATCCTCAGATGGCTGCGGAATCTGCAGTAGTAGCCTCCGACTGCACAAAAGCAACTTTAGTTGTAAAAAAAAATGACTTTATTGATGAGATGGAGTGTAGTGGGTGGATGGATGAATGAAAACAAATGAGGTGGAGTGAAAATGAATGAAATGGTGGGTGAAATGGTGGTGATGATGAAATGAAATGAAATAAGGGAAGAAAGAGAGATTTTTTTTTTTTAGAAAACATGAGGTGTCAGGTGACCCTAATTTTCACCTCAGGTTTTTTGTATGAGACTGCCAATCAGAGATTGGTTTTCAAGCTCATACATTTATTCTTTTTTTTTCTTTTCTTTTTTTTTTTCAAAAACCAAAGCTTTAGGCTGATGGAGGAGAAGAATCCTTCTCCACCAGCCTGATTGCAGAATCTTCTTTGAACAATTTGACAAACTCTTCTTTTGAGAATGGCTTCTGGTAGATTTTCAAGCGGTGGCCATTCACAATAAGAGGAGTATGGAATTCATCGATAGTTTTTACTCGAACTGCTCCATTGCTAAAGACTTCATCAATCTCATATGGCCCAAGCCAATGAGTTTGAAACTTTCCTTTGAAGTCTTTGATTTTTGAATCAAACAATAGAGCCCAATCTCCTTTCTGAAACTTTTTTTCTTTGATATGACGATCATGCCATTTAGACCTTTGGTGCTGAACTAGATCGGTCCTTAGAATTGCATCTTGTCTCATTTCATCTAGCTCATTTAGCTGGTCCATTCTGTGTCTTTGAGCTTCTGAGAGGCTCATTCCCAATTGGACTGCCATCTTGAAGGTCTTGATTTGGAACTCAATAGGAAGTAGGACTTCCTTCCCATAAACAAGTTCATAGGGAGAATGTCCTGTTGTGTTCTTCCATGTGGTCCTATAGGCCCATAAGGCTTCAGGGAGCCTTTCTGCCCAATCTCTTCTATGAAGATGAACAGTCTTGGTGATAATGCCTTCAAGAACTTTATTGGTAGATTCCACTTGACCATTGGATTGCGGATGGTAGGGAGTAGATGTTCTGTGCTTGATCTTATATTCCTCCATCAGCTTCTCCATCAAATTAGATGTAAACTGGTTGCCTTGATCTGTCACAATTTCCCTTGGGACACCAAAACGAGTGAAGATACAAAATCTGATAGGGTGAAAACTATTGGGGTCCTCTGATCTACCAACCTTATGGATTAAAGTGGTGAAAATAGCATTAATATTAGTCCATACCTTTTCGGTCTGTCAAAACTCTTCCACTAAAGGATGAACTTGACGAACTATAAATTTCTAGCATGCCTAAAAGAAGTTAGTTATAAAACCATCTAGTCCTTGGGCCTTATGTTGCGGCATTTCCATGAACATGTCTTCGACTTATGAGAAATTTATTTGTCTCATTAATCCCTCATTTTGTTTGTGGTTGGTCATTCAAGGGATATGATAAGTAATTCATTGAATAGCTTCCTTTCTATTAAAGATTGCCTCTACAATCTATATCTCCTTGAAATGAAAAACTAGCTCCTCCCCTATTTGTTTATGCTATAGAAACCATTGATCATACCCGGATTTTATAGAGAATATTCTATTATGATGCATGTTCTTGATCATGATTTTGTAGAAATTAATTTTTTTGTGCTATCCTTGTCTTAGACATTCCAAATGAGACTTTTATATCTAAATGATATCCTCCTTTTTTCATCTCTTCTCAATTTTATTGACCAATTTTCCTTCTTCCAAAATAAAATCCTCAGAGTGCTCCTCTATGGTGATTTTCTATTGTATTTATTTCATATGGGCTTCTAGGTCTTGCTTATCTCTCATAATGTGACAAAATTCCTTGCAATATAAGTCGTTGATCTTTTTATTCAATTATTTCAACTTGAGCTAAAATGAATGCATGCAATTTTAGCCTTAACGTTGATCCCCTCCCTTTATGATTGGTCTTTGGAAACGAATTATGGATCCTGCAACCAAAAAACTCTTGAACTAAAAAATGTTGATTTTTTGGTTGATCTTTCACTCTATTTTCAACCTAATCGGCCATTGATATAACCCTAGATATGGTAATATCTATGCTTCAACAAAAATATCATTATTTATTAGGGCATCAGAGACTAGGAATTTATATAGGTGGTTGGCTAGCTAATGTCCATCCTGGTGTTGATTATTCCATGTGAAAACCCCATTCGTAGTTTCTTTATCAACTAATCTTAAGTCTTGGATCAACTCAGTGAACTGAGAGGCTTCCAGATGTCATCTTCTTATACTACCTTTCTTCTCCTCCGTTGACTTAATAAGATCAAAGTCACCTCCTATAATACATAAATCATCTCGAATATCCTTCTTGAAAGACCAAAGGATTTCTAGAAACATCGACTTCTCTATAGTAATATGAAGCCCATACAACACCATCAAAACCATTATTTCTTTAGTTCCAACATTTTTAAATCTTTTAGAGAGGATCCTAGGGAAATATATCCAATCTAGGAATGGAACCTTTATGGGATCTAGAATATAAAATACCTCTTGCACTCCCACTTGTGTCTAGTTCCATCAATTCACTTCATTTCCAATAAGATTTTTTGATAATTTTCGCCATCTCACTAGAAACACTTGTCTCTTATAACAACACAATTTCACCATGTTCCTTGTTAATTCTATCTTTAGTATGCATTTGTTTTCCTCTATTATTGACACCTCTTATGCTCCATGTGATAATATTCATTGGAGATATCTTTTAGGAAGGGAAACGCCTATGAAATCACTATTACCTAGCTCATGTTAATAAGACGATCTCCAAATTTTTGGATTGACTCTTTCATAGTTTTCCTCACTCTCTTCCTTGGCTCTTTTATCGTGTGTCTTTTTTCAGGAGTCACTTATGACTAGGTTTTAGATTTTATGAGTGGTTCAACTTATTCACCTTGTCCTACTTGGCCTTGAATCTACAATTTTTTATAAATTTCTTGAAATAGGTGCTTCTACTGCTCCCAAATAAATTTGGAGTCCATGTGTTTCCACTTTGCAAAAATTGGAGCCAAAAAAATGTCCTCATTACTTACGGAATCACCCACCTTCTACATATCCATTTTCTCCACCTCACTAAAGGTTCTAAAAATTCCTCCTACACCTTCCACTTGGGGGTTATTTTCTCCTAGTGTGGCTTTCCTGCACCCATCAACTCATCTCGACACTTTGGATCTTCTTCCTCCACTTAGAGAAACTCATACCTATTATTTAACTTGTTCCCGTGAGCCACAATTTCAAATGGTGTCCATTTAGCTATTTTATTCTTATTTTTCACCTTCTAGAAACTCTTTACATCCTATATTGTTGGCAGTGTCTTGAATTTACATTTATCAAGTGGGTAATCTCAAAATAGATGCCCTTATTAGTGTCCACATCTCTCCTTCATACTCTAAATCTATGAATTTAGGTAGAGACTAAATGATAATCAT
The DNA here is from genome assembly GCA_031772625.1 of Pinus tabuliformis. NCBI lineage: Eukaryota > Viridiplantae > Streptophyta > Pinopsida > Pinales > Pinaceae > Pinus > Pinus tabuliformis. The sequence goes on from CM062805.1 coordinate 271,775,215, forward strand.
ATACACGAATATCCATGCATTTAAGGTTTAATGGCCACTCATGTTGGCATCTGGTATTTTTACAAACATTCCCATGGAGTTTTTGATTCCTTCCAAAATATTTGGATCCAAACAATCAACTAGAAGAGAAAATAAGTGAACTTAGATAGGAACCACCATAAATTTCTATTATTTAGGGTTATAAAACTCTTCGAGGTAGTATATCATGAATAACCGCTCATTAGTTAGTAATTAAAGACCATTCTCAAATATATGAGTTCTATCTTCTACGTTGGAGACAATTGGAGTGAAAAAACCATTTGCCCTAAATTTTAACTCAATATGGTCATTTGGCTACCATTTGAACTGAATCCACTTTACCATATCCCTTTTCAAGGGCCAAATGCTAATGAATTTATAAATAAGGGCATGATCCTTCATGTACTAATGGTAGCCATCAAATTTTTTATATGGGATCATATATTTTGGGTTTGTCAGAGCTTTCGTAAAATATGATCCGCCTTTAAGATGAGATTATCACTAGGCCCGAAAAACCAATTTCTTCTGCCATGTGCCTTTTCATTTTCTCATTCCTTCCCCTTTAGGGTTGGACTATTTTTATTTTGTTACTACTACTCTATGGGAGGGAACCCTTGTCCATTCATTGGTGTACTTAGTGCTAGCCTTAGAATTTACGTAACATGATTCTAAAGAATGATCATGTTGCAAATTTTCAATTGTGCTTAACTGATTCAATTTTGTTTTCAGAACCATAACCATAGTAGAGCCTCATTATGTTCCTAAATCCATACAAATTGAGATGAATCTTATTTTTGATGATTAGTGAATGAAAATTTCATTAATTAATTTTTAAAAATTGATGATAAGGAAATACATTAATAATTTTTAATTAATTAGAAATTTATCCAATATTATATATATATATATATATATAGAGAGAGAGAGAGAGAGAGAGAGAGAGAGAGAGAGAGAGAGAGAGATCTATATATAGATAGATAGATAGATATATACATACATTTCAAGATTTGAAACCATTTCAAATGAGTGAAATATCTTTTTCTTTACACATTACTTAAAAATGAACTAATAAGTTAATTCACATTTATAAATAATAATGAATAATCATCTTCCTTATTAGACTTTAATGTTAAAGTATAATAAATTTTACATTATAAAAAAATACCCCATATAATCATGCCGACAATGATTATACACTAGTAAACTTCTTCCCATTTTATTTATAATCATTAAAACAAACCCACTAACATTTAATACAACACATGATAATACAAAACTATCAAATTAAATACATAATAAAGATGATATACCAAATGATTCTGTGGCATAAAATATTACGAGCAATTTCCCCTAAAGGAGAAATGATACACCGAAAAAATAGAATATTTGGGAAGATACATATAATATCCACACATGAGTGATTAGGTAGTATATGCACATATCATGACCATTGTCATATGTATCTATGCATCAGTCAACGCTACATGCACATATACCATGAGCATTGGAATTATCAGGGAAGAAATGACCACTAAATATACGATCAATATATATGCACATATAACAAAAGCATGAGGATAAGGGCCTCCTCTCCCCTGAGCATATTTCATACATTGTCTTTGTACACTGCAAAATTCTATAGGGATATCTTTAATGTATATATTTATAACTTGTAATGCAACTGTGCCTTCAAATGTATGATTGCACGTATATTTGACTGTGAAACTTGGTGTGGCATATATTTCATTGAGATAAATTGGATTCAATAAATGGAATATATCTCTAACATATAGTCCTAACCTTATGGCAAAGTGGAAATTAAAGAATAAACCAAGTGTCATAGATGTGTAGCGAGAACAAGTTTAGTGAGGATGACAGTTTTTGTTTTCACCGATGCAAAGGAGTTTCTTTAGATAGTGTATAATTAATAATGGATTGACTTAGTCCTAGATTTATTATGCTCCACTACTCCCACACCCTACTTTATTTTGAGACAGCCATATGCTACGTGCAAGCGTACATTTGAATGGATAGATTCATTAAGAGCCACACAATATCGAACTTGTATAGGATTTGATTGGGAACAAATAGATTCTATAGAATCTGAGGCTTATGTTTCTCTTATTTCAGTAAGAACAAATAAGATCGTTAACAATATATATACATTAAATATATCCATGGACCATTTTGCATTGTACAAAGGAAAGGTTTAAATATGTTGATGGGAGAGGAGGCCCTTATCCTCATTCGTTCGCTATATGTGAATATATATTGAGCATACGTTTAGAGGGAATCTGTGCCTAGATAATTCCAATGTTCATTATATATGTGCATGTAGTAGTGACCATTGCACAAATACATCTGAAAATGGTCATGACATGTGCATATACATCCTACACGTAGGCATGTGAGGATCTTATATGTATATTCCCAAGTCCTCTATTCATTTAGTGTCGTTGCACCTTTAGGGACAATTGCTACTTAATAACATTTATAAGTTTTTTTTAAATTTCTTTCAAATTAAATTAGTATTTTTTAAATAAATTGATTATTAAATGTATAATAAAGAAGAAATATTTTTATTGTAAAATTTAATTAGTTTCCAATTTTACTAATATCTTAGACAACCGCTAGTTAAAAACATTATTAAGTGTCTTTAAATTTTTATAAGTTTTTTTTTTTTAAATAAATTGATTATGACATGTATAATAAAGAAGAAATATTTTTGATGTAAAATTTAATTTATTCCAATTTTAATAATATCTTAAATATGTGTAATTTAAAAAACAATTTATTAATAATTTAAAAATTAATAAATTTTTAATAAACTAAAGTACTTAAGAAAAAAAATGTGATTTAATCTCTTCATATATCCTTACCATCATTCACTCCCATGGTGTCAAATTAGATCTCTAAACTACTATTAAATTTTAAAAACATTAAAATTAAATTAAATTTATGTTCTTAGGAATACTAAGGGAAAAAAAGAATGTATAGACATTATAAGATTGGAAAAGAAAAATTTCTCACATCATTATAATTTTTGTTCGTTATGTGGCAACAACTCCTCACATTGATAAGCAACCAATAATGAGTCTCAACAACATCAAGATTAAGCGTACGCATGTAAGGAAAGTGTCATGTTATTAATTAGCATGAAAACTGCATACGTGGGAAAATTGGAGTGGGTCACATTTCCTAGCTCCATTTGATGAAACATTAGTCAAAGATACAAAGGGGCTATTTTCATTATCGTTGTTGTTGGTACTCGTATAATCAGTGGTACTAACACTGCATCTCCCTCATGGTGAAGTCCTTCCACATATTTTTAGAGTTACCATTTCCATTGTCATTGTCAATTGAACCTATAGGGGAAGACGATGATAAATTCCTGTTGAGTGTGTTTTCAATTGGGTTTTTCTTCATAGGCTAACAATTTTTAAGGCTGGATGTGGATCTGCTAAATATTGAATTACTTTTCCTTCTTACTTTAACAATTCTCAAAGGTAGGCCACTAAAATGATTCTCAATTCTCAAAGGTAGGCAACTAAACAATTCTCAAATCTAGGCCGCTAAAATTGTAGACAGGATAAATAATTTCCCCTTTCGAAATTTTTTATAGACATATTTGGGCACTGCAACCCCAATCACATATGTCGATAAACCAAGGGTTTCTAAGTCCCTAAAAGTGTTGTTTCATACCCTAAAGGAGCAAGGTCAACTAATTACATCATCTCCCAGGAGTTCTCCATGAAAAACTACTCAAAACTAGTAAAAACAGGACCATACAGACTGCCCAGTGCTAAGGGTGCGATGCATCTCACTTGCCACATGAAAAAAAAATTATACATACTGGAAAGCCCTTCTGTAGGGTGTGGTAAGTGAGAGCAGACAAATGGGACAACTAGTTTTCTAGGTGGAAACCCTGAGAATCTTCTAGAAGCTGCTCATTTGACACTTGCCTCCCTGAATTCGCCCAAGCATGAGTAAGAGATCATGAAATCTCCAAGTGGAACCAAGAACTATCAGAGAGACAACACTAATAAAAAACCAGAAGCTAACTCACCCCCCAGCAAATATCTATATATGGCTCCCTCATCCCAGAGATCCAGAGGTTGGAATTTGGTAATTGGCAAAGAGGTGATGTTGGTTTCTCTTTGAAGACATTGTTGGGTGATCTTGCTTTGTATGAGGTGAAGAGGGCTTTCAAGCTGGGAGGATGGTTCTGGGTCAGACCAAGTGGTTGTAATCCTCTCTTCTACTACTTTTATCAATAAAGCTATTTGAGTTTTCCTCCATATTCTTCTGTATCTCTTAATATTGTGTTGATATACGCATTTGTATGGTCAAAATATATATGATCCTATGTTGTTTATAGTGATAGATCTCTATGCTTTGATGGTATTATGTTGTTGTGACTCTACAGGTGCTCTTTGAAGTGGGACAAGTAAGGAAGCAGTGGCGAGATTCTGTCAAAGGGGAAAGGAAATAAGCAAGGAGCCAAGCAGAATACTGAGGTTGGTACTCTCTACTTCTTTCTCATCTATCTCTCGTAAAGGAAAGAACAAGTGACTTTAGTTTGTTTGTTTCTAATATAGCTACTCATCTTAGTGGGACAAGAAGTTCTGAATATACACTAGATTTCCCGGTAAAAAAATGGCAACCATACTGAGGAGCGACTAGTTTGATTTCTTGTCTCTATTTTTTTTATTCGTAAACCACAGATGGAGCCTGAAGTTAAGACAGCTAGCCTTCGAACTGCATTTTCTACGCAAGTGACAAGTAGACCAATGCTGCTTCAGTCAATCTCTGGGTTTTTTTATGAACTAAAAAGTTGACTTGCAAACATCCTAAGTGCCCTAGAGGTAGCTCAAGTAACCCCATTAGATTAGCCCCTATACTTTGTATTTACTGACTATCATTAGCTCAACCTAAATCCTTGAACTAAGCTGCAAACCGTGACCAAAAACCAAGTTAAAGTCTCGTCCCTGGACCATCGCACCTTCTCTTCTTGTAAATATAAATGCATTGCACCTCCCGTGTGTAGTAGGTGAGACGCATCCCTGTTTCCCTGTGTTACATGTGCGATGATCAAATAAGATTGTTTTTGCCTCCAGATTTTGGTTTTTTCTTCACTGTCTTCAGCTTTATTCAGGAGTTTTGTTGTCTGTGATCAGTAGACCACTATTAGAACCTCATTCCTTTGCATCATCTGGCCTCCATTGTACAAAGATTTGTGAATTGTTTTATGTATTTTTTTCCATTCACAGTTCTCATTTACAAAATAGTAGCTTAATCAAACTGTCGTCTTTTGATTTGAAAGTGTCGCAAGTGTTGTTTTCAGTCAAAGAAAAGAATCCTTCTCTTTTTGATAGTCAATTACGCTGTTACTCTTGTATTTGATCTGAATTAATAGTATTTCAAGTGTCAAAAGTAGTTTTCAATTCAAAATCGCAAAATGTCGTCTTGTCTCCTTTTCACTTTTTGAACAGAAAATCATTAGTACTGTCGCTTTGAAAGAAGATATAATTCAAATTTGTACTTAGCATTATTTTTGTCATTCACACATTAATAAAGCAAAAAAAAAATACATGCATGTGCATTTTCATTTAGACAGCTTGTTGATTTTGATTTAGGACAATGCATCTAGTGTGTGATCTCTGCTCTATGTTGAAAGAATTTTGTTTCTCTTTCCTTAGTAGCTAGGATTTTCATTGCAAAAAGAAGAGTAAATGACTATTTATCATCTTAGATTACATATTTAGGAGTTGTATATCTACATTACACGGTCAACCTTAAAGGAAAACTTCTTAAGAAAGATCAACTGTAAAATAAATTCAATGAACATAAAAACGCTTTGGAACCTAATGCATAACATCTAGAAGTCTAGGCTAGAGACGTATTCCGACGTCATAAAGCTTGGTAACTGTTGCTTTCATAATAGGTTGGGTGATTCCTCCTCTTTGAGACGACAAGTGACAGTACGGACTTGTGCTCCCACGTACCGTCGAGTATATATTGGGAGACCACAATAGGCTATATCCTTTATCCTTAGGAAGCCGTGTCTGCCGCCCTATCAATCGTAATGCACTGAACATAGCATTCAGGAAAATTGGCTGCCATACCATAAAACGTATTCTACAATTTTGCGATTGGTTTGGTAATCCCTTTGTTTAGATTTCTATAGTAGTCTCTTTCATTCCTTTTCAGACTCCTTAAAGGAAAAGGTCCATCTAAGCACTTTTCACTTCAGGCTCATTAAAAATCAAAGGCGACTAGAGTCATCTTTAGCTTTTTCTTGACTCATAAAAACTGAAAAAGAAAGTTGTTTTAAAGTATCTAAAACTCATTTAATTCGGAATAACATTTTTCGCTCTTATTTTAAGTTGATCAAATAATTTGCAATCGTGGAATAAAGTCAATCAAAACCCCATCATTCACAGAGACTAACGAGTCAACCATCTTTGAATTTAGAAACAAAACCATTATGGGCCAAGCGAACTCATTTAACTGGGTCAAAGTCTCCTACTTTGTACGAAACTTGTGTTTCAACATCCTCTGAGACTCCAGTTACTCCAACCATTTCTGGTATCCCTATCTCTACAGAAGAAATTCCGCAGTTACAAGACGACATTAGAACTGATCCTAGTGTAACAGTGAACACTTCTATTCCTAAACCAGCTCCATCTAGAGTTGATTTGAAAGGTTTTACCCCTCCAGCATCTGTCGCTGCAAAATCTATACCTTCTTCAGCACCAGAAATATTTTACAGACCTGACGGTCTGCCTCTCCCACCCGAATTGATTACTATAGAAGAGATTATGGAGGATCTTCCATCTAGTACTCCATTGAATTTTGGGACTAGGATGCACCTATATCCTTCTACTTCAGAAGTTAATACCCCTTCATCGCAAGTTCCTGTAGAATTGTTAGGAAGTCTTTTCGATAGACTCGATATGTTTGGACAACCATCGACATCTAGGAATGTGTCATCCAATACAGCAGTAGTAGAACCTCCTTCCACCACTCTGACAATGTTCAATATTATACCATCTATCCCAACTAGCTCTCAATCACTAGAGGAAGTCCACCCAGGGACTATTTCGACAATATGGTCTATTCCCATTTGTTCATCCGGAATAGTATCTGGAATTTCTTATGTTGAATCTCAGCAAATTGATCCTTCACAACAGTATCAGTTTGGGTAGTCTGGTCTCCAAAGGCCAATCATTCCTTTGAGCATTGGATTGTCGTCGTATTGGGGGCACTATACCCTTTCATTCTTCCCTCCGGGAGAAAAACCATATGAGAGTTCACAACCAAATTCGGGTCAAATTGGAATCACATCCAGCAGTTGGGTGGCAATAATGCCTCAACAACCAAGAGTTGTATACTCAATGCAACCGAGTCTACCTATGTCGAATATCCCCACTACACCAGCTATTGTGACAATGTCGCAAGTACAAGCATTGCCTGTTGTATGCCAACCTCAAGCTTCTCAGGTTGTAGTACAACATCCTCTTGTCTCCACGACACAACCACAATTGCCAATTAGTGGCTCCTTAACTGGAGTGACTCAGGCTCAAACGCGTAATATTACCCCTCATCTTGGTCAAACATCCAGTATTGGGCAACAACAAATGGTTTCACAACCGTGGTTGGTGCAACATCAACAACCGGAATTCCAATAAGCTTACCAAGGACCTAAGCAACAAAGCTTTGTAGCTAATGGGCAGCAGTATATTCAAAATGGTTATCACCAGTCATCCCAAATTGGTTATGCCCAACAACCTTATCAAAGTTATCAGCATCAAATGCATTATGTTGGTATGTAAAGACCCACTGCTTAGGCAATCCGATCTTATCCTTGGTATGCTTCGCCAAACCTGAATCAGCATTTTCCCTTCGTGGCAACTCTAGAGTGACCAGATCTAAACTAGCTAACGAACGATCCAATTGCTTATGCCCCTTGGTGGCTGGCGATTCCTCATAAAATTCCGTCAGATATTCCTAAATTCAATGAAAATCCGAGAGAATATCCGTCAAATCATGTGATGACCTTTCATCTATGTTGTTGCTCCAACACTTTAAATGATGATTTGATTAGGCTTCACCTTTTTTAGTGAACGTTAACTGGTCCGACAGCAAAATGGTACATCAAATTTCCTAGAGCTTCATTTGATAACTTCGGTGCCCTTGCCACCACCTTTTTAACCCATTTTTAGTTACCAATAAGGTACGAAATAGGAACAGATCTTCTTACCAATTTCAAACAAACAACGGCCACTCACATATTTGATCATATTCATGAATGGCGATGTCGACGTAGAATGGTAAGAACATATGTCCCTGATCAGCTACTAGCTGAATGGTTTATTAAGTCCTTGTTACCTTCTATTACAAAAGATGTGGCGAAGGGATGAGTCATCACTGAAGAGAAGGTCATTGCTCGTGTGCAATATCTAGACTTGATCTATACTTAGCCTGGCATGCTCTATGAAAATATGCCTGATGCTCCAAGACCAAAATTTTCCGTTCCTCTTCCTCCTAAATCAAACAAGGACTCTCATGTTGGCGATGGCGTGATTGGTACGACAAGCATGAAATCGACAAAGGTTGCATCCAAGAAATCCCGTAAGGTTTCTGCACAAAATGCAAATGATCAACTTCTCGCCTCAGAGGTTAATGTTGTGTCGACCAACAAAGGCAAAGAACCAAAGCAGCCAGATGCCAAAGAAGAAAGGGAAGAGAAAAAAAAAGAAACAGGATGATTTGTCTCCTAAAAATCTTTTGCAAAACCTTCTGTTCAAAGGAAACCTACTCAGCCATGCCTCATATGCGATGAGGATCATTGGATGAGAGATTGTCCATATAAAGCTGAAGTTAAGAAGATCTTTAATAATTCAAGAACTTCAACAGTCTTGACTGACCCATTTCCTAACCTAGGAACCAATCTGGTTGCTAGCGAGAATGCTTCCCCATCCCAAGTGCTTATATTGTCCATTTCAAAACAATAAAATTATGCTTTGATATTGACAAGGAATAAATATTACAGGAATCCATAGCTATCGAACAAAAAGGCTACTGACCAACCTAGTAGTTTGACAACAACTTCGATCGAATTTGTGCCACCAATCATTCCTGAGCTAACGATAAAACCGCCAAAGGGAGTAGTACACAAATCGACATTTAATCCTCATTCCAAAGCAGCACATAATTATAATATAGTAGAGGACCTGGCCTAATCGCCGTCCACTATATCGACACTTGAAGTACTACAAAATTGCCCCTCCCAAAAGCAAGCTCTATTATCAGAAATAGGTGGGATTGACCCAGCGATTCCAATCTTGTGGCTTTTATCATAAAGGATATGAACCTCAGTTACCAGCTCAGCTCGCTTTCCTCATTCAAGTGAAAGCCCTCAACAAAAATGTTCATCGAACAATTATTGATGAGGGGGCATATACATGTATTATGTCAATGAGTTGCTAGAAAACTTTAGTATCACCACCCTTGTCGAGATTGTCAACGACGTTAAAGGCATTCGATGGCTGAACATACACTCCATACAAGATTTTGAGTAACTTACAAGTTAAACTGGGGGGAAAAACAGTAGAAATTGATGTCGAAGTTATCAATGGAAACATCAATTACAACATCCTATTGGGAAGGCCCTGGATTTATACTATGGCTACAGTTGTGTCAACATACTTTAGAGAGATTGCATTTCCTTTTCAAGGAGGAATTACAATGGTTGATCAACAAACCTTCCTCCCCAATAGTTCACAAGTTATGGGAAGCATTCCAATGATCCATGGAAGCTCTCAATCGCTTCAAAATGTCAGAGTAGGCCTCCTAAAAGACCCTGCCTTAATGGGTACTTTCACCCTACCACCTCCGAGTAATCTAGCGGAAGTGGCCATGGTAGAAACCTGCAATATGATATCTTCTATATATAAAAGATTCAAAAGATTCCTCAACATTTTGACAGCATGGATCATCACCATTTTAGAAATATTGTAGCAATCAATTTTCTTTCCCTAGGGGAAAACCCAAATCAACGCTCATCGAGTGTTTGGATAGATAGGTCTAAGGAATATGGCACCTCTTCAGATCCTTGGTCACATGTACATTCTACAGACGAAGGAATCATTCCGTCAATGATGGTAGGAGAGGCACCATGGGAATATTACCAAGAATATTCCCATATTCCGGATAACCATGAAGAATATTCCAACGACCTTAATCATCCTTCAATTTTTTATTTTCTATCAAATACTGTAAATACGGTGGATTCAGAGGATAGTTTGTTGACTGGTGTCAACCTCGTTAAAAAATGAAACCAAGGATCTGAGCAGAATTCCTTGTCTTGTGTCAAGCTCGTTAAAAAATGAAACAAGGCTGACCAAAGTTCCGAGTCGATTCTTTCGAAGATCTCAAAAGTGAACCTTCATTCCATCCACCTCGTTGAAAACAATGAAACTTGGGGGGCATGCACCTCGATTTGCGTCACTATGATGGGGGCATGTGAACTTATAACAAGCATATTTTTTCATTTCAATCTTATGTAAACATGAAATCGAATCTGAGCATATGTTGTTGCATGGTTCAAGCTCATTAAAAAATGAACCAAGCCACGAGCAGTTTTACGTGAAGTTCAAGCTCATTAAAAAATAATCCTAACAATGAGCATATGTTCCACCAAAGTTTAAGCTCATTAAAAAATAAACCCACCTTCGGTAAATAACTGTTGCGATCACATTATCATCAGCTTTGAGCTTTGATCGTGTTCTTACCATCACCTCCACTCTTTTTTAGCCAATCATACGCCTCCATTTGATTGTTTACCCCTTTTTAGGAACAACTGCAACGAGTGATCCTGTTAGCCATCTTCTTAACACTGCCATGATTGGAAAGTTCCAACCCTCACCTGGAACTAGCTTCTACCCAAAAATATCCCTCATTCCTCAAAAACGAGTCTCCTTTAAGCTCTTTTCATCTAACTCGTAAAATATGAAAATGTTGGCGAACAATTGGTCTCTCTAGCTCGTTAAAGTGATTGGAAGTGCCATCCCTCCTCTAGATTTTAATCTTTTTGGACCTGAGGGATTATTACACAAAACGATTGAGCGTTTGTCTTGTTCGGCTCGTTAAAACTATCGAAAAGTCATCCCTTTCGCATTGTTTTATACTTTTTGGGACTTAAGGGATTATATTACGAAAAAGGAATATTGGATTTTCCTTTCCGTCTCTTTTCAGACTCTCTAAAATTGAAAAGGACTGAGTTATCCTTGTCATTAAACTCATTAAAACAATAGCGACAAACTTGCCCATTCAGAAAAGAGAGAGTTTCACTGTCGCTAGGCTCGTTAAAACATAGTGACAGGTTTGCTGGAAGGGAAAATTATAGAACAAGCATATGTTATCCTCCTCAAGCTTGACAAAAATAAAGAGATACTGGTTAGAAATGACTGGGGAAAATTAGGAAGAAAACTTGAAGAAACTTTATTGGTAGCAGGTCACTCTTGAACATGACACTTTCACTCCATCACCATGATTGAGTCGGGTTGGGTTATTCCATTCACCGGTCACATCACCAATGGTCCACTGTACCATCCACTTTTGTGGTTAATGCTACCAATCCATTTCAGTGTCACCGATATGTTCAAGAGAAGTTGCTTAGAGAATTCACCTACCCAGCTTGTGTCTCATCCACTGCAATACCTTCACGCTTCATTCTTTCATGACCACCACCCTGAACCTTGTATCATCAGATCGTTTTCACCTCTACAAAATCATTTGCTCCATTCCGTGTCATAGATGTGGGATCCATCAATGCCCTCCTACGACGGGTCACTTCTTGTCGACATCAGCTCATTATCCAAGAAGCCGACCTAGGAACAACCCTTTCAGTACTTTGAAGCTTGCATGCCTCAATGGCAAGTTTCTCACTTCCGGCGACAGGTTTACATTAATGGCCTTCGACCGAAAGATTTTTCATGGTGTTTGACATCGACTCATGTATTCACACCACGTGAATTGTACTATAGTACCTTGAGGGTCATCATCATCATCATCAGTGATTCCTCTCGCGCTTGTTTACAGCTTACATCATTGGCTGGTAATCAGGCGATGTCCTTCCATGTTCGACATCAGAACATCTTTTCACATGGATCGACTTGTAGTTTTGGGTGAATATTGAATGAGTTTTGAAGACCTCGGATCTAGTTTCATCCATCTGGGCTGCGATATATTCAGGAAAATAAAGACATTAAATGTACATCATTGCTACACAGATAATCATCCAAACTAAGTGATGATGGCTCTACCAGAATCATTAGTCTACACACAGACGGTTATCGATCCTATGTACATGAAAATGAATTTATCAAGCTGAGCATGGGAATGCCCACCTCAAGTAGATCATGAAAATATTATGAAGATAATGTATTGTATTGTATCTTATTACAACTCACCTTCCAGTTCAAAAAACCTCGAATCCTCATTATAAAGCATTTCACCCGACATTAAAAGATTTACAACCTCATGATTTCGGGGGAAACTGTTATAGACATATTTGGGCACTTCAACCCACATATTTCCATAAACCAAGGGCTTCTAAGTCCCTAAAAGTGTTGTTTCATACCCTAAAGGAGCAAGGTCAGTTGATTACATCATCTCCCAGAAGTTCTCCATGAAAAACTACTCAGAACTGGTCAAAACAGGACCATACATACTACCCAGTGCTAAGGGTGTGATGTATCTCACCTACCACATGCAAAAAGTGTGATGCATACTGGAAAGCCCTTCTGTAGGGTGCGATGAGCAAGAGCAGACAAATGGCACAAGCAGTTTGCCAGGTGGAAACGCTGAGAATCTTCTAGAAGCTTCTCATTTGACACTTGCCTCCCTAAATTCGCGCAAGGATGAGTAAGAGATCATGAAATCTCCAAGTGGAACCAAGAAATATCAAAGAGATGACACTAATCAAAATCCCAGAAGCTGACTCATCCCCCTGCAAATATCTATATATGAATCCCTCATCCCAGAGATCCAGAGGTTGGAATTTGGTAATTGGCAAAGAGGTGTTGCTGGTTTCTCTTTGAAGACATTGTTGGGTGATCTTTCTTTGTATGAGGTGAAGAGGGCTTTCAAGCTGGGAGGATGGTGCTAGGTCAGACCAAGTGGTTGTAATCCTCTCTTCTACTACTTTTATCAATAAATGTATTTGAGTTTTCCTCCATATTCTTGTGTATCTCTGAATATTGTGTTGATATATGCATTTGTATGGTCAATATATATCTGATCCTATGTTGGTTACAGTGATAGATCTCTATTCTTTGATGGTATTATGTTTTTGTGACTCTACATGTTCTCTTTGAATCGGGACAACTAAGGAATCAGTGGCGAGGTTCTGTCAAAGGGGAAAGGAAACAATCAAGGAGCCAAGTGGAAGACTGAGGTTGGTACTCTCTGCTTCTTTCTCATCTATCTCTTGTAAAGGAAAGCTCAAGTGACTCTATTTTGTTTGTTTCTAAGATAGCTACTTGTCTTAGTGGGACTAGCAGTTCTGAATAGACACTAGATTTCTCGGTAACAAAATTTCTCGAGGACCTCTCCTTCTTGAGCTTCTTTGATGGTTCTAATAACTCTTTTAGCAGAAACATTCTACAAGAGTTTGGTCAGCTTAAAGGGATGGGAAAACTTAGTGCAAATGTGAGGGAAATTTCTATAATATTTTGATGTTGAAATTGGGAGGGAACATAGTTCACGAATCAATGCCCGTGATTATATTTCAAGATTATCTAAAGATATTAGATGTTGGTGAAATTTTGGTTTATTTCTAGTTAATTATTCTTAATTCCCCCTCCTTCGGAGCCTCTCTGGAATACAGTAACTTCCTGTTATTTACTTTTATTATGATCCCATCATATGGGGACTTACCCTTTAATATAGCAATCAAATGTTTGGTCTTGACAACACATGAGCAAGTTGATTTTCCTTACCCTCCAATTACTTGATGTTAAAATTTCATTATTTCAAGAACGCATGTGAACTTTCACCCTTGGAAGCGCATTTCCAAGATGTAGACGAATAAAATGCTGGCAACAATAGACAAAATTTTCTAGAGAAGACTAAGTTGGGAATTTTGATAGATATTTTAAAGTTGTTTCATTTAAGGAAGGGTACTTATACTGGTGGTGTTGGATGTGGGTAAGTAAGGTGATGTTGCCGAATGTTATAGGGCCTTATGTGACTACCTCAAAGAAGAAAGTGATGAATTACGAAGTCCCCCCTCATTAGTTCCTACCCCAACCTTCTATCCTCAGTCTCAAGGTGTTACGGGGTGTACATATGGCTTAGGGCCAAAAGGAAATCAAAAAGCCAATGAAAAGAGGCACAGGTAAAGCCAAATGTAGCCACTAAGAAGGAAGAGCCTCTACTTCCATACCCAAATGACTTATTATTAGATCCAAATGTATCACTAGAACATATGGATCTAGAACCTTCATAGGGAGAGTCCCCTATAGAGAATCCATAAGTGCGAGAAGTATGACTTATTTTACCCAAATCTGGTAGGTTCGGTTGATCTTTCTCCTAGAAAAGCTTGCATGAATCAAGCTAATGAGGAAGGTAATTGTTAGGTCCCTATAATACTAGTGATTCCCTCATTTATCTTTTCATTGTAGCCCTTATTGTTAATATTATGCCCCTGTTGTTCCAATATTGTTATTATTGTGCCCCATAGAAGCCCACTGTTGTTATTGATGTGCCCTTATATTATCATTGTTATGTTAGCTTTGATTATATTGTGGCCCCTTAGACTCCTGTATATGGAAAGGAGGCTTCATCATTTGTATCATCCAGGAATTGTTCATTTGTGTAATGCAAAGGAGGTTTCACCCTCAAAGAAGCTGATTTTGAAGTCCTTGATCTATCTTTCCTTATATTTTGTGAGATGATTACGTAACATTTGGTATCAAAGGCTTTGGATTCTAGGGTTTTGCTGCTCCAAATAGGTCATCATGGAATTTTCACAATAACATTTTTTCTACGGCATTTCGAAAGCTAAAATTAAAACCCATTTGAGCTAAAATCGCGATGCCTCGGTTCCAAATTTCAAATATTTTTTCACTATATTTTTGTTGGAAATAATTCTTAGAGGGGGGTGAATCAGTATTATCAGCTCAATAATCTAATTTCCCAAACAGATTTATATATGCTACTTCAACTAAGTGAACTAGCATGTACATGCGATTGTACTTAAAGCAACCAGCGTATATTCACAGAACTTTTGATTTAGACATTTTATCATGTATTGAAATTTAGCTAGTATATCAAAGATTTATTAGACAATGTAGTAAAAGCAGAATAAATCATCACACATAAGCAACACACAAGAACACCAAGATATAAGGTGGAAACCCAATGTGGGTAAAAACCACCTGCTGTTGTCGTCTCTGTCTTCTTTTAATAATAAGAAAATATGTTTACAATCTTGTACTGGTGCATACTCATACCAGTACGTAGGCCCCCACATGCAGAAGGTTACAACCTTCTCTCATTCTCCAGCTACTACTGCAAGGGAGTTACAACTCCCTAGCTCTTGTACTAGCCAATATGTTTACAATTATGTAGGTGCTAGCCTATGGAAAGCTCTATTCTTCTACTAGGGACCATGTTTCATGAATTTTCAGACTGGATACTCCTAAAACACAACACCACAATCTGAAGGCCATGTTTCATTCAATTTTCATACTAGACCCATCAAAAACTACAATACAATCATTTGCATCAACCAATCACTGAAACTCAATCATCATAACCTAAATCTGATCATTCAGAACACTGTCACCAGAATATAGTCACCAGAATGCAAAGCAAAACCAAGAACTCTGCAACAACAAACAAAAACAACTGAAACATACTTTATAAGGTATAAACTACTTCCATGTGTTGAACCAGTGTGTATACGCACTTTTATCAAATTCAACCAGTGTACACATCTGTAAATATTAATTCATAATTTTTCATCTATCCCAGACTTTAGTTATACCCAGATTGTAACATTTATAGAATAACACATGCGTTAGTATTCAGATCTAGACTACATATGATCAAACCATATAATGACTATTCATTTCAAGTCTTAAGATCCTGATCCATCATTAGATCTTATCCCTCATCAACCACTAAGGACCATTCTTGGTTTAGATCACGAAAAGCACTGTAAGCAAATAACCTGCATAATTGATCTCACACTTCATCAAATATTCGATACTTACACACCTTGGCCTAATGATCTTCTCCTCCTTATATAGTTTTGGGCCTTTCTCAATACCATGGGTCAAAACCACTTAGGACCAATACCTTGGACCAAATACCTTCGAGCAAATACCTCGAACCAAAAACTTAGCTTTCCAACATATACACGCTTTTCCTTCTGTGAAAGAGCATGTGTAAGTATATGCTACCTGTGTTCAAGGAACCTGCGTGTATATGCAACTTAGTCAAGGTGAACCTGCATATACCTCTCTTTCTTCATTCTTTGTAGTTTGATCTTTAATTCTTTGATGTTGACATGCGGCTCCATGATCTTTCATCTGAGTGAGTTGCCATCAAGGAAAACACCTGTATCATAATTCCAACAATCTCCCCCTTTGGACTTGGTGGCAACAACAACACCAAGTCACTCTCCCCCTTTGACATCAAGGGAAAAGGGTGGACCAAGCTAATTTTTCCCTCTAACATACATTATGTCGGTCATGCTCCCCCTGAGTACATGCTAAAATGCACTGAAAACTATCCATGCTCTTCCTAAGTACAAGAAGAGTCTGCAAAAAAAAATATTTTCTAGAATAACAAGATTCTATAACTCAACTATGTGAGGATGACCTTCCTATCAATGACTCATACACACATCCATCTCCCAACCGAGTGGGGATATACCAAATTTTGACTCATTCACCCAACTAAGTGGGGATAATTATTTATACATGACAGAAACAAAAAATATTACATCATCCATCCTATGTAAAGTGGTGATACAAATTACATCATTTGTCCAAGAGGATTCATATCAACTTCCTAGACTTTTACATGACTTGAGCAACAAATGGTATAAATATCTAAAGCCATAGTTGGACTCAACAGCCATAATGCCAAAAATGCTGAATGTACGTGAAGGCTAATGCTCCCCTAAACCTGTGCTACCTGTGCATTGTTAACAGGTTAATGATAGAGGAATCTTTGTGAGTCAAATAAAATTAATGAATAGAGCATATAGACATTAATCATTAGTATGAGTCAGAGCACCCATATCATATCCTGGCCCACTGTTTATCTTGTCTAAAACACATATACGCTCCTTTACCCGTAGGAACCCGAGTGTGTACTCCACTCTAGTTCATGAAACACGCGTATAATAGCCTTTTTCTGAAAAAATGGATTTAACATCAGGATGATGCAGCAACTAATCCCAAATTTTGTCTGAGATATTCAAATGTCTCTCTAGGAAATGGTTTAGTGAATATATCAGCGACTTGTTCCTTGGAGGGAACATACTCCAATTTGACCTTTTATTCAAGCACTTTTTCACGTAGAAAATGGTATTTGATGGGTATGTGCTTGGTCTTGGAGTGCATGACTGGATTCTTTGAAATACTGATGGCACTTGTATTATCAAATAAAATAGAGATGGGTGGAGTACATGTGATCTGAATTTCTTGCAAGGTTTGCATCATCCAAAGAAGTTGTGTGTAGCAAGATGTAGCAACCACATATTTTTTTTCGGCTGTAGATAGCGCAATTGAACTTTGTTTCTTGTTGAACCAAGACACTAACCTAGAACCCGTATAGAATGAACCACCACTAGTGCTTTTTATTTCATCAACACTTCCTACCCAATCTGCAACTGTATATGCATGAAGAGTGAGATCTATATCTCTAGGATACCATAAACCAAAGTTCTGTGTTCCTTGAAGATATTTGAAAATTCTTTTCACTGCCTAAAGGTGTGATTCATTTGGATTTTCTTGGAATCTTCCAACTATTCCTATTGCATGCATGATTTCAGGTCGTGTAACTGTTAGATAAAGCAGACTGTCAATCATGGATCTATAAGTTGGTTGATGTACTACTATTGACTCAGCATTTGAGCTGAGACTGCATCCTGTCGCCACTGAGGTACATACCTGTTTAGAGTCTTCCATTCCATACTTTTTCAAGATTTGTTTGAGATATTTGGTTTGTGAAAGAGAAATACCACCTTTATTTTGTTGAACTTGTAGACCAAAAATAGGTAATTTCACCAAGCAAGGACATTTCAAATTCCTACTACATTATTGAGGAAAAATTCCGACTCATCGATTCTTCATTGCTACCGAAATGATATCATCAATATAAATAATAATAAGTAGCAATTTATCAGTTTCAATATTTGTATATAGATTGCTATCTGTTGAGCCTTTTGTAAAACCTTGTTGTTGTAGATATTTGTCAAGATGATAATACCAGGCCCTTGGAGTTTTTTTTAGACCATAGAGGGACTTTTTGAGTCTGCATACAAGTTTTGCATCATTTCCAAGAATGAATCCTTCTATCTGTTCAATATAAACTTTTTATTCTAAATCTCCATTCAGGAAGGCTGATTTTACATCAATTTGATATACTTTGAATTTCTGAAAGCTAGAAAAAGCAAGAAACATCCTTATGGCTTCAAGTCTAGAAATGGGTGCAAAAGTTTATTCAAAATATATACCTCCCTGTTGAGCATACCCTTTACAAACAAGTCTAGCCTTATCTCTAATGAATTCTCCATTCTCATTCAACTTGTTTTTGAATATCCATTTCATTCCTATAATATTTTTATCATGAGGTCTAGGAACTGATTTCCAAGTATCATTCTTTTCAATTTGCTCAAGTTCTTCATCCATGGCCTTGACCCAACATTCATCTTTGCATGCTTCATTCACATTTTGAGGTTCGGTGGAGGATAGTAATGCTAGATAGCTTGAGGTCCCTGTAATAGTTCTTCGTGTCTGTAAACTTGCCTCTTTTTCCCCTAAAATTTGAGTTTTTAGATGATTTTTCTGAACATACCTGGATGGAGTCTTTTATTCTACCATTATCTCTTCCTCTGGTGCTTCATTTGTTTCTTCTTCAATACAATTTTGATTTGATGTGGGAAAATAGTCCCCATATTCTTCATTGTCATAATCTTATGGTTTTATCTATTTTAGATTTTTGCATGCTTCATCAACTACAACATCAATGCTTTCAACAAATTTTCCAAGTCTTTTATTATAACATTTATATCCTCTACTTTTGGAAGAATAACCAAGGAGAATACCATCATCTACTCTGGGTTCAAACTTACCAAGTTTTTCATCAATCATTTTGATATAACATTTTCTTCCAAAAACTTTAAAGTATTTCACAGTAGGAGTCTTACCATAACAAAGTTCCTGTGGAGTTTGAGTTCTATTTACCCGAACATTTGCTTGGTTGAGAACAGTTATGGCGATGAACGCAGCTTCACCCCAAAAGGTTGCAGGAGTTTCAGATTCATCTAGCATAGCTCAAGCCATTTTTCGAATAGTTTTGTTCATTCTTTCTACCATTCCATTTTGCCGAGGAGTCCTTACGGTGGAAAATTTCTTTTTTATTCCATGTTGTTCACAAAAATCAAAGAATACATCTGAATTAAATTCCCCTCAATCAGATCTAAGGCATTTGATTTTTCGATCTGATTCATTTTCAGCTAAAGCTTTGAAGGCTTGGAACTTTTCAAGTGCTTCATCTTTATGCTTTAGCAGACCTATCCAACACATTCTAGAAAAATCATCAATGAAAAAAATGAAGTATTCTTCTCCACGAGGTGACTTTTTCCTTGATGGTCAACATAAATCAGTATGAACAAGTTTAAGAGGCTTACTAGCTGACCCTTTTTTTTCAATGAAGTGAGCTTTGGTTTGCTTACTGAATTGAAATGGCTTTCATATTTTATTTTAAAGGATGCTGATATCTGGAAGATCATGAACAACCTTGAATCTGCATGATTTTCTTATTTGAGAAAAGCACGGATGTCCCAATCTTCTATGCCACTTCCAGTTTTCATCATTTTTGCTTAGATAACACTATTGTTGTCCTCCCTTGAGTATGTATAAGTTGTTTGGATTTCTTCTACCTTTGATCATGGTCTCCCATGTATCAAGTTAACGATCAATACATTCGTTTAATTGAAACACCACTTCATTTCCTTGATCACACATTTTATTGACACTCAATAGGTTATGCTTTAAACCATCTACATACATAACATTTCCAGCTTTAACCTTTTCTTTCAAGAAAATAGATCCTTTACCTTGTATGACAGCAGGAGTGTCATTTCCAAATGAGACACTCTTTTCCTTTTCTAAGGCATTATATGAGTGAAGTTTTTCTTTGTCACCTGTCATGTGTTTTAAGCATCCATTGTCGATGTACAACTAGTTTTCTTGTCCTTCTACATACAAGGCTATACCACATCTTTCTATTTGAGATTATTTCCTTCTCCATATCGTGGGATTTAATGGAGTTTTCTCCTTTTGAGATGATTACCGAAATTTGCTCCTACATTCAGATTCTTCATGACCAAAGTTGTTATAGTTTGAGCATTCTATTTCATTTTCAAGAAGGTAAAAGTTATTATAGGAACTTTTCTTGACCCGTATTACATTCCTGTGATTTTGTGCTTCTCTAATCATGATGGTTTTGTAAGCAACACATTGAGCAGCGTTGTGTCCAAAATTATGACATGAAAAACATTGTCCATTAAAGAAGTTCCTGCAACTATCAAATCTATTGACCTAGTGATTGTAGTTTCTATTCATCTTTGGAGCAAATTGAGTATGATTTACCTGAGATTGGTTGTGGCTTATATTCATCCTTGGAAGAAATCGAGTCTGATTTACCTGTTGATCTGCTTTATGCCTTTGCTAACGATTGTCATATTGTTCACTGGACTTTGCTGCATCAAGATAGATTTTAGTGAAGGTCGATGGTTTTTGTGATTGAGATGCTTCTTCAGTATATCCAAGACCTGTATTTATCAGAGGATAACGCTGCACTTTGATAATTTCATATAAGGTTTGTTATCACTTAAGAATACTAATGCCCAAATTTCTCACATTAGTTTGATGGTAAAGGTAAGCGCTAGTCTAAGTTTGATTTTTTTTTGCCTTAGAGTCTGAGTCTTAGCAGTCTTGATAGTATACCTAAATAAAGGTCAACTATGTATTCTCATCCATCACCGGTCTCATAACCATGTGTCAGCTTTGTTCAAAGGTTACTATGTGCCACAAAGCTCTTTAGGTGATTTCGTAGCGTATAAATAATTTTGAAGTGTTTTCACAGCGCATAAATCCTTTTAAATCTTTTTAGCAGTTTCGCAGCGCAACATGTTTGAGGTGATTTCGTAGCGCATAACTCAAATTTTACACTGGTTGCACTACGAAATCGGAGATTCGTGAAATCCATAGCGAATCTTTCCTAACTGTCAAATCTATCAAGTTCAGTTATGGTTTCATCATTCACTATCAGCTTATACACTCCACATATCATGTCCAACTGCTTATCTCCATCATTACAGCCGCTAGATACCTTGCTACACATGGATTGCAAGTTCCAAGGAAAGCCAGGTATTCACAGCCTTAATTATGATTGTATTCGTTGCATGAGGAACAAGTCTACATGGTTTCAATTTGAATGCATTGTTATCAAGCAAGGCAGTTATCAAGTGAGGTAGCCATTCAAGTGAGGCAGAGATTGAAGTTTGAGCAGCGATATTTTTTCAAACCTTCATTATGCTGAAGTCTCATGGAGGGATCGGTAGAAAGAAAAGACCACAGATCAAGTAGATGTTTGAGAAATGAACATGAAGGTGTAGACATTATCTTGAAAAACAAAGAAGTTGAGCATGCATTCAAGCAGGTTGGATGTTGGAATTTTTGTGAGAAACTCCAAGGAGGTCATGCACAAATCACCAAGGAATTTTCTTTGAATTTCATAGGGATGAATTCAAAGGTTGGGATACTCGAATTGCAAGTCTCACCAGAGGTAATATCCACAGTTACTGAAATTTGAAGGGGACAAGAAACTTGGTTTAAGAATTTCAAATTTGATATGACTCCCTGCAAAGAGTTTCTGAAGCTGTAGTACATTGACTTAGATTTAAACAAGTCTGTGCCTAGAAATTATGTCAAGGACTCATATGCCAACCTGCTTACTTGTATACAGAGATACCTTACCTATTAAGGGAGATATAATATGGTGTATTCATATAATTTCAAGCTTCTGCTACATTTTACAAGAAAGATATCCATTGATTTACCTTTTTACTTATTTCGTAGCTTAAGCAAAATGTGTGATAAGGTGCATCTAAGGAAAGAAGCCTATGAGACCTCATTGTTTCACCATGGTTTAATTAAGCTGACCGTTCTGCATGAACTCCAAAGAGTAGGTAGGGACTGGCCCACATTCATATTCATGTCTAGTTTCAAGAACGAGACCGGTCTTAGTCCTCAAGCTGCAAAAGATCTGTCGACAACAACTAGTCATCAGGCAGAAACAAGATCCAGGAGGTTTGCAAAGTTGAAGGCTAGGAAATAAGTAAGGGAATCCACCAAGCCACTGACCATTCAAGATACACCCCAGCAGTCCCTTAAAGAGAAAACTCGGGTCAAAGAAGGTGCACATGAATCAAACACAAGTGAAGGAGTCCAAAGAAGAAGGACTAGGAGCCAGGTAGCTAGAGAAAAAGGCAAGTGAGTGATTATTGAGGAAAGCCCTGTTTCAAAGGGAGACTTGAATGACTTACTGCAAGCCATTGATATTGACGAATCTACCCTAGTTCAAGTAGATTTGATAGAGTCAGGAAAAGACAAGGCTAAGGGAGTCAAAGCCTCGAAAAAACTCAAGTTTGATGATTAGGTTGATCAATTTGTCTTTAAGCCAAGAAGACCCATAACGAGGAATTTTAAACAAATACAGGAGGTACTGCCAAGAGAATATGAAACAGGGGAGGCAACACAACCTCATGAAGGAAAAGATAAAGGTAAAGCAGTTACCCTTCAAGAAGAAGATAGTGTGGAAGCGTTGAAAAGGAGGGTGGAATTGGCAAACTTTGAAATTGCTAGATTGAAGAAAGGCTCCAAGAAATTTTCAATTAAGGAGGATTATTTTAACCAAATGCAAGCTCGGTGGGAGGACAAAACATTTCAAATACCCAAGGTGGTTGATTGTAATGTTCAATTCCATAGCTGGACTGTCCCTGCAATAAAGGAAGCACAATTATCAGAAAGGTCAATACAAACCTGAGAGCTAGGATCAAAGTCATGAAGAAACAAATTGAAGACTTAAAGATATAGTTAAGCCAACAAAAAGAATTTCCTTAAGGGAGTCACACATCAAGTAAGGATATGTTTCAAATTTTGACGGCTTTCCTTGTTATAATCTTTCTTGAAGAATCATACATTTCCACTCAGTTTTGAAAAGCTTTGGAGCAATTGAAAAGGATGTTTAAATATCAAGAGGCTTAAAATAGCAAAATTTTGGGTTGAAATTGTGTTTTTGGAATTACACAGCAGTTTCGTAGCACGCTACAAAACTACTGAAGATAATGACTAATGCACAACAGTTTCGTAGCGCGCTATGAAACTGCTGAAGCTACATAATTTAAACTCAGTCAACCGATTTTGAAAGACTGAGGGAAATTTTTTGAAAAAGGAATATCTTCAAGGGATCATCTAAAGGTATCAACTTCCAACAAGGTCAAGACAGGTGGAGGAAACATATATTCGAACCTAACTCTAAACTTTTTGTTATAAAGTGATCACATTTACTACAGTCCAAGATATGTCAGAAATCTTGGAGGAGCTTTTGTCTTCACACATGGAAAAGGTTGACAGCACATCAAGGACATGGCATTCTGATATATTTTGTATAATCAAAGATGAAGGGCATGGTTCATTGGATTCGAATATCTTTGAGGAAAACCAAAGGCAGATAAATAGGGGCAGTTTCCTATTTTTTAGGGGCAATGGAGAAGATGTGACATTGAGGACCAGTGTGGAGCTTCGAACATCCACCATAGCCAAACTAAAAAAATACCACTTGTCAAAGAACAAGAATAATTGTAATTAAGGCTATTATTAGCATGATATGGAGTTAGACTCCTATTTGACTTAGATCTCTAAAAAGTCTAGTAGCAGTTTGTTACATTTAATAGGTAGTTAAAATTTGAATAGGTGTCATAAGAAGTATATTTCGATTTCCCCTCATGTAGGAGGAGGAATCTCAGCTTTGGAAAAGAACTCTATATATAGGAGAAAGAGCAATGTACCAAGGGTTGGAAATTTATGAAAAAAAGCTCTAATATTTGGCTTATGTAAAGACTTTGTTTTTTGGTAATATAGTACTGGCTTATGCTTCTCAAAAATCATACCGAGTTCAATGTAATTAGTTTCCTCTGTTGTCTTTTCATGTTATCTACAATGTTATGAGTATGTGATTACTTAGAAATCACTTGCAGTGCTCTAATTTCCTTCATATACTCATAAACTACCTTCTATGTGTTTGATGTGTTCTACATATGTTGAAAACTGAATGCCTTGACTTCTATGCAAAGCAAACCCTATTGTTAATACTGAATCATATATGACTCCATAAGACCAATGGATACTTGTTAGTTGTGTTTCCACCATTTTCATTTTTATTTGTTTCACAAGAGTTAGCCATATGATCATAGTCAAAAAACCTTTAATCCTTTGAGAGAGCCCTCTTAGGTTGGGGAGGCTAAGCCTCAGCCTAAAGTCGGTTTGAAACAGTTACTTGAAGTCTTCCTGGTCTGTAGCCTTCTAGGGCTTGATTTTGAGATAACAAGGTTTATGATCATTTAGCAAATCTAGGATTGAGAGATTTCGTTTTCTCAAGATCCTTTCTTATACCCACAATTTCACATTCTAGTTTTTCATTGTGTTTTTCCTTTTCAGCAAGTTGGTATGTCAAGGTATCAATAATCATATTCTTTTCTTCTAAACAGATTTTGAGTTTAGAAATTTCTTGATGAAGGTCATCTTCTTCTAAAGCATCCCAAAAAATATCATCATCATAGCCCATTAGAAGTCTATAGTCATTACTATTTTCATATTCATCACTATTCGATAAACCATTACTATCTTCATGAGTATAGTAACTTCTTTTATTTACAACTTGTTTTCTATTCCATTTTGTATATTCCTTCCCCTTTTCATATTTATCTTTATCAGGACATTTGGCAACATAATGATCGACTCTGCCACAAGCAAAGCATTTGAAGGGTATCTTACCTTTAAATCTTCTGAAGCCCCATTGAAGCTTCTTGACAATGTTTAACTCATCTTCTTCTTCTAAAATATGTCCTAATTCATTGTGTTCTTCCTTTCCTTTTGCTGAAGCTTTAAATGTGACTTCCCTCATATCTGATGGACCTCCCTTTCTCATCTCAAAGGAAGTTAAGGTTTCATGAAGCTGTGTCATAGTGATAGTCTGCAGATCCTATTTTTCTTCTATGGCAGACACTTTTGATTCAAATTTAGTAGACAAGCATCTCAAAAATTTCTCGACTAAGATAACTTCCTTTATATCTTCTCCCAGATTCTTCATACAATTAACAACCTCATCTATACGTAAGAAGTAACTAGCTATACTTTCATCACTGTGCATCTTAAGAGTTTCATACTGAATTATGAGAGTTTGAAGTTTAGCACGTTTTACATGAGAGTCTCCTTTGTAGCTCAGAATGATTTTGTCCCATATTTCTTTGGATAATTTGATCTGCATGACTTTGACAAAATTTGATGGTGACAGACTTCCCAATAAGGTATTGACAGCTTTGGAATTGGTTTCATATTGCTTCTTGCCTGTCGTATCTGTAGGAATTGTTGTTGGAAATGTATATCCTCCTTCCACAATTTTCTGGACATTGTTCCAAGTGACTGTAGATAGGCTTTGGTTATTATTTTCAAATAAACAAGGTTGCTCCCATCAAATATTAGCAGTCTAATGGATCCCACGCTTTCTTAATTACTCATGGTGATGGATCTCCCTTCAAGCGATCAAGCTTCTTCTGAAGTACCTGCTCTGATACCAATTGTTGGAAATAATACTAAGAGGGGGGTGAATCAATATTATCATATCAATAATTTAATTTCCCAAACAAATTTATATACGCTACTTCAACTAAGTGAACTAATGTGTACACACGACTGCACTTAAAGCAACCAGCATATATGCAGAGAAATTTTGATTTAGACAGTTTATCATGTACTGAACTTTAGCCAGTATATCAGAGATTTATTAGACAATGTAGTAAAAGAAAAATAAAGCATCACACATAAGCAACACACAGGAACACTAAGATATAAGGTGGAAACCCAATGTGGATAGAAACCACCCGTTGTTGTCGTCTCTATCTTCTTTTAACAATAAGAAAATATGTTTAGAATCTTGTACTAGTGCAGACTCATACTAGTATGTAGGCACCCACCTGTAGAAGGCTATAACCTTCTCTCGTTCTCCAGCTACTATTGGAAGGGTGTTGAAAAATGGCTACACGAAATGCTAAAAATAGCAGTTTGGGTACCAGTGTTGGATTGGGCAACAAGGAATGAAAAATGCAAGTGATAAAAATAGAATTTCTATTTTTAGCAGTTCAGGATGGATTCCTATTTTAGTCAGTGCCTGGACTAAAAATAGGAAGTAAAATTTGAATTTGAACTTAACAACTGTTTGAAAATAAATATAATTTATTCACCATGATTTAATTACTTGTGAAAAAAAACATGAAGTGTATGTGAGGACATGAAACAGTTTCTCCATTAATTGAGGAATTTATCCATCAGTTAAAGAGATAAGGATGAGTTATAATTTGTGTTGTAATTAGTTGGCTCATTTAATGGAGTCATGTCTAGTTAGATTGATTTAAACAATTTGTTTAAATTAAGTAAGTTCAGTTAGTTAATGGATGCTTGCATATAACTGTTGCACTTCAGATAACTAAAGATTCTCTCATGAATAACTCATGCATGTCAGTTCAGACAGAGACCCGGTTGAGATCAAAGAAGGTACAGTGTACTATCAGTTGGATGAATATTTTTCTTATAAGGGAATCTCATCCATGATGAGGATCTATCTCCTTCAGGACTGCGTAGTTGGATCAGAGGTTAGTGAGTGTGTGAAGAGGCCAATTCACACAAGTGGCCGCACTGGACTCAAATCAAAATTGCACAAAGAAATAGGAGGCTTGGAGGGCAGACCAGATGTTAGATAGAGGCCTTTGACTATCTATGAGCAACAGAGGTATTACAGAGAGAGCTAGATAGCTTTTCAGCTGATTCTTTTTGTAATACTAGCTATATTTCCACTTGTATGATAACACAGAGTTTGGGTTTCAGGCTGAGGTTTTCCTCGGGTTATATCTTCTATGTTATGTTTGATTGATTCCTTCTTATCAGTTATATGTGTTCTTATTAATGTTGCTCATGTTCGATTAAGAATCCACTAAATTGGTTGTAGAAGTAGATCAAGTATTTTTCTTTAGTATATTGCATTATTAGGTGATCTACAAGTGGGAATTTCTACATGGTATCAGAGCACAGGTGATCAATGAAGAGTAGTATACAAGAAGGTAGAAGAGTGGAGTTTGTGATTCCTCAATATAGAAATCTATTTTTTATCACATCTCTATTTCACCTATGGCTTTCAATGGTTTGAGACT
The DNA here is from genome assembly GCA_031772625.1 of Pinus tabuliformis. Taxonomy (NCBI): domain Eukaryota; kingdom Viridiplantae; phylum Streptophyta; class Pinopsida; order Pinales; family Pinaceae; genus Pinus; species Pinus tabuliformis. The sequence goes on from CM062805.1 coordinate 271,803,029, forward strand.
CGAATATGCCCTTGATAGAAGATCGAATTATGTAGCCTGGAAGGATGGCATGGAAGCAGTACTAGAGGATAACGGTCTAAAGGACTTCATTGATCAAGAAGTCCTCAAGCCAACTCGTGCTGCTAAATTGGCTGAACGAAAGAAATGTGTGGCTAGAGCAGGGAGAATCCTTCTTGAGGGATTTCTAGATCACATAGTCTCGAGTCTCCATGGGAAGGTGACACCATTTTCAATGTGGAAACATTAAAAGATCTATATTAGAATAGCAGTGATAAGAGGAAGTTGGCACTGAAAGACAAGTTTCAGAAGATCAAGTGTGAAAAGGGCGACATGATCTCTACGTATCTAAACAAGATCACGACATGCAGGGATGAGCTTGGAAGTGTAGGGATCACAACAGCTGATGATGACATGGTGAGCCTTGCACTCCTCAGTCTTCCAAAGAGCTGGCATAGCTACTAGGACTCGGTTAATGGAAGAGAGAAACTACCAGATTGGGAACGATTCGGTCAGATTTGATGCAGGAAGAGATAAGAAGAAGCACCAGAGATGGTTCTTCATCTATGGAGGATGAAGAAAATTGTGCCTTAGCGAGTAAGGCGAAGAAGGGGAAGGAGAAGGCCTCTCATTCTAAATCCAGTTCTTTCCATGGTGGGAAGAAGTTTAACAAACTGAAAGTGTGATGCTTTTGTTGTCATGAGGTGGGTCATTTTTCTACAAATTTTCCACTAAGGAAATCCAAGAAGGCATCCGTGGAAGGATCAGAAGGTGAGGCACTGGCCTCACAGTTCGAATTGGATTTCACATTATTCACATGCATGGTTTCATCCATGGTGGGAAGTGACTGGTTTCTTGATAGTGGAGCTTCTTTCCACATGACCAGTGACAAGAGTTTGTTCAATACTTTGGAGGAGAAATATCTCCAGATACACATAAGGATGGGTAATGATGAAAAGTATAGTGTCTCAAGTGTAGGCATGGTTATTTTTCATAAGGAGAATGGAGCTCGCATTACCTTGATTGATGTCAAGTATGTATTAGGACTGAAGAGAAATTTGGTGTCGATCATGATGCTGGAAGACAAAGGCTATGATGTAGTCTTCAGTAAGGGAAAGGTTTTCCTTAGACACATCATCACTAGACAAGTGAAGTAGATCGATTCACGGGTCAAGAACCTGTATGCTCTTGAGGTACAATATGCATCAAAATCCTTGTGGAGCAAGTCAACTGATTGAGACTTGGTGGTTGAGAGCGAGAGTACATTACCTCTCAACATGCAATGCCAGAAGAAGTCTGAGACGATTGTGGAGGAGCCACGATTGGTGGAGTAGCTTCATGAGGTTGTGGAGTAGCCACAATTGGGGAAGCCAAGAGGAGACATAGTGGAGGCAGCCACTCATGAAGAGACCTCCAGTAAGGGGAAACTTCGAGCTAGGTGGGTAGAGGGATCACATGAAACCATACCTCGAGATAGGAGGTGGGGTGATGTGGAGTGATCGTCCCAAGGAGGAGGGATAAGATCCTTAAGGTACCCAACCTCTTTGATTCGACTTTGCTATAGGAGCTGCAATGTGGAGTAGCAAGAACGATTGATTAGGTAGAGACAGATGCAGATGGAGCGGCAAAGAAAGCTACAGTGTAGTATTCCTAGGACTGTGTAGAGCTAGCAGGCTGCAACGATGCGAAAGGCATAGGAGTGTTGCACCAGTGCAGGTTGGCATAGAGAGGTGTGCGACGGTGAGAGATGCATGGAGTGTTGCAGCAACTCAGAGGTCAGAGAGGGAGCACTTGTCAACAACAGGTAGAGGTTCAGCATCATAGTACGTTTCTAGCCCAATAGGGAGGTCAGTGGGACTGTGTCTGTTCCAAGAGTTGCTAGAGAAACCACACTTAGTAGAAGTGTTGCATGCAAAACATTCCAAAGGTACAGGATTGGGTTCGAGTGAAGCCTTTCTTGTTGAGAGGGAGTGTTGAAAAATGGCAACAAGAAATGCTAAAAGTAGAAGTGCTAAAGATAGCACTGCTAAAAATAGAAGCTTGTGTACTAATGCTGGATTGTGCAAGAAGGAATGAAAAATGGAAGTGATAAAAATATAATTTCTATTTTTAGCAGTTCAGGATGGATTCCTATTTTATTTAGTCCCTGGACTAAAATAGGAAGTAAAATTCAAAGTTGAACTTAACAGTTGCTTGAAAATAAATTAATTAATTCAACATGAGTTAATTAGTTGTGAAAAATCGAACATGAAGTCTATGTGAGGACATGCAACAATTTCTCCATTAATTTAGGAATTTATCCATCAGTTAAAGAGATAAGGATGAGTTCTAATTTGAGTTGTAATTAGTTCGCTCAGTTAACTGAGTCAAGTCCAGTTAGATTGATTTAAACTGTTTGTTTAAATTATCTTTAGTTAGTTAATGCACGCTTGCATATAACTACTACACTTCAGATAACTAAATATTCTCTCATGAATAACTCATGCATGTCAGTTCACATAGAGACCCAGTTGAGATCAAGGAAGGGACAATGTACTATCAATTGGATGAATATTTTTCTTATAAAGGAAGCTCATCCATGATGAGGATTTATCTCCTTCAGAACTACGTAGTTGGGTCAGAGGTCAGTGAGTGTGTGAAGAGGCCAATTCACACAAGTGGCTGCACTAGACCCCAATCAAAATTGCACAAAGAAATAGGAGGCTTGGAGGGTAGACCAAAGGTTAGATAGAGGCCTTTGACTATCTATGAGTAGCATAGTATTGCAGAGAGAGCAGGATAGATTTTGAGATAATTCTTTTTGTAATACTGGCAATATTTCCACTTGTATGATAACACAGAGTTGGGGTTTTAGGCTGAGGCTTTCCCGGGTTATATCTTCTATGTTATGTGTGATTGATTCCTTCTTATCAGTTATATGTGTTCTTTTTATGTTGCTCATGTTCAATTAAGATTCCACTAAATTGGTTGTAGAAGTAGATCAAGTATTTTGCTTTAGTATATTGCATTATCAGGTGATCTACAAGTGGTAATTTATACAAAGGGAGACACAACTCCCTAGATCTTAACCTAGCCAATATGTTTACTAGTACATAGGTGCCAGCCTACAAAAAACTCAACTCTTCTACCAAGGACCATGTTTCATGAATTTTCAGATTGGATACTCCTGGAACACAACACCACAATCTGTGGGACACATTTCATTTAATTTTCATAATGGACCCATCAACAACTACAATACAATCATTTGCATCAACCAATCACTGAAACTCAATCATCATAACCTGAACTTGATCTTTCAGCACACTATCACCAGAATACAGTCACCGGAACCCAAAGGAGAACCTAGAACTCTGCAACAGTAAACAAAAAAAATTAAAATATACTTTATAAAGTATACACTACTTCCATGTGTCAAAACCAGCGTGTATACGTGCTTTTATCAAAGCCAACCGGCATACACATCTGTAAATATTAATTCATAATTTTGTAGCTATTCCAGACTTCAATTATACCTAGATCATAACATTTACAGAATAATACATGTGCCAGTATTTAGATCTAGACTATACATGATCAACACATATAATGATAATTCATTTCAAGTCTTAAGATACCGATCCATCATTAGATCTTATCCCTCATCAACCGCTAAGGTTCATCCTTGGTTCAGATCAAGCAAAGCACCGTAAGCGAAAAACCTGAATACTTGATCTCATACTTCATCAGATATTCGGTACTTACACACCTTCGCCTAATGATCTTCTCCTCCTTATATAGTTTTAGGCCTTTCTCAATACCATGGATCAAAACAACTTAAAGCCAATACATTGGAACAAATACCTAGGGTCAATACCTCAGACCAAATACCTTGGACCAATACCATGAATCAAAATACCCTGGAGCAAATACCTCGGACCAAAAACTTAGTTTTCCAACATATACGCGCTTTTCCTTCTGTGAAAGAGCATGTGTATATATATTCTACTTGTGTTCAGGGAACCTGGGTGTATATGCAGCTTGGTCAAGGTGAACCTGTGTATACCTCTCTTTCCTCATTCTTTGTAATTTGATCTATAATTCTTTGTTGTTGACATGCTGCTCGGTGATCTTTCATCTGACTAAGTTTCCATCAAGGACAACACTTGTATCATAATGCCAACAATTTTCAGAGATAGGATCTATTAGCCCTGAGGTGTAGCACTGACATTTTGAAGGCTAAAGGAACGAGATGGTCTGCTTTTTTTTCCTAAAGAGGGCCCCACATGGGCCATTACCCCACTTTCCTCACTCGTCCAGTTACATTTTATTCCGCTCATTTCCTAACCCAACCCTCACATCCCAACGAAACCCTCTTTCACCTTAGCCTTAAGAAAATTAACCCAAAGCCCCTGTAAAACCTTACCTTTCCGCCATATGATCCCTCTACACATTTATCGAGGATGTCTCATACTTCCATGTCCCTCCACCGTAGATCATTGCTGCCATATCTAATGGTTGTCACTCATATCGCGTGAGCAACAAGCACAGAGAATACCCGCCCGATAAAGGTGGTTTTTCTCTCTCCCTTGCTACTATGTGTCATCCACTAAATGGAATCAGGCGGACTCCACCATTTACCACTTACCGCCAAATGCCCTTACAATAGAAGACATAACCGCCCAAAAAAAACCACCCCTAGGCATTATCATCCGTGCACCTTGTTTGGTCAATTTAGTGTGTCCTAAATTGCTATTTAAAATGTCAATCCGGGAGTCGTAAATTGCTGAAGTGAAGTGCACTATATATGAAAGATAACCAATTTCTTAGTCTTTTGTCGTTTTTGAGTTTTTTAGTTTTTTTTTTGGGTTTATCTTCTGTGAATTCCCTAGTATGAGATGGCGAAATTGAAAATCAAGTATGGATGGTAATGGTGATTTCTACAATGATTTTCCAAACTTTCAAGTTCTCAAAAAGAAGGTTTCAAACTGACTGTGATGAAATCAATTCTCAAAAGGAAATAAATGTACCAAAAAAGTGAACTAGTGGCATTGGCCCAATATCCTTACTGTTGTATGAAAAAGAAAATAAAAACTGAACTCAAAGAAACTCAAAGACTGAAAGCAAAGAAAACTAAATCACACTACTTCAACCCACATTCTGACCCTTCACCTTTTGACTCGCTCTGACTATAGGAAGTAATCATAAGCAAGCTGAGTAATATGATATCTAAATTTCAGGAAATCAAATTGCATAAAAGGAAACTAAGATTTAACTACTCATTCATATTTCAATTCTTGAAAATGACATAAGTAATTTAATCTCTAACTTGCAGGAAAGCAAACTAGATCATACTACATCAAATAATATTATGATTCCTCACTAATTGAGTCGCTTGGCTATAGGAAGGAAATCATAAACAGATGAGTAATATGATATCTATGTGGCAGAAAAGTAAATAAGCAAAGCAAAACTGAAAGAAATGACAATGCTGAAATTAAAATCAGTAAATGAATCAGCAGAAAGGAGAAGATGATCTCATGTCAGTAGTCATTGAAAATATGTAAATTTGACCGGGTTGCCTACAAAAACATGTAAGAAAGGTACTGATCAGCTAACAGTCATGAGAAAACATAAAAGGAAATATGGACAACAGTTAATCATGAACATCAGAACAGCGTAATATGTACAAGCAATGATTATAAAAGCAATAACATAATGAAAGCAAGTAAGAAACTATACAACGCCTCGGTGTACAGGGGCCCTCTGCAACCTCAGCCAGTTAATACTCAGTCACAAATCGAATTCAGGAATGCTATCTTCTCATATATTAAAGTGCAGTAATAAGACAAAAGTAAAGCACAGTACAATGGGCTTATAACAACAGTCAAAATTACATTTGAAAAGCTAACTATCCAGCGTATACCAACGCGTTATTTATAAGTGAAAATGATGCAACTAATTCCTAGATTCTACGCTGCCAAACAGAAACGTGAATCTCCACGGCCTGAGATCTAGCGGTATGGTAATTATGACAGTTAAATCCATGGAGTTGTGCCTACTCGATTCAGTTCGCGGGTTGATCCACAGGTGCGCCAACACCTCAGGAAATTGAGGATCGTGCCACGCAAACCTTCACGTGGGAAAAACAGAGCCGTGCCACCACAAAACTCTTGGTTTGACCCCTCCTTTGACCGTCTTTGACCATGGCTGTTTGTGAGTGAATTGGCTAAACTAAGGGGACACGCTCCATGTACATGTCACTTGCAGCTTTCCCATGTGGCCGGTTTCTCCATTGGACACCTGTAACATAGTCTTTAACAAAATGGCTACGGAAACTTGAGATGGCTGTGGAAAGTTACAAGTTTCCGCAGCTGCTTGAATAAAAATCTAAATCAAATAGTAGTCATAAACATAGTTAGGAAACCATTTCATAAGATCTTTTTAGACTAATATGCAATGATTTCACAAGTTGGTGGATCAAATAAATAGAAAAGAAGGTTGAGAAGATATATAGGGAAGATGCAGGTTTGGGACTCAACATACCCCCACTGTGAAGGTGTTGCATGTCCTCATACAACCAAAATTCAGTCATTCCCCTCTAATCCATATGTCCTGAGGCCTATGCTAGGACATCTAGCCCTCTTTTCTTCTTCCCTGGTGCTACCACCATCCTGGGTTTCCTTATTAGACATCTGAATTTGAGATTTATCAACTCTCTGCTCAATTTTCTGCATTTTTTCTTCAGTTTCTTCTTTTTCTTTTGCCATAGTCCCAAATGAAGCATAGTGTTATCATGAATAATTTCATATACTTTGCTCTGCTCCTTGAGTGCTTCATTTTCTTCCTTGATATGCCTATTTAGAACCTCCAATTCAAATACCTCCTGCTTTAAGGACTGAACTTGTGCATCTGGTGTCATGTCGGGCAGAGTGGTACTCGGACCTGTAGTTGATTGAGCTCTATCTGGTGTCATATACCTCCTGTTGATTGGGATCTATTTCAGGTGTCTTTCCTGGACTGAGTTCAAAATCTTGTGGAGGAGGAGGACTGCTCTCTAGCTCTGGCCGAGAAGGGCTTTCATCAATATGTGGAGGACTAGTTTCAATACTTGGTTGAGGACGAGGTGGACTACTGCTAGCTAGAAGTTTCTCGGGTGTCTCACCAGCCAAGTCAATGAAGTGGGTCCATTTTACTTGTGTTTTACTCCCCTTTCCTCTTAGCCTGGTGCTTCTCCTTAAGTATGGTGGACTAGTACTCCCTTCTTGTATACTGTGTTTCCCTTTTTCTTTTTTCTTTGTTATAGCAGCCTGTTCTTGAAGATGCACTAATATCTCCAACAGTGGTTGATAATCCTCCTCTATGGATGGCTCAGGTGATTGGTAGACTTCTTGGATGGTTTTTTTGCCTTTCACTTTTTTCTGTTTCTTGTCCTTGGTTTTGTTTTCTTTTTCTTTTTGACCAACTTCTTGAGTTTCTGTAGTAGGAGAGTCTTGGACTATGGCACTCTTTTCCTTTCTCCTACTTTTTCTTGGTGTATTTGGTGTACTACTTTCAGATGCCTCAAATGGCTCTTGAAAGTAGTTTCTTATCAAGAATTGTTCCTACGTATCTTTGTTTTTCTTTAGTTGGTCCTCAATGAGAATTTTTACGAGTCCATGATGATGTAGATGAGGTTCTATATTTCCTATGTGTTTTTGGATTGTAATACTCATCTGTTTCAAACTCAACAGTAAGGAATAAGGCAAATTAAGAGTTTGACTCTCTATGAAATTCATCAACAGTCTAGCATGGTACATGTACATTGAACCAAAGCGTCCTTCGCAAGTGATAAATTTTTGGATAACTAACAGCAGACTGGCCCATTTTTATTTCAATGCATGAACAAGAATTCCTTTAGTAAACACAGTGGTGTCCATACCTGGGTTTCTTAGCATTATTCTCCATGCCTATTCATCCACGCTTTTATTTTTGAACCATCGCTCACATCCTTGGGGTAAGCCTGTGGCAGCTGCTACTGTAGTTTCAGTCACCGTGAGCTTCAAGTCTCCAATCTCCACCATTTGACCATCGAAAGACCGCACAAAAGCTTTGGTTACCTCTTTATTATAGCCCTTAAACTTTTGGATGAAGCGTAACCATTTGGATTTCTTCAGCAAATCTTTTGCTTTAGGGTAACCTTCTAAATATTTTGGTCCTTCTTGTTATGCCCTTAGTAATTTTCCCATTCCTTCCTCTGTTTTGAATTTCAACTGAGAATTCAATTGCGTGTGAGGGATTAGCAGATGGAAGGTGGCTCGGTTGCAGGGTTTATGGTGAAATGCAGTGGCTGCAATCGGTAGTAGGTAACGGGAATGCTTCGGGTTACAGGCGGAACAGAGGATGAGCAGCCATAAATGAGTTCACAAGTTGAAATGCATGTATGTGAAGAGGATGATCTTAATAGAATGGTAAGTGAACGGAGTGAAGTCGAGATTTTTTAATTAAGGGCTGCGTACGAAATATTACACGTTTTAATAGATGGCTGCGGGAAATGCGGTGGAGAGGAGCCGTAATGGGATAGGTCACATCTCATGAGTACAGGTGGTAAATGAAAGTGCAGTCGACTTGAGTTTAAACCCAAAAATCAATCATGAGACTGTTAAGAAATGAATGCATGGTGTGTGGAATAATATCGTGGAATAGGATTGGGTAATGGAGCTATCGTATCAAATCATTGCACATAGTAGACCTTTTATGTTTTGATAACTATGCATAATCATGACTTTAATTGCTATTTCATAAAAGAAATTGCTCATACCTTTGGAAACCTTGTCATTTCTTGCTCATAGATTTTAACCAATTGCTCTTCATTGATGTCTTGGAGATGCTCCATGTCTTCATAGCATTTGCTCAATTACACCTGCATTTTCATGATTATTGCACTAACATTTTGACTATGAATTTGAAAAACAGAGTGGTGGTGGGTGCGAAAATCGTTTCTGGCTGCGGAAATGGCTTCCAGTTGCGAAAAATGATACATCACCCACTTAGCTGAAAAAATATAGTTAGAAAAGAACTAACTGAGTGAAAATAGTCTTGAAAGGGACTTTTATTGATGAAATGAAAGTGAAATGAATGGAATGGAGTGAAAGTGAAGCAGAGTGAAGTGAAATGAAAATGGGAATGAGATGGAGATGGAGTGAAATGGCGAATGAGGTGGAGTGAAGATGGAAAAAAAAAGAAGGAGAGGAGAGATTTTTTTTTGGAAAATATAGAGTGTGAGGTGTCCCTGATTTTCACTCTATATTTTCTGTATAAGACCGCCAATCTATGATTGGTTTTCAGGCTTATACAATTTTTTATTTTTTTTTAACTGAAAGAAACAAAGGCTAGGCTGGTGGGGAAGAAGGATTCTTCTCCACCAGCCTTATTATAGAATTCTCTTGGAACATTTTGACAAATTCCTCTTTTCAGAGTGGCTTATGATAAATTTTCAATCGGTGGCCATTCACAATAAGAGGAGTCTGAAATTCATCAATGGTCTTGATTCTTACTGCTCCATTGTTAAAGACTTTGTAAATCTCATATGGCCCAAGCCAATGGGTCTGAAATTTACCTTTGAAGTCTTTAAACTTGGAATCAAACAATAGCGCCCAATCTCCCTCTTGAAACATTTTCTCTTTGATATATCTGTCATGCCACTTAGATCTTTGATGTTGAACTAGATCAGTCCTTAAAATTGCTTCTTGTTTGATCCCATCTAGCTCATTCAGCTGCTCCATTCTGTGCTTTTGGGCTTCCGATAGATTCATCCCCAACTAGACTGCCATCTTGATAGTCTTGACTTGAAACTCAATGGGGAGCAGGACTTCTTTCCCATAAACAAGTTCATAGGGAGAATGTCCAGTTGCATTCCTCCATGTAGTTCTGTAGGCCCACAAGGCTTCAGGAAGCCTCTCTGCCCAATCTCTTCTGTGTAAATGAATAGTTTTGGTGATGATGCTCTCAAGAACTTTGTTTGTAGACTCCACTTAGCCATTTGCTTGCAGATGGTAAGGAGTAGATTTTCTGTGCTTGATTTTGTATTCTTCCATCAGCTTCTCCCTCAAGTTAGATGTAAATTGACTTCCCTGATCTGTCACAATTTCTCTTGGGACACCAAGATGAGTAAAAATATCCTCATAAAGAAAATGAACAACTGAATTTTCAGTGGCAAAAGGCAATGCTTTGGCTTCTACCCATTTAGTGACATAATCAGTGCGTACCAATATATACTTCTTTTGTTTAGATGGTGGATTAATGGGTCCAATGAAATTTAAAGCCCATTTTTCAAAGGGTTCGATGAGTACCTATGGTTGTAATGGCATTTCATTTGAAAGAGTCGATCTCCCAACTCTTTGGCAGCTATCACACCTTCTGACATATTGTTTTGCATCTTTGAAGAGGGAAGGCCAATAATATCCTAAAGAAAGGATTTTATAGGCCGTCCTTTTGTCAGCAAAGTGTCCACCGCATGGTTCATCATGACATGCCTTGAGGATGTCAGGCATTTCATCTTCCCGAACACATCTTCTGATCACACAATCTAGCCCTGTTTTAAACAATTCATTAGAAATCCATGAATAATTCGAACTCTCCTGAATAATTCTTCTTTTTTCACTAGGAAATAAATGTGGAGGTAGCTTCCCTGTAACCAAATAATTATCAATATATGCATACCAAGGAGTCTTAGTAGTTACTGCAAATAAGTATTCATCTGGAAACATATCATCTACAGGAGAATCTTCATTAGTATTTTGGATTCTAGACAAGAAATCAACTACTGTATTTTGTTTCCCTGGTCTATCCAACACAGTAATATTGAATTCTTGTAAAAGTAAGAGCCATATTGTAACTCTACCATTACTAACAGGTTTTTTCATTAGATATCCAATTGTAGAATGATCAGTATGGACAAAAGTTTCATAGCCAGTTATATAATGTCTAAATTTATTGATTGCATGAACAACAGCTAAGAACTCTTTTTCAGTCACAGTATAGTTTAACTTGGTGGGAGTCAAACTTTTCCTGGTGTAGTAAATGGCATAAGGAACTAAATCCTTTTGACCCAACACAGCTCCTAGAGCTCTATCTGAAGCATCTGTAGAAATATGGAGAGGAAGTCTCCAATTTGGCCCTCTCAACATGGGAACTTCAGATATTCTTGTTTTCAAAGTTTCAAATGCAGATTGACAATCAGGATCCCATTTGAATTCACAGTCTTTTGTAAGTAATTTGAAGAGTGGAGATGCTATCTTGGTGAAGTTTTCAATAAATCTTCTACAGTATCCAGTAAATCCAAGGAAAATTCTAACATCTTTTTGACAATTTAGAATAGGCATCTTGGAGATGACTTCAACTTTTGATCTATCAACTTTAATCCCATCCCCTGAAATATGATGTCCTAAAACAATCCCTTCAGTAAACATCATAAAGCATTTTTCATGACTCAATGAAAGGTTTGTTTGTTTACACCTTATAAGGACTTTTTCCAAATTCTCTAATGCCTCTTCAAATGAATTACCATAAGCTGTTAAATCATCCATATAAACCTCTACACAATCGTGGATTAGATCGGAAAAGATTCCTAGTACTGCGCTTTGAAATGTTGCAGGTGCATTACATAATCCAAAATGAAGTACTCGGTAAGCAAAAGTTCCCCATGAATAGGTAAATGTGGTCTTATCTTGATCTTCAAGTGCTACCTGAATCTGATTATAGCCACTAAAACCATCCAAGAATGAAAAATACTTTTTGCCTGCTAAAGTATCTAATACTTGATCGATAAAGGGTAAACGAAAGTGATCCTTCAAAGTTGCTTTGTTCAATTCCATGTAATCAATGCATACCCTCCATTTACCATTCTTTTTAGGTACTATAACCAAAGGAGAAACCCATCGGCTATCTAAAATTGGATAAATGAAGTTTAAATTGAGTAATTTTTGGAGCTCTTCTTTCACTATCTCCCTAAGGTTTGGATTCATCCTTCTTTGAGGTTGTCTGAATGGTCTACTATTTTCCTCAATATAGATGTGATGAATGCAAGTCTTAGGGTCAATACCTTTCATATCGGTATACTCCCATGCAAATGCAGTAGAATGTTTTTGCAAGATTTTGGTTAGCTCTCCCTGTTGTGATCTTTCCAAGTTTTTGTTGATATTCAATGATTTACCTGAAAGATCTCAATGGTGGAAATACCAAACTCTTCCATAGAGAAAAGAGACATTTGTCTAGATGATAGATACTCAATGTCAGAATCTAACTGAAATTGTTTGTGGTCATATTCTGAAGATGTTTCAAAGTTTTCTAATGTGTTCAGAATTTGACTATCTTCACTGATTTCAGAAATGGTAAAGACGGGTTGTATAGTATCCTCATCATCAACCCACTCATTATCTCCTATTTCTGTAATTGCTTTTGCTAGAGGATATAGATTAAATTTCTTTGTCGAATTGCCATCAGAAATATACATATCCCCAGACCTACAACTGATAAAAGCATCAGCTATGGCTAGTCAAGGTCTTCCTAAGATGAGAGGGTGTCCTCCTAAATTACTCTTGGGAGTTAAAATCAAGAAATCTACTGGATATTCCCAAGAGTCTAAGGAGACTGAAATGTCTTCTAATACACCATCTGGCTTGATAATTGATCGATTTGCAAGTTGCAGTAAAGTAGGTGTAAAAACAAGATTAGGAAGTTTCAGCTGTTCCATAGTATGTCTACTCATAATGTTGATAGCAGCCCCTAAATCAATCAAAGTATTTGGAATTTCTACCCCATTGATATGTTTTTTCATAATTGGACTACCGGGATCTACATACTTCGGCATAGTAATTTTTCCCATCATGATATCTGCAATTTTCCTACCAGGTGGATTCTTCTTGTATCTCTTGGTTTCCTTCGTGGTATTTTAAGACTCAACTCCTTTATTGTTTTTGATAGAATAGGAATCTCTCTAATGGCTTGTAACAAAGGAATCTTGATACAGACATTCTTTAATTCATCTAGGAAATCATAGTCAGGCAACATGATTTGTTTTTCCACCCCTTTGTCAATTTGTAATCTTTTAGGAAAAGGAGGTGTGGATGAAGACGCAGGTTGCTCAACTATAGGAGTTGTGGGGGTTGACTCTTTTTCATTTTCTTTTTGAATGCTTGGGTTTTGAAGATATGCTTCAGAACCTTTATTGGCTTCAAGAGAATCTTCCTCAGAAACACTTTTCTTTTGAGCATCTATAGAAGGCTTATCTAAAACTCTACCAGATCTGAGTTGTACATCATTGAGAGGAACAATCATATAGGTAGGAAATTGTTGTCCTTCTATCATGTAAGCATTTTGAGGGTTTTTATTGTTGGGGTTTGGCAATGGCTGGGAATGTGGTTGAATTGGCTTTTGCTGGAATGGAAGCAAGAGTTGAGAATTTGGATTCTGTTGAGAAGGTTGTTGTTGTTGTGGAAATGGCAATGATAGTTGTGGATTTTGATTTGGAAGTTGTGGAGCTTGTTGGTTTTGAAAAGATGGAGGATATTGATAAAATTGAGCAAATATCCCATAAGGATTTTGCATACCTTGTACCCATGATTGAAAAGGATTTTGAGGTTGGGACCAAGGTTATTGCCAAGGATTCCAATTTGGTGGGGTTTGAAAGTTCATAGATTTGTTAAACCCTTGGTTTTGTTGCCCCTGCCAAGGTCTCCTTGCAACAAAACAAAGAGAATCAATTGTATTTGGATCTTCTTGAAAGATGGCTTTGAGCCCAAGAATTGACGGACAATCCTTGGTCTCATGGTTTTCTGAACAAATCACACATGTTTCTACACTTTTGCATCCAAGGGACATTCCCTTAGAGCATGTTTCTTTCTACATTTTGGGAAAAATATGGCCAAAGCTTCAGCTTCTACTTTCTGCTTGTTTTGTATTTTAAGGGTGTCTAGTTGCTCACTAAGACTCCCTAAGATATCAGTTTTGAATTCATCAAGCATGTTGCCAATCTCAGCCCTACTTACTGATCCAGTTGCAGATTTGTTTGCTCTAATGAGAGAAGGATCTCTAGGCTCTTTTCCAGTTTTAGATTTTCCCCTTGAGAGATGGACACATAGCTCTGCTATATCATGAAGTGGAAGTTGAGATATATCTCCTTTTCCCATCATGTTCAAATATCTATCCATTCATCTCTAATGGCTTTTAATAGAAGGGCTTTGAAGGTTTCCAAATCTAAGTTACTCATTTTTGCTCTTTTCAGGTTGTATTGAAATCTTTCAAGTAAATCTTCCAAGTTTTCATCTTCTCTTTGCACCATTTTGAATACTTCATCCTTGTGATTGGTGGGTATACAATAGTGCAGGTACCTGTCTAAAAATGTTTGTTTCATATCATTCCAAGTCCTAATGGATTGAGTGATTAATCCCATGAACCATTTCAAAGTAGCTCCTTTCAATGTTGAAGGAAACAATTTGAGTTTTTGAGATTCTTCCAGATAATCATAAGTTCGACACACGACCTCAAACTCAAATAGAAATGTTTCATGATCCTCATTCCTTAACCCATGAATGTTTGGGAGGACAGATGATGAGATTTTCTTCATTTTTGCTCGAGTATCCTCATCAACTATAGGAAATTTGAATGAATTATCTCCATCCCTATTTCCCCCATTGTTACCTCTACCTCCTCCATTGTTTCCTCCTCCTCCTCCTCTACCTCTACCTCTACCAAATCCGTTTATTACTTCCGAGCTGTCATGATAGTTTCCTCAGAGACTTCAGAGTCCTCTGGTTCCTCTACTAATGGCGAACGAGGAGGAATTTCTCCCTCCTCCTCCTCAGGTGATTCTACTTCTTCAATTACAATGTGTCTCCCTGTAGAAGGAAAGAAAGGATCTTTTCCTAATTCAGATTCGATGGATGGTGTGGGAGAGTCTCCTAATTCAACTACTTCCTCTTGAATTCCAGGAATCCTAAGGCTAGGAGTGTGAGTTGGAGATGATGGAGGTGTCTCTTGTCTATTCCTTGAAGTAGATGGAGTTGTAAAAACCGAACTCTTGGCCCTAGCTAAAAACCTTCCCCTAGAATCTCTTGCTCTATGCATGTCATTTTTTATTTTTCTTCAAGTCGGGCTAATAATTCTCTTTCTGATCTTCTAGGTCACTATAGGTGCAAGAAGAGAGCATACTCAAGAAATTATTAAACCAATAACTTTCTCTTTTCTGATCCTCTAGTTCACACTAAGTGAAAGGGGAGAGCATACTTTGAGAGGTTATCAATTTTCCTTCCTTGAAATTTTCTTGTTTCTTTTTTTTTTAAGGAATTGGCTACCTAGTTTCACTTCCCCGGCAACGGTGCCAAAATGTTTGGTCAATTTAGTGTGTCCTAAATTGCTATTTAAAATGTCAATCTGGGAGTCATAAATTGCTAAAGTGAAGTGCACTGTATATGCAAGATAACCGATTTCTTAGTCTTTTGTCGTTTTTTAGTTTTTTAGTTTGTTTTTGGGTTTATCTTCTGTGGATTCCCTAGTGCGAGATGGTGAAATTGAAAATCAAGTATGGATGGTAATGGTGATTTCTACAATGATTTTCCAAACTTTAAAGTTCTCAAAAAGAAGGTTTCAAACTGACTTTGACGAAATCAAGTCTCAAAAGGAAATAAATGTACAAAAACAGTGAACTAGTGACAATGGCACAGTATCCTTATTGTTGTATGAAAAAGAAAATAAAAACTGAACTTAAAGCAACTCAAAGACTAAAACAAAGCAAACTAAATCACACTAATTCAACCCACATTCTGACCCTTCACCTTTCGACTCACTCCGGCTATAGGAAGTAATCATAAACAAGCTGAGTAATATGATATCTAAATTGCAGGAAATCAAATTGCATAAAAGGAAAGTAAGATTTAACTACTCATTCATATTTCAATTCTTGAAAATGACATAAGTAATTTAATCTCTAACTTGGAGGAAAGAAAACTAAATCATACTACATCAAATAATATTTAGATTCCTCACTAATTGAGTCACCTGGCTATAGGATGGAAATGATAAACAGATGAGTTATATGATATCCATGTGGCAGAAAAGTAAATAAGCAAAGCAAAACTGGAAGAAATGACAATGCTGAAATTAAAACTCAGTAAATGAATTAGCAGAAAGGAAAAGATGATCTCATGTTAGTAGTCACTAAAAATATGTAAATTTTCTCGGGCTGCCTACAAAAACCTGTAAGAAAAGCACTGATCAGCTAACAGTCATGAGAAAACATAAAAGGAATTATGGACAACAGTTAATCATGAACATCAAAACAACGTAATATATACAAGCAATGATTATAAAGGCAATAACATAATGAAAGCAAGTAAAAAACTATACAGAGCCTTTGTGTACAGGGGCCCTCTGCAACCTCAGCCAGTTAATACTCAGTCACAAATCGAATTTAGGAATGTTGTCTTCTCATATATTAAAGTGCAGTAATAAGACAAAAGTGAAGCACAGTACAGTGGGCTTATAACAACAGTCAAAATTACATCTGAAAAGCTAACTATCCATCATATACCAACTCGTTATTTATAAGTGAAAATGTTGCAACTAATTCCTAGATTCTACGCTGCCAAACAAACACGTAAATCTCCATGGCCTGAGATCTAGCGATATGGTAATTATGACAGCTAAATCCATGGAGTTTGGTTGCTCGATTCAGTTCGCGGGTTGATCCATAGGGGGGCCAACACCTCCGAAAATTGAGGATCGTGCCATGCAAACCTTCACGTGGGAAAAACAGAGCCGCGCCACTGCAAAACTCTTGGTTTGACCCCTCCTTTGACCATCTTTAACCATGGCTATTTGTGAGTGATTTGGATGAACTAAGGGGACACGCTCCATGTACATGTCACTTGCAGCTTGCCCATGTGGCTGGTTTCTCCATTGGACCCCTGTAACATAGTCTTTAACAAAATGGCTGCGAAAACTTGAGCTGGTTGCGGAAAGTGACAAGTTTCAACAGCTACTTGAACAAAAATCTAAATCAAACAGTAGTCATAAACATAGTTAGGAAATCATTTCATAAGCTCTTTTTAGACTAATATGCAATGATTTCACAGCTTGGTGTATCAAATAAATGGAAAAGAAGGCTGAAAAGGTATATAGGGAAGATGCAAGTTTGGGACTCAAGACACCTCCTCCGCCCGATAGCCATCCGATCTGCTCACCTGATATCTAATAGCTCAGACTTGTTCTGCTCACCTGATATCTAACATCTTGGACTTGTTCTGCTCCCACCATGACTTCAGGCCCCCTGCACTCGATCTCCACGATGCACATCCCTTGATCCAATGGCCCTCGTTCAAAATCGCTCCCACTCGTCCTCCACCACTCCGTCATTTCTCTATCCATCCAATTTGGCATGTCCCTTTTCCCATGCACCTCGTACTCCACTTCCTATCAGTTACCTGAGGAAGAAGGTGGTCGATTTTGTCGGTACGGCGACAGTCAAACCACTAAACTGAATTAACAGAAAGGATGGTCGAAAGAGGAAGGACACAGCATGATCCATGCAAACATGATTAAATAGTCATGGAGCCTCACTGGCACAATAAAGCCAACCACCTAATAGGGCAGTGTTGTACCAGAATTAATTACTGCTTTCGTGATGGTGGGGGGAATTGTGTCCTTGAACTCAATCAGGCAGTTAATGACAGTAGACGATAGATTTAGACATGTCTAGCCCTAAATGGATGGAGAACATTGTAAAGAGCTATAAATAGATGAAATAAATATGTAATTAGGGTTCAACTTCTAGAGACTGTAGATACTTTGTTCCTTGCAATGTCGCATCTTCATTCTCAGTAATACAAGCTTCTTTTGTTGTTACATGTTCAATGTCCATTTCCCTTCTGTTCTAAACTTGCACCTAGATAGTTTTATTCATGGTTTCTCCTATGTCTAATGTTAGATAATTGTCATCTTGTTTATGCATTGGTAAATTGGATTTGCTATTGAATAGTTCATCCATGTTTCTTCTGTATCTAATGCTAGATAACTGTCATCTTATCTCTGTGTTGATAGATTAGATTTGCAAGCTTCATTTACTTATTGCAGCTTGCCATCATATGTTTATGTAAGCATCTGCTGGTGTGGTTAGTATTCTCCATTCATTCACTTAATATGTAAACTATTGAGCATAGTGGTCTAAAGCCTTCTAGGTTGAGGGTGTTCATGCATGTCTGGAGTGAAAATAGAGTTGATGTAGTTATCTGGCTTGATCCAAACCATCATCCATCCCAGTAGTTCTTAGAACAATATTGAAGATTATATGTTACCAGACATCTCCAAGCTACAACCTAGCAGAGTTTCTTGGAGTGCTAACCTAATTAGTGCCATTGTCGGGGAGAGGAGATTGAATCTCATCTTCCCTGGGAGATGACAAAGATCTAGCTTTGATGATAGAAAAAGTATGGACACATTTTTGGTTGTAATCATCTATCTGGTGACTCTACTAGGGGTCGAACCTCTTGGCGACTCCACATCATAGTTCTAGCTCAGTTTGTGAGGCATACTCAGAGAAATCCTTTGATGTCACCAGCTGACCCAGTACTTGACCCTGAAAAGATCATCAAAGAAAAAAAGGTATCACAAAAAGGAGCATCAAGACCAGGTAAACCTAAACAATATTCTATATCTCTGCAAGAAAGGCTTGTAACATAACAAATACATGTTGAAGGTATAGCCTCTAACACTAGAAATGATGTAAAACTTTTAGAGATTCATAAAGTTCCTTATTCTTTAGGTTCTCCTTTTGCTTTAAGCCTAAAGGAAACCTCACCTCCTATCCACCATACACCTGTAGTCCTGTCAGTCACTCCTCAGCTCCCTATCATTCACATTGCCAGTACCCTTTGAACCACCATAGCCATGTTAGGTCCACAAGCACTCACAAAAATAGAAAGAATCATAGCTACTAGGTATCAACCTCTAGTACTGCCCACCCCTTTGAATACATTGCCTACTGGAGAATATCATAAATACATGCCTAAGTTTACTGGGACGGAAAGGATTATAGTTGAAGAACATCTTGAGTCATTTTATATGCTAATAATCTAGACATTAGTGAGGATGATGTGTGGATGAGACTATTTTTCCAAAGCCTAGATGGAGTGGCCAGGAAATGGTTCAAAGAAGTGACCCCAAGATCTATAGCAGATATTGAGGCCTTAGATGATGCAGTTCTAAAGCATTGGGGGGATAATAAGGATCTTCTTTACTACCACACTGAGTTTAGGAACTTATAGAGGGAAAATGGTGAGCTGTTGCCTGATTTGAATAAGAGGTTTAACCGCATGTACAACATGATAGCAGCTGAAGTGAAACTCACTCCTACCTCTATTAAACTCACCTATGCCAATGCCTTAGATTCTGATTTCTATATACTATTGAGGGAGAGAAGATGTGCTTCTTTGGTTGAAATGCAGGATGCAGCCTTGGAGGTAGAATCCAACATCCCAGCTATGGAGAAATTCAAGGGGCATGTTGACCGAAGGAGATAGAGGGGTGAATCTTCGTCATATTCAGACCCCAAGATAGATAAAATGGCCAAGATTATAGAGTCACTAGCCTCTGAAATATCTGAATTAAAGGCTGAGAAGCATCCAGGGAAAGGAAGAGTTCCTAATACCTTTGTTCCTAGAAATCGAAATCCATATAGAAGAGGCAATGAGCAATTGCAGATTATGCAAAGGACAAAACAGGCCAATGAAGACCAAAGGGTGAAGGTCCCTTTTCAAAATGCAGTCATGGAAGAAGAGCAGTTTGAGGAAGTTGATGAGATACATGGTATGGAAGACAAAGGAAGTTCCACCTTTTTAACCAAAGATGCCTATGAGAAGTCATTATTCAATGGTGAGATCAGCCAACAATGGGATGGTGAAGCTATTCTACAAACTATAGATCAGCACCAATAGAATTTGAGATCTATGATGAAAAATGTCAAAGGAACTCCTTCTCATAAAGTTTATGTCCCTGTAGAACAACAAGCTAATAAGCAGAAGCAACCAGCAGTTGATCCTATCATCCTCAAAACTCCAGCCATAGAGGTAAGAGGCCTTGACAAGCCCCCTTCTTCTTCCAATTTTCAATCAGAAATCTAGAAGCCAAGAACTGATTGAACCAGTGAAGAATGAGTCCTTCAAGAAATCTATCCTTGAGGATCTTGAGCCTAAAACCATCTAAGCTTCCACCAATTATGTAAATCTGCAAGATGATGAACCAACTGTTATTCTCAGCCCAATGATTGAAAATTGTGAAGACAACTCCCCATCATCTGATGTTCATCTGTCTATTCATGATAAAATCCTTCATAATTGCCTTCTAGACACTAGAGCCAGGCATAACTCAATGCCCAATACTATCATGGATAAGCTCGGTCCCGATATTACCAAGCCTTATCAGTTGGCTTCTAGGCAGCTTAAAAAACTAGTTTGCCATATCACAGAGGAGGAAGGCCCACAGATTTGGGACATGCTCTTGGAAGGGGCTTGCTCTAAGGAAGCTGCAAGAATAGGTGAAGTCCTTGTGTCCCCACACAAGAATGCATTAATTCACCTTTTATATTAACTTTTCAGGTCACAAATGACACAACAGAGTATAAAGCAGACCTTATCATTCAACAGGTGTACAAGACCTTCCAACCAAAACATCCAAGGCTAGAAGCATGCAAAGAGGAGGTGAAATATAGACCACCTCTGCCTGATAATGTAAAATGCCCCAAAAGTTTTGAAGTGGGTGACTAAATCAATAGGCTTTTGCAAGTCTTTGATGAATTGGCTGATATACACATTGACCAAGAGAAAGAAACCTTTGATAGAAAGATAAAAAGGTTCAATTCTTAGTTAAGCGATTGTTTTCTCAAAAAGGAACGCATCAAAGGAAGGAGGAAATGTTTTTGATGGCCCATTCAATGGGCTGTTCTTCAAACTTTATTTCAGTTAAGGCTTTCAAGCCTTAGTATTGTAAATATGTTGTTTTCAAGGTTTTTATTTTGTGCTTAATGGACTCCATGCCCAATGCAACAGTAGGAGGAAGATTTGATTTTCTGTCTTACTGGCAAGGCAGTGGTCTATAGTTCTTGAAACCTCACATGAAGGCTTTAATCCCCAGAAGGAGCCAGTGTTAGCCCTGAGGTGCAGTGCTGACATGTTGAAGGCTAAAGGAACAAGATGGTCCAATTTACTGTCCTAAAGAGGGCCCCACACGGGCCATTACCCCACCTTCCTCACTCTTCCACCTACATTTCATTCCGCTCATTTCCTAACCCAAACCTCACATCCCTATGAAACCCTCTTTCGCCTTAGCCTTAATAAAATTAACCCAAAACCCTCACAAAACCTTACCTTTCCACCATACGCAGCCTCTACACATTTCTCGAGGATGTCCTGTACTTCCGTGTCCCTTCTCCATAGATCACCCCAACCAGATCTAATAGCTATCGCTCATATCACACAAGCAACAAGCATAGAGAATACCCGCCCGATAAAGGCAACTTTTCTCTCCCCTCCGCTGCTACATGTCATCCACTAAACAAAATCGGGCAGACTCCGCCATTTACCACTTACCGCCCAACGCTCTTCTGATAGAAACCATAAATGCCCAAAAAAAACCACCCTGGGTGTTATCATCCGCGCACCTCCTCCACCTGATAGCCATCCAATATACTCACTCGAGATCTAAAGACTTGGACTTGTTCTACTCCCACCACGACTACAGGTCCCCTGCACTCGATCTCCACCATGCACATCACTCGATCCAACAACCCTCGTTCATGATCGCTCCCACTCGTCCTTGCCACTCTATAATTTCTCTATCCATCTGATTTGGCATGTCCCTCTACCCATGCACCTCGTACTCCACTTCCCATCAGTTACCGCTAAACCAAATTAACAAAAACCGTGGTTGGAGGAGGAAGGACATAGCATGATCCATGCAAATAGAATTAAACAGTCATGGAGGCTCACTGGTGCAATCAAGCCAACCACCTAACAGGGTAGTGTTGTACCGGTATCAATTACCACTTTCATGATGGAGGGGGGAATTGTATCCTTGAATGAAACCAGGAAGTTAATGACAGTAGGGGATAAATTAAGACACCTCCATCCCTCAATGGTAGGAGAACATTGTAAAGAGCTATAAATAGCTGAAAGCGAGATATAATTAGGGTTCAACTTCTAGAGACTATAGATACTCTGTTCCTTGCAGCATCTCATCTTCATTCTCAGTAATACAAGCTTCTTTTGTTGTTACATGTTCAATGTCTATTTCCCTTCTGTTCTAAACTTGCACCTATATAGCTTTATTCATGGTTTCTCCTATGTCTAATGCTAGATTACTGTCATCTTATATCTGAATTGGTAAATTGTTTTTGCTATTGAATATGGCATCCATGTTTCTTCTATATCTAATGCTAGATAACTGTCATCTTATCTCTACATTGATAGATTAGATTTGCAAGCTTCATTTACTTGCTATAGCTAGCCATCATATGTTTATGTATGCATCTGTTGGTGAGGTTAGTATTCTCCATTCATTCACTTAATCTGCAAACTATTGAGAATTAGTGGTCTAAAGCCTTGTAGGCTAAGGGTGTTCATGCATGTCTGGAGTGAAAACAGAGTTGAAGTGGTTATCTGGCATGATCCAAACCATCGTCCATCCCAATAGTTCTTAGAACAATATTGAAGATTATATGTTACCAGGCATCTTTGAGCTACAACCTAGGAGAGTTTCCTGGAGTGCTAACCTAATTGGCACCATTTTTGGGGAGAGGAGACTGAAGCTCAGCTTCCCTAGGAGATGACATAGATCCTAATTTGATGATAGACAAAGTCTGGACAAATTTTTGGTTGTAATCGTCTATCTGGCGACTCTACTAGAGGTCAAACCTCTTGAAGACTCCACATCATAGTTCTGGCTCAATTTGTGAGCCATACGCGAAGAAATCCTGAGAAGTCGCTAGCTGACCCACTACATGACCCTAAAAAGATAATCAAAGAAATAAATGTATCACAGAAAGGAGCATCAGGATCAGGTAAACCTAAACATTCTTCTAAATCTTTGCAAGAAAGGCTTGTAACAGAATAAATACATGTTGAGAGTATAGCCTCTAACACTAGTAGTGAAGAAAAACTTTCAGAGATTCATAAAGCTCCTTATTCTTTAGGTTCTCCTTTTACTTTAGGCCCAAGGAAACCTCACCTCCTATCCACCATACTGCTTTAGTCCTGTCAGTCACTCCTTAGCTCCCTATCATTCAGACTGCCAGAACCTTTTTCTCCACCACCATGGCAGGTCCACAAGCCTCACCAAAATGGAAAGAATCATAGTCACTAGGTATGGACCTCTAGTACTGCTCACCCCTTTGAATGTAATGCCTACTAGACAATATATCAAATACATGGCTAAGTTTACTGGGATAGAAGGGATTATAGCTGAAGAACATCTTGAGTCATTTAATAGCTATGTTGATAATCTAGACATCAGTGAAGATGATGTGTGGATGAGAGTATTTGTCCAAATCCTAGATGGAGAGGCCAGGAAATGGTTTAGAGAACTGACCCCAAGATCTATAGCAGATATTGAGGCATTAGATGATGCATTTCTAAAGCATTGGGGGGATAAGAAGGATCTCCTTTACTACCACACTGAGGTTGGGAAATTACAGAGGGAAAATGGTGAGCTATTGTCCGATTTTAATAAGAGGTTTAACTGCATGTACAGCAAGATACCAGCTGAAGTGAAACCCACCCCTACCTCTCCTAAACTCACCTATGCCAATGCGTTCGATTCTTATTTCTATCTACTATTGAGGAAGAGAAGATGTGTTTATTTGGCTGAAATGTAGGATGCAGCCCTGGAGGTAGAATCCAACATCCTGGTTGTAGAGAAACTCAAGGGACATGTTGACTGAAGGAGACAGAGGGGTGAATCTTCGTCATCTTCAGACCCTAGGATAGATAAAATGACCAACATGATAGAGTCGCTAGCCTCTAAAATCTCCAAATTAAACGCTGAGAAGCACCCAAGAAAAGGAAGATTTCCTAATACCGTTGTTCCTAGAAATCCGAATCCATATAGAAGAGCCAATGAGCAGTTGCAGATTATGCAAAGGAGTAAAGAGGCCAATGAAGACCAAAGGGTGAAGGTCCCTTTTCAGAATGTAGTCATGGAAGAAGAATAGTTTGAGGAAGATGATGAGATCCGTGGTATGGAAGACAAAGGCATCACCACCTTTTTAACTAAAGTTACCTATGAGAAGTCATTAATCAATGGCCAGATCAGCCAAGAATGGGATGGTGAAGCTATTCTACAAACTGTAGATCAATAACAATATAATCTGAGATCTATGATGAATAATGTCAAAAAAACTCCTGCTCATAAAGTTGTTGTCCCTACAAAACAACAAGATAATAAGCAGAAGCAACTAGCAGTTGATCCTATCATCCTCAAAGCTTCAGCCATAGAGGTAAGAGGCCTTGACAAGTGCCCTTCTTCTTTCAATTTTCAATCAAAAATCCAGAAGCCAAGAATACCTATGTCCCTGATTGAACCAAGGAAGAATGAGTCCTTCAAGAAATATATCATTGAGGATCTTGAACCTAAAACCATCCAAGCTTCCACTGACTATGTAAATCTACAAGATGACCAACCAGTGATTATTCTCAGCCCAATGATTGAAAATTGTGAAGACAACTCCCCACCATCCCATGTTCCTCTGTCTAATCATGATAAAATCCTTCATAATTGCCTTCTGGACATTAGAGCCAGCCATATTCAAATCCCAAGACTATCATGGATAAGCACGGTCCTGACATTACCAAGCCTTATCAGTTGGCTTCTAGGCAGCTTAAAAAACCAGTTTTCGAGATCATAGAGGAGGAAGGCCCATATATTTGGGACATGTTATTTGAAGGGGCTTGCTCTAAGGAAGCTACAGGAACAGGTGAAGTACTTTTGTCCCCCACACAATAATGCATTGATTCACCTTTTATATTAACTTTTCAAGTCACAAATGACACAAAAGAGTATAAAGTAGACCTTATCATTTAGCAAGTGTACAAAACCTTCCAAGAAAAACATCCAACACTAGAAGCATGCAGAGAGGAGGTGAAATATAGACCTTCTCTACCTGATAATGTCAAATGCCCCAACTTTTTGAAGTGGGTGATCAAATCAATTGGATTTTGCAAGTCTTTGATGAATTCATTGATATACACATTGACCAAGAGAAAGAAACCTTTGATAGAAAGGTAAAAAGGGTCAATTTTTAGTTAAGAGACTATTTTCTCAAAAAGGAATGTGTCAAAGGAAGGAGGAAATGTTTTTGATGGCCCATTCAATGGGCTTTTCTTCGAACTTTATTTCAGTTAAGGCTTTCAAGCCTCAATATTGTAAATATGTTGTTTTCAAAGCTTTTATTTCGTGCTTAATAGACTCCATGCCCAATGCAACACTAGGAGGAAGATTTGATTTTTTGTCTTACTGGAAAGGCAGTGGTCTACAGTTCTTGAAACCTCATAGGGAGGCTTTCATCCCCAAAAGGATCCAATGCTAGCCTTGAGGTGCAACATTGACATTTTGAAGGCTAAAGGAAGGATATGGTCTACTTTGTTGTCCTAAAGAGGACCCCACACAGACCATTACCCCACTTTCCTCACTTTTCCACTTACATTTCATTCTGCTCATTTCCTAACCCAACCCTCACATTCCGATGAAACCCTCTTTCGCCTTAGCCTTAAGAAAATTAACCCAAAACCCCCGTAAAATCTTAGCTTTCTAAAATACATGCCCTCTACACATTTCTCAATGATGTCCCGTACTTCCGTGTCCCTCCCCTGTGGGTCACCCCTACCAGATCTAATGGTTGTCTCTCATATCATCCGAGCAACAAGAGCAGAGAATATTCGCCCGATAAAGGTAGTTTTTCTCTCTCCTCCACTACTACGTGTCATCCACTATATGGAGTCAGGTGAAATCCGCCATTTACCACTTACCGCCTGATGCCCTTCTGATAGAAACCATAACCACCCAAACAAAACCACCCTTGGGCGTTATCATTTGCACACCTCCTCCACCCGATAGCCATCTGATATGCTCACCTAAGATCTAACTACTCGGACTTGTTCTGCTCCCACCACGACTATAAGCTCCCTGCTCTCAATCTCGACCATGCACATCCCTCGATCCAACGACCCTCGTTCACAATCCCTCCCAATCGTCCTCTGCCATTCTATCATTTCCCTATCCATCTTATTTCACACGTCCCTCTGCCCATGCACCACTTACTCCACTTCCTATCAGTTACTAGAGGAAGAAGGTGGTCAACTCTGTCAGTACGGTGATAGTCAGGCCGTTGAACCGAATTAAAAGAAAGCATGGCTGAAAGCGGAAGGACACAACATGATCCATGCAAACAGAATTAAACAGTCATGGAGCTTCACTAGCACAATCATGCCAACCACCTCACAGGGCAGTGCTGTAACAGAATCAATTACCGATTTCATGATGGAGGGGGGAATTGTGTCCTTGAACGCAACCAGGTAGTTAATGATAGTGTGGGATAGATTAAGACACCTCCAGCCGTAAATGGCTGGAGAACATTGTAAAGAGCTTTAAATAGTTGAAACAAGATGTAATCAGGGTTCAACTTCTGGCGACTATAGATACTCTGTTCCTTGCAGCGTCTCATCTTCATTCTCAGTAATATAAGCTTCTTTTGTTGTTACATGTTCAATGTCCATTTCCCTTCTATTCTAAACTTGCACCTAGATAGGTTTATTCATGATTTCTCCTATGTCTAATGCTAGATAACTGTCATCTTATATCTACATTGGTAAATTGGATTTGCTATTGAACAGGTCATCCATGTTTCTTTTGGTATCTAACGCTAGATAATTGTCATCTTATCTCTCCGTTGATAGATTAGATTTGCAAGCTTCATTTGCTTGTTGCAGCTGGCCATCATATGTTTATGTATGCATTTGCTGGTATGGTTAGTATTCTCCATTCATTCAATTTATCTGCAAACTATTGAGCATTAGTGGTCTAAAGCGTTGTAGCTTGAGGGTGTTCATGCATTACTGGAGTGAAAACAGAGTTGAAGTGGTTATCTGGCTTGATCCAAATCATCATCCATCCCAATAGTTCTAAGAACAATATTGAAGATTATATGTTACCAGGCATCTCTGAGCTACAACCTAGGAGTGTTTCCTGGACTGCTAACAGGATCCACGTACATTATGGTTTTTGTAGGCTCCTGAATTATATCTTAAACATGTGGCCTAGGGAACATCATCATAACTTTCTCTCTGAGCATCAGATTAATTTTTTTTAAAGTTCCATAAATAGGATGGCCTGTAGTTTTATGGGTATCGGTTTTAAGTCCTAAGGTCAAAACAGTGACATGGGGAAATTGGTACAAATACTCTATACTGAACCAGTCTATAATCAAGTCATCGTGGGATATTTGGCATAACTCTTCCTTGGAGAACCCAATCTTGATCAAAATTGTGGGGTTTGAACGAGGACTTAACAGCTACCACAGAGCACAATTTTGGGCCATGGAGATCCGAAATTACAAAGACACAATAGATTAAGTATCAAGCTCCTGCAAAGTGAAAAAATGTGTGTAGTTTTTCTTTTTTTATTTTTCATAAGTTTGGTTTGAAAAATTAGTTTGAAGGAATTCAAAGGTAATAGTGAAGAATAATTATCATTAATTGATTCCTCTAAAAAGAAAATTGAAACACCTAGTAAGAATCCTAAAAGCTCTAGCATGACTCATGAAGAAGAGGAAGAAATGCAACATGACATATCAAAATTACGAGACCAAGTGCAACAAAATTCACTCTCACAAAGATGAATGCAAGCTAATGTGGATGGCATGGAAGCTAAGATGGATGGTTTAAGGAAAGGCCTGGAAGCTAAGATGGATGGTTTAAAGAAAGGCATGGAAGCTAAGCAGGATGGTATAGAAGAAAAACTTAAAGGAAACATGGAAGATTTGAAGACAAATTTGGCAAAGTTTCTACAAAAAAATGCTTACTGATGGTGAAAAGGTAGTAAAGGAAACTGATGATGATAACAAAATAAATGTTAATCATGATTTCGTAGACTCTAATGTCTGATTGAAGACCCACCATGTTCCAAATATCAATATGGGGAAGTTTGATGGCAAGGATCCCGTAACATGGATACTATAGATGGACGAATATTTCGATCTCCATAATGTGCAAAACACACAAAAGGTACACATTGCAACTTTATATTTATAACAAAATTAGTTTATATGGTATTGATGGATTTTCTCTCGTAAACAAATTGTCACTTGGGAAATTTTTACAGAAGAAATGATAGCACGTTATGAGGATACAAAAAGCAACACCTTTTTTAGCCAATTGATAAATCTCAAACAAGGGTTCAATAATGGAGCACATTGAGGACTTCCAAAAATTGAATATAACGGTAAAATATATTGTAGAGGAGCATAGGATTGTTGGGTTCATAGGTATTTTAAATGATAACATCCAATATGAAGTTTGTCTTTGGGAACCTGATTCATTGGAGAAGGAATTCACATTGGTAATAAAAATGGAAATAATTTTTATGGCAACAAGGAAGCCTACCACTCACAACTATAAAGATGGAAGTGTTCTTTCCCCTAATCTTCCACAACCTACAAGTATGACACCAAAACAATTGGAAGAAGAAAGAGCAAAAGGGCTTTGTTATAGTTGTGATAGAAAATACACTGAAGGTCGTAAATGTGTTGAGAATAAATTATTTTACATATATTGTGAAGAGGAGGAAGAAAAGGAACAAGAAATGTCAAAAGAAGAGGATATATAGTGTTAGTGTCAGTATCTACATACTTCCATCAACGATCAAATTTTCTCTTTGCATTTTCAATTTATGGGTCCCATACTAAAATTTTTACATTATTTCATTAGGTCATGTCAAGCTGATCCACTAAAGGTTGTCTCCTCCTCAAAAAATCTAATTTCTTCCTCATAAAGTATACTTGCTGACCCATCTTCAAGTTGTATTCAGTCATGGTTTCATGGTAAAAATGCAATCATATTTTCATTAGGTCTTAGGGTTTCATTTCCAAGGTAAAAGGCATGATTTAAAGGTGTAAATAAAGAGAAACAAGGGGATGAGGATGAGAAATAAATCAAGAATGATGGCTAGTAAGTCATAGTCACTATATAATTATCTTTTTAACTAACGTAATTTTCACCTCACAAAAATGCTTTTGAAGTGAAAACAGAGTATTTTGATTTAATTTATATTTCTTATGTAATTTTAAGTCACTTTATGTGATAAATGATATTAGTTACACCAATGCATCTCTCCTTGGTACAGGACAATGAAACACTGCAAAAATCAGGTCAAATTGGGCATCATCCATATGAAACGGAACAAAGAAGAAAAGGAATTAAAAACGAAGATTTGAAAAGGTCAAGAAACATTATAAAGTGGGTTTTCTTAGTGAAAAATAAAAATATACTCGTGTATAAGGTGTCAAATTTCATTTTCAAACTAATCATTCTCATTTGGTAAAGAAGTAGTCAAAAGGTGAAGAAAAGAGGAGAAGTTGAGTGAGTTTTGGGCCAAGGAGAATTCGCGCTGCACTTCTGGACTTTGGCGTTGCGCATCTCAGGCAATGGAGGTGGCGTTGCATGTTCAGGAGGTGGTTCTGCACTTATAGGTTGAGCGTTCCATGTAGGGCGATTCCAACAGTGTAAAATAACATTGCACTATGTGTTCAGGAGGGCGCTGCGCGTTGAGCAGCAAGGGCCAAAGGAGCCTCCAACTTCTTTAAAAAGTCCAAAATCACCCTCTCATCCCTCAAGAAGATAAGTGTCCTCAATATACCTCATCATTGAATAGAAATTGAAGTGTTTGAAGGTAATTTACATTGGCAAAGGAGAAACCCTAGATTCTTCCTCAATTACACCCTAGAAACCCTAACTCCGATTATTTCTCCCACCACCTATCACTAAAGCCTTAAAACCCTCCCCTATATCACTCCATAACATTTTATACCCGTTCATCCTTCATCCCACTAGCTAACTTCAAAAGGACCCAAGCCCTTCTCCCTCATTTTCATGATTCATACACTCCCCTTCATTTTCTAGCCCACCAAATACCTCACAATGTCATCTCCCATTCCCTTACTCCTAAATCACTCTTGCTCACTCCCTCCATCCCTTTTCTAGGAGTGCACAGCCTCAAAATTTGCAAACATGGACAAAGAAGACAGAGACTATGAGGAGGAGGAAAACACTGGCAATGACAGTTGGACAAATAAAGCTCAGCATTAGAGAAAACCACACAAGGGAGGTAGAATTATCAGGGAAGAGCCATCAAACCTCAGAGACTTGCACGCCTCTCAGTTGGTTGTCACTTGTTTCAAGCATCTAGGGTGCTATGATTTCTGTGAGCAGGTGGGGAGAGTTCAACACCATCCTGAGGTCAGCAGGCTCTTTGTAGCCAATATTTGGGACAAAAGTATGACTCTTGTTGGGGTGACATTCACAGTCTCACACTCCATCATTGCAGATGAAACCAAGATTCCAAATGTAGGGGAGAAGTTGTACAAGTCATAGGACCTGGATGAACACTATTATGAGCCTTATATCAAACCTAGGTACAGAAATGAGGCAAAAAGGATTTTTCCTTTCAAATTTCTTGAAGAAAACTATGCCCCCATCATGAAAATCATCATGAAATATTTTAGTTGTGAGGGAAAATTTTCCAGACTGTACACCTATCACATTAGGCTTCTCGTGCATTTTACCAGGGTGAGGATGCTAAACCAAAAAAATCCCACTTTGTACAAAAAAATTCATACCCTTAGTAGATGAGCAGTCTCTATCATTATTCCCTGATCAAGATGATTGTGATTCATCATCTCAACCTCCTCAACACCTCTTAGGAGACATTTATTGCTCATGACATCTTCATAGGTCCTCACATTCCTCCACCAGTGTCCCAAGTATCAAGAGGACCTTCTAGTAGTGCTCAAGTGAAGACAAATGAGGAGGCCAAAGAGACTAGAGCTACTGAGGTGCTCAGGACCTACATGACATATCAGAGGGGCACAAGAAGATTGTTTGCAGCTAATAGGCAAGTGTTTGCTGCATAGGATGTGGAAGGGACCTTGCCATCTTCATCAACTCATAGGAAAATTCCTGCTCCACAGGATGTGGAAGGGGCTTTGCCTTCTCCATCAACACAGCAGGAATAGGTTCAACAACTGCACAAAGAAAAAGAAAAGATGCAAGTGGAAGATGTTGATGATGAGGAGGAAGAAAGAGACTCTAATTTGACAGATTTTGATGAGCCAGAACAACATTATATTCATCATGGCATAGAGGCAATTGACTTAGAGGCTAAGGATGAAGCAACAATAAAGGACATCATCATACAGGAGAAAGTAGCTCAGGTCCAAGCATTGATGGACAATTTGGAGAGAGCGAAGTATGTCATCTCATATCTGGAACAAGAGAAAAAGTAGTTGAGTGACAAGAAGGTCCTCATGGAGCTAGAGCTTCTCAAAATAAAACAACAAGATGACAAGGGTAAGTTAGCAATACAAGAGGAAGAGGCACCAGTCACTTTGACTCCAATTGAGAAAGAAATTGAGGGTGATAAAGAGGTCTAGCTTGAAAGAGTCAATTTACACTTAGAAAATACATTGTAAAAGGCCAATAGGGATAATTAGATCATCAGGCACATGGCCTACCATTACAGGACAAGGAACAAAATTTACAACATGAGGGTCAAACAGATGAAAGCTAGGCTAAGGCGGGGTCTAAAAGGAAAAAAAGAGGAGGATAGGCTTATATTGCTTACTGAAGCTTCCTTGGCTCATCAAGATACTTGATGACGGTGCTACTCACCAATTTTCGTCAGGTTTGGAGGAGATTTTTTTTTTGCAAATTTTGGAAATGCACACACAGAAAATCTAGCTTAACGCGTAGAGCCACTGGCACTGCACTTTTCCTAGGGGTGCCTAATGGACAAATGGCTTGCATTTTTGGATTTATAATGACGAGTACATGCACCCTATGGATTTGAAAAATTTTTGGGGCAGAAATGGTCCACCAAAATTTCGAAAAACACCCCAAAAATGACCTTTCTACCACTTTTTGGACACATAGAAGCGGCCTAGGGAGAATCAACCTTTTACGGGTCAAATGAGCTTCAAAGGAGTAAATTAAAGGTGTTTTCGAATTAATACTTGAAGATATTTCCAATGAGCTATCATGAGCTCAATTTGGATGCTAGGAACACCTCCAAAAGGGACCTAAAAGTGGTGCTACGCGTTGGACCAGTGGCATTGCGCGTAGGAAAATTCTTCCATAGGACGGCCATTTTTCTGAGTTTTGAATGCATTCATGGATTTTCTCTCGTGGAGGATGTTTTACTATTGTAAATGATGAGTTAGCTTGTAAATATGATGGATAATTAGTAGCAGAGGGTAGATTCATTAGATTAAAAGTCATTTTGAGCATAAATGAATAAGTTTCCTCACTTTTAGAGGCAAGTTGTTAGGATGCCTATATTCCAGTTTCTTGTTCAATGTTGGTTCTAAGATTAGCTCCTCATCCTAGGGATTCGACCCCTGAGGATGGGAGGATGTTTAATTCATGTCTATATCTTCTTCTTCTTCTTTCTCATTGTAAAGGGTTGGACTCAGTTGGATGCTTATGCCTTGATTGGACATCATTTTG
Source organism: Pinus tabuliformis (assembly GCA_031772625.1). Lineage (NCBI taxonomy): Eukaryota > Viridiplantae > Streptophyta > Pinopsida > Pinales > Pinaceae > Pinus > Pinus tabuliformis. Next base: position 271,835,800 of record CM062805.1, read on the forward strand.
TAGCAATTTAGCAAGAGATTAATAAACATTGCAACTATTTCTTTGGGATCCATGTGGTATGAAGTTTAGTTCAGTTTCTTCTCCTATGATTTTATGTTAAAATCTTTTGTGTACTTCATTAATCATTTCATTTCTTCTGAGTGAATGTTTTCAAGTTGATAGGCAAAATCCATAACATCACTGCTTTGCTTTGGGGAAATATTCAACATTTCATGTTTGCTATAGTTTAGGAAGGATCCATGGTAATCACATGCTCTTCATAGCTTCTCACTAGTCTTAAAACACCTCACCCATCAAGCCCTAGAGTGTTAAACCTTAATTCTACCTCGCCCATTGAACACCCTACATTTTGAGCTAATTCCCTAGCCCTAACTGTCTGGATCCTCCTGATCTAACAAAAACTTTTCAAAAATAAAATCAAGCCCTATGCTACTATACCTAGCCTAATATCCTTTTCCTGAACCAATCATCTTGGTTGAGATCCTTACAGAGAGAGCCCTCTCCCTACCTAATAGGGCTAGCTACTTGGCTAAGTGTGGTTTGTGGTTACCTTGGCATTGCCTTCCTTCAGCTTGAGGTCCAATCCAGGTGATAACATAGTGGAGACCATACTAGGGATCGAAAGTTTAATCACCGCGGTAATTTGTTTCATTTGAATTCTTAAGCTTGTAGATGATGAGTTTTAGAATTTACAAGGCTAAATTGGAAAGTTATAAAGCAATATATAAAATTTCAAAATTGAGCATACTCGCTTCTCCAAAGTACACCGGATCCAATCTAGATCTGAAATATGGTAAAAATATACCATCTAATGTTTCTTGACCTTTTCAAATCTCTTTTTTTAATTCCTTTTCTTCTTTGTTCTGTTTCAAATGGATGATGCCCAATTTGACCTTATTTTTGCAGTGTTTCGTTGTCTCGTACCAAGGAGAGATGCATTGGTGTATTTTTAGATGGTGTTGTCTAACTTAGATGGTATATTTTTACTAGTTAAATCATGATTTTTGACTATCTAAGTTAATTCATTTACTATATAAATTAATTCAAAAACCTAATTGCAATCTAAAATCATAAAATCCAGAAGTTCATAAATTCCCCGATTCCAAAAAATATATATATAATTAAAAAAATAAATACCCCATTACCAACATCATAGCCTATATTCACAAATCATTATCAAGAGAATATTGTGAAAATATAATGTTTATTTGGACAACGTTCTTGGAGCAGATGTTATGACAAGGAAGGATCCTGGAAGAATTGTGTGCATCTTCATCCCTACATGGAGCCTGGCAAGATATGGAGACAAGAATAGTCCCTTCACAATGTGATACCCAAGAATCCATGGAGTGGGAGAACATGTATTTCGTGAAGGCTTCATGCTGGGTGCGAAGAGCAACAATGTAGATAAGACTCTAGGGCATGTGGAAGGTCTCCTCAGACATCATTTGAAAGACATAGTAATGTCCCTACTATCATGTTCCAAAGTGCCGAGTCAAACTACGGTCAAATCTATCGAAAATTTTATCTCTCAACAGATGATAATCTCGGTCAAACTACTATCAAATAGACTACCAAGAACTCACTCAAGCTTTCCCAGAAAGTCTCGATAAACTACCAATAAAATATTAGTCAAACTTGTCACATATTTGGTAAAAAAACGGCCAACAAGCTTGGTCAAAGAATGCCAGAAGATCTCGATCAGATTTTTCCCAGAACTCAGTCAAATGGATCAGAAGAAGTCTCTCTCAACACTGGTGAAATAGACTCCAAAAGTGCTTAGTCAAACTTCAAAGGAACTCTTCTCTCTCTCTCATGTGTGAATAGAAGAATAAATGGTTTGTTTTCATATGAATTGATGCTAAATGGAGGAGGTAAAATGTGTATATATAATGGTCAAATAAGTGGTTTTTGACCAAGGGTCACACCCATTCAACTGGTGGCCCTGACTTATCTCTTTGGAGCCTGCATGAGCTCAAAAATAATAATTTGGATTCCTTTTGAAAGAATTATTTGAATACCAACCGTAGCTACTAAAAATCAACAAATCTAAAGAGAAATAAAATCTCATAGTGTACATTTCATATTGAAAATTCTGATTTTTATCAGATTTGTTGTGACAAGTTGTCTAGTGGATTATCTACAGTAGCTTATGGATCAAATTATCTCCATATAATATATGTATGTAGTATAAATATGACCTTGGGTTTTTCCACAACCTCATTTCACTTATCCTCCATTAAACCCCTCTTCCAACATGGACTTCTTCCATTATGGGTGTGCCTCCTAGAAATTTATGAGGTGAAAAAACTTAAGAAATTATGTGTTGACTTCATATCTAAGAAATAATTACATGTCCCTTATTTTCCCACTCTTAACCTTCTAAAATGATGAAGGAAAATTCCTTCTTGAAACTTCCATTGATAACCCAAAATTTTAAGCAAGCAACATGTTTTTTATCTATAACATCTAACACATAGGGGCCTCCTATAGGTTTTGGAATGATTTCATCCCCTTTGATACCTTATGAGCCATATGGTCCTTACAACATGTGATGAAATTATTAGAGTAAGTTTTTCTTGTTATTCCTTATGGGGTTTCCCCCTTGTATCCAAGCTCCTAGCGAGGTTTTCCACCAGATGGTTTGGCTAGGTCCCATGGAATTCTCAATGCAAGGGGGACGTCATAGTGTTGTTACGTGTTTGGTGGAGAGTTGGGGGTAATCTTAATAAATTCCTTGCTGCTTATGATTATTCATAAGTACTACCATACATTTTAAAGAGTCATTCCTAGGGATGACTTAGGGTAGCTCCCCAAAAACCACACACTAAGGTGAGGGATCAAGTGTCACTGGGAATTTTGAGGGGCCTTCCATATTGTGGAGAATGGGATAGCTCCCAATGAGCCCCTCATTCTAAGGATTAACCTTTAGCACCATTTACTTCTAAAAGTATTTCCATATTTTGGAAGTAATTAATTAACCATCGACCACATCACTATCCACCTCATCACTCTACCAAGCATTCACTTGCCCCACAATCATGTGTACATAAAAAAATGAAAAACAAGGGCCAAGAAAAAAACTAGATAATTTACCACTTATCCATTTGAAAATTTCAAGGATCCATTTGAATCAACATAGACTTATAAAAAGGTCTCATTTTAGTTAATTATTAGCATAAACTTACATCGAGGTCTCCTTTTAGTTAATTAGCATCGAAGACAAATTTTGGATTTTAGAGGGCCATGGATTATGCACTTGGAACTTTGGTACATAGGATCATCATGGCCTACTTGTGTTATATGACTATGTTTTTAAAGAAAATATACAAGTTTAATGATCAACTATGAATAGTCTTCCAAAAATTTAAGGAATATGACATCTCCCTAGACTTTGAAGAATACTATTTTTCCAACAACCATAAGTTGCTAAAACATATTGCCTAAAATGAACATACATATATAGTGAGCTTGTGAATAAAATTGAAGAGTTTCACCCTCTAAAACTAATTTTGTAAGGATATTCATTTCAATTTTACCTTGGTCATTAAAGGAATGGAAATTCAAATGAAAAATTGACGTTATTTAAGTTTTCAAAGATGTTCAAGAGACAATATCAAATGTGAAAATATTTTCTACTCACAATTTAAAAATAAAATAAAATAAAATTGATCCTCTATTCTTTTATATTTGACCATTTCATAAGTTGTTGAGGAGGGTAGAAGGAAAGATTTGTAGTCATCTAATTATTGAAGACACCACAAGATAGATATATTCAACTATTATTTCATGCACACACCTCCATACACAACAAACCCACTAAAGAGGGGAAGGAATATAGTAGATGATAATGATGAAAGTTTACTTAGTCACTTCTAATATTCAAGAAATAAGACCGGTATACCTGGCAGTGCTCCCCACGTATTTCATGACATTTTCTTGACTGCTTATCGAGGATATGTTAACTATGGTGATGTGTCTGTTTATTAAATCTACGGGTTTTTATCTAATGATAATCATGATCCCAACAAATAGTATTAGATCTAAAGGTCTAATCTTTGAAACACCCCCAACTCATATTGGGGGGGGGGATATTGTTGGACTTGGAAACACTCGCGTGTTTTGCGACATGTGCCTGACTACTTCTCGAGGATCCATTTACTCAAGCAATGTGTCCATTTACTATCACCTACGTGTTTTGGTGTAATGGAATTTCTTGATCCTAATAAAGCCAACGTATTTCTCACTTTAATAGATGTTTCATATTTCAAGGTATAAGGGAAATAATGATTAACTTGAATTTGGTATATAATGTTTATAAAAAAAAATTGATCATAAAATTAATTAAATATATGCACAAAATAAAAAATATTAATAAAACAAATATTATCTTATATGTGTGTCTAAAAAGAGTGTGTGTTGCCCAATACCAACATAGATCAATCTATCTTCAGATCTACCAAGAGTTGAGAGGAATCAAATCTATTGAGGTGCAAACCTCTTCTCACTTAGAAATAAATTTGCATATTGAAATATTTGATCCATGTGAATGCTTGGTAAATCCCAAATCTATATATATATATATATATATATAACCAAATTATTATTATTATTAAATATATAAATTGTTATTACGTCTATATTTTAATCATAACTAGTTATTAAGCCCACATTCTAATTATAAATTATTATTAAGTCCACATTCTATTGAGTTGAAGAGTAAATAAATAAAAACAACACAAATTATTAAAACACATTTAGAAAGTAAAACACATTTAACACTTTCTAAATATTATCTATTTATTCCACCTTTCACATTTTTTTAAATTCAGTGAATTTTTTTTATTAAATTAATTTTTTTATATTATTTAAAATATCTTTTAAATATATAATTATATTTAAAGTGAAAAAAAACTCGTAAAATGTATAAATTCCATAAAAACTTCATCCATAACTCATAAGGATTAGCCTATCACTTCACAAAACAACTTTTAATTTTTTCATAATCTTTATAGAAAATAACTTAACAATGGAAGAAAAAAGTTAGAAAGATTATATATATATATACATATATATATATATATATATATATATATATATATATATATATATGAAGCCCCATAATTCTGTATAATATATTAAAGCACTTAAAAGCGAAAAAGTATTTATCTAAAAATCATAATTATCTATAATAGATTAAGATACTTATAAGAGAAAATGGCTTTATATAAAACTCATAACAATTAGACTACCATTGCACACAACAACTTTATTTTTTCTGAATCTTTATAAAAAATAACATGACAATGGAAGAAAAAAAAGAAAGATGTTGTATATAAATTAGGAAGCCCCATAATTCTGTATAATAAATTAAGGTACTTAAAAGAGAAAATGGCACATCACTTGATTTGATAAGGGGGAACTAAAGGCTTCTTGTGAGCTTACAAGAACCTCTCCCACTCCAAAACTTATATATTTCCAAGACCTTATGATTAACCGATTGTGGAATTAATAATGCTTGAAATAGGTGTATGCTTTTAGTTTTCCTTTAACTGTTAAGTGCTTTAAGTTTTGTTTCTTATGATGATATTCAAGTACATGTGACAGTAAATAATGCAGCAAATAAACAAGCACACACAACAACAATATATTAAGAGTTCACCCATACCTCTTGTGCTATATCTCCTTGAGTACTAGTTAACTAAACTAAGCTCTCTAGGATTATGGCACAAATTCTTTTATAAGCTCCATGCTCAACTCCATTAGTTTACACAGAAACAATGGGCTTAGAATACCATCTTATCCTGCTGGTTGTCCATACTTCTGTAGACATATCTAGGCTTCTCTGGACTAGATTCCTTCAATCAGTGCTCTGAGCTATCTTGATCTCAAGCTTGCACCAAGTCACTCAGAATTCTCTCACTATCTATGGAATGCCTTATTTTATCTTCAGCACACTTTGGACACTAGCAACAGCTGCATCATTTGATCTCTTTGTTCTTCTTGGTTGTGGCTCTTGCTCTGGCTCTCTGGCTCTTGATCTAGCTCTTGCTCTCGCTCTGGCTCTTCGACTCTGGCTCTCTAAGCTTCTTTTGGCCTCTGCATGCCTCTATAGTTCTTTTGACCTCCAAGCAACTCTCAACAACCTTCCAACGACATTTTACAATCCCCACAGTGACCCCTGGTCAATTGCGCTCTCTATGTTTTTATCATGCACCGGTTACAGTCCTCCATCATTGAAGAACTTGGTTGTTTCCATAAAAGAATCAGTTTCCTATTGCAATTAATTGGCATAGAAAACCCAACCATTCGACCTTTCTCCTACAGAAATGGCCACATAATGCAATACACTGGAAAACTGTCGAAAACACATGATTGAGCATTTTACTGGACTTCAAAATTCATTCAATCACATTGATAAACACATCAGTTCAGCCATTCTATCGCAAATCGCTATCGCATGGTGTAATGGTAAAAAACCCAATAAACAAGAAATACAAAGAAATCCTGCATTTTCGGATTTCAAATATTATGAAATCGTGTCCACAATCCCTATCGGGTCCGCCTTCTATCGACATATTTCTATCGCAAATCGCATGGTGCATTGGCCTTTGTATCAGGGATCACCGATCGCCGATCGTCGATCAAATCTGGACCGTTGATCTTGCTCCTCGATCAGATGGTCGATATCGCATATCACATTGTTAACGACCCTTTGGTATCGAGGATTCGCCGATCTCCCGATCGCCGATTAAATCTGGACCGTTGATCTGACTCCTTGATCAGATGGTCGATATCACATATCGCTATCAGCATATCGCATTGGTAACAACCTGGGGGTTCTTTCCTTTGGCTATGCCAATCTCCGATCATCGACCACCCCAATCTTTCCGATCGTTGATATCGCAATCACTAATCGCATGTCGCCTTGTCCTCCCTCTAGGTCTTTATCCCTTCATCACTCTAATCTGATACATCTCACGGATCCGATAAGGGTTTAGGCTACGAAACATAATATTTCGGGTATGCCCTTTAAAACTTTCATATTTGATTTTTGCGTATAAGGCCTTAAGTCCATTTTCATAAGAATTTGCCTGCTTTTCACAGGACAAAGGCAACCTTCTTTCTGCGATAACTTCATCATCCGAAGTCCATTTTGGTACATTCAAATTGTTGTAGATTCAAAATGAAAGGATCTATGCAATCTATTTCTGGGAGAAGCCCTTGAGTTTCATTTTCATTTGTGAGGAACACTTTAGACTTAGGAGTCCAACTCAAATCCATTTTATATCACACCTTCCCATTAAAAGAACTCTTGGTCACCAAAGACTGACATACTAATCTGAACAGTAAATGAGAGTACCTCACCCTCTTATTTTTGCCTCCATACACTTGCCTCTGCATAGTGCATTTGAACCAAAGCCTTTTACCACTTTCCTTCCTGGATGTGTTGGTCCTCCTAGGAAGAACTGTCTTCCTCCTTGACTTCATGTAGAACTCCTGTTGCAAAGGTCACAGAAGGTAATTTGAACTTCTCTACCTTGATCATTGATCCAAGGTGGCTCAAACAAATGTGAAGTTACATCTGCTTCACAAAATTTTCATTTGTACCTGTTTGAAATGTTGTCAACAACAACAGAAATACAGACAACAACTGGATGGCCTAAACTCCTACTTCAACAAAAGAAACTGGTTTTCACATCTTGTGAACATCTCCATGTCTTACATCTGCATAAAAATTATGGACTAGATAACAAGCCCACAAAACATGCCTTTAAGATAAATTACCCTTCAAGTCAAGCATGCAGAAAAGATCTCAAGGATTCTTTTCAAAAGATGAAACACTTCAACATTATCTCCATCTTGGAGACCAAATCTACTTTTCCCAAGTTGACATTGCATTACATCCATGTTTATAATAGAGTAATCAACCCTTCAAGTTAATCACACATACATGTTCAAATATGTCAAGGAAATCATCAATATCCCTATGTTCATGCATATCATGCTCATGCATGCATTTCATCCTTCAACTTTCACTTAAGCACACTGTACTTTTGAAGATGAAATGAACATAATGTTGCAACAATAAAGTGAGCCTCCTACTCAGTTTTTCCCATTCACCATCTTGGTACAAACTTGCAACTTGCATCCCATTAACAAGAAATGAAAATTGATGCATTAATAGACATGCAATATTAATTGGATAAGAATTCTAACCATTTCTTACCAACCAAATTGAAAGGTCCTTCCTTTGTCTGCACATCAGCATCAACATGTGAATCATCCTAAAACACATGAATCATGGAAACTTCCTTTCCATTGTTGCCATTCTCTCTTTCCACCTTCTTCAGCTTTTGTGGAAGCATTGTTAGATTTAGAATCCAACATTTTGCAGCAACATGCCCTTGATTATGGCAGTAAGTGCAACACATGTGCATCCTCTTGACGACATGATTTGCTCTGTCCAATGGTCCTTTGGCTTCTTGCTTCTTTTCCTTCAAAAGTTTCCTGTATGTGGCCATTCTCTTCCAACATATAGAAACATGATGGTTGTATGAACCACAAAAGGAACATACAATTCTTTTCCAATGCTTATATGGAAATTTACCATTCTGAACATAATCAAAAGGAATATGATTAGAACCAGATTTATACCTTTCCCTTTCACTTTTATTTCCCTCATGAGGAGGTGAATCCAATGAAGAAGTGGCTTCCTTTGGAACACCATCAACCTCTTCAAGGCTTTCAGAGTTTCCACAACTCTCTGGTTCAAGTGTATGCTGATGAAATTCTTCATCTTGAAAATGATGTTTCAAGCTGTTGCATTCCTCCTGAATACAATCTTCACACTCTTGAGGTAGAAGATCTGAAATGAAGCTCCTTCTTGGAACTGTTTCAATTTTCTTCATGGCAGCTTCAGAACTTTCTCCATAATATTTTTCATAGCCAAGACCGAAATACTTAGGCCTTTCCTCAACCATTATTGGCTCAAAAATACCTTGTGCATGTTTTCCCAAGCCTTTTCCTTCATAGCCCATCTTGGACATTAACTTGGAACCTATGCTTCTGGTATGTTTTTCAAAAGAACCAATATAAGCATTCTTAGAAGAATTTGAAGACAAACACGAATTGTTTACCTCTTCTTCAAGATGATACTTGAATAAGGCTTCTTTGGCAACAAAGAGATGTGTCTCCAACTCATGCATCCTTTCCAGGTTCATATTTGCAATATGAAGTTTCCTCTCCATTTCCTAAAATTTGTCAAAAAACAACTGCTTCTCTTCCTCTAATGATTTCAACTGCCCTCTATGTATGGTACTCTTCCTTCCATCCTCATACATTTCTCTCACCTTGTCCATCATGATGAACAAGTCTTGCTTCATGTCTTCATCAATGAATCTTGTGAAGAAAGAATATTTTGAGGACTCACTTGTAGAAGTTGTCATTATGCCAATGAACAAGATAACTTCAAACAAGATTAATAAAGAGCTTTATTCAAGCAACCTTTTGCAACAAACCTCTTGTGATTCAAGGATAGCTTTGAGGTCCTTTGGGATAAGAAGAACGCCTTCAGCCCTTCTTCCTTTTCTTCCTCTCTTAGACTAGGATATCAATAGTTTTCCCTTTACCTCTGTAAACTCAAACAATAGTCAGTCTACAAACAAGCATACGATCAACCTCTGGCTCTTTAAATTCTTTTAAGACAAGCAATCTTTGCTCTGTCAATCAAGCATTCTGATCTAATACCACTTTCTCTGGTATAACTAGCTTTGATATCACCTTCTTTGAAGGTGGGGTTAATCAAACTTAAGCTTTGATACCATCTGATCTAATAAGGGGGCACTAAAGTATTCTTATGAGCTTACAAGAACCTCTCCCACTCCAAAACTTATATATTTCTAGGACCTTATGATTAACAAATTGTGGAATTAATAATGCTTGAAATAGGTGTATGCTTTTAGTTTGTCTTTAACTATTAAGTGCTTTATGTTTTGTTGCTTATGCTGATATTGAAGTACATGTGACAGTAAATAATGCATCAAATAAACAAACACACATAACAACAATATAATTAGGAGTTCACCCAAACCTCTTGGGCAATGTCTCCTTAAGCTCTAATCAACTCAACTAGGCTCTTTGGGATTATGGCATAAATTCTTTTACAAGCTCCATGCTCAACTCCATTGGTTTACATAGAAACAATGGGCTTAGAATACCATCTTATCTTGCTGGCTGTCCATACTTTTGCAGACAGATCTAGGCTTCTCTAGGCTAGATTCCTTCAATCAGCGCTCTGAGCTATCCTTAACTCAAGCTTGCACCAACTCGCTCAGAATTCTCTCACTGTCTCTGGAATGCCTTCTTCTATCTTCAGCACACTTTGGACACTAGTAATAGTTGGATCATTTGACCTCTTTTCTGTTCTTGGCTCTGGATCTGGCTCTCGCTCTGGCTCTGGCTCTCTGGCTCTGCCTCTCTGAGATTCTCTCAGCCTTTGTATCCCTCTATAGTTCACTTGACCTCCAAGAAACTCTCAGCAACCTTCCAACGACCTTTTTCAATCCCCCTAGTGACCCTTGGTCAATCACGCTCTCTGTTTTTTTATCATGCATCAATTATAGCCCTCCATCATTGAAGAACCCGAAAGTTTCCTAAAAAGAATTAGTTTCCTATTGCAATGAATCAGCAGGCACAGGAAACCCAACCATTTGACCTTCCTCCTACAGAAATGGCCACATAATACAATACACAGGAAAATTGTCGAAAACACATGATTGAGTGTTTTACCGGACTTCAAAATGCATTCAATCACATTGATAAACCCATCGAGTCCGCCATTCTATCGTAAATTGTTATCGCATGGCATAATGGTCAAAAACCAAATACACAGGAAATACAATGAAATCTCGCATTTCTGGATTTCAAATATTATGAAATCGCGTCCACAATAACTATCAGGTCTGTCGTCTATTGGCATATCACTATCGCAAATTTCATGGTAGATTGTCCTTTGTATCAGGGATCACCGAACACCGATCAAATCTGGATCGTTGATCTTGCTCCTTGATCAGACAGTCGATATCGCATATCACTATCGGCATATTGCACTGGTAACGGCCCTTTAGTATTGAGAATTCTTCGCTCTCCCAATCGCTAATTAAATCTGGATTGTTGATCTGACTCCTCGAGCCGATGGTCACTCTCGCATATCGCTATCGACATATCTCATTGGTAATAGACTGGGGGTTCTTTCCTTGGGCTGTGCTGATCTCTGATTGCCGACCACCCCGATAGTTCTGATCGCCAACCACCCCGATCGTTCTGATCGCCGATATCGTAATCGCTAATCACATGTTGCCTTTTCCTCCCGCCAAGCCTTCATCCCTTCATCACTCCAAAATGATACATCTCATGGATCTGATAAGGTTTTAGGCTACGAAACATAATATTTTGAGTCCGCCCTTTAAACCTTTCACATGTGATTTTTGCGTATAAGGCTTTAAGCCCATTTTCATAAGAATTTGCCTCCTTTTCACAGGACAAAGGCAACTTTCTTTCTTCAATAACTTCATCATCTGAAGTCCATTTTGATCTATTCAAATTGTAGTAGATTCAGAAGGAAAGGATCTACGCAATGAGACTATTTCTAGGAGCAACCCTTGACTTTCATTTTCCTCTATGAGGAACACTTTAGACTTAGAAGTCCAAGTCAGATCCATTTTCGATCATCATTGCATTGGAATCATTGATATTAAAGAATATTTGTAAAGAATGTCAAACATTTCATCAAAATTATCCACATTGTAAACTAAAAGAAATACGATCCAAAAAAAATTCAGCAAAATTGTACAGTAATGTATATGGTGACCAAATTACCAAGATAGCATGGATTAGGTGTGTAGCTAGAGTTGTGAGAGAGAGGCAAAGGATAATATAGAATTAGTATAAGCATATAGGTGAGCGAAAGGAAGAGGAATGCCATGGATGACGATGAAAGTGTTGGAGAAAACATTAGGGTCCTCGATGACCACATAATTGATTGAAACATGTGTGTCCTCTTTCCTTGGAAAAGAAGCAGAGAATTTGGTGCTCATGAACAACAATGGTGAAAGATCTTCGGCCATGAAACAACATTAATTTTCTGTAAATATTTAATTACATCTAAATGTGGTATTTATATTTTTTTTTCAATTCATATTTTTTATAATTTAAAATTATATATTTTTACTAGTCAAATCATGATTTTTGACTATCCAAATTAATTCATTGACTATCTAAATTAATTCAAAAACCTAATTACAATATAAAATCATAAAATACAGAAGCTTATGAATTCCCCGATTCCCAAAAAAACAAATATATATAATTAAAAAAATATATACCCATTACCAATGTCGTCGCCTAAATTCACAAATGATTATCAAAAGAATCTTGTGAAAATCTAATGTTTATTTAGACAGTATTCTTGGAGCGGCAGTTACGGTGATGAAGGGGCCTGGAAGAATTGTATGCAACTTCATCTCTACGAGGAGCCTGACAAGATCTGGATACTAGAAGAGGCCCTTCATAGTGCGATACCCAAAAATCCATGGAGTTGGGGAACATGTATTTCGTGAAGGATTCATGCTGGTTACGGAGAGCATCAATGCAGATAAGAGTCTTGGGCATGTGAGAGGCATCCTCGAAAATCATTTGAAACACATAGTAATGCCCCTACTATCACGCGCAGTGTGTTGCATGCCTCCTTTGCTTTGTTGTAATGGGAGTTATTTTAAAAATGGACGATGTATGTAATGAAAATTATGTTCACAGATGGACCGTGGAAAATAGAACTGTAGAAAAAATTGGATGATGAAGAGTTCGAAAAGGAAACATCCTTTGTGTAACTGTATATACAAAAATATTGTGTGACTTTTAAATCATTTTCTAAATTTTATAATTACACTGCAAGGCATTCTTCTTTAAAAAGAACTTTCCTGCCGCTCACTTGTCACTATGTACTTTTGGATTATATTTTAGAGGATTAAAGGATGTTAATTTGTTTGATCATTGAAAGTGAAGGTAGTTGGGAGGAAGATTTACTGATAAACTACCTGTTGAAATGTCAATTTCCACTGTCACATTATTATTTCAGAAAACCGCTAGTCTGCCTCCCCGCACCACCTTTCACGAACGTTGGTTTTCCTCGAGGGGGCAGCGAGCATATGGATCAGCCAACATGTGGCCACAAGCACTGTTCCAAAGCCACCATCCCCCGGCGCATAAACTTCAGATGAAAGGGACCCCCGGGGAATTGCAAACAGTCGTCCGATGAAATCAACGGTTGTGTATAGGCCTGCACCATGGAGTCATTTATGACTTGACATGAAGTAAATTTTGTTTGACTGCCAGTTTTTTTGTCAGTAAAGTAATTTAATGATATTTACTATGGTCGTAGGTTGTAGGTAAAAGTTTTAATTTTTTTTTTTTTTTTTTTTTCACGGGAGTATGGCAAGTAAAGAGGATATATGTCATGTTCTTTGTTTTGTTGCATATGAAAAGGGAAAAACTCACCGCAGCGAATGTAAGAAGATTTTTTTTACAACAGGTTGAATGTAACACACACAACAGTGTGAAGTGATTTTAATGTTGTTGTTTAGCTAAGTAAATGAAAGGGAGATGAAGCAGAGCGTCTGTATTGAAAATTTTACACACAGCAGTGTAATATTTTTTCAGGAGAAGATAGACTAAAGTTTTTTTTTGTGGAGCCGAAGTGTTCTTGGAGAATCTCTCTGTGAGAGGAAGAAATTTCTAACAGCTGTTGTTTTTATTAATGAATAGAAAGTTTTTATTGTGCATGTGAAACACTTTGTTCTTCCCAGAAAATAATTTTATTTCCCGCTGTGTTAAAACAGAGCATTTTCTCTATTCTGTTCAAGTTATTTTTGTTTTGGAATTATCAAAAATTCCCAACCTGGTATCGGAGCTTGTCCAGGCTCTTTGAAGGTGTCAATGAAGCTGAAGGAAGGATTTCTTGTTGCAGCAATTTCTCCAGCAGAGTGAAGACTCACTCAAGAAAAAATCCAAAGTATTTCTCAAGTTAGTTTTTTGTGTTACTACTGAAGACAATCAATTATTTTAAATACACAGTCAAGTATTTTGAAGCATAGTTAAGAGTGCAAGAATGGTTGGAGCCATCACTAGCATGGGTATCTATAATACTCAGCTCCCACAATTTAATGGGAAAAACTATGACTATTGGGCAATAACTATGAAAGCTTTGCTTGCTTCCCAAGACTAATGGGAATTTGTTGAGGATGGTTTTGAAGAACCAGCTAATGAAAATGAATTTAATAATTTAACTTAGGCGGAGAAAGATCTGTTGAAGAGCAATAAAAAGAAGGATTCTAAAGTCCTCTATTTTTTGTATCAAGCAGTAAATGAGAGTGTGTTTCCAAGGATAGCAGCAGCTAAGAGATCCAAAGAAGCATGGGAGACTCTCAAGATAGCCTATCAAGGCATGGAGAAAGTGAAGATAGTAAAATTGCAGTTGTTGAGGAGAGATTTTCAGACTCTCTCCATGAAGGAGTCAGATAATATTGACTCCTTCTTCACACATGTGATTGGTCTGGTCACACAGATAAGGTATCATGGAGATATTCTTGAAGAAAGGAGGATTGTGGAGAAACTATTGAGGATCCTACCCTCAAGGTTCGATGTGATTGTCACCACCATAGAAGAGACAAAGGATCTCACAAACTTCTCAATTAATGAACTACATGCATCACTGATAACACATGAGTAGAGATTGAGTAGGAATGAAAACTCATCCCCAGAACACGCCTTTAAGACCCAGATGTTCTTTGGAAGAGGAAGAGGTCAAGGCAGAGGAAACAAGAGAGGAAGAGGAAGCAATCCAAATCAGAACGAAGGCGAAGACAACAGCCAATAAAGTGGACAACATCATGCTCAAGGACAAAGGTATGATAAAGCCAATGTCCAATGTCACTATTGTAAAAAATATGGGCATTATGCAAATGAATGTAGGAAGAAGTAGCATGATATGAGTAATAGAACTAATGCAAATTTCACTAGAGAAAATATCAGCCAAAATATTTTGTTTTTAGCCTGTAATATGGCTGAAGAAAAGAGTGAAGATGTATGGTTCCTAGACTTCGGTTGCAGGAACCATATCACAGGAAACATAGCGCTATTTTCTATGTTAGATCAGAGTGTGAAGTCACAAGTCACACTAGGGAGTGATAATAAAGTTTCTACTATGGGAAGAGGAGAAGTAAATGTCTTAACAAATAAAGGTGAAAAGAAAACCATAGTAGATGTTTATTATGTTCTTGGAATGAAATGTAACCTCTTAAGTATTTGATAGCTTATTCAAAAGGGGTACAATGTTCTCTTTGAGAAAGATGTATGCACCATCATGGATAAAACACCCAGCAAACAATGTATCGATGAAGTGAAAATGACAAGGAATAGGATGTTCCCTCTCAGGATGAAAGAGATTTAAAAAATGGAGAAGAAATAGCCGCAGTGACATAAGAGGCTTTCCAAAGCGAACCAAAATATGAAAATTAGTTGTGGCACTTGAGATTGGACATCTCAATTTTGGAGGTCTTAACTTGTTGAATAGAAAAGGAATGGTAAGAGGATTACCATTGATAGAGAAAGTAGACAGCCTTTGTGAAGGTTGTATCTTAGGGAAAAAACACATAGAAAGTTTTCCATTTGGGAAAAGCATAAGGGCAAAAGCACCCTTAGAGATTGTCCACTCAGATTTATGTGGACCAATGCAAAATCCATCACTTGTAGGCAGCCACTATATACTAACATTTATCGATGATTTCACTAGAAAAACTTGGGTTTATTTCCTTAAGAAAAAAAGTGAAGTGTTTGAAAGCTTTTGCAATTTAAAATCACTTGTAGAAAACCGAAGCGGGCTGCATATCAAAGTTCTAAGAACTGATAGAGGAGGTGAGTATATCTCCAAGGAATTCTACGTTTTTGTAGAGAAAATGGAATTCATAAGCAGTTTACCACTAGGTACACTCCGCAGCAAAATGGATTTGCCGAAAGGAAGAATGGGACAATCATGGATATGGCAAGGAGTATGTTAAAGGCAAAGCATTCTCCAAATTATTATTGGGCTGAAGTTGTACACTGTGTAGCGTATATTTTGAATAGATGCCCTACAAAAGCAGTCTTGAACAGAGCGCTGGAAGAAGCATGGAGTGGGACAAAGCAAAGAGTCACCCACATGAAAGTTATTGGATGTGTGGCTTATGTACACATTCTAGATCAACTAAGGAAGAAGTTGGAAAAAAAAAGGGGAGAAATGTATTTTCATTGGATATAGTGAGGAATCCAAAGCTTACAGGTTGTATAACCCATCCACCAAGAATATTATTGTGAGTATAGAAGTTCAGTTAATTGAGGAGGAAGCTTGGGATGGAAGCATAGATAAAACAGTGAATGTTAGAAACTCTTTGTCTCATGATGAAAATGATAAGGAGATGGCTGAAATACATCCCCAAAAAGTAGCACCAATACAAGGGCAGAAAGGGACACCCTTGAAGAAAAGGAGAAGTAAATGTCTTAACAAAGAAAGGTGAAAAAAAAACCATAGCAGATGTTTATTATGTTCCTGGAACGAAATGTAACCTCTTAAGTATTGGAAAACTTATTCAAAAGGGGTACAATGTTTTCTTTGAGAATGATGTATGCACCATCATGGATAAAACACCTAGCAAACAATGTATTTCTGAAGTGAAGATGACAAGGAACAAGATGTTCCCTCTTAGGATGAAAGCAGATTTAAAAAATGTAGAAGAAATAGCTGCAGTGACACAAGAGGCTTTCCAAAGCGAACCAAAAGATGAAAATTGGTTGTGGCACTTGAGATTTGTACATCTCAATTTTGGAGGTCATAAATTGTTGAATAGAAAAGGAATGGTAAGAGGATTACCATTGATATAGAAAACAGATAGCCTTAGTGAAGGTCGTATCTTGGGGAAACAACACAGAGAAAGTTTTCCATCTGCGAAAAGCATAAGGGCAAAAGCACCCTTAGAGATTGTCCATTCAGATTTATGTGGACCGATGCAAACTCCATCACTTGCAGGCAGCCACTATATACTAACATTTATTGATGATTTTAATAGAAAAACTTGGGTTTATTTCCTTAAGAACAAAAGTGAAGTGTTTGAAAGATTTTGCAATTTCAAATCACTTGTAGAAAACCAAAGCAGGCTGCATATCAAAGTTCTAAGAACTGATAGAGGAGGTGAGTATATCTCCAAGGAATTTCTACGTTTTGTAGAGAAAATGGAATTCATAAGCAGTTTACCACAAAGTACACTCCGCAGCAAAATGGAGTTGCCGAAAGGAAGAATAGGGCAATCATGGATATGGCGAGGAGTATCTTAAAGGCAAAGCATTCTCCAAATGATTATTGGGCTGAAGCTATACACTGTGCAGCGTATATTTTGAATAGATGCCCTACAAAGCAGTCATGAACAGAGTGCCAGAAGAAGCATGGAGTGGGACAAAGCAAGGAGTCACCCACATGAAAGTTTTTGGATGTGTGGCTTATGCACACATTCTAGATCAACTAAGGAAGAAGTTGGATAGAAAAGGGGAGAAATGTATTTCCGTTGGATATAGTGAGGAATCCAAAGCTTACAGGTTGTATAATCCATCCACCAAGAAGCTTATTGTGAGTAGAGATGTTCAGTTCATTGAGGAGGAATCTTGGGATGGAAGCATAGGGAAAACAGTGAATGTTAAAAACTCTTTGTCTCATGATGAAGATGATGAGGAGATGGTTGAAATACATCCCCAAAAAATAGCACCAATACAAGGGCAGCAAGGGACAACCTTGAGGAGAAATGAAAGTGCTTCTCCAAGCACACCACAAGGAGAAACTTTAAGTGCTTCTTCAAGCACTTGTACACCGAATGAAAGAGGTAAGAAGTTCAGAAATTTAAGTGACATTTATGAATAAGAGGTAGCAAATGAAAGTATGAACTCTTTGTTTGCTTTATATTGTCATGTTGATGACCCTGTTCATTTTGAAGAAGAAATTAAGGATAGGAAATGGATAGAAGCCAAAACAGAGGTGAAAGAAACAGTCCAACAAATGCTCAAGGAAGGGGAAGAATATGTGGCAGCTACAACAACAACATGTCAAGCAATTTGGATGAGAAGGATGTTAAGCAGCTTATGCCAAGAACAAACAAAAAGAACTGTGATTTTTTGTGACAATAGCTTAGCTATTGCATTATCCAAGAATTTTGTGTTTCATAAGAGAACGAAACACATTGACACAAAGTTTCGTTACATCAGGGAATTGGTAAACAATGGAGAAATTGTTTTACAACACTGCAGAACTCAACACCAAGTTGCAGACATTCTCACCAAACCATTGGGGCAGAAAAGTTTTGAATTTTTGAGGAAATGTCTGGGTATGACTGATAACCCAACAGTTGAAATTAAAGGGGAGTGTTGAAGTTTTAATTTCCACTACTGCATTATTATTTTAGAAAACTGCCAGTCTACCTCCCCGCACTGCCTTTCACGAACGCTAGTTTTCCTCGTGGGGAGAGCGAGCATACAGATCAGTCGACACGTGGCCACAAGCACTGTTCCAAAACCACCATCCCTGGGCGCATAAACTTTGGATGAAAGGGACCTCCGGGGAATTGCAAACAACTGTCCGATGAAATCAACAGTTGTGTACAAGCCTGCACCATGGAGTCATTTATGACTTGACGTGAAGTAAATTGTGTTTGACCGCCAGTTCTTTTGTCAGTAAAGTAATTTAATGATATTTACTATGGTCGTAGATTGTAGGTAAAAGTTTTAATTTTATTCTTTTTTTTTATTTTCACGGGAGTATGGCAAGTAAAAATGATATATGTCATGTTTTTTGTTTTGTTGCATATGAAAAGGGAAAAATTCGCTGCAGCGAACGTAAGAAGAATTATTTTTACAGCAGGTTGAATGCAACACACACAACAATGTGAAGTGATTGTAATGTTGTTGTTTTGCTGAGAAAATGAAAGGGAGACGCAGCAGAGCGTATGTACTGATAATTTTACACACAACAGTGTAATATTTTTTGAGGAGAAGACAGAGTAAAGTTTTTTTTCTAGAACCGAAGTGTTCTTGGAGAATCCCTCTGTTAGAGGAAGGAATTTGTAATAGCTGTTGTTTTTATTAATGAATACAAAGTTTTTATTCTGCATGTCAAACACTCTGTTCTTCCCAAAAAACAATTTTATTTTCCGTTTTGTTAAAACAGAGCATTTTCTCTGTTCTATTCAAGTTATTTTTGTTTTGGAATTTTCAGAAATTCCCAACGCTACCGAGCATATGTCATATCTCTATTTCCATGTCTTGTCTTTTTCGTTGCTTCTATTGTTGGAGTTTTCAGCTCGATAGATATTATCATCATCGACCTCAGGATTCATGGGTGAAGAATCGTGTTGCCCTCATATGAAAATAATTGTCCCTACCAGGGTTTATGGGCAAAGAAAATCGAGACCGTGTCACCCTCATATGAGAAGAACAATCCATGTTAAGGTTTATGTGCGAAGAAGGTTGTGCCTGCATTGAGGGAGTGCAAGATTGAGTATTCTTCATTACGGAAGAAGCATAATACCATAGAAGGCGCCTGCAACATACCGGAGATGGCAAGCGCCTCTGGGGAAAAAACTTTTTCTAGACTTCTTGTTCTCTAAGATTCCTCCTCTGGTATCTTTGAATTCGTTCATCAAAACCCCAACAGCATCGCCTACCTTGAATTGGTCTATGGGGTTTTATTCTACGCGGAAACTTCCATGTTTAGGCTTAAGTCATCCACCATGATACCTTTTTTCTAAGGCTTGAAATGGGTTCCTTGCACTGAATTATTTTGGGGTTGTGTCATTACCATGCCTAAAAGAGGGGATAACTTCGTAAATTCTGGTAGTTTGAGCAACGACGATCAATGGGATGGAGGGGAAGATGATTCCCTATTGGAAAAGGAAACATAGAAACGGTCGAAGACTATTGAGCAGAAGATCTGCAATGAGAAATTGAGTTGGCTTCCTAGGTGGGTTGATATAAGTTTAGATGATGCAAAGACCCTTGTAGCAACCATTTCCATATCCCTGATTTTCAGTTCATTTGTGGTAGAACCGAGATACATTCCTTCCCTCTTTATGTATCTAACCTTCAATGTCAGAGACAACATCATCAATGAGTCTTCCATGGAGAAGCTATAATCTAACTACATCTTTTCAGTAGTCTACATTATTGTTATTAGCTTTTCAAACATAGTAATGTGTACCTTTGTTTGAGGTCAGAGAATTCATGCAACAATTTGTCCTAAGAGAGCATTTGTTTTCAGTATTATCAAAGAAAGACTTAGTTTGTTGATTTTGTCCTAACAAAGAATTTGTTTTCAGCACTGTTAAATAAGACTCGGTTTGCTGATTTTTTTTGTAGGGATTGAATTTGTAACTTTGTTGGCTATGAATATTTCATTGAGATCGATAAAGTACCTCTTTTGTGTGTTGAATTTTGGTTTGATAAGAGATGTAATATTTGGGAAAAAAATATTATTCTGTAGTTGTTAGTAATTCGAAGAAATTTAATGCTACTCCTAAATAGTTATATATTTTTGGAATTAAAAATTCTTGATCTTTGATTCCTTCTACTTGTTTACTCATGATCAAACTCTATTATCAATTGAAAATTATGTTACCTACATTTTTCATTTTTCCGGTAAGGACAAAGCACTTTGGTTCACTGCACTGCAATGCTGAGATTGCGACCTTGATTTCTGAGAAGATTGAAACGATCCCATGTTAAGCACGTCTAATAAAAATTGCATGTAATCAAATAGGATGAGAGCCAAAATTCGGAAGAGTTAGACCATGAGTATTTATAGTGGAAAATTCTAAGATTCTACTTTTCAAAAGTGCTCCATAGATACAAATGGGTTGACACTGCTTGAGAAGATTTGTGCACCTTGAATGAATGCCACTAAAGCATTCATGAAACTACATGTTTTTCGGCTACCCTCTGGTATTCAATGGACGAAAGACATCGAGGGCACGATATTGTTGGGAAAACCCCTTTTAACGCTATTTGATCACCAAATTTTTCATATATTTGTTTCCATTCCTATGGTTTGATGGCCTTGTCTTTGATTGATTGTTAATTTGTTAGGGACGTGTCGTTAATTGATTGTTAATTTGTTAGGAATGCCAAATTTGCAAGGTTGATTCCATTGACGGATGTAGGTACATGCATTAGGCCTTTAAATCATAGAATTCATGCAACGATTTATCTTATCTTAACAGAGAATTTGATTTCAGCAGTGTCAAAGAAAGACTCAACTTGTTGAATTGTCCTAACACAGCATTTTTTTTAAGGACTGTCAAAGAAATACTCGGTTTGTTGATTTTTTGTAGGGATCGAATTTGTAACTCTCTTGGCCATGAATATTTCATTGAGATCAGTAAAGTCTCTCTTTTGTGTGTTGAATTAAAATTGGACAAGAGATGTAGTATATGCGATATTATTCTGTAGCTACTAATAATTTGAGCATATTTAATGCTACTCCTAATTGGTTCTATATTTTTGGAATTAAAAAAAAACTTGGTCTTTGATTTGTTCTACTTGTTCTCGAGATTCCATGTTAAATTTTGCAGGGCTGTGTAGTTTGACAGAAACATCATCATCGAAAATAAAATTGTCTCTTAAGCTATTTTGATGCCATCCATGGTATGTACATTAAAAAAACAAAATTATTGATAAGTTCCATCACATGATTTTATATTTTATATCAGTGATTGATGTTGAAGGGTAGAAAAAGGAAATTATTTATATTCCTCCTTACCTTTATAAGGCTGCAATTATGAGAAAGGTTAACTCACTTCTCATGGTATTTCAAAGCCTATAAATGCCACATGATCATTGTCAAAATTTCATCATCATCTTACAAAACTAATGTGATTAATTATGAAATAACTAGACACAGATTTATGCAGATTGATGTAAAAACGAATATAAGTAAATTTTTTGCTAATCCCAAGAACTCTCGAAAGTGGCCAATATCCTCCAATAGTCTCCACGCTTCCTTCAGAAACAGGTATGACATCCCTCCCAAAAGAAAATGAAACAATGGAAAGAAGAAACAACAGTCGAGGAGCATGAGAAAATGAAACAAAGGAAAGAAGTAACAGTTGTTGTCGAGCATGGTTAATGGAAAGGAAAGGGACAGGATAAATGTGGAAAGGAAGAGAAAATCGGCGAAGTTGTGAAAGGAAGAGGAATGACCGAGGACAATTGGAGAAAAAGTAATTAAAAAGGAAGAAGAGAAAAACGTACAAGATGATAGTTGGGAACTAAATATTATTTATTTATTCTTGTATTGGACAAAAATATTTTCTCAAATTCAAATTTTAATATATCTATTTTTCAATAATTTAATTAAAAAACTATAAGCTCTATTCAGAAATAGATACACTTATTTGCTTAAATATGTATACTTCTCTAAAAAATTTAATTTCAATTCATTTCAAAGCTAGCTGTGGGCTAATAGTCCAGATCTTGTTTTTGTTATCGCCTTCTCTTGATATGTTTTCATCATGGTGTGGATATTTATGCTCTATCTTCGTGGTTTTTAAAGGCCCTATCTCGCTATTTCTAAATATGGCTCTTCTTCTGTGCTGATTCAGATCTTTTGGGACATATTCTATGTTCAAATGAATGTACATTTTGACTCTTTTATATATCTTATATAAATACAATCATGCTTTTTTTGTCCTGAAAAAAAAAAAAGTGTGGTCTATATTGCAACTGAGATTGAGGAATTTCAAATATTTATATGATGGATGTTCATGATTTAATAATCAAAAGATATTCTTTGTGCTATACGTGATCCAACTAAAAATATGGAAAGTTTGTAGAACCTTTTTTCCATTTTTTGTATTCCTCATTTTAGCTTATTAAACAATAATTGTAAAATGTGATTGTACCGCCATTATCATACTGTATAGCGCCTTCTCTCTCCATGAAACGTTTTCCCATGGCGATCAAACTTGTGCAAACATTTTCCCTCCTCAATGCTCACTCCCCCATCTCATTTTTCTTAGTATTGTTTCTTTCATTATGTTCTCTTTTGGAAATAGCGATTAAGGAAGGGAAAGATTCACAAATTAGAAAATTGTTGGATCAGGTGCTGTTGTGGGGGAAAGTATCCAACTCGGAATGACCCTAACCCACTCTAAGGGTGGCAGTTCCTTAGCAACAGCTAAAAGCAAAGCTATCTAAAGTTTCTTCTTTATAACATGCAAGAGATAAAAGGGATAGATCCACTTACCGATGTCTTGCGCAAATGGTCGATCCTATCTCCTTTGTTTGCCGCTCGCTCCCAGCTCCAAGTCTCTTCACGGGCCCAGCTACACGAGATCCTGCAAATAAGACAAGAAAAGGAAACTACAAGAGGCATGCATGTATAAATGATTCAAGGATTAGCATAAATCAAAGACGCAAGTAAGACAATTCATCATTGAAACACATGCGAATAGAAGAACCTCAAATGCTTTATTAATATATGGAAGTAAGGTTCAGGCGGTGATACAACCATGCGAGGTCCAATCCAGCATCACCTTCCCGACGGAGAGAAATCTCTTCTTCACCTCCCTCAAGCAATCACCCAATGCTCACAACTGTAAACCAACAGCAATTCTTTGCGCTAAATTCCGGCCTCCAGATCCCATGGGATGAGATCCTTATATAGAGTTTTGGAGTGAAGGCAAGTCATGTTGATGTGTGACTTGTTGTGCTCTTCAACTCCAGTTGTTCTTCAGTCCTTCACTTGGAGTTTCTACCTTCCACTTGGAGTTCTAGAAGCTCTTAACTCATTATTAGGCGAATCTTTTGATCACATGCCTTTCTGGAAGCTTCCTGGGCACTGGCACTTTGAGAAAAAGATTCCTCCACATGTCCAGTTACGCCCAACGCAGGTAGCCTTTGTCCTACCTGCTTTGCAACGCAGGTAGCCTTTGTTGCACCTGCTATGCAACGCAGGTACCCTTTGGAGCAGCTGCTTTGATTCAAAATTGACCTGTTTTGAGTGTTTTTTCAGTGGAAGACTGATTTGCAGAGCTGTGGTTTGCTGACCTTGTTCCTCTAAGGGTAAGAACAACATGTTTGAGGACTTTGGATCCCTCAGATTATTGACATTTCATGCTCCATGCTGTGAGGCACAAAAATGTCTATAACAGTTGCCCCCTAAAGTATGAGGTCGTTTATCGGGTGAAATGCTTTATTAGGAGGATCCGAAGTTCATTCAATCGTCGGGAGGTGACCTGTAACAAAATACAATACAATACATTATCTTTTCATACTTTCTTTTCATGATCTAGCTGAGGCGGGCATTTCCCATGCTCAGCTTTATAAATACATTTGCCGTACATAAACAGACGATCGTCTGATAAGAGACGGATAATTCTCTGCTTTTAATTATCATCCTTTCAGTAGGATAATCATCTGCTGCACATGTCTATGTTTTTATCTCCTGAATATATATCGCAGCCCGGATGGATGAAACTAGATCCGGGGTCTTCAAACTCCCGATCTTCACACTAAGTACAAGTCGATCCATGTGAGAATTTCTTGAAGTCGAACATGGAAAGACATTGCTCGATTACCAGTCAATAATGTAAACTGTTAACAAGCGCGAGAGGAATCACCGATAATGATGATGACCCTCAAGGTACTGTAGCACAATTTACGTGGCGTGAATATAGGATCTGACGTCGAACACCACGCAAAGTCCCCCGGTCGAAGGTCATTAATGTATACCTATCGCTGGAAGTGAGAAACTTGCCATTGAGGCATGCAAGCTTCAAAGTACTGAGGGGGTGTTCCTAGATCAACTTCTTGGATAGTGAGCTGATGTCGACAAGAAGCGATCCGTCAAAGGAGGGCCTTAATGAATCCCACATCAGTGACACGGAACGGAGCTGGTGATGATGGTGAAAACGATCTGTGAAATATGATTCAGGGTGGCGGTCATGGAAGGATGAAAGATGATGTATGGTAGTGGATGGGACCCGGTTGACACTTTCTGAATGACATCTCTTGAACATATAACGACACTGATGAGATGGATCGGTAGCATTACCCCATGTATGGATGGTATGGCGAGACCATGGTGAAGGGACCGGTGAATGATAATAACCCAACCCGATATTTACGGAGGCAAAAGTGTCATGTTCAAGAGCGACTTGCTACCATTAAGCTTTGAGGTTCTTCCCAATTTTTCCCCAGTCATTTCTGACCAGTACCTCTTTATTTTTGACAAGCTTGAGGAGGATAACATATGCTTGATCTATAACCTGCCCTTCGGGCAAGCCCATCGCTATGTTTTTAATGAGCCTAGCGATAGGGAAACTCGTTCTCGTCTATAGACAAGTTTGTCGCTTATCACCCCTTTTTAACGAGCCCAGCGACAAAGACAGCTCGGTCCTTTTCATTTTTAGAGAGTCTGAAAAGGGTACATAAAGTGGACTCCAAAGGTCCTTTTTCGTCATCTAATCCCTTAAGTCCGAAAAAGTATAAAACAATACAGAAGGGATGAATGTTCGATATCTTTATCGAGCCGAACCAGACAAGCGCTCGATCTTTTTGTGCAATAATCCCTCAGGTCCAAAAAGATTAAAATCTAGAGGAGGGATAGCTCTTCCGGTCCTTTTAACGAGCTGGAAGGCCAAAAAACTCGGCAAACTTTTCATATTTTACGAGTCAGTGAAAAGAGCTCAAAGAAGACTCGTCTTTTGAGGAACGAGTGATAAACAGGGATAGCAGCAGATTCCAGGTACAGGTTGAAATTTTCCAATCACGGCAGTATTACAAGGATGGCTAGGTGAAATCACTCTTCGCAGCTGTTCCTCAAAATGGGTAAAAAATCAAGTGGATGTGAATGATCGGCCAAATGACAAGTGGAGGTGATGGTGCACAAACACGACCAAGGCTTTTATGGATGATGAATTTTACGGTCTCAAATGGTTATTTACCGGTTCATTTTTTCTGAATGAGCTTGAACTCTGGGGGAAGCCTGCTCACGAGCTTATATTTATTTTTTAACGAGCATGAAGTCCGCATTAAAACTGCTCGGATCTTGCGTTTATTTTTTAACGAGCATGAACTTTGCCAAAACTGCTCGTTCTTACCAGTCATAATGTAGAAAGGTCTCATGGAAGATTCCTATATTTTTTTTTAAAGAGCTTTCATCTCCCTATGCATTGCTCCATATCCTCTTTTTGTGCAAGCCAGGTATCGGCTAATCCTACGAGTTTAACGGGTTAGACCTACAGGTTTAAAGGGAGGACCTAAAAAACTAAAAAACAAAATAACCGCCCGTGCTTGCATTCCAAGAGGTTTGCATGCCCCCAGGTGTAAGTCTAATTTCAAGGTTACCCCTCAATTTGCAGGTAAAACATTTGTTTTGCCGGGAGAGGCCTACCTCTTTCTGGTTACCCAAAGAATGGTTTTATTTGCTGCTGCAAATGAAACTCTTTCTTCGGCGATGTCTATCATTAGGTTACACAAAGATGGTTACAATCTGTTGCAGCAAATAGCATCTCTTTCTTTGGGGGCTGCCCCTACTTATCCTTTAAAACATTTGTTTTAATGGGTGAGGCTGGCCTTTTACCCAAAGACGGTACCTACTTGCTGCCGCAAACGGATCCCCTTCTTCGGTAGAGCCTACATATCTAGACAAAGTTGAATGACCTTTGTCAAACAAGTAACCTTGACAAAAGAATCCTATTCTAGAACAACCCCACTCCTAACAGCCCCTTCTGAGATTCCCAGTCTCTCTTTGTCTTCTTGTCCTTCTTCTCCACGAAGATGGCTCAGAGGAAGATTCTCAAAGATGAAGGAGGGGACGGGGTACGGACTAGTCATATTCTTCCGCGGAAATTCTACTTTACACCCAAGGTTTCTTCTGCCTCCAGAGCAGACCAGGATGCATGCCCCCTGGGTTCCGGCCTTCTTTTCCCGAATCACTCGCCTTCATCAGGAAGAAGAACCGGAGGTAGAGACCTTTCTTGATCAAATTGATCAAATAGACCATTCGGGATAGGTATGTGGCTATTTGCGATGCGTGATCCCGGAAATGAAAGTTGGTCTACGAGCTTGACCATTCTTCCTTCGTATGGAAAACACATTATTCGAAAGAGTGAGGAGACTATTGCTTCCATGCAATATATGTAGTCCTGTCCAAGGAGTAGGTTATAATCCAAGGGTCCTTGGATGACCATCAAATTTATCTTGACGGCCTTCCCTTTCAAGGTAATAGGCACATTAGGTAGAATCCCTAATGGTCGACTGGTTCCTCTGTCAAAACCCGAGAGATTTCTTGTCTCAGGCAAAAGCGTCGGGCAACCCAGTGCTTTCCAAGCAATAGAGGACAGAATACTCACAGATGCCCCTTCATCAATGATAGTTCCAGCCATCACCATTTGGTATATTTGGACTATAATTCTAAATGGTATACTGGCTGGTAACCGGGGTCTATCTAGTTGGTTCCAATCAAAGGACACAACTAGGTTGCTTGGTGGTGGGACCGAATATACGGTCGGATATGATCCTGATGACGCTCCTTCCTGCGATAAAGGAGTGGGCACATTGCCCTGATGTTCATCAGAATCGGTGTTGACGAAGAGGACCTGGACGGTGTCATCCTTACTCTCTTCGGTGAGGGCGTCAACTGAAGATGAATCCTCAGTGACTGTGGTATGTGAAGATGAAACTTCTGAAGGGAGAACCGGGTCAACTGTCGTTTCGACTTTTGGACTTTCGTTCGGTCCGGATTCAGTAGGTTCACTTTCAGCGACTGACACTGCAGCTGGCCCTCTGAGCAAGACAGCTGTATTTTCAACCAACGAAGGACTTGGCGCGAGTTTTTGATATCCAGGAGGAAGTAGCATCGATGCCACCGGTTGATCTTCCAAAACTCTCTTTGCCTCGTCTAAAAAGGGACAACGGTGAAGGGTGTGATAGCCTTCACACAGTTCGCAGGGGAACCTTATCCTTCTTCGTCGTCTGCGACCTTCACTTTCGTTGGTCGACGGTAAGCATTCAACCTGGTTGTCAGAGGTTGACGCTTCCGAATCGTGCAAACGAGGGGACCAGTCCCTTAGTATCCGGGGAATACTGGGACAATCACTGTGGAAGTGGTTCCCTCTACATATGACACATGGCGATTTGGGCCCGGTCCGTGCTGTGTGTGGGTTTTCGTTAGATACCTTCTGCTTTCCCCCAGGCGCCTTTGGCTCCTTCTGCTTCTTTTCTTTCTTCTTCTTTTCCTTCTTCTTTTCTATGGGAGTTCCGCTTTTGGCGGCTTGACCTTTCGAAGAAGAAGGATCGGAGGAAGGCGTATAAGAAGTGGAAGGTTGGGGGGTAGCTCTAGACTGGTCTAACTGTCGACTCGACTGTTCAGGAACCGTGGTGGTCTGAACTACAGTGGTTGAGAATAGCCATACTCGCAGGCCAATTGTCAGTCCTGGAAGCGACAATGTGGCCATGTGGGGCGCACCAACTTCTCCCCAAGAAGAGAAAGGGCTAGGGGTCCCATCATGTGGAATCCCTTGGTCGGTGCGTTCCATGTTCTCAACCTTAAGATCAACGTAGGAATCAGGGGTGATTATGTTCCGTTTAGAATGAATTTTATTATGACGACGCTTTAGACACAACTTGCTTTTTCACTTTTTAAGAGTCGAGAAAAAGCTAAAGATGACTCTAGTCTCCTTCGATGTATTAACGAGCCCGAAGTGACAAATGCTCGGATGGAATTTTTCAGTTATAGAGTTTGAAAAAGGCCAAAAGAAACTACTCTGGAGTTCTAGGCAAGGGTGTGCCAAACCTTTCGCGAAACCACAGAATACGTTTTACGGTACGAGTGGTCGATCTTCGTGAATGCTGTGTTCACTGCATCGCGATCAGTAGGGCGGTCGACACGGCTTCCTATGGATAAAGGCTTTGTTCCTATAGGGGTCCCCCAATATACGCGACGGTACGCGGGGGCACAAGTCCGTATTAGTGCTATCGTCCCTCAGGAGGAATCACCCACCTTCGTAGAGATCGACAGTCACTATGTTTAACGACGCCGGCTCACGTCTCTACCTAGACCTCTATTGTGTTTCGTTATGTTTCAAAGCGTTGTTAGATAAATTCAGTTCTTTTTAGGTTGATCTTGTTTAGCAGTTTGCCTTTATGGATCACCACGTGATGTATATACAACTCCTAAATGCAGTCTAAGAATGATAAGCAAGCTTTTTTCAATTCTTTCAACTTATGAAAACCTTAACTACTGAAGGAAAAGAAAGACATCATCTTTTCAAACAGATCATGGAGCACACACTAATGCACTTTCCCTAAATCGACATGCAAACTGTCAAAATGTACATGCACAATGCAAGTATTTCTTTTCTTCTTTCTTAATGTTGTGTATGACAAAAAGAAAGCTGTTGTACGATTTCGAATTCAATTTCAAGCGAAAGCACACGAGTATTGTCCAACAATCAAAAGAACACCTTAAGATTTACTCGTTTCTACACAAGAAATACTGAAATTCGAACCAGAAAACGAAAGCAAATGCTCAAGTAGCTATGAACAGCGATAAACTAGCTCTTAGGATCACAACGACACTTTCTCAAAGGTCTAGATCTAAGAGGTCACAGCAAGACTGGCTCACTTTCGCTACAAGAAACTGTGAATGAAAGCAAGAAATACAATAAGAACAATCACGGTTTCAACATACAACTGAGGCGGAATGAGGGCAAAGAAAAGTGGTCTCAGCTGGGTATACAGGTTGACAGCAGGCTGCAAAAACAATAGTGAAAACTGGGCAACAGACAGTGGGGAACCCCAGTTGCACAAGGCAAAACTGGATCAGCGCAGGTACTGCACTGTCAAATAGGGATGCAGCACAGGTAGCCCCTTCAGGACCTGCGTTGCAGTGCAGGTAGCCTTTGTTGCAGCTGCACTGAACGAGACAACTCTCGTCCTTCCCAGATTCTGGGTCACAGTTTGCTAAAAAATCAACGGTTTTTGGCCAAATCAGAGGCTATCAGTCAAGTATACTCTAGAGGATGATTAAGGAAGATGAACACTATCACAAAGAGCAAAAAAGAGTCCTTGTGGATCAGCTCTTTAAATCATGAACATGCCCAGCACTGGGCTAGAGTAGCTGCCCTCTACTTTGCATTCGAAGGACTCGCATGCAGTTCGATTCGGTACTCCCTTTGTTCAAGAGATGAATAGCAAGAATACACAAGCTACCAACAAGACACGCTCCCCAGCGGAGTCGCCAGTCTGTTGTGGGGGAAAGTATCCAACTCGGAATGACCCTAACCCACTCTAAGGGTGATAGTTCCTTAGCAACAGCTGAAAGCAAAGCTATCTAAAGTTTCTTCTTTATAACATGCAAGAGATAAAAGGGATAGATCCACTTACCGATGTCTTGCGCAAATGGTCGATCCTATCTCCTTTGTTTGCCGCTCGCTCCCAGCTCCAAGTCTCTTCACGGGCCCAGCTACACGAGATCCTGCAAATAAGACAAGAAAACGAAACTACAAGAGGCATGCATGTATAAATGATTCAAGGATTAGCATAAATCAACGACGCAAGTAAGACAATTCATCATTGAAACACATGCGAATAGAAGAACCTCAAATGCTTTATTAATATATGGAAGTAAGGTTCAGGCGGTGATACAACCATGCGAGGTCCAATCCAGCATCACCTTCCCGACGGAGAGAAATCTCTTCTTCACCTCCCTCAAGCAATCACCCAATGCTCACAACTGTAAACCAACGACAATTCTTTGCGCTAAATTCCGGCCTCCAGATCTCATGGGATGAGATCCTTATATAGAGTTTTGGAGTGAAGGCAAGTCATGTTGATGTGTGACTTGTTGTGCTCTTCAACTCCAGTTGTTCTTCAGTCCTTCACTTGGAGTTTCTACCTTCCACTTGGAGTTCTAGAAGCTCTTAACTCATTATTAGGCGAATCTTTTGATCACATGCCTTTCTGGAAGCTTCCTGGGCACTGGCACTTTGAGAAAAATATTCCTCCACATGTCCAGTTACGCCCAACGCAGGTAGCCTTTGTCCTACCTGCTTTGCAACGCACGTAGCCTTTGTTGCACCTTCTATGCAACGCAGGTACCCTTTGGAGCAGCTGCTTTGATTCAAAATTGACCTGTTTTGAGTGTTTTTTCAGTGGAAGACTGATTTGCAGAGCTGTGGTTTGCTGACCTTGTTCCTCTAAGGGTAAGAACAACATGTTTGAGGACTTTGGATCCCTCAGATTATTGACATTTCATGCTCCATGCTGTGAGCCACAAAAATGTCTATAACAGGTGCACAGCTAAATTAATTATACACACAGCAGAATAAATCAACAAGCACATAAGACACAGCTTTTAACGTGGTTCACCCAACCAATCTGGGCTACGTCCACCAAACATAGGCATCAGGAATATATTAATGAAATTAGGAGATTACATCATGAAATCCTCACACACTCTTAGCAAATCATCCGAATGACTACCTGTTAAATAGCATAGAGAATCTAACAGCCTCATAACTCCCTCACATCAAATATAGGAGGCATTAACTCCCTCCAAACAACCTGGAGCTAATCTAGGAACTGAATCCCTATTGTTGGCATCCTTCAGAGATTTTTGCCTATTTGACTAAAATAGAAAATCTCAACAATCTCCACCTTGACAACAATTCGCCTGATGCCCTGTTATTATTACTTTATCTTTTCTGCAAGCCAAGAGAAGCCAAACACCGGCGTAGCTTCTCCAACAAAATTGGTTTCGTGAACATGTCTGCACAGTTCTCCTTTGTATGCACCTTTTCAAGAGAAACACCCCTTTCAGTGATAACATGTCTTACAAAATGATATTTGATTGGAATATGCACTGACTTACTATGATAGGTCGGATTTTTAGCCAAATGTATTGCACTTTGACTGTCACAAAGTAACCTGATGTTATCCTGTAACCTACCAAACTCACCAAGCAAACCTTTCAACCAAACCGCCTCTTTGCAAGCATGAGAAGCAGCAATGTATTATGCTTCAGTAGTGGACAAAGCAACAATGTTTTGTAGCTTTGACATCCAGCTTATAGCTCCACCGGCAAGAGTAAAGACGTACCCTGAAGTTGACCTTCTCTTATCCAAATCACCTGCAAAATCGGAATCAACATATCCACAAACAAATTCAATACTCTTATTGTAAGAAATACAATAACTCTGTGCCTCTCAAGTACCGAAGCACCCATTTCACTGCTGACCAATGTTCTTTACCCGGATTTGCCATGTACCTGCTGACAACCCCAACTGCATGAGAAATATATGGTCGCGTACACACCATCGCATACATCAAACATCCTACTACATTGGCATAAGGAATTCGAGACATATAATCCTTTTCTTCATCTGTATTAGGACATAAACTCGAAGAAAGCTTAAAATGGGAAGCTAAAGGGATCGACACAGGCTTCACATTGTTCATACCAAACCTCAAAAGTATTTTCTCAACATACTTCTGTTGTGATAGCCACAGCTTACCATTGCTCCTGTCTCTGAAAATCTCCATGCCCAAAATCTGTCTTGCGGCTCCTAGATCTTTCATATGAAACGTCCTTGCCATCTGAGTCTTCAACCTGTTGACTTTTTCAATGCTTTTGCTTGCTAAAAGCATATCATCAACATACAACACTAAGATAATGAACATGCCATTATTTAACTGCTTAAAATAAACACAATGATCATATTCACTTCTTACATATTTCTGACTCAACATGAAAGAATCAAACTTCTTATACCACTGCCGAGGCGACTGCTTCAGGCCATATAATGACTTCTTGAGCCTGCAGACAAATTTCGCATTGCGATGCTAAACAAACCCTTCCGGTTGTTCCATATATATTTCCTCATCTAAATCACCATGTAGAAATGCAGTCTTAACATCTAACTGCTGCAATTCCAAATCAAACAAAGCCACTAATGCTAACACAATTCTAATTGAAACAATTTTAACCACTAGTGAAAATATCTCATGAAAGTCTATGCCATCTTTCTGAGAAAACCCTTTTGCAACCAGTCGAGCTTTGTACCTATCTTCCGTATCATTCACACCCCGTTTCAGCTTGAAGACCCACTTGCATCCCACAGTTTTCCTGCCTTTGGGAAGTTCAACCAGATCCCACGTACCATTCTTACCTAAGGCCATCATTTCTTCCTTCATGGCTGCTTTCCATTTGTCACTATTTGAACCTTCTACAGCTTCCTGATAACACAAAGGTTCATCATCATTAGCGATCAAAGCAACTGAAGTAACATGATCATCATACCTTCTCGGACGACGTTTGATCCTTGTAGATCTCCTTAAGAATGTTTCTGGTGCTTCCACAACTGGCTGTCTATCAACTGTAGGAATTTCTTCATGATCGCCATCTGAGACCTGTTCATGTCCTCCATCTGAACCCTGTTCATAATCTGATTCTGAAACCTGTTCATGACTAGAATCTGAACTATGGTCGTTATGACTATCATTAGAAATGCTGTCAAACTGAATATGCTAGAAATCAGATACATCATCATGTTTCAATCTTCTATCTACATCTAACTGTACAAGAGAGGATACATTAAACCTTACATCTCTGTTGATGATGATTTTGCGGGTAGTAGGATCCCACAATCTAAATCCCTTTGTTCCATCACCATACCCAACAAAGATATACCTTTTAGACTTTGGATCTAATTTAGTTCACTGATGTTTAGGCACTAGAGCATATGCATCACAACCAAACACTCTGAGTTTAGAATAGTCACAAGGGTGTCCTGTCCATAACTCTTGCGGAACCTTGCAGTCTATTGCCGTTGATGGAGATCGGTTTATCACATAACAAGCAGTTTCCACTGCTTCCGTCCACAACTCCTTCGGCAACCCGGCGTTACTTAGCATACACCTTTCTCTCTCTAGAAGAGTCCTATTCATGTGTTCAGCAACTCCATTTTGCTGAGGAGTATAAACCGTGGTCTTATGTCTCTCGATCCCTGCATCCTTGCAATAGCTGTCAAACTCCTTGGAGGAAAACTCACCACCATTGTCAGTTCTTAAACATTTTATAGTTCTACCAGTGTTGTTTTCTACCAATGCTCTAAACTGCTTAAAAACTGTAAAAACATCAGACTTCTGTTTCAACATGTAGACCCACACTTTCCGAGAAAAGTCATCAATAAATGACACAAAATATGACGAGCCACCATATGACGTTGTAGGGGCTGGACCCCAAACATCAGAATGGATATAATCAAGTATACCTTTACTAGTATGTTTGCCTGTTTTAAACTTTTGTTTACTTTGTTTACCAAACAGACAATGTTTACAGAAATCCAATTTTCGAGATCTTAGATTAGGAAGTAACTTTCGGTCAGCCAAAATTTTCAATCCTCTTTCACTCATATGCCCCAGTCTTTGATGCCATAAGTGAATGGAACTACTGTCATGTTCAAACACAGACACATGATCTGACCCAGTTCTACCTTCTAACTGAAATAGATTTCCTACTTTCTTGGCTTTCATCACTAGTAAGATACCTTTATAGATTTTCATAACTCCACCTTGAATTACAGTTCTATATCCATTTGAATCAAGTTCTCCTAATGAAATCAAATTTTTCCTTAAATTTGGTACATGCCTCACATCAGTTAATATTTTGGTTGTGCCATCAAACATTTGTAGTTGTATGCTTCCAATCCAAACAATATTACATGTTACATCATTACCCATGTACACAACACCATCATCAATTGATCTATATATTTTAAACCAATCTCTATGTATACACATGTGGTTAGATGCCCCGGAATCTAACAACCAATGTTGATCATGTTTTGAAACATTAACTGACAATACTTCATCACTCATACCTGAACCAAATACTGAACCTGTATCTGTGGTGTTGGCTTCCTTCTTTTCTGTCAAATAGCCTTCTTTAGCAGCCTGCTTTCACTTCCAACAATCCTTTTTCAGATGTCCAGCCTTGCCACAATGCCAGCACTTCACCTTTGGCTTCTTTCCTTTGGACTTTGAATGAGAGTCGTTATGCTTTCCCCCGGAGTGTCTCTCTCGTGAGCGACCTCTGGCCATCATTACTTCTGATGTAGAGGTGTCTGCATTCGACCTTTTCCTCATCTCCTCAGCCAACAAGGCTCCAACAACATCATCAAATTCAAGAATTTCTGATGTACTAAAACTTATGGAAGTAACAAAGTGATCCCAGGATTCAGGAAAAGAACATAATAAAGTTATCGCCTTATCCTCTGAATCAAATTTCACATCTAGACTGTTTAATTGCACAAACAAGGTATTAAAAACATTCAGGTGATCAGCAATTGAGGTACCTTCTTTCATCCGCAAACTGTAAAGCTGTCGTTTCAGGAGAATTCGATTTGTCAAGGATTTCGTCATGTAGAGCTTCTCAAGCTTCGACCATAGGCCTGCGGCGGTTTTCTCTGACACAATGTTGAACAGAACATCGTCCGCCAGACATAACCGAATTGCGCTTAGAGCTCTATCGTCCATCTCATCCCATTCATCCTCCGTCATGGAAGGAGGTCTTTTGTTTTTCCCCAACAGTGCTTTCGCCACACCGAGTTGAACTAGCAGATCGTGCATCTTCACCTTCCAGATCTCAAAATTATTCTTGCCATTAAATTTCTCAATTTCAAACCGGGCACTTTGTGTTTTGGCCATCTTGTCAGAGAATCTCCAATTTCAGTTTGAAAACCAGCAATTTAAAAAAAAAAACAAAATTGCCTATGTCTTTAGAACAAAATATCTTCCCTTCACACAAAACAAAAAAATTTCTGCCTATGTCCAACCTTGCAATGCCCATTCCATGTTTTTCAGCCTAGAGTTATGATTCCAAGCGGCCTGATTTATCAGGCAATTAACAAAACCGCACCCCAGGCAATTAACAAAACCGCACCACCAGGCAATTAACAAAACCACATCAGCAGGCAATTACATTCGGTCAACAACGCACCAGTATTCATATTTGGTCACTGCGTTTTTTTTTTTTTTTTTTTAAACAAAAAAACAAATGACTAACTAGCACTGCGTTTTCAGTTGGCTTTCTCGTCCAACGAAACTCATGGGAGTCACTGCGTTTAAAAAAAAATTGGACTGCTGGTTTTATCAAATCATTCTGCGTTTTATGAACCACACTGATTATATACAGCCCATATATTAAAGTGTTAACATATAACAATGCCGGCACGCTGCTACAAACTGAAAATCCACGCCGTGTTTTTCAAGGGTCACACGCTGTTTTTCACATACATATACCATGCAGCACCATAAAACACAAACCACGCTGTTTGTCAAATAAATCTGTGTTGTTTTTTGTTAAAAAAAAATATATAAACACGCATTTGTTACGCATATATATAGCAACGCTGTTTACCGCCATGATAATATATATCCACGCAGTGTTTAAAATGTATCCATGCCGTTTTAAAAAAAAAACATACCCATCACCGTGCGTTAAATCATACATTCACACTGTTTGAAAACCATACCCACGTAGGTTTTGGTTTTCAATACGCACCGGTTTTAAATATGTAACAACTGCGCATACCTTTATTCTACCAGCAAATACACGCACACCAGGTATCAGCGCTCCACAGAGTTAATCAACTAGCGATCCCCTCATGCACACACAGGCTCAGCGCTCCAGCAACACCAACGCGCCACCTCCAAACTGTGCAGCTCCTCCGGGCAGCACCTCCAACATGCTCTGATACCAATTGTTGGATCAGGTGCAGAGCTAAATTAATTATACACACAGCAGAATAAATTAACAAGCACATAAGACACAACTTGTAACATGGTTCACCCAACCAATCTGGGCTACGTCCACCAAACATAGGCATCAGGAATATATTAATGAAAATAGGAGATTACATCATGAAATCCTCACACACTCTTAGCAAATCATCTGAATGACTGCCTGTTAAATAGCATAGAGAATCTAACAGCCTCATAACTCCCTCACATCAAATATAGGAGGCATTAACTCCCTCCCAACAACCTGGAGCTAATCTAGGAACTGAATCCCTATTGTTGGCATCCTTCAGAGATTTTTGCCTATTTGACTAAAACAGAAAATCTCAACAAAAATGAGTATGTGAAATGTAGGCAATTCACGTGAATTATAGTTGTATCGATGCAATTAGAAAAAGAGTATTTATTTTCGAAGGTGTCAAATTAATATTGTGCAACTTAGATATGGAATATCGACTGTTAAGAACAAGATTTATTCCTATGCATATACAAGGTTATGCCACTGATTGATACATGACTATTTACGAGAGGAAAGAAATTTGTGTACTGTTGTAATTATATTTATATATTTTTGTGTATTTTTTTTTTGCATATATTTGGAGGAATAGGCTAAAAAATGAGTTTTTTAGTTCCATGGGTCTCGAAGAAAATAATTTTCCTTAAACGTTTTCCTGCTGTGGAGGCTTGAAGATAAACTTGACCCATGGTGTTGTTGCTTCTATAATTGCTACAAGTTAGACTTTTCTATTATTATTTTGGATGCTTGTTTCTTGTTTTCATATCCATTACGTAACATTCTTGGGAGTATTGTTTTTTATTTAGTTAAAAATAATCAAATATTATTTTGTATTAATGGAGAAATGGTTACATAGTTGTAACGTATCTCCTTAGTTTAGTATTTGTTCCTAGAGTTTAGGAGTTTGTTTACAACTACCTGATTTCTAGTGATGTATTTAATATTGTAATATTCATTTGATGTAATGTAGAGTGAACTGAGAGAGAGTCTCTTCTTTGTTTGAGTGCGGCCTCCACGTGCTGTACACACCTTTGAGCTGCAACTCCTTCATTTAATTCAAGTCTGATTTTATCTTGGTATCAGAGCTTAGGGTAGAGATCGCCTCAATTTTTTTTTCTTAGGGATGCATCATTAATTACATAGTTGTAATGGCAATAGAGCATGCTAGGAGTATCTGTAGGATCAGGTGGACTACAGTAACACCTGGAGTGAAGGGTCTCAGATGACTGATCATCTCTGAGCCGAAGAAAGGGTTGGCACCCATTTTTTTTTAGCAGAAGCAGGAGTTGGTATAGATTTTTCGCACACAGTCGCACCATAAAAGAGCAGAAGCACAAGCTGGCGCGAGATTTTAAGGAATAATCGCGCCATTGGCGTGGATTTGACGGGGATAATCGTGCCAGCGCACCAGAAAGCTCCATTGGCATGGTTTTTTAGCTGATAATCGCACCAGAAAAATCTGCAATTTTTTTTCAGATCGGTTTTTTGCCCGGTGGTGTTATGTGGAAATTTATGCTCGGTGGCAACGGATTTGATTTGCCCGGTGGCGGCGAATTGGGGTTCCTTGATCCGCTCGGTGGTACGAGATCGGACCTGCTCAGTGGTGGCGAATTAGAGCTCTCTGATCTGTTCGGTGGCAGCAGATTGAATTTGCCCGGTGGTGGCGTAGTGCAGCTCCTTGATCTATTCAGTGGCAGCAAATCGGATTTGCCTGGTGGTGGCGCATTGGAGTTGTTTTTTGATCTGTTCGGTGGTAGCAGATCGGATTTGCCCGGTGGTGGTACATTGAACTCCCTGATCTGTTCGGTGGTAGCAGATCGGACTTGCCCGGTGGTGGCTGATTGAAGTGTTCAATTGGATAGAAATGAATAATAGTATAGAATCATATCTCCACGAGTCTGGCAAACTCGATGGAATTAATTTCTCCAACTGGGAGTTCAAAATGCAAACTTTGCTGGAAACTATAAATGCATGGTCAATCGTCATGGGAGATGAGCAGAGATCTGAAACAACGACTCAAGAACAAGACTGGGATAAAAGAGAAACGAAAGCAAAAGTTATACTGAAGATGTCCGTTAAGGACAATATTATCCCACATATCAGAGATTCCAAGTCGGCCGCAGATATATGGACAACGATCAAGAACTTGTGCGAGACACAGAATACAAATCGTGTTCTGGCACTCAAAGGCAAGCTGTTTGCATTGAAGATGGAGGAGAATGAGTCCGTTGCTGGATTCATGGCCAGAGTTAAGGACTTGAGTGAAATTTCGGGAGCTATCGGAGAGAAGGTATCCGACTCAAATTTGGTCATGCTCACATTAAACAGAATGACTGATGAATACCAGACGTTCATCACAGGGCTGTCAGCGAGGGAGAAAGCCCCTTCATTTGACGAGCTGACAGCGATTCTGCTCCAGGAGGAAGAGCGATGATAGAATTTAAAAATCAGAGCAATGACCTTGCTCTGATGGCAAAAATGAGACAGTACAGAGGGAAGCAGCACCAACACTAGCACCAGCAACCACAGCAGCAACAAAGATCATTTAAAGGTATGACTGAAAATTATGTTAAGAAACGTTTTGACTGTGAAAAACCTGGTCATCAGATTGAAGAATGCTATAACAGGCAGGCAGATGAACGAAGAAGCAAACAGAGAAAACATGAGGGTTGTTTTGCTAGGGAAGAGGAGGACCACAGCCACGAACTTCGACTATTTATAGTCGATTGTGCTCTTTTAGCTTCAAAGGGAGATGAGGACGACATATGGTATGTCGATTCTGGCGCATCCTCACATATGACTGGTAAGAGGGACTGTTTTGAATTTCTTGAAGAAATTGCATGTGGATCAAAAATTTATCTAGGAGATGATATTGGGTATGATATCAAAGGATATGGAGAAATTCCTTTGAAGCTACCTAGTGGTGACATTATACATCTTAAAAATGTATTATATGTTCCAGGAATTAAGAAAAATTTGGTCTCTGTCTCAATGATTACTGACCAGGACATGCAAGTTCAATTCTTTAAGAATAATTGTGTCATTAAGGATAGCCAGATGGAAACAGTTGCAACAGGAATGCGCGTGGGGAGCTTGTACAGATTAGATGTAAAGAGTATGCCACGAAAAGCAATGGTTGCAGCTAGTTCAACAGTCGAAAATCTCTGGCATCAGAGATTCGACCATTTCAATTTGCAAGACCTCATCCTACTTCAGAGGAAAGGTATGGTCGATGGACTCCCTGTTTTTCATAATGTTAAGTTGGAATGTGGTGGATGTGCATTAGGGAAAATGCATAGAGAAGCATTCCCTTTGCATGTTAACGGAAAGGAAAGAGACATTTTAGAACTGGTGCATACAGATATTTGGTGACCTATGCAAACTAGGTCTTTAGGAGGAGCATATTACTTTTTGTTATTTATAGATGATTCCGCTAGATTTTCATGGGTGTACTTTCTAAGTAAAAAGAGTCAAGACTTTCAGTAGTTTAAAGAGTTTAAATCTATGATAGAGAACCAAATAGGAAAAAGGTTAAAGATTCTCCGCTTGGATCAAGGGGGAGAATACAGGTTGGGAGAGTTCATGAATTTCTGCAAGCATCATGGGATTGTGCAGCAATTTACAGTGCCACACACTCCACAGTAGAATGGAGTAGCAGAACAGAAGAACAGAACTCTTGTGGAGTGCGCGAGAAGTGTGCTTCAAGGTAAGGGTCTATCAAATGGTCTTTGGGCAGAAGCTATTAACACTGTTGTATATTTAAAGAATAGGAGTCCTACCAAATGTCTAGGCTTCAAAACCCCTTTTGAAGCATTGTTTGGACTGAAGACATCAGTTAGTCATTTAAGAATATTTGGGTCAAAAGCTTATGCTCATATACCTAAGGCAGATAGGAAAAAGTTAGACCCCAAAGCCCTGAAATGTATATTTGTTGGATATGGCACTGAGTATAAGGCATATAAGTTATATAATCCTATGACTCATAAGGTTTTTGCAAGCAGAGATGTTATTTTTCATGAACAGGTTGAAGAAGGAAAGGAGTATTCTAACAATGATAGCCACATTCCATTGCTGATAGAATTAAACAGTGAGGAAGATGAAGAGCAGGAGCAGAAGCAAGAAGAAGAAGTAGCAGATAATGTAATAAATGATGGTGCAAGCCCAAAATGCACTGAAATAGACAAAGTTGAGGTAAGTTCCCTACCTTGGAGATCAGGTAGGAAGACTCAACTACCTGCTAAATTGAGAGACTATGCTTTAATGTCTAAAATATTAAACATTGTAGAACTTGCAAATATGAGGAAGAAAGTAAATCAGATGCATGGAGGGTTGCAATGCATGAGGAAATTGAATCAATATATAGAAACCATACTTGGTATTTAATTGAGTTGCCTGAAGGAAAAAACCCCATAGGATGTAAGTGGCTGTATAAACCAAAAATAAATGCAGATGAGAGTATAGAGAAATTTAAAGCTAGACTGGTAGCAAAGGGTTATTCACAGCAAGAAGGAATAGATTTCGATGACACCTTTGCTCCTGTAGCCAAATT
Organism: Pinus tabuliformis; assembly: GCA_031772625.1. NCBI lineage: Eukaryota > Viridiplantae > Streptophyta > Pinopsida > Pinales > Pinaceae > Pinus > Pinus tabuliformis. Next base: position 271,877,295 of record CM062805.1, read on the forward strand.
AAACACAATTAGAATGCTAATTTCTTTAGCAACAAAACATAAATGGTAGCTACACCAACTAGATGTTAAGTCTGCATTTCTGAATGGTGACTTAAAGGAAGAAATTTATTTAGTACAGCCTCAAGGTTTTGTGAAAAAGGGGCAGGAGAATTTAGTGTGTAAATTGAATAAGGCACTTTATGGTTTAAAACAGGCACCCAGGTCGTGGTATGAGAAAATTGACTCATTTTTTATACAGCATGGCTTTCATAGGAGCTTGAACGATCCAAATCTGTATACCAAGTATAATAAATAGAGGCAAATTATTTTCATTTCTTTGTATGTAGACGATATGATCATAACAAGAAATGATAACAATCTGATCAAAGAAATCAAGCAACAAATGTCATAGGTGTTTGAAATGAAAGATCTCGGAGATCTTCATTGCTTGGGATTGAAGGTATGGAAAGATTCTGGAAAAACTTTTCTCACTCAAGGGAAGTATGGCAGAAGCTTGCTGGAAAGGTTCAAAATGGATCAGTGCAAATCAGCAGCAACACCATTACAACAAAATTTAAAGTTAAGCAGTGACGATGGAACTAAACAGGTGGATGCCACTATGTACATACAACTAGTTGGAAGTTTGATATATCTCACGACAACTAGACCAAATCTGGCATATTCTGTTAGTGTTTTGAGCGAGTTCATGTCAAAACCACTCGAAAGTCACTAGATTGCAGCAACATGTATGTTGAGGTATCTTAGTGGTGCTTGTAATTATGGCATTTTGTGCATTGACATTTCTGATGTTATTCTAGCAGGTTATTTGGATTTTGATTGGGCAGGTAACCTGGATGATCGAAGATCTATCATAGGATACGCATTTATTATTGGATCCGGGGTTATAGCTTGGAGCAGTAAAAAGAAAATTACTGTAGCTCTATCTTCATGTCAAGCTGAGTACCAAGCATTGTGTGCAGCCACATGTGAAGCTATCTGGTTGAGAAGACTTCTCAACGATGCATGAGAAGGACAGAAAGAATCAACTAGTATCAAAACTGACAACCAGGGTACCATCAAGCTTGCATACAATCCAGTTTTTCATAAAAATACCAAGCATATTGACACTCAGTTTCATTTTGTTCGAGAAAATATACATTCAAAAGAAATATGTGTGGAGTATTGTAAATCTTGTGATAACTTAGCTGATACTTTTACTAAGCCTCTAGGGCGTGTAAAGTTTGAGTTATTTAGAGGGATGCTAGGAGTTCAGGATAACCCCTTCTCCATTAAGGGGGGGAGTTAAAAATAATAAATATTATTTTGTATTAATGGAGAAATGGTTACATAGTTGTAACATATCTCCTTAGTTTAGGATTTGTTCCTAGAGTTTAGGAGTTTGTTTACAACTACCTGATTTCTAGTGATGTATTTAATATTGTAATATTCATTTGATGTAATGTAGAGTGAACAGAGAGAGAGTCTCTTCTTTGTTTGAGTGCAGTCTCCAAGTGTTGTACACACCTGTGAGCTGCAACTCCTTCTTTTAATTCAAGTCTTATTTTTATCTTATTTATTGTAAGGTCATGGGATGAGTGAAATATATTACAAAATGTGAAAAGAGTGAGCCCATGGTTGGTCGAGTTGGTTTCCAATATGCCACTGATTCAAATGACTCCTTTCCATTTACCAAAGAAAAGGATAAGAGTTACCGCATCTACAATTTCCATCTCGAAGGGCAAGGAATCATGGGATTCAAATGAGTGCAATTAGCAATAACCTACTAAGGTTGAGAATGGAAACTTTTTGTTCTATCATTCAACAAAAAAGGCTTTTCTTCTTGCAACCTCAAAAATCAGGAGGATCAGAGTCATCCCTTGAAATTCTTCAATGCAACCTTGAAAATGTACAACTTAAGTTTGAGTATTTATCTTCAAAAGTGTCAAATTAAATTTGTGAAAATTGGATATGAAATATCGACTGCTAGGAACAAAATACATTTTTGAGAACAAAATATATTAGTGCACATATAGAAGGCTATTCTACTGATTAATACATGATCATTAACGAAATGCAGAAATTTCGTGTACCATTCTACTTATATTTGTATATTTCTGTGCATTCCTTGCATATATTCAAAGGAATAGGCCAAAAATTGAGCTTTTTTTAAGTTCCATGGACCTAAGAGAAAATAACTTTCCTTAAACACTATAGTTCATGGATCATTTACTTGTTTGAAAATTTTGCAATCTAACTTACCTTCCCGCTACTTGTTTGGAAAATTGTACGACGAGTACCTCCAATGTTTTTAAAATTAAATGTGATCGATCCACTTCATTTGAGATGCTTGACTCTAAGGCTACTGCTTTCTGGAAAAATGTACAAAATAAATTATTTGTTATGAGTCAATTTTTTTTTTAATTAAATGTGATTGATTTGGAAAACAATCTACAAAATAAATTTTTTATTATGAGTAAATTTCTTGTTTGAATTAAATGTGATTGATCTAGAAAGCTTTACATTCGATTATGTGAAGGATGTGATTGATCCATGGTTCCACCACTTTAATCGATTTAGTAATTGTACAAATAAAAAATTTAAGGCTGGTCGATTCATCTGATTGATGGATCCATTACTAGTTTCAATTAAATGTGATTCATATGGAGAACTTCACTTGTTTGAATTAAATGATGAAGAAATTTATAATGGACTATATTTGATGGATGTGATTGATCCATAACTGAATTGATAGATGCCCTAACCTTTTAAACTAAATGTGGTTTAATGCATTCCCTAACCGTTTAATTTTTATTTTTTGTAAAGGTTCAACAGGACTTTATATTAATAGAATACATTGGAATACATGATGCAGAGTGGGAGTCAAGGTGACCTCTCTGTGTCTGCCTTTATACAGTTGAGCTGGTCTAGTCTCTATTCTTTTTCATTTTTAAATTAGAGCATGTACAACATGTAGAATTACGATAGATGCATACATAGAAGAATCAAAGGAACATCATGCTCGTTATGCTCAATGGTTTTCATTGTTTATGGTGTTGCACTTTGCATTGTTTATGGTCTTGCCAGAGGATGTGATAATATTCAAGATTGGATTGAACGCCAACATTGGCCATGGCATCGGCCAACTTATTTGTTGTTCTTCAAACCACTTGAAATGTGGCACCTTGGATGTTGCTGATATGGCCCTGTAGATCCTTCAAGAATGCTGAGAGCCTCCAGATGTGTGTTAGCTTGTCCACCTGAGTGCCATTTTGGAGTTTTCTCATCATCTTGATGACAATCTCCAAATCTCCTTCCACCACCAGAGGTAGAAATTTGTAGCGATCAGCCAGGGTGATGTCTTTAATGAGAGCAATTATCTCTACAACATTATTGGTATTGGTGCCCAGATTTCCATGGTAGATGAGATGGATGTTACCAGCGTGACCCCTGATTGCTCCACCGTAACCAACTTTTCTCGAATTTTTCTTTCAGGCCCCGTCGAAATTCAGTTTGAATGATTGAAATGGAGGCATACCCCATTTTTCCTGCTTCATCGCAGTGAAGGCCTGGTTCTTGCCTATGGGAGCGGTCTTGGATTTGAGATTTAGGATCTGGATTATCCTTTGGTCATTCAGAGACATGTTCCCCTCTTGCTGCATTATATCCATGGCATGGATCGATTCTGTGATTAACTATCATGTTTTCCTGTTAACATTTCCGTTGTCATCGCCGAGTTCTTAAAGATTCTTGCATTACGCTCTTTCCATATGATCCAAGATATGGCTCCCAAAATGAGATTCCATGCTATGTTGACCAAATTGTTGGAGGATATGGAGAATATCCAATGGCTTAGTGTAAGACAAATAAAGTTCATGTTTCTGTCGGATTGTCTAAAAATAATGGCCATGTCATCCCAAAGAGGGCAAGCAGTGGGGCAGGTGTTGATAATATGATTGAGAGTTTCCTGATCATGCTCATAGAGGACGCAACGAGAGGGCCCGATGAAACCCCATCTCTCAAGATTGTCCCAAGTGATTCCTTTGTTATGCAGGACCAACCAGGAGAACAGGGTTATTTTGGGCCACGTTCCTCTATTCCAAAGAGAGTGCCATTTGGGATCTAGTTGCAAGTCAAGAGAAGCAGCTATGATTTTGTAGGCTTCTTTGAGGCTGAAAGTTCCTTTAGGATTATTTTCCCACCAAATGATATCTTCTCTATTCGATGTAAGGATTCTGCACTGGTCTAGTTCTTGTAAGAGAGGGTTTATATTCTCATTGTTGCCTTGGGTTAGCCATTGCTCTTTAGTTAGCCATTTTGGCCATGTAGTAGCCAATGTTCGAGGTTTCCAGTAGTCTGCTACCTTCCGCAACCATGCCTCTTGCATGTCACTTTTAACAGTAGTCCACTGTGGGTGGTCGAGGGGGGGAGTTGTTGTCAGGCATCCTCCCAGAAGAGGGTGGTGTTGCCTTGGTGCACTTCCCAAAAGTTGTGCTTCTGAACAATATGTCGATTTTCCCATACTTTGTTCTAGAGGGGGGATCCTTGAGTGTTACCAGTAAGCCTAGTAAGGTCTTTGTCTTGGAGTTTATTTGTATACTTTGCTTTCCATAAGGTGCCCTAGAGGGTATTAGGATTTTCCACCCATGTCCACCAGATTTTCATTGCTATAACCTTGCTTAGGATTTCAGGATCTCTTAAGCCTAGTCCTCCCGTCAATTTTGGTTTACAAATGCCTGTCCACTTCAGGAGGGCCCATTTGGGTTTCTTAGAATCTCCTATCCAGAGGAAGGACCGTTGGATGTTTCAAATGGATTTATACACTATTTTAGGTGTTGCTAGGACTGAGAGCATGTAGGCCAGCGTTGTTTGAAAAATTGTTTTGACCAGCACCAGTCTGTTGGCCATGTTTATGGCTCTGTGATTCGAGCTACTTGATCTGGCCTTCATTTTGTTAAGGAGGTCTTCCCAGTTTGCAGTTTTGGGGGCATATTCCGAAAGAGGGATGCCAGGGTATTTGGTTGGAGGGAAGTTCTTCTGAATTTCGAGAATTTTGCTGAGATTTCTCTACACAGGAATAGAAGTATTGAAGAAAAATAGTTTGGATTTTGTGAGGTTGATTTCCATACCCGAGGCCTCCATGAATGTCTTTAGAACCTTGCTAAAGGTTTGTGCTTCCTTCACTATGGGGGTTCCCATGAGCATTGCATCATCTACAAATTGTTGATGCATTATTGTGGGGCCTTGATGTGTAGCTTTGATGCCTTTGAGTTGATTCTTTTGTATTTCTTGGGATAGAGATCTTCCCAGAGCCTCTGCCATGATGACAAAGAGAAAAGGCAACAGGGGATCTCCTTGTCTTATACCTTTGGACGGGAGGAAGGGTTGTAGGGGGCTGTCATTCAGCATGATTGAAAAGAATGCTCCTAAGACCATTTCCATTATCCAATTTATCCAAATCTGACTGAAGCCAAAAGCCTGGAGGATTGCTCTGATGTAGGTCCAGCTAGTTTTATCAAAGGCCTTGGAGAGGTCAAGATAAATGAGCATACCTATAATCCTTTGTGTTTTTATAGAATGCAGCACTTCCTTGGGTGAGAATTATGCCATCGGTTATCTGTCTACCTTCAACATACCCTGACTGTTCAGGAGATATGATTGAGGGAAGGATGGGTTTGAGTCTGTTGGCCATCAATTTTGAGAGGATTTTATAAATGACGTTGCAAAGGGCTATGGGTTTGAACTTATTTGGGGAGTCAGCATCATCAAGTTTTGGAATTAGGGTGAGGAAGGTGGCATTGATGGCCAGCAGCAATCTCTTGGTTCTGTGAAAGTTCTTAATCAGATTGAAGAGTTTAGCTTTAATAATGGGCCAGCAAGCTTTGAAGAATTCAATTGTAAATCCATTTGGCCCAAGGGCTTTGTTAGTGGCCATGGTAATGACGACTTCTTCAATCTCCTGCTTAGTGAACTCTATTAAGAGAAGGGATTTTTGCTCCTTCGTAACTAAGGGGGGAATGGCACCGATGACTTTATTGATAGCTTGGGGTCTATCATTATTGGGATCAGTGAGAAGTGAATTGAAGTATGAGTGAAGTTCAGATCCTATTTTCTCCTTGGTAAAAACATTAGTGGCGTCAATTTTTGTAAGGGATAGAATACAGTTGTTGGCTCTATGCTGAATGGTTGACTTATGGAAGAAGCTTGTGTTGCGTTCCCCATGTTTTAACCATTGCACCCTTGATTTTTTTTCTAGAGCAACTCTTCTTGTCATAGCCTTTCTTCCCATTACTTTTGAAGGTTTGATTCCTAAGTTAACCTTTCCTCATTGGGCCCTTCCTTGATCATAGTTTGTTGGAGGCCCACCATTTTTTCCTCGAGCTCTCTTTTGGATTGAAAAATGTTACCAAACATGTTCTTATTCCAGTGTTTGAGGTTGGCCTTAATGATCTTGAGCTTTTGCTGGAAGATGTACATGATGTTATCACTCTTTATTGTGGTTTGAGTCCACCAACTCTGTATATTCTGCATGAAGGTTGGATGATCTATCCAAAAACCTTTGAATCTAAAAGGCTTGTTTTCAGGCTTGTCCATATTGGTGAAGTGCATCTGCACTGGCCAGTGATCTGATCCCCCAACAGGCAGAATGCTAGCTTCCATGTCTATATTTTGGAGCATGATGGATTCCGAGATAAGGAACCTATCAAGCCTTGATTAAAATTGCCTATTTCCCCCTTGCTTATTGTTCCAAGTATACAGACCATTGACTATGGGAACATCAATGAGGTTAGATGCAGCTCTGAAGGTATTGAATGCTTCCGCATCTTTATCAAGTCTTCTTAAGCCTCCTTTCTTCTCCTCTAGGGTGGTGATCATGTTGAAATCACATCTTTATCCAGTCTTCTTAAGCCTCCTTTCTTCTCCTCTAGGGTGGTGATCATGTTGAAATCACCACCTAAGATCCAGTGGTTGGCTCCATGGTGTTGTCAGATCTCGTTCAGGTCTTCCATCATTTTGAATTTTTCCTGGATTCACTAAGGTCCATACACATTGGTAATGCATATCGTGTGCTCTGATTCTGGCATGTTGAAGATGACTGATAAGGAATGCTTAGTGGACAGAGCATTCTGCATGAAGAACTTCTTTTTATTCCAAAACATGAGATGCCCTCCTGCTTGCCCAATGGTTTATGTGCTTATGCAATGATAACCTTTTGCAAAGAGTTTCTTAAGCGTCTCTATGCCATTGGAGGAGCATTTGGATTCTTGAAGAAGGATAAGGTCTGGTGATTGCGTGAAAAGATGGTTTTTTAGGATTTATCTTTTGGAGGTGCCATTTAGCCCTCTGATGTTCTAGGTTGTACTATTCATTGAGTAACCTTCGGTGTGGATAGGACCAGAGCCCCAATTTTTCCTTCATTGATTAGGTGCTTGCCAACTTCTCGTATTTGTTGTTTCGTCGATTTTCTCCCCCTTTTCCTTCCAAGACCTTTCGGCTTGTATTGGTCCAGATCCAGGTTGGCTTGGATGCATGTTTGGTTGTTGCTTCCCCATTGCTTTTTAGCTGCATTCTGGTTGAGATATTCTAACTGCAGGTATGCCATTTAGATTTTCTCCAGGTGTCCTTGGGGAATGGCATCCAATCCCTGTTTGGACCATTGCTTGTTGACCGCTTGGAGATCTAGGTCACCTAGGATCTCTTCCAGGGGATTGGTAGGAGTGATTGAGGGTGGCTGGTCTGAATGAGTTTCTATGCATGGAGGGCCCTGTAATGAGATCTGGCTTGTATCATTCTAGATGGGATTAGGTTGTGGTTTTTGTTGCTGTCGTTGGGCTTGGTGTGAGTCAGGGTTTGGAATGGAGGTGTTTGAAGGGTTTGATGACTGAACATTCATAGGTGGATCTTGAGTGGTGGGGGTGGGGGATTCTAGAGGGTTCTCGTTTAGATCAAGGCTGCCCAGTACTTCAAAGCTATTCGACTGGGTGGGGGTCGGGTTGGAGGAGTGTTTCAAAGGATTTTTCCCCTTCTGTCTTTTGATTTTCCTGGAAACGAGGATGAAATCTGGGGGCAGGTTATCCACCTTGTTTGCTTGGGTTTGAGGTGGGGGTTGGTTAAGGGGGCACCCATGTCTGAGATGTCTGTGTTGTCAGCATTTCCGACATCTGAAAGGGATGTTTTGATAGTCGATGGATTGCTTCCAATGAATTCCCTTGTGGATCAGATTAATATGACCTAGGAGGGGTCCTGAGACATCCATGTAAACACAAATTCTAGCATAGGAAGTGTATTTACCTTGATATGTGAGATCTGAGGTTTTGACGAAGACACCTAGCTAATTCCCGATGGCTTCCAAGATGCGCTTATTCCAGTAATCAACTGGCAGGGAGTAGAGTCTGAGCCAAACTGGAACTTTTTTGAAGTCTTCCGGTTTTGAAGCAAAGTTGGGTCTCCAATACGTCACATAGAGTCCTACCGAGTTGTAAAAGTATGGGACTCCTTTAAAAGTATGAGACTCCTTGAAAAAACTTCTTTCCCCCAACTGAAGTTCATAGTTCCCTTTGGGCTTCCATTTCTGGTTTGTCTACCAGTAGAGATCCTTTTCATTGAGTCGCATTTCCATGAAATGGCAGATTAGGGCATGTTTACTCATGTGATCTCTGTATTCTTTGATCCAGGGGTCTTCGATGATCAATGATGGTGTTTCCTCCGATAGCGGTTTGCAAGGGGATGGGCCTGTTGCCCTGTTTTGGCTAGGAGTGTTCCTCACGATAGTAGATTCATTGGCTTTGAAGTATGGTTTGCAACCGGATCTTTTCCATTGGCCCTGGATCGGGAGCCTGATGGGGTATTGGCAGACAAAGCAGTAAAATTGTCGAAGGTGAAGGGGCCAAAGGCTGGGGGGTCAATCCCCCCCCAAAGGTGGTCATGGAGTGATGTGGCTAGGGTTTCTTTTCAGGGTTTGTAATGCTTTAGAACAAGTAGTTTATTCCTCTTAATCATGGATTACTATTAGATGCCCCTAATCATTTAAATTAAATGTGATTGATCCACCACTAATTTCTTGTCTGGGGGGTATAACATTGGGGAACTATAAAAGATCGTTTGGATCAATTATTTTTCAGAAAAAACCCTTAATTGGGTCTATCTTTTTTAAGGGTTTTCAAGCATATAAATATTTCAGATTCAACATTGAATGTGAAGGAAGTACTCGTTACTAAGATAGTTACACTGCCTCCATACAAATTTGTTATTTTCCATTTTATCAGACTAACAAGAAGTGTGAGCGTGGAATTGATTGTCAGTTTGCTCACTCAGAAGAAGTACTTCAAAAGGGTCAACAAGTATTCCCTCTTTTTGGTCAAAAACTAGAAACAATTCATGGCAGTGCAATAAGTTCCAACATTTTTGATGGTGTAAATAATTATAAAATCAAGTTATCCATGCATTATGAAAAAAATGGAAACTGTCCAAATGTGTTGAAGTGAAAATTCTCCGACGGACATAATGAGTTTAGGCCTTTATCAACTTCATCAAGTCTTATATCAAGTGCAAGAGTTGGATCTTGAACATCAACTACATCTTCTCTAGGATCTTATTCCAGTGAGGAATTTGATGATGTGAATTCTCTAAAGTCTTTGTTGGAAGTTTGCCACCTCATGTGTTTCTCAATGTTATGATGTCTCCAGTTCTAATACAATTTACAAGACCTTGCTTAGAACCCAAAGGCCATTTTCTCATCACATCCCTTTTCCTGTAAGTCTACTCAAACTATCATTTAATTTTATTTTGGAAGCATGCAATTCAAAGAAGTTTGAAGGGGTATAGATGTGTGACATAGTGTGCTCTGTCACAGGAAATTATTGAATTTCTTGTAAACGAATGAAAGGAGGAAGGACTATATGGACAAACCGAGTTACCCTACATGTAGAGAATATATAATAACAACATTTTAGGGTAAACAATGATAAAGATAATAGTTATACTTCTTTTTAGGAAGATAATAGTTATGTCTTTTTAGGAGACTATTGTCAAGCATTCACAATCATTATTTATAGAGTTGAATGAGCATAGGGTATTTGTATAATTATCTGCTACAATGTTTGTAACATTATGGTGTTAATGATGTATATACAAATGCAAATTAAGCCTTGAAATTCAACCCAAGGAACTATTTTGTCATATTTCTTACTTTTTATATTTATAATTTATGGTTAATCTCTTCACTCAATATATCATTTTTGTTTTCAAATATGTTTTTGTGAGACATAAGTTTGAAATTGCTTCCTTTTCACTTACACTACTAATGTAGATAGTTTCCAGAAGATTCCATTCTTGCATAATGGTGGATGCCTTAATTCATATTATTTCTCAGGTTCGTTGTTACATGTAATGTAATTTTGACTTAGTGACAAGTCACATAGAATTTATTCTCTAGTTTGTCTAGAGCTCGAATGCTCATTCAAGAAATCATTTGCCTCCTTTGATTCAAGTTGTCTAGGGAAATTATGATGCAATTCTAGATTTTTCGTTGGAATTTGTTGCTCCAGTCAATGACACATATCAAGATAACAATAAAGCTTTGCATCAGGCTTTGAAACAAGACACTCCTCTCAATCAATGCAGTGTAAATTATTCGGTTGTAGAAAAACTTTTAGATGTTGGTTCCACTGTAACATCTGGAAACAATAAAGAACAAACTTTTGTTCACACAAATACAAGTCATGGCCACCTTCAGGCACCCCTATTAATGATAAAGAAGCATGGGGGAGGTATAAAAATACTCGCAAGAACAAGAGAGACCCCTCCACATTATGGTCTAAAGAATTTAACCATCTTGCATGTGTTGCTCTCATTCTCAGACATGCAATAAAGAAGCATGAGGAAGTATAAACATACTCACAACAACAAGAGAGACCCATCTACATTATGCTTTGAAGAATAACCATCTAGCATGTGCTTCTCTCATGCTTAGACATGGAGCCAATAGAGATGTAAAAGGTTTGAAAAATGAAAAGCCTATTAAGCTTGCACATTCATCTAAGATGAGTGCGTTTTTTAGTGTATATGATAAAGAATTGGTTGATGAAGCATGGGTCGTTCTTTTTTCAAAATCTATAAAATTTGCTATTGGAACTTGAAAACCCATCTATAAATATTAAGAGTTGATGAGTGTATATGATAAAAAACTCATTGATGAAGCATGAGGGTAGTTCATTTTTTCGAAATCCATCAAATATTTTCTATTGAAACTTGAAAGAACATCTTTGATGATTAAGAGGCGATCTATGTTGGAAAGGTTATAGATCTATCAAGTTGAGATAATGTAAGTGTTTTTTTCTTTATATTTAGCTCTTGAAAGACATTAGGGCATTTCCTTTGCAACATATGGTAGTGATGCAATTGCTAATTAATTTATATTTCATAATTCTATTGAGAAAAAAGATTTAACCCATTTGAAAACCTTCGAACATTGTTAAATTTGTCCCATTCCAATGTAATTTATTTATAACCCATTGTTACACAAAAATATCATCACCATGACTATTTGCAGTCAGTATGGGTCTATCATCACTTATACTGTCCTCCAAAGCAAGTCTCAGACCTTAGCTCTTCAAGTCAAGCTAAATGAGAGAAAGACATTAAAAATCAACAAATCTCTGGTTCTGCACTTTCTCCCACTGTTGCCTGCGGTCTCGTACCCCCTGTTCACATTACCTGCGGACCTGCCCGCTCTGTCTCTAAAGGAGTGGGTGCGGACCCCTGTGAAAGTCAAAAAGGCTAAGTTTATTCTAAAAAAGCTCACTTTGGGTTAATTCTAGATGATTCGAGAAGGAATTTTGATGTGGATTGTTGGCTCTTAGGTGGTTCATGCATCCCAAAAGAGAAGGAGCTAATCCCTTGATGAGAGGAGCTATCCCTTTGAAGGAGGACCTAGTAACTTCCCTCCATTGCACTATAAATTAAGGCATTGGGCTGCTTGCTAGGGAGGTTAGAAGCTGAACATTTTTTAGGGTAAATGCTGGTGGAATTAAGACTTCCTAGTTAAGCTTGAGAGGAGAGATCACATACCTTTTGGCTTCATTGGGAAGAGAGTTAAACTTGTCAAAGTAGAGGAGACTTCTTGTTGGACCCTGGGAGGAGCTTGTACAACATCAAGGCACAAGTTGTAAAGTTCTTCTTTGATTTGAATTAATACAATCAGATGCATTTTTATCAACAAATTGTCTTATGTCATTTGTTTCATGAATTCCTTGATCATCATGATAAGTATGCTTTATGATATTGGCTTTTTAGGTGCTATTTAATTTGTTTGCTTGTTTGTGTTTGCAGATTCGCTACAAGGGAGCTCATTTGGATCAAAGGAGCGAGGCTTCCACAAACTTGCATTAGACCCAAGGTAGGCGTAAAACACTTGTTTGCCTTTGTTTATAAATTGGATATTTAGAGAAAGATAGTTTTTGATTGGCTTGCTTGTCACTAGATATCATTAGATACTAGGGAGGTCAATCTTGTTTGCACGATCAACTCATTCCATGTGACACACCTTACTCTATATACACAATGATTTTAACTGACATCATGGAAAAGTTGCTACAGAACAGCTCAATTGAGTTAAATTAACCCTTTCATATTATTCAGTCTATTGATTATTTCGAAGCAATGAAATGGCATGCACCAGGTTACAAAAACTAACAGCCCGTAATTAAATATTGCCTACGGAGGGAGGGTAAGGGTATGATTATTTCGAACAAACCAAAGGGCAAGCAGAAGGAAGAAAACAATACCATCAATATCTACAATAAGAAAATCACACTGACAGTTAACAATAGAAAGGCAATCCCATCTTCCAATTCAGCGGTGCTACCCTTGAGAGGCTCATAGTCGCCAAGGTAACCTTCCGGGTGATCCAATAAAGAGGATTTGTCTATGCTCTCATGGTGGTAATTTTTTCATAAAAATTAAAGCACGCTCTGTGTCAATAGCCCCATCAAGTCAACAAAACAGAGCAACACAACAAGGAGTATTCCATATTCCCCTCTCCCAGCACTGAGCATTCCATGGTGGTCTTTGTTAAGTACACCACAAGTGAAAAAGCATACAATACTTGAAACAAAAACAACGTAAAGAATGTCAAGTAACAAGGTCGTGACCCGCTTTCCCTTCCTAAGATACATGCTCTTCCTTTTGGTGCCTATGTTGTATTCGTCTTCCAATATGGATGTAGCGCAGGGGAGGTGCCACACCATGGTTATATAGAAAATATCACTGACGAAGATTTTGGCTATAACAAATTGAATGGACGCCAAATTAAAATTAAACAATACAACATTGCATACCAAGAAGAAGCTGACTAATGGGGACACCAAAAATAAACGAAGAATATTATGAAAACCCAGAGGAAAGTCTGCATGAGGAATTTCCAAACCCTGAGGACGATGCTCATAACCATTCCGTAGGAAATTTCCTTTGACATGTAGATAGAGGCCACAATATACACCACCGCAGTCGTGGGCAGTAATGGAAAGGCCAAAACGATTTCTAAATAGGCCGCTAGAAAAAAGACGAGTCCCACCTATTCCAAGGTAAATGCCTTAATCATCGACTTACCGATGGTGTTTGTGGTCTCCATCAGATAAGGCATCTCATTCCAATGGAACAGCACATGTTGGAAGACCAATAGGTACCCCAGAATTGCAAAACTAAGGGGGAGAACAAGGCTGAAGGTGAGACTCCCTAGCAGTTTAGGACGAGAGAGAAGGATCTTGAAGGCCTCTTCAAGGATTCCCGCGATGACGAGAAACTGAAGATCCTTTGGTTTTCTATCCATTGCTTCCCTTTGCTCTACCCTAGACGTCGATAACAAATACAAAGGACTAGGACAAAATACACTCTCCTTTCCATGCGTTGCTACTTTTAACCATGTACATTGCAAAGACTCTGAGTTTTTTATTCAAATCAATCACATCCTGTGCTTCACTGTGTCATAGTGCAAGACTAGAACTTTCGAACTAGGAGAGAACTGGATTTAGACAGCTAGATTGCATGAGGATTTTATCAGTGGGTAGGTCATTAACCTCTATTTTTGTGTCTGTCAGGTGGTCATTGTATGTAGATTACAGTCACTTCAGAGTAGTAAGGTTTTGCATGAGAATGTCGATGGAGATTTATATAGCTAGGAATAGTTGTATTATTTTTCCAAAATTTATTTAATTGCGATAACTCCGTATTTTTAATATTATATTATAATTACCCTTGTATTGTGTCTTTATGATATAGGTAATTCTTTGACAAATGTATAAATAAAGTTTGATTTACAAGAATAATAGGATTTGAGGTTATCTTTTGGGGGAGTAGTTATATTAATGGTAAAAAGTAAATGGACTCCTCAAGGTTTACAAAAAGTCATTTCTATATTTTTAAGGGAGTTTAACCATAACAAAAAATGTATTCTCAGAAGAGGTGAGAGAAATAACTGAAAACTAATAGAGAGTATAAAACAAATTAATATTAATATATATGTGGTGACATATTTAATCTCAAGTAAAATAAGTTATAGCACTATAATAAAAAGGAAGAATCATATCAAAGTTAAACTAAGGGATTAAAGACTAAGTCTACTATTGAGATAGGATTTGTTGGAGGTCTGTCAGCGACTAGGGGGATGTTGAGATGGTTTTATATTCTCACATGCCTGTAGTCAATCCTCTCCAATTTGCTATCATAGTTCGTCAAATGCCCATGTATGTGACCAAAAGATGTGAGCAATTTCATCCAAGTTTCATGGCAGTTCATAGGCATATTCCCTAGAAGGAATTTCATATACCAATACAAGTCTACTGACTACATATACTAATTTAATTTTCCACTCGTATGTCTCGTATTAGGCTTCTAATATGCCCACACAACAAGGAATTCATAATCAAAGAGGGAAGTATGGTGATAAGGGGCTTCCCCATCAAACTGGGACAATTCCACCTAAACATGGGTCGGGGTGTGCTACTAATACATTGGCACAAAGCCAATGTGTAAACAGGTATTTCCTCTTCCATCTTGCTTTTCATAATAAGAAACCCATATTCTAACTCAGCCCCTTTGACGAGGCATGACTAGACTGACACCTAGACAGACATAAGAATACCATGGCATGCCCTGTGCAAGATGAACACCCCCCAATAGAGAACCACAATAAATGAAAGAAACCAAACATTGATAGAGGAATATGAGGTGATTACTGCTTAGTGGGCTTGTTAGTGAGTCCAACGGCACACAAAATGTCAACAACAACCTAATCATTGTTAGCTCCTATACACCAGTCGGCAAATAAACTAACATGCCACCATAAAATAAGGGCTCACATAATAATGTTAACCTTAGCACCCACCTCCCAGCCTAGGGTGGATAGAAAACTAGAGGAGTAGCAGAACCCCTTTAATCCCTAAAAGAGGAGACATCGTCATCTTTAGGGAGACAAACCACACAGAATAGCATCTTGGATTTACAAGGTTATCAAGTATATACACCAGAGGATGCCAATTCTCGAAACGATCCCATTATTCCACACCAAGGTAAGCCTAATGTCCTCTTAGCTACTATGAACCTTGTCAATACCCAACCATTGGAAAATTAATGACATATAAAAAACTACCACCCCTACAAATATTCTATTGAGAAGGAGAAATGAAACCAAAATTAGTGCATAAATTAAAAAATAACAAACACACCTAGAAAAAAGGAACCAAAATTTTAGATAGCTATCACAGAGTGAAACAAATGGTTCAATCCATCTTGGATGGTAGAAGGGAGGAGAGAGAAACAATAATAATTCCCCTATCGGCTTTTGTGAGTCTGCAGTTTAGCCAGATAATATGTCAATCTCCATAACCATTATGCCTTCTAGAATTAAAACTTGCTTGAGTCTCAAGCCAAAATTGGAAGTCCAAGCTTACCACCATCTATTGGATAGACTATATGGTGGCACAACCCTCTACTTAGAAAAGGGTGTCATGAACACTCTCCCCCTAGTTTCTTACAACCTCATGCCCTGCATCTACATGGGGGTGTCTCACTGCAAACTAGAGTGCCCCTCCCCCATTTTCAACTATGAATATGTATTGACGATTTATCAAACTAAGGCATGCCATTATTACCATAATTCTCACAAAATGCATGGCTTCAACATTTAAAATACCCCTTCCCCTCATCTACCCAAATACAATTAAGAGTAATGCCATTCAGTCTAGAATTACACTTGTTAGGGGTATGGTGTCATGTCCACCTATTAGCTCTGCTACAATTTTGAATAGTTGAGGGTCAAGGACAGCTTTGCCATGTTGTATTATGCTAAAAGAAAACTTGCTACTGTCTTGTCCTTCCCCCGCCTTCATTTTCTCATATTCTCATCACTTCCACTATTCTTAGTTTCCTCCAAAATCCTTCATAAACCTATATTCCCTTTCAACCTGCTCATATTTCCCAACCCCCACTATCTTTATTTATTCTAAAACCTCGCATAAACCTGTTTGATTTAACTCCTGGGTGCCAATATCGTATTGCCTCTATTTTATCTTTATAAATTCTCCATAACCCATTTCTTTAGCTCGGGCATTTAAAACATGAACCCACGCCATTTTAACCCTCTGTCACTATTGAAATCTCAGCCGTTTATCACCTCGATCTAACGGTCTCCACGTTCTCCACCCACGCATTAAAACTCATGCACTTTCCTTGTCATCTGATCGTCCATCGCACGATCAATGGTGGACGCTTCCCCCGAGAGCATGACTTAGCGAGGGCGGCAGTTTTAAGATGCCACACGGCGCTTTACTACTTGATCGCACCATCGCATATGAAAACCACCTGACGCCGAAAGCGGTGCGAGGAAAACCGCCCGCCCACAAAACCGCCTTTCCCCGCTCATTAAAATTTGCGCTTCTCTTCCGCACGATAATCGTTGGATCTGCCATGGGTAGATCTAACAGGTAACGATTGTCTCCACCCCCTCCTCCCAATTTCTCTTTCAAAATAGATCTTTGTCGTTCGATTGTTTAATCTAATGGCTAATGTTTATTCTCCTTCCGCCCATTCTTCCGCCATGAAATCTTAAAACCTTTAACCTGTTTTGTGCTCCCGAAGGAGGAAGAAGTCCATATCCAGCACTTTGCTCCATTACTTCTCACCAACTGCATTTAAAGAAGAGTGTAGCCAAGAAGAAAATGGATGACCTCAGGCAGATAACAACATTTATTAGTTATGGCCTTGTATCGATCAGTACTCCGCCTGATCAGAGAAGGACAGCAGAACACACGAAGAAAGGCCAATTTGTTCATTAAGACAGTCAGACCATAACAGAGCCCATATCTAAGAATTAATATGGTTTTTAGTCCATTATGACCCTTTCTTGTGTAACACAGTAGAGTGTTCTTGTAATCAACCTCTATATATATCCAGAAGATAGAATGTAATAGATTGATGAGTGTTATTTTGTTGTAAGGTTCAACTTCTAGAAACTATAACTACTGTGATACATGTAGTGTCTGATCTTCATTTTCAGCTAATACAAGATTCTTTTGTTGTTAATTACTCACTGTCCACTTCTTCTTCTTTGTTCCAAGCTATTCTTGTTATACATTTATTCATGTGTTGCTGATGTTTAGCATTAGAGGGGCTGTCATCCCACCTCTGTGTTAGAATCTAGTTAGTTTCATTGAATTTGTATGCAGGATTCTATTGTTTTAATGCCATAGAGTTGTCATCCTGTCTGTGCATTAGGAAATAGAATTTACAAACCTTTTAGCTGGTTGCAGCTAGCCATCATAGGGTCCTGTGCATCTTCTAGTGTGATCAGTGTTATCCATCATCACATTTTCCTTAAACTATAAGTAATTGGTGGTCTAAAGCCTTGTAGCCTGGGGGTGCTCACCCATGTCTGGGGTTAAGCATAGTAGAAGTGGTTGTCTGGCTTGAATATGCAACATTTCTTTCATTCATCCATCATTTATCCAAAAAATTTGTTGAGTTTGTAATGTTCCTGAGCATCTCTAATAACATTAATTGGCATCGTTGTCGGGGAGAGGAGAATTCAAGCTTAGCTTCCCTGGGAAAACAACACAGCTTCAAGCTTTGATGATAAACGAGGTTTGAACACAGTTTTGGTTGTAATCATCTATCTGGTGACTGCACTGGAGGAAGATTGTCTTTTGGCGACTCCACATTGCAGTTCTGGTGTAGTTGGTGAGGCATGTTCGGTGAAATACTTAGAAACCATCAGCTAAATCAGTGCCTGATCTTGAGAAGATCGTTCAACAGAAGAAAATATCGAAGTAAGGAGCATCAGGATCAAGTAAGCCTTAAATTTCCATGTATCTCTGTTAGTGAATGTCACCTTCAGAGATTCATTTAGCTCCTTAGTCATTCATCTCCATTTCGGACCTCAGTTGAAAGAAACATTCCTTGCTATCCATAATATTCCTCTATTTTTGCTATTCCATTCACTGATTCATTCCACTCAGTCCACCAGTATCCTTTTACCCTACCTCAATCATGGCAAGCCAGCAAGCTCTTACAAAGATAGAAAGAATCGTTGCTGCTAGGTATGGACCCTTAGTCTTGCCTACCCCTTTGAACGTCATGCCTGCAGGGGATTATCAAGAATTTATGCGTAGGTTTACAGGTACAGAAGGAGTATCAGCTGAAGAGCACCTCGAAACTTTTTATAGCTATGCTGATAACTTGGATATCAATGAAGAGGATGTCTGGATGAGGGTTTTTGTCCAAAGCCTAGATGGGGAAGCTAGAAAATGGTTCAGAGATTTACCCCCTAGGTATATTGCAGACAATGAGGCTATATATGATGTATTTTTAAAGAATTGGGGGAATAATAAAGATCTGCTCTTTTATCATTTGGAATTTGGGAACTTGCAGAGAGAAGATGGTGAGCTACTGTCTGATTTCAACATCATATTCAATCTTATGTACAACGAAATGCCAGCTGAAGTAAGACCCAACTCTACTTCTGCCATGTTGATTTATGCTAATGCCTTCGATTCTCAGTTTTGCCTACCGTTAAGAGAAAGAAGATGCACTTCTTTGGCTGATATGAAAACTGAAGCCTTTGAAGTAGAAGCAAACATTGATGCTGCAGAAAGACTCGAAGGTGATGATGAAAGGAGAAGGCAGGGAGGTGAATCCTCATCATCCTATGATTCTGAAATAGATGAATTGGCTAGGATGATTGAGTTTTTGGCCTCTGAAGTTTCCAAACTAAATGCTGACCAGTATTCTGAGGAGGTAGGAGATCATTGTTCCTTTTCTTTTCCAACTCCAAATCCATATAGAGGAACACAAGAGCAGTTGCAGATTTTGGAGAGAAACATAGTTACAAAAGAAGATCAAAGGGTGAAGACCCTTTGTCAGAACATAGTCATGAAAGAAGAGAAATATGAAGATGAGGAGGAGGTCCATGGTTTGGAAGGTGCTCCTTTCCTAACTAGAGCTACCTATGAAGAAGCATTATCTAGAGGTACTGCTTATGAGTTTGTTGTAGCTTTAGAACAAAAAGCTTATCAGCAAAAGGCACCTTCATCCTCCAAGAATCTGAGCTTGAAGCCAGCTCATTTTCACATGGCTATGCAGATCTGACAATTAGCAAGCCTGCTATCATCCCCAGTCCAGCGATTAAAAAGGGAGTGGAAAGCTCCCCATCATCTTTTGTCCCTCTATCTGCTCAAATGACAATCTCTCTAAGTTGCCCCTTGAACTCTGAGGTAGGAAATAACTCTATTCTCAAGGCTGAGACTGATCACCTCAGTTTTGATTTTCTGAAACCTGCTGAAGTGGCCTCTACATAAACTGAAATGGCAGCTTATCAGATAACAGAGGAAGAGGATGCTCAGTCTTGGAACTCCTACTTGGATGTGGACTGTTTCAAGAAAAATGAAGGAGCAAATAATGTCCCTGTGTCCCCTGCACAAGAATATAGTGACACATCTTTCATATTAGTTGTGCAAACTACAAAAGACACAGACAAGTACACAACAGCCATGATTATTCAACAGGTTTACAAAGGCTCATGCAAAGAACATCCAAGGAGGAAAATACACAAAAGGGAGATGAAGGTTAATCCATTTCTACCTATTAAGCTCAAATGTCCTAAACTGTTTGAGGTAGAGGATCAAATAAATCCTATTTTACAGCTCTATGATGAAGGGGCCAAGAGCAGGAGAAACAATTTTGGGTGGCCTAGCAGATGGGCAATATTAAAAAGAAAAAAGTTTTTAAGTTTTCAGGCCTTAATGATTGTAAGCAGTTTCTTTTTCAGGTTTTAGAGTACACTTGGTTTGACTCCATTCCCAATGGATACCAGGCAAATGTTTTTAAGCTGATTTTGTATGAAGGAATTGGTCTACAGGTTCATGAGACATCACAGGGAGGATCTCATCCCCAGAAGGAGCCAGTGTTAGCTCTACTACAATTTTGAACAGTTGAGGGTCAAGGACAACTTTGCCATGTTGTATTATGCTAAAAGAAAACTTGTTGCAGTCTTGTCCTTCCCCCTCCTTCATTTTTTCATATTCTCATCACTTGTGATGTTCTTAGTTTCCTCCAAAATCCTTCATAAACCTATATTCCCTTTTAACCTGCTCATATTTCCTAACCCCCGTTATCTCTATTTATTCAAAAATCTCACATAAATCTGTTTGCTTTAACTCTCGAGCACCAAGATCATACTGCCTCTGTTTTATCTTTATAAATTATGCATCACCCTTTTCTTTAGCTTGGGCATTTAAAACATGAACCCGCGCCATTTTAACCCTTCGTCGTTGTTGAAGTCTCAGTCATTGATCACCCTGATCTAACGGTCTCTATGCTCTCCACCCACGCGTTAAAACTCGTGCACTTTCCTTGTCATATGACCATCCATCGCACGATCAATGGTGGACACTTCCCCCGATCGCACGACTTGCACGCACGATAGCCCACGGGGGCGACGGTTTTAATCTGCCACGTGGAACTTTATTACTTGATCGTACCATCGCATACGGAAACTCCCCGATGCCGAAAGCGGTGCAGGGAAAACCGCCCGCCCACAAAATCGCCTTTCCCCGCCCGTTAACGTTTGCGCTTCTCTGCTGCGCGATAACCATTGGATCTGCCATGGGAAGATCTAACGGCTGATGACTGTCTCCGCCGGCTCCTCCTGATTCCTCTTTCAAAATATATCTCCATCATTCGATTGTTTAATCTAATGGCTAATGTTTATTCTCCTTCCACCCATGCTTCTACCATGAAATCTTAACACCTTTAACCTGTTTTGTGCTCCCGAAGGAGGAAGAAGGCCAGATCCAGCACTTTGCGCCATTACTTCTCACCAACGACATTTAAAGAAGAGCATGGTCGAGAAGAAAATGGACGACCTCGGCCAGATAACAACATTTATCAATTACGGCCTTGTATCAATCAGTACTCCACCTAATCAGAGAAAGATAGCAGACCACCAGAAGAAAGGCCGATTTGTTCATTAAGACAATCAGACCATAGCAGAGCCTGTATCTAAGAATGAATATGGTTGTTAGTCCATTATGACCCTTTCTCGTGTAACACAACAAAGTGTTCTTGTAATCAACCTCTATGTATATCCAGAAGGCATAATGTAATAGATTGATGAGTGTTATTTTGTTGTAAGGTTCAACTTCTGGAGACTGTAACTAGTGTGATACCTGCATCGTCTGGTCTTCATTTTCAGCTAATACAAGCTTCTTTTGCTGTTAATAGCTCACTTTCCACTTCTTCTTCTTTGTTCCAGGCTATGCCTGTTATACATTTATCCATGTGTTGTTGATGCTTAGCATTAGAGGGGCTGTCATCCCACCTTTGTGTTAGAATCTAGATAGTTTCATTGAATTTGTATGCAGGTTTCTATTGTTTTAATGTCAGAGAGTTGTCATCCTGTCTGTGCATTAGGAAATAGAATTTACAGACCTTTTAACTGGTTGCAGCTGGCCATCACAGGGTCCTGTGCATCTGCCGGTGTGATCAGTGTTCTCCATCATCACATTTTCCTTAAACTATGAGTAATTGGTGGTCTAAAGCCTTGTAGTCTGGGGGTGTTCACCCATGTCTGGGGTTAAGCATAGTAAAAGTGGTTGTCTGACTTGAATATGTACCATTTCTTTCATTCATCTACCATTTATCCAACAATTTTGTTGAGTTTGTAATGTTCCCAAGCATCTCTGATATACAACCTAGGAGAGTTTCTTGGGGTGATAACACCCCCCATCCAACTCCCTAGATTGGGAGGTGGAAACCCACTCTCCATCTCCAAATTCACCCCATCCGATGCTCGGCAGTCTTTCTGGACCATTTTTCATCATGCATCCTTCATGGAAGAATCAAGCAAGCCATTCCATACTGTTATAGACATTTTTGTGCCTTACAGCTATAAGCATGAAATGTCCATAATCCAAGGGATCCAAAGTCCCTAAACATGTTGTTCCTACCCCTAGAGGAACAAGGCTAACAAACCACAGCAATTCACAGAATTTTTCCACCAGAAACTGCTCAAAAATAAGTCAATTCAGGATCAATTCAGAGGCTCCACTAGCTGTCTGCGTTGAAATGCAGAGGCTACACTGGCTAGTTGCGTTGCAATCCAGGTGGAAGCACTACCAGGGTGTGCTGAGCGGGAAATGACAAATGGTAGGATCCTTTGTGCGAGGTGTAAATACTATGGAAGCTTCCAGAATCTTCCTCCATGACACTTGCCTTGATGAGTTCGACTAAGTGATGAGTAAGAGGCTCTTAGTCTCCAAGTGGAAGCAAGAACTGATAGAGGGAGAGGACACTAGTCAGATCTCAAGCTGACTCTTCCTCTCTCCAAACATCTATATATGGATCTCTCCTCCATGAGATACAGGAGGCTGGAATTTTGTTATTGCAAAGAATTGTTGTTGGTTTGAGATTGGAATCATTGGGTGCTTAATGCTTTGAAGGGAGGTGAAGAAAGGATTTCATTCGCTGGGAGGTAGATGCTGGATTGGAACTCTCTTGGTTGTATCTCCTCCTAAACCTTGTTATTCATCAATAAAGTTATTTTTGTTTCTCCTATATACTGATGTATCTTTGATGTATGATTGCATTAGTATGTTTAGTTTATTTCTAATCCTAAACTAGTTATGAATATGAATCTATGTCTTTGTGTAGTGTTCCCTTCTTGTGATCTTGTAGGAACCTGTTGAAGCTGGGCGAGCGAGAAGACAAGTAGCTGGGAACTCTCAAAGAGAAGAGAAACCGGATCGAGGGACAAACGGAAGACACCGGTTAGTCCATCCATCTCTCTTCATTCTTAATTCATAAAGGAAGAATACTAGAATAGTTGTTTCTGTTTGTTGCTAAGGCACTGTCACACCTTAGGTGGATAGGATCGTCCTGCATAGGCATTTTTCCCCACAACAAATTGGCGACTCCACTGGGGAGATCTGTTTAGTCATTTTATTTGTGTCTCTATCATTGTTTGTTTCATAGACTCAAGAGCAGCAATCGAACTGCATTTGCTATTTTCAGATGCAAAGTAGACAGCTGCTACTTTGATCCAATCACTGGATTTATCTATGATCTGAACAATGGACTCACAAATGATTTGATGATCCTTTGTGATAGATCTTATCCCTCCTTCAAATCATCCCTTTGATTGTACCTAATTGATAGCTTTGATCCGGCCAAAAAATATTGATTTAACTGCAAACCGTAACCCAGAACCCAGAAACAACTCTCGTTTCCGCTTCAGCGCAGACTCTGTGAAGAGGTTCTGCATTTCAACGCAGGTCCCGTGAAGGCTACCTGTGCTGAATTTCAAAACCTCTGTGTTGGGAGTGCGTTGATCAGTCTTTGCCTTGTGCAGTTGTGGTTCTTTGTTTCTTTTAGCTCAGTTTTATCTCTGTTTTTGCAGCCTGTTATCAGTCAGTGTACCTATCTGAAACTCCTTTATTCTGCTTTAATTCCGCCTCCTTTTGTACAAAAAGACTGTGAGTGTGTTTATGTGTTTGTGGTGTCATTTAAAGTTTTCCTTTGCAAGAGTGAAATAGTCGACCTGTATCCCTTGATTCAGATCTGTTGATTTTGATCTTAGGAGAGAGTTCATTGTCTGATTGATAGTTGATTATACGTTTACTTTTGCTTTTGGTTTGAGTTTGTCTCTTTTAAGTGTCGAAACAAGTGTTCATTTCGAAAGTTGTAAAGTGTTGTATTCTCTTCTACCCTTTCTAATTTTGAAAAAGTAAACTTGTTTGTATTTGTCATTTAAAAGCAAATTCAAAGTTGTACAAAAAGCTTTCCTTTTAGGCATCAATATTAAGAGAGCGGAAAACAAACACCTGCATTGTGCATTTGCATCTTGATAGTTTGCATGCTTGATTTAGGAAAAGTGCATTTAGAGTGTGCTGATTGCTCTTTGAGAAAAGATGGTGTCTTTCTTTTCCCTTTGTAGCTAGGATTTTCATTGTTGAAAAGATATAAAAGCTTGCTTATCATCTTTAGACTGCATTTAGGAATTGTATCATACATCTTGTGGTGAACCTCAAAAGGCAAACTTCTAAGAAAGATCAACCTAAAATAAATTGAATGAACTCAACAACGCTTTGTAACTTAACGCACAACATAGAGGTCTAGGCTAGAGACGTGTTCCGGCGTCGTAAAGCCTGGTGACTGTCGATCTCGCTGATGGTGAGTGATTCCTCCTGAGGGACGATAGCGCCAGTACGGATTGTGCTCCCACGTACCGTCGAGTATATATTGGGAGACCCCTATAGGCATAAAACCTTTATCCTTAGGAAGCCGTGTCGGACACCCTACTGATTGCAATGCATTGAACACAGCATTCAAGAAGATTGACCGCCCGTACCTTAAAAAGTATTCTGCGGTTTTACGAAAAGTTTGGCACACCCTCTACCTAGAACTCCAGAGCAGTTCCTTTTGGCCTTTTTCAGACTCTATAACGGAAAAAGTCCATCCGAGCATTTGTCACTTCGGGCTCGTTAAAACATCGAAGGCGACTAGAGTCATATTTTTCTTTTTCTCGACTCTTTAAAATTGAAAAAGAAAGTTGTGTCTAAGCGTCGTTAAAATTTATTTTAAACGGAATAATCATCACCATTCCCTTGTTGATCTTCGAAGTTAGTCTCTTTTCATCATAAGTTCTTGTAGAATCGCTAGAAAATCTTTTGGATAGACTAGATATGTCTGAACAACCGTCGACATCCAGGACTGTGTCATCTGACACAGCAGCGGCAGAGCCTCCTGCTGCTACCACAACGATGTTCGATGGTATACCATCTGTCCTGGCAAGTTATCAACGACAAGCCGGAGTCCCATCAGGGACTGCTTCGACGACATGGTTAGTTCCTATTTCTTCATCCGGATTATCATCTGGTATTTCTTATGTTGAAACTCAAAAAATTGATCCAATGTGTCTTCAAAGGCCAATCTGCCTTTTAAGTGCTGGATTGCCACCATATGGAGGGCAATATGCCTTTTCATTGTTCCCTCCCGGAGAACAACCATATGGGAGTTTACAACAAAGTTCAGGTCAAACTGGAATTACATCCAGCGGTTGGGTACCAATACTGCCTCAGCAACCAAGGGTTGCATATTCAATACAACCAGTCCACCCTGTGTCGATTATTCCCACTATACCTGGTATGGTGACTGCGTCGCAAGTACAAGCGCTACCTGTTGTATGTCAACCCCAAGTTTCTCAGGTTGCAATACAACAGGCTCTTGTCTCAAAGACTCAATCACAACCTCAGGTTAGTGACTCCTTATCTGGAGCGACTCAGGCTCAAACAAGTACTATGACTCCTCATTTTGGTCAATCATCCAGTATTGGACAACAGCAAATGGTCCAACAACCAGGGCTGGTTCAATCTCAACAACCGCCATTCCAGCAACCATATCAAGGACCTGAGCAACAAGTCTTTGTAAGTAATGGGAAACCATATTATAGTGGTTATGCCCATCAACCTTGTCAAAGTTGCCAGCATTATGCTGGTATGCAAAGACCCACTGCTCAGGCGATTCCATCTTATCCTGGGTATGCTTCGCCTAACCTGAATCAACAGTTGCCCTTTGTAGCAACTCTAGAATTACCAGATATAAACCGGCTGATGAATGATCCAATTGCTTACGCCCCTTGGTGGCCAGCGATTCCGCATAAACTTCCGTCAAATATTCCTAAGTTTAATGGAAATCCAGGTGAAGATCCATCAAATCACGTGATGGCATTTCATCTATGGTGTTCATCAAACACCCTAAACGATGATTCAATAAGACTTCGCCTTTTTCAGAGGACGTTAACGGGTCCAGCGACAAAATTGTATATTGAATTGCCTAGAGCTTCGTTCGACAACTTCAGTACCTTAGCCATGACTTTCTTAACCCATTTTCAATTACCGATAAGGTATGAAACAGGAACGGAAATCTTAACCATCTTCAAATAGACAACAGCCACTCACATATCTGATCATATACATGAGTGGCGACGTCGTCGTAGGATGGTAAAAACGTACGTTCCCGATCAGCTATTAGCTGAATGGTTTATCAATTCGTTACTTCCTGCTATAACGGAAGATGTGGCAAAGGGGGGAGTCGTAACGGAAGAGCAAGTTATCGCTCGTGCGCAGTATCTAGACTTAGTCTATACTCAGTCTGGCACGCTCTACGACAAAATACCTGACACACCTAGACCGGAATTCTCAATTCCTCCTGCTCCTAAATCAAACAATGACTCTCATGCCGGCGATGGCGTGATTGGCACGACAAACGCGAAATCAACAAAGGCCAACTCCAAGAAGGCCCGTAATATTTCAGATCAAAATGCAAATAAGGAACTTCTTGTCTCGGAAGTAAAGGTCGTATCGACCGACAAGGGAAAACAACTGAAGAAACCAGGGGGCAAGAAGAAAAAAGAAATGGAGAAAAAGGAAACCCCCTGTGGGGTGTCATATATGTGATGAGGATCATTGGATGAGAGATTGTCCACATATAGCTGAAGTTAAGAAACTCTTTAAGAGTTCAAAACCCTCAACAGTATTGACTGATCCGTTTCCAAACCCGGGAACCAAATTGGTTGCTAATCAAAATGCTTCCCGATCCCAAGTGCTTATGTTGTCTATCTCAAAGCAGCAAAATGATGCTTTGAAAAGGAATAAAGATTACAGGAATCCACAGCTGTCGAATAACAAGGCTCATGAACAACCTAGTAGTTCGACAACAACTTTGACCGAAGTTGTGCCACCCATCATTCCTGAACCAATGATAAAGTCACCAAAGGGAGTAGTACAAAAATCGACATTTAATCCTAGTGCAAAAATAGCACAGAATTATAATATAATAGAGGACCTGGCCCAATCGTCGTCCGCTGTGTCGACACTTGAGGTACCGCAAAATTGCCCCTCCCAAGAGCAAGCTTTATTATCAGCAATAGGTGGGATTGGCCCAATGGATTCCAATCTTGTGGCCTTTGATCATAAAGGATATGACCCTCAGTTACCAGCTCAACTAGCTTTCCTTATTCAAGTGAAAGCCCTCAATAAAACTGTTCATCGAACAATTATTGACGAGGGGGCATCCACATGTATTATGTCGATGAGTTGCTGGAAAAATTTAGGCTCACCACCCTTGTCGCAATCTTCAACAATGATAAAAGCATTTGATGGACGATCATACACTCCTTACGGGATTTTAAGTAACTTGAAAGTTGAACTAGGGGGAAAAATAGTAGAAGTTGATGTTGAAGTAATCGATGGAAACCTCGATTACAACATCCTACTGGGAAGGCCCTGGATATATGCCATGGCCGCAGTTGTGTCGACCTACTTCAGGAGGATTGCATTTCCCTTTCAATGAAGAATTACAATCATCGACCAACAAACATTTCTCCCCAATAGTTCACAAGTTACGGGAAGCATTCCAATGATCCATGGAAGCGATCATCCGCTTCAAAATATTGGAATAGGCCTCCTAAAAGAACCTGCCTTAATGGGTATTTTTGCCCTACCGCCTCCAAGTAATCTGGCGAAAGTGGCCACAGTGGAAACCTACAATATGAAATCTTCTATATCTAATGGATTCGGAAGATTCCTAAACATTTTGTCAGCATGGATCATCACCCTAATATAAATATTGTAGCAATCAATTTTCTTGGCTTGGGGGCCAAACCCAAATCAACGCTCATCGAGAGTTTGGATAGATAGGTCTAAGGAATATGGCACCTCTACAAATCCTTGGTCGCATGTACATTCTACAGACAAAGGGATCATAGGAGAGGCACCGTGGGAAGATTACCACCATCACTCTCATCTTCTGGAATACCACGAGGATTATTCCGGCGACCTTAATCATCCATTAGTTTTTGATTTTCTATCAAATACTGTAAATACGGTGGATTCCGAGGACAGTTCTTATCTCGTGTCAACCGCGTTAAAAAATGAAACAAGGAGTCATGAGGATAGTTCTTTTACTGCGTCAACCTCATTAAATAACGAAAACAATCCCCTTTCCAAATATCAAAGGTAAACCTTCATTCCAACCACCAAGTTGAATGCAATGAAGCTTGGGGGGCATGCACCTCGATTTGCGTTATTATGCTGGGGGCATGCAAACTTATCTCGAGCAGTTTTAGCACACAGTTCATGCTCGTTAAAAAATAAACACAAGATTCGAGCAGTTTTAGCACATAGTTCATGCTCGTTAAAAAATAAACGCAAGATCCGAGCAGTTTTAGCGCATAGTTCATGCTCGTTAAAAAATAAACATAAGATCGAGCAAATGTTTCCACCCGCGTTTAAGCTCGTTAAAAAATGAACTATTCCGGTAAATAACCACCATGAATGTAATATCATCAGCCATTAAAGCCTTGGTCGTGTTTGCCCATCACCTCCACTTTTCCATTGGCCGATCATTCACCTCCATATGATTGTTTACCCATTTTGAGGAACAACTGCGAAGAGTGATTTCACTAGCCATCCTTGTGACACTACCGTGATTTGGAAATTCCAATCCTTCCCTGGAATCAGCTACTAACCTTTTTATCACTCGTTCCTCAAAAGACGAGTCTTCTTTAAGCTCTTTTCATCTGACTCATGAAATATGAAAAGATTGCTGAGTTTTGGCCTTCCAGCTCGATAAAGTGACCGGAACAGCTATCCCTCCTCTAGATTTTAATCTTTTTGGACCTGAGGGATTATTGCACAAAAAGATCGAGCGCTTGTTTTATTCGGCTCGTTAAAGATATCGAAAATTCATCCCTTCTGTATTGTTTTATACTTTTTCGGACTTAAGGGATTAGATGACGAAAAAGGACTTTTGGAGTTAACTTTACGTACCTTTTTAGACTCTCTAAAGATGAAAAGGACCGAGTTATCCTTGTCGTTAGACTCGTTAAATGCATGAAATCGCGACAAACTTGTCTTTAGACGAGAATGAGTTTCACTATCACTAGGCTCGTTAAAACATAGCGATGGGCTTGCCCGAAGGGCAAGTTATAGAACAAGCATATGTTATCCTCCTCAAGCTTGACAAAAATAAAGAGAGCAATCACTGGGGAAAAATTGGGAGAAACTCAAGAAAACTTTGATGGGTAGCAAGTCGCTCTTGAACATGACACTTTTCCTCCGTACCACAATCGGGTTGGGTTGTTTCATTCACCGGTCACATCGCCATGGTCTCGCCATACCATCCATATTTGGGGTAATGCTACCGATCCATCGCATAAGTGTTGCCATATGTTCAAGAGAAGTCGTTCAGAGAAGTCACCTGTGTCCCATCCACTACCATACATTATACTCTTTCACGACCACCACCCTGAATCATATGTCATCAGATCGTTTTCACCTCCATCAAAATCATTAGCTCCGTTCCGTGTCATTGATATGGGATTCATTAAGGCCCTCCTTTGACGGATCACTTCTTGTCGACATCAGCTGATTATCCAAGAAGTTGATCTAGGAACACCCCCTTCAGTACTTTGAAGCTTGCATGCCTCAATGGAAAGTTTCTCACTTCCAGCAACAGGTACACATCAATGAACTTCGACCGAAAGATTTTGCGTGGTGTTCGACGCCAAGTCCTTTATTCACACCACGTGAATTGTACTGCAGTACCTTGAGGGTCATCTTCATTATCGGTGATTCCTCTCGCGCTTGTTAACAATTTACATCATTTACTGGTAATCAAGCGATGTCTTTCCATGTTCGACTTCAAAACAATTCTCACATGGATCAACTTGTACTTAGAGTGAAGATCGGACGAGATTGAAGACCCCGGATCTAGTTTCATCCATCCGGGCTGCGATATATATTCAGAAAATAAAGACATAGAAATGTACATCTTTACAGCACAGATAATCATCCCACCAAAAGGATGATGGCTCTATCAGAATCATAAGTCTATCATCAGACGATTGTCTGTTATATGTACATGAAAATGAATTTATAAAGTTGAGCATGGGAATGCCCGCCTCAGCTAGATCGTAAAAAAAGTATGAAAATAATGTATTGTATTGTATTATAT
This sequence comes from Pinus tabuliformis, assembly GCA_031772625.1. NCBI lineage: Eukaryota > Viridiplantae > Streptophyta > Pinopsida > Pinales > Pinaceae > Pinus > Pinus tabuliformis. Next base: position 271,907,832 of record CM062805.1, read on the forward strand.
TACAGGTCTCCTCCCAGCATTGAAAGAACTTCGGATCCTCCTAATAAAGCATTTCACCCGATAAACGACCTCATACTTTAGGGGGCAACTGTTATAGACATTTTTGTGCCTTCCAGCTATAAGCATGAAATGTCCATAATCCAAGGGATCCAAAGTCCCTAAACATGTTGTTCCTACCCCTAGAGGAACAAGGCTAACAAACCACAGCAATTCACAGAAGTTCTCCACCAGAAACTGCTCAAAAACAAGTCAATTCAGGATCAATTTAGAGGCTCCACTAGCTACCTGCGTTGAAATGCAGAGGCTACACTGGCTAGTTGCATTGCAATGCAGGTGGAAGCACTACCAGGGTGCGCTGAGTGGGAAATGACAAATGGCAGGATCCTTTGTGCGAGGTGTAAAGACTGTGGAAGCTTCCAGAATCTTCCTCCATGACACTTGCCTTGATGAGTTCGACTAAGTGATGAGTAAGAGGCTCTTAGTCTCCAAGTGGAAGCAAGAACTGACAGAGGGAGAGGACACTAGTCAGATCTCAAGCTGACTCATACTCTCTCCAAACATCTATATATGGATCTCTCCTCCATGAGATCCAGGAGGCTGGAATTTTGTTATTGCAAAGAATTGCTGTTGGTTTGAGATTGGAATCATTGGGTGCTTAATGCTTTGAAGGGAGGTGAAGAAAGGATTTCATTCGCTGGGAGGTAGATGCTGGATTGGAACTCTCTTGGTTGTATCTCCTCCTGAACCTTGTTATTCATCAATAAAGCTATCTTGGTTTCTCGTATATACTGATGTATCTTTGATGTATGATTGCATTAGTGTGTTTAGTTTATTTCTAATCGTGAACTAGTTATGAATATGAATCTATGTCTTTGTGTAGTGTTCCCTTCTTGTGATCTTGCAGGAACCTGTTGAAGCTGGGCGAGCGAGAAGGCAAGTAGCTGGGAACTATCAAAGAGAAGAGAAACCGGATCAAGGGACAAACGGAAGACGCCGGTTAGTCCATCCATCTCTCTTCATTCTTAATTCATAAAGGAAGAATACTAGAATAGTTGTTTCTGTTTGTTGCTAAGGCACTGTCACACCTTAGGTGGATAGGATCGTCTTGCATAGGCATTTTTCCCCACAACACATACAGACACCATGGGGTTAGATAATTCTAAGCAACCACAATTTGCTAAAATATCTTTAGCTCTATTTCTTGTTCGCCTTATGTGGAGTGGGATAAGAAATGAATTATTAGAGAGAAGGTGTGCAAACTTTTCTAACAAGGATTCTGACCTTGAACTCATAGAGACCTTATGGGTATGGGATCCATCTTGGAGGCTATAAATCATGTTGAACTATTTAAACGGTGTAGATTCAATCACTTAAATATTATTTTATTTTCAAATACAAGAAGAAAAAAAATCCCAAATATCTATACCATTATTACAAATTTATTTAAATAATAATAATAATAATAATAATAATATAATAGCTCTAAGAGATAGTTCAGCTGGTTGAGTTCTTGTTACTAAGTATCTTACCAATTGGAAGGTTCACGCGGTCAAATCTCCTCGACGTCCTTGAGGTTAGGCTCCATATATTAGGATGGCAGGTAGATCCCTTTGAGTAGATATTCCCTGATTATTACCCGTAAATGTAGCAGGCACCAAGTTACCGTAAACCACTGTGAAAAAAAATATTAATAATTTAATATAAAATTCTTTACTTTCAAAAAAATTTTAAAAATCACACCCTTAGACAGAAATTTCACAAATACACATCATTTAAAAAAAAACGAAATTAGGATTTAAAAGAAAACATATTTATTACGGATTATATTGGTTTTAAGACGTGGTTAAATTTATTTTATCCTAGTGATACTCGAGTATGTCATTTCAATCTCCATACCATTCCTTCACGCCAACGGCAGCTGGGTGGTCGTTACAATTAACTGTCCGTGTACCTATAATGGAGGCTTGAGCTCGGTTCAGCCCCACAGTCCAATTTGAGTTTAATAAAATATTAATATCATATTCTAAACCTATTATACGATCTCCCCTCATGAGAGTAGGCACTATCATTTAACCCTTCATTATTTACATTGGTTAATTCGATCGTTAAAGTTTTAAACCACCCGCATTATCTCCTTAGCCTACCCATCCACGTAGTGTAATTTATGACATTTTTGAATGTGCGCCACATTTCAAACTTGAAAGTGCGTCAAAGAGTACCTTTTTTTTAATCAATTTAAAATATATGATCCTAATGTAAATAAACACAACGGCTACATTTCCAATTAAAATTTAAAGATTAATAGTGAAATAATTAAATTTTAAAGATTAATAGTGAAATAGCTTAGGAGACCACGAGTTTTTTTTTTTTTACCTTTTGCAATCCAATCTTTTTGTTATTCAAATTAATTATGAGCTGATCCAACCTTAATAGTCCTCTTACTGAAAAACATTTTTTGTAACTGTCTCTCATGTCTCTGTAAGCATCACATTCGAAAATGAAATGTTTTTCAAATTCCACTACCCTAGAAGTGCAAAAATACACACCCGTTCTTCCCAAGCTTCTTTAGGTCTTTTCCACCGACCTATTTCGCACCGAAGTTGACGGGTGTTAGTTCTTAATTGAGAAATATGAATCGTTGCTCTCCATGGAATGCTAACTCCAATGTACTCTTTTTGTTGGAGATCCCAAGTGGGGTTGAATTCTTGAACACAATACTTCTTTCTACCCAATTCATTTCCCCATATACACTTACGAAACTTCTCCATAACAAAATTATTTAACTTCTTGATATTTGTGGGATAGACATTGAGGTAAATAATCTATTTTTGCATCCATTTGTTGTTTTGTGTCATCCATAATTTCTTTCTTTTACTCGCATGCCTTCACTGAAGATAACTTTAGGCCATCTACCTGCTCTCATTTGCTCAATTCTTTTTAAATACCTAATGAGACACACCATAGCAATTTCTTCGATGGGGGTTGCTCCTGCTTCACTCAGCATTATCTCATAAGGAACAAAACTTTTTATTTTAAACTTGCTCATGATCAAGCGTTTTTGGATTATTTGAGACAAGGATACCGCTAGCCCACAATTCACACCCATATAATATCACTAGACAAACTAGAAACACGAAATTACCAACAGTCAATCTGCAATGGAAAAATTTTAAAACTCAAAACATCAAATCACAAAATGAAATCAAATATACAAGACTTAAAAAAGGCAAATACCATGTAAATAAGAAAACTTAAAAAATTCAATAACACATATTCTTTATGGGATAATTAAAATTTCACTATTAAATTTCAACACCTTCTAAAATTCATAAATGAAAATGATGCTTTCAGATCGATTCTACAACATAGAATCAACCAATAATTCTACAACATAGAATCAACAAATAAATGGTTAGAATACATATTATGTGTTCAACCTTTAATTGTTCCTTAAAACTATGCTTCACTTTTGAATGTCGCAGTTGGATTTTATTTACTACTTCTAAATATTGGTTCCCTTTTTTAATTTTAATTTTTTCATTATAAAAATATATAATTTAATTTATGGAAATTTTAAGTTTACTTATTTAATTTTGTGATAATAAAATTATAGTTTTTATTATTTTAAAAATATTTTTAAATATATGAATAAATTTAATTAAATATTTAAAATTTTCAAATTATAGAATTTAAATCTATTATCAAAATTTCAATTTCTATTACTTAAATTAGGAGAACCACATTATTAAATATGATTGATATACACCATTATACGATTATTGTTAATATTATTACTATTATTAATTAAATAATTCAATAATCTTTTATTACATAAATCTTTAAACAATTCAATACATATTTAAATAAATAATTCATTCAATAATTAATTAATAAATAATAATAACAATTAACTAATTAATATGATTATTATTTATTTATAATGTTTTATTTATAAAAATATGGTTAAATAAATAAATATTTATTAATGTAAATATTGTTAATTAATTAAACCATTCATTTTTGTTTTATTCATTATTAATTTATTTATTTATTTAATAATTAAACTTTAAGATAAATATTATAAACCCTTAAATAAATATGATTGAGCATGGTTGGCTTTCATAATGAGACAATCTTTGTCGCAATGCAATGGTCGACCATGCTTGAACCTGGTTGAACCCCTAGATTAATAAACTCAAGGGATTGATATTATAAACCCAAGGGAATAACATTAAACCCAGGAGACTAATATTATATACCAAAGGTATATAAACCCTAAGATAAATATTATAAACACTAAAATAATACATGGTTGATCATGGTTGATTTCCATATTGAGACAATCCTTGTCATAATTCAACATTGGGCCATATTTAACCATGTTTAACCACGACTCATTTTCATATCAAGAAATTATTTGTCACAATGTGATGTTCAACCAGGGCTGACCATTGCTGACCATGGATGACCATGATTGATTTTATAAAACATGGCTGACCATGATTGATATTCTAAACCCAAGGGACTAATATACCCTAGGGATTAATACTAAAAACCTAAGGGATTATAAATGTAATCGAATAATATTAAACCCTAGGAATGTCAACCCTTAGATTAATAAAGACAAGGGATTGATATTATAAACCTAGGGGAATAATAAACCCAATGGATAAAAACTATAAACCCAAGATATATAAATCCTAAGATAAATATTATAAACCCTAAATAAACATGGTTGGCCATACTTGATTTCCATACTCACACAATCCTTTTCACAATGCGACGTTAGACCATGGTTGACCATACTTGACCATGATTGATTTCTATATGGAGAAAATATTTGTCGCAATGCGATGTTGGACTATGATTGACTGTGTTTGATTTTTTATTTTCATATTGTGACAATAATTGTCACAATGCAACATTCGACCAGGGTTCACAATGGTTGGCTATGATTGACCATGGTTTATCATGATTGATATTATAAACCCAAGGGAATAATAAACCCAAGGGAATAATAAACCCAAAGGGATCATAAACCCAAGGTATTAATACTAAAACACCAAGGGATTATGAACCCAAGGGAATAACATTAAACCTAGGGGACTAATATTATAAACCTAAGGTACATAAACCCTAAGATAAATATTATAAACATTAAAAAAATATGATGGACTATTAAGACAATCCTTGTCATAATGCAACGTTGGACTATGGTTGACCATGCTTAACAATGCCTTATTTTCATTACAACACAACCTTTGTGGCAACGTGACATTTGACCATGGTTAACCATGTTTGATTTTATGAAACATGGTTGACCATGATTGACCATAGTTGTCCATGGTTGACCATGATTATCATACTCAGAAAATCTTTGTCATAATGCAATGTTGGAACACAGTTGAGACAATGATTGATTTTCATATTGAGACAATATTTGTCACATTGCAATGTTGGACCATGGTTGACCACAATTGATTTTATAAAACATGGTTGACCACGTTTGAATAATATTAAACCCAAGGGACTAATATTCTAAACCCAAGGTATATAAACCCTAAGATAAATATTATAAACATTAAAATAAACATGGTTTCCCGTGGTTGATTTTAATATTGAGACAATCCTTGTCTCAATGTGACATTGGACCATGGTTGAGCATACTTGACAATGACTAATTTTCAAATCCAGATAATCTTTGTAACAATGCGACATTGGACCATGGTTGACCATGGTTGATTCTCATATTGAGACAATATTCATGACAATGCGATATAGACCCATGTTGACCATGGTTGACCATGATTGACCATGATTGACCATGATTGAATGTATAAAAAATGGTAGACCATGATTGAATTTATAAAACATGGTTGACCGTGGTTGATATTATAAACCCAAGGGAATAATAAAACCTCGGGACTAATACTAAAAACCCAAGCAATTATAAACCTAAAGGAATAATATTAAACCCTAGGAATTTGAACCATTAAATTAATAAGGCCAAGGGATTGATATTATATACCTAAGGGATAAAAATTATAAACCCAAGGGATAAAAATTATAAACCCAACGTATATAAACCCTAATGTAAATATTATAAACCGTAAAATAAACATGGTTAACCATGGCTGATTTCTATATTGTTGAAATCCTTGTCACAATGCAATGTTGGACCATGGTTAACCATACTTGATCAAGATTGATTTTCATATCAAGAAAATATTTTTCAGAATGAGACATTGGACCATGGATGACCATGATTTATTTTCATATTGAGACAATCATTGTCACAATGCAACATTTGACCATGTGTCCAAGATTCATATTATAAACCCAACATAATAAAAACCCTAGGGATTAATACTAAAAACCCAAGGGATTACAAACCTAAGGAAATAATATTAAACCCTAAGAATATGAACGCTTAGATTAATAAACCCAAGGGATTGATGTTCTAAACCCAAGCATTGATATTAAAATCCAAAGGGAGTAATAAACCTAAGGGATAAAAATCATAACCCAGGTTATATACATCATAAAATAAACATGGTCGATCATGGTCGGCCTCGCTTGATTTCTATATTGAGACAATCCTTGTCGCCATGTGACGTTGAACCATGGTTGACAATGATTGATTTTCATATCAAGACAATCTTTGTCGCAGTGCGATCTTGGACCATGGTTGACTATGGTTGATTTTCATATCAACACAATGTTTGTGACAATGTAACATTAACATGGTTGACCAGGGATGACCATGTTTGATTTTAGAAAACATGTTTGACCATGGTCGACCAAGAGTGTCCATGATTTATTGCGGTTCACCATGGTTTACCATGATTGATATTATAAACCCAAGGGATTAATGCTAAAAACCCAAAGGATTATAAGTCGAAGGGATTAATATTAAACCCAAGGGAATAATATTAAACCCTAGGAATATGAATCCTTAGAATAATAAACCCAATGGATTGATATTATAAACTCAAGAGAATAATAAACCCAAGGGATAAAAATTATAAGACCAAGGTATATAAACCCTAAGATAAATATTATAAACCGTAAAATTAACATGGTTGACCATGGTTGATTTCCATATTTAGGCAATCCTTGCCACAATGCGATGTTGGACTATGCTTCACCATCCTTGACCATGATTGATTTTCGTATCGAGATAATCTTTGTCACATTGCAACGTTGGATTGTTGGAATAATAAACTCAAGGGATTGATATTATAAACCCAAAGGAATAATAAACCCAAGGGATTAATACCAAAACCCCAAGGGAATAATATTAAATCCAAGGGACTAATATTATGAACCTAAGGCATATAAACCCTACGATAAATATTATAAACGCTAAAATAAACATGGTTGACAATGGTTGCCGATGGTTGATTTTCACATCGAGACAATCCTTCCCACAATGTGATGTTGGACCATGGTTGATTTTTATATCAACAAAATCTTTGTGATAATTCCATGTTCGACTATCATTGACCATTGACAGATGATGATGTTTGATTTTATAAAACATGGTTGACCATGGTTGGCCAATATTATCCATGATTGACCATAGTTGACCATTATTATCATATTGAGACAATCTTTGTCATAATGTAATGTTTGACCATGGTTGACCGTGATTAATTTCACAAAACATGGTTGACCATGGTTGACATGGTTGACCATGGCTAACCATGATTGATATTATAAACCCAAAAGAATAATATACCCAAGAGATTAATACTTAAAACCCAAGGGATTAATATCAAACCCAAATTCATAATATTAAACCCTAAAAATATGAACCCTTAGATTAATAAACCTTAAGATTAAAACATTAATTTTTTTTATTGTTATATTTTGTAATCATATGTTAATTACTTAAAATATTAAATAAAAACAAACACTACATTAAATTTAAGCATAATTTAAATATATTGTTTTTTTTTCAGAAACGAAAAAGCATAATTGTATTTATATCAGAAATATAAGCATAGCATATATCTACAAATACATTAGAGGATATATGTCTCATATAGGTCAAAATAAGCAAAGGGATGGCAAAACTTGCCACAAAAAAATAAGCATAAGCCATACAGATGGGCATCAACAACGCATGCCAGAAAAAACTGACAGCCATGAGAGATATGTATCTAAAATAGTCTAACAGTGCATGAAGAAGACAAGAACTAACCGCTAAGCCAAAGTGACCATAACTATCGACCATTAGAAAAAAGCCATCCCGAAAGCCAAATTATAGACATCAAGCTTGGAGAATCTGTGCCCACTGGAAACAACATCATTAGAAGATTAAGACCATCAATCATCTGGAGAGAACAGCTGAATTGAAGGGAAACAAAACCAAAAGATAATGAGAAAAACCAAAACTAAAGAAAAGGAAAAGTTAAAAGTCGAGAGGGAAGAAATCCTGAATGGAGAAGATTTTCCCCTCATGAGAAACCTGCAAAAACCATAAACCTGGAACCGCTTGAAGACCCTTTTTTGTTAAACCATCTGCTTGCTGATTTAGGGTCCTCTTGATGTGATGAATGGAGGCTCCCTCTGATCTATTCCATAGAAATTTGATCTTGTCTAACCACCCAATGAGTTGTGGCTTAATAATGTTATTCTTAACAAGCACACAATCCACCATGACCTTCGAATCGCGAAAAATGGAGACATCATGTAGATTAAGAAAGAGACAGAAATGTAGAAAGCCAGCAAGGGCCATCGCCTCAGCGTTGATGTTGGATCCTCTCCCCCCATTCCAGTAAAAGAGAAATTGACTATTTTCATTTACCCAGATTATGACCCCACATCCACATAGACCTCCCTGTTCAGCTCCATCGAAAAAAGCCCTTGGCATAGACGACAACTTCTGAGGGATCTCAATACCATTCTGTTCCGGTTGCTTGGAAGGGCACCGCAGGATTGATTCATAGGTGGAAGTAATGATGGAGAAGATTTCCAGAAAAGGGGAAGCTTTATTATTGAAAATAAAATTATTTTGCCACTTCCAAATACTCCAAAAAGTTATGATGAAAACTTATCTCCATGACTTTTTTTTAATACTGCTCCATAAGAACGCTTCCGAAATAGAGGTGTGAGACATATGCTGGATTCCATAGCATTGCTCCAGCGATTTCCAAAGTTGACGAGCTTTCCTGCAATCTAGAAAGAGGTGGAAGTTGTTCTCTTCTGTAGACCAACAAATGGGGCAGACCCGAGGACCTTGCCATCCACGTTTCCTTAAGTTTTCCCAAGAGAGATTTCTATTGTGGAAAGACAACCAAGAGAAAAGAACCATTTTTGAAGGGCAGCCCGATTTCCAAAAGATGTGCGAGAATGAAGCCCTAAGGAGAGGTTGCTTAAGGCCGATCAAGTCTTGATAAATATCTTTTACATGAACAGAAGACAACCCTTTCGAGTTTTTCCACATGAGACAGTCCTGATCCTCCGAGCGAAAGATTCCGCAATTTCTAAGACGGATTCTGATATGATCCCATTGTATAGCAATGTCAATCGGCATCCCCAGACTATCAGCTTCCTTCCAGAGAGGGATCAGACCCTGCCAACCTGCTATTAGACTGTCCCAATAAAACAAACCTTTCCTGTGAAGAAAATTCAGTAATGGATCGTAAACCTCGATCACCTCAGCACCGCTCATAAATTCATCTCTTCCAATGAGAATTCTTTTTCCGGATTGGAATCGCAAAAAAATTTCCGATCTTTCGGAGGCTTAACCAAATTGGAGACCCTATAGAAGAGCCGATCCTTTCTTTTCTCATCCAGAATGACAGATCCTTCCCTCTCAAATATTTCTTCCGTACTATATTGCTCCACGAACCATTTTCGAAGATGCCTCTCCACAGGGATTTACAAAGCAGAGCCCTTCCGAAAATTCTCAAGTCTAAAAGCCCCCACCCTCCGCGGCACTTTGGCATGGAGATATTGAATAATATTGAGAGGTGATAATTCTTTTTTCCGACTTGACCGCCCCAAATAAAATTTGTCGTAAACTTGTTCATTCACTAAATTATGCTTACTGGAAAGTAATATAAATAAGCCCAATATACTACAAATTGGTTTAGCGGTTAAAAATATACACATCCACAATCAATATATCGTGAAATAATAGTGAGAAGTTAACATGCCCTAATATCTCGTCACCTTCCATTCAGCCTCATGTCAAAATGATAAACGAGTATTTACTCCCTCGCATGCAAAAACTTTATGTTGCCCAAAAGTTTGAAACGATGAAAATTAATTAATAAATGAAATTATTAAAAAATCCATTTTATTTAATGTATTTGATGAAGCTATATTCATCTATGATGTTTTAAATATTAATAAAAAATATTATATTCATCCATAATGTTTTAAATATTAATAAAAAAATATTTATTTAGCCATTTATAATATTAAATACATGGGTTTTATAATATAAATTTTTATTTAGCAATTTATAATATTAACTACATAGTTTTTCATAATATAAATTTTTATAATATAAATTTTTATTTTAATTTGATGTAGTTTAATTAGGGTATTCTTTTGGATTTTTTGTTTGGAATAATTTTTTTCCTGGTTCTTAATGTTTTATTATTTAAATTATGAAAATAGATTTAATTGATTGAAAAACATTTGGGACATTTTAATTTATAAAATTAACCACTTTAAATTATAATTTTCTAATTTCTAATGACATTAAAGACATTTTAATTTATAAAATTAATACTATTAAATTATAATTTTCTTAATTTCCAATGAGATTAAAATAAATTTAACAAAAAACAAAAAAAAATCACTTTATTAAACCTGCTGCTCATCTTTTTTTATATTTTATATAAATATAATTTAAAATTAAAATATAGATTAAATATATATTAATTTAATATTTTAAATTATTAAAACTTTAATTAATAAATATAAAATTAAAAATATATATAAAAATAAATTATGTTTTATTAAAATTAAAATTTAACCATTTAATTAAAGATTTAATTTATAATTTAAGATGAGCCTCAAAAGATTTTTTAACAAATTTTAAAATTAAACAATCAATTGTATTGTTTTTGTATCTTAAACAACTCCTATAATCAAATGTGATTCATCCAGAAAATAATGTACAAAATAAATTATTTTCTATGAGTTTTTTTGGTTGAATTAAATGTGATTGATATGAAAAGCTTTACAGTAGAGTATATGTGAAGGATGTGATTGATCCATGATTCCACCACTTTGATCAATTTACTAACCATCTAAATAAAAGATTTAAGTGTGGTCGATCCACTTGACGGATGGATTCATTACTGGTTTCAATTAAATGTGATTGATATGGATAATTTCACTTGTTTGAATTAAACGATGGAGAACTTTATAGTGGACTATATTTGATGGATGTGATCGATCGACAATTAATTTAATAGAGGCCCTAACCTTTTAAACTAAATTTAGTTTGATGGATCCCCTAACCGTTTAAATTAAATGTGATTGATCCACTAATTTTTTGTATGGGCACTATAACATTGTGGAACTCTACAAGAGAATTTTGATCAATTCTTTGTCAACAAAACCCTACTAATTAATTGGGTCTATTTTTTTGTAAGGTTTTCAAGCATATAAATAGTTCAGATTCAACTTTGAATGTGAAGGAGATACTTGTTACTAAGATAGTTACACTGCCTCCATACAAGAAGTGTGAGTGGGGAAATGATTGTCAATTTTCTCAGTTAGAAGAAGAACTTCAAAAGGGTAGGCAAATATTGTCTCTTTTTGGTCAGAAACTAGAAATAGTTCATGGAAGTGCAATAAGTTCCAACATTTTTTATGGGGTAAGGAATTATAAAATCAAGTTGTCCCTGCATTATGAGAAAAATGGAAACTGTCCATATGTGTTCAAGTGAAAATTTTCCCATGAATACAATGAGCTTAAGCGTTTATCAACATCATCAAGTCTTCTATCAGGTGCAAGAGTTGGAACTCGGCCTTCAACTGCATCTTCTCTAGGATCTTATTCCAGTGAGGAATTTGATGATGTGAATTCTCTAAAGGTTTTTGTTGGAAGTTTTCCACCGTATGTGTTTCTCAATGTTATGATGTCTCTAGATCTAATACAATTTACAAGAGCTTGCTTAGAACCCAAAGACCATTTTCTCAACACATCCCTCTTCCTGTAAGTCTTTTCAAATTATCATTTTATTTTCTTTTGGAAGCATGCAATTCAAAGAAGTTTGAAGGGGTATAGATGCGTGACATAATGTCCCCTGTCATAGGAAATGATTGAATTTCGCATAAATGAATGGAAGAAGGAAGGACTATATCGAAAAACCAAGCTACCCTACATGTAGAGAAGATATAATAAAAACATGTTACGGTAAGCAATGATAAAGACAATAGTTATACTCTTTTTGAGGAAGATAATAGTTAAAAAAAATAAAATTAAGGAGACTATGGTCAAGCATTCACAAACATTATTTACACAATTCAATGAACATAGATTATTCGTATAATTATCTGATACAATGTTTTTAATGTTGTGGTGTTAATAATGTATATGCGAATGCAAGTTAAGCCTTTAAATTCAACCCGAGGAACTATTTGTCATATTTCTTATATTTATAATTTATGGTTAATCTCTCCACTTAATATATTCTTTTTGTTTTCATGTGTGTTGTTCATGAGACACAAATGTGAAATTGTTTCCTTTTCACTTACAGTGCTAATGTAGATAGTTTCCATAAGATTCCATTCTTGCAAGATGGTGGATGTCTTAAGTCGTATTATTTCTCAAGATCATTGTTACATGTAATGTAATTTTGTATTAGTGACAAGTCACATAAAATGTATTCTCCAGTTTGTCCATAGCTCGAATGCTCATTCAAAAAATTATTTGCCTCCTTTGATTCAAGTTGTCTAGGAAAATTATGATGCACTTCTATATTTTTTGTTGTCATTTGTTGCTCCAGTCAATGACACATATCAAAATGGAAATAAAGCTCTGCATTGGGCTTTGAAACAAGACACTCCTCTCAATGGATGCAGTGTAAATTATTTGGTTATAGAAAAAAATTTAGATGCTGGTGCTACTATAACATCTAGAAACAATACAAAACCAACTCCTCTTCACATAGCTACAGGTTATGGCCACCTTGAGGCACCCCTTTTAGTAATAAAGAAGCATGGGGGAGGTATAAACATACTCACAAGAACAAGAGACAACCCTCTACATTATGCTCTGAAGAATAACCATCTTGCATGTGCTACTCTCATGCTCAGACATGCAGTAAAGAAGCATGGTGAAGTGTAAACATACTCACTTGAACAAGAGAGACCCCTCTACATTATTCTCTGAAGAATAACCATCTTGCATGTGCTACTCTCATGCTCAGTCATGAAGCCAATAGAGATGTAAAAGGTTTGAGAAATGAAAAGCATATTAAGCTTTCACATTCAACCGAGATGAGTGCATTGTTAAGTCTATATGATAAAGAATACCTTGATGAAGCATGGTGTCATTCATTTTTTGAAAATCTATCAAATATTTTCTATTGGAACTTGAAATACCATCCTTGGAGATTAAGAGTTGTTGAGTGTATATGATAAAGAATTCCTTGGTGAAGCATGGGGGTCGTTCATTTTTTCAAATCTATGAAATATTTGCTATTGAAACTTGAAAGACCATCTTTGAAGATTAAGAGGCAATCTATTTTCGAAAGGTTATATATCTGTCAATTTGGCATAATGTAAGTGTTTTCTCTTTATCTTCTGCTTTTGAAATACATTTTGTTTACTAATTTTTATCTTCAAATGTTTTTTATATGTCACAATACTTCTTTAATTTATTTCTTAGAGTGTTTCCTTTGCAACATTTGGTGGTGGTGCAATTGCTAATTAATTCATATTTCATAACTGTAGTGAGAGAAAAATTTTAACCAATTTTAAAACCTTCAAACATTGCTTAAATTTTTTTATTTTTTTTTAAATAGCTATAATTTAGCATACCATCCCATTCCAATGTCGTAATTTATTTATAACCCATTACTCTATATCAACAATGAGTTTAACCCACATCATGGACCAGTGTCTACAGAACAGCTGAACTGTGTTGAATTAACACTTTCATATTATTGAGTCCATTGAGTATTTCGAAGTAATGAAATGTCGTGCACCGGGTTACAGCTAAAACTAACAACCCTCAATTAGCTATTGCCTGCAGAGGGTAGGATTATTTTGAACAAACCAATGGGCAAGCAGAAGTAAGAAAATAATACCATCAATATCTACAATAAGAAAATCACACACACAGTTAACTATAGAAAGGAAATCCCATCTTCCAATTCAGCGATGCTACCCTTGAGAGGCTCATAGTCACCAAGGTAACCTTCTAGGTGATCTGATAAAGAGGATTTGTCTAAGCTCTCACGGTGGTAAGATTTGCATACAAAGTAAAGCACGCTCTGTGCCAACAGCCCCATCAAGTGAAAAAAACAGAGCAACACAACAAGGAGTATTCCATACGCCCCTCTCCCAGCACTGAGCACGCCATGGTGGTCTTTGTTAAGTACACCACACACAAAAAATCATACAATATGTCCGACGAAAACGACGTAAAGAATGTCGAGTAACATGGTCGTGACCAGCTTTCCCTTCCTGAGATACCGGCTCTTCCTTATGGCGCGTATGCCGTATTCGTCTTCCAAGATGGATGTAGTGCTGACGAGGTGCCACACCATGGTTATATAGAAAAGCTCACTGACGATGACGCCGGTTATCACAAATTGAGTGCCCGCCAAATTCAAATTGAACAATACAACATTGGATACCAACATCACGCTAGTTGGAAATAATTAATTCCTACTTGTCTATGGTTGTAATTTTCTAATTGACCAGTTTGTTCCTACATAATAGGAATAAGCTAGAATATAGTTTCTCCTAGTTTAGTATGTGGTTGAGAGAATCTCTCAACCACACTAATGTACGTCTAAGATAACATTCCTATCTTAAGACTATTGATTGTATAAATATGTGTGTAATTTCCTCATTCTATAATTAATAGAATATATTGACTCTCTGTAATTTTATCTTGGTATCAGAGCCTGTGAGGGCCTGGCCCATCCTGGGCTTGGCCCTCCTAGGATGAGGGAAAATAAAGAGTGACTGCAAAGTGTATAATTTCATTATTTGTTTGTCCATCGAAAGTTGGTGTGGTAATGAGCGAAGGGGGCAGATCGCTGCGAGCTTGCCTGAAGAAAAGTTTTGGGCTTAGCAGGTTAGCAGCCATCGGATCGAACCACATGTCGGTTTGCACAGGAGGCTCGTGAATTCGGTGAGGTTAACTCATTGAAACCTGCATTAGTGGTGGAAGCGCAACTATGGACCAAAGGTTGATGTGTGGAGTCCAGGGGTCATTCTGTTATGCCGTTTGGGAAGTGGACAGCCTTCATTTGATGAGATGCTGATGCCGTGGGAGGATCGAACCACGGAAGGATTGATTGAGGCCGCAATTTTTATTTTGTGGGGCACAAAGAGGGCTTGGCTGGAAGGATCCCCATCGAAATTGGGTTACATGTTATCTGCAATAGCCTTAACTATCATTTGGGGTGACGACGAACGATATTGGCATTTTGTTCCTGGAGACGGACACGACTCCAGATTCGAGGTGCTTGTGGAATTAACAGTGGTTCCGTTGTCTATCTCAAACTGGGGACGTCCGACATGGTGGTGGCCTCCACACCAGGACATGGTGTGGGCAGCGTATGGAGGACGGTGGAAGATGGACCTCGTCGACCTTGATCTGAGCGGCCACAGTTCTCCGGCGGACGTCAACTGGAGCAACGGCAGCAGTAGCAGCGACAATTGCGCGGCGGGGTCGGAATAAGATGATCAGGGCCGAGACGGAGAGGGAGATTTTGGAAACGCTAGATCATCCGTTCCTGTCGACACTGTACGCGCATTTGGACGAGGCTCAGTTGTCGTGTCTGGTCATGGAGTTTTGCCCAGGTGCAGACCTCCATGTTCTCAGGCAGCGACAGCCGAAAAAAAGATTCCGCGACAATGCGGCCATGTTCTATGCATCGGAAGTATTGCTGGCGATGGAGTATTTGCACATGCTGGGAGGAAAGGCGTTGGAGGATTGGCAGCCTGTAAGAGACGCGGAGATGGGCTTCATGCTCCGGAATATTCTCAGTCACTCGCAGCGCGGAGAGACGGTGAATGTGCCGGACCTCCTGAACATCTGCGCCGCCAACATGATCGGGCAGATCATTCTGAGCAAACGGGTGTTCAAGACGGAAGGGGACGAGGCCAACGAGTTCAAGGACATGGTGGTGGAACTCATGACCTCCGCTGGATACTTCAATATCGGAGACTTCATTCCATCGGTGGCGTGGATGGACTTGCAGGGCATCCAGCGGGGTATGAAGAATGCTCGCCTGGTTTAGCACAAGCAAGGAGAGACGAAGGAAAGGAAGGTACCCAGCGAAGCCAAAGTTAGTACGAATAATGTCGAGATCGCCTTCTCAATCTGGCGCAGGCTTTTGATCGGATCATAACGGAAGTTGTGTATTTAATGATCCCAAGAGATTGAGGAGTGATTGATTGATTTACTGGACATAGCATGGAGGGTGTTCGAGCCCCGGTGAAAATAGGCAGAGGGGGACTAGAAAGAAATGCTTGCGCGTCCATTGACCAAGCAGCATCCACACAAACGACTGCCTCGGCCAAATCCCTTTCTTCGACAAAGCATTGCGCAGGTGAGATTCCGGAAAAATCTACTGCCGCTCGCAAGCGCTGCCGGACGCCGGAGAACGAAACAAAATCTTGTGGCTTCACAACGGAGAAATCTGCAGGTCACATGAAGGAGACGGCAACGATTAGTCTGAGAGGCAATGAGAAAGCGGCGAAGGAATGCACGATGTGCGGCGATGTGGGGTTTGAGTGCGATCTCCTCCTCTGCAAGAGATGCGGTTATCGCTTCCAGCACACGTATTGTAGCAAGCTTTATCCCGATCTGGATATGGAAGCCTGGGCCTGCGAATGGTGCCTCTATGAAGATGAGAAAAACGGAGGGGTTGCCAAAGGGAAGCTCGGAAAATGGAAGATGGTGAACTTGACTGAAAGCAGGAGCAAGGCGTTCGAGTTCTTGCTCCAGATTGCGCAGGCTTGCCCTAGCGAACCGGAGAGTTATTCTGATAGACGGCAGAAGATGCATGGGGAGATCTCAGTTAAGCGGCAAAGGGAGAACGAAGATGACAGACGGCTAAACGGAATTGCGACTAAGAAGGAAAACAGATTCAAGTTCAGCAATGGCAATGTTAGGGTGGAGCCGAAGCAAGTCGTTCGTTGCGGCAAGGAGGAGAACGCGTTAAAATTGGGGCAGTTGGGCGAACATTGGAATGCGAACGGGAATTGCAAGGAGGACGACGGTTTGAAAAGCGTGGCGCAGCAGGTACCCAAGAAACAATGTTGCAGCCACTCTACTGACAAGAACAAGGCAATCAATAGGTGGAGGAATATTGCCAAAAATAAACTCCACTGCAATACATCCAAGGCAATCGGTCGGCGGTACAAGCTCCTTGCAGATGTTCTCTGTTAATTCTTCTCCTTGTATTATAATCCAGACTGATCTGTTATCATATGGTTGCTGGTATCCAAATGCATATCTTAGATGGGTGTCGGTTCGAGGCTTCATCGATGAATGGAGGTCGCTTCCTAACAATCAAATCAAAGCTGTTTTGAGGCTACTTTGTATCAGTCAGTCAAGAAAATCAAAGGTAAAAGCCTTTGGGCTTCCTTCAACTTCAATTGTCTTGTTCTTGCAAGGTGGACAATTGGCTGGAAGCTCCGGTTAGATTGTAAAGAACAGTTTTTCAGATCTGTATATCTGGTACACAGTTTTATCTGCTATTGTGGGCGCTCTTATTGGAGCAAGACAAAGACTTGGAGAGATACAGTCATTAGAGACAGTCCGTAAGCGTTTTGAAAGCTTTCCAGAAGCTCATAAGTGGTGCCTTCGCTTGGGATGCTGAGTCGTGGTGAACCAGCTTGCCTGTATTTTTGAAGCTGGATGATATAAGTAGGAGGGCAAGGCATGTACTTGAGATGGACGAGGATGATGAAATTCATCCTTTACCATGTTCTTGTTCTGCGCGTATGCCCTTGGCTTTGGATGGTCGTGGGGTCCTTTCAGCTGGTTTTTTTTTTCATATTTCTGTTTTATGCCATTTGGACGGTGATTATGAAGTGTGAACCTGCGTGCAGGAGCAAAGAGTTGTTGCGTGGAGAAGAAAGTAGCATGGGTAATTTTTTGAGTTGTTGGTATGTGCAGACCTCCTCAACGTTCTTGATGCCTTGCTACTACGCCAGCCTGCTGCGTGGTTTGTTTGCTGAATGGTCATGTGAGTAAAGTAAATCTGGTTGGAAAAATTTAATTTACTTTTTGTGACAGTTAGCTTGGCAAACTATTGTCACGAGTATAAATCTATGTTGGAATTTGCCGTCCCAACAATAGACAAATTTATTTGCAGGAATGTTCTACTACCAGATACGATGATGACATGACAATGAAAATGGCATCAAACAATAGTGGTTGGAGCTGCATGATGATCGCATTTGTGTGATAATGCGACGGAGAATTGGACCATGGAGTCCTGGATTATTGCTCTTGAAGGGAAAATTGTGTTATATTCGTATGGCTGTGAGTGCCTATGTTCCAGTTTCTTTATCAGTGGACCCCTCATAGATGAGGTAAAGGAGCAGCAACAATGTTTATGGTGGACAACAAAGTAGATGTTTGTTTGACTTAGTGTGGTTTGTGGAATAGACTCCCTAGCATGTTATTGTAATAGTCATTGTATGTACTCTGAAACTCCAAAATGTGGAATCAGATGTGAGATTTTTGAAGGCATCTGAAAGTTCGTGGTGATCTTAAAACCACTTTGTAATGGTTTATGGTCAGCCTGAAACCATCTTTTGTCACTGTAATGTGATGGTTGGTGGTGAGCCAGAAACCATCTATATAGTCTTTGTGACTGAAGTGCCTTTGTGGCCAGCTTGCCTTTGTGGCTGAATGGTTGGTGGTGAGCCAGAAACCATCTATATAGTCTTTGTGACTGAAGTGCCTTTGTGGCTGAATCGCCTATGTGGCTTGAGGTGCCTTTGTGGCTGTGTGTACACGGGAGCTTTGTGCTCGTAGGAGCAGGTGGACTGCAGAACACCTGGCTCAGACTCAGATGATATTTTCTGAGTAGAAGGGGATTGGTGCGTTTTTCGCGCTGACAGCAGCGCCAGGAAGGCCAACTGGCGCGTATGTTAGGCCATTAATCGCGCCAATGGGTGCAGGTTTTTCGTTCAGGATCGCGCCAATTCACCTTCAAGGGGATTCGCGGGATCAGAGAAGTTGTGGATCTGTCTGAGGGCGGCAGATTGTGTTTTTGGAGGTTTTGTACATGTAATTCGCCTGATGGTGGTGGATTTGACTATCATGACAAGTAGTCATTAAGGGGGGAGTTGGAAATAATTAATTCCTACTTGTCTATGGTTGTAATTTTCTAATTGAGGAGTTTGTTCCTACATAATAGGAATAAGCTAGAATATAGTTTCTCCTAGTTTAGTGTGTGGTTGAGAGAATCTCTCAACCACACTATTGTACGTCTAAGATAGCATTCCTATCTTAAAACTATTGATTGTATAAATATGTGTGTAATTTCCTCATTCAAAATTAATAGAATATATTGACTCTCTGTAATTTTATCTAAGCTGACTAATGGGGAGACCCGACAATAAACGAAGAAAATTATGAAAACCCAGAGGAAAGTCCGCATGAGGCGTTTCCAGACCCTGAGGACGATTCTCATAACCCTCCCGTAGGAAATTTCCTTTGACGTGTAGATAGAGGCCACGGTATACACCACCGCTGCCGTGGGCAGCAACGAAAAGGCCAAAACGATTTCTGAATAGGCCGCTAGAAAAAAGACGAGTCCCGCCCGTTCCAAGGTAAATGCCTTAATCATCGTCTCGGCTGCGGCGTTTGTGGTCTCCATCAGATAAGGCATCTCATTCCAATGGAACAGGACAGGTTGGAAGACCGATAGGTACCCCAGAATTGCAAAACTGGGGGAGAACAAGGCTGAAGGTGAGCCTCCCGAGCAGTTTAGGACGGGAGCGAAGGATCTTGAAGGCCTCTTCAAGGATTCCCGCGATGCCGAGGAACCGGAGATCCTCTGGTTTTCTATCCATTGCTTCCCTTTGCTCTGCCCTGGACGCCGATAACAGATACAAAGGATTGGGACGAAATACACTCGATCCTTCCCATGCGCGGCTGCTTTTAACCATGTACATTGCAAAGACTAGTTTTTTATTCAAATCAATCACACCCTGTGCTTCACTATGTCATAGCGCAAGACTGAAACTTTCGAACTAGGAGAGAAGTGGATTTAGACAGCTAGTGTGCATGAGGATTTTATTAGTGGGCAGGCCGTTAACCTCTATTTTTGTGTCTGTCAGGTGGTCATTATATGTAGATTACAGTCACTTCAGAGCCGTAAGGTTTTGCATGAGAATGCCGATGGAGATTTATATAGCTAGAAAAAGTTGTATTATTTTTCCAAAATTTATTTAATTGCGATAACTCAGTATTTTTAATCTCATATTATAATTACCTTTTTATTGTGTCTTTATGATATAGGTAATTCTTTGACAAATGTATAAATAAAGTTTGATTTACAATTTTTTTTATAAGAATAATAAGGTTTGAGGTTATCTTTTGGGGGAATAGTTTTATTAACGGTAAAAAAAAATTGACTTTTCAAGGTTTACAAAAAGTCATTTCGATATTTTTAAGGGAGTGTAACCATAATAGAAAAAAACTAATAGAGATAGCATAAAACAAATTGATATATATGGTGACATATTTAATCTCAAGTAAAACAAGTTGTAGGAATATAATAAAAAATGCAAATGAAATCAAAGTTAAATTAGGGGATTAGAGACTGAGTCTACTATTGAGATATGATCTGTTGGAGGTCTATCAGCTACTGGGGCGATGTTGAGATGGTGTTCTATCCTTGTTAGCCTGTAGTCAATCCTCTTCAATTTGCTATCATAGTTCCTCAAATGCCCATGTATGTGATCAAAATATTGGAGCAAGTTCATCCAAGATTCATGGCGGTTCATAAGC
Source organism: Pinus tabuliformis (assembly GCA_031772625.1). Taxonomy (NCBI): domain Eukaryota; kingdom Viridiplantae; phylum Streptophyta; class Pinopsida; order Pinales; family Pinaceae; genus Pinus; species Pinus tabuliformis. The sequence goes on from CM062805.1 coordinate 271,929,022, forward strand.
ATATTCCCTAGAAGGAATTTCATTTACCAATACAAGTCTACTGGCTACATATACTAATCGAATTTTCCTCTCATATGTCTCGTATTAGGCTTCCAATCTACCCACATAATAAGGACTTTATAATCTAAGAGGGAAGTAAGGTGAGAAGGGGCTTCCCCATCAAACTAAGACAATTCCACCTAAACATGGGTTGGAGTGTGTTACTGATACATTGCCGCAAAGCTAATATGCAACTAGGTATTTACTCTTCCATCTTGCTTTCCATAATAAGCAACCCATCTTCTAACTCAGCCCCTTTGACGAGGCATGACTAGAGTGACACCTAGAGACACATAAGAAAAACATGGCATGCCCTCTGCAAGATGAACAACCCCCAAGAGAGAACCACCACACACTAAAGAAACCAAACATTGTTAGCGGACTAAGATGAGGTGATTACTACTTAACAACCTTGTTAATGAGTGCCATGGTACCCAAAATGTTAGCAACAGCCTAATCATTGTCAGCCCCCATACAGGAGTCAACAAAGAAACTAACATGCCACCATAAAATAAGGGCTCACATAATAATGTTAACCTTTGCACCCACCTCCCAACATAGGGTGGATAGAAAACTAGATGACTAGAAAAACCCCTTTAATCCCTAAAAGAGGAGACATCGTGATCTTTAGGGAGACAAACCACACAAAATAGGCATCTTGGATTTATAAGGCTATCAAGTATATACACCAAAGGATGCCAATTCTCCAAACAATCCCCTTATTCCACACCCAGATAAGCCTAACGTCCTCTTAGCTACTATCAACCTTGTCAATACCCATCCATTGGAAAATGAATTACATGTAAAAAACTACCACCCCTACATATCTTCTATTGAGAAGGGGAAATGAAACCAAAATTAGTGCATAAATTAAAAAATAACAAACAAACCTAGAAAAAAGGAACCAAAATTGTAAATAGTTATCACATAGTGAAACAAGTGGTTCAATCCCTATTGGATGGTAGAAGGGAGGAGAGAGAAACAATAATAATTCCCCTATCGACTTTTGTGAGTTGACAGTTTAGCCAAATAATATGTCAATCTCCATAACCATTATGCCTTCTAGAATTAAAACTTTCTTGAGTCTCAAGCCAACATTGGAAGTCCAAGCTTACCACCATCTATTGGATAGAATATATGGTGGTGCGACTGTCTACTCATAAAAGGATGTCATGAACACTCTCCCCCTAGTTTCTTACAATCTCATGCCCTGCATCTACATGGGGGTGTCTCGCTGCAAACTAGAGTGCCCCTCCCCCATTCTCAACCATGAATACGTATTGACGATTTATCAAACCAAAGCATGTCATTATTACCATAATTCGTACAGATTGCATGGCTTCAACATTTACAATACCTATTCCCCCCATCTGCCCAAATACAATCAGGAGTAATGTCATTCAGTCTAGAATTACACTTGTCACGGGTGTGGTGCCATTTCCACCCATCCAACTGCCTAGGATGGGAGGTCGAAACCCACTCCCCATCTCCAAATTCACCCCATCCGATGTTACGAAGGATTTCTAGACCATTTTTCATCATGTATCCTTCATGGAAGAATCAAGCAAGCCATTCCATATAGACACCATGGGGTTAAATAATTCTAAGCAACCACAATTTGCTAAAAAATCCTTAGCTCTATTTCTTGTTCGCCTTATGTGGAGTGGGATAAGAAATGAATTATGACAGAGAAGGTGCACAAACTTTTCTAACAAGGATTCTAACCTTGAACTCATAGAGACCTTATGGGTATCGGATCCATCATGGAGTCTATAGATGATGCTGATAATGGAATTTGAACCCCCTTCCACAAAGATATTATTGTAGCCTTGAGTTTGGGAATACTCCAAGCCCATTTTTAGACTTGTTAATTCCACTACATTATTAGACTTATAATCCCAATTGTCCTAAAATATATGAACACAACCATCACTGTATGATATCTGATTATATCTCCAATTCCTATGGGACCAACATTTCCCTTGGCAATGTCATCAAATTTTAGTTTTGAGAAGGAAGGGAAAGAGGGAATCCATAGCCCTAGGCTGGAGGCAATAACAAGAGGAGTATTTTATGAAGAAGGCTCCATGGGCGGTGAGGGAAACCACTTAAGTAGAATCTAGGATTTAATACCTAAGGCCTACCAATTTGAAGAGGACCAAGAGAGTGTGAGGACTGTTTCTTTTACTCAATTGACAAAACAGTTCCAGATCGATTCTATCTTAATGGTTCGTCCTTTAAAAATATGTTTATTTCTTTATTTCCAAATACCCCCAAGTAGAAAGTTTGGGGTAATGTTCCATATGTAATTGAGAACTGAATTATCAAAATCTCATGTCCATTGACTGTTGATGGTTTTCTAAAGGCTATCAAGATCCCTATATGATTTGGAGAGGAAATCCTGAAGCTTAATCCATAGTAATCCAGAAAAAGTGCATAGACTAAATAAATGATCTAGAATTTCTAGATGTTATACCATCTTAGAGGTTTGTTCTATAATAGTATCCATAAGGAAAATAGAGAATTTAGGCCATAGATGTTGTTCATATCTTAAACCCTACCTCGTCCATAGGTTGATCATGATATCTACCTTCTAAATGATAGGCTTCACTAACTGAAAAAGTTCCCTTGGACATATATCTCCATAATAGCTTATCAACTTGGTGTAATATTGAGATCCAACATTATTGCATGCTATTCTAAACTTTTCTCCATATTTCACCATTTGGTTTGGGTTTCCATTTCTCTAGGGGTAGCCAATTACACCATCATTGATCGATCATCTCCTCTACCCAGTAATCTTCAATTCTAACCTTACCTTACACCACCATTTATACCCTTAGTTTTGCAAGCTCCACATGGTCTTCTAGCTTAGACAACTACTCCCAAGAATATACCTAAATAGATTTGTGATCCCATTCCTGACTTCCTAAAATCTATGCTTCTAAATTAACGCATTCAATGCTTTATAGGATGTCGTGTTTAGTCTTATTAGATTGAAGAGAGAGGTTGTAGATGCATATTTGTGTTTCCAAATACATTTCCATAAATCCATTCCTCCTCGGAGCCATATCCACCATATTTTGGCTCTTAACATTATGGTCATTAAAGAGGGGTCATGCAATCCTATTCCTCCTTTACTTTTGGCCTACACACCTTATCTCAGTACATTGAATGACATGTCTCCTCCTGTCTTGTGGCACCCAGGAGGACGAGTCATTGAATTATCTATATTTCCTATAGAATAGTCGATGGAACCATCATAACATAACATAAATACACAAGGAGAGCTTGTAAAACCGATTTGAGAAGGACTTAACAACCTGCCATATTCAAGGATTTGAACGTCTAACTTACGAGTTTGTTTTGAAAAATTTCCAATCTTTAAGCCAAGGCTTTTAATAAGATGATTTCATTTTCACCCAAGAATTTATTTAATCTACCTTATATTTCCTTTTATCTCATAGGAAATAATTGACAATAAAAAGTTTTTATCTATGAGTTAAAAATATTTTTTTGGCTAAAAAAATATCTAAATTCTTATCTAAATGTGAAGTGTTTAGTTAATAAAAATAATAAAGTATATTGCAACTCAAAATAGCCACAACTTAACAAAGGTGTAATCTTATAATTTTTTAATATTCTCCCTTAAAAAAATTTAATAGATGTATTCATCTTCCCATCTACTTTATAATAATATATGAATTTTATTATTTTTTGGTTGAAAATTTATATTTCTTAACATTTTTCCAAATTTCAACTTTAAAAATTTTACTATTATCAAAACAACTTACATAATAATTCAATACCGTCATAATTAAAAAACAAAAATGATAATAATAATCAAAACCTTTATTTAAGTTATCTTCTTCAAAAAGAATTTTTTAGTTTTTTTGGTTAACAATCACACCAAATGAAAAAATGATAACCCCAAAAATATGTTGATAGGGCACTAGTTTGTTTTACACTATATGTCAATAAATAATAGAAAATATCATTTAAATAAAAAATAATAGCAAAATTAGTTGATGCAATAGTGAAATTATTTAAATAAAAAATAACACCAAAATTAGTTGATGCAATAGTGAAATTTGTGTAGATTTTGCAACTTTTTTCCTAGAAATTATAATTTAAGTTAAGTATTTAGAAAAAATAATGCAAATAAAATTTCATTCAGATCATAATTTTGAAAGAATTAATGCAATTTAATGTTAAGTTCATTTTTGTGAGCTTCTTCATATAACTAGATACCTCACACTCTGGGTGCAATTAAACTCTACTAATTAAAAAATTTAAGTATTTAATAACTATGGGTTCATTATTTTATAAATTTAAAAAACTTATTTTTTTTTATTGAATATTATAGTAAATTATAAAAACAAAGTTATTTATATAAAAATAAAAAATAATAATAAAAAACTATTTAAACGATGTAGATTGAATTGAATATATTTTATTTTCAAATACAAGAAGAAAAAAATCTCAAATATCTATACCATTATTAAATATTTATTTAAATAATAATAATTATATAATAGCTCTAAGAGATAGTTTAGTTGGTTGAGTTCTCGTTACTAAGTATCTTGCCAATTGGAAGGTTCAGGCAGTCAAATCTTCTCGACATCCTTGAGATTAGGCTCGACATATTAAAATGACGAATAAATCCCTTTGCGTAGATTTATACTGATTATTACCTATAAATGTAGCAGGCACTCACTGACCTAAAACCACTGTAGGAAAAAATATTAATAATTTAATATAAAATTCTTTACCTTTAAATTTTTTTTAAAAAACACACCCTTTTGACAGAAATTTCGCAATTACCCATCATTTTAAGAAAACATAATTAGGATTTAAAAGAAAACATATTTATTACTGATTATATTGGTTTGAAAACGTGGTTAAATTTATTTATCCTAGTGATACTCGAGTATGTCATTTCAATCTCCAAACCGTTCCTTCACGCCAACGGCAGCTGGGTGGTCGTTACAATTAACTCTACGTGTACCTAAGCTGGAGGATTGAGCTCGGTTCAGGCCACAGTCCAATTTGAGTTTAATAAAATATTAATATCATATTCTAAACCTATTATACGATCTCCTCTCACATATAACGTAAATAGCCAGCAATAGAGAAGAGAGTAGGCACTATCATTCAACCCTTCATTATTTACATTGGTTAATTTGAACGTTAATGTTTTAAACAACCCGCATTATCTCCTTAGCCTACCCATCGAAGTAATGTAACTTATGACATATTTGAATATGCGCCACATTTCAAACTTTAAAGAGCGTCAAGAGGAATATTTTTTAATCAATTTAAAATATATTATCAAAATGTAAATGAATACAACGACTATATTTCGAATTAAATTTTAAAGATTAACAGTGAAATAGTTTATGAAACCACGAGCTTCCATTTTTTCACTTTTGTAATTTATTTTTTTTATTATTCAAATTAATTATGAGCTGATCAACTTTAATAGTTTTTTCACTGAAAAACATATTGTTGTAATTGTCTCTCATGTCTCTGTAAGCAACACATTTCAAAATAAAATGTTTTTTTGATTCCACTGTTTTAGAAGTGTAAAAATACACACTTATTCTTCCCAAGCTTCTTTAGGTCTTTTCCATTGACCCATTTCGCACCGAAGTTGATGCGTGTTAGTTTTTAATTGAGAAATATGAATCTTTGCTCTCCATGGAATGCTAGCTCCAATGTACTCTTTCGGTTGGAGATCCCAAGTGGGGTTGAATTCTTGAACAAAATACTTTTTCTTTTTACCCAACTATTTTCCCCATATACACTTATGAAAATTCTTTATAAAAAAATTCTTTTACTTTTTGCTATTTGTGGGATAGACATTGAGGTAAATATCCCATTTTTGCAACCATTTGTTGTTTTCTGTCATCCATAATTTCTTTTTTTTACTCGCATGCCTTCATTGAAGATAACTTTAGGCCATCTACCTTCTCCCATTTGCTCAATTCTTTTTAGGTACCTTATGAGTCGCACCACAACAATTACTTTGATGGAGGTTTCTCCTGTTTCACTCAACATTATCTCATAAGAAAGCAAATTTTTTATTTTCAACTTGCTCATGATCAAGCGTTTTTGGATTTTCTCAATTTGCTTCAATTTGCTTTATTTTTATTTGAGACAAGAAAACTGCTAGCCCACAGTTCACACCCATATAATATCACTGGACAAACTAGGAGCACGAAATTACCAACAGTCAATCTACAATGGAAATCTTTTGAAACTCAAAACATGAAATCACAAAATGAAATCAAATATACAAAATTTTAGAAAAACCAGATACCATATAAATAAGAAAACATAAAAAATCAATGACACATAAAAAAATCAATGACACATATCCTTTATGAGATAATTAAAATTTCATTATTAGATTTCAACAGCTTCTAAAATTCATAAATGAAAATGATGCCCTCGGATGGATTCTACAACATAGATTCAACAAATAAATGACTAGAACTTGTATTCTATGTTCGACTTTTAATTGTTCCTTAAAACTATGCTTCACTTTTGAATGTTGTAATTGGATTTTATTTACTATTAAATATTGGTTTTTTTTATTAATTTTAATTTTTTCCATTATATAATTTAGTTTAGGGAAATTTTAAGTTACTTATTTAATATTGTCATAATAAAATTATAGTTGTTATTATTAATTTTTTTTCTCGGCAATACTAACTACTTTTATATTAATATGTACAGAAAAACTTTACATCCAAAGAAGCTGGCTGCCCAGGGCCAACTGTGGCACCATGGGTGGCATTATCAGACTTGTATTTTTGCCATGCAGGGCGAGATTTCCAGATAGATCAAAATGCAGGACGGTGAGAGTTTCCAGAGTAGCACCATAACGACCCACGCAGGGGCACTTCCAAAAAGACATGTAACCCAAATAAACTGTAGAAACTGAAAGCATAACCATGAACATACAAAAAACAGGCAACGACATAATACTTGTAACCAGCAGTAGACTCTGTCCCCACTGTGACGGTGGAGGCCGCGAGCAAGACTTAGCAACATGAAGAACACAGACCACCATGTAGAACAAAAAATTGAAATTGTCCATACCCCTGAACCCGACCTAAGAGAAGGAGGCAAAAGCAATAGAGCGCCGCTGAGAGCTATTCCTCTGGCGCTTCTTCCATAACCATAGCCATGGGATTCTGCGCAGGGTCAGGCTGCTCCGGAGCTCGAAGATGGGAGGGGTTTTGAGGATGCTCTCTTCCAGAATTGCCCACCACAATTGCCGGCTCCCCCACTGGGAGCTTCCCTTGCTGCTCGCTGAGCTTTCTGCTGCAATTGACGGCTCCCCCATTGGTAGCTTCCCCTTGCCGCTTGCTGTGCTATCCTCAGCAAGGACCAGTGACGACTCTTCTTCATTCTCCTCTGGGATTTTGGTGAAAAGCAGAGAGATATGTGCATTAATTCCTCCATTATCCCTGGAGCTACCCAGTGTGAAGATAACTGAGCCAAATGCTGGGAGCTTGGGCTCCCCCTCACTAGAGCTACCGACTTCCATAACTTGACAGGTCGGGATAGGGGTGGCACCCATTCTTCTATAACAGTAGCAGCAGCAGCAATGATGATGAACGTCCGCTGCTGGGGGAAGAGAGGATTCTCCACGCCCGGGGCCTCTTCGACAAGGCATCCTTTCACGCACCATGATAACCACCAGCTCCTTATTCTGTTCTCGAGCAGAGGAGGGCCGACAGTGGTTACGATCCCTTCCCACAGTTTGCTGCCCCCAACTTGGGCTTGAACAGGGCTTAAATGAGCGTAGACACAGTCCAGGAAACGCAGGTGTGAAGCGAACCTCGCCCCAAATCTCAACCACTAGCTCGCGGCATAGACACTCAGCGTTCTGTGTACCCCTCTCAACGCGTTGTGCTCCCTTCTCCCTCCAATCCACATACTTAAGCCCATTAACATTTCCGTTGAGATGACTTGCATTGAGTGCGCATTGCAGGCTTGCCATCCCCTCCAGCGGCTCCATTAAGGATGCCCTGATGCCTCTCCCGTCTTGATGTTTCGACGGCTTGAGACATTAAAGGCCCATGCTTGTTCACGTGGCAGCCCATGCCCAGCATGTGGCTCACCCTTGCTCATCTCGATGACACCCGCATCTGGGGTATAGTTGTTATTATTTAAAATAAATAAATAAATTTAATTAAATATTTAAAAATTTCAAATTACAGGATTTAAATCTGTTATCAAAATTTCAACTTTTATTACATAAACTAGAAGAATTACATTAGTAATTGTGATTGATATACACCAAAAATGTATAATGACTATTATTAATATCATTACTATTATTAATTAGATAATTCATTCATTAAATAATTCAATAATTTTTTTATTAAATAAATCTTTAAACATTTTTTTATTAAATAAATCTTTAAACAATTCAATACAGATTTGAATAATTCATTTAATATTAATTAATTTATAATTAATTAATTAATTAATAATATTAACAATTAACTAATCAACCATATTATTATTTATTTATAATGTTTTATTTATGAAAATATGGTTAGATAAATAAATATTTATTAATATAAATATTGTTAATTAATTAAACAATTCATTTTTATTTTATTCATTTAATAATTAAACTCTAAGATAGATATTACAAATCCTTAAATAAATACGGTTGATCATGGTTGGCTTTCATAATGAGACAATCTTTGTCACAATGAAACGTTGGACCATGCTCGAACATGGTAGAACCCCTAGATTAATAAACTCAAGGGATTGATATTATAAACCCAAGGGAATAATATTAAACCCAAGGGACTAATATTATATACCCAAGGTATATAAACCCTAAGATATGTAGGAATTTACAGGGTAAGTTCCTCAGAAAGAACACCAAAAGGACACCGCTCACAACCAGATCACAGATCAATACACCAGTATTTTTGACATGGTTAAAACCCTCAAAGAGGGAAACAGTCCATGGCCTGCGCCAACGTGGCTACTACACGCAATTTATTAATCAAAGAATGAAAATTTACATAAGCTTCTCATGCACGGATTACACGAACAATGACCCTCCATGCGCTTTAAATAGAACTCATGGACCAATCGGGTGTCAAGCCACGGATCAAGTGTCGGTAATACCGAGGAGAGAATGAACCGTCGGATCACTACATATCGTGACCGTCGGATTGTAAGTTACAAAATGTACAACGGTAAAGAAACACACTTTACCTAACTCTATACCTAACTCTACACTAGACCAAGTTGTACTTAACTATTTTCTATGTGTCGGAATATCCTAACATCCCCCCTTAAGAACAACTTGGGATAGGATTGAAGGATTTACAAATATGACACAATAGGAGAAGGAAGGAGGCACTAGAGCCTATCCCCCCTTAGTGACAACTTCCTGAACTCCAAGCATATATCGAAGTTTAGTGAACTTCGCCTCTGTGAGAGCCTTTGTGAAGATGTCTGCAACCTAATCATCTGTTGAACAATATTGCACTTCAAGAACATGGTCATGAATGAGCTTTCTGATGAAGTGCATGTGTAGTTCAATGTGTTTGCTGCGCTGATGCTGGACTGGATCTTTGCATAGCTGAATGGCACTTTGATTATCACACCAAAGTGTGGTTGGATGCTGCTGCTCAAAGCCAAACTCTGATAGGATCTGACGAAGCCACAAGGCTTCCTTACTAGCTTCCACGGCACCACGATACTCTGCTTCTGATGACGAAAGAGAAATGGCAGCCTGTTTGTTACAAGACCATGTAATAGGTCCTGAACCAAGAGTGAAGACATAACCGGCAGTAGACTTCCGATCATCAGGGTCACCAGCCCAATCAGAATCAGTGAAACCAACTAATAGAGGAGCTTTTTTGGCACTGTAATGAATCCGAAACTGTATTGTACCTCGAACATAACAAAGTATTCTTTTAGTTGCTTTCCAATGACTTTCACGGGGGTTTTGCATAAAACGAGCAACAAGGCCAACAACAAAGGAAAGGTCAGGACGAGTATGGGTTAAATACAAGAGTTTTCCTACAAGTTGACGGTATAAGGTAGCATCAACTTCAGGAGAAGTACAAGAGACTGAATGTTTGACTCCAGACTGAAAGGGAGAAGGGGCTGGCTTACAGTCTTCCATGTGAAAATGACGAAGAATATCACAAGCATACTTGGACTGGGAAAGGAAAATACCATCCTTGGATTGCAAGACTTGAAGACCGAGAAAATAGTGTAAGTGTCCTAAGTCTGTCATTTCAAATTTCTCTTTAAGGCTGGACTTCACATGGTTTATAAGGTTGGGATCACTACCAGTAAGAATAAGATCATCAACATAAAGAACAAGGATGATAAGAGAGTTTCCCACTTTCTTGGTGTAGACAGTATTGTCAGAATAACACCTAGAAAAGCCAGATTCTAAAAGAAAGCTATCCATTTTGGCATACCAAGCCCGAGGAGGTTGCTTGAGACCATAAAGGGATTTCTTAAGTCGACAAACAAGGCCGGAGTCTGTTTGTATGAAGCCAATGGGTTGTTCCATATAGATTTCTTCCTGCAAGTCCCCATGCAAGAAGGCAGATTTAACATCCATTTGATGGACTTCCCATTTTAAAGAGGCAGCAAGGGAAAGAACAAGGCGGATAGAGTTCATTTTGGCAACAGGGGAGAAGGTTTCAGTGTAGTCAATGCCTTCAACCTGTGAAAAGCCTTTAGCAACAAGACGAGCTTTATGTTTATCAACTTTCCCATCTGGTCCATACTTGGTTCTGTAAAGCCATTTACATCTAACAAGTTTGCGTCCCTTTGGTAGAGGAACAAGATCGCATGTATCATTTGCCAACATTGAATGATATTCTTCATTCATAGCTGCTTCCCAATGTGGATGGCCTGAAGCTTCTGCAAAAGTGTCAGGATCATGATTTACTGGAGCTTGAGCCAGTAAAGAAGAGGCTCTTTCAAACTGAGAACGTGTACGCCGCTGATCTGTAGGATCACCGACAAGATCACCTGCTGCATCCCGAGTAGCACAGACCCATCTTGGAAGTTGAGGATCCTGAGAAGGTGGGGGAGGATTATCATCCTCACTTTCATCATCTGAAGAAGAAATGTTTTCAAAAGTAGAAGAGATAGGAAGAGGTGGCACATCCGCCGGACTAGGCTCGCAGATCGATTTATTTTCATCAAATTTTACATCTCTTCTAATGATAACATGTTTGGACTTAAATGGAATAAGTCTATAACCTTTTATATCTTCAGAATATCCAACAAAAGTAAATTTCTCACTCTTAGGTTCTAAAGCTTTATGCTTTTCATCTGGAATATGGGCCCATGCTTCACTTCCAAAAACACGAAAGTGACTTACATCTGGTTTAATGGAACTCCAAGCTTCTTCTAGAGTGATATTCTTTAGAACCTTAGTAGGAGTGCGATTGATTATACAATTTGCACAATTATTGCTTCGGCCCAAAAACTAAGACTGAGTCCTTTAGATTGCAACATACAATTAGCCATTTCCTTTAAGGTGCGATTTTTCCTTTCAGCTACACCATTTTGTTGTGGAGTGTATGGAACAGTATGTTGCATTTGAATTCCATTTTCGGTGCAAAAGTTGATGAATGTGTTTTTAACATATTCTCCACCATTATCAGTTCTTAGCTTAAGAATTTGATGTCCAGATTGTTTTTCAACAAAGGCTTTGAAGGCCAAAAATGTGTTAAATACTTCGCTCTTGAGTTTTAAGAAGTATACCCAAGTGCGTCTGGAGAAATCATCAATGAAAGTTAAGAAATACTTGCAGCCAGAGAATGAAGCAACAGGAAGTGGACCACATAAATCACTGTGCACAATCTGTAAAGGGGCTGAGGCGTGCCAAGAGGCACGTTTGTCAAAACTGTCCCAATGATGTTTTCCGAGTACACATCCGGAACAAACACCATCTCTGCAAGATACCATAGGAAGACCTGTCACCATATTTTCTTTACATAGATGCTGAAGGGAGCGATAGTTTAAGTGACCAAATTGCTCATGCCAAAGTTTGCTCACTTCATCATTATGAGCAACAAATACTGAGGGAAGATTTGATGACCCAAAGTTGTGAAACTTATACAACCTTGTGGAATCATCAGCAATACCAGTAGCTAGAATCTGTTTAGGATCTCTTAGATCCTTGATTACAACATCATGAGGTGAAAATTCAACAATTTTACCTTCACCTGAATGAGTTATCTGATATACAGATAGAAGGTTGCAGGATAAGGTTGGAACACATAATACATCATTAAACTGACCATTGTCTAGATGAACAGTTCCAGTCCCGACAACATTAAGAGATCTATCATCACCAACATATATATTTTTGGTGTTACAATCATTTAACGAAGAAAACATGGCTTGGTTTTTGGCCATGTGATAAGAGGCTCCAGAATCAATGAGCCACTCATGAGAAGGAGAGGAAGAAGATACATTTAATGCATAACCAGACTGAGATGATGGACAACGACATGCAGAAAGTGTCATTCCGGAAGTTGAAGTTGAAGTATGCTCCACATGGATGTTATGTTTCTTCATTGCGGCTTCCATCTTCTTAAAGCATTTAGATTCTAAGTGGCCATCTCGATTGCAAAAGTTACAATGTCTATCAGTCTTCTTCCATTTGCTTTTATTGGTCTTACCATTTTGCTGAAATGATCTTTCATTTTGAGGCTGAGTTGGTTTAGGAGCAGTCTTGTTAGGATATGAATTCTTAGGATTCTTTGAATTTGGTTGTTGCTGGGCGGCTAACGCTTTCGTGGAAGAGTTTCCAAGATTAAGAAGACCAAGGTGTAAGAGTTTTTCTTGTTCTCTTATTAAAGAATCACAAAAAGAGTCAAAGGAAGGGGCCTTGTAGTCTTTTCCTTGACAAATGAAAGCTTCCCTTGTAGAATGGAAGGTGGAAACAAATACCGAGTAGGCTGGTCCCAACTTAGTAAGGATGGAATAAATAAGGTTACTATCTTCTTTCTTAACCTTAACACTTTCCAAAAGATATCTAAGGGTCTTGAATTTGGACAAGAAATCTTCAATGCAAGAAAAATTATTAGGATCCAATGTAGGCAACTCATTTTCAAGTGGATGGGCTCTAATTTCATTTTTAATCCCAAAAACTTTAGTGAGTTTTTCCAATGCTTCATGAGGAGTCTCAAGTTCTGCAATATGGAATCTAAGATCAGGAGAAATAGACATCCCTATCAAACCACGTGCTTGATCTTGTCTATTTTCCCATTTTGCAGCCTTGTCTTCATCTTTTGGTTTCTTCTCTTGGTTTGTGGCTATTCTGTAGAGACCTTTACTTCTAAGTAAATCTTCCATGTAGGCTATCCATTGGAAGTAGTTAGTGCTGTCAAGAATGACTTGGCATGGACTTTCCATTTTTTAAAAAAACTGAAGCTGAAGATGCCAAAAGTAAGTGTTCCAATGGATAGATCTCGAAAAATTAGGCTGTTTTAAAAAAAACGGCTCTGAAAAAGGCTTCCGGATGAAGAAGTTATGGCTTTTGAAAAAAAAATTGTTGAAGTTGCCAGCAAAGTGCGCGAAAGTGCGGGAATGAAAAAATCCGCCCCCACAAAATGGAGACTTGAACCGAAGACCTCTACTCTCTTAAAATAGCTTTGAACCAATTGATCTATACAAAAAAGAGAGAGAGAGAGAGAGAGAGAGAGAGAGAGAGGGGGGGGGGGCTTGGTTTGCGTGCTTGCCTTGAGAAAGCTCTTTTTCCCTACAAAACACAAAACACAAAACCCAACACGAATATGCAAAGAAAAACGAATCTGCGGCTCGAAGTTAGCTTTAGCCAAAAAACTAGATATATTAAAAAAATGAACCTTGCGGCTCAAAGTTAGCTTTAGCCGAAAAAATAAATATTTTTCTCAATGTTTCTGATTTTCCGAGATCACACTAAGGTGCAGGGAAAAGAGCATACGCATGAGAAAAATCCTTCCTTTCTATTTCTGATTTGCCCAGATCGCACAGAGTCGCAGGGCAAAGAGCATACGCAGAAATGAAAGGTATAGATCCGGTTAAAAAAAGGCTAAATAAATCGAAACCGAAATAAGCAGAGAGAAAATAACAGTAAACTGCAAATAAACACTGTATACCTCCCGATCTGAAAAATGACGCAGCTAGGGCTACCGGAAACCTTTTCGCGTGAAACGAAAGGGGTTCCTCACTGGAACAGATGCTCCGAATGCAACAGAGCAGTCCTCTCGGCCTGAAAGTAGCCAGAAACAATAGATCTAGGAAACGACAGTCGGATGCAGTTCTACCGGCTTTAGATTTGGATCACCAATGGACGCGGCCCTCAAATAGCTTTGATACCATGTAGGAATTTACAGGGTAAGTTCCTCAGAAAGAACACGAAAAGGACACCGCTCACAACCAGATCACAGATCAATACACCAGTATTTTTGACGTGGTTGAAACCCTCAAAGAGGGAAACAGTCCACGGCCTGCGCCAATGTGGCTACTACAGGCAATTTATTAATCAAAGAATGAAAATTTACATAAGCTTCTCTCATGCACGGATTACCCGAACAATGAACCTCCATGCGCTTTAAATAGAACTCATGGACCAATCGGGTGTCAAGCCACGGATCAAGTGTCGGTAATACCGAGGAGAGAATGAACCGTCAGATTGTAAGTTACATTACCTAACTCTATACCTAACTCTATACCTAACTCTACACTAGACCAAGTTGTACTTAACTATTTCCTATGTGTCGGAATATCCTAACAAGATAAATATTATGAACACTAAAATAAACATGGTTGATCATGGTCGATTTCCATATTGAGATGATCCTTGTCACAATACAATGTTGAACCATATTTAACCATGCTTAACCATGACTCATTTTCATATCAAGAAATTATTTGTCACAATGTGATTTTCAACCATGGTTGACCATTGCTAACCATGGATGACCATGATTGATTTTATAAAACATGGCTAACCATGATTCATATTATAAACCCAAGGGACTCATAAACCCTAGGGATTGATACTAAAAACCCAAGGGATTATAAACATAATGGAATAATATTAAACCCTAGGAATATGAACCCTTAGATTAATAAATCGAAGGGATCGATATTCTAAACCTAGGGGAATAATAAACCCAGTGGATAAAAATTATAAAACGAAGATATATAAGCCCTAAGATAAATATTATAAACCCTAAATAAATATGGTTGGCCATACTTGATTTCCATATTGAGACAATCCTTGTCACAATGCAACATTCGACCATCGTTCACAATGGTTGGCTATGATTGACCATGGTTGATCATGATTGATATTATAAAGCCAAGGGAATAATAAACCCAAAGGGATTATAAACCCAAGGAATTAATACTAAAACACCAAGGGATTATAAACCCAAAGGAATAACATTAAACCCAAGGGAGTAATATTATAACCCAAGGTATATAAGCCCT
This sequence comes from Pinus tabuliformis, assembly GCA_031772625.1. Taxonomy (NCBI): domain Eukaryota; kingdom Viridiplantae; phylum Streptophyta; class Pinopsida; order Pinales; family Pinaceae; genus Pinus; species Pinus tabuliformis. The sequence continues at coordinate 271,944,565 of CM062805.1, forward strand.
AAGATAAATATTATAAACACTGAAGTAAATATGATTGACTATTGAGACAATCCTTGTCATAATGTAGCATTGGTCTATGGTTGACCATGCTTAATAATGCCTTATTTTCATTACAACACAACCTTCATGACAACATGACATTCTACCATGGTTGACCATGATTTACCATGGATGACCATGTTTGATTTTATGAAACATGGTTGACCATGATTGAACATAGTTGTCCAAGGTTGACCTTGATTATCGTACTCGGACAATCTTTGTCATAATGTGATGTTGGACCACAGTTGAGACAATGATTGATTTTCATATTGAGACAATATTTGTCACAATGCGATGTTGGACCATGGTTCACCACAATTATTTCATAAAACGTGGTTGACCACGTTTGAATAATATTAAACCCAAGGGACTAATATTCTAAACCCTAAGATAAATATTATAAACATTAAAATAAACATGGTGGCCCATGGTTGATTTTCATATTGAGACAATCTTTGTCTCGATGTGACATTGGACCATGGTTGAGCATACTTGACCATGATTGATTTTCAAGTCCAGATAATCTTTGTAACAATGTGACACTGGACCATGGTCGACCATGGTTGATTCTCATATTGAGACAATATTCATCACAATTCGATATTAGACCATGGTTGACCATGATTGAATGTATAAAACATGGTTAACCATGATTGAATTTATAAAACATGGATGACCTTCATTGATATTATAAACCCAAGGTAATAATAAAACCTCGGGATTAAACTAAAAACCGAAGCGATATAAACCTGAAGGAATAATATTAAACCCTAGGAATCTGAACCATTAAATTAATAAGGTCAAGAGATTGATATTATATACCCAAGAGATAAAAATTATAAACCCAAGGGATAAAAATTATAAAACCAAGGTGTATAAAGCCTAATATAAATATTATAAACCTTGAAATAAATATGGTTGACCATGGTTGATTTCTATATTGAGGAAATCCTTGTCACAATGTGATGTTGGACCATGGTTGACCATGCTTGATCATGATTGATTTTCATATCGAGAAAATCTTTGTCACAATGAGACATTGGACCATGATTTATTTTTATATTGAGACAATCATTGTCACAATGTGACATTTGACCATGCATGTCCAATATTCATACTATAAACTCAACATAATAATAAACCCTAGGGATTAATACTAAAAACCCAAGGGATTATAAAGCTAAGGAAATAATATTAAACCCTAATAATATGAACCCTTAGATTAATAAACCCAAGGGATTGATGTTCTAAACGCAAGGGATTGATATTAAAAACCAAAGGGAGTAATAAACCCAAGGGACAAAAATTATAAACCCAGGGTATATAAATCATAAAATAAACATGGTCGACCATGGTCGACCACACTTGATTTCTATATTGAGACAATCCTTGTCACAATGTGACGTGGAACCATGGTTGACCATGATTGATTTTCATATCAAAACAATCTTTATCACAATGTGATCTTGGACCATGGTTGACCATGGTTGATTTTCATATTAACACATTTTTTGTGACAATGTAACATTCGAACATGGTTGACCATGGATGACCATGTTTGGTTTTAGAAAACATGCTTGACCATGGCTGACCAAGAGGGTCCATGATTGATTGTAGTTGACCATGGTTGATATTATAAACCCAAGGGATTAATGCTAAAAACCCAAATGATTATAAACCCAAGGGATTAATATTAAACCCAAGGGAATAATATTAAACCCTAGGAATATGAACCCTTAGATTAATAAACCCAATGGATTGATATTATAAACTCAAAGAGAATAATAAACCCAAGGGATAAAAATTATAAACCCAAGGTATATAAACCCTAAGATAAATGTTATAAACGCTAAAATTAACATGGTTAACCATCGTTGACCATGGTTGATTTCCATATTTAGACAATTCTTGTCACAATGCGATGTTGGACTATGCTTGACCATCCTTGACCATGATTGATTTTCGTATCGAGATAATCTTTTTCACAATGCAACGTTGGACTATTGGGAATAATAAACTGAAGGGATTGATATTATAAACCCGAAGGAATAATAAACCCAAGGGATTAATACTAAAACCCTAAGGGATTATGAACTTGAGGAAATAATATTAAACACAAGGGACTAATATTATGAACCCAAGGTATATAAACCCTAAGGCAAATATTATAAAAAACTAAAATAAACATGGTTGACGATGGTTGATTTTCATATTGAAATAATCCTTGCCACAATGTGACGTTGGACCATGGTTGATTTTTATATCAACAAAATCTTTGTGATAATGTGACGTTAGACTATAATTCACCATGAGGAAATCATGAGGAAGATAGCGAGGAGAAGAGGAAAGAGGGTAGTAGTGAGAAAGATGCACCCCCAAGGGCGACAGGGATCTGCAAACCCAAGACGACCATCACTCCTAGGGTCATTTTGAGTGACCCATCGCTACAGGTACACAAAGATCACATGACAGAACATGCGATCATATGCAAATTTATGGGGATTTGGCTGATGGAGAAAGCTTTACATGCATGGATAAGAAACCACTGGAAACCCAAAGGGGAATAAACCTGCACCTTGGATCCAACAGCTTTAGCTTAGAAGATAAACACAGAGTGTTCGAGGGAGGGTCATACTTCTATGTTGTTGCAGCCTTTACATGCAACCATGGGTGATAAATTTTGTCCCAAAACGAGAAACGTTCACCTCAGTACCAATATGGATAAGACTATACTGCCTTCCTTTAGATCATTGGCTTCCAGAGTCCTTGATATCTATTGGCAATAAACTAGGTCAGTTTATTAAGAGATTAGATGTGACATTAAGAGGTAAATACACTTCTTTTGCCCGAATCTATTTGGAAATGGACTCGTCTAGAGCATTCCTAGACGAGATCATTTTAGAAGTTTATGATGAAGAATGGGCGCATATGGTAGACTATGAGCACATACCATTTAGATGTTGTAAATGCCATGAACATAAACACCTTTACAGAGATTGCCCATCAAGTAAAGTGGAAAACGACAAAAAAAGCCACCACAAGTAAAGATCCTGAGGGTTTCACTAAGGTAGTGAGAAAGGGGAAAGGAGGAAAACAGAATCAAAAGAAAATCAACGAGGACGGGAAACGAAGCCACACAATTTTCAAAATCTTAGAAGAAGGTACATGAAATAAAAGGAAAAACCAGGGATCAAAAACTAAAATAGATGAGAAGGACAAGGACACTAGTATGGAGGACATACCATAGAACAAATAGCTACAAGGTGATACGTCAAGATCTATGGAGCTCAATAGGGACCATGAGATGACCCCAAGTGAGGTAGGAATGGAGGACCATGAACTTAGGAGATTCTTGAAAAGGAAAACCTTGATCTGGAAAAATTTATGGAATAGGGTATTACCAAAGGAGTTGACTCCCTGACAAAGGAAGAGTTTAATAGGGTTCAACAGCTCTTCATATGGCACTCACAAACGAAGAATTCTGGAGTCAAAACATACCATGATAGCTAGGAAAATAAAGGGATGAATATAATGGAAGAAACACAGGACAATCCTCCAAGAACCCGGGTAGGAAGAGAGGAAGGAAAAAATAGAATAAGCTGCTGAAAGAATGTGGAAAACTCATGATCAACTCAGGTAAGATGAAAGATCTCACCAGTTACTCTTTTACAAACCTATCTTAATGAAGATTACAACATGGAATACCAGGGGTCTAGGAAGTAAAAGGAAACAAATAAATATTATCAGTAGAATAAAAGAAGAAAAAACCGACATGGTGTTCATTTAAGAAACTAAGTGTTCGATGGATAAAATCAAAGGAGACCATAGTAATTGGTTAAGCAGGTTTGAGCATCTAGAAGTTAAGGTAGACAACTCGACGGGTGGGACTCTAATGCTTTGGAACCCCAAAAAACTTAGCATCTTGGATGTAGAAGCATCCAAGGACTATCTTTTGATAGTAATATAGCCTGTGGGTGATAAGGAAAATTACATGATGACAAATTTCTACGCACCTCAAATACTAGAAGTCAAACTCAAGCTTCTCACATCCCTTGAGGAGCTCAGAGGAAGACATCGTGATCTACCCTAGATTCTGGCAGAAGATCTCAATATGATCAAATATATTATAGAGAAGAAAGGTGGCACTACAACACTAGGAAGAGACTCTACTCCCTTTCAGAACTTCATTGATAACATGAGATTAGTGGATGCTGAAACAATAAATGGCATCTTCACCTGGAACAACAAGAGAGGGGGGGCTTCTCAAGTTGCCTCTAAACTGGATAGATTCTTAATCTAAGAGAACCTTTTTCTCATAGGCCTTGACATGTCAGTTGTTATCCTTCCATTTGGAGGATCAGACCATTGGCCTGTCCAGCTTGAAGCCACTTTTATTGGCTCACGGAGGAACAAACATTTCAGATTTGAAAATGTCTGGCTCTCTCACCCTGACTTCACTAACAACATTGACAAATGGTGGATGGAAAAGTTTCCTTATCACAACACTAAAGTGTACATGCTACAACAAAGAATTAAACACATCAAAATCAAACTCAAAGATTGGAACAAAAATCAGTTTGGTAATATTTTCAAAGCCAAAAAAGAACTTGAACATCAAATCCAGGAGATCAATCAGATTATGATTATAGATGGCTTCACAGAGGAAAGGAATTCACAATCTTTTGTTCTTCAGAAGGAATGGTATGATAGATGCAGGAAATAGGATATTTTCTGGAGACATAAATCAAGAGTTCAATGGATCAAAGAGGGGGAAAGAAACAAAAAATTCTTTCACAAGTAAAATTTAAGTCACAGGTCACATAACCGAATTTTGAAACTCAGAGATACTCAAGGGAAAGAGTTGGTCACCCACAAAGAAATGGAGTCTCTCCTAGTGCAACACTTCCTTAGCATAGTGACGGAGCCGCTCTTAGAGAGGTCACAGTTTATTAATAAATTCACAAGGTACATCCCCAAGCTTGTCACGAGGAAAGACAATCATAATCTCAATCGACCATTATCTGAAGATGAGGTCAAGGAAGTTATCAACGAGATGCAAAATGGGAAAGCCCTTCGCTCGAATGGCTTTAATGTAGATTTTTTCAAAGCCTGCTGGAAAATAGTCAAACAAGACATCCTGGATGCAGTGGAAGACTCAAGAAGATCCAAATCGTTCCTGAAGGCTCTCAATGCCTCCTTCATTGCTTTAATTCTGAAGCAAGAAAAAGCCATCACACCAGACAAATTCATACCAATAGCTCTATGTAATGTGGTGTACAAGATTATATCCAAAGTGATCGCTAATAGACTCAAGCCACTCCTTCCAGCTCTCATATCTAAGGAGAAAATTGGTTATGTGGAAGGAAGACAGATTCTCAACAATATCATACAAGCACATGAGATGGTCCACTCCTTGAAAAGCAACAAGCAAGCTGGAATGATCATATAACTTGACCTAGCAAAGGCTTATGATAAGCTAAGCTGGTCTTATATCAAAGAAATGTTGAAAGCTTATGGTTTTGACCACAATTGGATCAGATGGACCATGGCACTGGTTTCATCAGCTAGTTTCTCAATCTTGCTCAACGGTTTGCCCTCAAGAACTTTCATACCTTCTAGGGGACTAAGACAAGGTAACCCGCTCTCCCCCTTCCTCTTTGTGCTCATTATGGAAGGGCTAGGAAGAGGGATAAAAATGGCAAGGGCTGAGGGAAGAATCTAGGGTTTAAAATTCACCATAGATGGTGAGGTTTCAACTCACCAACAATTTGTGGATGACACTACGCTGCAGGGCATTCCCACGGTCAAGGAAGCCAAAGCTTTTACAAAAATCCTGAATGAATTTTCCATGGCGGCTAGTATAGTGGTAAGCCTAAACAAATCTAAAGTTTTCTTTTTTAACACTAAAATTGCTATTCAAAGAAACCTCACTAGAATTCTAGGGTTTCAAAGGGATCAGTTACCCTCTAGATACCTTGATATCCCCCTTATAGACAAACCCCTGAGCAGGGAAGTGTGGGATTCGGTTGTTAACAAACTTCAGGATAGAATAAGGAAGTGGATATGCAGATCTTTGAATTTAGCACGACGCCTTATGCTTACAAAATCTATCCTCGAGGCCATACCTATCTTCATGATGTCAGCTCTTCCTACCCCTAAAGGAGTTCTGCAGAAGATCAGGAACATGCAAAGAGATTTTCTTTTGGGAAAAGGGGAGGAGAAAAAGAAATGGGCATTGGTAGCTTGGGATAAGCTTTGGAAACCTAAACCCCATGGAGGTTTGGAGCTTCATGATACTGAAACCCTTAGCAGAGTCTTAGGTGCAAAAATCTGGTGGAGATGGCTAAAGGAATCGACATCCCCTTGGGCAAAGGTTTGTAAACAAAAATATGCACAAAATTGGTAGGAGAGGGATCATATTCAAATGTCAGGTCTTATCAAGGGCTCCCACATCTGGAATCTTGCTTGGGAAAATAGAAACATTATCCAAAAGCATAGTTTCTGGGAGATCTGGGATGGGAGCTTGGCAAGATTTTGGGAGGATAACTGGTAGCAAGAACCAAACCTCTCTAGGGAAGAACTAACTGATCTCAAGAATGACACTGACAACAAAGGTTTATATCTGGTTAAGGATTTCTGGGATCAAGATAGGAGTAATGACAAACGAAGAACTTAGAAGGATCTAGACTACAAGGAAGAGAGCCCTTTGAAAGCTTAGGCAAACTCTCTGGCTATGGATTTGGAATAGATGAATATTTTGGTTTCAAATTATTTTGATCAACTAAGATGGGGAAGGAACACAGAAAGGTAACTTTAACCTCAAAGAAGCCAAGCAGATAGACACAGGGTGTGCTTATCGATACTCAAATGAGGACTGGAAGAACCTTTGGCAAGACCTGCATTAGATGAAAATAAAGATCTTCATATGGTTGGTTCAACAAAAGAAAATTCTAACTTGGGATGATCTTCTAAAGAAAGGTTTTGTCAGCCCATCCAAATGCTATCTATGTGGTACACAGGAGGAGATGATGGAACACCTACTCAATCTTTTCCCTTTCACCTGTACCCTGTGGGATTGGGTGGCCTCAGTTTTCAGACAAACTAATAGGTATGGCCTCAACACTGCTAACACTATGAGTATGTGGAGAATAAATTTCTCGAGAAATGAACTCATAAGCAACGCTTGACTCTGGTTCCAAGCTTCCTAATCTGGAATTTCTAGAAAGAAAGAAATGGCAGGATTTTCAAAAGCAAAATTGAATCAACCCAAAATATTATTGCACAGATTTTAAGACAGCTCAAAGAAAGTGTTGGTTCCATGTTAGGGGGACCTACTAAGGCACCGAATCGAGCCCAAGACGTCAATATAATGTTGCGATTGGGTCTCCAGTCACTTGTTCCCCAAAGCACGCACAAGGATGTTAGACAAATAAATGTTGATAAAGTTTTTTGGCAACCTCCACCGCATGGTTTCTTGAAAATCAACATAGATGGAGCCTCTAAAGGTAACCCAGGGATGGCTGGATTTGGCGGAGTTATCAGAGATGAGCAGGGGTGTATAAAGGACATCTTTCATAGTCATCTAGGCATAGCCACAAACAACATGGTGGAGCTCATGGCCTTAGAGCAGTGCCTGGAAATACTGATTGAGGCAAATTCTCATAATTCCATTATTGAAGCTCACTCAAAATTGGTTATTAAAGCGGCCAAGAAGCTCTGCAATGGAAAAGCACCTGAAAAAGTTTCCACACAGTGGCGACTTTTGCAGGTATTTCAACGCATACATTCCCACCTACAAACCCTGAGACCAGCCAGACTTGTACATGTGCGTAGAAAAGAAAATATGCTAGCTGATCGTCTCAAGAATGAACTAGTGGTATGCAAAGACAATTACAAAATATATGAGAGGGATTCAACACCCTTGGGAAAATTGCGGGAGGATTGTCAAAGACAGGCAGACAAAGACATGGAAGAACTCCACACCACCAGGACTGAACACGAAGGAAGACCAGAGGAAACTGGAGAAAGCGGAAGTGTAAGCCTTTTGTAGGCAAAGAGAGAAGAAAATGGTGCGAAAAAGAGCTCTCCATAGGAGAAAAGCTCTGGATAAACAACAAGCACCTTTTTCGGGCGCTGACCGTGGATCACAACTGCCTACGCAATCGAATGGATATCGGGTGGAAAAGTAAGCAGAGGATAACCACCTTTTCGGACCCGATGCTTTATAGATTGGTGGTTTATATTCCTTTTTGGGTCTGATTAGAAAATTAAAGGACGTGCAACTTTTCGCTTCGATATCATGGAGAAGCGTCAGATCTTCAGGGGCCGGATCGTACACGTATTGGGCTAAAAAAGTTCTTGTAACTTTAGTGTCAAGCCAGAACCGATGCTTTATATATTGGTGGTTTATATTCCTTTTCGGGTCCGATGAGAAAATTAAAGGACGTGCATCTTTTGGCTCCAATATCATGGAGAAGCGTCAGATCTTCAGGGGTCGGATCGTATGGGTATCGGGCTCAAAAGTGCTCGTAACTTTACTGTCAAGGCCGACTCGAACATTGATTAAACTTTAGCTCTCTCTCATTTTTTCAAGTCTGTGTTCTGGTTAATAGGGATGCTTGTTATCTTTCTAATATTTTTTATGACCCTCGGTTTACACAAAATCCTGGATGGGTTTTTGTAAGCCTCTCGTTGAGGGTATCGAGCCATCTGCATTTGTTATAACTAGTTAACTATAAAAAACCTATGTTAGCATGTTTTGGTCCTTACTTTGTAAGGCTTTGTAAATTATGTAATCTATCTTGCGGTTAATAGAAGGTTCCACTCTTATTTGACCAAAATATATATATATATATATATATATATATATATATATATATGTATAATTAAAAAAATTATATAAAAAATAAATTATGTTTTATTAAAATTAAAATTTAACCATTTAATTAAAGATTTAATTTATAACTATTTAAGATGAGCACCAAAAGATTTTTTAATAGATTTTAAAATTAAACAATTAATTGTATTGTTTTCGTGTCTTAATTGACTTTAAATAACAAAATAGAACAAAAAAAATTTAATAATTAAATGAAAATTCATAAATTTGAATTAAATGTGATTCTTCCGGAAAACAACGTACAAAATAAATTATTTGTTATGAGTCAATTTTTTGTTTGAATTAAATGTGATTGATATGGAAAAAATTACACTGGAGTATATGTGAAGGATGTTATTGATCCATGGTTCCACCACTTTGATTGATTTACTCACTCTCTAAATAAAAGATTCAAGTGCAGTTCATCCACGTGATGGATGGATCAATTACTAGTTTCAATTAAATGTGATTGGTATGGATAATTTCACTTGTTTGAATTAAATGATGGAGAAATTTATAATGGACTATATTTGATGGATGTGATTGATCCACAACTAATTTAATAGATGCCCTGACCTTTTAAACTAAATGTGGTTTGATGGATCCCCTAATCGTTTAAATCAAAAGTGATTGATCCACCACTAATTTTTTGTATGGGTGCGATAACATTGGGGAAATATACAAGAGATTTTGGATCAATTCTTTGTCAAAAAAACCCTACTAATTAATTGGGTCTCTTTTTTGTAAGGGTTTTCAAGCATATAAATAGTTCAGATTCAACCTTGAATGTGAAGGAGATACCTATTACTAAGATAGTTACACTACCTCCATACAAGAAGTATGAGTGGGGAAATGATTGTCAATTTTCTCACTTAGAAGAAGAACTTTAGAAGGGTCGGCAAGTATTGCCTCTTTTTGGTCAGAAACTAGAAACAGTTCAAGGAAGTGCAATAAGTTCCAACATTTTTGATGGGGGTAAAGAATTATAAAATCAAGTTGTCCATGCATTATGAGAAAAATGGAAACTATCCAAATGTGTTGAAGAGAAAACTTTCCCATGAATACAATGAGCTTAAGCATTTATCAGCTTCATCAAGTCTTCTATAAGGTGCAAGAGTTGGAACTCAACCTTCCACTGCATCTTCTCTAGGGTCTTATTCCAGTTAGGAATTTGATGATGTGAATTCTCTTAAGGTTTTTGTTGGAAGTTTTCCACCTTATGTATTTCTCAATGTTATGATGTCTCCAGATCTAATACAATTATCGAGAGCTTTCTTAGAACCCAAAGGCCATTTTATCAACACATCCCTCTTCCTGTAAGTCTTCTCAAATTATCATTTTATTTTCTTTAGGAAGCATGCAATTCAAAGAAGTTTGAAGGGCTATAGATGTGTGACATGATGTGCTCTGTCACAGGAAATGTTTGAATTTCGTGTAAATGAATGGAAGGAGGAAGGACTATATGGGAAAACCAAGCTACACTACATGTAGAGAAGATATAATAATAACATGTTAGGGTAAACAATGATAAAGACAATAATTATACTCTTTTTGAGGAAGATAATTGTTATATTATTTTTAGGAGACTATTGTCAAGAATTCACAAAAATTACTTACATAGTTGAATGAACATAGAGTATTCGTATAATTATCTGATACAATGTTTGTAATGTTGTTGTGTTAATAATGTATATACGAATGCAAGTTAAGCCTTGAAATTCAACCCGAGGAACTATTTTGTCATATTTCTTATATTTATAATTTATGGTTAATCTCTCCACTTAATATATCATTTTTGTTTTCAAGTGTGTTGTTTGTGAGACAAAAATGTGAAATTGTTTTCTTTTCACTTACAGTACTAATGTAGATAGTTTCCATAAGATTCCACTCTTGCAAGATGGTGGATGTCTTAAGTGGTATTATTTCTTAGGCTCATTGTTACATGTAATGTAATTTTGTATTAGTGACAAGTCAGATAAAATGTATTCTCTAGTTTGTCCAGAGCTTGAATGCTCATTCAAAAAATTATTTGCCTCCTTCGATTCAAGTTGTTTAGGAAAATTATGATGCACTTCTAGATTTCTGTTGGCGTTTGTTGCTCCAGTCAATGACACATATCAAAATGGAAATAAAGCTCTGCATTGGGCTTTCAACAAGACACTCCTCTCAATGGATGCAGTGTAAATTGTTCGGTTCTAGAAAAAATTTTAGATGCTGGTGCTACTGTAAGATCTCAAAACAATGCAAAACCAACTCCTCTTCACACAGTTATAGGTCATGGCCACCTTGAGGTACCCCTATTAATAATAAAGAAGCATAGGGGAGGTATAAACGTACTCACAAGAACAAGAGACACACCTCTACATTATGCTATGACGAATAACCATCTTGCATGTGCTGCTCTCATGCTCAGACATGCAATAAAGAAGCATGGGGAAGTATAAACATACTCACAAGAACAAGAGAGATGCCTCTACATTATGTTCTGAAGAATAACCATCTTGCATGTGCTGCTCTCATGCTCAGGCACGAAGCCAATAGAAATGTAAAAGGTTTGAGAAATGAAAAGCCTATTAGGCTTGCACATTCATGTGAGATGAGTATGTTTTCTAGTGTATATGATAAAGAATTCCTTGATGAAGCATGGGGTCCTTCTTTTTTTCAAAATCGATCAAATATTTGCTATTGGAACTTGAAACCCACCTTTAAAGATTAAGAGTTGTTGAGTGTATATGATAAAAAATTCTTTGATGAAGCATGAGGGTCATTCATTTTTTCAAAATCTGTCAAATATTTTCTATTGAAACTTGAAAGACCATCTTTGAAGATTAAGAGGCGATCTATGTTGGAAAGGTTATAGATCTCTCAATTTAAGATAATGTAAGTGTTTTATCTTTATCTTCTACCTCTGAAAGACATTAGGGCGTTTCCTTTGCGACAACATATAGTGGTGGTACAATTGCTAATTAATTTATATTTCATAATTCTATTGAGAAAAAAAATTTAACCCATTTGAAAATCTTCCAACGTTGTTTACTTTTTATTTATTTATTAATACCTATAATGGACCATACCATCCCATTCCATTCCAATGTTGTAATTTATTTATAACCCATTACTCTATATACACAATGAGTTTAACCGACATCATGGAACAGTTGCTACAAAACAGCTGAACTGAGTTAAGTTAACCGTTTTATATTATTCCGTCTATTGAGTATTTTGAAGGAATGAAATGCCATGCACCGGGTTACAAAATCTAACAACCCTCAATTAAATATTGCCTACGGAGGGTAGGATTATTTCAAACAAACCAAATGGCAAGCAGAAGGAAGAAAACAATACCATCAATATCTACAATAAGCAAATCACACTGACAGTTAACTATAGAAAGGCAATCCCATCTTCCAATTCAGCGTTGCTACCCTTCAGAGGCTCATAGTCGCCAAGGTAACCTTCTAGGTGATCCGATGAAGAGGATTTGTCTATGCTCTCATGGTGGTAAGATTTGCATACAAAGTAAAGCACGCTCTGTGTCAACAACCCCATCAAGTGAACAAAACAGAGCAACACAACAAGGAGTATTCCATACACCCCTCTCCCAGCGTTGAGCACGCCATGGTGGTCTTTGTTAAGTACACCACACGCGAAAAAGCATACAATACGTCCGACGAAAACGAGGTAAAGAATGTCGAGGAACAAGGTCGTGACCAGCTTTCCCTTTCTGAGATACCTGCTCTTCCTTATGGCGCGTATGCTGTATTCGTCTTCCAAGATGGATGTAGCGCAGGCGAGGTGCCACACCATGGTTATATAGAAAAGCTCACTGACGAAGACGCCTGTTATAACAAATTGAATGTCCGCGAAATTCAAATTGAACAATACAACATTGGATACCAACAGCAAGCTGACTAATGGGGACGCCAGACAATAAACAAAGAAAATTATGAAAACCCAGAGGAAAGTCCGTATGAGGCGTTTCCAAACCCTGAGGACGATTCTCATAACCCTCCCGTAGGAAATTTCCTTTGACGTGTAGACAGAGGCCACGGTATACACCACCGCCGCCGTGGGCAGCAATGAAAAGGCCAAAACGATTTCTGAATAGGCCGCTAGAAAAAAGACGAGTCCCGCCCGTTCCAAGGTAAATGCCTTAATCATCGTCTCGCCGGCGGGGTTTGTGGTCTCCATCAGATAAGGCATCTCATTCCAATGGAACAGCACATGTTGGAAGACCGATAGGTACCCCAGAATTGCAAAACTGAGGGGGAGAACAAGGCTGAAGGTGAGACTCCCCAGCAGTTTAGGACGGGAGCGAAGGATCTTGAAGGCCTCTTCAAGGATTCCCCCGATGCCGAGAAACCGGAGATCCTCTGGTTTTCTATCCATTGCTTCCCTTTGGTCTGCCCTGGACGCCGATAACAGATAAAAAGGATTGGGACGAAATAAACTCCATCCTTCCCATGCGCGGCTGCTTTTAACCATGTACATTGCAAAGACTCGAGTTTTTTACCCTGTGCTTCACTCTGTCATAGCTCAAGACTGGAACTTTCGAACTAGGAGAGAACTGGATTTAGACAGCTAGTGTGCATGAGGATTTTTTTAGTGAGGGAGTCACTTCAGAGCAGTAAGGTTTTGCATGAGAATGTCGATGGAGAAAAGTTGTATTATTTTTCCAAAGTTCATTTAATTGCGATAACTCCGTATTTTTGATCTTATATTATAATTACCCTTGTATTGTGTCTAGGTAATTCTTTGACAAATGTATAAATAAAGTTTGATTTACAATTTTTTTTATAAGAATAATAACATTCGAGATTATCTTTTGGGGGAGTAGTTTTATTTACGGTAAAAAACAAATGGACTTCTCAAGGTTTACTAAAAGTCATTTCGATATTTTTAAGGGAGTCTAACCTTAAAAGAAAAATGTAGTTTGAGAAGAGGTAGGAGAAATAACTAAAAACTGATAGAGATAGAATAAAAAAAATTAATATATATATGGTGACATATTCAATCTCAAGTAGAAGAAGTTGTAGCATTATAATAATAAAAAATAAGAATCATATCAAAGTCAAACTAGGGGATTAGAGATTGAGTCTATTATTGAGATAGGATTTGTTGGAGGTCTGTCAGCTACTAGGGAGATGTCAAGATGGTGTTCTATCTTCGCTAGCCTGTAGTCAATTCTCTCTAATTTGCTATCATAGTTCCTCAAATGCCCATGTATGTGATCAAAAGATTGGAGAAAGTTCATCCAAGATTCAAGGCGGTTCATAAGCATATTCCATAGAAGGAATTTCATTTACCAATACAAGTCTACTGACTACATATACTAATCAAATTTTCCACTCATATGTCTCGTATTAGCCTTCCAATCTACCCACACAACAAGGACTTCATAATCTAAGAGGGAAATACGGTAAGAAGGGGCTTCCCCATCAAAATGCGACAATTCCACCCAAACATGGGTTGGAGTGTGCTACTGATACATTGCCGCAAAGCCAATATGCAACCAGGTATTTCCTCTTCCATCTTGCTTTCCATAATAAGAAACCCATCTTCTAACTCAACCCCCTTGATGAGGCATGACTAGAGTGACACATAGAGACACATAATAATACCATGGCATGCCCTTTGCAAGATGAACGCCCCCCAACAGAGAACCACCACACACCAAAGAAACCAAACATTGTTAGAGGACTAAGATGAGGTGATTACTACTTAACGACCCTATTAGTGAGTCCCACGGTACCCAAAATGTCAACAACAACCCAATCATTGTCAGCTCTCGTACACCAATGGAAAAAGAAACTAACATGCCACCATAAAATAAGGGCTCACATAATAATGTTAACCTTCGCACCCACCTCCTAGCCTAGGGTGGATAGAAAACTACATGACTAGCAAAACCCCTTTAATCCCTAAAAGAAGAGACATCATCATCTTTAGGGAGACAAAGCACACAAAATAGGCATCTTGGATTTACAAGGCTATCAAGTATATACACCAAAGGATGCCAATTCTCCAAACGATCCCCTTATTCCACACCAAGATAAGCCTAACGTCCTCTTAGCTACTATGAACCTTGTTAATACCCAACCATTGGAAAATGAATTACATATAAAAAAACTACCGCCCCTACAGATCTTCTATTGAGAAGGAGAAATGAAACCAAAATTAGTTCATAAATTAAAAAATAACAAACACACCTAGAAAAGAGGAACTAAAATTTTAGGTAGCTATCACATAGTGAAACAAGTGGTTCAATCCATATTGGATGGTAGAATGGAGGAGAAAGAAACAATAATAATTCCCCTATCGGCTTTTGTGAGTCTACATTTTAGCCAAATAATATGTCAATCTCCATAACCATTATGCCTTCTAGAATTAAAGCTTTCTCGAGCAAACATTGGAAGTCCAAGTTTACCACCATCTATTGGATAGACTATATGGTGGTGCGACCCTCTACTCAAACAAGGATGTCATGAACACTCTCCCCCTAGTTCCTTACAACCTCATGCACTGCATCTACATGGGGGTGTCTCACTGCAAACTAGAGTGCCCCTCCCCCATTCTCAACTATGAATATGTATTGAAGATTTATCAAACCAAGGCATGCCATTATTACCATAATTCTCACAGATTGCATGGCTTCAACATTTACGATACCTCTTCCCCTCATCTGCCCAAATACAATTAAGAGTAATGTCATTCAGTCTAGAATTACACTTCTCGTGGTTGTGGTACCATGTCCCCCCATCCAACTGCCTAGGATGGGAGGTGGAAACCCACTCCCCATCTCCAAATTCACCCCATTCGATGTTAGGCAAGATTTCTAGACTACTTGTCATCATGCATCCTTCATGGAAGAATCAAGCAAGTCATTCCATACAGACACCATGGGGTTAGATAATTCTAAGCAACCACAATTTGCTAAACGATATTTAGCTCTATTTCTTGTTCGCCTTGTGTGGAGTGGGATAAGAAATGAATTATTAGAGAGAAGGTGTGCAAACTTTTCTAACAAGGATTCTAACCTCGAACTCGTAGAGACCTTATGGGTATGGGATCCATCATGGAGTCTATAGATCATGTTGGTAATGAGTTTTGAGCCCCCTTCCACAAAGCTATTATTATAGCCTTGAGTTTGGGAATACTCCAAGCCCATTTTTAGACATGTTAATTCCACTACATTATTAGAGTTATAATCCCAAATGTCCTAAAATATATGAACACAACCATCGTTGTATGATCTCTGATTATATCTCCAAATCCTATGGGACCAACATTTCCCTTGGAAGTTTCATCAAATTTTAGTTTTAAGAAGGAAGGCAAAGAGGTAATCCATAGCCCTAGGCTGGAGGAAATAACAAGAGGAGTATTTTATGAAGAAGGCCCCATGGGAGGTGAGGGAAACCACTTAAGTAGAATCTAGGATTTAATACCTAAGGCCCGCCAATTTGAAGAGGACCAAGAGAGTGTGAGGAATGCTTATTTTACTCAATTGACAAAAGTGTTCCACATCGATTCTATCTGAATGGTTCACCCTTTAAAAATATGTTTATTTCTTTATTTCCAAATATCCCCAAGAAGAATGTTTGGGGTAATGTTCCATATGTAATTGAGAAATGAATTATCAAAATCTCATGTCCATTGATTGTTGATGGTTTTCTAAAGGCTATCAGGATCCCTATATGATTTGGAGAGGAAATCCTGAAGCTTAATCCATAGTACTCTAGAAAAAGTGCATAGACTAAATAAATGATCTAGAATTTCTAGATGTTATACCATGTTAGAGGTTTGTTCTATAATAGTATCCATAGGAAAATAGAGACTTTAGGCCATAGATGTTGTTCATATCTTAAACCCTACCTCGTCCATAAGTTGATCATGATATCTAGCTTCTAAATGATAGGATTCACTAACTAAAAAGGTTCCCTTGGACCTATATCCCCATCATAGCATATCAACTTGGTGTAATATTGAGATCCAAAATTATTGCATGCTGTTCTAAAATTTTCTCCATATTTCAACATTTGGTTTGGGTTTCCATTTCTCTAGGGGTAGCCAATTACACCATCACTGATCGATCTCTCCTCTACCCAGTAATCTTCAATTCTAACCTTATCGTACACCACCATTTGTACCCTTAGTTGAGAGAGCTCCACATGGTCTTCTAGCTTAGGGAGCTACCTCCAAGAATATACCTAAATAGATTTGTGATCGCATTCTTGACTTTCTAAAATCTATGCTTCTAAATTAACTAATTCAATGCTCTAGGGGATGTCGTGTTCAGTCTAATCAGATTGAAGAGAGAGGTTGTAGACGCATATTTGTGTTTCCATATACATTTCCATAAATCCATTCCTCCTTGGAGCCATATGCACCATATTTTGGCTCTTAACATTATGGCCATTAAAGACGGGCCATGCAATCCTATTCCTCCTTTACTTTTGGCCTACACACCTTACCTCAGTACATTGAATGTCATGTCTCCTCCTGTCTTGAGGCACGCAAGAGGACAGGTCATTAAATTCTCTATAGTTCCTACATAATAGTCGATGGAACCATCATAACATAACATAAATACATAGGGAGAGCTTGTAAAACCGATTTGAGAAGGACTTAACAACCTGCCATATTCAAGGATTTGAATGTCTAACTTAAGAGTTTGTTCTGAAATTTTTTCAGTCTTTAAGCCATGGATTTTAAAGAGATGATTTCATTTTCAACCAAGAATTTATTTAATCTACCTTATATTTCCTTTTATCTCATAAGAAAATAATTGACAACAAAAAGCTTTTATCCATGAGCTAAAAATATTTTTTTTTGGCTAAAAAAATATCTAAATTCTTATACAAATCTGAAGTGTTCAGTTAATAGAAATAGTAAAGTATATTGCAACTCAAAATGGACACAACTTAACAAAGGTGTAATCTTATAATTTTTTAATATTCTTCCTTAAAAAAATTTTAATAGATATATTCATCTTCCCATCTACATTATAATAATATATGAATTTTAATTTTTTGTTAAAAATTTATATTTCTTAACATTTTTTTTCAAATTTCAACTTTAAAATTTTTAATATTATCAGAATTACTTATATAATAATGCAATACCATCAAAAGTAAAAAACAATAATAATAATAATAATAATCGGAACCTTTCTTTAAGTTATCTTCTTCAAAACAAGGATAATTTTAGGGGCGAATGTTCGCCCTTTGGCAAAATTAAGGGGTTTTAAATTTTTAGTGGGCAAATATTTTGTATCATAGTACATTTTTACAAATCACCTCAAATAGCCCACCTTATTTTAAGGGAGAGGGTAAAAAAGGTAAATTTAGCCCTTGAAATTAGGACTTACAACCTTCCATTCGCCCATTTTCAAGAATAGGTTTTATTTAAGTGAATCCATTCGCCCATTTTCAAGAATAGGTTTTATTTAAGTGAATCCTATGGGCCAAATACCGTATTTATAAAAGAGGTATGGTAAATTAATAAAAATATAATAAATGAGAGGTATGGTAAATAAATAAAACATTTTTTATATTTACTCCATAACTCACCTTATATACATGTAAGGCTGTAAACAAATAAAAATATAAGTAAAGTGGAGGTATGGTAAATAAATAAAACCTGTTTTTATACTTACTCAAAAGGTATGGTAAATAAATAAAAATATAAATAAACTACACATATCGTAAATAAATAAAACCTCTTTTTTTATTTAGTCCATAACCCTCGTTCTATTTATGAAGGCTCAAGAAAGAGGTTTTATTTAAGTGAATCCTATGGGCCAAATACCATATTTGTAAAAGAGGTATGGTAAATTAATAAAAATATAAATAAACGAGAGGTGTGGTAAACAAATAATTTTTTTTTTTATATTTACTCCATAAGTCACCTTATATTTAGGAACACTCAAAAAATGGGTTATATTTAGGTGAAACCTATGGCCAAAATACTATGGGACAAATACCATGGACTAGATTGTTATTAATACCATGCAAAAAACCATTATTAACCCTAATATTAGAATTAATAAAAATAAAAATAGCACATGGTATTGACCCATGGTATTCATGGTATTGACCCATGGTATTCACCTCGAATGTAGCCTATTTAAATGGGGGAATTAAACCAGCATGTAGCCTATGCTAAGATTCACATTCACTAGGACTTTACAAAGTTTTATTATTTAGTGAAAGAATCGCCAAGATCTTACAAGATTTTATAATTGAGTAAAAGATTCTAATAAAAATAAAAATGGCACATGGTATTGACCCATGGTATTCACCAAAATGGCACATGGTATTGACCCATGGTATTAGCCTGGAATGTAGCCTATTTAAATGGGGGAATTAAACCAGCATGTAGCCTATGCTAAGATTCACTAGGACTTTACAAAGTTTTATTATTTAGTGAAAGACTCGCCAAGATCTTACAAGATTTTATAATTGAGTAAAATATTCGCCATGCCTGGTGAGAGATTCGCCAAAAAATTATATATACATATTATATTATTGATAAAATCGCCTTCCATTTTTCCTATATACCATGGAGATTCGCCCATTTATTATATTTATAAATTTAAGAGGGGTTCTTAAAATTTTCCCTGCTTCAAAAAGACTTTTTTAGGTTTTTTTTGGTTAATAATCACACACACGAAATAAAAAAAAAAAAGATAACCACAAAAATATGTTGATAGGGCACGAGTTTCTTTTACCGTATATTTCAATAAATAATAGAAAATATCATTTAAATAAAAAATAACACCAAAATTAGTTGATGCAATAGTAAAATTTGTGTAGATTTTGCAACCGTTTTCCTAGGGATTTTTAAATAACTAGATGCCACATTGATCAATTATTACCTTCGCGTAAAATTTTAAATTATTAGTTATAGTAATTTCAAATTTATGTTTTAATATCAAATTCAAAATATAATGTTGTAAGAGGACTTTGGGCTTCCCCATGAAATTGCTAGTATTTTCAAATTTATCACTCTATGTATTTATTTTATTTTTGTATATATTCATAAATATTTCTTTTTAAGTACGAGTATGTAATTCTCTAATAAAACATATTTTTTAATAAATCAAATTAAGCAAGAAAAAATGGTGTAGTTTTCATCAAATAAAAGTTTTTATATGGTGTAGTTTTCATCGAATGAAAGTTTTTTTTAATAATTTATAGGTTGAAAAATAAATGCTGCGTATTGTCTAAATACGTATAAATTATTCACTTCCCTTCTCATTTTTCTCTCCTCTACAAGGCTTTGGCAAGTTACCCATAAAGGTCATTAACTATACATTAATTTAATTTGCGTATCTTTCTCTAGTTACCATCTCCATTATGAACTATGTACAAGGAGGTGTTGTACCCATCGACAATTGCTCCATCTGGTTAGTTTACGCTTTTTTTAAGAGATATTTGGGTTGGGGATTATAAGTTCCGGTCGTTTTGGAGTATTTGACGCTTCACATTTTGATTAATATTTTTTATATTTTTCTCATTCTTACTTTGGAAAAAGGCTTCAACATCATATTATAAAGTAGGAGAATTAATATTTTATCAAAGTCACAACAATACATCATGTGCTTTTCCATTTATTTTCATCTATTTACTATTTGCACATTTTCATGTTTCCATTTTATATATGTGTGTATGCATAAGGAGTTAACTGAGATTTATTGGCATTTTTATAAGAGGATTTCAAACAAATTTCAAGGGTGCTCAAGAGGCCTAAGCTATATGAGTCTTTTCTTCATTTCCTTTTGCTCTTCGAAGTAGAATTGTTGTTTAGCTAGATTCATACAATTAAGTGTTATTACACAATTAAGAGATCAATTCACCTCCCTTCCTCCTTGTTCGAACATTGAAGTAAATCAATAAGAAACTATTAATGCTTATGGTTTCTCATTTTCATTTTGATTAAAAGAAAAAAACTGTTTTCATTATTGTTATTCACTTTTTATTATAGCATTTTATACTAATTAAAGTAGCCAAGAAAAAAAGAAATCAAAGCACATAAACTAACTTTTCTTATTTAGTGCTTAGCTTACTCACTTTTAAACAAATGATAAATTTAGTCTTTCTTGTGATATAGGTCACTTATTAATAAGATTACATATTAGTCTAATTAGTAAAAATTTATCTTCACTCCTTTACTTATTTCACTTGTTTTGCTCACAAATTTGGTGGTGACTTGACCAATGTAATTCTAGTTTTTCAATATTTACAAGTAATACTTTAATAATGAGATAACATATTTACTAGAAATTACACTTATGTACTTCACCCCTTTGTAATATCAGTTAACTTTTTAGATCGAGTATAATTATCCAACCTCTTCTTCCCGAGTTGGGAGCACACGATTCTCCCCACTTTACCCAAACCTATATGTAGTTTCAAGTTCAATTTAGCTATTCAATGCAACACATTTGTATATATCAACGTTCAACATTAATATTGCCACGCTATTGCCACGCTAGAGTATATCTCAGCATATGCTTTATAATCAACATTCAATGTTAATATTTCCACCATAGAGTATATCTCAAGATGAGGTTCACTATCACACTCAATAATAAAATCTTGTTACTCTTCTCTGTTTATGGTTACAATAATTAGTACTATGATTGTTAAATGAGAAAAAGAGTTAAAGTAAAGACTATGACAACCAAATCATTTTTGTTTCCTAGTAATGGATGATGAAATTCCATGGATCTTAATACTGTCTCTTACGCCAAAAAAAAATAAAAAAATAAAAAAATAATAGTATTAAATTTAGAAAAAAGATCAAATATAAAAATTATAATTTAAATTAAATATTAAAAAAATAATGCAAATAAAATCTCATTAAGATCATAATTTTGAAAGAGTTAATGCAATTTAATGTTAAGTTCATTTTTGTGAGCTGATACCTCATACTCTTGGTGCAATTAGCTTCTGCTAATTAAAAAATTCAAGTATTTAATAACTATTGATTCATTGATTTATAAATATAAAAAAATTATTTATTTATTAAATATTATAGTAAATTATACAAACAAAGTTATTTGTATAAAAATTAAAAATAATAATAAAAAAAATATTTAAACGGTGTAGATTCAGTCACTTAAATATTATTTTATTTTCAAATACAAGAAGGAAAAATTCCCAAATATTTATATCATTATTACAAATTTATTTAAATAATAATAATAATATAATAGCTCTAAGAGATAGTTCAGTTGGTTGAGTTCTCGTTACTAAGTATCTTGCCAATTGGAAGGTTCACGCAGTCAAATCTCCTCGATGTGCTTGGGGTTAGGCTTAACATATTAAGATGGCGGGTAGATCCCTTTGGGTAGATCTACCCAAATTATTACCGGTAAATGTAACAGACACTCAATAACCGTAAATCACAGTGGAAAAAAATATTAATAATTTAATATAAAATTCTTTGCTTTTAATTTTTTCTTTTTAAATCGCACCCTTTTGACAAAAATTTCCCAAATACCCATCATTTTAAAAAACCATAGTTAGGATTTAAAAGAAAACATATTTATTACAGATTATGGTTTGAAAACGTGGTTAAATTTGTTTTATCCTAGTGTACTCGAGTATGTCATTTCAATCTCCATACCATTCCTTCACGCCAACGGCAGCTGGGTGGTCGTTACAATTAACTCTCCGTGTACCTAAGCTGGAGGCTTGCGCTCGGTTCAGGCCACAGTCCAATTTGAGTTTAATAAATATTAATATCATATTCTAAACCTATTATACGATCTCCTCTCACATAAAATGTAAAGAGTCGGCCATAGAGAAGAGAGTAGGCGCCATCATTTAACCCTTCATTATTTACATTGGTTAATTTGATCGTTAAAGTTTTAAACCACCCGCATTATCTCCCCGCATTATCTCCTTAGCCTACCCATCCAAGTAATGCAATTTATGACATATTTGAATGTGCGCCACATTTCAAACTTGAAAGTGCGTAAAAGAATACTTTTTTTTTAATCAATTTAAAATATATGATCAAAATGTAAATAAATACAACGACTATATTTCCAATTAAATTTTAAAGATTAATAGTAAAATAGCTCATGAAACCACGAGTTTCTTTTCTTTTCATTTTTTTCAATCCATTTTTTTTATTACTCAAATTAATCATGAGTTGATCCAACTTTAATAGTTCTCTCACTAAATGTTGTAATTGTCTCATGTCTCTGTAAGCATCATATTCCAAAATGAAATGTTTTTCTAATTCCACTGCGCTAGAAGTGCAAAAATACACACCTGTTCTTCCCAAGCTTTTTTAGGTCTTTTCCACCGACTTGTTTCGCATCGAAGTTAATGTGTGTTAGTTCTTAATTGAGAAATATGAATCTTTGCTCTCCATGGAATGCTAGCTCCAATGTACTCTTTTTTTCGAAGATCCCAAGTTGGGGTTGAATTCTTGAACACAATACTTCTTCTTTCTACCCAACTCTTTCCCCATATATGCTTACGAAACTTCTCCATAACAAAAATCTTTAACTTCTTGCTATTTGTGGGATATACATTGAGGTAAATACTCCATTTTTGCATCCATTTCTTGTTTTGTGTCATCCATAATTTCTTTCTTTTACTCACATGCCTTCATTGAAGATAAATTTAGGCCATATACCTTCTCCCATTTGCTCAATTTTTTTTAGGTACCTTATGAGACGCACCATAGCAATTTCTTCGATGGGAGTTGCTCCTGTCTCACTCAACATTATTTCATAAGGAACTAAACTTTTTATTTTAAACTTGCTCATGATCAAGCATTTTTGGATTTTTTCAATTTGCGTTAATTTTATTTGATACAAGGACACTGCTAACCCACCATTCAGACCCATATAATATCACTGGAAAAACTAGGAGCACGAAATTACCGACAGTCAATCTGCAATGGAAAGCTTTTAAAACTCAGAACATGAAATCAAATATACAAAAAAAAATACAAAAACAAAAACAAAAACAGATACCATGTAAATAAGCAAACTTAAAAAAATCAATAACACATATTCTTTATGGGATAATTAAAATTTTAATATTAGATTTCAACAACTTCTAAAATTCATAAATGAAAATGACGCCCTCAGATGGATTCTACAACATAGAATCAACAATTAAATGGCTAGAATACATATTCTGTGTTCGACTTTTAACTATTCCTTAAAACTATGCTTCACTTTTGAATGTTACAGTTGGATTTTATTTGCTACTACTAAAAATTGGTTCCTTTTTTAATTTTAATTTTAATTTTTTCTTTATAAAATTATATAATTTAGTTTATGGAAATTTTAAGCTTACTTATATAATTTTTTCATAATACAATTATAGTTTTTATTATTCTAAAAATATTTTTAAATATATGAATAAATTTAATTAAATATTTAAAATTTTCAAATTACAGAATTTAAATCCGTTATCAAAATTTCAACTTATATTACTTAAACTAGGAGAACCACATTAGTAAATGTAATTGATATATGCCCAAAATGTATAATTATGGTTATTATTAATTAGATAATTCATTCATTAAATAATTCAATAATTTTTTATTAAATAAATCTTTAAACAATTCAATACATATTTGAATAAATAATTCATTCAATAATTAATTAATTAATACTAATAAAAATCAACTAATTAATATTATTATGTTTTATTTATAAAAATATGGTTAAATAAATAAATATTTATTAATATAAGTATTGTTGATTAATTAAACAATTCATTTTATTTGATTCATTACTAATTAATTAATTAATTTAATAATTAAACTCTAAGATAAATATTATAAACCCTTAAATAAATATGGTTGAGCATGGTTGGCTTTCATAATGAAACAATCTTTGTCACAATGCAACATTGGACCATGCTCAAACATGGTTGAACCCCTAGATTAATAAACTCAACGGATTGATATTATAAACCCAAGGGAATAATATTAAACCTAGGGGACTAATATTATATACCCAAGGTATATAAACCCTAAGACAAAATGTTGGTCATTTAGGCACGTAGCATTTGTTCCGCCTTTGATGTACCTGTTGCGACATATGGGGCCATCATTCCTGTTTGTGGGGTTCACACCTATAGCTCTTGTAACTGTGCTCTTAGCACCCCCAACACAGTGCTCTACTCCATCATCACCTCTTGGAGCGTGTCCTTAGTGACATCGTGAACTGTTTCGTCGATGTCAAAAAGATCACCTTCTGTAAGCATGATCGGGTCAATGGACGTCTTCGATGCCTTAATCTTCTTTCTGTGGACTGGTTTCTGAGGGACACATGACCGTTTAAACTGTTGCGAGGTGGTTTCTATGTCCGTGCATTCTTCGGGCAGGTCTATGTTCTCAGCCCCCTACCTTGTGGACATCTCATGGCCCTCCTCGGCCTCTTCTGTTGGTGCTATTGTTGTTTCTGTTGTCTGCATTGTTGCTACTGTATCGGTCGTCTTCTATTGTGCAGCTGCCTCTGTTGCTGTTTTTTCCTGGTGCCTCTTTTTGGCGAGTTGCACGATGCGCAACTTGGCGTCCTCCTTCCTTTGTTGAGCTATGGCCCTTTCCATTCCTGCCAAGTCCAGGGTGCGCCACTCCAGAGGCCATGTTTCCAACACCGCGAAGATGGCATCGTCAGTAGAAATAAATGGGAGCTTCGTCCATTCCTTTGCTGGATCATTCCACGCCTGGACATAAATGTTGTGCATGTCCGCTTTAAACTCTGCGAAGCTCTATAAAGTGGCGTACACTATGGGTGACAATTGTGGTCTTCTATTGATCCACATCTGGATGTTTACCTTCATCAACACCCAAAAAACCTTGGTTTCGTGAATCTGCTTCGCGTCCTTAGTGGCCCAGAGCGAAGCGTACTTCGCGGCCTTAGGTAGGTCCCGGTCGATGTTCGAGAACTGGCTATCTTCCAGTAGTTCACCCGCTACCAACAAGATGGATAAGAGCAACCATGCATAGTGGAAGGTCTTACCCTACTCTTGGGCCTCCTTGCAGTTTGTCAAAAACTCCTCACAGAGGAACTCAGCCCAGTTGAACTGGACCCCCTCCACGCACTATTCGGCCAACGCAACCACATGCGCTGGTACTTCATCGATGTGACACTTCTGCATTAATTTGCTGACCAACAGCTAGGTGGCTATGTGCACCCTTTTATCTTTGATACTCACGATTGCATAGCCTCGCTTCTTCTTTTCTAGCTTGTATTTAATTTTCATGGCTTTTGCGAGAGCCAAATCGTTGCTTTTGCTCGCCATCATTGTGGGGTTCTTTCAATTATAGGGGAGTCATGAAATCCGGTGAATATGAGCGGTCATTATGGGAATAGGCCCCTCCAGCAATAGATACCCATCATGCACCAGGCATAGCAACTGCCTGATGACAAAAAAGGTTATGGGCGCACAGTGAAAGTGGGGTTTCCATCGTAGATGAAGCAACCTAGCCTTCTCCACACCGCGCAACCATTTTCGCAGCTCCAACATGATTACTGGCCCCTCTAAATTTTTCTTCATCAAGCTCTCCATTGCCAGGTGCGGGAACTTCTCGCTGTCCGCGAGGTCCCAATCTTCGAATTTCAGGGTAGGCACCCAGCCTAGCACTGGACCTTCAAAAGTAATTTTTTCAGTGAGGAGCGGGGTCTGGAGCACACTCTTTGTGGCCTCCAGGTCTTTGGGCACTATAGCTTTCCCTTTTCGTGGAGGGACGTACACGAGTAACTTCGTTGCGGAAGGCATTAGTCAGACGTCCTCTCCATGTCTTCTTGCTCCTCTATTTTATCAATTAGAGCCTGTAAGTCCTCCTCCTCTTCGTCTGATTCAATGGTGACGGCCTTGCCTTTTTCTTCCATTGATACCTTGCCAAACCGTGGCTTTCTTGGGAACACACAGACTGGTCCCATAGTCTGCTTATCTTTCTTTGGCCGTGGCATTCATGTTGATTTTCAAACTTTTGGCACAACCGCCGCATCTCTAGGTTCCTCATGGACTATATGGGGCGCACAACCTCGCTAGTGGTATCTCGGAAAATCTCACACTTGGCTTGGTAGCAGTCATCGTGTCTGCACAGGATATGTTCTGTCACGTACTCAAAGATGGTAATATTGCTCGGCGCTCAATACTCTGCAATTTCTCAAAGCTCAAACAACCAAGTGTTTTCTCGTGGCTAGTCCTTGGAGTTTTATAGTGTATTTTGAATTTGAATTTGACCATTCCCCCCACTTTTGAGTCATTAATGCATTCTTGGCGGCAGATCGTCCCAAATCTAGCTCTTAATTCGTGTCTTAATTGCTCGTTGCCTACTCCCTTTTGCCTTATATTGGACATCTTGTCACGAATAGTGACACCAACGGTCACTTCCCAGCCTACCCGCATGGCATCATAGCCCCTTATGCATGGGCACGAGCTTATGACACACTAATCCTGTGCGCAACCCCCTTATCTTACATCTCCCACACAGACTCTTTTATAGTCCCGCGCTCTCTTTCAATTCCTTGGAGCACTAAGATTGTGCTCTCTACGGCTAGTCAGGTGGTTGCACCACCTGTACGAGACTTCAATTTTCCTTCTAGTCTAGTCCATGGGCACTCCTCAATTACCCTCATGACACTCAGCGCCGTGGGTCCTACCTTATGCGGTGTGCTCCCCTGGTTACTACGGTTGGTAAGGTGCGGTCGCAGCCATGGTAGCAGATTCATAAATTCTTGGCAAAAATCTTCTAATGCAGTGGTATCTTGCCTTGTCACCCTTAGTTTATCGACGAGACATGTTTGCGTCATATTGTTTTCCAGTTTTTGGATCTCAGAGTTCATGAACATGCTTTTCTTCCTCAATCGTACCCGATCTTCTTCGAGTTTGCGAAGTCTAAGGTTCCCTCACCGAATGGCTTCCTGAATTCTTAAATGTTTATCCTCACGTGGCTATGTGATTCATTTGTCCTGGTCTTGGCATACTCTCCCAACTGTGGGAGCTATTAAGTGTGGATTCCTTTCTTCCAAAATTACGGTTTGGACTCTGTTCCGCACTC
Source organism: Pinus tabuliformis (assembly GCA_031772625.1). Lineage (NCBI taxonomy): Eukaryota > Viridiplantae > Streptophyta > Pinopsida > Pinales > Pinaceae > Pinus > Pinus tabuliformis. The sequence continues at coordinate 271,972,532 of CM062805.1, forward strand.
AGGCTTTTTCACATGGTCCTACAGGCCCATCAAACATTTGGCACGTGAAGGTCCTAATCAGTTCACCTCGCCCGGTGAACCTTTTTTAGGACTCTGCACACCCTATTGAATGCTTCCACGTGGAAAATTTGTAGTCCGCGTCGCCTTTCCTACTGCTGCAATTTGCTCTGACTTTCTATTCTAGGGTTGGGGTGCGCTTGTGCGAGCTATACAACATGTTTCTATAACCATCGAGAAAGGTGGGCACGCAAGTTGTTCCGCCCCTGCTAACTGACTTTCATTTAAAGCTGGGGTTTTCCAAAATGTAGGCGCATCATCTTTTTGCATCCACGTCAGTCCTCAAAATTTCCTTGATGTGTACCCCACCATTGTGCGGGTGTTGCACACAGTGCCCACTTCAGTGCATCAAACCACTGCTTTTCTGGTACTGCGCTTTCAAATTTTCTTAGAAATTCATCTACCACTGACAATCCATCATATGTTGGTAGCTCCCTTGCTTTTGTTGTCACGCAATGCAGTGATCTAATCATCATGTTGCAATTAAGCGTTGTTACTTCGTGCAGCCAATTCTGCCATCGTTCTACTTCTTTGTCTGAATTCGAAGTGCAGGAGCTTTTGCGCTCCCACGAGATTCTCCCATCTACAGTCGGATTCACCCAATCTTGGTCTCGCGTAGTTATCTTGTAAATATAATCAAGATCATCATCACTATCATCGTTGTGCACTGGTTCAGTGTAGCGTGCTCCTTCAACTGGATAGAGTGGTACTACTATGCGTAGTGACTTTTTCTTGAAGATCATTTTGCGCTTCTTCAGATTTATGACTCCATTCATATCGGTAGCCCAGTCTATTCCTAGCAGTGCGAGATAGGGGTTACTGTCATCGACAATATCTATTACTTCGAAATCTGCATGCGTGCTTGCACCCTCAATATCTACTGTTACCCCTTGCAATCTCCCCATGGGCAAAATATTCTGTTGGTTCACCATTCATAATTTAATAGGGGACCATCGCAACGCGGGTCTACCCATGCGTTCCCATGTTTGCTTTGGTAATACGTTCGTGTTCGAACCCAGATCTAGGATTACCTAATCCATTTCATACTCACCAATTTGCGCAGTCTCCGGACGACGCGTGGTTCTCCTAACCTCGTACACCTGGTGATCAGTTCCTGTAGTCCCTTAACTTCTTTGCTGTCGTGTAGCAGCTTCATGCATGTCTCCATAAAGGTAGTGAGCATTGAAGGATCCATTCCTGGTTCTAGTTGATCCTTACTACCTGAAGTGGAGGCCTCTGTGAAGCTCTTCTTAGCTTCCATGAATGTCTCCTTTGCGTGTTCTAAGTCAAACTCGGGTTCCTTTGTAGGGGCCTTGTGAACCCATGTACTTTCTTCTGGCTGCTTCCCCTTATCATCTACCGTGGTCATACCGATTCTAAGCATCATGTTTACATCCGGGTCTTCTTCGTGCGGCTCAGACCTCATCATTTGTATATTATGAGTCAGAGGGGGCTGGAATACCCATTTTTCGTGCATCCTTGTGATCAACAAAGGAGGGTCCTCTATCTCATGATCAAACTGAGCACAATACAAACATGATATCCTTGTCATGTTGGTATAATCATGGGCATAGTGCCCTGACCCTCTGCAATTGTAACAAATTAGTTGTCTGCGACCCCTTCCTGGTCCCATTCCACCTCGTCCTCGACCGCACCACTGAAATCCAGTGCGCACCATCCCCACATTTGGGTCGATGGCTCACATTTCAGTCTGCACCCTGTAGGCAGGGGTCTGATCCATCATTAGTTCGTCACTATGGCAATTGTGTTCATCGTGGCCTACTGACCTGTAGAAATTGCAAGACAATTGTTGGGATGTCTGCGTATACTTTTGCAACAAATGACAATTATCCGTAGTGTGTTTCCCTCCTATCAGAATGATCAACCACCATAAAATAGGTGCCACTCTCGGCCCTGCCTGTGCCTCTGGTCTCAACGGCATCGGCCCTCCTCCTGCCAAGTATTTCACGAACACTGGACAATGATCTTCGTTGTAGCCCTGGCCTTTTCATTTTATGCACCATACTTCCTCATGCACCTCTGGCTGAGGTGCCCTCTCCTGTTTCAAACACTGCATTTCCAGAAACAGATTCTATAGTTGTTCGTGGATTTGTTGGACTCCTAATCTAGGGTCTTGTATAGGGTGTCATGTAATCTCATTGCCATTTCCACAGCTTTGGCCTGGGTGGAAAGTTTCTGATGTGACAACGCCGTCCTCAAGTGCGGTGTCATAGATGCTGCAAACCATGCGTGATGTTTTCCATCTGTCAGTGTCATATTGGTTTCATGAATCGTACTCTTAAGCTATTGATCCAAATCCCAGGGGGTCTCACCTGAAAGCATCACGATCTCTTTAAACCCGATGATTAATTGGGTTTCTGACTTTGGCCTACTGAATTCCCTATTAAGCGTAGCCTGGATTTCTGCAATTCTTGTGTTTGGGTAGTCACTAGAATGCTTGATATACCATGTTAATGCGCGATCCTGTAACGCACTTACCACCGTGGCTTTCTTAATATTGTCATCCGTGACACCTTGTCCTTCCCATATCTCTCTTACCACGAACCAAAATTAGTCCGGATCTTCATTCCCTACTCCTCTGAATACTTGTAGTTTGATCATGCTCGCCATACTGAACTATGGAGGTGGCAGAGGTGGAGTGGGTGGAGATGGATGTGAGGGGGGTGAAATGGGTGACAGTGTGGGTGGAGGTGGTAAATTCAGAATTCATTGCCTTATCAAACTGACTACGATTCTTGGAGAAACCTTCTCGAGATCATCCATGCTCTCCCGCAAGGGTGAAATTAAGGGACTGTTTTCTAATTCTTCACTACTTCCGCTTTTGTATATCTTCCCGCTCTGTGTAGTCCCAAACATTAATTTATTCGCATAACCCACTTTTCACACAATAAAATCTTAATCCAAGTGTTCAAAGATTTAATATACTTACCTCGCAGTCCCTTGAGAAAACATCATTCTTCCTCACTATAGCTAATGGTCGTGTCTACTGCAAACTCAGTGATAAATCCTCCTATTATCCAGTCGAGCCAATGGTCCACAGCTTGTGCGACCTTATCTTTTGATGATTCTAGTCTGCGCACTAATTCCAGAGTCCACACTATTGGTTTGTCAAGCCTACACCTTCCTTGGCTATTAGCTAACTTCGCGATCCACTCATATAGCTCAAAAGGAAAGGATGCAAAGAAAATTTCATTGATTTCTGTATACAGGTAGCGCTCCAACCACTGTTCCTTAGATACTCATGGAGTTTTGTTTTCATGTGTCGCAAACTCGTGAATCTTCTTGTCCAACCAATCTTCAATTTCTTTCTTTGTTGGGTTCCAATGGCACAACATCAGACATCCCTTATGAAGGTCCTGGTCCCAACAATGGAACCATTTGTTGGCTTGTTGGGGCCTGACCTGAATTTAGAGGTGAATTAGCCAAAAAAAATCCTGGTACTGCTGGCCCTTTCGACAATAATTTGTGGAGTGCGGATTGAGGTGTCACCCAAAGTAGTATGGGAGGGTGCTGGAACCAGGTTTCCACACCCTAGGGATGTCTTGATGGCTTTTGGGAGGTTCGTGGTTTGGACCTTCGCACATGTTGCTTCGCGCAACTATCTATCCTTTGCCAATGTGAAGCTTCCTTCGTGCAACTCTGTTTACAGCGTGAAGAAAGTATTGCCCTGATTCCTTATACTTACTGCATTATTATTATAGTACTTGACTTATCTGTGTGAGCCCAGTATTCTTATTTATCATTCAACATTCATATAAGTGCGCGCAATCATCAAACAATATAAATGCATAACAGTAAGAGGAAACCCAGATACAAAGTATTTAGAATCAACCTTATCTTTATTAATCTTCAATCCTGATTACAGACTCGACACCGCCCTGCGCACTCAACTGCAGGGGTTTGTGCACTCAGCTGCGGACTCTACTAGGCCTCTGCGCACTCAGCTGCAGAGCCTCTTCCTACTACTACGACCCAGTAGACTTAGATTTACAACTCGGAATTCTCCTATTGATTCTCCATTCTTTTTCCGCTCTTCTTCTCTTTTACAATTTAGAGCCTCGCTCTATTTATACAATCCCATGGTCCGCGGACCATGGGTAGGCCGACATTACATCATACTATTTTACATAACTTAGGGCGGACTACCCTATGACTCAATCATATGTTTCGCACTCCGCACCCTTACTTCGCGGAGTCTTTACAATATACTTGACCAAAACTTGGGCTTTGAGCCCCAAAAGCATGTTGCGAGGGATCTGATACCCAACAATAAATATTATAAACCCTAAAAGAACATGGCTGGCCATACTTGATTTCCATATTGAGACAATCCTTGTCACAATGCAACATTGGACCATGGTTGACCATGATTGATTTTTATATGGAGACAATATTTGTCACAATGCGATGTTGGACCATGATTGACCATGGTTGATTTTTTATTTTCATATTGTGACAATCATTATCACAATGCAACATTCAACCATGGTTCACAATGGTTGGCTATAATTGACCATGGTTGATCATGATTAATATTGTAAACTCAAGGTAATAATAAACCCAAGGGAATAAAATTAAACCCAGGGGACTAATATTATAAACCCAAGGTATATAAACCCTAAGATAAATATTATAAACACTAAAATAAATATGATTGACTATTGAGACAGTCCTTGTCATAATGGAACGTTGGACTATGGTTGACCATGCTTAACAATGACATATTTTCATTACAACACAACCTTTGTGACAACGCGACATTCGACCATGGTTGACATGATTTACCATTGATGACCATGCTTGATTTTATGAAACATGGTTGACCATGCTTGACCATAGTTTCCATGGTTGACCATGATTATCATACTCAGACAATCTTTGTCATAATGCAACGTTGGACCACGGTTAAGACAATGATTGATTTTCTTATTGAGACAATATTTGTCACAATGCGATGTTGGACCATGGTTGACCACAACTGATTTTATAAAACATGGTTGACCACGTTTGAATAATATTAAACCCAAGGCACTAATATTCTAAACCCAAGGTATATAAACCCTAAGATAAATATTAAAAACATTAAAAGAAACATGGTTGCCCATGATTGATTTTCATATTGAGATAATTCTTGTCTCAATGTGACATTGGATGATGGTTGAGCATACTTTACCATGATTGATTTTCAAATCCAAATAATCTTTGTAACAATGCGACATTGGACCATGGTTGACCATGGTTGATTCTCATATTGAGACAATATTCATCACAATGTGATATTAGACCATGGTTGACCATGACTGAATGTCTAAAACATGGTTGACCATGATTGAATTTATAAAACATGGATGACTGTGATTGATATTATAAACCCAAGGGAATAATAAAACCACGGGATTAATACTAAAACCTCAAGTGATTATAAACCTAAAGGAATAATAATAAACCTTAGTAATCTGAACCATTAAATTAATAAGGTGAAGGGATTGATATTATATACCCAAGGGATAAAAATTATAAACCCAAGGGATAAAAGTTATAAACCCAAGGTATATAAACCTTAAAATAAACATGGTTGACCATGGTTGACCATGCTTGATCATGATTGATTTTCATATTGAGAAAATCTTTGTCACAATGAGACATTGGACCATGGATGACCATGATTTATTTTCATATTAAGACAATCATTGTCATAGTGCGACATTTGACCATGTGTGTCCAAGATTCATCTTATAAACCCAACATAATAATAAACCCTAGGGATTAATACTAAAATCCCAAGGGATTATAAGCCTAAGGAAATAATATTAAACCCTAAGAATATGAACCCTTAGATTAATAAAACCAAGGGATTGATGTTATAAACCCAATGGATTGATATTAAAAACCAAAGGGAGTAATAAACCAAAGGGATAAAAATTATAAACCTAGGGTATATAAATCCTAAAATAAACATGGTCGACCATGGTCGACCATGCTTGATTTCTATATTGAGACAATCATTGTCACAATGTGACGTTGAACCATGGTTGACGATGATTGATTTTCATATCAAGACAATCTTCATCACAATGCGATCTTCGACCATGGTTGAACATGGTTGATTTTCATATCAACACAATCTTTGTGACAATGTAACGTTTGAACATGGTTGACCATGGATGACCATGTTTGATTTTAGAAAACATGCTTGACCATGGTTGACCAAGAGTGTCCATGATTGATTGCGGTTGACCATGGTTGACCATGATTGATATTATAAACCCAAGGGATTAATGCTAAAAATCTAAAGGATTATAAACCCAGGGGATTAATATTAAACCCAAGGAGATAATATTAAACCCTAGGAATATGAACCCTTAGATTAATAAACTCAATGGATTGATATTATAAACTCAATAGAATAATAAACCCAAGGGATAAAAATTATAAACCCAAGGGATAAAAGTTATAAACCCAAGGCATATAAACCCTAAGATAAATATTATAAACCCTAAAATTAACATGGTTAACCATGGTTGACCACGGTTGATTTCCATATTTAGACATTCCTTGTCATAATGCGACGTTGGACTATGCTTGACCGTCCTTGACCATGATTGATTTTTGTATCGAGATAATCTTTGTCACAATGCAACATTGGACTATGGGAATAATAAACTCAAGGGATTGATATTATAAACCCAAGGGATTAATACTAAAACCCCAAGGGATTATGAACCCAAGGAATAATATTAAACCCAAGGCACTAATATTATGAACCCAAGGTATATAAACTGTAAGATAAATATTATAAACACTAAAATAAACAATGTTGACCATGGTTGACGATGGTTGATTTTCATATTGAGACAATCCTTGCCACAATGTGATGTTGGACCATGGTTGATTTTTATATCAACAAAATCTTTGTGATAATGCGATGCTATCATTGACCATGATGGACCATGGATGATGATGTTTGATTTTATAAAACATGGTTGACCATCGTTGGCCAATGTTGTCCATGATTGACCATAGTTGACCATGATTATCATATTGAGACAATCTTTTTCATAATGTGATGTTTGACCATGGTTGGTCATGATTGATTTCACAAAACATGGTTGATCATGGTTGACATAGCTAACCATAATTGACCATGGCTAACCATGATTGGTATTATAAACCCAAAGGAATAATAAACCCACGAGATTAATACTTAAAACCCAAGGAATTAATATAAAACCCAAATTCATAATATTAAACCCTAAAATATGAACCCTTAGATTAATGTATTTGATGAAGCTATATTCATCTATAATGTTTTAAACATTAATAAAAAATATTTCCTTAGCAATTATAATAGTAAATACATAGCTTTTTATATTATACATTTTTATTTAGCAATTTATAATATTAACTACATAGCTTTTTATAATATAAATTTTTATTTCGATGATGATGATAGTTAACGTCCACTGAGACCAAACTTTGGTCTATCGGACCTAAAGAAATGAATTATTTAGTTTGATTTAAGATTATATGCTTATGCTCAAAAATCTTGGAGAAAAGCCTCCCAAACTCACTATAATTTTGACAACGTAAAAGGCTAAGAAGGTGAGTGTTGCAACAAAGATTTTTAAACTGAGATATAATATGGTTTAATTAGAGTATCCTTTTGGATTTTTTTGTCTGGAATAAATTTTTTTGTAATTCTTAATGTTTTATTATTTAAGCTATAAAAGTAGATTTAATTGCTTGAAAAACATTTGGGACATTTTAATTTATAAAATTAACATCTTTAAATTATAATTTCCTAATTTCTAATAAGATTAAAATAAATTTAAAAAAAAATATATTCTAATAAAAACTCAAAAAATCACTTTATTAAACTATTGCTCTGTGGGCCGTGATCTTTTTCTATATTTTATATAAATATAACTTAAAATTAAAATATAGATTAAATATATATTAATTTAATATTTTAAATTATTAAAATTTATTTAATAAATATAAATTAAAAAAATTATATAAAAATAAATTATGTTTTATTAAAATTAAAATTTAACCATTTAATTAAATATTTAATTTATAACTATTTAAGGTGAGCACCAAAAGTTTTTTAATAGATTTCAAAATTAAACAGTCATTTGTATTGTTTCGTGTCTTAATCAACTCCTATAATCAACTTTAAATAACAAAATAGAACAAAATAAATTTAATAATTAAATGAAAATTCGTAAATTTGAATTAAATGCGATTCATCCCGAAAACAATGTACAAAATAAATTATTTGTTACGAGTCAATTTATTGTTTGAATTAAATGTGATTGATATGGAAAACTTCACAGTTGAGTATATGTAAAGGATGTGAGTGATCCATGGTTTCACCACTTTGATCGATTTACTAACTATCTAAACAAAAGATTTAAGTGTGGCCGATCCACTTGATGGATGGATCCATTATTGGTTTCAATTAAATGTGATTGATATGGATAATCCATTACTGGTTTCAATTAAATGTGATTGATATGGATAATTTCACTTGTTTGACTTAAATGATGGAAAACTTTATAATGGACTATATTTGATGGATGTGATTGATCCACAACTAATTTAATAGATGCTTTAATCTTTTAAACTAAATGTGGTTTGATGGATCCCCTAACCACTTAAATTAAATGTGATTAATCCACCACTAAATTTTTTTATGGGCGCTATAACATTGGGGAAGTCTACAAGAGATTTTGGACTAATTCTTTGTCAAAAAACCCTACTAATTAATTGGATCTATTTTTTTTAAGGGTTTTGAAGCATATAAATAGTTTAGATTCAACTTTGAATGTGAAGGAGATACCTGGTACTAAGATAGTTACACTGCCTTCGTACAAGAAGTGTGAGTGGGGAAATGATTGTAAATTTTCTCATTCAGAAGAAGAACTTTAGAAGGGTTGGCAAGTATTGCCTCTTTTTGGTCAGAAACTAGAAACAGTTCATGACAGTGCAATAAGTTCCAACATTTTTGATGGGGTAAAGAATTATAAAATCAAGTTGTCCATGCATTATGAGAAAAATGGAAACTGTCCAAATGTGTTCAAATGAAAATTTTCCCATGAGTACAATGAACTTAAGCATTTATCAGTTTCATCAAGTATTCTATCAGGTGCAAGAGTTGGAACTCGGCCTTCAACTGCATCTCTTCTAGGATCTTATTCTAGTGAGGAATTTGATGATGTGAATTCTCTAAATGTTTTTGTTGGAAGTTTTCCACCTTATGTGTTTCTCAATGTTATGATGTCTCCGGATCTAATACAATTTACGAGAGCTTGCTAAGAACCCAAGGGAAATTTTCTCAACACATCCCTCTTCCTGTAAGTCTTCTCAAATTATCATTTTATTTTCTTTTGGAAGCATGCAATTCAAAGAAGTTTGAAGGGGTATAGATGCGTGACATAGTGTGCTCTGTCACAGGAAATGATTGAATTTCATGTAAATGATGGAAGGAGGAAGGACTATATGGAAAAACCAAGCTACCCTACACGCAGAGAATATATAATAACAAAATGTTAGGGTAAACAATGATAAAGACAATAGTTATACTCTTTTTGAGGAAGATAATAGTAATATTTTTTTTAGGAGACTATTGTCAAGAATTCACAAACATTATTTACATAGTTGAATGAACATAGAGTATTCGTATAATTATCTGATACAATGTTTGTAATGTTGTTGTGTTAATAATGTATATACGAATGCAAGTTAAGCCTTGAAATTCAACCCGAGGAACTATTTTGTCATATTTCTTATATTTATAATTTATGGTTAATCTCTCCGCTTAATATAACATTTTTTTTTAAAGTGTGTTGTTTGTGAGACACAAATGTGAAATTGTTTCCTTTTCAATTATAGTACTAATGTAGATAGTTTCCATAAAATTCCATTCTTGCAAGATGGTGGATGTCTTAAGTCGTATTATTTCTCAGGCCCATTGTTACATGTAATGTAATTTTGTATTAGTGACAAGTCACATAAAATGTATTCTCCAATTTGTCCAGACCTCGAATGCTCATTCAAAAAATTATTTTCCTCCTTTGATTCAAGTTGTTTAGGAAAATTATGATGCACTTCTAGATTTTTTGTTGGCGTTTGTTGCTCCAGTCAATGACACATATCAAAATGGAAATAAAGCTCTGCATTGGGCTTTGAAACAAGACACTCCTCTCAATGGATGCAGTGTAAATTATTCAGTTCTAGAAAAAATTTTAGATGCTGGTGCTACTGTAAGATCTCGAAACAATACAAAACAAACTCCTCTTCACACAGCTACAGCTACAGGTCATGGCCACCTTGAGGCACCCATATTAATAATAAAGAAGCATGGGGGAGGTATAAACATACTCACAAGAACAAGAGACACGCCTCTACATTATGCTATGAAGAATAACCATCTTGCATGTGCTACTCTCATGCTCAGACATGCGATAAAGAAGCATGGGGAAGTATAAACATTCTGACAAGAACAAGAGAGACATCTCTACATTATGTTCTGAAGAATAACCATGTTGCATGTGATACTCTCATGCTCAGGCATGAAGCCAATAGAGATGTAAAAGGTTTGAGAAATGAAAAGCCAATTAAGCTTGCACATTCATCTGAGATGAAAGTGTTTTTGAGTGTATATGATAAAGAATTCCTTGATGAAGCATGGGGTCATTCTTTTTTTCAAAATCTATCAAATATTTGCAATTGGAACTTGAAAACCGATCTTTAAAGATTAAGAGTTGTTGAGTGTATATGATAAAAAATTCCTTTGATGAAGCATGAGGGTCATTCATTTTTCAAAATCCATCAAATATTTTCTATTGAAACTTAAAAGACCATCTTTGAAGATTAAGAGGTGATCTATGTTGGAAAGGTTATAGATCTGTCAGTTTGAGATAATGTGAGTGTTTTATCTTTATCTTCTGCCTTTGAAAGACATTAGGGCGTTTCCTTTGCAAAATATGGTGGTGGTGGAATTGCTAATTAATTTATATTTCATAATTCTTTTGAGAAAAAATATTTAACCCATTTGAAAACCTTCAAACATTGTTTATTGTATTTTTATTTTTTTTAAATAACTCTAATTCACCCGACCATCCCATTCCATGAATGTTGTAATTTATTTATAACCCATTACTCTATATACACAATGAGTTTAACCGACATCATGGAACAGTTGCTACAGAACAAATGAACTGAATTAAATTAACACTTTTATATTATTCAGTCTATTGAGTATTTCGAAGGAATGAAATGTCGTGCACCAGGTTACAAAAGCTAACAACCCTCAATTAAATGTTGCCTACGGAGGGTATGGAGGGTAGGATTATTTCAGAAAAACCAAAGGGAAAGCAGAAGGGAGAAAACAATACCATCAATATCTACTATAAGCAAATCACACTGATAGTTAAATATAGAAAGGCAATTCCATCTTCCAATTCAGTGTTGCTACCCTTGAGAGGCTCACAGTTGCCAAGGTAACCTTGTAGGTGATACGATAAAGAGGATTTGTCTATGCTCTCATGGTGGTAAGATTTGAATACAAAGTAAAGCATGCTCTGTGTCAACAACCCCATCAAGTGAACAAAACAGAGCAACACAACAAGGAGTATTCCATATGCCCCTCTCCCAGCACTGAGCACGCCATGGTGGTCTTTGTTAAGTAAACCACACGCGAAAAAGCATACAATACGTGCGACGAAAACGACGTAAAGAATGTCGAGTAACAAGGTCGCGACAAGCTTTACCTTCCTGAGATACCCGCTCTTCCTTATTGCACGTATGCCATATTCTTCTTCCAAGATGGATGTAACGCAGGTGAGGTGCCACACCATGGTTATATAGAAAATCTCACTGACGAAAACGTCGATTATAACAAATTGAATCGATGCCAAATTCAAATTGAACAATACAACATTGGATACCAACAGCAAGTTGACTAATGGGGGCGCCAGATAATAAATGAAGAAAATTATGAAAACCCAGAGGAAAGTCCGCATGAGGCATTTCCAAACCCTAAGGACAATTCTCATAACCCTCCCGTAGGAAATTTCCTTTGACGTGTAGATAGAGGCCACGGTATACACCATCGCCGCCGTGGGCAGCAACGAAAACGCCAAAACGATTTCCGAATAGGCCGCTAGAAAAAGGACAAGTCCTGCCCATTCCAAGGTAAATGCCTTAATCATCGTCTCGCCGATGGGGTTTGTGGTCTCCATCAGATAAGGCATCTCATTCCAATGGAAGAGCACATGTTGGAAGACCGATAGGTACCCCAGAATTGCAAAACTGAGGGGGAGAACAAGACTGAAGGTGAGACTCCACAGCAGTTTAGGACTGGAGCGAAGGATCTTAAGGCCTCTTCAAGGATTCCCGCGATGTCGAGGAAACTGAGATCCTCTGGTTTTCTATCCATTGCTTCCCTTTTCTCTTCCTTGGACAACGATAATAGATACAAAGGATTGGGACGAAATAAACTCGATCCTTCCCATGCGTGGCTACTTTTAACCATGTACATTGCATAGACTCTCAGTTTTTTATTCAAATCAATCACACCCTGTGCTTCACTCTGTCATAGCGCAAGACTAGAACTTTCGAACTAGGAGAGAACTGGATTTAGACAGCGAGTCCGCATGAGGATTTTATTAGTGGGAAAGCCGTTAACCTCTATTTTTGTGTCTGTCAGGAGGTCATTATATGTAGATTACAGTCACTTCAGAGCAGTAAGGTTTTGCATGAGAATACCGATGTAGATTTATATAACTAGGAAAAGTTGTCCAAAGTTTATTTAATTGCGATAACTCTGTATTTTTAATCTTATATTATAATTAGCCTTGCATTGTGTCTTTATGATATAGGTAATCCTTTGACAAATGTATAAATAAAGTTTGATTTACAAGAATAATAAGATTTGACGTTATCTTTTGGGGGAGTATAACGATAACAGAAAATTGTATTCTGAGAAGTGGCGAGAGAAATAACTGAAAACTAATAGAGATAGCATAAAACAAATTAATATATCTATATATATATATATGGTGACATATTTAATCTCAAGTAAAATAAGTAGCACTATAATAATAAGAATCATATCAAAGTTAAATTAGGAGATTAGAGACTGAGTCTATTATTGAGATAGGATTTGTTGAAGGCCTGTTAGCTACTAGGGAAATGTCAAGATGGTGTTTTATCCTTGTTAGCCTATAGTCGATTCTCTCTAATTTGCTATCGTAGTTCCTCGAGTGCCCATGTATGTGATCAAAAGATTGGAGCAAGTTCATCCAAGATTCATGGCGGTTCATAAGCATATTCCCTAGAAGGAATTTCATTTATCAATACAAGTCTATTGACTACATATACTAATCGAATTTTTCGTTCATATGTCTCGTATTAGGCTTCCAATCTACCCACACAACAAGGACTTCATAATCTAATAGGGAAGTACGGTGAGAAGGGGCTTCCCCATCAAGCTGGCACAATTCCACGTAAACATGGGCTAGAGTGTGCTACTGATACATTGATGCAAAGCCAATATGCAACCAGGTATTTCGTCTTCCATCTTGTTTTTCCTAATAAGAAACCCATCTTCTAACTCAATCCCTTTGACAATGCATGACTAGAGTGACACCTAGAGACACATAAGAATACAATTTCATGCCCTCTGCAAGATGAATGCCCCCCAACAGGGAACCACCACACACCAAAGAAACCAAACATTGTTAGAGGACTAAGATGAGCTGCTTCCTGCTTAGAGGCCTTGTCAGTGAGTCCCACGATACCCAAAATGTGAGCAAAAACCTAATCATTACCAACTCTTGTACACCAAACAACGAAGAAACTAGCCTGCCACCATAAAACTAGGGATCACATACGAATGTTAACCTTAGAGCCCACATACAAACCTAGGGTGGATAGAAAACTAGAGGACCAATAGAACCGCTTTAATCCCTAAAAGAGGATACATCTTCGTCTTTAGGGAGACAAACCACACAAAATGGGAATCTTAGATTCACTAGGCTATCAAGTATATACACCATAGGGTACCAAATACACACCATGATAAGTGCAAGGTCATTTTTGCTACTAAGAGCCATGCTAGTACCCAGGCATTGGAAAATGAATTACATTAAAAAACTACCACCCTTACAAATATTCTTTTGAGAAGGAGAAATGAAACCAAAATTAATGCATAAATTAAAAACAAAAGTCACACCTAGAATAAAGGACCAAAAATTGTAGATAGTTATCACATAGTGAAACAAGTGGTTTAATCCATCTTGGATGGTAGAAGAGAGGTGATCAAGATGGATATTGGTGGCCACCTGCCTATTCCACAACCCCATCATTGATTCTTTCAGTTTTTGAGTTTCCTTAATTATAGCACAGTTTACTATTTTTGGTAGTTTTACGGGTCCTCGACTTTTAGAGTTGTTTTGAGGCCCTAAAGGAAGTTTTTCTGGGAAATGGAAAAACATTAATTTTTGTCGAACATTTACAGTCGAAAGTTATAATCCTCAGATAGATATTTATAACAAGGTATCATGCAAGTCAAACGAATATAGTATGCCAGAATTATGACCTCGATAAGTTGATGTACCAATTTACCCCAACAAGGCCCATAGTTTTGGTGCTTCATGACCTAGGGTTAGGTTTTGGATGTTTAGAGTTTTCGATTGTTTCTTAATAATAAATTGGCCTTCTAGCGTCATTGTAACATAGTTCAAAGGATTGTAACCACCACATATCTTCTCAGATATGTGCTACCATCGCATGAGCTAGTTTATTTCCATTATGTATGTAAGAATATTTCAGTTCTCTGATATTAATGAAATGAAGTTTTACTTATGCTGCATCTTTGAGTTTATGTTTATATGTTTTCTATTGCATTCCTGCATAATTCTGGATCAATGGTATTAGAGGCAGCATACTCTGTCTCTGCTTTTCTTTGAATATCCCCAAAGAGGTCAGAGTATAAGGAGTTAGGGCTCAGACTGGTTGAACCTTTGTAAGACTAGTCTCAGAAACCTTGACAATCTCCCATGGTGGAAGAAAATAAAGGAGAGGGAGCAAGAGATTCCTTCAAAAAATTACTCGAAGAAGCCCTCAAGTGATAGGAATGCGATGATGGAAAACTTTTCCCATATCATTCAGCGGATGCCCATAGGCAACTTATCTTCATCTCACAGCCACTCTAGAGGCACCACTCTCTTCAAGGTACAAGAAAACTTTGATATTCCCATATTTGAAGGTCAGATGGATGCATATGTTGTATATATATGGTTAAATCTGTTGGAAGGTTATTTTTCATTCATGATTTTTACAATAGGGAAAATATTTCTTTTGCACTCCCCAAAGCCACCCCCCACGTTAAGGACTGGTGGGAAACCTATTGTGAGCAGAAGGATGAGAGGGCACCCTCATTGTTTTCAACCGCATCCACTTGGAACTCTTTCCGAGACACCATCAAGGATAAATATTACCCTATCAAGGGCTACGAAGATAAGCACATAAAGTGGACCACACCATGATAGGGAAGGGACAAAGACATGCCGAAGTTCACAAATATTTTTCATACCCTTCGCTTGAAGTTGGGTATCAAGGATTCTGAGAGACATTTAGTACTCAAGTATCATGCTTGTCTGCACAAATACATTCAGGGAGAGATGGAGTTCCTATAAATCTCCTCGCTTGGCACCACCTACTGATACATTGTCAAGATCAAGCAAAAGTTTAAATATAAGAAGTGATACTTTGAATCCATGAATCTAAAGCAAGGGAAAGGTGCCCCTAAACCATAGAAAATGGGAGAAATCCATGGTGGGGTGACCTAGGACAACTCGTTGAAACCACAATCAAATAAAAACACCATAAATATAAAGAAGGACACATGAAAGTGGTGTGAGTTCCATAGGAGTTCCACTCACAACACAAGTGAGTGTTGAGACAAGTAGTCGTTGGTGGTCGAGCTGAAGTCTTCAGAATTAGATGCATGTTTTGACTTTGAGTCAAAAACCGACAAGGGAAAGGGAAGCAAATTATTGATGCAAAGCCTAGTGTCATTGTTTCCACCACCAAGATCTAGAAGAGTGAGCCTGAAGATTGAAAGGAGGGGGAGTGTCTCTTCCACTCACAGATGTGGTTGAAGGGTCCACTGCTGCAAGTCATTGTTGATAGTAGGAGCCAAAAGAACCTCATTTCATCAAAATTCGTGAAGTGGTTAGGCCTACCAACCACATCACACCCGTATTCGTACATGATCGGGTGGCTTCACTAAGGACGAGATCTTTGCATCATCCAATAATGTCGCCTTCCCTACAACATCAAGCCCTTCAAGGATGAGGTATTGTGTGATGTTTCTCCTCTTGAAGTTTGTGATATATTATTAGGACATACATACTTATGGAAGCGTCATGTTGTATATGAGTTAAGGCCTTGCACTGTTATTATTTCCTTGGGCAATAAGTTACACACGATATCAAAGGTATCCTCGCCTACCTCCATCGCTTTTATCTTTGCTAAGAAATGTAGTAGGATCATCTCCCAGACTGGGAAATTTGTTTTCTTTTTTATTAACTCTCAAAGTATGGGGAAGATCATGGCCACATCCATGGCCCTCGAGAAACGTTCCTCCACGCAGCCGAAGTTCGTGGAAGAATACAGGGACATATTCTCCTCACCCACAAGGAACCCATGCACTGTCAGGTCAAGCATTCGACCAATCTAACTCCCAGAGCACCTCTACCCGACGGGCTGATATATCACCACTCCATTCTGGGAAATGAAGAGATGAAGCAAAACATCCAAGATTTGCTACAAAAAGGGCACATCTAACCAAGTTCCTCGCCTTGTGGGAGCTTGATTTTACTTGTACAGAAGAAGGATGGGACTCGGAGGTTCTACATTGATTATCAGGCACTAAACAAAATTACTTTCAGAAACAGGTATCCAATCCTACGGATTGATGAACTTTTGGACCACCTCAAGGGGACCAAGTATTTCAATAAGATCTATCCAAAGTTTGGCGATCTCTAGGTTCCAATAAAGCCACAGATGTATGGAAGACCGACTTCAATTCTAAGGAAGGCCTTTTTGAATTGTTGGTTATGCCTTTCGGGTTGAAAAATTCCCCTGCTACTTTTATGAGGCTAATGGATGATATCTAGTGGCCCTTCACCAACTCATTCATGGTTATTTATCTGGAATAAATCCTCATCTTTAGCAAGAGTTGGGAAGAACACTTGCAACACGTTCGATAGGTCCTTCAAATCCCATGACAATATAAGTTGTGTGCCAACTTGGAGAAATGCACCTTTGGCATGAGCGAGGTCCAATATCTAGGTTACATCATAAATGAGAGAGGCGTGCATGTGGATCTGACTAAGGTCTAGGTCATTTGGGATTGGCTACCCCCAACCACTCTAACAGAGATTTTCATACTTTTGGGCCTTGCAAATTTTTATCGGAGGTTCATGTTGGGATTCTCCCATATCACTTGACCCATGAGTTAGATTACCAAGGGCAGAGCCAAAGTAGAATTTTTCTAGTCCGAGTTCCAATACAAAGCATTCATTGATTTGAAGTGGTGCCTTTACTCTACACCGGTACTCACATTGATAGACCTGCAACACACATTTGAAATTGGGACAGATGCATCCAACTATGTTATTGGTGCAGTCGTCACCCAACACGGGTATCCGGTGACCTATCATAGTGGGAAGCATTCTGATACAATTCATAAGTACCCCACCTACGATAAGGAGATGTATTCCATGATGCAAGCTTGCCAAAAATTGAATCATTACATTCTAAGGAAGGAGACGATCGTCCACATCGATCACAACCTCTTCAGTTTATACAGACACAAGGGAAGTTTTAGAATGATCACCATAAGAAGTGGTCTATATATATACAACAATTCCACTTGGACATTAAATATAAAAATGGCATCACCAATCATATTGCAATTGTCTCAGTCGCCCCCCAGTTGCAACACTGGCTATTGTTCTAAACTCTTGTCGCCATTAGGCCTATAGATGGTCGCACCTATACAAAAATGATTGAGAGTTCACCTCCACATACTATATGCTAGTAGATGAGAAGCAAGTTATTGATCTCCACCTCCAGGATGTACTATTATGCTACCTAGGTCACCTTTGTGTTCCTTCAAGTGAGTGTGCTAAGCTTATTTGGGAGGCACAATACAGTCTTATCACAGGACACTTTGGTGTAGAGAAATTGTGGTCATAGTACAAAATTACTTTTATTGGCTAAAACATGGACAAGATGTTAGGAAATATATTAGATCTTGCACTGCGCGTGCCATCGCCAAACCAACCATCAAGAAACAATGTTTGTACATTCCTATACCTAATCCCAACTAGCCTTCGGAATCCATCTCGATGGACTATCTATCTGGCATCCCTTCAACCAAGCATGGTAATGATTGTTTATTTGTGGTCATGGACAAAGATTCTAAGATGACTATATTGGCAACCCGCAAGAAGAATATCACAATAGAGGAAACTTCCAAACTCTTCTTTGAACGAGTGTGGGTACATTTTGGTATCCCGCAGAAAATTATATCAGATCGAGATAGTAGGATCATTAGCACATTCTGGTCAAGCCTCTGGACACTATTGGACACTAAACTCACCAAGACAATTGCATTCCATCCCTAGACTGATGGCCAAATAGAGGTTGTCAACAGGATGATAATGCACATACTCTGCACATACAACTCCAAGCATCCACGAACTGGGGATGAGAGCCTTCCCTATGTGAAACACAATTATAATAATGCTCTCCATAACTTGCCTAGTCACAGTCCCTTTCAAGTGGGTCTAATATTTCAAACATTATGTCTGATTGATGTTGTCACGCCTCATGTGACTACACAGACAAAATCCACAGATGTACTGTCTAAGGCTAATAATGAAACTATAGTTATTGAACACATCCAACACATCATCTAGCAAGTTAATGACATCTTGGAGATCTCCAATTCCAAGTACAAGAAGCGACATGATCAACATCGAGCTCCACACAAGTTTCTGGTGGGCAACAAAGTTTGGTTGCGTTCACAAAAAGAATTCCTTACCAGAGCCCATCGAAAGATTAGACCACACTAATATGGCCCTTATGCCATTACCAAGGCTATGGGAGACAATTATTTTGAGCCCAACATTTCCCCATTCCTTGGACTTCATCCAGTATTCAATGTGGACCACCTTTGGTCATACTTGCCCCCATTATTGGACACATCAGACATTACAAAACAACTCACACCAATAGAGTTAAACCTAGACTAAATGGAACATGCCACAACTAATCAGATCATGGACACATAGATAAAAAACACTTGCTAACAAAAGAACCAAATCTATCAAGTTATCAAATCTGGCCAATTCCTGCACCAAGGCAAGTGGCTCACGAGGGAGCAAGTTCAACAAAAGTTTCCCCATCTCATCGAGGCACTCAAAGCAATGGGGACCATTTCTTCCTAAGTGGGGATGACTGATCTAGGTGGATATTTGTGGCCAAATACCTATTCCACTTGAACCTCCACCATCGTTTCTTTCAGTCTTTGAGTTTCCTTAATTGTAGCACAATTTACTATTTTTGGCAGCTTTTCAGGTCCTAATCTTCCGGAGCTGTTTTGAGGCCCTAAACAATGTTTTTCTGAAAAATGGTAAAACATGGGCTTACGAGTGACTTTTGTAGTTAAAATTTATATTCCTCAGATATATCTTTCTAACGAGGTATCGATCACATCAAACAAATATTGTGCCAAAGTTACAACCCCGGGAAGTTGATGTACCAATTTACCCCAACGGGGCCCATAGTTTTGGTGCTTCATCTCCTTGAATTAGGTTTTCCATTTTTTAGGATTTTTCATTGTTTCTAAATAATAAATAGGCCTTTGAGCCTCATTGTAGCATAGCTCAGAGGCATGCAACCACCAAATCTCTTCTCAGAGATAAGCTACCATTGTTGGAGCTAGTTTATTTCCATTATGTATGTAAGCATATTTCAGTTCTTTGATATTAATGAAATGAAGTTTTATTTATGTTGCATCTCAGTGTTTATGTTTATATCTATATTCTATTGAATACCTGCATAATTTTGGATCAAGAGTAGAGAGAAACAAAAATAATTCCCCTATCAACTTTTGTGAGCCAATAATCTACAGTTTATGTAAATAATATGTCAATCTCCATAACCACTATGCCTTCTAGGATTAAATCTTGCTTGAGTTTGAAGCCAAGGTTGGAAGTCCAAGCTTACAAATATCTATTGGATAAATTGTATGGTGACACGACCCTCTACTCTGAAAAGCGTGTCATGAACTCTCACCCCCTGATTCCTTATAACCTCATGCCTTCCATCGGCACGGGGGTGTCTTGTTACACACTAGACTGCCATGTCTCCCAGCCCACTACCTATGTGGGGAGGTGGCAACCCACTCCCCATCTCAAGAGTCAACCCATCTGATTTTGGGAAGTCTTTCTAGACCATGTGCTAGCAGTAATCCTTCATGGGAGAATCAAGAAATCCATTTCATATAGACACAATTGGGTTAGATAATTCTAGGCAACCATAATTTGCTAAAAAATCTTTAGCTCTATTTCTTCTTCGCCTTATGTGGAGTGGGATAAGAATTGGAGTATTAGAGAGAAGGTGCACAACCTTTTCTAAAAGGGATTCCAACCTCCAACTCGTAGAGACCTTGTGGATATAGGATCCATCCTGGAGTCTATATTTCATGTCAATAATGAGTTCTAAGTCCCCTTCCACAAAGATATTATTATATCCTTAAGTTTGGGCATACTCCAAGTCCATTTTTGGACGTGTTAATTCCACTACAATATTCAAGTTATAATACCAATTATCCTAAAATATATGAACAAAGGCATCATTGTATGCTCTCTCATTATACCTCCAAATCCCATGGGACCAAGATTTCTCTTCGTAGTGCCATCAAATTTTAGTTTTGAAAAGGAAGGCAGAGGGGGAATCTTTTATCACTCAGAAAGTTTCTCTTGGTTGTGGAAGAGAAATTCCTAAGGTACCTTTGCAATCCAATCTTACATACTGAAGGCTCCCCTTAATCTAGAGAGGGCTCTCTCTCACAACCTAATTGCTAAATTTAGCAACTAACTGTGCATTCACACAATGGCTAGATCTTCAGTACAGTTTGTGGGTTTTGAATTTGGTCGTTAGGTAGGGTTGCAGAAACCTCAACTATTGTTCAATGGAAACAAATCTGAGTGTTTATAAGGATTATTAGTGATTGATAAAATGCTCCAAGAAAAAGAGGCAAGGTAAATGATGTCTATATGAGAATATAATAGTTGCAACATGAAAGTTGAAAAAAGGATTAAGAATCCATCACATTATGGAGCATCTAACAAAGGATGAGTTCCAAAACATTTTCTTTCAGTATAAATACTTAGAATATTTACACATAAATGAAGAACTCAGAAAGAAATTACAGACACATAAGAAAGTAGACAACCTTCTAAACATTATTGTCATGAATCTCTGGTATGAAAAAATTCTTTACTTCTACACTTGATATTATTAATGTTGTAGAAATATTACAAAAGAGAGCAATAGTTTCTTCTCCAAAACTTGAAAATCCAACCTTTTTTCCTCCTTTATGATGTAATATATAGGGAAAATATATAAAAGATAAGATCCAAAAAGTCTAGTAGCAATACTTGTAAATATTTATAATATCTGAGGGTTTAATTAACAAAACCTAATCAAAATACTATCATTTTAGCTATTCGGATCTCTGTTTGGCACATGACATTGGTCAAAGTATCTTTTGAAATTGCTACACGTATCTCTCGCTATTCTTTTGGAAAAAGGATGAGTCATAGCTATATTGTAGGATATGGAACTCTTCACCCAATTGTAGGCTTGATATCTGTAACTATAACTTGTATTACCTCTTGGTAGAAAAACTAGTACATCTACCTTTAAACTCTGTTGAAACTATGCAACTTCCTTGTGTAACTGCTTACTTCTTTTAAGGCTCTTTTTTCTGATGTTGACTCATATTCGATGCACTCCCTTAGCCACAAAACCATTTTATATATTACCATAACATATGAAAAATAAATTAACTATAAAAAATATTAAAATGGAGCATGTGAGAATGTTGAGGTATAATTAGGGCTTTTCAGCAAAATTAGGGTTTTGTATCATTGTACAGTTATCGTTGCCATTGTCATTGTCAATTGAAGCTATAGGGGATGACACAGATAAATTTATTTTGAGTGCATTTGCGGTTGGTTTTGCCTTCATAGACTAATGATTTTTAAGGGTGGATGTGGATCTGCTAAATATTGCATTACTTTCCCTTATTACTTTAACGATTCTCAAAGGTAGGCCACTAAAATGATTCTCAACTCTCAAAGGTAGGAAACTAAAATGATTCTCAAAGGTAGGCCACTATTGTAGCAATGATAAATAATTTCCCCTTTTGAAATTTCTCGAGGACCTCTCCTTATTGCACTGCCTTGATGGTTCTAATAACTCTTTTAGAGGAAGAATTCCACAAGAGTTTGGTCATCTTAAATGGTTGGGAAAACTTAGCACAAATGCGAGGGAAATCGTTGTAATATTTTCATGTTGGAATTGGAAGGGAACATACCTCATAGATTAATGCCCATGGGTATATTTCATCTTTCTCTAAAGGTCTTAGATGTGGTGGAATGTAGGTTTATTTCTTGTTAATTATTCTTAATTCCTCCTCCTTCAAGGCCTCTCTGGAATACAATAACTTATGGTTATTTACTTTTATTATGGTCTCATTATATGGGGACTTACCCTTTACTATAACAAACAAATATTTGGTCTTAAAAACACATTAACAAGTTGATTTTCCTTACCTTCCAACTACTTGATGTGAAAATTTCATTATTTCAGAATCTCCATGAAATTTCTCCCTTAGAAGCACATTTTCAAGATGTAGATGAATGAAATGCCGACAACAACACACAAAATTTATATAGAATACTAGGTTGGGAATTTTCATAAATATGTGAAGATTGTTTCATGTAATGTAGGGTACGTATGCTAGTGTTGTTGGATGTGGGTAAGTAAGGTGAGGTTGTAGAAGGTTACGGGCCCTCATGTGACTACCTCCACAAAGAAAGTGATGAGTTACAAAGTCCCTCCACATTAGTTCCTACCTAACCCATCTATCCTCAGTCTGAAGGTGTTACGAGGTGTATATATGGATTAGGATCAAAAGGGCATCCAAAAAGATATGAAGCGAGGCATGTGTAAAGGAAAAGGTAGTCACTAAGAAGGAAGAGCCTCTAGTTCCATAACCAATTTACATATTATTAGATCCAAATGTAGCACTATAACATACAGATGTGAAACCTACATAGGCAGAGTCCCTTATAGCGAATCTGCAAGTGCCAAAATTAGTTAACTTAGTTTACCTGGATCCTGTAGGTTTAGTCGATCTTTCTCCTGGTAAATCCTGAATGAATCAAGCTAATGAGGAAGGTAATGCCTATTTATTAATTATTTCAGATTGAATGTATAATCATCCTAACCTTCCCCATTTTTGGAGTTAAATCTGCATGACCTTTCCATATATGGATAAGCGGCTTCACTCCTTACCTTCTTTTCATTCTGGTATGGGAAAATAAGGCAATAATAATCCAAAAGGAAGGAGAAGGAGGAGCCAAAAAAGGAGATCGAGGGGAGGAAAAAAGGGACAATTATACCTTTGCTTTTGGTACTTGATTTCTTCTTGCTCTCATGATGATTAAATTGAAACTGTCGATACAGGGGCTAGAGAAAGGAAAGAACTACTATGTTACCACTAGACCGATTCCAACCACATTTGGCTAGGACCATCCAACAAGAAACTTTGTATCAAACATAGAGCTATAGAATATTTATCACAAGAGATAGTACCCTTCATGAAGGAGAGCTACTAGTGCTAATTATTATATACATATTACCTTGAGTGCCTTCTCGTCTACTTGGAATGCTGCTTAAAAACTCAGCAAGTCAAGTTGATAAAGAAATACTCTTGCTTGGATACTTCTTTCCTAAACATTTTGTGTTATAATTTTTTAGGAGTTGGAATTCATTGTTATTGAGAAGTTAAAGCCACGTGTGATAAGGAATCTCTACTGTTGAGCCTATCAAAATATCGGGCTAGCATAATAGAGTGGATTTTAAATTGATGAGTTGAATCTAAAAAATAAAATCGAACGTGTGAGCTCGCAGGAAACCCTTCCTCCATAAAACCTGCAGACAACCCTTCCTCCACAAAAGGAAATGATAGTCGAGCCCTTCCTCTGAAAAAGTAATCAAGAGTCAAACAAATCGCCAACAATTGAAACTGTGAGTCCATTGTGAGCCCCTGGGAAACCCTTCCTACGTAAAAGTAAATGAGAGTCGAACCTTGTATCAGAAAAATGGTAGGGGACAATTTAAAATGGCTCATGAACCTTTTCCATGCGTTAATTTCTCATTGGATGGAGAAGGAAAAAAATGAGACGTTCAGATTCCAGCCAACTCCATAGATGAACACCTTCAGTGTAACTAGAAATTTCACCCAAAGGTGAAAAGGAATGCTGAAATTCTGAATCAATCAGCCCCACATCATCTAGTGGAGTTGTGTTAGAGGATTTCACTTGATGAGCTTCGGGAAATTTAATGAAAATCAAAAGGGTGTTTTAGGAATACACATGAAGCATTGCACCATAGCTTTGAGATTCATAGTGTTAGTGTTCAAGAGGATCACGATCATTCTATTGGAGGCTTTGGATCATTTCTTGCCCAGCTTGATGGTTCCTCCCCCATTTACAGACAGACTTACTGACGGATGTTGTAGACTGATGTCGTCCTCGGTGTTGCTTGTGCGTACTTGAAGTTAGTCGACATTGATATGGGAATAGGTCAACGCTAAATCGCATGAGCATTGTTCGTTGATATCATGAGCACTTCTGTCTCTTCAGGCTTAATATGTCTTATGTTGTCGGGAATTTCTGATAATTCCAAACAAAAATGAAACTAAACAGAATAGAGAATGATGCTTTGTTTTTACCACAGTGGAACTAAAAATTTGTTTTAGCAGAGACAGAGTAATTTCCTAGGGAGACAGTGAAGTTTTTTTTTTACTGCATTTGAAGTAGTTCAGTTGGTGTAATCCCTCTGATAGAGGAAGAACCTTTTGTATGTTGAAATGCTAATTCCAACTGCAATAGAAAACTGGCATGGGAGTTCCATGCTATTTTAGTTTTCTTCACTTTGCGATGTGATTTGATTGCTATCGCACATTAACCCGTTGCACTCCTATGTATTATGCTTGCAATTTCACGATGTGATCTTATCGCTATCGCAAATTGCGTCCATGCCCTATTGTCATTGTTACGCCCTGTGTTTTCTGCTGATTGCGATTCTGCGATGCGATCCGATCGCAAATTGCAAATCACACCCATATGTTAGTGCTCCATTTTTCTTTTCCGCCGATGCGACGTTGCGATGCGATCCAATCGCAAATCGCATATCTCACCTTCTTCAAACCGATCTCAGCCCCCTATTTAAATCAACGGTTGATGTACAGACTTGCAGCAAATTAGGTGACGTGAATTAGAAGTTTCATTGACTGAAAATTTTGTCAGTGAAAAAATAAATGAAAATTTACTACGGTTGGTAAATGTAGGTAGTAGATGCAACAGCGCAAGCATATCAGTGCAGACACAACAGTGTAAATTTTAAGAGGAGAGACAGAGTAAATTTTTTTTGTGTGTGGAACTGAAGCGTTCCTGTTGTAATCCCTCTAGAAGAGGAAGACCCTTTTGTAACAGGTAGTTTTATTAATGAACATAAGTTTCTCTGTGTATATGTAAAACTATGTTCTCCAGAATCAAGTTTTTTTTTCTCACTGTGCTAAGAAACAGAGCATTTTTCTTCTGTTTATTTTGTTTGGAATTATCAGAAATTCCCAACATGGTATTAGAGCTTGTCCAGGATCTTTGAAGGTGTCAAAGAAGCTGAAGGAAGGATTTCTTGCTGCAGCAGCTTCTCCAGCAGAGTGAAGACTCAGTCAAGAAAGAATCCAAGGTATTTCTCAAGTTAGTTTTTGTGTTACTGTTGAGGACAGTCACTTATTTTAAATACAGAGTCAAGTATTTTGAAGCATAGTTAAGAGTGAAAGAATGGCTGGAGCCAACACTAGCATGGGTATCTGTAATACTCAGCTCCCACAATTTAATGGAAAAAACTATGACTATTGGGCAATAACTATGAGAGCTTTGCTTGCTTCCCAAGACTTATGGGAATTTGTTGAAGATGGTTTTGAAGAATCAACAGATGAAGATGAGTTTAATAATCTAACTCAGAAAGAAAAAGATCTGTTTAAGAGATATAAGAAGAAGGATTCAAAAGCCCTCTACTTTTTGTATCAAGCAGTGCATGAGAGTGTGTTTCCAAGGATAGCAGCAGCCAAGAGATCTAAAGAAGCATGGCAAACTCTCAAGATAGCCTATCAAGGCATGGAGAAAGTGAAGACAACAAAACTACAGTTGATAAGGAGAGATTTTGAGACTCTCTGCCTGAAGGAGTCAGATAATATTGACTCATTCTTTACACATATGATTGGTCTGCTCACACAGATAAGGTCTCATGGAGAGATTCTTGAAGAAAGGAGGATTGTGGAGAAACTATTGAGGATCCTACCCTCAAGGTTCAATGTAATTGTCACCACCATAGAAGAGACAAAGGATCTCAAAAACTTTTCAGTTGATGAACTACATGCATCGCTGATAATACATGAGCAAAGGTTGAGTAGAAATAAAAACTCATCTCTAGAGAATGCCTTTAAGACCCAGATGTTCTTTGCAAAAGGAAGAGGTCAAGGCAGAGGAAGCAAGAGAGGAAGAGGAAGAAGCAAAAACAGAGGTGGAAGAAGCAGTCCAACAAATTCTCAAGGAAGAGGCAGCAATCCAAATCAGAACCAAGGCCAAGGCAGCAGCCAACAAAGTGGACAACATCATGCTCAAGGACAAAGGTATGATAAATCCAATGTCCAATGTCACTATTGTAAAAAATATGGGCATTATGCAAATGAATGTAGGAAGAAGAAGCATGACATGAATAATAGAACTAGTGCAAATTTCACTAGAGAAAATATCAACCAAAATAATTTGTTTTTAGCTTGTAATATGGCTGAAGAAAAGAGTGAAGATGTATGGTTTCTAGACTTTGGTTGCAGTAACCATATGACAGGAAACGTAGCCCTGTTTTCTATGTTAGATCAGAATGTGAAGTCACAAGTCACACTAGGGACTGTTAATAAAGTTTCTGTGATGGGAAAAGGAGAAGTAAAAGTCTTAACAAAGAAAGGTGAAAAGAAAACTATAACAGATGTTTATTATGTTCTTGGAATGAAATGTAACCTCTTAAGTATTGGACAGCTTGTTCAAAATGGGTACAATGTTTTCTTTGTGGATGATGTATGCACCATCATGGATAAAGCACCCAACAAATGATGTATTACTGAAGTGAAGATGACAAGGAACAGGATGTTCCCTCTTAGGATGAAATCAGATTTAAAAAATAAAGAAGAAATAACAGCAGTGCCTCAAGAGGCTTTCCAAAGAAAACCAAAGGATGAAAATTGGTTGTGGCACTTGAGATTTGGACATCTCAACTTTGGAGGTCTTAACTTGTTGAATAGAATGGGAATGGTAAGAGGATTACCATTAATAGAGAAACTAGACAACCTTTGTGAAGGTTGTTTCATGGGGAAACAACACAGAGAAAGTTTTCCATCAGGGAAAAGCATAAGGGCAAAAGAACCCTTAGAAATTGTTCACTCAGATTTATGTGGACCGATGCAAACTCCATCACTTGCAGGCAGCCACTATATACTAACATTCATTGACGATTTTACTAGAAAAAATTGGGTTTAATTTTTGAAAAACAAAAGTGAAGTGTTTGAAAGATTTTGCAATTTCAAAGCACTTGTAGAAAACCAAAGCAGGCTGCATATCAAAGCTATAAGAACTGATAGAGGAGTTGAGTATATCTCCAAGGAATTTCTATGTTTTTGTAGAGAAAATGGAATTCATAAGCAGTGTACCACTAGGTATACTCTGCAGCAAAATGGAGTTGCCGAAAGGAAGAATAGGACAATCATGGATATGGCGAGGAGCATGTTAAAGGCAAAGCATTTGCCAAATGATTATTGGGCTAAAGCTGTACACTGTGTAGCGTAATTTTTGAATAGGTACCCTACAAAAGCAGTCATAAACAGAGTGCCGAAAGAAGTATGGAGTGGGACAAAGCAAGGAGTCACCCACATGAAAGTTTTTGGATGTGTGGCTTATGCACACATTCCAGATCAGCTAAGGAAGAAGTTGGATAGCAAAGGGGAGAAATGTATTTTCATTGGATACAGTGAGGAATCCAAAGCCTATAGGTTGTATAACCCATCCACCAAGAAGCGTATTGTGAGTAGAGCTGTTCAGTTCATTGAGGAGGAAGCTTGGGATGGAAGCATAGAGAAAACAATTAACGTTAAAAACTCTTTGTCACATGATGAAAATGATGAGGAGATTGCTGAAATACATCCCCAAACAGCAGCACCAACACAAGGGTAGCAAGAGACACTCTTGAGGAGAAATGAAAGTGCTTCTCCAAGCACATCACAAGGAGGAAATTCAAGTGCTTCTTCAAGCACTTGTACACCAAATGAAAGAGGTAAGAAGTTCAGAAATTTAATTGATATTTATGAACAAGAGGCAGCAAATGAAGGTATGAATTCTTTGTTTTCTTTATATTGTCATGTCGATGACCCTGTTCATTTCGAAGAAGCAATTAAGGATAGGAAATAGATAGAAGCTATGGATGAGGAGATCAATGGCATAGAAAGAAACAAGACATGGGATTTAGTTGAAATAGCAAAAGGAAAAGAAGTCATTGGCGTTAAATGGATCTACAAGACCAAGAGTAATGCTGAAGGAAAAATAGAAAGACACAAGGCAAGACTTGTTGTCAAAGGATATAAGTAGCAGTATGGGAGAGACTATGATGAAACGTTTGCACCGGTTGCTAGGATGGAAACTGTGAGAGCAGTGCTGTCCATAGCAGCACAAAATAATGGAAAGTTTACCAAATGGACGTGAAGTCAGCATTCCTAAATGGAGTGTTAATGGAAGAGGTTTACATTGAACAACCTCTAGGCTATGAAAAGGAAGGCCAAGAGCACAAAGTGTGCAGATTGAAGAAAGCTCTTTATGGGCTGAAGCAAGCACCAAGAGCGTGGTACAGTAGGATAGATTCCTATCTACTGGAAAATGGATTTGAAAAGTGTGAGGGAGAACCCACCCTCTACATCAAAGAAAAGGAGGGTAAAATACTAATTGTTGTGTTATATGTTGATGATGTTATTTTCACAGGTAATGATGATTATCTTATTGAAAATTCCAAAACAGTCATGAAAGAAGAATTTGAAATGACTAACATGGGTTTGCTGAGATACTTCTTAGGAATAGAAGTAGAACAAAATGGGAATGGGATTTTTATCTCACAGGCGAAATATGTTAATGAAGTGTTGGAATGATTTAATATGCAGGAGAGCAAAGCAGCAATCACTCCCATAGTGATGGGATTAAAACTCAGCAAAGAGGACAAGAACAAGGATTTTGATCCTAGTTTGTACAAGAGCATAGTTGGCAGCCTCATTTATTTGACTGCAACTAAGCCGGATATAATGTATGCTATTAGTTTAATTTCCAAATTCATGGAGAGGCCAAAAGAAGCACATTGGCAGGCAACAAAAATGATTCTGAGGTATGTTAAAGGTACTAAAAGGTTTGGCATTTTATATACTACTTTAGAATGTTCAGATTTAATTGGATACACTGATAGTGATTGGGCTGGAAGTGTAGATGATCAGAAAAGCACATCCGGTTATGTTTTTCACATGGGTTCAGGAGCCATTTCATGGGCTTCTAAAAAACAGCCTATTGTAGCGTTGTCTACAACAGAAGCAGAATATGTGGCAGCTACAGCAACAGTGTGTCAAGAAATTTGGATGAGAAGGATGTTAAGGAGTTTATGCCAAGAGCAAACAAATGCAACTATGATCTTTTGTACAATAGCTCAGCTATTGCATTATCCAAGAATGTTATATTTCATAAGAGAACGAAACACATTGACACAAAGTTTCATTACATCAGGGAATTGGTAAACAATGGTGAAATTGTTTTACAACACTGCAGAACTCAGGAGCAGGTCGCAGACATTTTGACCAAACCATTGGGGCAGAAAAGTTTTGAATTTTTGAGGAAATGCCTGGGTATGACTGATAACGCAGCAGTTGAAATTAAAGGGGAGTGTTGAAATGCTAATTCCAACTGCAGCAGAAAACCACCATGGGAGTTCCCCGCTATTTCAGTTTTCTTCACTTTGCGATGCGATTTGATCGCTATCGCACATTAACCCGTTGCACTCCTATGTATTCTGATTGTGATTTCATGATGCGATCTTATCGCTATCGCAAATCACGTCCACGCCCTGTGTTTTTTGCCAATTGCGATTCTACGATGCGATCCGATCACAAATCGCA
This sequence comes from Pinus tabuliformis, assembly GCA_031772625.1. Lineage (NCBI taxonomy): Eukaryota > Viridiplantae > Streptophyta > Pinopsida > Pinales > Pinaceae > Pinus > Pinus tabuliformis. The sequence goes on from CM062805.1 coordinate 272,003,250, forward strand.
AATCACACCCATATGTTAGTGCTCCATTTTTCTCTTCCACCGACGCGACGTTGCGATGCGATCCAATCACAAATCGCATATCTCACCTTATTCAAACCGATCTCAGCCGTCCAATTAAATCAACGGTTGATGTACAAACTTGCAGCAAATTACGTGATGTGAATTAGAAGTTTCATTGACCGCCAGTTTTGTCAGTGAAATAATAAATGAAAATTGGTAAACATAGGTAGTAGATGCAGCAGTGCAAGCATATCAGTGCGGACATAGCAGTGTAAATTTTAAGAGGAGAGATAGAGTAATTTTTTTTTGTGTGTGGTTCTTGTTGTAGTCCCTCTGGAAGAGTAAGACCCTTTTGTAATAGGTAGTTTTATTAATGAGCATAAGTTTCTTTGTGTATATGCAAAACTCTGTTCTCCAGAATCAAGTCATTTTTTTTTTTGCTGTGCTAAGAAACAAAGCATTTTTCTTCTGTTTATTTTGTTTGGAATTATCAGAAATTCCCAACATATGTTGCAGCTGCAGGAAACCATCAGCGAACTGAGAATTCCCCACGTGTCATATTTTAACAAGATATAGGAGGAAGAAATGTAAGCGCACTGATTCTTTGGAGTGAAAATTGTTTCCACGGAAAATCCCGTAGAGGAAAACACATTCGGCGTAAATATATATACAATTATTGTACAAGTTTTAAATTCTTTTCCAAATTTTATTTTTATGAGGAGAGGTTTCTCTCAAGGCTTTTCATCAATTACCCACAATCTGCCTATTCACATTATCCTTATTCTTCTCCATGTTTCCATATCATAATTTATTACAACTAACCTATGGGAAATTCTCACATGCATGGTGTTTTTCCCTGAGCTTTTGTCGGTTGTTGATTCTTTGAATATAAAGCAATTAGATGAATATGGGCACGGTCGAATAAATTAACCATTTTCATGTTTTAATACATAGTTTTCATCCAAAACTCATAACAATTAGACTACCACTGGAAAAAACAACTTGTATTTGTTCGGAATATTTATAGAAAATAACTTAACTATGGAAGAAAAATATAGAAAGATATTGTATATAAATTAGGAAGCCCCATAATTCGATATAATATATTAAGGTAATTAAAAGAGAAAATGGCACATCACGGTAGTGGACTATTAACATTGATATTGAAAATGCTTTGTAAATAATGTCAACCACTTCATCAAAATTATCCACATTATAAACTAAAAGAAATATGACGAAGATCTGAAAGAAATTTCAGAAAAAATTGTACAGTAATGTATATGGTGATGAGATTACCCAGATAGCATGGATCAAGCATGTAGATAGAGTTGTGGGAGAGAGGAATAGGATAATGAAGTAGAATTAGTAGAAGCATGTAGTTGATTGAAAGGATGAGGAATTCCATGGACGATGATGAAAGTGTTGGAGAAAACATTAGGGTCCCGAATGGCCACATAATTGATTGAAACCTGTGTGTCCTCCTTTCTTGGAAAAGATTGGAAGGATGATGAATTCCATGGACGATGATGGAAGTGTTGGAGAAAACATTAGGGTCCCGGATGACCACATAATTGATTGAAACCTCTGTGTCCTCCTTTCTTGGATCTACGGCCATGAAACAACATCAATTTTCTGTAAATGTTTAATCGAATCCAAATGTGGTATCACATATTTCTATTTGTCAAATCATATTTTTGAAAATTTAAAATTCCTTAGATGGTATTTTTCTACTAGTCAATTAATGATTTTTGACCATCTAAATTAATTCAAAAACATAATTTCAATCTAAAATCATAAAATCCAGAAGCTAATAAATTATCAAATTCCAAAAAAAATATAATTAAAAAAATAAATATGCTATTACCAACGTCATAACCTAAATTCACAAATTATTATGAAGAGAATCTTGTGAAAATATAATGTTTATTTGGATAACGTTCCTGGAGCAGCTCTTACGACAACGAAGGGGCCTGGAAGAATTGTATGCATCTTCATCCCTACGGGAAGCTTGGCAAGATATGGAGACGAGAATAGGCCCTTCACGGTGTGATACCTAAGAATCCATGGAGTGGGGGAACATGTATTTCGTGAAGGCTTCGCGCTGGGTGCGAAGAGCATCAATGTAGATAAGAGTCTGTGGCATGTGGAACGCTTCCTTGGAAATCATTTGAAACACACAGTATTTTCCCTATTGTCATGTGCCAAAGTGCCGAGTCAAACTTTGGTAAAATCTATCCAAAATTTTCTTGCTCAACAGATCATAATCTCGGTCAAAATACTGTCAAACAGACTACCCAGAACTCAGTCAAACTTGCCCATAAATTGTCGATAAACTTCCAATAAAATCTTTGTCAAACTTGTCACATATTCGGTCAAACAACAAACTTCATCAAACAATGCCAGAAGATCTCGATCAGACTCTTCCCATAACTATGTCAAAATATCAGAAGAAGTCTCAGTAAGCACTGGTCAAATATACTGAAAAGTGCTCGGTCAAACTTCAAAGGAACTCTTCTATCTCTCACGTGTGAATAGAAGAATAGGTGTTTTGTGTTCATTTGAATTGATGCTAAATGGAGGAGGCCAAATGTGTAATGTGTATATACAATTGTTGGAATCCAGAGGCACAGCAAACAAAATAAACACACAGCAGAATAAATCAAGCACATAAACACAATTTTTAATGTGGTTCACCCAACCAATCTGGGCTACGTCCACCAAACATAGGCATCAGGAATTTATTAATCAAATTGGAGATTACATCAAGAAATCCTCACAGAACTTCTCACACTCTTAGCAAACCATCCGAATGGTTGCCTGTTATATAGCATAGAGAATCTAACAGCCTCATTAATTCCCTCACATCAAATATAGGAGGCATTAACTCCCTCCCAACAAACTGGAGTTAATCTAGGACCTGAATTCTATTGTTGTCATCAGCTGAGATTTTTCCTATTTTTCTCCAAACAGAAAATCTCAACAATCTCCACCTTGACAACAATTCCCCTGATGCCCTGTTATTATTATTTTATCTTTTCTGCAAGCCAAGAGAAGCCAAACACCAGCGTAGCTTCTCCAACAAAACTGGTTTCGTGAACATGTCTGCACAGTTCTCCTTTGTATGCACCTTTTCAAGAGAAACTCCCCTTTCAGTGATAACCTATCTTACAAAATGATATTTGATTGGAATATGCTTTGATTTACTATGATAGGCCGGATTCTTAGCCAAATGTATTGCACTTTGACTATCACAAAGTAACCTGATGTTGTCCTGTAACCTACCAAACTCACCAAGCAAACCTTTCAACCAAACCGCCTCTTTGCAAGCATGAGAAGCAGCAATGTATTCTGCTTCAGTAGTGGACAAAGCAACAATATTCTGTAGCTTTGACATCCAGCTGATAGCTCCACCTGCAAGAGTAAAGACGTACCCTGAAGTTGACCTTCTCTTATCCAAATCACCTGCAAAATCGGAATCAACATACCCGCAAACAAATTCACTACTCTTATTGTAAGAAATACAATAACTACTTGTGCCTCTCAAGTACCGAAGCACCCATTTCACTGCTGAAAGTGTTCTTTACCCGGATTTGCCATGTACCTGCTGACAACCCCAACTTCATGTGAAATATCTGGTCGCGTACACACCATCGCATACATCAAACATCCTACTGCATTGGCATATGGAATTCGAGACATATAATCCTTTTCTTCATATGTATTAGGACATAAACTCGAAGAAAGCTTAAAATGGGAAGCTAAAGGGACTGAAACAGGCTTCACATTATCCATACCAAACCTCAAAAGTATTTTCTCAACATACTTCTGTTGTGATAGCCACAGCTTACCATTGCTCCTGTCTCTGAAAATCTCCATGCCCAAAATCTGTCTTGTGGCTCCTAGATCTTTCATATCAAACGTCCTTGCCATCTGAGTCTTCAACCTATTGATTTCTTCAATGCTTTTGCTTGCTAAAAGCATATCGTCAACATACAATACCAAGATAATGAATATGCCATTATTCAACTGTTTGAAATAAACACAATGATCATATTCACTTCTAATATATTTCTGACTCAACATGAAAGAATCAAACTTCTTATACCACTGCCGAGGCGACTGCTTTAGGCCATATAATGACTTCTTGAGCCTGCAGACAAATTTCTCATTGCGATGCTGAACAAACCCTTCTGGTTGTTCCATATATATTTCCTCATCTAAAACACCATGTAGAAATGTAGTCTTAACATCTAACTGCTGCAACTCTAAATCAAACAAAGCCACTAATGCTAACACAATTCTAATTGAAACAATTTTAACCACTGGTGAAAATATCTCATGAAAGTCTATGCCAGCTTTCTGAGAAAACCCTTTTGCAACCAGTCTCGCTTTGTACCTGTCTTCTGTATCATTCACACCCTGTTTCAGCTTGAACACCCACTTGCATCCCACAGTTTTCCTGCCTTTGGGAAGTTCAACCAGATCCCACGTGCCATTCTTACCTAAGGCCATCATTTCTTCCTTCATGGCTACTTTCCATTTGTCACTATTTGAACCTTCTACAGCTTCCTGATAACACAAAGGTTCATCATCATTAGCTATCAAAGCAACTGAAGTAACATGATCATCATACCTTCTCGGAGGGCGTTTGATCCTTGTAGACCTCCTTAAGAATGTTTCTGGTGCTTCCACAATTGGCTGTCTATCATCTGTAGGAACTTCTTCATGATCGCCATCTGAGACCTGTTCATGACCTCCATCTGAACCCTATTCATAATCTGATTCTGAAACCTGTTCATGACTAGAATCTGAACTATGGTCGTTATGACTATCATTAGAAATGCTGTCAAAATGAATATGCTGGAAATCAGATACATCATCCTGTTTCAATCTACTGTTTACATCTAACTGTACAAGAGAGGATTCATCAAACTTTACATCTCTGTTGATGATGATTTTGTGGGTAGTAGGATCCCACAATCTATATCCCTTTGTTCCATCACCATACCCAACAAAGATATACCTTTTAGACTTTGGATCTAATTTAGTTCGCTGATGTTTAGGCACTAGAGCATATGCATCACAACCAAACACTCTGAGTTTAGAATAGTCACAAGGGTGTCCTTTCCATACCTCTTGCGGAATCTTGCAGCCTATTTCCGTTGATGGAGATTGGTTTATGACATAACAAGTTGTTGCCACTGCTTCCGTCCACAACTCCTTTTGCAACCCGGCATTACTCAGCATACACCTTGCTCTTTCTAGAAGAGTCCTGTTCATGCGTTCAACAACTCCATTTTGCTGAGGAGTATAAACCGTGGTCTTATGTCTCTCGATCCCTGCATCCTTGCAATAGCTGTCAAACTCCTTGGAGGAAAACTCACCACCATTGTCAGTTCTTAAACATTTTATAGTTCTACCAGTGCTGTTTTCTACCAATGCTCTAAACTGCTTGAAAACTGTAAAAACATCAGACTTCTTTTTCAACATGTAGACCCATACTTTCCGAGAAAAGTCATCAATGAATGATACAAAATAAGACGAACCACCATATGACGCTGTAGGGGCTGGACCCCAAACATCTGAATGGATATAATCAAGTATCCCTTTACTAGTATGTTTGCTTGTTTTAAACTTTTGTTTACTTTGTTTACCAAACAGACAATGTTTACAGAAATCCAATTTTCCAGATCTTAGATTAGGAAGTAACTTTCGGTCAGTCAAAATTTTCATCCCTCGTTCGCTCATATGGCCCAACCTTTGATGCCATAGGCGAATGGAACTACTGTCTTGTTCAGACACCGACACATGATCTGACCCAGTTCTACCTTCTAATTCAAAAAGATTTCCTACCTTCTTAGCCTTCATCACTAGTAAGATACCTTTATATATTTTCATAACTCCACCTTGAATTACAGTTTTATATCCATTTGAATCAAGTGCTCCTAATGAAATCAAATTTTTCCTTAAATCTGGTACATGCCTCACATCAGTTAATATTTTGGTTGTGCCATCAAACATTTGTAGTTGTACACTTCCTATTCCAACAATACTGCAAGTGACATCATTACCCATGTACACGACTCCATCATCAACTGATCTATATGTTTTAAACCAATCTTTATGAATACACATGTGGTTAGATGCCTCGGAATCTAACAACCAATGTTGATCATGTTTTGAAACATTAACAGACAATACCTCATCACTCATACCTGAACCAGATACTGAACCTGTATCTGTGGTGTTGGCTTCCTTCTTTTCTGTTGAAGAGCCTTCTTTAGCAGCCTGCTTTCGCTTCCAGCAATCCTTTTTCAGATGTCCAGCCTTGCCACAATGCCAGCACTTCACCTTTGGCTTCTTTCCTTTGGACTTCGAACGAGAGTCGCTATGCTTTCCCCCGGAGTGTCTCTCTCGTGAGCGACATCTGGCCATCATTACCTCTGATGTAGAGGTGTCTGCATTCGACCTCTTCCTCGTCTCCTCAGCCAACAAGGCTTCTTTCATCCGCAAACCGTAAAGCTGCCGTTTCAGGAGAATCCGATTTGTCAAAGATTTCGTCATATAGAGCTTCTCAAGCTTCGACCATAGGGCTGCGGCGGTTTTCTCTGACACAATGTTGAACAGAACATCGTCCGCCAGACATAACCGAATTGCGCTCAGAGCTCTATCGTCCATCTCATCCCATTCATCCTCCGTCATGGAAGGAGGTCTTTTGTTTTTCCCCAACAGTGCTTTCGCCACACCTTGTTGAACCAACAGATCGTGCATCTTTACCTTCCAGATCTCAAAATTATTCTTGCCATTAAACTTTTCAATTTCAAAACAGGCACTTTGAGTTTTGGCCATCTTGTATCAACAAAAAAACACAATAATATCCAATATCCAACCAGCAATAAAAAAAATTGCCAATGCCTTTGTTTTTACACAACAGGAAAAAAAAAAACTGCCTATGCCTCTGTACTTTTGCCTTTTTAAAAAAAAACTGCCCTTTGGCACTTCACACAAAAAAGTTTCTTGTTTGCACTTTATTTGTAGCGCATAGACATTCTGGCACTGCGTTTTGTAAGGTATCAACTCAGCAATAATTTTTACATAACATATCAATGATGTGGCTACAATACTATAAAATTAAGTATAACGTTGATGTTGTAGCCAAATGATTTAAATGTAGATGCTGCAAATGAAATATGTGCCATATCGATCTCTGCTAATGTCAATTACAATGCTCCATCACATATGCATGACAATAAACGCTCCATACATAAAGTAACGTCGCTCCATGTAAATGCTTCCACTATGCACGATATACCATTGCTCCATTAAAGAGTAATGTTGCTTTATGTGAACGTGGACACTAGTAATGAATTGTTCTGCAAACCTTTTAACCTATAGTCTGGAATATTGGGGCATGCGTTACTCTGTTATTAATTAACATTTCCCCGACTATGTAATGAATTATTTTTCCACCACATATTAATTCCACTGTAACTACAGATTCCTACCAATCCATATAATTCACGCTGGTTCCAATATATATATACGCTGTTGGAAATATAATTCACGTTGTTTTAAACAACATACCCATGCTGTAAACTCACAGCAAACAAAAAAAGTTTTACCAGCGCGCAGGGCAATGGACGGCTCCAGCAATCAGGTAATACGTTTCTGCTCCAGCGCTCCACGCAGTTTCCACGCCGTTTTGTATAACAGATCCACGCCAATATAATATATATTTTCCACCACGCAGGTTTTGATCAGCTACAACAACCAACTCCGCGCTCCCAACAACATTCACACGCAGGCAGGTTCACGCCCGCACCAGCACAGTCCGCCAGCATCAGCAGTCACGCACGCAGCGCCTCCAGTCAGCTTCTCCAGGCAGCACCTCCAACATGCTCTGATACCAATTGTTGGAATCCAGAGGCACAGCAAACAAAATAAACACACAGCAGAATAAATCAAGCACATAAACACAGTTTTTAACGTGGTTCACCCAACCAATCTGGGCTACGTCCACCAAACATAGGCATCAGGAATTTATTAATCAAATTGGAGATTACATCAAGAAATCCTCACAGAACTTCTCACACTCTTAGCAAACCATCCGAATGGTTGCCTGTTATATAGCATAGAGAATCTAACAGCCTCATTAATTCCCTCACATCAAATATAGGAGGCATTAACTCCCTCCCAACAAACTGGAGTTAATCTAGGACCTGAATTCTATTGTTGTCATTAGCTGAGATTTTTCCTATTTTGCTCCAAACAGAAAATCTCAACAACAATGGTAAAATAAGTGGTTTTTGAACAAGGGTCACACCCATTCAACTGGTGGGCCTGAATTTTCTCTTTGGACTCTACATGAGCTCAAAATTAATAATTTGGATTTAATTTAAAAGGATTATTTGAATACCAACAATAGCTACTAAAAATCAATAAATCTAAAAGAATTAAAACCTCATAGTGTAGATTTCATATTTTAAAGTATGATTTTTATCAAATCTCTTATGACAAGTTGTCTAGTGGAATATCTATAGTGGTTTATGGATCAAATTATATCAATATAATATATCTATATGGTATAAATGTGATCATGTGTTCTTCTACAACCTCATTTCACTTATCCTCCATTAAACCCCTCTTCCAACATGGACTTCTTTCATTATGGGTGTGCCTCCTAGAAATTTATGAGGTGAAAAAACTTAAGCAATTATGCGTTGACTTCATATCCTATAAATAATTACATGTCCCTTATTTTCCCATTCTTAACCTTCCAAAATAATGAAGGAAAATGGCTTCTTGAAACTTCCATTGAACCCAACATTTTGAGCAAGAAATAATGTTTTGTCTTTGTAACATCTACCACATTGGGGGCTCCTATAGGTTTTGGAATGATTTGAGCCTCTTTGATAGTTTATGAGCCCTATGGTCCTTACGAGATGTGATGCAATTATTAGAGGAATGTTTTCTTGTTATTCCTTTTGGGGGTTTCTCCCTTTGTATCCAAGCTCATAGTGATGTTTTCCACCTAATGGGTTGGATAGATCCCATGGAATTCTCAATGCAAGGGGGACCTCGTAGTGTTGTTAGGTGTTTGGTGGAGAGTTGGAGGTAATATGAATAAATTCCCTAGTGCTTGGGATTATTCATAAGTACTACCATATATTTTAAAAATTCATTCCTAGGGATGGCTTAGGGTAGCTCCCCAAAAACCCCACACTAAGTTGAGTGATCAAGTGTCACTGGGCATTTTGAGGGGCCTTCCCTATTGTGGAGAATGGGATAACTCCCAATGAGCCCCTAGTACTAAGGATTAACCTTTAGTACCATTGGCTTGTAAAGCGATTTCCCTATTTTGGAAGTAATGCATTAACCATCCACCACATCACTATCCACCTTGTCACTCTACCAACCATTAACCTTGCCTTGCCCCACAATCATGTGTACCTACAAAAATAAAAACAAGGGCCAATAAAAAAGCTAGGGAATTTACCACTTATTCATTTCAAAATTTCAAGGATCCATTTGGATCAACATAGACTTCTATCAAGGTCTCCTTTTATTTAATTACTAGCATAAACTTACATCAAGGTGTCCTTTTAGTTAGTTAGCATCTAAGATAAATTTTAGATTTTAGAGGGCCATGGATTATGCAATTGGAACTTTGATAGATAGGATCATCATGGTCTACTTTGGTTATATCACTATGTTTTTAAAGAAAATATATAAGTGTAATGATCAACTATGAATAGTCTTCTAGAAATTTAATGAATTTGACATCTCCCTAGACTTTGAAGAATACTATTTTTGCAACAACCATAAGCTATTAGACACATTACCTAAAAGGAACATACGTAGATAGTGAGCTTGCGAATGAAATTGTAGGGTTTCACCCTCTAAAACTAATTTTGTAAAGGTATTCATTTCAGTTTGACCTTGATCATCAAAGAAATGAAAATTCAGATGAAAAATTGAAGTTATTTAATCTTGTAAATATGTTCAAGAGACAATATAAAATGTGCAAATATTTTCTACTTATAATTTAAAAATAAAATAAAATAAAATTGATCCTCTATTCTTTTGTATTTGACCACTTCATAAGTTGCTGAGGAGGGTGGAAGGAAAAATTTGTTTTCATATAATTATTCGAAGACACCACAAGATAGATATATTCAACTATTATTTCATGAACACACATCCATACACAACAACCCCACTAAAGAGGGGAAGGCAAAGCAACAAAGTGCACATGATAATGATGAAAGTTGGGTTAGTCACTTCTAAGATTCAAGAAATAAGACCATTGTACTTGGCAGCGCTCCCCGTATGTTTCGCGACTTGTTCTTGACTACCTATCAAGGATGCATTAACTTTGGTGATGTGCCTTTTTGCTAAACTCTATGGGATTTGGTCTAATGATAATCGTGATCCCAACAATTGGTATTAGATCCAAAGGTCCAAGTTTGAAACACCCTCGACTTGTATTGGGGGGGAGATTGTTGGACTTGGAAAAACCCTCGTGTGTTTTGCGACACGTACGTGACTACCTCTCGAGGATCCATTAACTCTAGCGATGTGTCCATTTACTAACACCTGCCGGTTTTGGTCCAATGGAAATCATGATCCTAACAAAGGCAATGTATTTCTCACTTTAATAGATGCTTTCTAATTGAAGTTATAAGGGAAACAATGATTAATCTAAATTTGGTATATAACATTTAAAAAAATATTAATAATAAAATTAATTAAACATATGCACAAAAGGAAAAATATTAATAAAAAAAGATTATGTGTGTCTAAAATGAGTGTGTTGCCCAAAACCAGCATAGATCAATCTAACTTCAGATCTTCAAAGAGTGGAGAGGAATCAAATATATTGAGGTGCAAACCTTTTCTAACTCATAAATAAGCTCGCATATTGAAAGATTTGATCCCTGTGAATGCTTGGTAAATCCAAAATCTACTTTGATATATATTTTTTTAAATATATAAAAAAATCCCTATTATTATTATTGTTATTATTAAATATATAAATTGTTATTACATCTACATTTTAATTATAAATGGTTATTAAGTCCACATTCTAATTATAAATTGTTATTAAATCCACATTCTATTGAGTTGAAGAGTAAATAAATAAAAACAATAAGCATTATTAAAACACATTTAGAAAGTAAACCACATTTAACACTTTCTAAAGATTATCTAATTATTTCACCTTTTACATTTTTTTAAATTCAGTGAAATATTTTTTTATCAAATTATATATATATTTTATATTATTTAAAATATGTTTTTAAGTACATAAATACATGTAAAGTGAAAAAAACTTGTAAATTTGTATAAATTCCATAAAGACTTCATCTAAAACTCATAACAAGTAAACTACCACTGCACAAAATAACTTCTATTTTTTTTCAGAATCTTTATAGAAAATAACTTGACAATGGAAGAAAAAAATAGAAAGATATCGTATATAGATTAGGAAGCCCCATAATTTTGTATAATAGATTAAGGTACTTAAAAGAGAAAATGGATTTATCCAAAGCTAATAATTTTGTATAATAAATTAAGGTATTGAAAAGAGAAAATGGCTTTAGCCAAAACTCATAACAATTAGACTACCACTCCACAAAGAAACTTTTATTTTTCAGAATCTTTATAGAAAATAACTTAACAATGGAAGAAAAAAATAGAAAGATATTGTATATTGATTAGAAAGCCCGATAATTATGTAAAATAGATTAAGGTACTTAAAAGCAAAAATGGCACATCACTACACTTGAATCATTGATATTGAAAAATATTTGTAAATAATGTGAAACATTTCATCAGAATTATCCACATTGTAAACTAAAAGAAATACGATTTGAAAGAAATTTCAGCAAAATTGTATAGTAATCTATATGGTTACCATGTTACCAAGATAACATGGATCAGATGTGTAGCAAGAGTTGTGGGAGACAGGCAAAGGATAATGTAGAATTAGTAGAAGCATATAGTTGAGCAAAAGGACGACGAATGCCATGGACGATGAAGAAAGTGTTGGAGAAAACATTAGGGCCCTGGATGACCACATAATTGATTGAAACCTATGCGTCCTTTCCTGGAAAATAAGCAGAGAAGTTGGTGGTCACCAAAAACAATGATGAAAGGTCTTTGCCCATGAAACAACATTAATTTTCTGTAAATATTTAATCAAATCTAAATGTGGTATTAGATATTTTTATTTGTCAACTCATATTTTTTACAATTTAAAATTATATATTTTTACTAGTGAAATCATGATTTTTGACTATCTAAATTAATTCAAATACCTAATCACAATCTAAAATCATAAAATCTAGAAACTAATAAATTCCCTGATTTCAAAAATATATACATATAAAATTAAAAAAATATATACCCATTACCAATGTCCTAGCCTAAATTCAGAAATGATTATGAAGAGAATGTTGTGAAAATCTAATGTTTATTTGGAGAGTGTTCTTGGAGTGGCGGTTATGGTGAGGAAGGGGGGCCTCAAAGAATTGTATGTAGCTTGGTCCCTACAGGGAGCATGGAAAGATCTGGAGACTAGAAGAGGCCCTTCACGGTGTGATACCCAAGAATCCATGGACTAGGGGAACATGTATTTCGTGAAGGCTTCATGCTGGTTGCGAAGAGTGTTAATGTAGATAAGGGTTTGGGACATGTGGCAGGCATCCTCAGAAATCATTTTAAAAACGCAGTAATGTCCCTATTGTCACATGCAGTGTGTTGCATCCTTCCTTTGCTTTGATATAATGGGAGTTGCTTTTACAAATGGACAATGGATGTACTGGAAATTGTTTTCATAAACGGACCGTGGAAAACAAAAGTTTAGAAAAAAGTGGATGATGAAGAGTTCCAAAAGGTAACACCCTTTGTGTAAATATAGATACAAAAATATTTTATAACTTTTTAATCATCATCTAAATTTTATAATTACACTATAAGGTTTTCCCCTTTAAAAAGAACTTTCTCACTCCCCACTTGTCATCACTATGTACCTTTGGATTATATGTTAGACGATTAAAGGATGTTAAGTTGTTTGATCATTTTAGGTGAAGGTAGTTGGAAGGAACAATTATTGATAAGCTATCGAGCATAGGTCATATATCGTTTTCCATATCTTGTTCGATGCTTCTATTATTGGAGCTTAAAAACTCTCACAGGGCGTTGGATAGATATTTTCATCATCACCCTCAGGATTTATGGGTGAAGAACCATGTTGACCTCATATGAAAAGAATAGTCCCTGTTAGGTTTTGATGGGTGAAGAAGGTCGAGACTGTGTCACCCTCATATGAGAAGAACAATCCCTATTAGGGTTTATGAGTGAAGAAGGTCGTGGCCACATTGAGGGAGTGCAAGCTTGAGTATTCTTCATTATGGAAGAAGCAGAATACCAGAGAAGGGTGTGCAGAATACCAAAGATAGGAACTTGTTATTGGGGAAAATACTTGTTCCAGACTAGTTGTTCTCTTAGAGTCCTCCTCCAACATCTTTGAATTCGCTCATCAAAACCCCAATATCGTCGCCTACCTTGACTGGGTATATGAGGTTTTCTTCGATGGGGGAAATTCCATGTTCAAGCTTAAGTCATCCACCATGACACCTTTTTTCGAGGGCTTGAAATGGGTTCCTTGTACTAAATTATTTAAGAGTTTGATCGTTTCCACGCCTAGAATAGGGGATAACTTTGTAAATTCTTGTAGTTTGAGAAACGATGATAAAGGGGATGGAGGGGAAGATTATTCCCTAATGGAAAAGGAAACATAGAAACGGTCGGAGACTATTGAGTAGAAGAGTCACTCTAAGAGATTGAGTTGGCTCCATGGGTGGGCTCATATAAGCTCAGATGATGCAAAGACCTTTGTAGCGACAATTTCCATATCCCTGATTTTTAGGTCATTTTTGGTAGAACCCAGATACATTCCTTACTTCTCCATGTATCCAACCTTCAATGTCAGAGACCACATCATCAATGAGTCTTCCACGAAGATTCTATAATTTAACCCAATCTTTTCAACTGTTTGCATTATTTTCAAATATAGTAACTTGTACCTTTCTTTGAGGTTAGAGAATTGATGCAAAAATTTGTCCTAACAGAGCATTTGTTTTCAGTATTGTCAAAGAAAGAATTAATTTATTGATTTTGTCCTAACAAAGCATTTGTTTTCAACACTATCAAATAAAGACTCAGTTTGCTTATTTTCTTGTAGGGATCAAATTTGTAAGTTTGTTGGCCATGAATATTTCGCTAAGATCGGTAAAGTTCCTCTTTTGTGTGTTGAATTTCAATTTGATAAGAGATGTAATATTTGGGAATAAATATTATTTTGTAGTTGTTAATAATTCAAGGATATTTAATGCTACTCCTAAATAGTTGTATATGTTTGGAATTAAAAATCTTTATCTTTAATTCCTTGTACTTGTTTACTCATGATAAAATTCTATTACCAATTGAAAATTATGTTACCTACATTTTTCATTTTTCTAGTAAGGATAAAGCATTTTCGTTTGTTGCACTGCAATGTATCGGCATTGGAAACTATCCTGAGATTGTGACCTTGATTTATGAGAAAATAAAATGATCCCATGTTAACCATTACCAATCAGAAATTGCATGTGATCAAATAGAATGAGAGCCAAAATTTAGAAGAGTTAGACAACAAGCATCTATAGTGGAAAACTCTAAGATTCTGATTTGCAAAAGTGCTCCATAGATACAAATGAATTAATACTGCTCGCGAAGGTTTGTGCACCTTGATGTAGTTTTCTATAATGTATGAATGTCACCAAAGCTTTCATGAAACTACCTGTTGTTCGGTTGCCCATTGGTATTCAATGGATAAAAGGCATCGGGGGCATGATATTCTTGTGAAAACCCTTTTTAACGTTATTTGATCACCACATTTTTCATATCTTTGTTTCCATTCCGATGGATTGATGGTTTTTTTAGTGAACATTATCCATTAACAACGTAAACTTTGAAATGGGAACAAAACTAATAAGATAGCATGGATCAGGTGTGTAGATAGAGTTGTGGAAGAGAGGAAAATGATAATGAAGTAGAGTTAGTAAAAGCATATATCTGAGTGAAAGGATGAGGAATTCCATGGATGATGATGAAAGTGTTGGAGAAAACATTAGGGTCTGTGATGGCCACATAACTGATTGTAAAGATGTAGAGAAGTTGGTGGTCACGAACAATGATGCTGAAGGATCTACGACCATGAAACGACATCGATTTTATGTAAATATTTAATCAAATCCAAATGTGATATTACATAGTTTTATTGGTCAAATCTTATTTTTGACAATTTAAAATTCCTTAGATTTACTAGTCATATCATGATATTTGACTATCTAAATTAATTCATTGACTATATAAATGAATTCAAAAACCTAATTACAATATAGAATCATAAAATCCAGAAGCTAATAAATTCCATGATTCCAAAAAAATATATAATTAAAAAAATAAATATCCCATTACCAACATCATAGCCTAAATTCATAAATGATTATCAAAAGAATCTTGTGAAAATATAATATTTATTTGGACAATGTTCCTAGAGTGGTTGTTAGGACAAGGAAGGGGCCTGCGAGAATTGTATGCAGCTTCATCCCTACGGGAGGCCTATAAATATCTGGAGATGATAATAGGCCCTTCATGGTGTGATACCCAAGAATCCATGGAGTGGGGGAACATGTATTTCGTAAAGGCTTCATGCTGGGTGCAAAGAGAATCAATGTAGATAAGAGTCTGGGGCATGTGGCAGGAATCCTTGGAAATCATTTGAAACACATAGTAATGTCCCTACTATCACTTTCCAAAGTGCCCAGTCATACTATGGTCAAATTTATCCCAACGTTTGTCACTCAACAGATCATAATCTTGGTCAAACTATTGTCAAATTGACTACCCAAAACTCAATCAAACTTGCCCAGAAAATCTTCATAAATTGCGAATAAAATATCAGTCAAACTTGTCACATATTTGGTCAAACAACGACCAACTAACTTTGTCAAACAATGCCAGAAGATCTCAATCAAACTCTTCCAAAAACTTACTCAAATATATCAGGAGAAGTCTCAGTCAACACTTGTAAAATAGAGTCCAGAAGTGCTTGGTCAAACTTCAGAGGAACTCTTCTCTTTCTCATGTGTGAATAGAAGAATATATGTTTTGTGTTCATTTGAATTGATGCTAAATGTAGGAGGTGAAATATGTATATATAATGTTCAAATAACTGGTCTTTGACCAAGGGTCAAACCCATTCAACTGGTAGGCCTGACTTATCCCTTTGGAGCCTACATGAGCTCAAAATCAATAATTTTGATTTATTTTAAAAACATTATTTTAATACTGAATGTAGCTACTAAAGATCAACAAATCTAAAGAGAAATAAAACCTCATAGTGTAGATTTCATATTTTAAAGTATGATTTTTATCATATCTGTTGTGAGAAGTTGTGTAGTGGAATATATGTAGTAGTTTATGGATCAAATTGTATCCATATCATATATCTGTGTAGAATAATATGACCATGGGTTCTTCTACAACCTCATTTCACGTATCCTCCATTAAACCCCTCTTCCAACATGGACTTCTTCCATTATGGGTGTGCCTCTTAGAAATTTACGAGGTGAAAAAAAATTAAGAAATTATAAGTTGAATTCAAATCCAAGAAATAATTACATGTCCCTTATTTTCCCACTCTTAACCTTCCAAAATTATGAAGGAAAATTCTTCTTGAAACTTCCATTGACAACCAAACATTTTAAGCAAGAAACAATGTTTTGTCTTTGTAACATCTACCACATGGGGGCCTCCTATAGGTTTTGGAATGATTTGAGCACCAATGATACCTTATGAGCCCCATGGTCCTTACCAAATCTGAGGCAATTATTAGAGGAAGGTGTTCTTATTATTACTTATGGGGGTTTGCCCCCTTTTATCGAAGATCCTGGCAAGGTTTTCCACCTAATGGGTTGGCTAGATCCCATGGAATTCTCAATGTAATGGGGACCTCGTAGTGTTGTTAGGTGTTTGGTGGAGAGTTGGGGGTAATCTGAATAAGTTCCTCGGTGCTTAGTATTATTCATAAGTACTACCATATATTTTAAAGAGACATTCTTATGGATGAATTAGGGTAGCTCCCCAAAAAACCCATACTAAAGTGAGTGATCAAGTGTCACTGGGAATTTTGAGGGGCCTTCCCTATTATGGAGAATGGGATAACTCGCAATGAGCCCCTCGTACTAAGGATTAACCTTTAGTACTATTGGATTGTAAAAGGATTTCCCTATTTTGGAAGTAATGCATTACCCTTCTACCACATCACTATCCACCTAATCAATCTACAAACCACTTACCTTGCCCCACAATCATGTGTACATCGAAAAATGAAAAACAAGGGCCAAGAAGAAAAATATAGAATTTATCACTTATCCATTTGAAAATTTCAAGGATCCATTTGGATCAACATAGACTTATATCAAGGTTTCCTTTTAGTTAATTATTAGCATAAACTTACATCAATGTGTCCCTTTAGTTAATTAGCATTGAAGACAAATTTTAAGTTTTAGAGGGCCATAGATTATGCATTTGGAACTTTGGTAGATAAGATCATCATTGTCTACTTGGTTTATGTGACTATGTTTTTAAAGAAAATATATAAGTGTAATGATCAACTATGAATAGTTTTCCAGAAATTTAAGGAATTTGACATCTCCCTAGACTTTGTAGAATAATATTTTTTCAACAACAATAAGTTACTAAAACACATTACCTAAAAGGAACATACATATATAGTGAGCTTGTGAATGAAATTAAAGAGTTTCACCCTCTAAAACTAATTTTGTAAGGATATTCATTTCAATTTTACCTTGATCAGTAAAGGAATGGAAATTCAAATGAAAAATTGAAGTTATTTAAGATTTCAAAGATGTTCAAGAGACAATATCAAATGTTCAAATATTTTATGCTTACAATTTTAAAATAAAATAAATAAAAATTGATCCTCTATTATTTTATATTTGACCATTTCATAGGTTGTTGAGGGGGGTAGAAGGAAACATTTGTAGTCGTATAATTATTCGAAAACAACACAAGATAGATATATTCAACTATTATTTCATGCACACACCTCCATACACAACAACCCCACTGAAGAGGGGAAGGCAAAGCAAGAAAGTGTACATGATAATGATGAAAGTTTGGTTAGTCACTTCTAGGATTCAAGAAATAAGTTTGTTGGACTTGGCAGTGATCCCCATGTGTTTTGTGACATGGTCTTGACCGCATATTGAGCATCCATTAACTTCGGTGATGTGTCTATTTACTAAATCATGCAGGTTTTTGTCTAACGATAATCATGATCCCAACCATTGGTATTAGATCCAAAGGAATCAAGCTTGAAACACCCCCAACTCGTATTTGGGGGAGATTGTTGGGCTTGGAAACACCCCCCGTGTGTTTTGTGACAAGTGATTGACTACCTCTCAAGGATCCATTAACTCTAGCGATGTGTCCATTTACTAACACCCGCGGGTTTTGGTGTAATGGAAATCATGATCGTATCAAAGGCAATGTATTTCTCACTTTAATAGATTCTTTCTAATTCAAGGTATAACAGAAACAATGATTAATCCGAATTTGATATATATCAGTTAAAAAACATATTAATAATAAAATTAATTAAATATATGCACAAAAAATTATTAATAAAAAAATATTATATGCGTGTCTAAAGAGAGTGTGTGTTGCCCAATACCAACATAGATCAGTCTAACTTCAGATCTACCAAGAGTTGAGAGGAATCAAATCGATTGAGGTGCAAACATTTTCTCACTCAGAAATAAGTTTGCATATTGAAAAATTCGATCCCTGTGAATGCTTGGTAAATCCAAAATCTATGTTCATATTATTTAAAAATTGTTTTTAAATATATACAAAAAAAATCCCCGTTATGATGATGATGATGATGATTATTATTAAATATATATATTTTTATTATGTATACATTTTAATTATAAATAGTTATGAAGTCCACATTATAAATATAAGTTTTTATTAAGTCCACATTCCATTGAGGGTAAGAGTAAATAAATAAAAACAATACATTTAGAAAGTAAAATACATTTTAACACTATCTAAATTTTATCTAATTATTCCACCTTTTACATTTTTTTAAGTTAAGTGAAATATTTTTATTATTAAAATAGATTTTTTATATTATATCTATATATATATATATATATATATATATATATATATATATATATATATATATATATATATATATATATATATATATATATATATATATATATATATATATATATATATATACATTTAACGTGAAAAAAACTTGTAAAATTGTATAAATTCCATGAAGACTTCATCCAAAACTCATAACAATTAGACTACCACTCCACAAAACCACTTTTATTTTTTTAGAATCTTTATAGAAAATAACTTGACAATGGAAGAAAAAAATAGAAAGATATGTATATAGATTTGGAAACCCCATAAATCTGTATAATAATTTAAGGTACTTAAAAGAGAAAATGGCACATCGCTACATTGGAATCAATGATATTGAAAAAACTTTGTAAATAATGTCAAACACTTGATCAAAATTATCCAAATTGTAAACTAAAAGAAATATGATCTGAAAGAAATTTCAGCAAAATTGTAAAGTAATGTATATGGTGACTAGATTACCAAGATAGCATGGATTGAGTGTGTAGCTAGAGTTGTGGGAGAGAGGCAAAGGATAATGTAGAATTAGTAGAAGCATATAGTTGAGTGAAAGGACGAGTAATTCCATGAATCACGATGAAAGTGTTGGAGAAAACATTAGGGTCCTGGATGACCACATAATTGATTCAAACATGTGCGACCTCCTTTCTTGGAAAAGAAGTAGAGAAGTTGGTGGTCACCAACAATGATGATGAAATATCCCTGGTGATGAAACAAAATCATTTTTCTGTAAATATTTAATCAAATCTAAATGTGGTATTACATATTTTTATTTGTCAATTCATATTTTTTACCATTTAAAATTCTATATTTTTATTAGTCAAATCATTATTTTTGACTATCTAAATTAATTCAAAAACCTAATTACAATATAAAATCATAAAATCTAGAATATAATAAATTTCTCGATTTGCAAACAAAAAAATATAATTAAAAAAATATATACCCATTACCAATATCATAGCCTAAATTCACAAATGATTATCACGAGAATCTTGTGAAAATCTAATGTTTATTTGGACAGTGCTCCTAGAGCATCGGTTATCGTGAGGGAGGGGCCTGGAATAATTGTATCCATCTTCGTCCATATGGGGAGCCAGACAAGATCTAGGGACTAGAAGAGGCCCTTCATGGTGTGATACCCAAGAATCCATGGAGTGGGGGAACATGTATTTCATTAAGGCTTTATGTTGGTTGCAAAGAGCATCAATGCAGATAAGAGTTTGGGGCATGTGGTAGGAATCCTCAGAAATCATCTGAAAAACACATTAATGTCCCTACTGTCATGCGCAGTGTGTTGCATGCCTCCTTCGCTTCACTATAATGGGAGTTGTTTTTATAAACAGATGGTGGATGTAATGAAAATTGTTTTCACAAATGGACCGTGGAAAATAGAAGTGTAGAGAAAAGTGGCTGAGGAGGAGTTCCAAAAGGGAACACCCTCTTTGTAAATATATATATACAATTTTTTTTTATAACTTTTAAATCATATTCTAAATTTTATAATTACACGGTAATGTGTTCCCATTTGAAAAGAACGTTCCTTCTACCCACTTGTTGTCACTATGTACCTTTGGATTATATGTTAGACGATTAA
Source organism: Pinus tabuliformis (assembly GCA_031772625.1). Classification (NCBI taxonomy): domain Eukaryota; kingdom Viridiplantae; phylum Streptophyta; class Pinopsida; order Pinales; family Pinaceae; genus Pinus; species Pinus tabuliformis. The sequence goes on from CM062805.1 coordinate 272,024,146, forward strand.
AGGATGTTAAATTGTTTGATCATTGTAGGTGAAGTTAGTTGGAAGGAAGAGTTATTGATAACCTGCTGAGCATAGGTCATATATCTTTTTCCATGTCTTGTTTGTTTCTTCTATTTTTGGACCTTGCAAAGTCTCACAGGGCATTGGATAGATGTTTTCATCATCGCCTTGTGGGTTTATGGGTGAAGAACCATGCTGCCCTCATATGAAAATAACAGTCCTTGTCAGGGTTCATGGGTGAAGAAGGACGAGACTGTGCCACCCAATATGAGAAGAATAATCCATGTCCCGTTTTATGGGTGAAGAAGGTCATGGCCGCATTGAGGGAGCACAAGCTTGAGTATTCTTCCTTATGGAAGAAGCATAATACCATAGAAGGGTGTGTAGGATATTGGAGATGGGCACACTTCATTGGGGAAAATACTTATTCTGGACTTGTTGTGCTCTTAGAGACCTCCTCCGGTATCTCTAAATTCATTCATCAAAACCCCAACATCGTCACTGACCTTGACTAGATCTATGGGGTTTTCATCGATGGGGGAGCTTCCATTTTCAAGCTTAAGTCATCCACCATGATAACTTTTTTCCGGGGCTTGAAATGGGTTCCTTGCAGTGAATTATTTTACAGTTTGGTTGTTGCCACATCCGGAAGAGGGGATAACTTCCTATATTCTTATAGTTTGAGCAACGACGATGAAGGGGATGGAGGGGAAGATAATGCCCCAATAGAAAAGGAAACATAGAAATGGGCAGAGATTGTTGAGTAGAAGAGTCACAGTGAGAGATTGAGTTGGCTTCCTAGGCTCATATAAGATCATATGATGCAAAGACCCTTGTAGTTGCAATTTCCATATCCTTGATTTTCAGGTCATTCGTGACAGGACCCAGATACATTCCTTCCCTCTCCATGTATCCAACCTTAAATGTCAGAGACCACATCATCAATGAGTCTTCCATGGAGATGCTATAATTTAACCCCATCTTTTCAGCCTTCTGCATTATTGTTGTTAGGTTTTCAAATATAATAACTTGTCCATTTAATTGAGATCAAAGAATTCATGCAGCAACTTGTCCTAACAGATCATTTGTTTTCAACATTGTCGAAGAAACACTCGGTTTGCTGATTTTGTCCTAACAGAGCATTTGTTTTTAGCACTATCAAATAAATACTCAGTTTGTTGACCTTTTTTGTATGGAACAAATTTGTAACTTTGTTGGCCATGAATGTTTTGCTGAGATTGGTAAAGTCACTCTTTTGTGTGTTGAATTTCAATTTGATAAGATATGTAATATTTGGGAACAAATATTATTCTGTAACTGCTAATAATTCGACGATATTTAATGCTACTCCTAACTAGTTCTATATTTTTGGAATTAAAAATCTTCACCTTTGATTCCTTTTACTTGTTTACTCATGATCAAATTTTATTCAAAATTGAAAATTATGTTACCTATATTTTTCATTTTTCTGATAAGGACAAAGCATTTTGGTCCACTGCACTGCAATGTTTCGTCATGGGAAACTGTCCTGAAATTCTGACCTTGATTTATGAGAAGAATGAAATGATCCAATGTTATGCATGACCAACCAGAAATTGCATGTGATCAAACAGAATGAGCGCCAAAATTCGGAAGAGGTAGACCATAAGCATCTATAGTGGAAAACTCTAAGATTCTCATTTGCAAAAGTGCTTCGTAGATACAAATGGGTTGATACTACTTGAAAATATTTGTGGACATTGATGCAGTTTTCTATAATGTATGAATCTCACCAAAGCTTTCGTGAAACTACCTGTTGTTTGGTGCCCATTGGTATTCAACGGACCAAAGGCATCGGGGGCACGATATTCTTGTGAAAACCATTTTTAACGTTATTTGATCACCACATTTTTCATATATTTGTTTCCATTCCTATGGATTGATGGTGCATTAGTGAATGTTATTCGTTAACAAAGTAAACTTTGCAATGGGAACTCATAGGATTATCCGTTTCGTTGACGTAGCAAAAAAATCAACCGATTTTGAAAAGTGGCGATGCATAATACATGCATATTATTTTTTAGCATAGTTTTTTTACATTTCATTTTTTTTTTTTTTTTTTTTATGTACATTAGTTTTAGAATGTAAGTGATTTGCATGCTGATTTCAAAAATTGTTCATTCTACATCAGGTCCTTTTTTTAAAAGGCTTATTTTTTTTTTTACTTTAATTTTTCTAATGTATTAAATGTAAATAATTGTTTTCTAAATTTAAATTCTTTTGAAGTGGTATTCTTCTTCATATTTTCTTATTTTTCTTATAATTTTTTGTTAGCGAGGTCTTTATTTTTTTGCATAGTGAAAGAAGAAGGTCGATGTTTTAAAGTTTCGACATTCTACATATTTATATATCCTTAATTAAATTTTCAATGCACATCAAATAATTGTCTCTAAAAAACAATAGTTTTTAACAATCAACATAAAAATAAACATTTTGAACATAAACATTACTAAACAATTACACATTTTGATATTTTTTTCCTAGAAATGACATGTCAAAATGACAATTTATATATGAAAAAGTTTAACAAAAAATGGTTAAGTAATAGTTTTCCTAATGAATTTCATGTCAAAAATAATAAGAATCATAGTTTTTTTCAAAAAGTAATGATTCACATAAATATTAATGCGAAAATCACGTAATACAAATATTGAACATATAACAACATTAACTAAATACTTATTCTTCTCATAAAATGTCAAAGTCAAAACATTACAAGTATAACCAATTAATAGTTACAAAAAATGAGCTTGATTTCCAAGAATAACTTAAATTAACTCAACAATATCACGTAATCCAAACTCTTCATCCTCTAGAGTTTCATCATTGTCTTCTTCCACAATATTTTCTACTTAATTTTTCTCATTTTCCTCTTCTGGTGGATCTCTGATGTTTATGAAACTCCCAATGTATGCCTTTCCAATCATTCCATCTAATGGTGGTTGAGGTTCCTTTTCCTTTTTTTCCACATGTGATTCATTAAAATCCCCTTTCCTCAACCCAATTGCTTGCATTGCATCTGCAAGAAATTGAAGAGAATTAATTCTTTGCTGAATAAATTTGCATTGTACTAGATCTTTTTCAATGCCAAAGAAATTTCTTCCTTTTTATAGGAAACATGCTAGTGTTGTACCTAATTATCAAGAAGAAAAAAAATAATGAAGTAAATTAGTATAATTACATACAAATTAAGAAAGAAGATACTAAAATTTAATTGTTTATAATAAAACTTACTCGAGCTTGAAAATAAATCTATAACCCAATCTCCTTCATTTGAGCATAAGTCTATAAGATAGTTAATCAATGACTGTGGTTTTTGATAAAATTTAACTATCTCTCCTCTTTCTTCTTTATCTTCATATGTTAGTTTTTTCATAAGAACATCATAAACCAGTACTTGGATATGACTGTTTCCATCTACCCGATTAAGAAGCATAGACTTATAGCTATCAGCTTTTGTCCAATTATCAATATGGATGAACTCACAATCATTTATAATTGGTTGATCTTCATGGTTAAGAAGATTTGATTTTTTTCGTGTAACATGAAATAGTAAAAGTTCAATTAACTTGTTCATAAGTGATTTTTTTAACATTAATCAAACATACAATTTCAACGTCTTACCATGTAAGATGCATCCTTGAGTTTGTTTTCCCCTTGAAGTTTGCCAATACCATTTCCAATTGTGTGTCTGAATGCATTGTCACAAATCTCCATAATGTTGATGACTTGACTTCTACAAACCCCACAACCACTTTACTAAGAACTTGATAAGTATAAGGGTCACTATCATAATCAATGTTTGGGAAATTCAAACCATGGGGAATATCTGTAATAACTAGGGAATAATCCCTTTTAGGTATGAGTTTAGAATGTCTTCATATTCACCTTGTATTACTTGATATTGAATAGTGTCACATGCATTCCAAATGAAATGAGTAAGAGTTGGATCAAGTTCAACATTTCTAAGTCAATGCTTTCTCAGTCTTTCGATCTTAATTTTTTCCATAAAGCTCTTGAAACTATCTGGCTCTCCATTTGCATCCTTCTCATCTTTAATAAAATAAACAAATACATGTATAAATTATAAAATAAAAGTATTATACAGATAAATAAAAATCAATGTTTAAAATACATCTTTAAAAGCAAGATGAAAATATTTTAGTGTTGATGTAGAACTTGAATCTACGTAGTTGCGTACAACATCATCCCAACTATCTTCATTCAACAATTTAACCATTTTTTCTTTTTTTTCATGTAAACTTTGTGATTGAATAAATAAAGTAAAAAATTAATATAATGATATGTATAACAATTTTTTTTTCTCAAGCAAGAAACGAACCTTCTATTCAAATTAAGCAGCAAGGAGGATACATAGTATACAAGATGTCAACTATTTGACATATACCCTTAGTTTGAGAATTGAGCAACAAGCTCAAGAACGAGGCTAAGGGCCTACAAAACAATAAAACCAATCAGCGTCAAAGGGTGGCCACAAAAGTGAAAATGAGACCCTCGAGTCAACCCCATGGTGGGAAACATGCATGACATAATGGAGCCATTGATCTGCATCTACAAAATCCAATGGCTGAGAGGGATATCGAGTGGAGTAAAAGCACGAGGGTTACCTGTCCGATGAGGGCGGTAATCAAAACAGCTTGGAGACACATGTAACATGGTCAGTGGAATCGGAGCCATATTCGAAAATCCACTTATGGTATAGCCGACGCCCAATAACCAGGGACACTGTAGCAAAACCATCATTGTCCCACCAACAACAAGCCCGGCCAACCTCAGCCCTCGATCAACTGCCACCAGATCCAACGGTTGTGAAGGATATCAGGCTGAAGAGAGGTGCGGGAGATACCCTCCCGATGAAGGCAATATTCTCTTTCTTATTAGCGCCATGTGTAGCTTTGTTAATGGCATTGGAGACTTTTCAGTAAAACCACTTCTGGTACAATCAGACCTCCGATAATTCTGGTAATTGCTGCAAAACCAACGTGGTCTTCCTAGCGTCACGTGTAACTCCTTTTGTGGCATCGAAGACATTTCGGTAAAAACACTTTGGTTACAATCGGCCCTCCGATAACTCTGGTAACTGCTGCTAAAGCACCCGGTTCTGAAGAGAAGCTTCGAACCACTTTTTGGTTTAATGTTTTTTCTCCTTTGCCCACTAGTCCCCTGCAAGATCCTAAACTTGGGCTACTAGTTAGAAGTACCCTTGACTTCCATCCACTTAGATATCTGCCAGTTGTTTCCCCTTGGAGTGATGATAAAGATCCCTATTTTCGTGTGCCAGAGTACTGCAGTCCTTTCTCAGTTGTCCATTCTGAGAAAACTCCCACAAAGAGCACATGTTTTCTCTTGCGCAAATCACCCCTTCATTAGCTAGCCTGTCTGCCACTCTGTTGGCATATCTACGCACGTGAACAAAGCTCAGAGTTCTAAGAGTTATGAAATGAGATTGAACTCGATGAAGAGCTTGCGAGAGATGCCAGTGATTGGAAACTTTGTCTGGTGCTGTGCCGGTGCTTATCCTTTTGATTGAGTTAATCGTTAATTCCGAGTCTGCCTCTATGATTGTATTATGTAAATTGTAGTGTCTCAGGATTTCTAGGCCTTTCTCCATGCCCATGAGTTCAGCCATATTTTTGGTAGCCCTCCCCAAATGACTATGAAAAATAATTTTGATATTGCCCTCTTCATCTCTAATAGATCCCCCATAACCCGCGTCCCATGGGTTCCCTTTTGAGGCTCCATCTATGTTGAGTTTTAGGAAGCCATGGGGAGGGGGTTGCCAGAAAGCCTTGCCATCTGATCTGTGCCTTGCTTTCTTATGGGTGTCAGAAGGGCCATGATACTTAAGTCCCAACTTTTCAAGGATGTGAGTGTCCCTTGGATTCGGTGGTTTCTCTGGAGGATGCTTCAGAAAGTCATTAACTATTTCTTTGATTTTTAGGATTTGACCCATGATGCCTTGAGCTGAACTAGATTTATTCTTGAAGATCTTGTTGTTGCGTTCTTTCCACACATCCCATATCAAAAAACCTGGAATCAGTGTCCAAGCTACATTGACTGTCTCATATTCTGAAAAGTCTTTTCTCCAGTTCTTTAGAGTAGCAGTAATATCATCATCCTTCCTAACTATCTGGTTGAAGATGGAGGCTACCCAGTTCCATATAGAGGAGGTGAACACACAAGGGTTAAGAATGTGATCCATGGTCACCTCTTGCTTGCCACATAAATGGCATTTGGAAGGACTTGAAAAACCTCTTTTTCTAAGATTTTCCCAGGTCAGAATCTTTTTATGCTGAACTAGCCATATGAACATTTTGATCTTCATCCAGTGAGGGTTGCTCCAAAGGTTTCACCACATCTTGTCAGGATTTTGATGATCAAATCTAGTGATTATTCTTTTGGCTTCTTTGAGGTTGAAGTTGGCCTAATTGTTTCCACCCCACCTTAGCAGGTCATTCGAGTTAGAAGTTAAAATTTGCCTTTTTTCCAGTATCTCTTCTAGGACTTTAGCTTAGGCTTTCAAAGGGGTCTCTGCACTATATTCTGGTACCCTCTAGATTCTCCATTTCCTTTCCTCTCTTGACTGATCCCAAAATTCACATACCCTTTTTAGACCTTTATTGAGGGTGTCATCTCTGATGATATCTAGACCTTCCCTGCTGAGATTTGGTTCCTGCTGCCAGTTGTCCTCCCAGAACCAAGCAAGATTCCCATTTCTTATCTCCCGAAAACTATGATTTTGAAATAAGGATCTGTTTTCACAAGCCTTATTCCAAATATGAGAACCATTAATGTGCCCTGACATCCGAATGTGGTCCTATTCCTACCAATCCATTGCATACTTTTGTTTCCATAGCTTGGTCCATGGGTTGTTGGTTTCCTTTAGCCATCTCCACCAAAGTTTTGCTCCCAAGACTTTGCTCAGGGTGTCTAGGTCATGGAGACCTAAACCACCATGGGTTTTGGGTTTTCAAAGCTTCTCCCACACTACCAGGGCCCATTTCTTTTTCTCTTCTCCTTTACCCCAAAGAAAGTTTCTTTGAATATTCCTGATTTGTTGTGAAACACCTTTTGGGGCAGGAAGGGCTGAAAACATATAAATTGGAATGGCTTGAAGAACAACATTTGTTAGAACTAATCTTCCTGCTAAGTTCAAAGATCTTCTAGTCCAGTTACTGACTTTGTCCTTAATTGACTCCCATACTTCCTTCTTCAGAGGTTTGTCAATTGGAGGCATTCCCAGATATTTAGATGGAAGAGTCTCTCTTTGAAATCCCAGAATTCTCGAGAGATGTCTTTGGATGAAAATATATGTATTAAAAAAGAAAACTTTGGTTTTTGTGAGGCTTACCTCCGTGTTGGCTGCCATGGCAAAGTCATGTGGGATTTGTTTGAAGGCTTTGGCTTCCTTGACCGTGGGTGTGCCTTGCAGCATAGTATCATCCAAAAATTGTTGATAAGTCAAAGTATCCCCATTCTGAGTGAGTTTTAGCCCCTTGATTCTTCCTTCTTCTTTAGCTGAGTTTATCATTCTGCCCAATCCTTCCATCATGAGAATGAAGAGGAATGGGGAAAGAGGATCACCTTGCCTAAGGCCCCTTGAAGGTCGGAAGGTTCTTGATAGAGAGCCATTGACCTGGATAGAGCAACTTGCATGGTAACCAGGGCCTTAACCCACTTTATCCAGTTGTAGTTAAAGCCATAAGCTTTAAGAATTTCGTTTATGTAAGGCTAGCTTAGCTTGTCATCAGCTTTTGCTATATCCAGTTGTATTATCATATTTGCTTGCTTTTTGGTCTTGAGGGAGTGCACCACTTCATGAGCTTGGATGATATTGTTGAGAATTTGTCTGCCTTCCACATTTCCGGTTTTCTCCTCTGACACAAGCAATGGAAGTAGAGGTTTGAGTCTGTTAGCAATAAGTTTGGAAATGATTTTATACACCACATTGCATAAAGCTATGGGGCTAAATCTTTCAGGTGTCATGGCTTTTTCCTGTTTAGGGATTAATGCTATGAAAGATTCATTAATCACTCTAAGAACAGTTCTGGATTTTCTTGAGTCCTCCATCACATCTAGAATATCAAATTTGACAATTTCCCAGCATGTTTTGAAGAAGTCTACATTGAATCCATCCAGGCTTGGAGCTTTCCCATTTTGCATCTCTTAGATGACTTCATTGACCTGTTCTTCTATTACTGGCCTGTTGATATTATGGTTGTCTTCCCTGTTCACCAATTCTGGAATGTTCTTTCTGAAGATTTTGATGAATCTGTCTACAATGTTTTCCTCAACTATGCTTTGGAAATGTTGCACCAGAACAGCTTCCATTTCCTTGTGAGTATTTAACTCTTTGCCTTGCGGATCTAAGAGTTTAGTGATCTTGTTATGAGCCCTGTGTTTCAAGGTGGATTTGTGAAAGAATTTGGTATTTCTCTCCCCTTCCTTTATCCATTTTATTATAGATTTCTTTCTCCAGAATATTTCTTCCTGCTGGCATCTGTAGTCCCATTCTTGTTGCAGAAAGTCTGCTTATCCTTTCCTTTCCTTTGTGAATCCTTCCTTGATGAGAATTTTATTAACTTCTTGTAATTTTCTTTCTGCCTCTCTTTTGTCTTCAAAAATGTTTCCAAACTCTTTCTGTTCCATTCTTTGAGCCTATGTTTGATGTGTTTGAGTCTTTGATGCAGGAGGAAAATTTTTGTTCCCTGAGTTTGCATGTCTTCCACCCACCAATTTCTAATATTAGAAATGAATTCTGGGTGAGTGAGCCAAGCATTTTCGAACCTAAAAGGTCTGTTTCTTGAGGTTCCAATAAAAGAAGCTTCTAACTGGACTAGCCAATGGTCCGAGCCTCCAAAAGGAAGGATCCACAAAGTCATAGAGTGATGGGAAAGAAGGAGTTCCTCTGAGATTATAAATCTGTCTAATGTCGAGGAAACTTGGGCAGTTCTCCCTCTCCTGTTGTTCCAAGTGAAGGTGCCATTTGTTGTTTCCATGCTCACCAGTCTCATGTTGTCTATGAAGTTTTGGAATTCCAGTGAGTCACGTCCTAACATTATGCTTCCTCCTTTCTTCTCAGAAAGGGATTTGATCATATTGAAGTCCCCTCCCATAATGCAGGCGATAAAAGAGTGTCTCTCTCTTAGCTTCTCCAGAGAGATGAGGAGCTTTAGTTTTTCTTCTAGCATTTGAGGACAATATATGTTTGTGATCAGGTAGCACTCTTTGTCTCCCAAAGGTTGTATTACCATTGACAGGTGATTTCTATTAGCTTCTGCATCTATGATCTCAAATTTCTGTGGATCCATAGGGTAAGAATTCCCACCGCTGTGTTGATTGCTTTGACTTCAAGGAACTCGTAATTGTGGGGCCATTTTCTATGTAGTTCTCTAATCTTATCTACTGAGCATTTTGTTTCTTGAATAAGCACCATATCTGGTTTTTCTTCTTTTATTTTGTTACTGAGATTTCTTTGTTTTCTCTTGCTACCCAACCCCATAATGTTCTAGGATGTTAGCTTCATAATGATATGTTCGTGAAAGAGTAACTGGTAAGGTCTTTCATCTTAGCTGAATTAATCATGAGTTTCCCACATTCTGACATGAGTTCATTCTGTCTCCTTCTTCCTCTTCTCTTGCCTGGGTTTTTGGTGGAGTATCCAGATGTAATCTCCATTTCTCTGACCCCTTTATTCTCCTAGCTGTCATGGTTCCTTTTGACTCCTGCAGCCTTTGTTTGGGACCCTCGGAGGAATAGTTGTTGCACTCTATAAAACCCCTCTTGTGGTAGAGAGTTTATCCCTTTGTGGGTTCCTTGTTCTAGAAAATGTTCTAGTTCCAGGTTCTCCCTATCCAGAACCTCCTATGGTTCTTGGTCCTTTGTTCCTCCTTCACTTGGGGTCATCTCTTGGTCCCTTTCAAGTCCTGTGGTGCTTATTGGATTCTCCTTTAGTTCATAATATGTCCGTGTGATGTCCATGCTGTCCTCTTTTTCTTTTTCTGATGGAGTTTCCTCCAAATCCTTACTCTATCCATTTTCTTCCCCATCTTCTTCTAAAATCACAAAACTATTGTGACTTGGTATCTTGTTCTCACTAGGTTTCTTTTGGTGCTTTTCCCCCCTCCTTTCCTCTTGCCTGCCACTTTGGTGTATCCTTCAGGGTCTCTTTAGATGTTGCCTTTTAGTTTGTCCTCTCTTTTGTTGAGTGGGCATTCTATAAAGAGGTGCCCATGTTCATGACATTTGTGGCATCTGAAAGGGATGTGTTCATAGTCAACTGCCTGAACCCATTCCTCATCATACACTTCCAGGATGAATTCGTCTGGGAGTTCCCCCGATAAGTCCATTTCTACACAGATGCGGGCAAAGGAGGTATATTTGCCTCATAGAGTCGCCTCTGATATCTTTATAAAATGTCCTAATTTATTACCTATAGCTTTTAAGGATTCCGGAAGCTAGTAATATAAAGGTAAGGAATATAATCTAATCCATACCGGGACCAATGTGAACATTTCTCGCTCCGGCACAAAGTTCATCATCCAAGGTCGCATGTAGAGACCTGCGGCAGCATAGAAGTATGGTCCTCCTTCGAAAATTCTGTCTTTATCCTCCAGGTTCATGAATACCATTGTAAAAAAACCCTTAGACCCAAGATGTATGTTTAGTTCTCCTTTTGGTTTCCAGGTGTTTTTTATCCATGTGTATAGTGCTTTCTCCGTGGGCCAAATACCCATAAACTTGCATATGACCACATAGGTTTCCATGTGATCTTTGTGCTCCTGCAGAGTCGGATCATTCAGGACCACCCATGGTTTGATATTAGACTTGGGTTTCTAGGGTCCCATTGTAGCTCTATCGTCCATCCTCTGACCACTTTCACTTGCCTTCTTATCTTGCCGAACCTCCTCATGGGTCCCTTCCTTATCTTGGGGTTTTCTACCTTCCGTCTTTTGGGTTCCAGTAGATTTTGTCTCGTTCTCTGAAGGATTTTGGAGCTTGTTCCTACTCGTCCCTTTGCCTCTATTTGAAACTGTGTTACTGTAAGAGGGAGTGGAGCTCCCTCCTCCTTACCCCTCCATAGTTACCACCTTTCTTCCATCGCCATTGTTCAAACCCTAGTTTTTTCTCCCGTTCCCTGTCTAAAGAAATCGACAATTGTCTAAATGATATGTATAAAAATTACTACCAAGAACAATATGTTATATTTAAAAGAAAATTATAATATAGAAATAAGTAAAAATAATTCAACAAACATACTTTTGAAATTCTTCACACATTTCATCCAATCATAATTCCCATGACTTCACACGAGATAATATTGCTTTGGCAAGTTTTCCATCCTTCACTACTTGCAATGCTCTCCAAGGTGTGATAGTCATATCTTCTTGATGCTGCTTCATTTCAAGACCTGATTTACTACCGCTACATATAAATGGTTTAGACTTTTTGACCTTTTGGCTTTTAGTGCCAATGTTCTCCCACATGCTAAAAATATCATTAATAAATTCCCATATATTTCCAGTTCTAAATGCCAATAGGAAAATTTTATCAATACTTCTGAATATATCAGAATGTACTTTTCCACCTCTTGAATTGATTTTTTCCTCAATTTGATAGCCTATTTCCATATAACATTCCTTTCAAAATTCTAGAATAACATTTATCTTATCTCCACCACATTTTTCTTCAAATTCATTATGAATAAATCTAACCCTTCGGATGAAAGTCATAGACATCCTATACTCAGTATTTGTATTATGATCCCATGCCAATAACTTTGCTTCTATATCTGATAAACCAACATAAATGATACATTTCATTGTTTCAAAACGTGGGTGATTGGGATATTCCTCCATCAATTTCCATTGAGATTCTACAAAATGGTTCCCCCCAAGCACATAATAATTGTATTCAAAACATTTTGACTTATCAAATGTTTCTTTCTTGGGAACATGAACTGGATCAACAAGAAGCACGTAATTAATCACATGATCATATGGATTGTACCTCATCAATATCTTCAATTTGTGAATGTGCATGTGGTGTGGCTCTCTGATTTGATATTTAAATTGTCCTTTACTTGGCTTATAGATTTGTATCACCTTACGCTGAAATGTACGACCACCCTCAATTAATTTTGTCTTGGTTAAGTTATGTCGAATGAAATTTTGTTTTGTTTAATACCATCCTCTAAATCAGTTCTAGGTGTAATGATTTCCCTACTTTCTTTTGGAATCTCACTAAGATCTTCACTATTAGCTTTGACTATTTGAGAATGATCAATTTTCATTTTATTCCTCCTCTTTTCTTCTAGATAAGTAACATCCTCATCATTAACTAGAACATAGACATTCATGCGAATCTTTACTTTTGGTATTTTATCGTTCTTATCCTTTCTAACATTAGTTCTAATCTCATCCTCAGTAATGGAAATATATTATTCAGCATAAATTTCAACTTCCTCATCTTCAAAAGCAACCTGTCTACCTTTGCTAGATTTATCCACTATAGACATTCTTTGCTGATCCCTTGGATGTAGTTTTCTAGCATCATGAATTACTATTTTTTCTTGTTTGTCATATCTTCTTCTGACCTTGAGTAGAAACTGCTGACAACATTCATAATATCTCGCTCTATGAAATGAATCTCCCCCAACATAATCGAAATATTTTCAACAAAACATTGTCAAACGAAATATCATATGTCAACAAAAACTAAGTTATAAAAATATAATGATCGAGTTACAATAACGCAAAATACATAAATATAAATAAAAATACTTACTATATCTTGTGCAATCTCATTTATGATTTGTTTACACATTTTTGTAGATTCCTCTCTCGTGTCATACATCGACAACGATATCTGATATTTAATCTTGTCATGTGACTTGGGCGGTTTTGTAGGTACATAGACAAATTCAGTGTAGGATATCAAATAGATCTCTAGTAGTTTTCTCAACACCTCATAAAGTCCACTATTGTTAGGGATATCAACATATAGATATATCTGCATATGTTTTTTTCCTTCTCTAACTTTCACATACCATAATGTTTCTGTATGATTCACTTCTTTTGATTTCTTCTAGTATGAAACTGTCTTCTTATCGTTTGAGGAATTTGATAGATTTGTAATTATTAGCTCATGTTTGGTTTGTTCAGGAGTTGTTTTTGAGGATCCACCTTTAATTTTAGCATTCTTTGGTCCAAAAAGATTCACAAAAATCTTCCATGATGCCATTTTTCTGCAAAAACTATACACATATATATAAATCAATAAATTAAAAAAAACAATAGCTTAAATAAGCAAACAAAATGAAACAAAATCTAAAAATGATAACTAATCATAAATCGTAAATAATTTTGTAAAACATAACCTTAAAAAAAAAAATGGCTCGCCACCCCCACAGGCCTGATGGATTGTGAGGGTGGGACGGGAGGGGTTACGTGGTCATAGGGGTGGGGCAGGAGGGTCTACGGGAGAGACACATCCCCTACCCGCCCCACCCCCAAAGCCTAATGGGCCTATGGAGGTGGAGGCCCGACTCTAAGAATCGCCCCTCATCCTTGGATTGGGTGGTCGTGGGGGTGGATGTCGATGGCCATACGTAGTGACTTCCTGCCTACCATGGGGCTATCGGGTAAGCCTGGCTCATCTAAATTTTTAATTTCTAAAAAAAATCTAAATTTCATTAATAAAAAGTTAAATATTATTTTGCTCAAATATGTTTTTGGTCTGTTATTTTACACGAATATAACAACCCAACTAATACATAACTACTAGTAAACCTATTGGAGTTTAAGACTTGCACACAGAAAAAGGGAAACTAACCTTTCAAATGCGATAATATTCCGTTGAATATGTTGTCGATAACAATGCAGCTGCTCCACAAACTTGCTCCAAATCTTTTAATGAACTTCGAAAAGCCTTGATGTGATGTGAGGAATAATGATAATGAAATTTATGATATAGCAGAAATAGCGGAATTTTTTTACTGCACGGTGAATGTGGGATTAATTTGTTTTTATAAAAACTTTAACATATAATTCTTATTATGACGGTATAGTAAATTATGAAAAAGTGAACATTACGGAATTGTTTACCGCATGGTGAATGTGGTATTAATTTTTTTTTATGAAAACTTAACATATAAATCGTGTTATGGCGATATAGCAATTTATTTTAAATGTGTGATAGAAGATATAATAAAAATTGAAAGAAACATTGAATTGTCTAGTAAATGCTATATAGTTTAAGTAAAAAATTAATTTAGGTAAAAGATTTAGTTTACAATTTTAATTTAAGGATTTAGTTTAAAATATTAATTTCAGAAGAAAATTTTAGTTAAATTTTTCAATAAATTGTAGAAGAAAATTTTTGAGGAAAATACATCAAAATAAATTTTTGGAAGGAAAAGCTTCCGCGAAAAATTTTAGAGGGAAACTTTGGAGGGAATTTTCATTCATTAAGCTATATATTATAATTAGGAGAGAGTGCATTTGTATCATTCGACCTCTTCTATTTGAAAGGCATGGATTCTTCTGTGAAGTTTCGCTTTGTGAAGCATCAACATCTTTGTCATGTAACAACTCTATTCATATTGATGAATATAACGGAAATTATTCCATTATGAATAGAGAGTCAAATCTTCCACTTAGTGCTATTCCTAAGGATTATAAGAGCAACACTAGTGAAGGGGAGGATGAAGAATTTAAAATAAATAAAGAGTCACGATTTCAACTTAGTCCTAATCCTATGGACTATGAGAGCAGTAGTGATGAAGAGCATGATGAAGATTTGAAAATAAATAAAGGGTCACGATTTACACTTCGTCCTAATCCTATGGACTATGAGAGAAACAATGATGAAGAATTTCAAATGAATAGAGGGTCACAGTGTCCACTTAGTCCTAATCCTATGGACTATGACAGCAGCAGTGATGAAGAGCATGTTGAATAATTTCAAGTTAATAGAGATTCACAGTGTCCACTTAGTCCTAATCCTATAGAATATGAGAGCAACAGTGATGAAGAACATGTTGAGGAATTTCAAATAAATAAAGAGTCGCAGTTTCCACTTATTTCTAATCCTATGGACTGTGAGAGCAATAGTAATGAAGAGCATGATGAAGAATTTCAAATGAATAGAGAGTCACATTTTCCCCTTAGTCCCAATCCTGTGGACTATGAGAGGAGAAGTGATGAAGGCAAGGATGAATAATTTCTGATAAATCGAGAGTCACATTTTCCACCTAATCCTAATCTTAAGGGCTATGAGAGAAGTACTGATGAAGGGCAGGATGAAGCACTAGTCCTAATCCTAAGGACTATGAGAGCAACAATGGCAAAGGGCCGGACGAAGAATTTAGTCCTAATCCTAAGGACTATGAGATTAGCAGTGATGAAGGGCAAGATGAATAATTTCCAGTAAGTAAAGAGTCACATTTTCTATGTACTCCTAATCCTATGGAATATGAGAGTAGCATTGACAATGCAGATGATGAAAAATATCCAATAAGCATCGAGTCAAAATTTACATTTAGTCCTAGTTCTAAGGACTATGAGGGTAGCACTGAAGAATATCCTCCAAGTCGGTATTTCAAAAGAATAGATGACCATAGTGAGGATAATATTCCTCATAATGATGATGAAAATGCTTATACAGATGATGATCCAATGACGGAGATGTTTCCAGAAAATATTGTATCAAGGAGTAGGAGGAGAAATTTTCGTATCAATCCAAGATGTTCTAGTTATACAAGGGGTAGAGCATAATATCTCACGAGAAGAAGTTATATCAGTGCTCTCACTTCAAGTGAATGTTTTCAAAAACATTACTTGAAACATATGGATTTTAAGTTTGCATTGGAGAAAAGGAAGAAATATTTGTCAATGAATAAAAGCATGCAAAATTCATATTTAGTGGAGTGCATGCAATCTACATTGTCAGGCTATGATTATCATACTGGGTCTTGACTTATCTGTAGAA
This sequence comes from Pinus tabuliformis, assembly GCA_031772625.1. Classification (NCBI taxonomy): domain Eukaryota; kingdom Viridiplantae; phylum Streptophyta; class Pinopsida; order Pinales; family Pinaceae; genus Pinus; species Pinus tabuliformis. The sequence goes on from CM062805.1 coordinate 272,040,196, forward strand.
AGGCTTTCAAAATGTTTGTTTCAATGAATAATTTTTGTCTATCAAGAATCCAAGAAAATTTAGAAAATGATCCCACATTTTATTCATAAGTATGTCATAAACAATAGTTTGGGCCATCATCAAATACTACAATGTTATGGATGAAATAATTATTTTTTAAGCATGGAGAGTGTATGCCAAATAGAGATACAATACATATTTCATGTAATTTCTCAGGACGAGAAATCTACAAATTATACAAAGAATATGCAGAAGGCGCTTAAGGAAATGGTTGATTTATTACATATCAATATTTTGTGAAAATATGGAAGAAATAATTCAACAATGTGCGTATTCCTAAGAAATCAGGGATGGGGATTTATAGTACATGTGCTTCACTTAAATCAAAAGGGATAAATGTGAAGGGATAGAAAGAGGTAAGCATTCATAAAATTAATTTTTAAAATTGTATAGTCATCAACTATGAAAACATATTTATTAATGACTTTATTTTATGTTGTGTAGATTCCATTGTCAAAGCACTTCAAGAGCATCACAAACAATGAACAAGTGAAAGGAAAAAGTTGTACAAGCATCGAAAGAAGTGTTATGATAATCCAAATAGATATTTGGGTTTGATAATTAATCGTATGGACAAGAGGAAAACACTTCTACCACATTTTGTTCGCACACCTAATTATTTATAGGAGGAAAATTTTATTCAGTATCACTTGGTCGATTGTATGGTCTTCAATGGTAAAATATTTCTGAAGGTATATTTCACAACTCCAAATATTCATAATGATGCAAATCTAACAATAACAATAATTCATGATGTGCTTTCTCATTGGTCTGGTAATATTCCTGAAGTTTTGTATCTACAATTGGACAACACTTGTCGTGAAAACAAAAATCAGACTAATTTTTATATCTAAACATGCTTGTTGAATTGAGAATATTTCAGAAGGTAAAGGTTGTTTCCTTCTTGTTGGGCACGCTCATGACCATATTGATCAAATGTTCAGTCATTTTTCATTCACATTGAGGAGGAAGGAAGTTGGGATCTTTCCATCATTCATTGAATGTATTAAGAAATCATAGATGCCAGAGCTTATTATTGATATGTTGGAAGAAATTGTTGACATGTGAAGGTTTATTCTGGGATCGCATGGTGAGGAGAAATGCATTGAACAACTTAATGACATTAGCTTCCAACATCAATTTCGTATCAAAAAAATTGATGGGAAAACATTAATATGGGGCAAGAAGTATTAAACTACTGCAGAATGGGCATTGTCATCACGTTTGGAATTTTGGAAGTTCATTCTAGATCATCCAATATTTGCGTCAAATATAGGATTATTACAATCAGTTGTTGAAGTTCATAATGCAGGCAGGAAGAATAGAGATATGAATTATTCTAATTACCTCGAAGAAATAAAAAAATATATTAGATATACGTATGAGTACTTTGATATTGTTGATTGAGTTTGGTGGGAGTCTTTTTTCAATAATAAAATTGATATAACTTCAAGAACAAAAAATGATGATATACATTTGAAAACCCCATTTATTTGGCCACAAAATGTGTGAACTGAACATGAGGAAAGAAACATTGTTGAACAACAACAATATCAAAGTATTATTAATTCTTCATAGGTATAGGAAAGAGAAATGTATATTGGTTCTAGAAGATCTCATGCACAACATGAAGCCATGGAAGACCTTTACACGAGTCCAGTACAAGACATTAAGGAGGGTTTCATGTTCGAGATGCTAGCAGATGAAGATCCTAATGGCTATCCATTCTAGGTTGCTAAGATTATAAAGGTCATTACATAAAAATGAAGATGTTCCAGGTGTTGAAGTGTAGGTTTTAACCTTGTACAAAAATTACTTGCATACAAATTCTAAAACATAGAAAATAAATAATGCGAGAGCATAACACATAAAACACATATACATAAAGATTTTCCCCTGGATCCCAAAACTAGGACTACCAGATTGATTTTTTTATTATATTCCTTTCAATGTTACAATACATATTTATACATGCCGAAGCATCCAATACCATGACCAAAAACCATTGCATCCAAAACCATGAAAAACATGCACAAAACCATAGGTAGGTCCGCCCAACCTCGCATAGGGTCCAAACCCAAACTTTTCTGGGGCACTGCCTTGGACCCCATAGAGTGAGGTTACCTGCACTCCTCAAACCCCTTGTGACTCCCCCTTCTAACCTCCTGGTTAACTACATGGGCTAGTCATGGAAAGAATATAACTGAACCTAACATTCTCCCACTTGTTGTTTTCTTTCCACAGGGGGCCACAAGAGAGCTTAGTCATTTAGCCAGCCTGCAATGCCCATTGTTTCTCTACACCAAGAGAAATTCTCAGAGCTGACAGATTTTTTCAATGCATCTGCAGTATTATTCAAAGTGTCCACCTTTAGTAGCAACACCTTTTTGGCTTCTATCATATCCCTCAAAAAGTGATATTGAACATCAATGTGCTTTGTCTTTGAATGATATGCAGGGTTATTTGCCAAGAAAATTACACTTTGGCTGTCACAGTCTATCCTTATAGCTCCCTGTACTAACCCTATATATGAACACAATCTCTGCAACCAAACTACTTCCTTGCTTGCATGAGTGGTTGCCATGTATTCTACCTCTGTAGTTGATAGTGCCACTACAGATTGTTTCTTACTCATCCAACTGACTGCACCTCCAAATAGGTTAAACACATACCCACTTGTAGATCTTCTTTGATCCAGATCTCCAGCCCAGTCTGCATCAACAAAGCCATGAATATCCAACACTCTGTCAAATCCTGGTCTTCCTTGGTAGCACAAACCATAATTGCTAGTGCCACACAAATACTTGAAAACCCGCTTCACTGCTGTCCAGTGCTACTTCCCTGGTTTTGACATAAACCTGCTCAATACTCCCACTGCATGTGCAATGTCTGGTATAGTACAGACCATCACATACATCAAGTTATTGACTGCACTTTCATATGGAACATGACACATGTCCTCATCCTCTTCTTGTGTCTTGGGACACTGTTTGGCAGATAACTTTACACCTATAGGAATAGAAACCTTCACCAATTTACTATCCTGCATATTAAACCTTTGCAATATTGTCTCAATATACTTCCTCTAGTTTAACCAGAGCTTCCTCTTTGTCCGATCCCTTTTAATTTCCATGCCCAAAATATATTTTGTAGCACCAAGATCTTTCATGTCGAATTTGGAGGACAAATGGGTCTTCAAATCTTGGATAATTTCTTTGTCATTTCCAACCAGCAACATATCATCCACATATAAGACCAAATAAATAACACAGTCACCAATTAATTTAAAATAGACATAATGATCTGCTCTACTTCTGGTGAAGCCAAGTCCCCGTATAAATGTATCAAATTTCTGATACCACATCCTTGGTGACTACTTTAACCCATACAAAGGCTTCTTTAACTTGCATACCAACTCTTTCTTACCCTTCACCACAAAGCCTTCAGGTTGCTTCATGTAGATCTCCTCTTCCAGATCCCTGTGAAGAAATGTTGTCTTCACATCCATTTGTTCTACCTCAAAATCAAAAGAAGCAGCAATAGATAAAAGTAATTTAATAGAAGTTATTTTGGCAACAGGATAAAAAATATCACAAAAATCAATTCCCGGCTCCTGGGAATAACCTTTTTCTACCAACTGAGCTTTGTATTTCTCCACCCTTCCTTCTGCATTTGTCTTCTTCTTGAACACCCATTTGTTGCCAATGGGTTTCCTTCTAGTCGACAAATCCACGAGATCCCAAGCCTCATTTTTGTGCAAAGATGCCTTTTCATCAACCTTGGCCTCTTTCTATAGTTTTCCATCCTCTGAATCGACTGCTTCCTTCACAGTTCTGGGAACATCATCAGTAATAGATAAAGAAAAATTTGAATAGAAAGCAGATGGACTATACCTTTCTAGCTACCTTCTTTCTCGAACTGATGTTCTCACACCCAGAGTTTCTGGCTCTTCATCTTCTGATTCCTTCTCTGCTGTAGAGTCTAATTCTTCCCCCTTTAGGTCAAACTCTATCTTCTCAGGTTCCTTTGGTCAGACTTTATGTTTAATAACATCTTTCACCAATCTGAATACCACATCTCGGCTGTAGAAAACCTTCCTTGTTACTGGGTTCCAAAGCCTGTAACCCTTTAAACCATCCTTATACCCAATAAAGATGCGCTTTTTAGATTTAGTATCAAACTTGGTTCATTTCTCCTTTGGATCATGTACATATGTATCACATCTAAATATCCTCATATGTGAAAGAGAGGGATTCTTACCAGTCCATACTTCTTGTGGAGTCTGATCCTCCAACGCTGATGAAGGTGATCTGTTGACCAGGTAACATGTTGTCTCCACCGCCTTTGCCCAGAACTCCTGTCCTAACTCGGCACCACTGAGCATGCTTCTTGCCCTTTCCATCAACGTCTTGTTCATTATTTTTGCAACTCCATTTTGCTGAGGTGTATATGGAGTAGTCTTTTATTGTGCTCTACCACACTTCTTACATAATTATTCAAATTCCTTACTACAAAACTCTCCAATGTTATCTGTCCTCAACACCTTTATCCTCTTCTCTGTATGTTTTTCCACCAGAGCCTTAAATTCTTTAAACCTATCAAAGACTTCAGATTTCTCCTTAAGGAAATATATCCATGTGTTCCTTGAGAAGTCATCTATAAATGATACATAGTACATAGACTTACCCAATGATGGAACCTTCATAGGTCCAAACACATCACTGTGCACAAGATCTAATATCTGTTTTGCCCTCTTACCACCAAAGGGGAAACTCACCTGAGTTTGCTTCCCATGTACAAAATTTTCATAGAAATCAAATTCTAGAGAGCTATTACTCATACCTTCTACCATACCATTACCATGAAGTATTCGAAGGCCCTTCTCTCCAATATGTCCAAATATTTGATGCCACAACATGGTCTTCTCTCCAGAGACCACTAGATTTTTTGCTCCACTTTTAGGAACCACAGAACTGTTTCACCCATCAACAACAGAACTACGTTTCATCTTGTACAGAGTTCCAATCTGAACGCCACGCATCAATACCAGTGCTCCCCAAACCATCTTGCAGGTATCCTTCTCGAACACTGTTTTTACACCTGCATCATCTACCTTGCTTACAGAAATCAAATTTCTGGCTAATGCAGGAATATGCAGAACACTCGGAAGTGTTCTAAGCCTTCCACCTTGCAACTTCAACTTGACTTTTCCATGACAACGATTCTAGCCTTCATATCATCCCCCAAGAAGACATCACCACCATCATATTTCTCATACTCGTAGAACCACTCTCTATGGGCAGTGAAGTTAAAAGATACACCTGAGTCAATCAACCATGCCTTATGATCTACATGTGTACTTGAAGAAGCCAAGTACACATGCCCACCTTCATCTGAGGTGGTTTTTGCCTCTGCAGAAGGAGCATCATCAGATCCCTTTCCTTTGTCAGGAGCTTTAGATTTACAATCCCTTTTGTAGTGCCCTTCCTTTCTCCATTTCCAACACACCACCTTGTAGGTTTTCTTGGAGGTTTAGATCTCCCTCTAGATTTAGACCTCCCACTCGATGACTTATTTTTGTTTCTATTTTGGGACTGTCCTCATACAGACAAGGCATCACCATTCTGGCACTCCATATTTTTCCGTCTCATTTCCTCCATCAACAAGGATGAAACTATTTCATCAAACTGCAAGGCAGTTGCATTGCTACCTATTGCAATAACTAGACTATCCCATGAATCTGGTAGAGAACACAACAAACCGATGCACTTATCTTCATTTGAAATTTTAATATGAACATATAATAATTGACTTACCATAGTATTAAATGCGTTCAGATGCTTTGTCACTGAGTCTCCATCTTTCATCCTTAAGTTATACAACTTTTTCCGTAGGAATAGTTTATTCACCAGAGACTTCGATTGGCACATAGTCCCTACCTTGTCCCACAAAGCCTTTGTCATAGCTTCCCCTGATACATTTAACAATACTAAATCTGAGACACACAATTGTATTGTGCTCTTAGCCTTCCGATCCAAATTCTTCCATTCCTCATCGGACACTCTCATTGGTTTAGTACCCGGATCTGCCGTGATCCACTGATCTTTATCCACCAATAGATCCTCCATCTTGAGTTTCCACAACTCAAAACTCTGACCATTAAATTTCTTGATCTCTATCTTTTCACTGCTCCCCATCTTCTTTCACCACCAGAATCAATCTTGCAGATATCCCACTGAACAAGGTCTGCCACAAGACCGAGCAAAACCCCTCAACAACAAAGGCATCCCCTTGAAGCCAAAACAGCTCTGATACCAAATGTAGGTTTTAACCCTGTACAGAAATTACCTGCATATGAATTCTAAAACACAGAAAATAAACAATGTGAGAGCATAACATATAAAGCACATATACACAGAGATTTTCCCCTAGATCCCATAACCGGGACTACTAGATTGCTTTTTCATTATATTCCTTTCAATGTTACAATACATATTTATACATGCCGAAGCATCCAATACCATGGACCGAAAACCATCGCGTCCAAAACCATGGACAAAAAACCATCGTGTCCAAAACCATGAAAAACATGCACAAAACCATAGGTAGGTCCGCCCAACCTAACATAGGGTCCAAAACCAAACTTTTTTGGGGCACTGCCCTGGAACCCATAGAGTGGGGTTACCTGCACCGCTCAAACCCCCTATGACTCCCCCTGCTACATAATCGGCGTAAGGAATGGGGGGCTCTTCTTCCCTTCTAACCCCCTGGTTAACTATGTGGGCTAGTCATGGAAAGAATATAACACAACCCAACATGAAGTACATTGGTATGCCACAAATACACACCCATCCAATGGTGTGTACAAGCCAGATGTGGTAGTTGATAAAAAAAAAATGGCAGAAAGAGAAAAATAAAGGGTACAAATATAAATCGTCGCAGCACAAATCTCTCAAAATTGGAGGATGTTGACATACTTGTTTATGACTTCAATTTAACAAAGAGATGAACTCTTCGCTTCAACACGATAGATATTATGAAGAGGTTTTTACCAAAAGAAATAGTGTGGATATGGGAGTTTGCTGAAACCAGTCGTAGGTCTAGAAGAATTTCGAAACCTGAAATGGTGGCCATGCATCTGGGCTCAGATGGAGCACTAGTTTATGAAAGAGAAGAATATGGAACATCTTCATCTGCATCTAGTCATTCATTTGAAGATGTGAATTTTGATGGTGTGCAAGAAGATATGAGTGACTTTTAACAGTTGTCTAAGACAATTTATATAACTGATGTTTCTATCGTTACTTGAAATTAAAATTTTGATTTTCATATGGTGTTAAATGAATTTATGAGTCATTTTTACGTTTTTTGGATTATATGTTTTAATTATGATTATTTTTATTTTTTAGAATATCTACGATGCCACAATAACTTAGAGATATAATTTATGTTTCATTCAATCTAAAAGTATTGACATTTTGATTAATTTAGGCATGTAATTTGTTCATAATTTCATGGTTTAAATATGTTGAAAACTTAGAGTTTTTTAATTCTATGGTTGAAAATTTTCCAAATATATATATATATATATATATATATATATATATATATATATATATATATATATATATATGTTAATGTTGTCGTTGAAAACAATTAGAATTTTAACGATCTTTACTGTCATGATATTATATGTTTAACAAGATGGATAAAAACTGATGGAATTTTAATGTGTTTCGGATCCCATTATCTTATCTTCATCATCGTTACTAAAAATGTTGAAATTATACCTCAGAAAGAAAAATGTTATTCTACCAAAAACAATTGTTTTTTGCACCAAAAAAATGGTTTTACTGCCATATTTTAAATATGTTGAAATTAACCCTAAAAAAAAGCATTGTTCCAGTATACACAATTTTTCATTTTTAGCACTGTTTTTCATGTTTTTTTGGGGGGTTTTTTTTGCTAGAGTTCCCATTTTGAGTTTATAGTTCTTGTTTCAAAGTTTACATTGTTCGTTATTTAGCCATGTCATTGATTGATTATTAATTTGTTAGGAATGTGTCATTGATTGATTGTTAATTTGTTAGGAATGCAATGGATGTAGGTATAGGTCTTAGGCCTTTAGGTCACATAATTCATGCAATAATTTGTCCAAACAGAGAATTTATTTTCAGCGCTGTCAAAGAAACACTCAGTTTGTTGATTTGTCCTAACATAGCATTTGTTTTAAGAACTGTCAAAGAAAGGCTCAGTTTACTGATTTTTTGTAGGGATCGAATCTGTAACCTTGCTAGCCATAAATATCTCAGTGAGATCAGTAAAGTCCCTCTTTTGTGTGTTGAATTTCATTTTGATAAGAGATTTAATATTTGGGAACAAATATTATTCTATAGCTGCTAATAATTCGAGGATATTTAATGCTACTCCTAATTAGTTCTATATCTTTGGAATTAAAAAACCTTGGTCTTTGATTTCTTCTACTTGTTCTCAAGATTCCATGCTAGATTTTGCAGGGGTATATGGTTTTGACACCAACATCGTCATCAAATATCAGCCATCTCTTTAACTATTTTGATGCCATGCATGGTATGTACATTAAAAAAACAATATTGATAAATTCCATCACATGTTTTTACATTTTATATCAGTGATTGATGTTGAGGGGTAGAAAAAGGAAATTTTTTATATTCCTTCTTTCCTTTGTAAAGTTTCAATTATGAGAAAGGTTTACTCACTTCTCATGGCATTTGAAAGCCTATAAATGACACATGGTCATTGTCAAAAGTCCATCAACATCTTACAAAACTAATGTGATTGATTATTAAATAACTAGACACAGATTATGCAAATTGATGTAAACATGAATATAAGTAAATTTTTTGTTAATCCCAAGATCTCTAGAAAGTGGCCAATCTCCTCCAATAGTCTCCACATCTCCTTTGCGACTCCTTCAGAAACAGGTATGACCTCCCTCCAAAAAGAAAATGGAAGAATGGAGAGAAGAAGAAACGGTCAAAGAGCATGAGAAAATGAAACAAAGGAAAGAAGTAACCGTTGTTGAGGAGCATGGTTAAGGGAAACGAAAGGGACATGATAAATTTGGAAAGGAAGTAGAAATCGACGAAGTGTTGAAAGAAAGAGGAAATGAGCCAAGCCAATTAGAAAAAAAATTAATGAAAGAAAAAGAGAAAAACGTACAAGATGATAGTTGGGAAATAGATCTTAGCTATCTATTCTTATATTTGACTAAAAATATTTTCTCAACTTCAAATCTAAGTATACATAATTTTTTCTATAAATTAATTAAAAATCTTTAAACTCTATATAGAAATAGATACTCCTATCTGCCTAAATATGTATACTTATCTAAGTATTTTAATTTCAATTCATTACTCTGATAAGTGTGGTCTATATTGCAATTGAGATGAAGGAATTTCAAATATTTATATAATGGATGTGCAATATCTAATAACCAAAGAATATTGTTTGTCTTATACATGATCTAACTAACAATAGGGAAAGTTTGTAAAACGTTTTTTTATATTTTTTGTATTCCTCATTTTCACTTATTAAAAAATAATTTGTAAAATGTGATTGTCCCACCATTATAATATAATATAGTGGCTTCTCTCTTAATGAAACATTTTCCCATGGCGATCAAATTTGCACAAACATTTTCCCTCCTCAATGCTCACTCTCTCATATTTCTTACTATTGTTTCTTCCATTATATTCTCCTTTGCCAATAGTGATCGAGGCAGGGAAAGATTCAAAAATTAGAAAAAGAGTATCTAACATTTAGGAAATTCATGTGAATTCTAGTTGTATCGATGCAACTAGAAAAAGAGTATTTATTTTGGAAGGTGTCAAAATAAATTTGCGAAAATTGGATATGGAATATCGACTCTTAAGAACAAGATTTATTCCTAGACATATACAAGGTTATGCAACTGATTGATACATGACTATTAACCAAGGGCAGAAACCTCGTGTACTATTGTAATTATATTTATATATTTTTTTGCATTCTTTTCATATATTTGAAGAAATAGGCCCAAAAATTGAGACTTTTTTTAGTTCCATGGTTCTGGGAGAAAATAACTTTCCTTAGACGTTTTCCTCCTATGGAGGCCTAAAGATAAAATTGACCAATGGTGTTGTTGCTTCTATAATTTCTACAAGTTAGTATTCTTTGTTGTTATTTTGGATGCTTGTTTTTCGTTTTCACATCCATTATGTAACATTCCTGGTAGTGTTGTCTTTTTATTTATTGTAAGTTCATGGCATGTTCGTTGCAATTTTAGGTACTCATTTCTTTCTTTATTATGGAACATGTAACATGGGATGAATGATATATATTACAAAACATGAAAAGAGTGAGCCCATGGATGGTTGAGTTGGTTTCCAATATGCCACTGATTCAAATGACTCATTTCCCTTTACTAAAGAAGAAAATAAGAGTTACTATGTCTCTAGATTTCCAGCTTGAAGGGCAAGGAATCATGGGATTCAAATGACTACAATTACAAATATCCTGTTGAGGTTGAGAATGGTAACTCTTTGTTCTATCATTCAACCAAAAAGTATTTTCTTCTTGCAACCTCGAAAATCAGGAGGATCAGAGTCATCCCCTAAAATTCTTCAGTGTAGCCTTGAATTTGTAAAAATTAAGTTTGAGTATTTATTTTCAAAGGTGTCAAATTAAATATGTGAAAATTGGATATGGAATATCGACTGTTAGGAACAAAATATATTCATGCACATATAGAAGGTTGCGCTACTGATTGATACATGACCATTAACTAGACGCAGTAATTTCGTGTACCATTGTACTTATATTTGTATATTTGCGTGCGTTCATTGCATATATTCGAAGCAATAGACCGAAAATTGAGCTTTTTTTTTAAGGTCCATGGGAGGGAGAAAATCATTTTCCTTAAACATTACTAGTTCATGGATCATTTACTTGTTTGAAGTTTTTTCAATTTAACTTACCTTCCCACTACTTGTTTGGAAAATTGTACGACGAGTACCTCCAATGTTTTTAAACTTAAATGTGATGGATCCACTTCATTTGAGGCACTTGACTCTAAGGCTACTGCTTTCTCGAAAAGTGTACAAAATATATATATATATGAGCCAATTATTTGTTTGAATTAAATGTGATTGATCTGGAAAACATTACAATGTATTATATGTGAAGGATGTGATTGATCCACGGTTCCACCACTTTGATCGATTTACTAACTCTCTAAATAAAAAATTTAAGTGCGGTCGATCCACCTGATTGATGGATCCATTATTGGTTTCAATTAAATGTGATTGATATGGAGAACTTCACTTGTTTTAATTAAAAGGTAGAGAAATTTATAATGGACTATATTTGATAGATGTGATTGATCCACAACTGATTTGATAGATTCCCTAACCTTTTAAACTAAATGTGGTTAGATGGATCCCCTAACTATTTAAATTAAATGTGATTGATCCACCACTAATTTCTTGTCTGGGGGCTATAACATTGGGGAACTCTAAAAGACCTTTTGGATCAGTTCTTTGTCAAAAAAACCCTATTAGTTAATTGGGCCTATTTTTTGTAATGGTTTTCAAGCATATAAATAGTTCAGATTCAACTTTGAATGTGAAGGAGATACTTGTCACTAAGATAGTTACACTTCATACAAATTTCTTATTTTTAGTTTTTATCACACTAAAAAGAAGTGTCAGTGGGGAACTGATTGTCAGTTTGCTCACTCAGAAGAAGAAATTTGGAAGGGTTAGCAAGTATTGCCTCTGTTTGGTTAGAAACTAGAAACAGTTCATGGTAGTGCAATAATTGCCAACATTTTTGATGGTGTAAGAATTATAAAATTAAGTTGTCCATGCATTATGAGAATAATGGAAACTGTCCAGATGTGTTGAAGTGAAAATTTTCCCATGGACACAATGAGCTTAGGTCTTTATCAGTGTCATCATGTCTTCTATGAGGTGCAAGAGTTGGAACTCGGCCTTCAACTGCATCTTCTCTAGGATCTTATTCTAGTGAGGAATTTGATGATGTAAATTCTCTAAAGGTCTTTGTTGGAAGTTTGCCACCTTATGGGTTTCTCAATGTTATGATGTCTCCAGATCTAATACAATTTATGAGAGATTTCTTAGAACCCAAAGGCCATTTTATCAATACATCCCTCTTCATGTAAGTCTACTCAAATTATCATTTTATTTTATGTTGGAAGAATGCAATTCAAGGAAGTTTGAAGGGGCATAGATGTGTGAAATAGTGTGCTCTTTCACAGGAAATGATCGAAATTCTTGTAAATGAATGGAAGGAGGAAGGACTATATGTACAAACTAAGCTACCCTACATGTAGAGAAGATATAATAACAACATGTTAGGGTAAACAATGATAAAGATAATAGTTATATTTTTTTTTTAGGAAGATAATATTTATGTTTTTTTAGGACACAATTTTCAAGAATTTACAAACAGTATTTACACAGTTGAATGAATGTAAGAGTATTCGTATAATTATCTGATACAATGTTTGTAATGTTATGGTGTTAATAATGTATATACAAATGCAAATTAAGCCTTGAAATTCAACCCAAGGAACTATTTTATCATATTTCTTATTTTTTATATTTATAATTTATGGTTAATCTCTCCACTTAATATACCATTTCTGTTTTCAAGTGTGTTGTTTGTGAGACACAAATGTGAAATTGTTTCATTTTCACTTATATAACTAATGTAGATAGTTTCCATAAGATTCCATTCTTGCAAGATGGTGGATGTCTTAAGTTGTATTATTTCTCAGGCTCATTGTTGCATGTAATGTAATTTTGTATTAGTGACAAGTCACATAGAATGTATTCTCTAGTTTGTCCAGAGCCGGAATGCTCATTCAAAAAACTATTTTCCTCCTTTGATTCGAGTTGACTACGAAAATTATAATGCACTTCTAGATTTTTTTTGGCATCTGTTGCTCCCGTCAATGACACATATCAAGATGGAAATAGAGCTTTGCATTGGTATTTGAAACAAGACACTCGTCTCAATAGATGTAGTTTAAATTGTTCGGTTGTAGAACACCTTTTAGATGTTGGTGCTACTGTAACTTCTGGAAACAATATAAAACTAACTCTTGTTCACACAGCTATAGGTCATGGCCACCTTGAGGCATCGCTATTAATAATAAAGAAGCATGGGGGAAGTATAAACATACTCACAAGAACAAGAGAGACCCCTCTACATTATGCTTTGAGAATAACCATCTTGCATGTGTTGCTCTCATCCTCAGACATGCAATAAAGAAGCACGAGGAAGTATAAACATACTCACAAGAACAAGAGATACCCCTCTACATTATGCTCTGAAGAATAACCATCTTGCATGTGCTTCTCTCATGCTCAGACATGGAGCCAATAGAAATGTAAAACATTTCAGAAATGAAAAGCCTATGAAGCTTGCACATTCATCTGAGTTCAATGCATTGTTGAGTCTATATGATAAATAATTCCTTGATGAAGCACGGGGTCATTCATTTTTTCAAAACCTATCAAATAGCTTCTATTGGAACTTGAAAGACGACAATCTTTGAAGATTAAGAGTTGTTGAGTGTATAGGATAAATAATTCCTTGATGGAGGATGGGGTTGTTCATTTTTTCAAAACCTATAAATATTTTCTATTGAAACTTGAAAGACCATCTTTGAAGATTAAGAGGCAATCTATGTTGGAAAGATTATAGATCTGTCAATTTGGTGTAATGTAAGTGTTTTCTCTTAATCTTCTGTGTTTGAAAGACATTTTGTTTACTAATTTTTATCTTCAATATTTTTTATATGTCACAATGCTTCTTGAATTTATTCCTTAAGGTGTTTCCTTTGCAACATGTGATGGTGCAATTGCTAATTAATTTATATTTCATAACTATATTGAGAAAAAAAAATAAAAATTAACGCATTTTAAAACCTTCAAACATTGGTTAAGTTTTAATTTTTTTTTAAATAACTATAATTCACCATACCATCCCATTCCAATGTTGGAATTTATTCATAACCCATTACTCTATATCCACAATGTTTTTAACCCACATCATGGAACAATTGCTACAGAAGAGCTCAACTGAGTTAAATTAACACTTCCATACTATTCACCGGGTTACAGCTAAAATTAACAACTCTCAATTAAATATTGCCTGCAGAAGGTAGGATTTTTTCGAACAAACCAAAGGGCAAGCAGAAGGAAGAAAACAATACCATCAATATCTACAATAAGCAAAAGGGCAAGCAGAAGGAAGAAAACAATACCATCAATATCTACAATAAGCAAATCACACCGACAGTTAACTATAAAAAGGCAATCACATCTTCCAATTCAGCGTTGCTACTCTTGAGAGGCTCATAGTCGCCAAGGTAACCTTCTAGGTGATCCGATAAAGAGGATTTGTCTATGCCCTCATGGTGGTAAGATTTGCATACAAAGTAAAGCACGCTCTGTGTCAACAGCCCCATGAAGTGAACAAAACAGAGCAACACAAGGAGGAGTCTTCCATACGCCCCTCTCCTAGCACTGAGCACGCCATGGTGGTCTTTGTTAAGTACACCATACGCGAAAAAGCATGCAATAATTCCGACGAATATGAGGTAAAGAATGTCGAGTACCAAGGCCGTGATCAGCTTTCCCTTGATGAGATACGTGCCCTTCCTTATGACGCCTACGCCGTATTCTTCTTCCAAGACGGATGTAACGCAGGCGAGGTGCCACACCATGCTTAAATACAAAAGCCCACTGACGAAGAAGGCGGTTATACCAAATTGAAGGACCGCCAATTACAACATGGGATACGAACAGCAAGCTGAATAATGCGTACGCCACACAATAAACGAAGACAATTATGAAAACCCAGAGGAAAGTCCGCATGAGGCGTTTCCAAACCCTCAGAACGATGCGCATAACCCTCCCTTAGGAAATTTCCTTTGACGTGTATATAGAGGCCACGGTATACACCGCCGCCGTGGGCAGCAACGAAAAGGCCAAAACGATTTCTGAATAGGCTGCTAGAAAAAAGATGAGTCCCGCCCGTTCCAAGGTAAATGCCTTAATCGTCGTCTCGCCAGCGGGGTTTGTGGTCTCCATCAGATAAGGCATCTCATTCCAATGGAAGAGCACATGTTGGAAGACCGATAGGTACCCCAGAATTGCAAAACTGAGGGGGAGAACAAGACTGAAGGTGAGACTCCCCAGCAGTTTAGCACGATTCCCGCGATAACGAGGAACCGGAGATACTGTATACAAAGGATTGGGACGAAATACACTCGATCCTTCCCATGCGCAGCTGTTTTTAACCATGTACATTGCCAAAGACTGGGTTTTTTATTCAAATCAGTGACACGCTGTGCTTCACTAGTGGGCAGGCGGTTAACGTCTATTTTCGCGTCTGTCAGGGGGTCATTACATGTAGCTTACAGTCACTTCACAGCAGTAAGGTTTTGCATGAGAATGCCCATGGGGATTTATATAACTAAGAAAAGTTGAATTATTTTTCCAAAGTTTATTTGATTGCGATAACTCCGTATTTTTAATTTTATCTTATAATTACGCTTGTATTCTGTCTTTATGATCTAGGTAATTCTTTGACAAATGTATAAATAAAGTTTACAAAAAGTCATTTCGATATTTTTAAGTAACCACAACCCAAAAAAAAGGGTATTCTTAGAAGAGGTGAGAGAAATAACTGAAAATTAATAGAGAGCTTAAAACAAACTAATACATATATATGGTGTCATATTTAGCTTCAAGCCAAATAAGTTGTAGCATTATAATAAGAAGTAAGAATCATATCAAAGTCAAACAAGTTGTAGCATTATAATAAGAAGTAAGAATCATATCAAAGTCAAAATAGGGGATTAGAGTCTAGGATAGGGTATGTCAGCTTACTTGGGGACGCCAAGATGGTGTTCTGTCCTCTTTAGCCTGTAGTCAATCCTCTCAAACCTATTATCATAGTTCCTAAAATGCCCATGTATGTGATCAAAAGATTGGAGCAAGTTCATCCAAGATTCATGGCGGTTCATAGGCATATTCCCTAGAAGGAATTTCATTTACCAATACAAGTCTACTCACTACATATACTAATTAAATTTCCCACTCATATGTCCCATATCAGGCTTCCAATCTACCCGCACAACAAGGACTTCATAATCTAAGAGGGAATTATGGTGAGAATGGGCTTCCCCCTCAAACTCGGACAATTCCACCTAAACATGGGTTGGAGTGTGCTCTCGATACCTTGTTGCAAAGCCAATATGTAGCGATGTATTTCCTCTTCCATCTTGCTTTTCATAATAAGCAATCCATCTTCTAACTCAGCCCCTTTGACGAGGCATGACTAGAGTGACACCTTGAGACACATAAGAACATGATGGCATGCCCTGTGAAAAATGAGCACCCCCCCAACAGAGAACCACCACACACCAAAGAGACCAAATACTTTTAGAGGACTAAGATGAGGTGATTAATGCTTAGGGGCCTTGTTAGTGAGTCCCATGGTACCCAAAATGTGAGAAACAATGTAATCATTGTTAGCTCCCGTACATTGGTGAGCAAAGAAACCAACTTTTCACCATAAAATTAGGGCTCACATAAGAATGTTAACCCTAGCACCCACCTCCCAGCCTAGGGTGGATAGAAAACTAGAGGACTAGCAGAACCCCTTTAATCCCTAAAAGAGGGGACACTACCGTCTTTAGGGAGACAAACCACACAGAATAGGCATCTTGGATTTACAAGGCCATCAAGTATATACACCAAAGGATGCCAATTCTCCAAACGATCCCTTTAGTCAACACCAAGATAAGCCCAACGTCCTCTTAGCTACTATGAACCTTGTCAATACCCAACCATTGAAAAATTAATTACATATAAAAAACTACTACCCCTACACATTTTCTGTTGAGAAGGAGAAATGAAACCAAAATTAGTGCATAAATTAGAAAACAACAAACACACCTAGAAAGAAGGAAACAAAATTGTAGATAGCTATCACATAATGAAACACGTGGTTTAATCCATATTGTATGGTAGAAGGGAGGAGAGAGAAACAACAATAATTTCCCTATCGACTTTTGTGAGTTGACAGTCTACAGTTTAGCCAAATAATATGTCAAACTCCATAACCACCATGCCTTCTAGAATTAAAACGTGTTTGAGTCTCAAGCCAAGGTTAGAAGTCAAGGCTTACCACCATCTATTGGGTAGACCATATGGTGGCACGACCTTGTACTCAGAAAAGGGTGTCATGAACACTCTCTCATTGGTTCATTACAACCGCGTGCCCTGCGTCTACATGGGGGTGTCTCGCTGCAAACTAGAGTGCCCCTCCGTCATTCTCAGCTATGAATATGTATCGACAATTTATCAAACCAAGGCATGACATTATTACTATCATTCTCACTCATTGCAAGCCTTCAACATTTATAATACCTCTTCCCCTCATCTGCCCAAATATGATTAAGAGTAATGCCATCTAGTCTAGAATTATGCTTGTCGAGGGTGTGGTGCCATGCCCCCCTAGCCCACTTCCTAGGTTGGGAGGTGGAAACCCACTCCCCATCTCAAAATTCACCCCATTCGATGTTGGGCAGTCTTTCTGGACCATTTTCCAGCATGAATCCTTCATGGGAGAATCAAGCAAGCCATTCCATACAGACACAATGGGGTTAGATAATTCCAAGCAACCACAATTTCCTAAAAAATATTTAGCTCTATTTCTCGTTCGCATTATGTGGAGTGGGATAAGAAACGAAGTATTAGAGAGAAGGTGAACAACCTTTTCTAACAAGGATTCTAACATCTAACTCGTAGAGAACTTATAGATATGGGATCCATCTTGGAGTCTATAGATCATGTTGATAATAGGTTTTGAGTCCCCTTCCACGAAGATATTATTGCAGCCTTGAGTTTGGGCATACTCCAAGCTCATTTTTAGACTTGTTAATTCTACTACATTATTAGAGTTATAATCCCAATTGTCTCAAAATATATGAACACAAGCATCACTGTATGATCTCTAGAAAAAGTGCATAGATTATGTAAATGATCTAGAATTTCTACATGTTATACCATGTTAGAGTTTTGTTCTAAAATAGTAGCCATAGGAAAATAGAGACTTTAGACCTTAGATGTTGTTCATATCTTAAACCCTACCTCGTCCATAGGTTGATCATGATATCTAGCTTCTAGGTGATATGCTTCACTAATTGAAAAGGTTTCCTTGGACCTATATCCCCATCATAGCTTATCAACTTGGTGTAATATTGAGATCCAACATTATTGTAGGTTGTTCTAAAATTTTCTCCATATTTCACCATTTCGTTTGGGTTTCCATTTCTATAGGGGTAGCCAATTACACCATCATTGATCGATCGTCTCCTCTACCTAGTACTCTTCAAATCTAACCTTACCTTACACCACCATTTGTAACCATAGTTGTGCGAGCTCCACATGGTCTTCTAGCTTAGACGACTACTATAAAGAGTATGCCCAAATAGAGTTGTGCTCCCATTCTTGACTTCCTAAAAGCTATGCTTCTAAATCAACCTAATGCCCTTCTTTGTTAGAGTCCAAATCAATGCTCTAGGGGATGTCATGTTCAGTCTTATCATATTCAAGAGAGAGGTTGTAGATACATATTTGTGTCTCCATATACAGTTCCATAAATCCATTCCTCCTCAGAGCCATATCAGCCATATTTTGGCTCTTAGCATTGTGGCCATTAAAGAGGGGTCATGCAACCATATTCCTACTTTACTTTTGGCCTACACACCTTATCTCAGGACATTGAAGGCCATGTCTCCTCCTGTCTTGAGCCACCCAAGAGGAAGGATCATTTAATTCTCTATAGATCCTACAGAATGGTCGATGGAACCATCATAGCATAACATAAGTACACAAGGAGGGCTTGTAAAACTAATTTGAGAAAGACTTAACAAGTCTAGCTTAATAGTTTGTTCTAAAATTTTGTTCAATATTTAAATCAAGGCTTTTAAAGAGATGATTTCATTTTCAACCAAAAATTTAATTAATCTACCTTATATTTCCTTTTATCTCATAGGAAAATAATTGACAATAAAAAGCTTTTATCTATGAGTTAATTTTTTTTTTTTGGGGCTATCTAAATTCTTATCTAAATATGAAGTGTTTAGTTAACCAAAATAGTAAAGTATATTGGCACTCAAAATGGCCACAACTTAACAATTGTGTAACCATATAATTTTTTAATATTCTCCCTTACATTTTTTTAATAAATGTATCCATCTTCCAATCTATTTTATAATAATATATGAATTTTAAATTTTTATTAAAAAATTATGTTTCTTAACGTTTTTTTAAATGAAATTTCAACTGTAAGAATTTTACTATTAGCAAAATTACTTGCATGATAATTCAACGCCATCAAAGTTACCAGAACAAAACACAAAAAAATAGTAAGAATTAGAACATTTCTTTAAGCTATCTTCTTCAAAATGTTTTTTTTAGTTTTTTTTCGCGAGCAATCACACGAAATAAAAGATTGATATTCGCAAAAATGTGTTGATATGGCACCAGTTTCTTTGACATTATATTTCAATAAATAATAGAAAATATCATTTAAATAAAAAATAACACCAACATTAGTGGATACAATAGTGAAATTTGTGTAGATTTTGCAACTTTTTTTCCTAGAGATTTCTAAATAACCAGATGCCACACTCGTCAATTATTATTTTCACCCAAAATTTTAAATTATATGTAGTTCTAGTAATTTCAAATTGATCCTTCTATGTATTTATTTTATCCTTTTATATATTCATAAATCTTTATTTTTAAATATGACTATGGAATTCTCTAATAAAACATAATTTTTGATGAATCAAATTTAAGCAACAAAAAATGGTGTAGTTTTCATCAAATGAAAGTTTTTACTTTCAAAATTATCGGTTGAAAAATAAATGTTTCCTATTGCCTGAATACATATAAATTAGTCACTTCCCTTCACATTTTGCTCTCCTCTAGAAGGCTTTGGCAAGTTACTCATAAAGGACATGCAATTATACATTAATTTCATAAGCATCTGTGTATTTCTCTACTTCCCATCTCCATCATGAACTACGTATAAAGAGGTGTTTTACCCATTGACGATTACTCCATCTTGTTAGTTTAGGCTTTTTTTTAAGAGGTATTTTGGGTTGGGATTATAAGTTCTGGTGGTTTTGGAGTATTTGACTCTTCACACTTTCATTAATATTTTTCTCATTCTTACCTTAGAGAAAGGCTTCAACATCATACTATAAAGTAGGAGAATTAATATTTTACCAAAGTCACAACAATACATCATGTGCTTTTCCATTTATTTTCATCAATTTACTATTTGCACATTTTCATGTTTCATTTATATATATATATATATAGATATATATATATATATATATATATCTATGAGGAGTAAAAGAGACTTACTGACATTTTTATAAGAGTATTTCAAACAAATTTCAAGGGTGCTTAAGAGGCTTAAGTTATATGATCCCTTTCGTTATCTCATTTCCTTCTCCTCTTTGAAGTAGAATTGTTGTTTACCTAGTTTCATGTAATTGGGTGTTTTTTTTTAAGAGTGGTTCAAGGACACCTTGATCAACCGGTGGCACTACGTCCACAGAAAAATCTGGGCTAACACCCCTTGGCCTACTGCAAGACCTGACCCCAAGGGCTTCGGGGAGAATGGACCCTATGACCTCCCAATGGCGAGGCACTGTTTTTGACCAATTGAGCTAACCCTTGGGGCTTCATGTGATTAAGTGTTATTACACAATTAAGAATCGATTCACCATGAATTTCTTTTTGTTTGAACATTGAACTAAATAAATAATAAACTATTAATCCTTATTGTTTGTCATTGGCATTTTGATGGAAAGAAAAAAAAATGTTTTCATTAATGTTCTTCACTTTCTATCAGAGCATTTTATATTAATTAAACTAGCTAAGAAAGAAAGAAATCAAGGAACATAAACCAACTTTTCTTACTAATTCATTTTTTCTTATTTAGTGCTTAGCTTACTCACTCTTAAAGAATTGATAAATTTGATAAATTTAGTCTTTCTTCTGACATAGGTCACTCATTAATAGGATTACATATTAGTCTAATTAATAAACATTTATCTTCCTTCCTTTACTTATTTCCCTTGTTTTTCTCACAAATTTGGTGGTGACTCCACCATGTTAATTCTAGTCTTTCAATATTTACAAGTGATACTTTAATAATGAGATAACATGTTTATTAGAAATTTGTTTATTAGAAATTACACTTTACCTACTTAACCCCTTTGTAAGATCAATTAACCTTCTAGATGGAGGATAATTATCCAACCTCTTCCTCCCAAGTCGGGAGCATATAGTTCTCCCACTTTACCCAAGTTCAGCATGTACCATTATTGATTGTTTTAAATTTTCAATATATGAATGATTTGTTTCTTTAGATAATGTAAATTTTTGTTCCTCATATCTTTGTATTGTTGGTCATTTTGTTTTAGGCAATGGTTGGAGAATCAAAACTATCTTCAATTTGTAAATTGTATACTAGGTGGAGTAATTGTTGCAGATTAATGGCATTGTGATTTTTTTTGGTTTTAATTCGGGGCTCAATATATCTGTGTGAGAACTTCTATAGGTTGTCAAAATTCTTGTGTGTATCCATGTTGTCAGTACGTGTCCTAGTGTCTCTGCCCCAAATCCCATAATAATAACTAGAAGACAAAATGAGGTGAATCCAAATACCTGGAAATATTTGAAGCTGTGTGGTTTTATTTTTTTGTTAATGTGTACAACTTAAGGTCGTCTCTCAGTGTGGTAATCAGTTAATGGATTTCAACTATTTATTCTAAATATAATAAGTATTCAGTTTGTTTCTGTATCATTTTGAGTAGAATATCTTCCTTTGTCCATAAGCTTGTAGCCTTGGCAAATATGGTTTAGGAATGTTTTGGAATCCTTCCATAAGGTTCCAATTTCACATCGAAATTTTTGAACTTTAATCTAAAGCTCTATGTTTTGTTCAACAATACTGGATGGTTTTTGTTTGTGTAATTGCTGGCTATCCTTTTCTACATGTGCAAGTTACCTCTTCTCACAATGCTTCAATATTTTGATTAAGTTTTTAAACTCTTGCAGATCCTCTTTTAAAAGGTTATAAAATGTATCAAAATTTTTTACTGTACAACTATTTGTAATTCTTCCCTATTATTACATTTACGAATTTTTCACAGCGATTACATCTACAAACATTTAGTTGTCCTTTTATTGCTTAATAATTGGTGAAATAAATAATTTTCACAACGTCAAGAATGGTATTTATTTTATCGCCCTCTTCTTAAATCCCCTTAAAGTGAGATGTTACTAGCTCAACAATTTCCATTTAAAATTGCTTTTTGTGAATGCTGACACTATCTCCCGCACAATTCAATGCACATTGGGTAAAATTGATTACCCAACTTCGCTGATTAATTTTTTAAACATAATCAGAAGCATAATTTTTAAAGGTGTGTTGTTGTTAACTGAAACTTTGGAATCCAAACTAAGATGGCTTTTCCACTATCACAACCCATTTGGCTTTATATCATATTATAATAATATTAGATTACTAAAAAAATATATTTTAAAAACAAAGAGTCAAACAAAGAGAAGGAAATGGTTGTAAACCATAAAATGTTCTTAAACCACAAAGTTTGTGATTGAGCATAACAACGAAGTGCATTACTCAGTAGTTCTTTAATTTAGAATATATGACTAACTATTGAACTCAAATTAAAAGAATATGACTTGATTCTTTCCGAAGAATGGTTAAATGATAAATAATTAAATCGTTTAATATTATAGATTTATTTGTTATTAGTCACGGAAAGGAGAAGGTTAAGTTGAATTTATGTTCATTTATTAAATAGAGAAGTTATGATCAGTTATAGAAATAAAATATGGCATAGTCTAACGATTATGTTTTTTTCCCAGGAAGTTATGGAAATTTTGGCCATATTTTGAAAAACTTTGGAAGGGATTTTGGTAAATCCAAGTAAAAGTTGTCAAAATTCATAATTTTAGGTCCCCTAGAGGTTTCTAATGGTGCTGAATCCATTTACACCATCAAAAATATGATTCAAACATTGCACCTACACAACTTTTTAAAACTTTTTAACTGAGATTCCATCCACTTTTGGTCGTCCTGGAAATTCCTCCGCTTCTGTAGACGACTCATAAAATAATTATTAAAGGTTTATAAACATTTATTTAAGACATGTATTAAAATATTTATTTTATAATAAATCTTACATTATTAAAATAAAATATATATATATAATTAAATTATATTTTATTTATTTATTATTATTATAAGAAGTGTAGGAATTTACAGGTAAGTTCCTCAGACAAAACACCAAAGGACATCGCTCACAAATAGATCATGGATCAATACACCAGTATTGTTGACGTCGTTAAAACCCTCGAAGAGGGAAACAGTCCACGGCCTGAGCCAACACGACCACTTCAGGCAATTTATTAATAAAAGAATGAAAATTTACATAAGTTTCTCTCATGAACGGTTAACCTACAAATGACCTTCCATGCACTTTAAATAGAGATCACGGACCAATCGAGTGTTAAGCCATGGATCAAGTGTCGGTAATACCGAGGAGAGAATGAACCGTCAGATGACTACATATCGTGACTGTCAAATTGTAGGTTACAAAAGTACATAGTAAAGAAACACACTTTACCTAACTCTACACTAGACCAAGTTATACTTAACTATTTCTTATGTGTCAGAATATCCTAACATCCCCCCTTAAGAACAACTTGGGATAGGATTGAAGGATTTACAAGTATGACACAATAGGAGAAGGAAGGAGTCATTAGATCCTATCCCCCCTTAGTGACAATTTCCTGAACTCCAACCATAAATCAAAGTTTAGTAAACTTCGCCACTGTGAGAGCCTTTGTAAAGATGTCTGCAACTTGATCATCTGTTGGACAATATTGCACTTCAAGAACATGGTCATGAATGAGCTTTCTGATGAAGTCCATGTGTAGTTCAATGTGTTTGTTGCACTGATGTTGGACTGGATATTTGCATAGTTGAATGGAACTTTGATTATCACACCAAAGTGTAGTCGGATGCTGCTGCTGAAAGCCAAACTCTGACAGGATTTGATGAAGCCACAGGGCTTCCTTACTAACTTCTACGGCACCACGATACTCTGCTTCTGCTGAAGAAAGAGAAATGGCACTTTGTTTCTTGCAAGCCCATGTAATAGGTCCTAAACCAAGAGTGAACACATAACCTGCAGTAGACTTCCGATCATCAGGGCCACCAGCCCAATTAGAATTAGTGAAACCAACCAATAGAGGAGATGCTTTTGCACTGTAATGAATCCCAAACTGAATTGTACCTCAAACATAACGAAGTATTATTTTAGCTCCTTTACAATGAATTTCATATGGGTTTTGTATAAACCTAGCAATAAGGCCAACAACAAAGGAAAGGTCAGGGCGAGTATGGGTCAGATACAAAAGTTTTCCTAGAAGTTGACGACATAAGGTAGAATCAACTTCAGGGGAAGTACAAGTGATTGAAATTTTGGCTCCAGACTAAATGGGAGAATGGGCTGGCTTATAGTCTTCCATGTGAAAATGGCATAGAAGATCACATGCATACTTGGACTAGGAAAGGGAAATACCTTCCTTGGATTGCAAGACTTGAAGACCAAGAAAATAATGCAAGTGTCCTAAGTATGTCATTTCAAACTTCTTTTTGAGGCTGGACTTCACATGGTTTATAAGGTTGGGATCACTACCAGTAAAGATAATATCATCAACATAAAGAACAAGAATGATAAGATACTTGCCCACTTTCTTGGTGTAGACAGTATTGTCAGAATGACACCTAGAAAATCCATTTTCTAAAAGAATTCCATCCATTTTGGCATACCAAGCCCGAGGGGCTTGCTTGAGACCATAAAGGGATTTCTTAAGCCGACATACAAGGTTGGAGTCTATTTGTATAAAGCCAGTGGGTTGTTCCATATAGATTTCTTCATGCAAGTCACCATGCAAGAAGGCAGATTTAACATCCATCTGATGAACTTCCCATTTGAAAGAGGAAGCAAGGGAAAGAAAAAGGTGGATAGAGTTCATTTTGGCAATAGGGGAGAACATTTCAGTATAGTCGATGCATTCAACTTGTGAAAAACCCTTAGTGACAAGACGAGCTTTATGTTTATCAACTTTTCCATCTGGTCCATACTTGGTTCTGTAAACCCATTTGCATCTAACAAGTTTTTGTACCTTTGGAAGGGGAACAAGATCCCATGTATAATTTTCCAATAATGAACAATATTATTCATTCATAGCTGCGTCTCAATCTGGATGGCTTAAAGCTTCTTCAAAGGTGTAAGGAACATAATTAGTTGAAGTTTTAGCTAGTAAAGATGAGGCTCTATCAAATTGAGAACATGTACATCACTGATCTGTAGGATCACTCGCAAGAGCACCTACTTCATCCCGAGTAGTACAGACCCATTTTGGAAGCTGAGGAGCTGAAGGAGGATCCTGATTAGGTGGGGGAGGATTGTCATCCTCACTGTCATCATACAAAGAAGAAATATTTCCAGAAGTAGAAGGGATAGAGAGAGGTGGCACATCCGCTGAACTAGGCTCGTAGGCTGATATATTTTTAGCAAACTTGACATCTCTTCTAATGATAACATTTTTAGACTTAAGTGGAATAAGTATGTATCCTTTAAAATCTTCAAAATATCCAACAAGAATACATTTTTCACTCTTAGGTTCTAAATCTTTATGTTTCTCATCTGGAATATGGGCCCATGCTTCACTACCAAAAACACAAAAGTGACTTACATCTGGTTTAATTGAGCTCCATGCTTCTTCTGGATTGATTTTCCTTAAAACCTTAGTGAGAGTGCGATTTATTATGTAATTTGCACAGTTAATTGCTTCTGCCTAAAAATTAAGACTAAGTCCTTTAGATTGAAGCATACAATTAGCCATTTCCTTTAAGGTGCGATTCTTCCTTTCAACTACACCATTTTGTTTTGGAGTATTGGAATAGTATGTTACATTTGAATTCCATTCTCAGTACAAGAGTTGATGAATTTGTTGTTAACATATTCTCCGCCATTATCAGATCTTAGCTTAAGAATTTGATGTCCAGATTGTTTTTCAACAAAAGCCTTAAAGGCCAAGCACATGCTAAATAATTTACTCTTGAGTTTTAAGAAGTATACCCAAGTGCATTTGGAGAAATCATCAATGAAATTTAAGAAATACTTGTAGCCAGAGAATGAAACAACTGGAAGTGGACCACATAAATCACTATGCACAAGCTATAAAGGGGCTAAGGTGTGCCAAGAGGCATGTTTTTCAAAACTATCTTGATGATGTTTTCCGAGTACACATCCGAAACAAACACCGTCTCTGCAAGATACCTTTGGAAGACCTATCGCGATATTTTTTTTACATAGATTCTGAAGGGAGCAATAGTTTAAGTGACCAAATCGCTCATGCCAAAGTTTGCTCACTTCATCATTATGAGCAACAAATACCGAGGAAAGATTTGATGACCCAAAGTTGTTAAACTTATACAGCCATGTAGAATCATCAGCAATGCCAGTAGCTAAAATCTATCTAGGATCTCTTAGGTCCTTAATTACAACATCGTGAGGTGAAAATTCAATGATTTTACCTTCAGCTGAATGAGTTATCTGATATACAAATAGAAGGTTGTAGGATAAGGTTGGAACACATAATACATTATTGAATTGACCATTATCTATATGAATAGTTCCAGCCCCTACAACGCTAAGAGATCTATCATCACCAACCTATATATTTTTGGTGTTACAATCATTTAAAGAAGAAAACATGGCTTTGTTTTCGGCCATGTGATAAGAAGCTCCAGAATCAATGAGCCACTCATGAGAATGAGAAGAAGAAGATACATTTAGTGCATATCCAAACTGAGATGCCTGACAACCACATGCAGAAAGTGCTATTCCTAAAGATGAAGTTGAAGTTGTTGAGTGCTCCAAATGGATGTTATGCTTCTTCATTGCTGCTTCCAAG
Source organism: Pinus tabuliformis (assembly GCA_031772625.1). Taxonomy (NCBI): domain Eukaryota; kingdom Viridiplantae; phylum Streptophyta; class Pinopsida; order Pinales; family Pinaceae; genus Pinus; species Pinus tabuliformis. The sequence goes on from CM062805.1 coordinate 272,067,423, forward strand.
GCTTCCATCTTCTTAAATCATTTGGATTCTAAGTGGCAATGTCTATCAGTCTTATTCCCTTTATTTTTATTTGCCTTATCATTTTGTTGAAATGATTTTTCATTTTGAGACTGAAATGGCTTAGGACCCTTGTTTGGTTTAGTACCATTCCTTTTAGGATACGGCTTCTTAGGATTCTTTGAATTTGGTTGCTGCTAGGTGGCTAAGGCTTTCTTAGAAGAGTTTTGAAGATTAATAAGACCAAGATGTAAGAATTTTTCTTGTTCTCTTATTAAGGAATCACAAAAGGCATCAAAGGAAGGGGACTTGTAGTCTTGTCCTTGAGAAATGAAGGCTTCTCTTGTAGAACGGAAGGTGGAAACAAACACATAGTAGGCTGGTTCCAACTTAGTAAGAACAGAATAGATAAGGTTACCATTTTCTTTTTTAACCTTAACACCTTCCAAGAGAAGTCTAAGGGTCTTGAACTTGGACAAAAAAACTTCAATGGAAGAGAAATTATTGGGGTCCAATGTAAGCAACTCATTTTCGAGTTGATGGGCTCTAAGTTCATTTTTAATTCCAAAAACTTTAATGGTCGGTTTCATTGCTTTGTTAGGAGTATCAAGTTCTGTGATATGGAATCTAAGATCTGGAGAAATAGACATCCCTATCAACCCACGTGCTTGATCTTGCCATTTTCTCACTTGGTTGCCTTATCTTCATCTATCAATTTGGTTTCTTGGCCTGAAGCTATTCTATAAATACCTTTACTTCTAAGTAAATCCACAATGTAGGACCACCATTGGAAGTAGTTGGTGTTGTCAATAATAACTTGGCATGGATTTTCCATTTTAACAGAAACTGAAGCTATAGATGCTAAAACTAAGTGTTCCAATGGAAAGATCTCAAAAAATTAGGCTGATTAAAAAAAAATGGCTTCCAGATGAAGAAGTTATGGCTTTTTGAAGATAAGTTGTTGAAGATGCCGACGAAGTGCGGGAATGTGCGGAAATGAATGATAATGTTATATTTAAAAAAATCTACCCCATTTCCAAAATTAATCTAATTAGCTCAAGAAAAAGAAAAACTTGAACTCAAGACCTCTATTCTCATAAAGTAGCTTTGGACCAAGTGAGCTAGATTAAAAGGTTAGTAATTTTTGGAAAAGAGGAAGGTTTTTTTTTTTTTTAGTCACCGAAGCTTTGGGATGCGTGCTTACATGAGAAAACTCTTTTTTGCCTAGAAAAAAAACACAAAACCCAACATGGAAATACAAAAAAAAACCTTACGACTTGAAGTTAGCTTTAGCTGGAAACTAAATATTTTCCTCAATGTTTCTGATTTTCTGAGATCACACTAGGGTGCGGTGGAAAAGAGCATACGCATGAGAAAAATCCTTCCTTTCTGTTTCTAATTTGCCCAGATCACACCGAGTCGCAGGGCAAAGAGCATACATAGAAATGAAAGGTATAGATCTGATAATAAAAAAACAAACGGCTAAATAAACTGAAATAAATAGAGAGAAAATAACTAAAAACTACAAATAAACATTGTATACCTCCAGATCTTAAAAATGACATAGCTATGGCTACCGAAACCTTTTCGCATCAAATGAAAGGGGTTCCTCACTTGAACAGATACTCCTAACACAATAGAGTAGTCCTCTCGGCCTGAAAGAAGTTAGTAATAGTAGATCTAGGAAGCAACAGTCGGATGCAGTTCTACTGACTTCAGATTTGGATCACCAACAAATGCGGCCCTCAAATAGCTCTGATACCATGTAGGAATTTACAGGGTAAGTTCCTTAGATAGAACACCATAGGACACCTCTCACAAATAGATCACGGATCAATACACTAATATTGTTGACGTGGTTAAAACCCTCAAAGAGGGACGTTGTCCATGACCTGAGCCAAGACAACCACTTCAAGCAATTTATTAATAAAAGAATGAAATTTTACATAAGCTTCTCTCATGAACGGTTACCCTACAAATGGCCCTCCAGGATCTTTAAATAGAGATCATGGACCAATCGGGTGTTAAGCCACAGATCAAGTTTTATTAATACTGAGGAGAGAATGAACTGTTAGATCACTACATTTCGTGACCATCAGATTGTAAGTTATAAAACTACATAGTAAAGAAACACACTTTACCTAACTCTACGCTAGACCAACTTATACTTAACTATTTCCTATGTGTTGGAATATCCTAACAAGAAGAATTAATACATGAGTTAAGAATTAGTGTCATTAAATATTGTTGATTGATTTGTGATGAATAAAATAAAGAAATGAAGAAACAAGTCAAGTTAAAATAAAAAAAATAATTAAATTATAATTTTATTTATTTATTATTAATATTACAAAGAAAAATTAATACATGAATTAAAAATTACTATCATCTAATATTGTTGATTGAGTTGTGATGAATAAAATGAAGAAATGAAGAAACAAGTGAAGTTAAATTGATTGTCATTCAACACATGATTAGTTATTGGTAACAATATTATTACAAAAATAATTTGGATTAAAACTAAAATATTTTGTTATTAAATTTGAAATGCCTTAATTTGAATAAATAAAATTGTGCCATAACATAGTATGTTCACTATACAATATATAAAAAAGTCATAACATAGAATATATGCTATACAATATATACAAAAGTTGTTTTATTGTAAGAGGGTTGGAGAGAGAGAGAGGGGATAGACCTTTCACCTATCACCAAGGATACTTGTGATTGCATCATTGGGACTGCCACTTTACCATTGAGATTAACAAAACCACCCACAAGCCTTGTTAGACAAGTAAATCAACTTATAAAACTAGGTGGAGACCCTAAATTAGTTGCAAATCACCTTCTAGTGTGGGACGTCCATGGTTCGACCTACCTTGATGGGTTGATGATTTTTATAATAATTTTCAAGTCTTATACATGTAAAGGATAAGGGATTTAAAATCCCATGTCCATGGACAAGAAGAACTGAATTTCCTTTGGCATTCTCACACTAGGCTTATGGGCGACTTTTGACTAATAAAGGCATCAAGAAGTGGGGCAGTGTTTCCCCTGATCTACGCGGCCATTTGCTGGCAATTATTAACAACAAGACACTAAGAAAATGATTGGCGTTAGTGCATACTACAATCTTGTTATTAAAATATCATATATGCTCATACATACCATCGACTCATTGGTATTTTCTGATGACTACACCACTCATGCTCCAACATGGTTCATTGTTCAGACTTTCCCCTTTGTAATGTAGTTAATGAAATCAACCCACATGTGTTCAATGTCATCAATTTCATCTCTGTGTTGAGGAGTTCAAACTGCTCAGTTGAGCACGCAAAGTTTTGAAATGAAAATTCAAACTCAACAGTCCCGCGCTCAAAATTTTGAAATGAAAATGAAAATCGCAGAGTGCTTCGTAATAGTTATTTCAATTAGAGCAACAACACAAAAGGGGTCATCTGCTTGATTAAGGGGATTCAATGTAATTTGAGTGGAGAGTTGCATCATCTTTGTAAACTATAGAGATATTGATGATGATGTGGGCCCATGGTCTTCCATTCTCGCAGAGTCCATCAACATGGAGATTGTTATTTTCCTTGCAATCCAAAATCGATGTCCTATGAGTAAAATAAAGTAACTCCATAGGACTTGAACCAAGAATGCTACTCTAGACTTATGCTCCATCATAACATGAATTAACTCATTTACCATGATGTCCAATAGAACCTGCACGATGCTCATGATGCCCGATATTATTCCATTGTTCATCATTTTTCTTATGAATTCTCGGCTAGTTAAATTTATTTATAGTTTGAGTTTTAACAAGGCAGTGTGATCCCGAGAGCTGGCAATAATTTTGGACTTGGAGTGCTCCCTTAAAATCTCTCCAGAAATTCCACAATATGCTCTCACAATACATCACCGAAGAATATGGAAAAACTTTGACTTTGCTGTAATTTCTGATTCAAAAATAAATTCTCACCTTCTTCATCCATATTCTAGCCAAAATCTGCACCTTTTTGTAAATATATTTGTGCACAAAGTTCATTCCCAAGACTCTTAATAAACAAAATTTTTGAAACAGATAGCCAAAGTAATAAAACCATCACTGCAGTGATTTCGTACCTTTTTCTATTAAAGAGAATATTGAGAATTAGAGTTTTCTTGGATCGATCCTTGCCAAGCATGCCAATATTCTTATCCATTGCATCTTCCATCACCAAATACTCAAGAAATGAAAAGGCTTCCTATTGTCCCACTGTAAAAGGTTTGTTGATAAGCTTCATCTTTGCACAACCGATTGGAGCAGGACCACCATGGGAACTATTTGTATAACGAAGGTTGCACATCTAGTGTTTCCTTAATCTATTGAAGTTCCCATTGAAGTTTTGAGTTTGTTCCTCTAACAACTCTGGAAGTTGGGCCAACTCAACCAAAAGGGAAAATTTGAGATGCTCTTTGATGTGTAAAATAAAATCGTAGATCTTCATGCTGGTTTGATAACGTTACACATGATTGGTATTGTGCAGTGTTGTGCCACCTATGATGCTTCTCGGAGAAGGGCATCCAAATGTTTAAGCCATCTCCACACAATAGAAATCTTATCATTCTTGTTCTTGTTTATTTCCTGGTGGTCTCTTTAGATCTGCTTCATGATTTCCCCTATTTTTATTACAACATCTTTAAGAAACACCAACTATTTCCTGTATATGGCTGGTAGTATTTAGGACAGTGGTCCTTAAAAAACAATTGATAAGGGGCCTAGACCAGAGATTGCATAACCGAATTTTTTTTTGATGGGGCGGTGCAAAGTGGTATATGTGGATGTGGATTTTGAATCCTAATTTCAGAGGAACAAGAATACTGGGTACATTGGGGGGCAAGTAGAGGAACAGATATGAAGGAAGAAGTGATGGCCTTATGGGGTCTGTTATGGTTCACTAAATTTCTAGATATTCCTAGTATTCATATATATTGAGACTCTAGGATCACCATTGAGCACATTCAGGGAAATATCAAAGTCAAACAACTTATGCTACATGGATGACTCTGCCAGATTGGACTCCTAGGGAACACTTTAAGCAACTCATCATTGCAACATATTGGATGGGAATATAATCAAAATGCAAACCTCATGTCCAAGATGGTGTTACAGGATGAGCTAGATGGGATGCATATTGAAATAGTGAGCGGTGTGCACAAAGTGGTTGTCGGAATCCTTCCTGTTCCTCGATAAATGACAACTAGAACAAGGGATTCACATACAAGTAACTATTGTTTTGGTTATTTTTTGAGAACTTGATCAATGATACGCTGCAAGTTTCATGTTATTACATGTTATGTTTTTTGTTTGTTTCCTAGTACATTGCTTATATTTTGTTGATATGGGAAGGAAAGACTCTTGTTTAATATTGATCTATGGTTGGTAACAGTTTAGATGGTTTATATCTATTGTCAGGTAATTTTTGCCATAACATAACCGAATGTACAAAGTTGATGACTTGCATATGATTTGGTTTATGGATCATTATGTGGACAATTTGATCTAGAATGGGATATATCAGATCGTGTATATGTACTGTATTTTTCTATAAATATAATATATAAGTTTTTTTCTTACTGAAAAAATTTAAGAAGCTTTCCTAAAACTTATAGAAAGCAGTGGGCACATCTAGTTTTATTTTTTTTTATTTTTAAAGTCATTTTGATCCACAGCATGAGGGATATCAATTTTGAAAATTTATTCAATTTACAAATTAGGAGTAATATTTACAATGAGATTTATATATAAATTAAATTTGAGTAGGAATTAGTTGTAGATAAATACGTACTCATTGCAAGCAATTGTAGACGTTGTTTAGAGCCCATTCCCATTGCCTTTGTGGAGGCTTTGGAAAACAATGTCTAACACACAAAGTAGATCAAGACAGTACAAATTTATATTATTTTGGTATTTCAAGGAATAACAGTGAAAATTTTCATCATATATTCTAATTCTTTGGTTTCACATTTGGAATAAGAGCCAACAAATAGAATTTCTAAAAGATTTCAATTCTAACATTGAATTCACGTTTAATTTCATTTCATTTTAAAATTTAAAGCTTTCAGATGGTTGCATGTTTGGAACGAATAATGGCCAAAGAATTGAATTTCTGAAAGCTTTCAATTTTAATTAACCAAGGAGGAAGTTAAGAAGCCTTCTAATTTGAAGTGAGCATCTTCTAACCTCACCAAAAGGAGTGGACACATCTCATTTCATTCATTGAGTTGTTTTAATCTGTAGCGTGAGGAATATCGATTTTAAAATATCGTTCCATTTAGAAATTATGGATATCGCGAGGGTCTAGTTAAGGTATACAATGATTATTATATATATTTTGAATTAGAAAAAGAAAAGCATGGACACATTTTTTATTTTATTTTAAGTCATTTCCAATTTTTATTTCTAAAAAATTATTCTTTGTGCCCATTGTCTTGCCTTTCTCTTTTAAAAAGGAATTATAATACATGAGGGACTTAATGCAACAGATTTGGAAAAGTCATTCTATTTTCTTGTTAAATGAAAATTTTCCATGTTCCTCCTTTTTTCGAATAAGAGCAACCTTTGTACATGCACAAGTTCTCTATATGCACATAGATATGGAAGTGTGCATATATGGAAAATGACTTCCACATATATCTACATATATAGAAGTTGCACATATACGGAAGTAATCTTCCATATATGCACAGTTCTATATCTATGTTATAGAATATGCACATATACATGTTGATTTTTGGTAGCTTTAGAGGTACTCCAAGCCTTAGGGTTCGTGGTTTGGAGGTTGGAGCACCATAAAAGTCATTTGTGGGCTTGGATCCCAAGGATGGGGTTTTTTATCCAAAGGGTTTGGGCCAAAACCATGAGGCATTTTCTTCATGTGATGGATGGATATGATAGAGGGTGTTGAGGAGAATCCAACGCAATGAAAATCGTCAAAATCCGAGTTGTAGAAGATGAGTTATGAATTTCTGAAGATATTGTGTGGGCTTGGTTAAGGTGGGCCTAGTAGTTGGAAACCTTATGACATTTAGACAAGCCCTCCTCAAGGAATTTGTTGGAGCCACATATGAGGATATATATTAAACACATTTTTGATATCATTTCATCATCCACAAGTGCACATTTCATAAGGAAATAACATATGAATTTGAGTCGCAAGTCAAGGGAGCCAAAGCAAGGAGGAATAGGGCCGTGTTTGGGGCACATTTGTGACTATTTGCAGGGCTGAGTATAAGGAAAAGGAAGCCACAAATTCATGAGAAAGTCTAGGTGGTTTTGTGTTGCATTAAGGTTGTGTTCTCTTGTGAAATTAAGTCACAAGTTTGTTTTGGGAATTAAGGTATTCCCGAACCCTAAATCACAACTTATGAGGAGGCCACATGTCATACTAGAGGGCTAGCAACTAGCCTAAACATTACCGTAGAGAAGAAGTGACAGAAGGGAGGAATTCTGTAGTTCTAGGAGGTTGGTAGCAGGTGAAAAAGAGGGTTGAAAGTGAGCTAATTTTTTCCCTAACCAGTCAACATTACCTATATCAGAAGTACACCAAATTTGAAGGTATGTTGATGTTATTTTGATGATGAATTTGTGCTAGGTGGATGGTCCATGTGTGGACAGTTTATCCAGCCTATGGGAGCCATGTGTTAGGGTTGTCTTGGGTGTTTAGAAACCCTAATTAGGAGAAGATTTCATAGTGAATTGTGACAGAAGTATTAGGCATCATTGGATTGTTGGAGTGAAATGTGTTTGTCTAAGAGTAGCCCCATTCATAAAGGGAGTTTAACAGCTGGAGTTTGGGTGAAGTTGTTGGAGCCTATGTGTAGCTCTTTGATGGCAAAAGAAGCTACTAGATTGGTAGATTGGAGCTCAAGTATTGGCTAGCCTATAAGAGAAGATTGGATCAGCCCATGTTCATTGGAGCAGAAGTGACTTGCAACAATGATAGGTGGAAGCCCTCATGGATTCTATGTGTTGTTTATTGATGGACTAAGGGGTAGTTAGAGAGGAGAATGGAAGCGAAGGAATGACATGATGAGATATGACATATATGCTCTAATTGTGGACTAGAGTAGTGATATTATCATTGTATCTTGTATTCATGTACTTGTGGATAAATGAGGGCCATTATCCCTTATATGGGAGACCTAGACAATTGTATTATTCATTTGGTTTAATATAACGAAGATTGGGTTGTTGTACATATTTGTACAATATTTTTTAAAAAGTTGTCTATACTTGTGCATGTGTGATTTATTGTTATTTATATTCCGCTGTGTAAAGTAGCTTTGTTGAGATTCTTGGTTTGGTAGCATCAGAGATTTTAAGATTTTCTCTTAGGACCAAGGTCATGGAAATTCAACAATACATAAGCCATATACTGAAGTTGTGCATATATGGAAGGAATATTCTATATGTGAACACTTATAAATATATATGTGTGTGTGCGTGTGTGTGTGCATATACAAAATTTGCACATATATAGAAGATGGCTTCTTCATATGCGTGACTTTTGTATATGCACATATGTATGGAAATGTGCATATATAGAAGCTTTTGTACATACACATATATATGTAATCATGCATTTACGGAAAATGGCTTCCGTATATTCACAACTTTTGTATATGCAAAAATTCTATACATGAAAATAGATATGGAAGTGTGCATATACTGAAGTTGGCTTCCATATATATGTTCATATACAGAAATTTTGCATATACAAAATAAATATTCCATATATGCATAGTTTCATATCTATGTTATAGAAGATGCGCATAAACAAAAGACATATACTGAAGCTGCACACATACATAAGCTATCTTCTGTATATGCATGCTTCCATTTATCTATATGTTCATATACAAAAGTTTCACACATATGGAAGCCATCTTCCATATATGAACTCTTCCATATATATATATATATATATATATATATATATATATATATATATATACAAAATATATACATATATAAAAGCCATATTCTGTATATGCACAACCTTTTTATATGGACATAGATATGGAATCTTGCATATATGGAAGATGACTTCCATATCTATGTGCATATATAGAAGTAGTGAATCTACTTCTGTATATGCATGCTTCTATATCTATATGCATATATAGAGGTTGTGCATATATGTAGGTCATCTTCCATATAAGCACACTTCCATAAATACGTGGATATATAGAAGCGATGCATCTAAATAAGTTATTGTTGGGTCCCTATAATACTAGTGATTACCCCATTACTATTGTAGTTATACCCCTTATTTATATTGTTGTGCCCCTATTGCCCCCATATTGTTATTTCTGTGCCCCATAGAATCCCTCTATTGTTATTTTTGTGGCTTTATATTATTATTGTTAGGTCGGCTGGATTATATTGTGACTCCTTAGACTCCTATATAGAGAAAGGAGGTTTTGTCATTTGTATCATCCAAGAATTGTTCATTTATGTAATGTAAAGGAGGTTGCCCCCTCGAAGAGGCTGAATTCTAAGGCGTTGCGTTGAGATTTTCTGTTTGGAGTAAAATAGGCAAAAATCTCTGTAGGTGACAACAATAGAAATTCAGTTCCTAGATTAGCTCCAGGTTGTTGGGAGATGATTAATGCCTCCTATATTTGATGTGAGTGAGTTAATGAGGTGGTTAGATTCTCTTTGCTATATAACAGGCAACCATTCAGATTGTTTGCTATGAGGGTGAGAGTTTTGTGAGGATTTCATTATGTAATCTCCTGTTTGATTAATAAGATTGCTGATGCCTATGTTGTGTGGACGTAGCCCAGATTGGTTGGGTGAACCACGTTAAATTCTTGTGTCTTTATGTGCATGATTGATCTGCTGTGTATTTTTTGTTTAATTTAGCTGAGCATCTGATCTCCAACAAGTGGTATCAGAGCATGTTGGAGGTGTTGTTGATGGCTGTGCATTGAATCTGGAGTGAACCTGCGTGCTGTGTGAAGTATATAACTGCGTGGCGGAAACCTGCGTTTGCTGGTGCGTGGAGCATTCTGGACCAGCGTATTGTTGGTGCAGTGAACCGGTGCGGAATGCTGGTGCATGAATCGGCTTGCTTCTGCGCTCAAACTCAGACTCGTCGCTTCTGTGTGCCGTTTCACAACAACCCATCAGCGTTGGATTCGTGTTCCATCAGCGAATTTGCCTGGTGCGTTGAGATCTGTTGCTCGATGAAATCACTGCCTGCTGCCGTGGATCGAGGTACTGTTTTGCAAACAGGGGTTGACTTATTCTATTGGAAGTCGATTTCTATAATGAGAATTTCATTCTTTAATAAATTCCATATCAGGACGCAAAAAAATTAATTTTAGTTATGGATGCTACATTTAGCATGGAATATTTTCATGAAAAAGGGTGTAATCTCATCGACTAGTTTGTAAGATTGGTTATATGCCCAACGTACAAAGCACGGATTATAAGATTGGTTTGATTGATTGGTTATAATCCTGGGTCATTCCGTAACTGTTTCCATGAATGGGGTCCTTCCTTTGGCCTGATCCGATGTATGAGCGCAGAAAGAAACTGTTTGTTGCCTGCGTTTAATATAAAGGAATGCGCGCAGAGAGAAAAGCTGTATATGACTGCGTGAACAGGAAATTTTTTGTTGCATGCGGTAAATATAAAACAGAAATCTTTTTTTTTTTTTGTTTTTGTTGCATGCCAAAAGCATTAAGGATAGAACAACAAATTTGTTGTTTAAATGGGCATTGATGAATTAAATAACAAGAGGAGAAGCGTTGAGATAAAGCAGAGATAGTTGAAGTGCACAAATCAAACAAAAGTTTTTTAAAAAAAAAAAAAAAAACAAGCAACGGCATATGAGGCATAGGCAGTTTGTTTTTGCTAATTGCTGGTATTGAAACATAGGTTTGTTTTTTGGAGATTATTGTTTTTTGTTGATACAAATGGCGAAAACTCAAAGTGCCCGGTTCGAAATCGAGAAGTTTAACGGCAAAAATAATTTCGAGATCTGGAAGGTAAAAATGCATGATATGCTGGTACAACAAGGCGTGGCAAAGGCATTGTTGGGCAGGTCCAAACTGCCTTCCCCCGTGACAGATGATGAGTGGAATGAATTGGATGGAAGAGCCTTGAGCGGAATTCGGTTGTGTTTGGCTGATGATGTTTTATTTAACATCGTGTCAGAGAAGACTGCAGCTGGTTTGTGGACGAAGTTGGAGAAGCTGTATATGACGAAATCCTTGACAAATCGGATTCTCCTGAAACGGCAGCTTTACGGTTTGCAGATGAAAGAAGGTACCTCGATTACTGATCACCTGAATGTTTTTAATACCTTACTGGTGCAATTAGACAGTCTAGATGTGAAATTTGATTCAGAGGATAAGGCAATAACTCTATTTTGTTCATTGCCTGAATCCTGGGATCACTTTATTACTTCCATAAGCTTTAGTACAGCAGACATTCTTGAGTTTGACGATGTTGTTGGAGCCTTGTTGTCTGAGGAGACGAGGAAGAGGTCGAATGCAGACACCTCTACATCAGAGGTAATGATGGCCAGAGGTCGTTCAAGAGAGAGACACTCTGGGGGAAAGCATAGCGACTCTCGTTCAAAGTCCAAAGGAAAGAAGACAAAGGTGAAGTGCTGGCATTGTGGCAAGGCTGGACATCTGAAAAAGGATTGCTGGAAGCGAAAGCAGGCTGCTAAAGAAGGCTCTTCGACAGAAAAGAAGGAAGCCAACACCACAGGTACAGGTTTAGTATCTGGTTCAGGTATGAGTGATGAGGTATTGTCTGTTAATGTTTCAAAACATGATCAACATTGGTTGTTAGATTCCGGGGCATCTAACCACATGTGTATTCATAAAGATTGGTTTAAGACATATAGATCAGTTGATGATGGAGTCGTGTACATGGGTAATGATGTCACTTGCAGTATTGTTGGAATAGGAAGTATACAACTGCAAATGTTAGATGGCACAACCAAATTGTTAACTGATGTGAGACATGTACCAGATCTAAGAAAAAATCTAATTTCATTAGGAGCACTGGATACGAATGGATATAAAACTGTAATTCAAGGTGGAGTTATGAAAATCTATAAAGGTATTTTACTAGTGATGAAGGCTAAGAAGGTAGGAAATCTTTTTCAATTAGAAGGTAGAACTGGGTTAGATCATGTGTTGGTGTCTGAACAGGACAGTAGTTCCATTCGCCTATGGCATCAAAGGTTGGTCCATATGAGCGAACGAGGGTTGAAAATTTTGGCTGACCGCAAGTTACTTCCTAATCTAAGATCTGCAAAGTTAGATTTCTGTAAACATTGTCTGTTTGGTAAACAAAGTAAGAAAAAGTTTAAAACAGGCAAACATACTAGTAAAGGCATACTTGATTATATCCATTCAGATGTTTGGCGTCCAGCCCCTATAGCGTCATATGGTGGCTCGTCATATTTTGTATCGTTTATTGATGACTTTTCTAGAAAAGTGTGGGTCTACATGTTGAAAAGGAAGTCTGATGTTTTTACAGTTTTCAAACAGTCTAGAGCATTGGTAGAAAACAACACTGGTAGAACTATAAAATGTTTAAGAACTGACAATGGTGGTGAGTTTTCCTCCAAGGAGTTTGACAGCTATTGCAAGGATGCAGGGATCGAGAGACGTAAGACCACGGTTTATACTCCTCAGCAGAATGGAGTTGCTGAACGCATGAACATGACTCTTCTAGAGAGAGCAAGGTGTATGCTGAGTAACGCCAGGTTGCAAAAGGAGTTGTGGACGGAAGCAGTGGCAACAACTTGTTATGTGATAAACCGATCTCCATCAACGGCGATAGGCTGCAAGGTTCCGCAAGAGGTATGGAAAGGACACCCTTGTGACTATTCTAAACTCAGAGTGTTTGGTTGTGAAGCATATGCTCTAGTGCCTAAACGTCGGCGAACTAAATTAGATCCAAAGTCTAAAAGGTATATCTTTGTTGGGTATGGTGATGGAACAAAGGGATATAGATTGTGGGATCCTACTACCCGCAAAATCATCATCAACAGAGATGTAAAGTTTAATGAATCCTCTCTTGTACAGTTAGATGTAGATAGTAGATTGAAACATGATGATGTATTTGATTTCCAGCACATTCAGTTTGACAGCATTTCTAATGATAGTCATAACGACCATACTTCAGATTCTAGTCATGAACAGGTTTCAGAATCAGATTATGAACAGGGTTCAGATGGAGGTCATGAACAGGTCTCAGATGGCGATCATAAAGAAGTTCCTACAGATGAAAGACAGCCAATTGTGGAAGCACCAGAAACATTCTTAAGGAGGTCTACAAGGATCAAACGCCCTCCGGGAAGGTATGATGATCATGTTACTTCAGTTTCTTTGATCGCTAATGATGATGAACCTTTGTGTTATCAGGAAGCTGTAAAAGGTTCAAATAGTGACAAGTGGAAAGCAGCCATGAAGGACGAAATGATGGCCTTAAGTAAGAATGGTACATGGGATCTGGTTGAGCTTCCGAAAGGCAGGAAAACTGTGGGGTGTAAATGGGTTTTCAAGCTGAAACGGGGTGTGAATGATACGGAAGACAGGTACAAAGCACGGCTGGTTGCAAAAGGGTTTTCACAGAAAGCCGGTATTGACTTTCATGAGATTTTTTCACCAGTGGTTAAAATTGTTTCAATTAGAATTGTGTTAGCATTAGTGGCTTTGCTTGATTTAGAGTTGCAGCAGTTAGATGTTAAGACTGCATTTCTACATGGTGACTTAGATGAGGAAATATATATGGAACAATCGGAAGGGTTTGTTCACCATCGCAATGAGAAATTTGTCTGCAAGCTCAAGAAGTCATTATATGGCCTGAAGCAGTCGCCTCGGCAGTGGTATAAGAAGTTTGATTCTTTCATGTTGAGTCAGAAATATGTTAGAAGTGAATATGATCATTGTGTTTATTTTAAACAGTTGAATAATGGCATATTCATTATCTTGGTATTGTATGTTGACGATATGCTTTTAGCAAGCAAAAGCATAGAAGAAATCAACAGGTTGAAGGCTCAGATGGCAAGGACATTTGATATGAAAGATCTAGGAGCTGCAAGACAGATTTTGGGCATGGAGATTTTCAGAGACAGGAGCAATGGTAAGCTATGGCTATCACAACAAAAGTATATTGAGAAAATACTTTTGAGGTTTGGTATGAATAATGTGAAGCCTGTTTCAGTCCCTTTAGCTTCCCATTTTAAGCTTTCTTCGAGTTTATGTCCTAATACAGATGAAGAAAAGGATTATATGTCTAGAATTCCATATGCCAATGTAGTAGGGTGTTTAATGTATGTGATGGTTTGTACTCGACCAGATATTTCACATGCAGTTGGGGTTGTCAGCAGGTACATGGCAAATCCGGGTAAAGAACACTGGTCAGCAGTGAAATGGGTGCTTCGGTATTTGCGAGGCACAAGTAGTTATTGTATCACTTACAATAAGAGTAGTGAATTTGTTTGCGGATATGTTGATTCCGATTTTGCAGGTGATTTGGATAAGAGAAGGTCAACTTTAGGGTATGTCTTTACTCTTGCAGGTGGAGCTATAAGTTGGATGTCAAAGCTACGAAACATTGTTGCTTTGTCCACTACTGAAGCAGAATACATTGCTGCTTCTCATGCTTGCAAAGAAGCGATTTGGTTGAAAGGTTTGTTTGGTGAATTTGGTAGGTTGCAGGACAGCATCAAGTTATTTTGTGACAGTCAAAGTGCAATACATTTTGCTAAGAATCCGGCCTATCATAGTAAATCAAAGCATATACCGATCAAGTACACCATTTTGTAAGACAGGTTATCACTGAAAGGGGAGTCTCTCTTGAAAAGGTGCATACAAAGGAGAATTGTGCAGACATGTTCACGAAACCAGTTTTGTTAGAGAAGCTACACTGGTGTTTGGCTTCTCTTTGCTTGCAGAAAAGATAAAATAATAATAATAGGGCATCAGGCTAGTTGTTTTCAAGGTGGAGATTGTTGAGATTTTCTGTTTGGAGTAAAATAGGCAAAAATCTCTGTAGGTGACAACAATAGAAATTCAGTTCCTAGATTAGCTCCAGGTTGTTGGGAGATGATTAATGCCTCCTATATTTGATGTGAGTGAGTTAATGAGCTGGTTAGATTCTCTTTGCTATATAACAGGCAACCATTAGGATTGTTTGCTATGAGGGTGAGAGTTTTGTGAGGATTTCATTATGTAATCTCCTATTTGATTAATAAGATTGCCGATGCCTATGTTGTGTGGACGTAGCCCAGATTGGTTGGGTGAACCACGTTAAATTCTTGTGTCTTTATGTGCATGATTGATCTGCTGTGTATTTTTTGTTTAATTTAGCTGAGCATCTGATCTCCAACACGTTGATCTATCTTTTCTATCTTTTCTTGAGCTGGTTTCATAACATTTGGTATCAGAGCTTTGGATTCTAGGGTTTCGCTGCTCCAAACAGGTGATCGTGGCATTTTCGCTATAACTGTTTTTCTGTGACGTTTCAGAATTCTCAAAAAAAACCCATTTGAGAAGAAATCGCGCTGAACCTTGGGTCCGAATTCCAGAGCTTTTCACGTGATATTTGCAGAGATATGATTTGAGGAAGTTGGTCTTTTTGCAGACTCCTGAATTACATTCAAAACAGGTGACCTGGGGAAAATCGTCATAACTTTCTCTCTGGGGATTGGATTGAAATCTCGTAAGAAGGTACAGAAAGAGGACGGACTGTAGTTTCTTGTGTGTGTGTTTCAGATTCAAAGGTTGAAACAGTAACTCGTGGCACGTCGTACAACTTCGCTCTACTGAACCAGTCTAAAAGCAAGTCACTGTGGGAGATTTCACATAACTCTTCCTTGGAGAATCCAATTTGGCTCAGACTTGTGGTATTGGAAAGAGGACGCAGAAGGCTACCATAGGTAGAAATTTCAAAACTATATGATCTGAAATTATAGAGATACATCAGATTCAATATTCGGCTTCTATAAAGTGAAAAAAGGTGTGTAGTTTTTTTTTAATTTTTTGTGTAAGCTTGGTTTAACGGAATTCAAAGGGCATAGTAAAGCATTATTATCGGTAACTGATGCCCCCAGGAAAGAAAATGCAAACACCTAGTAAGGAACCTGAAAGCTCTAGCATGACTCATGAAGAAGATGAAGAAATGCTACATGATATATCAAAATTACAAGAACAAGTGCAACAAATGTCACGCTCACAAAAGTTAACAGATGCTAAGATAAATGGCGTGGAAGCTAAGATAAGTGGTGTGGAATCTAAGGTAAATGGCATGGAATCTAAGATAAAGGGCATGGAAGCTAAGATGGATGAGTCGAAGACAGATTTGAAGAGAGACATGGCAGATTTGAAGATAGATTTGAAGACAGACATGGAAGAATTCAAGAAGTTGCTACAAGAAAGGGTCACTAATGGTGACAAGGTAGTAAAGGAAACTCATGATGAGAACAAAAGAAATGTTAATCATGATTCCATAGACGCGAATGTTGGATCGAAGAATCACCATATTCCAAAAATCGATATGAGGAAGTTTGATGGCAAGGATCCCGACATGGATATTACAAATGGAGCAATTCTTCGATCTCAATAATGTGCAAAACGCACAAAAGGTACGTATGGCAACTGTATATTTGGAACCAAATCAGTTTGTATGGTATCAATGGCTTTGTTCTCGTAAACAATTTATTACTTGGGCAATTTTTACGGAAGAATTGATAGCACATTATGAAGATACAAAAAGCAACACTTTTTTTAGCCAATTGATAAGTCTCAAACAAAAGGGTTCAGTAATGGAGCACATTGAGGAGTTCCAAAAATTGAACATAAGGGTAAAAGATATTCCAGAGGAGCATAGGATTGATGTGTTCATAGGGTCTTTAAAGGATAATATCCAACATGATGTTCGCCTTTGGGAACCTGATTCATTAGAGAAGGCATTCAGGTTAGCAAGAAAAATGGAAAGCAAAATTATGGCAACCAGGAAGCATACCACTCACAACTATAAAGACGGAAGTGTTGTTGCCCCTAGTCTTCCACAACCTATAAGGTTGACACCACAACAATTGGAAGAAAAAAGAGCAAAAGGGCTTTGTTACAGTTGTGATAGCAAATACACTAAAGGTCATAAGTGTGCTGAGAAGAAATTATTCTACATAGATTGTGAAGAGGAAGAAGAAAAGGAGCAAGAAAGGTCAAAAGAAGAAGATATACTCCAGGAACAAAGCCTAGATGAAGAACAAATAAATCCGACCATATCTTGTAATGCATTGGCAGGAATTACCACTCCTCAAACCATCAAGATAGAAGGACAAATCAAGAAGAAAAAGGTAATAGTGTTGATTGATTCAGGAAGCACCCACAATTTTATTCATTGTAGGGTAGCAAAAGAATTGAATTGCTTCCTATATCCAGCACCAGAGTGTCAAGTGATGATTGCAAATGGAGGAACAATAAATTGCTCTGGAAAGTGCCATAATATCAAGCTATCCATGGGAGAATATGTATTGACTAGCCCAATGCTTTCCATTCCAATGGGAGGTGTGATGTTGTACTAGGAGTCCAATGGCTACAATCCTTGGGTACAATAGCTTTTAATTTTCAAGAACTTTTCATCAAATTTTCTACGGAAGGAAAGGAAGTTGAATTAAGGGGTATTGCAGGGAAACCAGGAAAGATAATCAGCTCTAATGGTATGACAAAGCTTCTAAAAAAGGAGCAAAGAGGTGTAATTGCACAATTATGTTCGCTAGATGTTTCCACATTGGAATCATCTATTTCTCCAGATCTCCAAAAAGTCCTGGACAATCATTCCAAGGTATTTGAGACTCCCAAGGGTCTCCCACCTATGCGTGATCATGATCATGCTATTCATCTGATTCCAGGAAGTGTTCCTCCAAACATCAGGCCGTACAGATATCCCTATGTCCAAAAAAGTGAAATTGAACGTATGGTTGCAGAAATGCTAGAGGCTGGTATAATTCAACCGAGTCAAAGTTCTTTCTCAGCTCCAGTAGTATTGGTGCACAAGAAGGATGGATCATGGCGCATGTGTCCAGATTATAGGGAGCTCAACAAGCTCACTATTAAAGATAAGTTCCCCATTCCTGTTATTGATGAATTACTGGATGAATTGCATGGATCAATTTACTTCACCAAGTTGGATCTTCGTTCGGGATATCATCAAATCAGAATGAAGATTGAAGACATTTCAAGGTTTGATGAATTCAATTTTCAAACCATTCCTTAGAAAATTTGTGTTAGTATTTTTTGATGATATACTAATCTACAACAAGTCTTGGAAGGATCATGTTGAACATGTTGACAGGGTGCTACAACTATTGGAGGAGAAACAATTATATGCAAAAAGATCCAAATGTTTCTTTGGAGTCCAGGAGGTGGAATATTTGGGTCATATTGTATCTCATGAAGGAGTTAAGGTAGACCCTAGCAAAATTAAAGCCATTAAGGAATGGAAAATCCCCACATCCATAAAGCATCTGCGAGGATTTCTTGGGTTGACAGGGTATTATCGCAAGTTTGTTAAGAATTATGGGAGAATAGCAGCACCTCTAACAACATTATTGAAGAAAGATTCATTTTCATGGACTCTGGAAGCAACAAAGGCCTTTGAACATCTTAAAGAGGCAATGTGCCAAGCACCGGTCTTAGCTACACCGGACTTCACAAAAACCTTTATTGTGGAATGTGATGCTTCAGGAAATGGAATTGGTGTTGTTCTAATGCAAGATGAAAGACCCATTGCTTTTGAAAGTCGTCCAATCAAGGGAAAGTTTTTAAGCAAAGCTATTTATGAGAAGGAAATGTTGGCAATACTCCATGCACTTAAGAAATGGCGACCCTACCTAATGGGAAGACACTTCAAGGTAAAAACGGATCATGATAGCCTTAAATACTTTTTAGAACAAAGATTATCCTCTGAAGAGCAACAAAAGTGGGTCACAAAGATGTTGGGTTATGACTTTGAAATCATCTACAAAAAAGGGAAGCAAAATGTGGTGGCAGATGCACTCTCAAGAAAGGATGAGGATGTGGAAGCATTGTTGTGTGCCATTTCTATTATCCAACCAGATTGGATAAACGAAGCAAGGGAGGAATGGAAGAATGACGAAGAAGTGTGGGCACTTATTCGAAAGCTACAACAAGATTCCAGTACTTCTGATACATTTAGCTGGCAAAATGATTCGTTATGGTACAAAGATCGCTTATACCTCTGTAAGAATTCCCAGCTAAAACAAAAGATTCTTATGGAATTGCACACTCAGGATTTTTAAAAACTTACCACAGGGTTAAGAAGGAATTTTTTTGGGATGGCCTTAAATCAGATATTCAAAAGTTTGTGGCGGAATGTTTGGTTTGCCAACAAAATAAAGTTGAAACAATTAAGACACCGGGTCTATTACAACCTTTATCCATTCCAAGCCAACGTTGGGAGGAGGTTTCAATGGATTTTATCACAGGTTTACCCAAGTCTGAGGGAAAGAGTGTCATCATGGTGGTAGTTGACAGACTTACCAAGTATGCACACTTTTGTGCATTATCACATCCATTTAAAGCCAGTACAGTTTCTACTGCATTTATGGAAACAGTTCAAAAGCTACATGGAAACCCAAAGATTATTGTAAGTGACAGAGATCCCATTTTCACTGGAAATTTTTGGACAGAATTATTTTCTTGTCTTGGTACTCAGTTAGCTCATAGCTCATCTTATCATCCTCAATCTGATGGGCAAACTGAGATAGTAAACAAATGTTTGGAAGGATATCTTCGTTGCTTTGTATCTGATAAACAGACACAATGGGTCAAATGGTTGCCTCTGGCTGAATGGTGGTATAACACTTCCTTCCATACAGCAACAAAAATGACCCCATTTATGGCACTTTATGGGTATCAACCACCATCCATCACATCATATTTAAGAGAAAATTCTAAGGTTCAGGCAGTGGAACATCACATCGAACATCAACAACAAGTCCTCCAACTCTTAAAGGATAACCTCGTGTTGGCACAAAATAGAATGAAACAACAGGCAGATCAACATCGCAGTGAAAGAAGTTTTGATGTAGGTGATTGGGTATTCCTACGGCTACAACCATATAAGCAAATGTCCCTAAAGCAAGCTAAGAAGGATAATAAATTATCACCAAAGTATTATGGTCCGTACAAGGTGTTGCAAAAGATTGGTACTATGGCATACAAATTGGAGCTTCCTGCAGCTTCTCGATTGCACCCAGTTTTCCATGTTTCATGTTTAAAGAAGGTTATAGGTGACAAGCTCCCAATTCAAACAATATTGCCAGAACTTGACGAGGAAGGAAAAATTATATTGGAACCGGAAGCAGTCACAGAAACAAGAACTCGACAGCTACGAAATCGATCAATTTCAGAGTATCTTATCAAGTGGAAGAACTTATCCGCTGAAGATTCCACATGGGAGGATGAGAATTTTATGCAGAAGTATCCAGAACTACTCAAGCGTTGAGGACAACACTTTTTTGAAGGAGAGGGGCATGTTGGGTCCCTATAATACTAGTGATTACCCCATTACTATTGTAGTTATACCCCTTATTTATATTGTTGTGCCCCTATTACCCCCATATTGTTATTTCTGTGCCCCATAGAATCCCTCTATTGTTATTTTTGTGGCTTTATATTATTATTGTTAGGTCGGCTGGATTATATTGTGACTCCTTAGACTCCTATATATAGAAAGGAGGTTTTGTCATTTGTATCATCCAAGAATTGTTCATTTATGTAATGTAAAGGAGGTTGCCCCCTCGAAGAGGCTGAATTCTAAGGCGTTGATCTATCTTTTCTATCTTTTCTTGAGCTGGTTTCATAACAGTTATCTTCCATATATGTGCAGGTTTTGTATATATATATATGGAAACATGCATATATTGAAGATAGCTTATGTATATGTGTAGCTTTAGTATATGGATTTTGTTGATGCACATCTTCTATAACATAGATATGGAATTGTGCATATACAAAAGATTGCTTCGATATATGCGTAAATTTTGTATGTGCACATATATATGGAAGCCAACTTCTATATATGCACGCTTCCATATCTATGTGCATGTATGGAATTTATGCATATACAAATTCTGTGAATATATGGAAGACATCTTCTGAAAATGCACACTTCGATATATATGTGTATATATAGAAAATACACATATACAAACATTTCCATATATGCACATTTCCATACATATGTGCATATACAGAAACCACACATATGAAGAAGTCATCTTTTGTATATGTGTAGATTTTATACACACACACACACACACACATATATATGGAACCGTGCATATACAAAAGATTGCTTTCGTATATGTGCAACTTTAGTATATGGCGTATGTATATGTGCATCTTATATAACATAGATATAGAAATGTGCATATATGGAATATCACTTCCATATATGCACAAATTATGTATACGCAGATATATATGGAATATATCTTCCATATATGTACAATTCCATATTTTTGTACATAGAGAGAAGTTGTGCAAATACAAAAGTTGTGAATATATGGAAACCATTTTCCACAAATGCATGCTTCCCCATATATATATATATATATATATATATAGATTTGTGAGTGTGTGTGTATATGCAGAAGTTGCACATATATGGAAACAATCTTCCGTATATGCACAGTTCCATATCTATTGTACAGAAGATGCACATATACTGAGGTTCTGCATATACGAAAACAATATTTCATATATGCATGCTTCCACATATATGTATATATGTGCATATACAAAATTTGCACATATACGGAAGATGAATTATTTATATGTGTGGCCTTTGTATAGGAACATATGTATGGAAGTGTTCATATACAGAAGATGACCTCCATATATGCACAAAGATGTGGAAACCATCTTCCTTATATGCACACTTTCATATCTATATGCATATACATAAGTTGCACATATACAAAATATGACTTATGTATATGTGCATATTCTTTATGTGACCACACACACACACACGCATATGGAAGAGTGCATATACGGAAGATGTCTTATGTGTATGTACAACTTATATATATGCACTTATATATGGAAACCATCTTCAATATATGCGCTCTTCTATATATATACACACATATGAATATATATATCTGTCTTTGTGTGGTCATATACAAAATATGCACACATACGAAAGTCATATTTTGTATATATCCAACTTCTATATATATATATATATATATGGAAGTGTGCATATAAGGAAGATGGCTTCCATATCTATGTGCATAAATAGAGGTTGTGCATATATGGATGTCATCTTTTGTATATGCACAACTTCAGTATATGTGCATATTCTATAACATAGATATGGAACTATGAATATATGGAAGATTGTTTCCATATATGCACAACTTATGCCCGTGCACACACACACACACATATATGGAAACGTGAATTTACAGAAAATGACTTCTATATACTCACAACTTTTGTATATGAACATAGATATACAAGCATGCATATATGGAAGATGGCTTCCATATATATCTACATATACAAAAGTTGCGCATATACAAAAGCAATATTCTATATATGCAAGCTTCAATATATGCGTGTGTGTGTGTGCATATACAAAATCTGCACATACAGAGAAGATAGGTGCTTCATATGTGTGGCTTCTGTATATGCACAGAGCTATGGAAGTGTGCATATACGAAAGTGGCTTACATATATATGTGCATATACAAATGTTGTGCATATACAGAAGTAATCTTCTGTATATGCATAGTTCCATATATATGTTATAGAATAGCTGCATAAACAAATGCCATATACTGAAACTATACATATACAGAAGTTATCTTCCATATATGCATGCTTCCATATATATATATGTGTGTGTGTGTATATACAAAATCTGTGCATATATGGAATATGACTTCTTTAAATGCATGGCTTCTGTATATGTACATAGATGTGGAAGTCATCTTCGCTATATGCAGACTTCCATATCTATCTCCATATAAAAATGTTGTTCATATACAGAATATGGCTTTCGTGTATATGCATATATATATATATATATATATATATGGAAGAGTTCATATACACAAGATAGCTTCCATATATGCACAACTTTTGTATATGCACACACACACACACACACACACACATATATATATATATATATATGGAAGCATATATTTATGGAGGATAGTTTCCTTATGTGCGCGACTTCAGTATATGGATTCTATTTATGCAAATCTTCTATAACATAGATATAGAACTATGCATATACAAAATATGCACATATACGATAATAAAGTGCAAAAGATAAGCATATAGATCTGCTTTCAGAATCTTCTTTATTAACTTTATATCTTCAAAGTTACAATCTTCTTTCCCTATGAACACAGCTGCAAATTTACCAAAATATCCATGCGCATAGCTGCAGGAGCCTTCCCCTTCACTCTAATACAGAAAGATATGACAATACAGGCTCAAACGATCAAGAAATGATGACTTCCTTTGACTTACTAAGATAACCATTTATTTATCTTTTTCCCTTACAATAGGATGGTCCACAAATAGTGGGTGGACTCAAAACATTCAAATTAATCCCATCCCTTTACAGAATAAGGGGTTTTGACATGCCCTAAATCCCCTATGACTCCTAAAACACTACACGAAGCGCTTTCCACTACTCAAAATGCGGGTCCTTTACAAAACTTTGACAAAACTTTGACCTAGGGGGACCCTACCCAATAGGCCCCCAACCGAAAGATGTGACTCATCTTGAGTCACTGAACTAGTAAGTCGTGAATATTTTCTTTGAGACTACTATATGCATCCTTCACAGTTTGAAGTGTCTCTACACACTACATGGCGACCTGTCTTACTTCCTCTAACAACTTTTCTATCATCGGCCTTGTTGTTGTCAGACTGATGGTTCTTTGCATCTACCTTAGGTTCTTTAGCTTTCTCTCCACTGTCTCTAAGATTTGAATGGCTTCCTCAGCCCATGGTTACATCCATACTGAAACAATCTTCTCTTTTCGTCGCAGTGCATCAATCTGTCCCTGCAAATTTTTTTCTCCTGGAGACGGGAAAAATGTTCCGCAAGTGCTAAGGTCTGCATCGTCACTTTGATCTCATCAAACTTTTGTTGCATGTCACAAATCTCTTCTTCTATATTCTATACATGTGTGTTCTCCTACAACGATGCCCATATATCCATAGTCTCTTCAAAGATCTGACTACATTCCTTGACTGTAGTCGCTATATCTTCCATAGCAGCCTTGATGTCTCATGCGCACTATTCACGAACCCCTTGTGGAGTTTCTGGCTACAACCTCATCTGTGACTCTACAATTTGCATTTCTAGCTCGAATTTGACTCTATCAACTTGTGCCTTTGGTTATTTAACTACCACCACAAGCTTTTGAAGCTTCTCCTCTAGCATTGCCTCTATCTACATCTGTAGCTTTGGTAACTCACTGCATTCTTTGGTGATGGCCACTTCTAGTTGTTTCCTATGTGTAACTGACTCATCACGGTGTGTTATGTTATGTACCTCAACTTTTGGTCCTACAATATTGTGTTTCCCTTCTAATTCGAACATGTTAATGTT
The DNA here is from genome assembly GCA_031772625.1 of Pinus tabuliformis. Classification (NCBI taxonomy): domain Eukaryota; kingdom Viridiplantae; phylum Streptophyta; class Pinopsida; order Pinales; family Pinaceae; genus Pinus; species Pinus tabuliformis. The sequence continues at coordinate 272,092,117 of CM062805.1, forward strand.
GCGTGAATCTGTGTTGCCCTCTTCCGCGGTCATATTATAGCATTATATTGCATGTTGTAGCTGCACATTCCACTTAGGTTGGACCCAAGTCGTTGGTTCCTTTGGTATCTAGAAAATTGTTGGTCCAATTTCCTGAAGGGCATCATCTATACACTAAAAACCACCTTCGAAGCTAAAGGTTAATAGGAAGCTTTCTCTCAAACTATAGAAGTTAACAATGCCATGGTGTAGCTCTGATTCGCGATACCAATTCCTCAGTATCACATCCAAAGTGTGGATAAATCTGTGCACCCATTCTAGTTGAGGTTCTTCGCCCCATGCCATAGTCCAATGAGACAAATGTTCTCGGGGATCATCATTACCGTTACATTTCTTTGCAAGCCTTGTGTTTGCATCACTAAACCTGAGCCTCATCAATCGGAAATACTCCTTCCAATCACCTATATTTTCTTTATGCATGCCCCACCATCGTGTAGGTGTAGCCCTTAAAACTATATCCAAGGCCTAAAATGATTGTTCTTCAGTTACATCCTTTTCAAACTCATCAAGAAATAAGCTAACATCACCGAGCCCATCGTGGTAAATTACGTACCTCTGTTGAGAAGCAGTGACGAGATTCTATAAGTCTATTATAATGCAGAGTAGAAACTTCATGCAACTGGTTCTTCTAGTTCTTCAATTCCACATCCAACTCCGAGACACATGAATTATCCATTTCCTAGATTATCCTCCCATCTGTGGTGGGGTTGATCCAATCCTCACACCTTGCAGTTAACTTATAGATATGGTCAATATCTTCATTGCCATAGTCATTGCGAACATGTTCTGTATAGCATGCTCCTTCAGAAGGTTCCAAAGGAAGAATGACCCTAGTACCATTCTTCTCGAATACCATACTTCTTCTTTTCAGGTTGATTATTGCGTCCATATCAAAAAATCCCAATCAATTCCAAGTAAATCCGGATACATATTTGTGATGTCCATGATATTAATGACTTCGAACTCTACCATCATGCTTTCTCCTTCAAAGTCCACAACAATTCCATGCAATCAGCTCATTGAGATGATTTTTTGCTGATTGGCCATGGATAGATGAATTAGTGACAATTGTAGCTTTGGTTGCCCCATTCACTCCTAGGTTTGCTCCAACAATACATTCACATCCAATCCCAAGTCTAGAATCACTTGATCCATTTTGAAATTTGTTAATTTACATAGTTAATCGCATCTCTCGACCGGTTCTTTTATTATTTTTGTTGACTTTATTTATTGCATGCTGTTTAGGTTGTGGATTCTATTTATTGGTGAAATTGTCTATTAGTACTTGCAATCCTTCCACTACTCTCTCATCCCTTAGCAGCTTCATACATGTCTGTAAAACGGACTTTAGAATGGTTGGATCAGGGTTCTTCATCGCAGTAACTACTTCAGGATTATTCTTCTGTGGTACTAGTTGCATCTTTCTTTAACGTCGAAACTCTTCTTCGCTTCCACGAAGGTTTCTTTCTCCCTCTTCATATTGAACCCGATAGGCTTTTCTCCAGCCTTCCTAACCCATGTGCCTACCATAGGATTTTCCCCCTCTGTTTTTTCTTCTTCTATAGCTGTACCACTTCATGTCACTATGTTAACACTTGGATCATCTTCACGTGGTTCATCCTACATTATTTGTCAATTCTGCGCAGGCTGTTGATTATTCTTTTCTTGTATGTTAACCATTAAAATGGGAAAATCATCTATTACATGGTTGAACTGTCTACAATATTTACAGGAAGAGGTAGTGGGAATCTAATAATCCCGCACAAAATGTTCAGCTTCACTGCAGTTATAACATATAATTTGACCCTAAACACGTCCAATGCCCCCTCCTCGACCGCATCGTAGACCCTGAAATCCTCTGTGGGCCGCAGGTGAACTGTGATCTTCATGTGTGTGGCCTTCATCTTGCATTCTGTATGCCGCAAATTTCTCTATCATCAAATCATAGCTACGAAAATTTCTTTTGTTGTGCCCTATGGATCAAAAGAAGTTACAAAATAACTGCTTTAGAGCATGCACATACTTCTGTAACAAATAACAATGGTCAGTCAGGTGTTGTCCTATAACTCAAATAATACTACACTAGACACTCGATCTGGTACTTGGTCCAACCCTAAGTTCTAGTTTCAGAGGATTAGGACCTCCAACAGCCAAATAATTAGGATAGACAAGACACTAGTCCTTATAGTGGCCTTCCCCTTTACACTAGATGAACCACATGTCTGAGCGTGTATTAGGCCGAACTTATTTTTCCTTCTTTAAATATTGAAGCTCCATATGTAAGCTCGCTAACTAGGTCTGTATCTACTTTACTCCTATGTGAGTATCATGTACAGGCGATGCTTCTAGCTTCATCGCAATTTCTAATGCCTCAGATTGTGATGCGATGTTTTACTGCGATAAGGGAAATATGAGATGCGGTAATAACACAGTGATATACCATTCTTTATGTTTCTTATTGGAGATCTGAAAGTTGAATTGTCCCAACAAACATTTTAACCTATGATCGAATACCTAGGCTGTCTTGTTGATCGCTTTCTTAACCTATTTTATCTTTGTAATGCACTACAATTGCGGCTTTGGTTTCTTGAACTCTACGTTTAGTGCTTTCCTTGTCTCAACTAGCGCAACGGATAGGTTGGTTGTACTGTAATTAATATACTACGACAGTGCTCTATCCTATAACATTGTGACAAGATGAGCTTTCTTCATATCTTCATCATTGATCTCTTGCGATTTCTGTGCAGCTTCTGCGACAAACCAAAATTTCGTAGGATCCTTTGATCTTTGACCCTTAAAAATAGGCATCTTTACTGTGTTAGAAATATTAAATGGGGGAAGTGGAGGTGTAGGTGTATGAGGTGGAGGTGAGCATGGAGATGGAGTGGTTGGATGGGTAATCCTGGAAGTGCCTTGACTATCCGACTACGACACACCTCTAGGCATGCTAGGGCTGCTTCTTTCTTCTTCACTTTCGGATTCACCCAATAACGGAATATAAATAGCTTCAGCGAAATTATTGTAGTCTATTCTGAACCCTTTTTCCGCTCCACGTAGATCCAATATTTTTTTCCTTTAAACATTAATCTTCTTGCATGCACTGTATGCCCTTTTCACATAACAACATCTTAATCCAGAGTTTTAATGAATTCAAATACTTACATATTGGACCCTTGAAAAACTGGTGCTTAGCTTCACTATAGGAAACTGATGTGTCAATTGAAAATTCCATAATAAAGCCTCTGGTAATACTATTAATCTAGTAATCAACAACTCTTGTGATCTTATTTTCAGCTTCCTTGAGTTGCTTAATCATCTCCCGGGTCCGAGTAATAGGCTCATCACACTTCCAACATGTATTCTTTCTATCTAGTTTTGAAAGCCACTCGTGCAACTCGCTAGTGAACGATGCGAATAAAATCTCGCGATGTTCTATATACATATACCTCTGCAACCACCTCTATGTTGACAGGAGCTATTGACAGGCACTAACTTCATATTGACCAAATCTTGAATCTCTTTTTTGGTCAGATACCACATCACATATCCCTCAGGAAGATCCTAGTCCCACTAATGAAACCATTTTTTGTCTTGAGGGGCTTAGAATCAGGTTCATAATTAGTTGTACTAAATAACAAAACTCTAAACAACCGACCCTTTTGGCAACGATCTTCTTGCGTAGACCACAGACTTACCCAAGGTGGTATTGGGGGATGTTGGAATCAGGTTTCCGCATCCAGAAGTGTATGGAGTGTGGATCTCGGATTAGGCTTAGATCTATTTCTGCGCTATGCGATATTACTTAGTATTATACCGAATTTGATCTATTCATATAAAAAGACTACTCACAAATCTAAACTCTATCTACTGTGCATAAATCAATGGACCTTAACTGTAATTAACCGTAACTGCATTCAACTATGAATTATGATTTGATGTTTATTGCACAACACAAAATTAAACAATAATCGCATAAAGTATAGTAAGAAAGGTAAGCACACAAATCTTCCTTCAAAACCTTCTTTATTAACTTCAGATCTTCAGAGTTACAATCTTCTTTCCTTGCCCACAGAACTGCAGACTTACCAAGGTCTCCACGCACACAGCTGTAGGAGTCTTCCCTTTTGCTCTAATATAGAAAGGTATGACAATACAAGCTCAAATGATCAAAAAATGATTACTGCCTTTGACTTATTAAGACAACCCTTTATCTATATTTCCCCACTACAATACCATGGTCCGTAAACCATGTGCAGACTCAAAACATTCAAATTATTCCCATCCCTTTACAAAATAAGGGGCTTTGACTCACCCCAAAGCCCCTATGACTCCTAAAACACTGTGCAAAGTGCTTTTCACTCCTCAAAATGCGGGTTCTTTACAAAAATTTGACATAGGGGGACCCCACCCAACAAGTGTTTAAAAAAATTGGAAAGTAAATTAAAGATTCTTCGATATTAAAAAAATTGAATTTTTAAATTATTATAATAATTTTTAAAGAATGTATATTATTAATTTCATTTTTTTATTTTATCATAATTTATTACCATAATTATTTTTCTCCCTCGTGTTTTTATATGAATATCCTCAAATTTTCTTTTTGTTTCAGGTATTTTTATCAACTTATATATGTCATTTATAATGAATTTTATTGCTCATAGATTTACTATATATATTTTTTCCATAATAGGTATTATTAGTATATCCAAATTTGGTGTTCTCGACATTATTACAATTCAAAATAGAGTAACCTTGCGATTAGCATTAAAGAAAACATCAACTAAAGCATTAAACCAGTTTCTTCAAATTATTCTATATAAAAGTTTGCAAGTATAAATCTAAGTTATAATAATTTAACAATAAAATTGCTAAACAAAATATGCATTAAAATATACATATTATATTTTGGAATGACCAAATGGATTGTTAGGTTACTATCTTCTCATAAAAAAGAGTCAATTGAGTTTTTAATCAGCATAATCATGATAAAATTATTTGAATTTATATCTCATTCATGTGTAAGGTGTTTGATGTGTCTTTTGATGTGAGTTGCCAAGTTAGAGAGAGCATCTAGGGAGGAAAATGATTCCTATAACTTTCCCTTTAACATAATAAAAGATTTTCTAAGTCCAAATAAATGCTTTTCAAATTCATAACGATATGGTCTCTAACATCGTTTTCCTCTTATATTTTCTTACCCATGGTCTTCTTCCACTTTTTCCATTTTATAGATATAGTGGTCATGCCCATGGATTCCATGATGTAATTTTTACACTTGTGGATATCATTCCTTAGACCTAAAATTTCCCCTAGTAGGCAGCATCAACAACTCCAATTAGACATGCCTTCCAATATTTTGTCTAACATTAGAGGGGCCTTGTAAGGACCTGCGGTCCGTGCGATGAGTAGGGCGAACTTCTCCGTGCGAAGACAAGTGAGCTGCAGCTAAGCGAAGGTGATGCAATGTGTAAAATTTACATGGAGAAGGTTTGGTTGTGTGTTTATATAGCGGGGCAAGCTGGGCGAGCTACCCGCGAGTCGACCAAACGGAGGAATGCGTTGGGCAAGCTGTGAGGGGGCGGTCCCACCTCCCGGGCAAGCGAGCGTGTGTTTGGACAGTCGGCTGTGCGAAGTATTGAAGGTCGACTGGGTGGCACGACCTCACCACACAAGCAATATATGTATTCAAGCAGGTGGAGAGTGAAAGGCATCAAACGATCATCCAACGAGCTTAAGCATCTGAGTGAAGGCAAGAAGGTGCGGAGGAGTTGGAGAGGTGTAGGTTGGAGTGTGAGTGGGCACAGGCATATGTGCCTGCACGACAGGCGAGCTGCATAGTGATCGACATTTTAGGTGACTCGGGTGAATAGGCGGGTAGGTTTGCATGGAGGTCGTGCGGTTGAACGGGTGACTCGGGTGAGTGCTCGTGCATGGTGTAGTGCAGGTGGCTGGCTGTAAGGGCGAGTCCGGGTGAACGTCGGTTCGGTTGATGAGTTGGGTGGAGGGCCGCACGAAGGCGCACTTGCCCAACACATTGTGAACGAGTTTGGGTGGAAGGTTGCACGAAGGCACGCCTGCCCGATGGGTGAACAAGTTCGGGTGGAGTGCCACACGAAGGCATGCCCGCTTGACGATTGTGCAAAGTTTGGGTGGAGGGCCACACGAAGGCGCACCCGCCTAGCGTGTTGGCAACTGGGGTGAAGGTGAGTTGGGTGGAGGGCCGCAAAAAGGCGCGCCCACCCAAACGATTCATGTATGAGGTGGGTACCCTGTGAGGGCACCTGTGCACACGAGTTGGCAAGTCTGGAAAAACGACTAACTTTGGATTATAAGGTGACCACCGTGCAAGGTGTGCACGAGGTGGAAGCCCGGTGACAAGGACACAAGTTGAAATTTGTCTAAGTATGAAACTTTGGGTTTCCAAGGTAATACTTGTATTTTTATGAAAGTGGAAAATATATTGATATCGGGCAGATTCACATCAGGGAGTTGCCCCTCCCTTTATACTGTTGCAATTGTGTATGTGTGTTAATTGCTGTGGATAATGAATGTGTATGGGTGTTCATTAGTATAAAGGCTGATCTTAATACTTGGTAAAGAAAAATAAACTAAGTATTGAATGTTAAGGCGTAGTCCATGGACATAAGTATTGGTGAAAAGAAAGTGTTTGGTGGTGCCACACCTCGCTATAAGTGGTTGAAAGACTATTGCTAGTGTAGGCGCGTGACAGTTGGTATCAGAGCTGGTGCAGGTTTTGCAGGAAACCTAGTGAAGTGCAAAGGGGATTTGTGGAAGAAGTTGATCCCATTGTCACTTCGTGACAGTTGGTATTAGAGCTAGTGTTGGTGTTGAAATGTTGAAGCTGATACACAACTACACTTCGTGACAATTGGTATCAGAGCTCATGGTTGGAGTTGGTATATGACAAAGAGTAGGTTCACAAGTGGTGACATTGGAACAAGTTTGCAAAAAAATTGGTGAAGTGACAGTGGTGACAGGTGAAGTACAAGTGAAGGAAGCTGATGTCACTAATAGGTTGAATCAAGAGCTGATTCAATTGTATAGGTACCTGGTGGATAGTGAAGAAGGCTAAATGGCAAAGATGGTAGAAGAACCTATGGCAGGTGAATCTAGCCATGATGCAGGTAAAGCTTTTCGGTACAAAGTGTTGGGACAGGTGAGAAAATGGAGTTCTAACTGGGTTTCAATGAAGGCCAAGAATATAAAGATTCGAGAGAGTTGTTCGGAACTAAGGAGAGAACTTGAAGAACTCAAGAGCCAATGCAAAAGTATGATAGATGGTGAACTCAAGAAACTTGATGAGGATATCCAATGGAATGGTCTTGGTCTTCAAGAGCTCTTGGATGAGAGAGCCTGATTAAGGGAGAAAAGTGCCATGGTGGAGGCCGAAGTCAAGCAGCTTGAGGAGGAGATAAAGAGGAAGCTTCTTGGTAAGAAGGTTGTTGTAATTGAGGAGGATGAGCTCGACTACATTGATAGGCTGGGGAACCACTACCGTGACAATTGAGAGGATATTCAGAAGTTTAGTTTTATGGAAGTAGTTAGTGGACACTTGGTTGGTGCACTTGAGCAAAATGCGATGGAGGACAAGCTTGAAGGAAGTCAAGCTGAGCCAGGATCGATTTTCCTAGAAGAGCCAAGCAAGGAAGAGAAGTACCTTAGGAGGAATGTCAAGTTGGAGCATAAGCGAATGGACACTTTTGAGGCCGAATTTTTGAAGAAGGTTGCTGATGCGAGATGCAAGATAAAGCCGACAGAAGGAGGTGATGCCTTGAAACTGAGTTTTGTACAGGTGACCGTGAAAGGCAAGAGATTTACAGCTTTGGTGGACATGGGGGCTACTCATAGCTTCTTAAGCAAGAAGGCAGCAAAGGCTTTTGGAAAGAAAGTTGAGATGGAGAAAGAGTGGAGTGCTTTCAAAGCAGTTAACTCTACCATGAAGGCTATTACTCGTATGATGGAGAACACTCAGGTGAGAGTGCGCTCGTGTTTTGGAAAGTTGGACTTAAGGATTGTGGACATGGATGATCATTCTATGGTGCTGGGGCAAGATTTCATGAAGCTTGCACAAGCCATACCAATGATCAACTGGGACATTCTCTTCATCACAGCTAAAGGGAGAACTATGCTGGTTCCGATGAATAGAAGGAGTTGCTTGGGGTATAGACTGAGGATGAATTCTATGACTTTGTATCCCAAAGATTCAAATGTGAAGCATGAGGATGTGGAGCAAAGAGGACTTGGGAGTATGACTCAAACGTCGAAGGAAGGGAAGCTGATTGAATTCATTGCAAGAGCGAGGAAGAAGGAAGGAAGTGGGAGATCAATCTCACAAATCCTTAAGCACTTGATAAAGACATCTTCTACTAAAGATCTTCACAATGGAGTTGCAGATGAAGGGAGTCCGAGTACTACTTCAAAGATGATAGTTGGAGAAGATTATGAAGGTAGAGATCCGACTGGTATAGTGGAGTTTTGCAGGTATGCTATGGGCATATATGACTTTCAGTTGACGAAAGACAAGCTTGGTGAGCTTGGGTGTACATGTGAGAAGGTTGACGCTGTGCACAAATACTTAAGGACACAACACCAATCTGATACATGGGTGGATGAGAGTTAGGGAGGAAACTTCTTGGCCCTCCTCTCTCGGTAGACAACCTTGGAGATAGGTTGGCGCAAGGACCTTGATTGGAAGGGGTTGCACCACCTTGACAAGGGGGCCTTGGGGAAAGGCTTCTCAATGACAGATTTGCAGACTTGAATGCGGATGACCAGATGTTGTGATGTGTCTACTTGGTTGGACAGCATGGGCAACTAAGAGTCATGGACATCAAGTTGGAGACATAGAGCATAACGGTTTATGCATGGACATTGTGCAAGAGCACTTGTAGAGGTGTCACTCATGGGCATCCTATGGTGAGTGCTAAAGCAGCGATGTTGTGCAGATATTGATATGACATGGAGATGTTTTGTATGAGCTAATGGAGAGGTTGTGCACTCTTGTACAACAAGGCCATGGACTGGATGGACATGTAGCAGATAGGATGGAGATTCCATGGACCTGAGCATGGGGTTAGAGCAGATTCTTGATGAGTCCGAGATGTAGCAGAAGTCAGAGAAAGACTGATGATGACATAAGGATGTGCATTCTTATGATGAGAGCGTGACAGTTGGATTAGCTACCCAAGTAGTTTGAGTGATGGGGGATGTCAGTATGCAGAGATGTGTTGGCATTATGTTGGAGCATCTTGACCACAGTTTACAGGATGGGACGACACATGGTGGAGATGGTCATTTTGCATATCTTATAGGGATGTTTGCAGTATATGGATTGGGTGATATCATGGATCAGGATAAGATTGTTTGGATATGATTATCTTGGTGGCAGATGATTACTGGGATGGGATATTATTGAGGACAATAATGACTGTAGGTGGACGAGGATGTAAGGACCTGCGGTCTCTGTTACGGGTAGGGCGAACTTCTCAGAGCGAAGACAAGCGAGCTGCAGCCAATAAAATGTGATGTGATGTGTAAAATGCGCATGGAGAAGGTTTGGTTGTGTGTTTATATAGCGGGGTAAGCTAGGCGAGCTACCTGTGGGCTGACCAAACGAAGGAATGCATTGGGCAAGCTGTGAGGGGGCGGTCCCACGAGTTGGGCAGGTCGACCCACCTCCCGGGCAAGCGAACGTGTGTTTGGACAATCGACTATGCGAAAGATTGAAGGTCGGCTGGGTGGCACGACCTCACCACACAAGCATATATGTATGCGAGCAGGTGGAGAGTGAAAGTCATCGAATGATAATGCAACGAGCTCAAGAATTTGAGCGAAGGCAAGAAGGTGTGAAGGAGTTGGAGAGGTGTAGGTTGGAGTGTAAGTGGGCATAGGCCTATGCGCTCACACGAGAGGTGAGCTGCACAGTGATCAACAGTTTGGGTGACTCGGGTGAACAGGCAAGTAGGTTTGCACGGAGGTCATGCGATTGAACAGGAAACTCAAGTGAGTGCTCGTGCACGGTGTAGTGTGAGTGGCTAGTTGTAAGTGCAAGTCCGGGTGAACATCAGTGTGGTTGACAAGTTTTGTGGAGGGCCGCACGAAGGCGCACCGCTCGATAGTTGTGTGAAGTTTGGGTGGGGGGCTGCATGAAGGCGCGCCTACCCTATGAGTTGGCAACTCAGGTGAAGGCAAGTTGGGTGGAGGGCCGCACGAAGGCGTTCCTACCGAAACGAATTGTGTATGAGGTGGGTACCTGGTGAGGGTACCTGTGCTCACGAGTTGGCAAGTTTGGAAAAATGACTAAGTGTGGATTGTAAGGTGACCACCCTGCAAGGTGTGCATGAGGTGGAAGCTCGATGACAAGGACACAGGTTGAAATTTGTCTAAGTATGAAACTTGAGGTTTCCAAGGCGATACTTGTATTTTTATGAAAGTGGAAAATATATTGATATCAGGTAGACTCATATCAGGGAGTTTCCCCTCCCTTTATACTGTTGCAATTGTGTATATGTGTTAATTGTTGTGGATAATGAATGTGTATGGGTGTTCATTAATATAAAGGCTAATCTTAATACTTGGTAAAGAAAAATAAAATAAGTATCGAATGTTAAGGTGTAGTCCATGAACATAAGTGTTGGTGAAAAGAAAGTCTTCGGTGGTGCCGCACCTTGCTATAAGTGGTTGAAAGACTACTGCTAGTGTAGGGGTGTGACAAGCCCTATATTGGTTGAATTGATACAAAATATACCAATTATTGAAAACTCTCTTGGATCTTCCAAATTCTCCTCAGGGTAGCTCCAAAAAACCATATTGTACCCCAAAGTCATGGAGCAATTAATAACCACCTTCAATTCCTTCATATTTTCCCATCCTAGACAAGACAATTATTAACGTTACACTAGTCATTAAGAAAACACTAATCGTCTTCTTGACTTTCAAATTAACCCTAATTCCTTTATAGTTTTCCATATTAGATAAGACAAAGATCGACCTTAGATCAGGCCATGGAGGTTTCAACATAAAAAAAATCAACCAAACAAACTCTAATAGTAATGACCATAGTTTAATAATAAGAAAGAACAAAAGAAAGTGGACATGGGATTTTAATTCCCTTATCCTTTACGTGTATAAGACTTGAAAATTATTAGAAAAATCATAGATCCATCACCGTAGCTCAAACCATGGACGTCCCACACTAGATGTTGATTTGCAACCAATTTAGGGTCTCCACCCAGTTTTATAACTTGATTTACTTGTTTAACAAGGCTTGTGGGTGGTTGTGTTAGGCTGAACAGTAAAGTGACAGTCCCACTGCCTCGATCAATTGTATCCTTGGTGATAGGTGAAAGGTCTCTCTCTCTCTCTCTCTCTCTCTCTCTCTCTCTCTCTCTCTCTCTCTATATATATATATATATATATATCTATATATATATATATATATATATATGGATATGGAGAGAGAGAGAGAGAGATTATCGCCTTCAACCCTCTTACAATAAAACAACTTATGTATATATTGTATTATGAATATTCTATGTTAGGAAACAATTTTATTTATTCAAATTAAGACATTTCAAATTTAATACTAAATAATTTTTTTAATCTAAAATATTTTTGTTACCAATAACTAATCATATGTTGAATGAAAATCAATTTAACTTGACGTGTTTCTTCATTTCTTTATTTTACTCATCACAACTCAATCAACAATATTGGATGAAACTAATTCTTAATTTATGTATTAATTCTTCTTGTAATAATCAGTGTTCCACGGGGACTCGCCCCCACCCCTAGGGGTCTAGTTTCCTCGCTCCCCCGCGCTCCGGGGACTTGGGGACGAGTAGGGGATGTTTCCCCACGCTCCCAAAATGGAGGAAACTTAGGGGGACGTGCCAGGGAAACGTTTCCCTTCCCTGAGGGGACGTTTCCCCACGCTCCCAAAAAAATGGCCTTGCTTATAGTTTATGATTTAATAGACCTAAAGTGGTACAAAGCTACTCATGTTCTGTATGGGGATAACGTCTTGTGCTATCTTTTGGTCTCAAAACGCGTTATTTTAGAGGGTCAGTATCATGGAAATTTGTTGGACCATATAGCACGTACATGAATTTTCCCTTTTAAAACTTCTCCTTTTTTTCTCAAGTGATCGCTGGATTACAGTGGGGAGATAACTGGAGTGACAGGCAAAGAATATGAGACATTTAGTTTGTGTTTTTAATTTGCATGACATTTGACATACAAACTATGGAAGCGGCACCTATGTCATGTGGGAAATAATTGGGTGGACTATAGACTAACATGCGTTTACTGCAAGCATGACAAAATACTATGGGCAGCAAGAAATCTCAGGAACTGTCGTTATATATGAATTTATACAGTTACAAAATTTACACAGAGCACAGTGGCTTAGCTTGAATTCTCAGGTCTGAAAATTATTTTCACCCCTGAAATACACTGCTAGTTTGAAGTTTGAACTGCATGGCATTGCTCTAATAAGGTAGACAAATTATCCATGCCATCGTTGGTCACCCAAGTTGGTTCGCAGATGGTCATCCTGCAGTCAATGTCATTTGATAGTAAACTGTCAGAAACTCTTTCATGTGATCTTCTCATCTCTCCTGGAACTAAAACTCTTCTTTCAACATATGGTGTACTGTTTATATTATATATAATATAACAAACTTTCTAGCTGTTGGATCCAATACAGCTGGACAACCCATTGTAGTTGCCCCTTCTACTGCCAATGCAGTGTTCCTGGTCTGTTCATTTACCTTTTCACAGAATTCAGTGGCTACCTTATCAAGCTGAAGCTCTCCCTCTATTTGACCAAAATCTAAATTATAATTTGACCAAGCTGAATTAGAATTTTAAATTTATTATTTTATATGATATTATAAATTTGGATAATGTCAAATGATATTCATATCAATGATCATGCTTTGCAGCTTTTCAATTCAAACCAAATTGTCATAGTGGACTCAATTAATAAATTATATTTTATATTTATAAATTTTTAAGACCTTGACGCTCCCCCACGTTTCCTAAAAAATGGTAGGGAGCTTTTGCATAGGCCGCTCCCGCGCCCCCTCGCTCCCTCGCCCCCTCGTCCCGGAACCTTGGCGGAACATTGGTAATAATAGTAATAAATAAATAAAATTGTAATTTAATTATTTCATTTTTTGTTTTAACTTAACTTGTTTCTTCATTTGTTTATTTTAGTTATCACAACTCAATCAACAATATCAGTTGACACTAATTCTTAATTCATGTACTATTTCTTCTTATAGTAATAATGAATACATAAATAAAATAAATTTTTTTATTTTTTATTTTATTTTAATAATGTAAAAAATATTATAAAATAATATTTTGATACCTATCTTAAATTATTGTTTATAAACTTTTACTAGATATTTTATTTGTGTAATTATATTAATTTTAATTAAATAATTATTTTAATAATATAATTACTCTTAACCGATCATAATTTATCTATTTAATAAATGAACATGAATTCAACTTAACCTTTTTCTTTCCATGAATGATGACAAATAAATCTAAAATATTAAATTATATTAGTTCTTTATCGTTTAACCATGCCTCTCAAAAGAATCTAATCGTATTCTTTTAATTTGAGTTCGACAGTTAGTCATACTTTCTAAATCAAAGAACCACTGAGTAATGCACTTTGTTGCCATGCTCAATCTCAATCACAGGCTTTGTGGCATTTTATGGTTTACAACCATTTCCTTCTCTTTCTTTGACTCTTCATTTTTAAAATATTTGTTTTTTAATAACATAATATTATTATAATATGATATAAAGCCAGATGGGTTGTGATAGTCGACAATTCATTTTAGTTTGGATTCCAATATTTTAGTTAATAACAACCCACCTTTAAAAACTATGCTTATGATTATGTTTAAAAAATTAAACAACGAATTTGGGTTATCAATTTTACTGAATGTGCATTGAATTGTGCTGGAAATAGTGTGAACATTCACACAAAGCAATTTTAAATGGAAATTGTTGAGCTAGGAATATCTCACTTTAAGGGAATTTAGAAAGATGGTGATAGAATAAATATCATTGTTCAGTTTGTGAAAATTAGGTTTTTCACCAACTATTAAGAAATAAAACGACAACGAAATGTTCGTAGATGTAATAGCCCTGAAGAATTCGTAGATGTAATAATAGGGAAGAATTACAAATAGTTGCACAATAGAATTTTTAGTTAGATTTTATAACCTTTTAAAAGAGGATCTAAAGGCATTTAAAACCTTAATCAAAATGTTGGAGCATTGTGAGAAGAGGTAACTTGCACATGTAGAAAAGGATAGCTGACAATTATGCAAACAAAAACCATGCAGAATTGTTGAAAATGAAGATTAAAGTTCAAATTTTTTGATGTGAAACTAAAACCTTATGGCAAGATTCCTAAACCATATTTGCAAAGGCTGCAATTTTATAGACAAAGGAAGATATTCTACCCTAAATGATACGAAAACAAATTGAATACTTGTTATATTTACAAGAAATAGTTGAAATCCATTAATTGATTACCACACTGAGAAACTGATTACCACACTAAGAGATGACCATAAGTTGTACACATCAACAAAAAATAAAACCAAACAACTTCAAATATTTCTAGGTATTTTGGTTCGCCTCGTTTTGTCTTCGAGTTATAATTATAGTGTGGGGATTTGGGGCATTTACACTAGGACATGTATCAACAACATGGATACACACAAGCATTTTGACATCCTGTAGAACTTCTCACTCAGATATATTAAGCCCTGAATTAAAACAAAAGAAAAATCACAATGGCATTAATCTGCAGTAAGTACTCCACCTCGTATATAATTTACAAATTGTGGACAGTTTGCATTGTCCAACCATTGTCTAAAACAAAACGACCAACAATACAGAGATATGAGGAATAAGAATTTAAATTATCTAAAGAAACAAAACGACCAACAATACAGAGATATGAGGAATAAGAATTTAAATTATCTAAAGAAACAAATCATTCATATATGAAAAATTTAAAACAATCAATAATAGTGCCTTATGAACTTGAAACTCAGGATGAACGATCTTTCAGCTCTTGTAACCATTCGCTGAAGGCACAACATATCAGATATAAAAATTCCATGAATGATGCGCTCCATTGATTTTAATTACACATGGAAGAGGGTTTTGACACCTTGTAGATTTAAATTAGTTGATCAGAGACTAGATTTAAGTTGACATTACTCACCTTTTCTTGCAAAGACCAAATTTCTAAAAAAGCCACCATAACGATTAACAACGTCCAAGTCTCAACATTGCTCCCGGAACTTCCCTGCTGGTTGGATCATTTAAAAAGGGGAACACAGAGAATTCATTTTATGTGTTAATCATTAACAACGCTAGTCACGATTGAGCTCACTCTGAGGTCACTTGATACCCAAATAGTTAATATTATCCCTCACAAACCTGAAACTCGATGGATGAAACTCATTCAGTGATTCCCAAATTTGAAATTCAAATGTCTTTTTCTTTTGAGCAGGGTTTTTCAAATTTAGTTTTCAAATGACGCGTCAAGTATGTGTACATCATGATATGATATACCACATTGGCAATCAACATCAGAGTCAGGGGCGTCTCGATGGATGGCCATGGGAATATCGGGGCTCATTCGTACAGTGGCCGGAAGTAGCCAAAAATTCTTCATTCAACAAATGATGGATGCGCCTTCGGTATGCTGTATGGATGGGTCATTGGCTAGCTAACCCATTATTTGTTGTCATATGTATGAGCGTACATGATCTTAAGAGCATGCAGTAAGGCTAATCATTTGCTCAGTGACATGTTTTTAAGAATTGTCGGAGGCTTGAGCTCGGTCAGTTCAGGTCATAATCGAGTTTGAGTTTAATAATATATATATATATATATATATATATATATATATATATATTTTGCAAATTCGCCTGCTGATTGTATTCAAAAAGGATAGGGAGGCTAAGCTCCAGTATTACATGAGTAGAGCTCGCAGGATGAGCTTGGAACTGGATTATATTAAAGCATTCTGCTAAATTGCTCTCATTTTCAACTTGAAAAGTACTGACACATGAATAGATTCAGACAAACTAAAAAAGAAGTAAATAAACTTTACAAAACATCTAATCTATACTTATGTGACTTTCTGTTGTTCCTTTTCTGCTGTTTCGTTTTTCCTGCTGTTCCTTTTCTGCTGTTTCGTTTCTCTTGTTGTTCCTTTTCTGCTGTATTTTCTGCTGCTCCTTTTCTGCTATTCCTTTTCTGTTGTTCCGTTTTTTTTTGCTGTTCCTTTTTTGTTGTTCCTTTTCTGTTGTTCTTTTAGATCGGTTGTTCCTTTAGTAGTGATTATCCTGGTAGCGGAATCAATTTTCTCATCCAAGAGGCGCCTTTAGTAGTGATTATCCTGGTAGCGGAATCAATTTTCTCATCCAAGAGGCGCTGATGCATTCTGATTTTCTCAAATTCTTCCTCCAGGTCTCGACAGTGAAGACAATCTTCGCTGCGGGCCATCTGGAGGTCCTCGACTCTGTCTTGAAGAAACACTGAAATACTGCTCCAGCAAGCTGTAACCGACGAGACAGTGAAAACCAAACAAGGGATCTGAAGAGTAGGGAAGAGGGAGGAAAGAGGGCTCAGAGAATCGAGAGCAGAGCGATAAGAAATTTCAGAAAAAATAAAGTCTGATGCTGAAGCAAATAGGTGGTCACGAATTCTGCACGGGCAACATAGATCCAAAAAATCTAAGGAGACTGTAGGGAGAAAAGGGAGGATTTCTGGCGGTGTGGAACAGATAGCCTCAGGATTATTTTTTATTTGGTCAGGGTACGCCCTGAGCAATATGTGAGTTTTTAGATATGATTTTTTTTTACAAGTCATGGGAGTCATGGAAGAAATTGGAATTTTTCCTTGTTGTTACAAAGGATATTTCCTTTTGGTCTTATACAAGCTTGGCTGGTGCATTTATCAGCTTCCCGATTGATGGTCCGAAGGATATGGTAAAATTGGAAATCCTGAGTTTGAATGATCATGACTTAGCATCTGCTGATGGTTCATTGTAAGAAGATGTTGGAGGCTTTTCGTTTGCTAGTCATTAAACTGATAATGATAGCAGAATCGACGAAGATCATAGCTTTCTTGATTCCATGAATTTGTAGTTGAAGAATTCCTTGATAGAGCGCCAGAGTCTCTGCTCTGTTGTTTGAGAGGATCCCTAATCCCCACTCAAAGGTGACTAAGGACTCACCATTGGGATTGTAGATAAATCCCGCTGCTCCCGCTGCTCGTGGTTTGTTTTGGAGGCATTGTCAAAGAACAAGGAGTGGATGTTGCTAGTGCAGAGCCACTTGTTGAAGTCATGCTGCTTTAGTTAGATTTTCTAGTGGTGACTGTGATTGCTATTGAAGTTGATGTTGATTTTCGCTACTGGCAGGATACCAATCTTATCTATTAGACTCCTTGCAAAATCTTTTTCTTCAACCCAGAGACTTGTCATGTCCATTTTTTTTGTGCTCTTACAAGCGATGGTTTCTATCGCAAGGCTTTTGGCCTTGCTGCAAAGATGCTCGATTGTGGTCTCTTTATCTTTAAAGATCTTGTTGTTCTTAGCAATCCAGATCCTCGATAAGAGGGAAAATGGGAGGGAATCCCACACTCTCTTGGCAATGTTGTTTTTCATGGATTTCCAGGGGTAGTTTTTTTTCCAGTTGTTAAGGACTTCCCTAATGGATTGCTGAGAGTTCCAGGTGAAGTGAACGATTGGGGTAATACTGTTCGAACAAGAAAAAGCAAAAGGACACGAAATGAAGAGGTGCTGGATGGACTCCTCCGCCTCTTGGCAATTAGGGAATCTGGAGGGTCCAGCAATGCCTTTTTTTTAAATATTTTTTGCAATGAGAGTTTTTTCTTTTAAGAGGGTCCAGATAAAAAATTTCACCTTGGGGATGGCTTCTAATTTCCACACTATTTTCCAATGTGTCCATGTTGGTGCCGGGTAGTCCCTATTGCATAGATAATTGTATCCTACTTGTATTGAGTAGCTGGTGCTAGTGGGGTCCCATCAGAATCCATCCTTGCCATTTTTTATTGTAGGAGCAATGTTGTGGAGGTGTATCTGAAAATTGTCAAGATTCTCTTTGAGTTGTTGAGGGATGGGAGGAAGGCTCCATCTCTTCCCAGCTTGGGTATTTGTATCCCATTGCGAAATTTGATCTAAACTCTATATTCCTTTACTTTGAAGAAAGAGAATTATTGGAGCCATACCTAGAAGACTGCTAATTTGCTGATTCCCCATAATTTTATCAGTGCCAATGTTGATTTTGCTGTCTCTTTTGGGAACCTTGGAGACATTTTGAGCCATAAAGGAGATGGCTTTTTTACAGAGTTTCCAGATCCTTGTGCTGTTCCTATTGGGTATTTCAGTTGTAAGCAGATGCTGCCTTGGGTGGCTGAGATATTTGGCCTCCAAATTTTTTTTCCACCAAGCTGATTGGTCTTCAATAAGCCTCCAGACTATCTTACCGCCAGAGGATGAATTGGTGAGAGATGGGGATCTAATTCCAAGACCTCCTTTTTCTTGGTTTTGAATTACTTGTTTCCATCCAACCAAGTTATATTTTCTCTTTTCATTTTTTCCTCCCTGCCAAAGGAAAAACCTGAGAATACTGTCCATTTTGCGGAGAAAGAGGTTGGAGCCTGGGCAAGGGAGAATTAGTAAAGAGGAAGAGAGGAAAGGATTGATTTGAGCAGTACCAATCGTCCAGCTGGGTTGAACCAAGAGGCTCCCCACTTTTGAACTTTTCTTTTCATTTTATCTAAAGTTGTTTCCCAAACATAAACTCTTGCATTTCGTATATTCACTGGCATTCCCAAATAACTGAAATGGTGCCAATTTAACTTGCAAGGAACACCGAAGATGTTGGCTATGTTTTGAAGTGTTTGAGCTGAGGCGTTCCATCCATAATACAACATTTGAAGTGATTAATCATTCCCCCTGAATATCTCATGATTTTTTCTAATAAAGATTTGAATCTTCAAGCTATGATTGCGAACGCCCCTCCAATCAGCAGGGTATCATCAGCAAATTGGGAGTGATTGATGTTTTTCACTCCATCTTCAAATTTGATTCCAGTGATGAGGCCTGTCTGCCGCTTATGGTCAAGGGCGAAACTGAAGGACTCAGCCATTAAAAGGAAAAGTTAGGGGGATAGAGGACAACCTTGCCTTAATCCTCTTGAAGATTGAAAGGCAGGGTCGGGTCTGCCATTGATAAGGGGAGCTATCTAAGGGCTAGAGATACAGGCTCTTATGAGATAAATAAATAAGGATGAGAAGCCCATTTTTTGAAGAACATCAAATAGAAAGGAGTGTTTAACCCTGTCAAAAGCGTTTTCCAAGTCCAATTTCAGGATGAAGCCCTTTTCATTTCTAGAATGGCTTGAGTCAATGGCTTCCTGGACTAAGAGAATAGAATCTAAGATGTGCCTCTTTGTCATAAAGCCACCTTGTTTTTCAAAGATTAACATAGGCAATAGAGGTTTGAGACAGGAAGCAAGAATTTTTATGAAGATTTTGTAGAAAGAATTACATAAGGATATGGGCCGGAAACGAGAGAAATTTGAAGGCTGGTTCTCCTTTGGATTGAGGGCCAGATGTGTTGAATTTGTGTAGCCTCCTAATTTATTTTTTCCCCGAATCCATTTAAAGTATTTGGTGAGGTCCTTTTTGATCATTTCCCAATACTCCATATAAGAAAAAATAAGAAAGCTGTCTGGCCCTAGTGCCTTGTTTGGTTGGAGGCCCCAAATTGTTTCCTTGATTTCTTCTTCTTTTATTTCCTCTTTCAGCCTTTCATTTGCTTCTGTTGCAATATTTTTTGGCAAATGCTGTAGGAAGTCAGCGTAGTTTTCTTCCTCCCCTGATTTAGTTAGCAGCTCTTTAAAATGTTCTGAGGCAACGTTTTTGATGGCAATTTGATCATTGTGTTGAGTGCCTGCGTTATCTGTGATAGCTGTTATATTATTCCTGATTTGCCGAACAGTGGCTTGCTTATGGAAGAAAGCTGCGTTCCTATCTTCGCTCTTCAACCATGTTTGCCTTGATTTAATTCGTCGTTTTTCTTCATCTTCTCTTCTGATACTGTATAGCTGACCGTAAAGATTTTCTTCTTGATTTTTTCCAGCCTGATAATATTCTTGCTTTTCTAGTGCATAGTGAAGTTCTTCAATTTTGGCTTTCACTTCTATTTTCTTTACTTCTGGCTCTTTATATTGGGTTTTTGCCCAATTCTTGAGAGCATTCTTTACATTTCTAAGTTTTCTTTCCCAAATAAAACTTGGGGATCCTTCGACATGTTGGCACCAAGTTTGCCAACACTTTGGTTGCTTCAATGTCATTCCATAAAGGACTATATTTAAAAGGGATAGGGCCCAGGGGGCAGAGGGATGCAAGGGTTAAAGCAGTGCGATAATGGTCTAAAGCAGAAAAAGGAAGGATGGAAGCATTGACAGCTGAAAAGGTGGAGAGAAGGGATACATTTACCAGGATTCGGTCGAGCCTTTCCATAATATTATTTCTCCCCAATCTGCGATTACTCCATGTGTATTTGCGATTCTTTGGAATGATATCGACAAGATCACCATGTTGCATAACATTTTCCAACTAATTTCTAAAAGGATCTCGGTTGAATCTGCCTCCACATTTTTCATTAGCATGTAAAATGAGGTTTAAGTCACCTCCTAAAATGATGTTGTTGTTGTTTTCTTTTGCTATGTTATTGCTGAGAGGATTCCAGCAAACTTCTTTATCCCTGTAATGATTCGAGACATAAACATTGTAAATTACTATTTGTTGACTGCTGATAATATTTTGCAATACAATCTTGACCCAATGTTGTTCTACTATTTCTGTTGTGCTGTTCCATTCATCGTGAAGCCAAAGTGTAGCAATTCCTCCTAAGGCTCCTCTGGAATCACATATACATCCTTTGTAGCACTTATGTTGTTCAATAATCTTGTTCATCTCTGGTTGTCTCTGCTTTGTTTCTTGGAGTAAAACAATGGTTGGTTTCTCTTGGTTAATAAGATCCTTTAAGGCATTTGATTTGGAGGGGTGCCCTAGTCCCTTGCTATTCCATGAGAGGATTTTAATCATTTCAGGTGAGAGGTGCAAGGGGTTGGTATCCCTCCCTTGTCTTCGTTTGCTATGTCTTTGTCTATTGGTCCTTGAATATATGATTCAATAGGGTTCTGGAGCCCTAGTGCTATGTCTTTTTGTGCATTTTCATCCCTGTGTTGTTTGGCAGACTTTGTTCCAAGCTTCTTTTGATTGTCTAGAATGGATCCATACTCCTTGGAATTTCTTCTGGTGATTCTGAGAGGGGGAGGACCAGACGGGAGGGAAGAGGAAATAACTTGGGGAAGGGGAGAAGAGGTAGGATCAAATTGAATCAAGGGAGGGGATTCCTTGGGAAGAGAGAGGATGTGAAAGGGATTGGAAGAGGGAGAAGAGGTAAGGGGATCTGGCTAGCGATCGGAAGATAGGGGAGGTTGTGGGGAAGAAGGGAGAGGAAATGAAGGCGGCGGAGAAGAGGGAGGGGAAATTGGGGGAGGTCGAGAGGAAGGACCTACTTCATGGGATGTATTAGGATTAGGGGCTATCTTTTTCTTTTTAACGGTTTCCCATTGCTCATCTTCAGGATTATTTTCTAGATTAGAAGGTTTAGTGCAACGATTAGCAAAGCGACCGTACTCGTGACATACCTTGCACTTGAAGGGGATCTGTTCATAGTCAAGCTGCTGAATGTGCATCTAGTCGTCAACCTTGAGCTTGATGGCTTCTGGTAGGCCTTTACCCAAATCCGCTTCTACACAGATGTGGGCATAGGTCTACATGTTATCTTTCGGTTCACTCTGATCAATGTATTTCCCAACAACATTCCCAATAGCACGCACAGATTCATCTCCCCAACAATGCAAGTGGAGGTGAGGAAGACGGACCCAAACAGGGACCGCATTAGGAATGTCAAACTTCGGGTCAAAGTCGAGAGTCCATTTGTTTAAATATAAACCTCTGGAATCCACGAAATAAGGCCCATTACGGAAGATTAAATCCTTGTCTTCCTTTGTATCCAAATGAAATGTAAAATATCCCTTTCCACAAAATCTGATAGAGATTTTTCCTTGTATTTTTTATGTCCAATTCCTTTCCACCCACCTTTGGACTATTTTTGGAGAGGGCCAAAGTCCTATAAATTTCCCAATAAGTCATTTTTCTGCCAAGGCAAGAGCAGCCATTTTGGGCAAAGTTGGAGGGAGAGAAACTTCCTGTAACCCATCAAGTTTTTTCACAAACTTTGATACTGAAGGGTGAGCTCACTGAGGAGGCATGGACTTGATCAAGGCAGAGAAGGCGTGTTGGTGAGCTACCTCCTCCGGCGAAGCCTCCAGAGGGGCCATCCTAAGTGGCCGAAGATCAGTTCAGACCTAAAGTTTGCAGGTGATGGCGGGAGCAGAGCCCGCGTTTTAGAAGGGGCGATCCCTTGAGTTTAATAAGATATTAATATCATATTCTGAACCTATTATACGATCTCCTCTCACTTATAACATAAAGAGCCATGAATAGAGAAGAGAGTAGGTACTATCATTTAACCCTGCACAATATACATTGGTTAATTTGATCATTAAAGCTTTAAGCCAGCCACGCGCATTATCTCTTTAGCCTACCCACCCAAGTAATGTAATTTATGACATATTTGAATTTACGTCACATTTTAAACTTGAACGTGCCTCAAAGTGTAATTTTTTTTAATTTCAAACTTGAACGTGGGTCAAAGAGTACTTTTTTTAATTAATTTAAAATATAGGATAAAAATATAAATAAATATAATGATTATATTTTGAATTAAATTTTGGAAAAATATTAATACAACATTGAGTGAATGAATAAAAAATTTAACATCTACTAGGTTAAAAATAATCTATGGGACTGCCAACCTTCTTGCTTTTCACTTTTTTCAATCCAATCTTTTTATTAGTCAAATTAATCATGCGTTGACCCAATCTTCTATAAATCCATTCACTAAAATGACAATGCCAAGGATTCGGGGTTAACATATTGTTGTAACTATCTCTCATGTCTTTATAAGAGTTACATTCCAAAATGAAATGTTTTTCAGATTCCAGTGCCCCACAAGTGCAAAAAGTACACACCCATTCTTCCCAAGCTTCTTTAGGTATTTTCCATTGACATGTTTTGCACTGATGTTTATGTGAGTTAGTTCTTAATTGAGAAATAAGAATCTTTGCTCTCCATGGAATGCTAACTCCAATGTAGTCTATTGGTTGGAGATCCCAAGTGGGGTTGAATTCCTGAACATAGTACTTCTTCTTTCTACTGAACGTTTTCCCCCATATACACTTACGAAACTTATCCATAACAAAATTCTTTAACTCGTTGTTATTTGTGAGACAAACATTGAGTTAAATATTCCATTTTTGCATCTATTTGTCATTTTGTCTCATCCATAATTTATTTCTTTCACTAGCATCCTTCATTGAAGATAATTTCAGGGCATCTACCTTCTCTTGTTTCCTCAACTATTTGTAGGTACCTTATGATACACAACATATCAATTGCTTCAGTGGGAGTTTCTCTTCTTTCACTCAACATTGTCTCATAAGGAACCAAAATTTTTATTTTAAACTTGCTCATGATCAAGCACTTTTGGATTTTCTCATTTTACTTTATTTTTATTTGAGATAGGGATGTTGCTAGCCCACAATTCACACCCATATAATATCACTGGACAACCGAGGAACACGAAGTCACTAACTATCAATATACAATGAAAATATTTTAAAACTCAGAACATGAAATCACAAGATAAAATCAAATACACAAAAAATTAGAAAAAAAATGCCATGTAGATAAGCAAACTTAAAAAAAAAAAAAAAACATATTATTTACAAGATAATTAAAATTTCAGTATTAAATTTCAAGAGCTTCTCAAATTCATAAATGAAAATGATGCCCTCATATGGATTCTACAACATAGAATCAACAAATAAATGACTCGAAGTTGTATTCTGTGTTTGAATTTTAATTGTTCCTTAAAATTATGCTTCACTTTTGAATGTTGCAATTGGATTTTATTTATCACTTCTAAATATTGGTTCCCTTTTTATTTTTATTATTTATTTTTTCCCTTATAAAATTATATAATTTTGTTTATCGAAATTTTAAGTTTATTTATTTAATCTTGTCATAATAAATTAAATTTTTTATTATTTAAAAAATATTTTTAAATATATGAATAAATTTAATTAAATATTTACATTTTTCAAATTATACAATTTAAATCTATTACTAAAATTTCAACCTGTATTACTTAAACTAGCACAACCACATTAATAAATGTAATGGATATACACCAAAAACTTACAATTATGATTATTATTAATATTATTAATTAGATAATTAATTAATTCATAATTAATTAATAAATAATAATAACAATTAACTGATTAATATTATTATTATTTATTATTAATATTTTATTAATAAAAATATCGTTAAATAAATAAATATTTATTAATATAAATATTGTTAATTAATTAAACAATTTTTTATTTCATTCACGATTAATTAATTAATTAATTAATTAATTCATTTAATAATTAAACCCTAAGATAAATATTATAAACCCTTAAATAAACATGGTTGACCATGGTTGGCTTTCATAATTAGACAATATTTGTCACAATGCAACGTTGGACCATACTTCAACATGGTTGAACCCCTAGATTAATAAACTCAAGGGATTGATATTATAAACCCAAAGGAATATTATTAAACCCAAGGGACTAATATTATATACCCAAGGTATATAAACCCTAAGATAAATATTATAAACACTAAAATAAACATGGTTGATCATGGTTGATTTCCATATTGAGGCGATCCTTGTCGCAATACAACGTTGGACCATATTTAACCATGCTTAACCATGACTAATTTTCATATCAAGAAACTCTTTGTCAGAATGTGACGTTCCACTAGGGTTGACCATTATTAACCATTGATGACCATGTTTGATTTTATAAAACATGGTTGACCATGATTGATATTACAAACTCAAGGGACTAATAAACCCTAGGGATTAATACTAAAAACTTAAGGGATTATAAACCTAATGGAATAATATTAAACCCTAGGAATATGAACCCTTAGATTAATGAACCAAAGGGATTGATATTATAAACTCAAGGGAATAATAAACCCAATGGATAACAATTATAAACCCAAGATATATAAACCCTAAGATAAATATTATAAACCCTAAATTAACATGGTTGATCATACTTGATTTCCATATTGAGACACTGTGTTAGGTCCCTATAATACTAGTGATTTTCCCATTACTATTGTCACCTTTATTGTTATTTTTGTGCCCTTATATTATTATTGTTATGTCAAATTTGATTATATTGTGAACCCTTAGACTCCTAAATATAGAAATGAGGTTTTTCCATTTGAATCATTCAAGAATTATTGATTTTTGTAATGTAAAGGAGGTTTCCCCCTCAAAGATACTGATTTTGAAGTTGTTTACCTATTTTTCTTCTATTTTGTGAGCTTGTTGCATAACATTTGGTATCAGAGTTTGGATTCTAGGGTTTCGCTGCTCCAAACAGGTCATCGTGGAATTTTCACTATAACGTTTTTTATACAATGTTTTAGAAGCTAAAAAAAACCCATTTGAGTCAAAATCTGGATGATCCTCAAGTCTAAATTGTAGATCTTGTATTTCTATATTTTTGGAAATATGATCCAAGGAAGTTAGGGTTTCTGCAGGGTTCTGAATTACATCCCAAATAGGTGACCCTGGGAAAATCGTCATAACTTTCGCTCTGGGTATCAGATTGAAATTTCCTAAGAAGTTACAGAAAGAAGATGGAATTTTGTTTTTCGTGTGCCTCTCTTAGGTCCGAAGGTTGAAATAGTGACACGTGGCACTTCATATAGGTTCGCTCTACTGAAAAATGTATAATTAGGTCATCATGGGAGATTGGGCATAACTCTTTCTTGGAGAATCCAATTTTGATCACACTAGTGGCACTGAAAAGAGGATGCATAGGGCTACCATAGTCCATAATTTCATATCTTGGAGATCCGAAATTTTAGAGATACATCAGATTCAATATCAAGCTCCTAAAAAATAAACAAGGTGTGTAGTCTTTTTAAAAATTTGCATAAGTCTTGTTTTAAAACTCAATTTGAAGTGATTAAAAGGGAATAGTGAAGAAAATTATCATTAGTTGATGCCTCGGAGAAAGAAAATGGAAACACCTAGTAAGCAACTGGAAATCTCTACCATGACACATGAAGAAAATGAAGAAATGCATCATGATGTATCAAAATTATGAGACCGAGTGAAACAAATCTCTCTCTCACAAAAATTAATAGAAGGTAAGATGGATGGTTTGAAAGACAACATTGAAGATTGGAAAAAATACATGGACTATTGGAAGGAAGGTTTGACAAAGTTTCTATAAGAAAGGCTTCGTAATGGCGTAAAGATAGTAGAGAAAACTCATAATGAGAATAAAAGAAATGTTAATCATGATTTGAAGAAGAACAACATTGAAGATTTGAAGAAAGATGTGGAAGGTTTGGCAAAGTTGCTGCAAGAAAGGCTTCCTAATGGAAAAAAGGTAGTAGAGGAAACTCATGATTAGAACAAAATAAATGTTAATCATTATTTCATAGACTCTAACGTTGGTATAAAGAACCACCACGTTCCCAAGATCGATATGAGGAAGTTTGATGGCAAGGATCCTGTAACATGGATATTATAGATCAAACAATATTTTGATCTCCATAATGTGAAAAAAAAAAACAAAAGGTATGAATTGCAACTTTATATTTTGAACCCAATTAGTTTGTATGATATCAATGGATTTTCTCTCGTAAAAAAATTGTCACTTCTTCAATTTTTATAGACGAAATGGTAGCACGTTATGAGGATACAAAGAGCAACACCTTCTTTAGACAATTGATAAATCTCAAACAAATGGGTTCAATGGTGGAACACATTGAGGACTTCCAAAAATTGAATATAAGGGTAAATGATATTCCATAGGAGCATAGGATTCATGTGTTCATAGGGACTTTAAAGGATAACATCCAACATGAGGTTCACCTTTGGGAACCTAATTCATTGGAGAGGGCATTCAGGTTGGACAAAAAATTGAAAGAAAAATTATGGCAACAAGGAACCCTACCACTCTCAACTATAAAGATGGAAGTGTTCTTGCCCCTAGCCTTCCACAACCTGTAAGGTTGAAACCACAACAACTGGAGGAAAAAAGAGTAAAGGAGATTTATTACAGTTGTGATAGAAAATACACTAAAGGTCATAAGTGTGATGAGAAGAAATTATTTTACATAGATTGTGAAGAGGAGGAAGAAAATGAACAACAAACGTCAAAAGAAGAGGATATACATCAAGAATCAACCCTAGAGAAAGAAGAAATGAATCAAACCATATCTTTTAATGCATTGGTAGGAATTACCACTCCTCAAACTTTCAAGATAGAAGGACATATCAAGAAGAAAAACGTAATAGTGTTGATAGATTCGGGTAGTACCCATATTTTTATTCATTGTAAGATATCCAAGGAATTGAATTTCTTCCTATATCTAGCATCAGAGTGTCAAGTGATGGTTACAAATGGATGAATCATAAATTGCTTTAGAAAATGCCATAATATCAAGCTATCCATGGGAGAATATGTATTGAATATTCATATTCTTTCTATTCCAATAGGTGGTGTTGATGTTGTACTAGGAGTCCAATGGCTACAATCTTTGGGTATGATAGCTTTTAACTTTCAAGAACATTTCATGAAATTTTGTTGGGATGGAAAGGAATCTAAATTAAGGGGTATCGCAGGGAAATCAGGAAAGATAATCATCTCTAATAGCATGACAAATCTTCTAAAGAAAGAACAATGGGGCGTAATTCCAAAATTATGTTCACTAGAAGTTCCCACATTGAAATCATCTATTTCTCCAGATCTCCAAAATGTATTGGACGATCATTCCAAGGTGTTTCAGATTCCCAAAGACCTCCAACCTATTCGTGATCATGATCATGCTATTCATTTGATTCCAGAAAGTGTTTCTCCAAACATCAGGTCTTACAGATATCCCTATGCCCAAAAGAGTGAAATTGAACGTATGGTTGCAGAAATGCTAGAGGTCAGTATAATTAAACTTAGTCAAAGTTATTTCTCTTCTCTAGTAGTATTGGTGAACAAGAAGGGTGGATCATGGTTCATGTGTCCAAATTATAGGGAGCTCAACAAGCTTAGTATTAAAGATAAATTTCCCAATCCTATCATTGATGAATTATTGGATGAATTACATGGAGCAATTTACTTCACCAAGTTGGATCTTTGTTTAGGATATCATCAAATCAGAATGAATACTAAAGACACTCTAAAAACAACATTTAGAACTCATGAGGGTCATTATGAATTTTTTATCATGCCTTTTGGCCTTACGAATGCACCTTCTACATTTCAAGGCTTGATGAATTCCATTTTCAAACCCTTCCTTAGAAAACTTGTATTAGTATTTTTTGATGATATACTAATCTATAGAAAGTCTTGGAAGGATCATGTTCAACATGTTGATAGGGTGCTCAAATTATTGGAGGAGAAACAATTATATGCAAAAACCTCCAAATTTTTCTTTGGAGTACAGGAGGTGGAATATCTAGGTGATATTGTATCTCATGAAGGTGTTAATGTAGACACTAGCAAAATCAAAGCCATTATTGAATGGAAAATGCCCACTTCCATAAAGCATCTGTGAGGGCTTCTCAGGTTGATAGGGTATTATCACAATTTTGCTAAGAATTATGGGAAAATAGTAGCACCTCTAACAACATTACTGAAGAAAGATGCATTTTCTTGGACTCCGAAATCAATGAAGGCCTTTGAATATCTTAAAGAGCCAATGTGCCAAGCACTAGTCTTAGCTACGCCAGACATCACAAATTTTTTTATTGTGGAATGTGATGCCTTAGGAAATGAAACTAGCATTGTTTTAATGCAAGAAGGAAGACCCATTTCTTTTGAAAGTCGTCTAATCAAAGGAAATTATTTACACAAAGCTATTTATGAGAATGAAATGCTAGCAATACTACATGCACTTAAGAAATGGCGGCCTCACCTAATGGGAAGACACTTCAAGGTAAAACCAGATCATGATAGTCTTAAATAAGTTTTAGTACAAGGATTATCTTTAGAAGAGTAGTAAAAATGGGTCACAAAGATGTTGGATTATGACTTTGAAATCATCTACAGAAAAGGGAAGAAAAATGGTGTTGTAGATGCACTCTCAAGAAAGGAAGAGGATGTGAAAGCATTGCTTTGTGCCATCTCTATCATCCAACCATATTGGATAAACAAAGCAAGGGATGAATGGAAGAATGACGAAGAAGTGTGGGCACTCATTCAAAATTCGCAGCAAGATCCCAGTACATCTGATACATTTAGTTGGAAATATGATTCTTTATGGTACAAACATCACTTAAATACCTTTGTAAGAATGCCCAACTCAAACAAAAAATTCTTTTGGAATTTCACACCTCTCCCTTAGGAGGGTACTCAGGATTTTTAAAAACTTACCATAGGGTTAAGAAGGAATTTGTTTGGGATGACCTTAAATCTAATATTCAAA
The DNA here is from genome assembly GCA_031772625.1 of Pinus tabuliformis. NCBI lineage: Eukaryota > Viridiplantae > Streptophyta > Pinopsida > Pinales > Pinaceae > Pinus > Pinus tabuliformis. The sequence continues at coordinate 272,121,967 of CM062805.1, forward strand.
GGTTTTTGGTAGAAAGCTTTGTTTGCTAAAAAAATAAAGTTGAGACAATTAAGACATTGGGTATATTACAACCTTTATCCATTCCAAGTCAACGTTGGGAGGAGGTTTCAATGGATTTTATCACAGTTTTACCCAAGTCCAAAGGAAAGAGTGTCATCATGATGGTAGTTGATAAACTTACCAAGTATGCACACTTTTGTGCATTATCTCATCCATTTAAAGCTAGTACAGTTGCTACTTTATTTATGGAAGCAATTCAAAAGTTACATGGAAACCCAAAGATTATTGTAAACAGCAGGGATCCCATTTTGACTGGAAGTTTTTGGACTGAATTATTTTATTGTCTTCCTACTCAGTTAGCTCATAGTTCATCTCATCATCCTCAATCTAATGGGAAAACTGAGATAGTGACCAAGTGTTTGGAAGGTTATCTTCATTTCTTTGTATTTGATAAACAAACACAATGGGTCAAGTGGTTGGCTCTGGGCGAATAGTGTTATAGCACTTCCTTCCATACTACAATAAAAATGACCCCATTTATGGCACTTTATGGATATCATCCACTATCCATCACAACATCTTTAAGATAAAATTCTAAGGTTCAAGCAGTGGAAGATCACATTGAACATCAACAACAGGTTCTCCAACTCTTAAAGGATAACCTCACTTTGGCACAAAATAGAATGAAGCAACATGCAGATCAACATCGCAGCAAAAGAAGTTTTGATGTAGGTGATTGGGCATATCTATGACTACGACCATACAAACAAGTGTCCCTCAAGAAAGATAAGAAGGATAATAAATTATCACCAAAGTATTATGGTCTATACAAGGTGTTGTAAAAGATTGGTACTATGGCATACAAATTGGAGCGTCATGCATCTTCCTTAGTGCACCTACTTTTCCATGTTTCATGCTTGAAGAAGGTTATAGGTGACAAGCTCCCAATTCAAATAATAATTGTAGAACTTGACAAGGAAGGAAAAAACATATTGGAACCTGAAGCAGTCACGTAAACAAGAACTCAACGGCTACGAAATTGATCCATTTCCGAGTATCATATCAAGTGGAAGAAGTTACCTGTTGAAGATTCTGCATGGGAGGATGAGAATTTTATATGGAAGCATCCATAACTACTCAAGCATTGAGGACAAGACCTTTTTTAAGGAGAGGGAATGTTAGATCCCTATAGTACTAGTGATTCCCCCATTACTATTGTCATTGTAGCCCCTTATTGTTATTGTACCTCTCTAGTTGTCCCCACATTGTTATTATTGTGCCCTATAGAAGCCCACTATTGTTATTGTTGTGTCCTTATATTAGTATTGTGATGTCGGTTTTGATTATATTGTGACCCCTTAGACTCCTATCTATAGAAAAGAGGCTTTGTCATTTGAATCGTCCAAGAATTATTCATTTGTGTAATGTAAAGGAGGTTGCCCCCTCAAAGAGGCTGATGTTGAAGTCATTTAATTATCTTTTCGTCTATTTTGTGAGTTCATTTCATAACACAATCCTTGTCACAATGCCCCGTTGGACCATGGTTCACCATACTTGACCATGATTGATATTATAAACTCAAGGGATTAATACTAAAACCCCAAGGGATTATGAACCCAAGGGAATAACATTACACCCAAGGGACTAATATTATAAACCCAAGGTATATAAACCCTAAGATAAATATTATAAACACTAAAATAAATATGATTGACCATGGTTGATTTTCATATTGAGACAATCCTTGTCGTAATGCAACGTTGGACTATGGTTGACCTTGCTTAACAATGGTTTATTTTCATATCAACACAATCTTTGTGACAATGCGAAGTTCGACCATGGTTGACCATGATTCACCATGGCTTACCATGTTTGATTTTATGAAACATGGTTGACCAAGGTTCACCATGATTGACCGTAGTTGACAACGGTTGACCATGATTATCGTACTCAGACAATATTTGTCATAATGCGACGTTGGACAATGATTGAGATAATGATTGATTTTCATATTGAGACATTATTTATCACAATGTGACATTGGACCATGGTTGGCCATGTTTGAATAATATTAAACCCAATGGAACAATATTATAAACTTAAGGTATATAAACCCAAAGATAAATATTATAAACCTTAAAATAAACATGGTTGACCATGGTTGATTTTCATATTGAGATCAATGTGACATTATACTATGGTTGAGCATGCTTGACCATGATTGATTTTCAAATCCAGAGAATCTTTATAGCAATGTGACATTGGACGATGGTTGACCATGATTGAATGTATAAAACATGGTTGACGATGATTGAATTTATAAAATATGGTTGAACGTGATTGATAATATAAACCCAAGAGAATAATAAAACCTCGGGATTAATGCTAAAACCCCAAGTGATTATAAACCTAAAGGAATAATATCAAACCCTAGGAATATGAACCCTTAAATTAATAAGGCCAAGTGATTGATATTATAAACCCAAGGGATAAAAATTATAAACCCAAGCTACATAAATCCTCAGATAAATATTATAAACCCTAAATTAACATGGTTAACCATGGTTGACCGTGGTTGATTTCTATATTGAGACAATCCTTGTCACAATGAGATGTTGGACCATGGTTGACTGTGCTTGATCATGATTGATTTTCATATCAAGAAAATATTTGTCACATTGTGACATTGGAGCATGGATGACCATGGTTTATTTTCATATTGAGATAATAATTGTCACAATGTGACATTTGACCACGCACAACTATCATTCATATTATAAACCCAACATAATAATAAACCCTAGGGATTAATACTAAAAGCCCAAGAGATTATAAACCTAAGGAAATAAAATTAAACCCTAAGAGTATGAACCCTTAGATTAATAAACCCAAGGGAATGATGTTATAAACCCAAGGGAGTAATAAACCGAAGGGATAAAAATTATAAACCCTAAGATAAATATTATAAACCCTAAAATAAACATGGTTGACCATGCTTGATTTCTATATTGAGTCAATCCTTCTCAAAATGTGACGTTGGAACATGGTAGGCCATGATTGATTTTCATATTCAGGAAATATTTGTCACTACGCGACCTTGGGCCATGGTTGACCATGATTAATTTTCATGTCAACACAATCGTTGTGACAATGCGACGTTCGACGATGGTTGACCATGATTAACCAGGGATGACCATGTCTGATTTTAGAAATCATGCTTGACCATGCTTGACCAAGATTGTCCATGATTGACTATGGCTAACCATGCTTGACCATGACTGATATTATAAACCCAAGGGATTAATGCTAAAAACCCAAAGAATTATAAACCGAAGGGATTAATATTAAACCCAAGGGAATAATACTAAACCCTAGGAATATGAACCCTTAAATTAATAAACCCAAGGGATTGATATTATAAACTCAAGGGAATAATAAACCCAAGGGATAAAACTTATAAACCTAGGGGATATAAACCCTAAGATAAATATTATAAACCCTAAAATTAACATGGTTAACCATGATTGACCATAGTTGATTTCCATATTGATACAATCCTTGTCACAATGTGACGTTGGACTATGCTTGACCATGATTGATTTTTGTATTGACACAACCTTTGTCACAATGCAACATTGGACCATGTGAATAATAAACTCAAGAGATTGATATTATAAACCCAAAATAATAATAAACCCAAGGGATTAATACTAAAACCCCAAGGGATTATGAACCCAATGGAATAATATTAAACACAAGGGATTAATATCATGAACCCAAGGTATATAAACTCTAAGATAAATATCATAAACAAGAAAATAAACATGGTTGACCATGGTTGATTTTCATATTGAGACAATCCTTACCGCAATGTGACTTTGGACTATGGTTGACCATGCTTAACCATGGTTGATTCTTATATCAAAAAAATCCTTGTGATAATGTGACATTTGATTATCATTGACCATAATGGACCATGGATAACGATATTTGATTTTATAAAAAATGGTTGACTAAAATTGTTCATGGTTAACCGTGATTGATATTATAGATCCAATAAATTAATACTTAAAACCCAAAATAATAATAATATTAAACCCTAAAATTAAAACATTAAAACATTTTTTATGGTCATAAACGAAAAAAATAATCATAAACTAATTACTTGAAATATTAAATAAAAACAAAAACTATCATCAAATTAAGCATAATTTAAATATATTGTTTAGTGGATAAAAATATACACATCCAAAATAAATGTACCGTGAAGTAATCGTGGGAGGTTAACATGCCCTAATATATCGTCACTTTCCCTTCAGCTTCATGTCAAAATAATACACTAGTATTCTGTCATCTCTCCCAGAGATCTCTATTCTGCGCGTAGTTTCTATGCATATGTTTTCTAGACGGAATAGGGCATCTCTATATCTGTGTTGTTTGGGCTTCTGCTTTACCTCTGGCCTATCGAGATCGGCTCCTCCTTCCTAGGTGGGAACCTAAAAACCTTCATGTGTTGAAAACTTTTGTTGTCGTTGCTGTTGTATTTGACGACGGACTCAATTTCTAACCGAAACAATAAGTTCTTGATTTGTCAACGTCTTATGCCTGAATGAAGCAAAATTAATTCAAAGTCCAGCAAAAATAATAAATGGTTTCTTACAGATTAAAAGGCTTACTGAGACTCTGCGGTTGGATTCTAGATCTAACCTTGTGCGGCTAGATCTAGATCTAGATCTAACCTTCTGCCTTATTCTTTACGGTTGGGTTTTAGATCTAATTTTCTGTGGCTAGATTTAGATCTAATCTTCTGCCTTATTTCTTTGTGGTTAGGTTCTACACGCAAATATGGCTTCCAGCTTTGCGAAAATAGCTGCTGGCTCAGTTCCGTCCACTTTTGGAGGCAAGCTCCTACCCATATCATTAGTGAAGCCCCAGCTCCCACGGTATAAGCGGTCCGGGCCTCATTCGATAGGCTTCAAAGTTTTCTGAAAGTGCCATAATCTACCGATTCAATGGTTTTTGGCCATGGCTTACAGCTCTCCACAATTGGATCTTGGAGGTATGGAAGCCTGTCATTTCTGATAAAATTAATATCTACGCCTATGTTAGGGGTTTCTTTATACTAGATTTTGAAAATCCTGAAATCAAACAATGTATTTTAGATTCCAGCCCTTGGTTTTGGGAAAACTGAGGCCTATTCATGAAGCCATGGAACCCATCATTCGATCCCTAAATAATGGTCATAACCTTAGCACCAATTTGGGTGAGATTGCCAACCTACCCTTGCATATATGGAATCTCTCCTTGCTAAAAGCCATTGGAAATGCCATTGGGAAATTTTACTGCAGGTGCCCAGAACAGAGGAATATACCAGAACCACCTATGCACGCATCTATGTAGAAATGGACTTCAGCGCTGATTTTCCAGTTGAAATAAACCTAACAAGTAAAGGCTATGTGTGGAACCAGAAACTCGATTATGAAAGTGTTCTCTTCAGATTTCGATCTTGCTTTGAGACAGACCATCTAGCCAAAAGTTGCCCAAAAGCCTCCCATAAAAATTATGCTAGAAAAAAACACCACAAATCTACATGGTGGGAAGGAGCACAAAAAGAACACTACACTGTCATCAAAGAAGAATAATCTAGAGAAAACTCTGAATCACAAGAAATCAGGCAAGAAAGAAACAACTCGCAAGACAAGCATGGAAAAAGCCCCACCCAACAACAAAAAAGTGAACTCGACAACCCCTCAATTGTTAACAATTATGAGGATTTGAATATTGCACGAAATAAATCTTCATTTAACAGTAAAGAAGATCTCCTAGACCAAACTTCTTCTCCGACTATCTTCGAGAGGACGAACATAATAGATCGTGAAGCTAAGACACCAATGTCCCAAGAACCAGAAGAGATCAAAGAGATGCAAGATAAAGGAAGTTGGAAGACCATAGAGAAAAAAAATAAAGTTACAACATCAATCTCGCCAAGAAAGACGAAGAGCCAGAAAATTAAAAACTAAGAAAATTATAGGTCTGATAGACCAATTTGGTTTCAGTAGACATTAATCATCATCATCATTTAGTGCCTCATGCAAAAAAATTCTTGCCAAAAAGTATAAAAATATATAAATTGATTAATAAATGAAATTATTTTATAATTTTATAATAAAAAATATATTTTATTTAATATATTTGACGAAACTATATTTATCTTTCATGTTTTAAATATTACTAAAAAGTATTTATTTAGCCATTTATAATATTAAATACATAGTTTTTTATAATATAAAATTTTATTTTAATTTGATGTAGTTCAATTAGGGTATTCTTTGGGATTTTTTTGTTTGGAATATACTTTTGTTATTCTTAATGTCTTATTATTTAAATTATGAAAATAGATTTAATTGCTTGGAAATTATTTGGCACATTTTAATTTATAAAATTAATAATTTTAAATTATAATTTTCCTAATTTTTAATAAGATTAAAATAAATTTAGCCAAAAAAACACTTTATTTAAGTATTGCTTTTGTAAAAAAAAAAATATACAAATGTTATCATGGATGTGCGTGTGTGTTGAGATTGTTCCGTCGGCCGTTCTCTTTTCTAATATTTTATATAAACATAAGTTAAAATTAAAATATAGATTAAAGATATATTAATTTAATATTTTAAATTAATAAAAGTTTAATTAATAAATATATAATAAAGAAAAATATATATATATATGATAATTTATTTTTTATTAAAATTAAATTTTAGTTTATAACTATTTAAGATGAGTACCAAAAGGTTTTCTAATATATTTTAAGATTAAACCATAAATTGTATTATTTTCGTGTCTTAATCAACCTCTATAATCAACTTTCAATAACAAAATAGAAGAAAATAAATTTAATAATTAAATGAAGGTTTATAAATTTGCCACGTAAACAAATAACAGTTTTTCCGATAAAATTATTAATCAAGAATACTTTCAAAAATAAATTAAATAAAATCACTATTTCACTAATCATAAAATATCAGTCACCTACAAGGGAACAAATTTCAGCAATAATAAAATCAATAAAATTTATAATTAATTTAATAAACCAAACCAAACGCTTCAAAACATTAAACATAAATATCACCTCTCGACTGTAACTTGAATTTAGAGAAATTCTTTTTCAGTGGGCTTGCAGCTCTGTAAACTGCAAAAGGATGTTTGATTTATCCTCCGTTTTCTTTCGATGAAAGTCACATATTTAGATCTACCTTCCTTGGAAAAGCGATATATGTAAATTTATTAAAAAGGATTGATACATGTTCATTTGCAACATAGAAATCAGAGCTATAAGCATTATGGTCTCAACCCTCTACCTTACACTACTGCACGCGCAGCTAAATCAGGGAAGAAAAGGGAATTGTAGTTTTTTTATCATCTGGCCCACAAGTGCTTCACGAGATATAGAAGCCTCTTAGAGATAGCCTTTATGTTGATATGAGACGAGTGCCAAAGACATCTTATGAGAGGAGTGTTTTTGAAGATTGTCTAAGGGCTTTTTGTTGCACTCCATATGTCATGTAATTGGAAAGATAATCGAGAGCTTGGTTCAATAATCCTTCATAAAGGTAAACTCAAGCAAATACATAGATCTAAATACTCAGGGGGTAAATATCGCTAATCTCAAAGAGGAATGTCTTGGTTCTGGTGGTCGAGACACAGCGATAGGTAGCTTAACATTGTAGGAGGAAGGAAAGGAGAGAAATCGGTGCAGAGGGCTGGACATAGCACAAAATCCTAGGCAACAATATCCAATAGAGATATGGAAGGGTGAGGAGATGAAATTGCAGAAAGAGTGGAGCACTAATTAAGGTATGATGCTCTATGCATCATGAATAAATTTGTCACCAAATAACATTAAGTCAATATGTGCACATTACGGGCACATAAGTAAATTTGTAGTTAACATGGGTACCGTTACTACTTAGTAGCAAATATACAACCATGAATGAGAGTGATACCTTCAACGTCATTACACTATTTCAGAGGAGGAAAGACATACATGAAGTGATAAACAAAGGGGGAAAACATACTATGCATTTCTCTGATAGGAATCAACAAAACAGTTTCATTAACCTTCAAGATGTAGTCCAAATCACCTGTCCATTTACATTCAACAATCTATAGCTCAAGCCACTCGTGAACAAGAAAATAGAACCAATGTGGAACCACAAAATTCGAGCCTCTTGGTTGCAGAATTTGGGAATCTCTATTAAGTGTTTATTCCCTCTATTTATATGGAGAGGGAAAGCTTTGAACAACAATTACAAAATATATCAGCCGAGCTCCAGCTGTCTAATCGACTAGCTGTCTTTGTGTGCGACGGCGTGTTGCCCAAATCATTACAAAGGATTTGATTTCTTCTTTAAAATGCAAGAAAATACAGAATAAAAGCTAAAAGGAAAACTAAACAATAGACGAAGAAAATATCTCCTTGCCATTCCTGAGATGGCCTTTATTTAGGCCACGTCTCTAATACAATGATTCGGTCAGTTTGCCTATCGTTTCCGGCCTTAACTATTTAAATTCCCCTCTCTTTGAAGTTAGGAGGAATCACTTACCGGTTTCTTTCCACGGTGTGGAAACAAAGGTAAGCCCTATGGTCCTTCATTGTATAATTGTGTGGAGCTCCATATTGACAAATTGTTGCTTCTTGAGTCCCACACCTCTATTTACCTCACTGAAGACGTGCACATGAAGTAGTCAAGTTCATTTCTTTTGCCCATGAATTCCTTAGTTTATTGTTATAGAATCTTCCACTGGATGAGCCCTTATCAATTTACAACTACTATGTGCCTTCATTCAATACATCAACTACCGAGCCATATGCCTTTAAATATCGGTATTACACTATCAGAGCTTTTACTCATTGGGAATTTTATTCTTAAAAATGTTATGAAAAGAGAGTTTTGATGCTCCTTGGCCCCTTTTGTTTAGCCCCTTTCTGTTTTCCTCAATGCGACGAAGGTTCGTGACCGATGTCTTGGCCTTAAGGCACTAGGGCCTTTTGTTCCTGCCGGAGGGCCATTTTTCCTTTCTAAAGTGCTTTGTGCCCATGGTCCTTAAAGTTCTTCTAGACCATGCACTAGCCCAATATATTGGAACCCCTCTTCATGGGAATTTTTTCAAGTGCCAACTGTTGTAAATTGTTGATATCCTCAACATTTTCTTTGCCACCTCTGATATGACGTGATCACTTCCACGTGGCACCTCATGAGTGCTGACACGTGTCACCCAGGTTTCCCCCTTAGGCCCCCTCAAAATTCCATAACATACTGCCACGTGTCCTTTCGTATCACCACATCATGCTGACATCAGATGTCACTATATCTTTATCAGAACCGATCATATGATGCCACATGTATCTTATCGAAACCAATCATACGCTGCCACATCTAGCTTATCAGAACCAATCATATGCTACCATGCCTCCTACTGGAGGAGAGGGAAAATGGCTCGTTCGCCTTTGGTTTTGAGATGAAATCCTTTGTAAACCTTTATTTGAGTCCCCCGATGATTTTACACTATCGACACATTACACCTATCGCAAATTTTAAAAGGTTGTCACCTACAAAAGTTTCTATTTATGATTGTTGATCTTTCAGTGTTGTGGTATTTTGATGCGCCGATCTCCATAGAGCATTGATGTGCAATCGCTGATAAGTGATTGTCAATATGCTCAACTATTTTGGCATGTGATCTCTGATATGCCCAACTGTCGCTTGACCTCTGATCCCCGATCACCGATATGCTAGGACCTCTGATATTGCGATCTCTGATACTCTGATATGCCTTCACTAGGCTTCAATTTTGAAGCTTCGAAAGACCATAACATTTGATCCAAGAGTCCAATTTTGGACTTCCACATATCGTTGGAAATATTGTTAAGAGAACTATCTAATGGAGATGGTTTGATGTGGGCTTTGATTCTTTCTATGGCCTAGAATATTATTGCAATATTATATTCTCTTTCACACTCTTTTGACCTCATTTGGCACCATTTGAATGATGATTGCAATAGGTGATAACATTAGCTCTAATTGGGGATAGTGCCTTGCTCGGAAGGTGCACAGAAATTGAATATTAGTATCCTTTACCATTGGGCATGGAGTCAAAAATACATTGAAACTATAAAACCAGAAAATCTCCATGAAACTTTATTTGTTGGGAGTCCTTTCTTCATAAAATTGAAATGCAGAACTACAAACTCTAAAACTGGGAATTAAACACCCACATAGTGAGATTATTTATATGGAACTCATGTTTATGCATAGGGCTCAATTCAACCAAGTGAGGTCAACCTTCTAATGGTATCAGGTCAGTGTCAGAGTACTAGACCTTATGACATCCTTGTCTAAAAATTCAATAATTCAAACAACCATATACCACATAAAATATTTGGACAACAATTCTGATATGTGCCCCTAACATAATAGTTGATGCTCACCTCCTTTAATCTCCTCCATTAACCTTCTAATTGGGTTGTTTTCTTGAAAATCAGTGGCTAAAATGTGCATGCACCCCATAAGGTATTTAGACTAAAAAATTGACACTTACAGTGGAAATTATGTATATTGTTGTAGGCTAAAGAAAGATGTCACATATTCAGCTACAAGATCATGGAACTGATGAGAAAGATTTATAATTGTCTCTCTTTCTTGAACAATTTCCAAGGAGGAAACTTTCTGTAATAGGTAGCCATCGACATTTTTGAGATCTTCAAATTTGGGCTCCTCTTGAAGGACTTGTTATTGGTAATCTTATCCCCACTTGTTTTTAAATAGATTCCTTTGATAGTCTACAACCATCTCATCCTCCTCTAAATTGTCTTAATCATATATTACATCATCTATATCTACTTCAATACTAGCTTCTTGAACTTGTGCTCCATTTAAAGGATGTGAATCCTGAACTAGAGCCTTTTTGTTTCCCTCCTCATGGGCCTCCTCATTTTGTGCATATTCCCATGACAGGGACTGTTGTAGCCCTGCATTTCTCAATATCCCATCAAATTTAAACGAATCACAAGAAGGAGAATCATCAAAATTGCTAGAGTGAGATCTCTGAGGGTGATGTTGCTTGATGCAAGTATATGTTTTCTTGGAGTTCAGCCCCGCAAACATCCTCAGCAGGATCATTGACCTCAGAAATATTTTCAACATTAAAATGTTCACAACAATCTTCAAGCAGAGCATCTAGTCGATATAATATTTTGCAACAATGATTAAATTCTATGTGAAATCTCCTTAAATAATATATGTTTCCATGAGGTATTGCTCTATACCAAAATCTAAAATATTATTCTAAAGAATACAAAACAATTCCATTTTCGCATCTTCAAAACAATACCCTATTGTTCGATGCATTCATGAAAACCCTTGAGGTGCTAGTCCGACCTTCTATCTGTGTTTCCACTGAATATAGGCAAATAGGTATTCCATTCATGAAATGGAGGGAAATGGTTAGGATAACCAGCCAATGGGGAAAATCTATTGGCCAAAAATGCAGGAAAGGCCATTTTGAAAATCCCTTTAGATGAGTGATCTCAAGTTCAAAGGAAGGGACAATTTTCAGATGCTTTAGCATCAAAGCGAGTATGAGGCTGCTTGACATATAGAATGACCAAATAAAGATATGAACAATGGATTTGCCAAGGTGTTTACAATAAGATTCTAAGAGTGGAGTCATGAAGGTGATAGATCTTCAAACCACACTTCCCTTTCTCACCTGATATAGGGAATGTAAAAATTGTCGTACCTAGGGAAAATATTTCAAATTCGTTGCTCGGAAATAGTGTCAGAAAGGTGTTGTAGGAGACATCCTCTAGGTTGATATGAGACCAGTGCTTAGGGAATCTTAAGAGAGGAGTGCTTTTGAAGATTGTTTAAGGGCTTTCTGCTGCACTCCATATGTCACGTAATTGAAAAAGATAATTTAGGGCTTGGTTCAGTTGTCCTTCATCAAGGTAAACTCAAGGAAATGCATAGATCTAAATACTCAAGGGGTAAATATGGCTAATCTCAACAAAGAATGTCTTGGTTCTCGTGGTCGACACACAACAATAGGTAGCTTAACATTGTTGTAGTAGTATAGTTTTATAGGAGGAAGGACATGAGGGAAATCGATGCAGATGTCTGGACATATCATAGAATCCTAGGCAACAATATCCAATAGAGATATGGAAGGGTGAGGAGATTAAAATGCAAAAAGAGTGGAGCGATAATTAAGGTCCCAAGTTCTATGCATCATGAATACATTTGTCACCAAATAACATTAAGGGAATTTGCACACATTACAGGTACATAAGTAAATCTATGCTTAACACGCGTATTGTTACTACTTAGCATGAGATATACAACCATGAATGAGAGCAATACCAACATCTTTATTACACTATTTTATATGAGGAAAGACATACATGAAGTGATAAACAAAGGGGGAAAACATACAGTGCATTTATCTGATAAGAATCAACAAAACAATTTCATTAACCTTCAAGATGCAGTGCAAATCACTAGTCCATTTACATTCAACAATGTATAGCTCAAGGCCCTCATGAATAGGAAAATAGAACCAATGTGGAACCATAGAATTCAAGCCTCTTGGGTGAAGAACTAGGGAACCTCTGCAATTGTTTCTTCACTCTATTTATAAGGAGAGGGGAAGCTTCAACTAATAGTTACAAAATATCTCAATTGATCTCAACCGAGCTCTAGTTGTCTAATCAACTAGTTGTCTCGGTGTGCGGTGGCCTCCTGCCCAAATCATTACAAAGGATTTGATTCCTTCTTTCTAATGCAAGAAATTACGAAATAAAATCTAAAATGAAAACTAAATGACGAACGAAGAAAATATCTCCCTAACATTCTTGAGATGGCCTTTGATCAGGCTACGTCTCTACCATAATGATTCAGTCAGTTCACCTATCAGTTTCCATATTAACTACTTGACTTCCCCATTTTGAGCTAGGAGCGATCGCCTTTTGGCTTCTTTCCATGGTGTGAAAACAGAGACCAACCCTACCGTCCTTCATTGTATAACTATGTGGATCTCCATGATGAGCAATTATTGCTTCCTGAGTCCCATACCTCTATTTACCTCGCTAAAGACATGCATGTGAAGAAGTTGAATTCATTGCTGCTACCCGTGAACTCCTTGGTTTCTTGTTACATAATCTTCCATAGGATGAGCCATTTTCAATTTCAAAATGCTCTGTGCCTTCATTCAATACCTTAGCTACCGACCCATACACCTTTAAATCTTTGTATTACATTATCATAGCTTTTAGTCATCGACAATTTTATTCTTAAAAGCGTTATGAAGAGATAGTTATGATGCTCCTTGGCCCCTTTTGTTTAGCCTCTTTCTTTTTTCCTCCATGGGACCAAGGCCCATGACTGGAGGCTTGGCCTTAAGGTACTAGGGCCTTTTATTCTTGCCCGAGGGTCATTTTTCTTTTGTAAAGTTCTTTGTGCCGCTAGTCCTTAAAGTTCTTCTAGACCATGTGATAGCCCAACATATCAGAGCCCCTCTTCATCGGAAGTTTTGCAAGTGCCAACTGTTGTAAAGTGTTGATATCCCCAACCTCTGATTTGCATCCTCTAATATGACTTCATCACTTCCCTGTGACACCTTATGAGTGGTGACACGTGTCACCTAGATTTCCCCCCTTAGGCCCCTTCAAAACAACATAATAGACTGCCACGTGTCCCTTCGTACCATCACATCATGTTGAAGTCATCTACCACTGTAGCTTTATCGGAACCAATCATATGCTTCCATTTGTAGCTTATCGACACCAATCACATGCTACCTTGCGTCCTGCTGGAGGAGGGAGAAAATGACCCTCCACCTCTAGTTTTGCAATGAAATTGATGCAACCATATGGTCGCCAAAACCATAAATTTCCTTTTCTCTAACAACACACGCTTGGGACAACTTTCCCAACTCTAGTCTTTATTCCTCTTTTTCGCTGCAATCAGAATTCCTTCTAACTTTTACTTAAAACCCACTCTAGAAACTAAATTTAAAAGTAAACCTTATAGACCTTTCGAACTTAACAGTTTCAGCTAAGACCTCTACCTTTCACCTTTTCATATGACTTCTTCACTATGTCTGATGCTCCTTCGCATGGCTTTTCACAATCCTTCATCAATATAATAATCAAACATTAACTATGTGATTTCTTATGGCATTGCAAATACGTATCGCATCGCATTTCCATATTGCATCACAATCCATATCACATCGTAGTCCATATCGCATTTCTCTTATCGCTAAATCGCAACCACAGGGTCATCGCCATATCGCCGATAAATGGGTCATCGCAGTTTCGGCTGATTGCACTCTCGGATCACAATTTCGGCCGATCACAATCACGCTCCCTTTGCCAATATGTGATAAAGACTTAGCCTAACTTGTGATCTGCAATGAAGAGTTTAGGCTCAATGCGAAATGGGATCTTTGAAGGTAATGAGTAGTGCTTCAACTATTAACTCTATTTATGTATAGATCCCATCCACCATGAATAACACAATGTCGTACGAAAGATCATAGCACTGAGAGGAAAAGCCCGTTCCTTTGAGAAAACACAGCGCTTCACTAAAACCTCATGCTTTTGATGGACTTCTCTGGATTCTTGTCAATTCGAGGGTTCTGGGCCTGGTCTATAATTTCATTTATGAAGTTTCTTCCAGGAATCTCATTGTTCCGAAATCACCCATGCAATTCTTCTTTAAGAACTATAATCAGGTGAAATGCCCACTGTATAAACAAGAAACTAAAATAGAACTATTTAACACAAGCTTTCGCTATTATGATCTTAACTAATTATGAGAGAAAAAAAACCCATGGATTTCAACAAAGATAACTAATCGCACAATCGTTTCTGTAATTAAAAGAATATGTAAATAAACAGATTTTTCCATCGGCCCTTGATGGCCTAATTTACATCACATTTTCCTCACTCTTGCTCTCTGTTCCCTCTCGTCCTCTCTTGAATCATCCTGTAGAAAAGAAATGGAAATACATATATATCCTATCTAACAGTATCCTTCCACAAATGAAGGAATTTACTATATATTTAGAAATCAAATCATATACTAACTGAATAATCTAAAATACTTGGCTTGATCTCCACGCAGGGAGGATCAACTTGCCACTTATTGGCCTTTCTGTTCAGAATTTGGCAACAAATAATTACTTACATAATTTGCAACTAATAAAAATTAAGTAACCAATTCTTTCTCCAAACCCTCGTTAGCCACAACATGTGAACACACCCTCACATTGCTAGCTAGGTCTATATGCTCCTGCATCAAACTCCCATTTATGAAATGTCTTAAACTTGGTTCATTAATTCTGCCACTATAAAACTTGTAACTTTCAGTTCTACAGTATTCATTCATGTAAATCAAGATTCTTCTCTTCTAGAATGCTTCACCCACTTGATCAAATATCTCAAATTATTTCCTGTATTTTTCATGTAGCTTACTACTCTTTTCTTATCATCACAATTCATTGTTGGTTTAAGCTTACCAGGCTTCCACACCTTATTTCGCAATTTACCATTACATTCACTTGTACCATTCTTTTCAGCCAATATTCCTTTCTTCTTTTTTCCTCTATATATTCTATTGGAATGTTGTTGTATGAGTCTCCACAACTCATCAATTTCTTTGTCCAATTCACTTCTCAAATGATATATACTATTCTCCTGCAACTAGATGTGTTCTTGCATAAAAACATCATAATCCATGTGCCAATATTTTCCCATATACATTTCTAAGATGTACCAATGCCTTCTCCATTGATGCCCTGCAATAATACCAATTCCTTCTTCTGGTTTCTCATTCATGGTTTCATCACCTCTTAGTTCAATTCCCGATATATTTGTAATTCCACAAATTTCTTGAAAACTAAGAATTCTTCATGTTTTCTTAGGTACTTGTGATACCTCTTCTTCTATTAACCTAGTTTTTGTAACCTTAATGATTATGGCATCATATTCATTTATATTTGAAATGCCACTTTCAGCTTTTTCTTCATCAGTAACTCCCTGTTGTACAATAGTATTCCTATTACTATCATCCCTTGAACCCATCTCTAGTTCAACAACTCCATACTGCGAATTCAACATCATTCCATCTTTATGAGACATTCTGATCTCATCCCTCCTTACTTCGATCTGATCTTCAGAATCAATTCCTTGTTTCAAATTCACTTCACATTGCCTTGTTCCTGCATATAAATCTTCACCAGAATCAATCAATTCATTAAGCACAAATGCTTTACCCTGTTTTCTCTGTATGCCAACATTTTCGACAACTTATTTTCCACATTTGTCATCCATGACAACTTCTTCATTCTCATTCAGTTCTGGTTTTACAATCTGAACACTTATTCTTTGGTTTTCTAGCCTCTTCTCCAAAAGACTTAACTCATGCCACAAATCTGCCATCTCACTTGGAATTTCTCCCAAAATCTCTGCACAGTCTTCACTAACTTCATTGTCTGCAACAACTGTCAGCAGTCCTTCTTTACTCTGACTGTCTTCAAGGTCAACAACCTTCAGTAACTGTTTACCATCTACAAAGTCTTCTACATCAACCTTCAGTAGTTGCTCTGCTTTGGCTTCAGTCCTCAATAGTTGTCTAATATCTACATAATTCACTACAATCATGTTTAATCGCTACCCTTTCCCCTGCATCATAATATTATGCGAATTTCCTTATTCTATCTTCTAAAAACCCATATCTTTGATTTTCTTTTCCCCTATGACAACATTAAGAAGTTTCCCTTCTTCACTGTATCCTGCATTTACACACAAAATATTAGTTTCAAAACTATGAGACTCCAAGGTATCCTCACATAATTTCATCATCAATTCTTCCAGTTGACTTTCACTTCCTAAATACACCATAAGATTCTCCATTAGTTTTTTATTAGCTTCATCAGTTTTCTTGAGAAAACTCTTTCTTCCATATTCATATGAATGGATCTCTTCAAACATTTCTTTGATCTCAATAATTCCTTTGTCATCCTCCTTTTGACTTATCCTTTGGATGTCATCCGACTGGACATCTTCCTTCACTTGACTGTAACTTTTCTCTCTATTCTTCATATGACTATAGATAGTCATCTTCCTTCCTGATTCCATGATAATGTCACAAGAATGTCTTCCATCTCTCTTATTTAAACTACCCACATGACCACAACGAATCATATTTTCACCTGTTGATATGATAGTTTCCAATATGACAGTTTCCAATAACTGCATGGTTTTCCCCAAGTTTACATGACCTTCAAGAACACAACAGTTATCAATTTTTACAATACAAGACCTTTCGCCTTCTTTTGATGCTTCAAGCACCAATCTCCAATCATAGACCTTATGGATTTCAGTAGATCCTCTTTGTTTTGACTCCATTCCTTTGAGTCTCTCCCACTCTAACAAATCAATATGAATTTTTTCAAGTTCTTTGAACTCGTTTATCAGCTTGCCATTCCACTTCTGTTGTAATAGCTTCCACTTGACCCGTTTCTTTGTTCTCCATATGTATATTCGGTCTTCATTTGTATTTCTTTGTAGCCACTTCATTAATATATCTACTTCTACTACTAGACTAATCTCGCGCTCTTCATTCTGCTACCAATTGCTATACACCCGCAATCTAATGCCTTCCCCAAATTTACTCTTATGTTGTTGATCATTTCTTTTAAATCGTTGGTTTCTTCCATCTTCATCCTGCTAGATTAATACATCTGTTTCCTTCATGTCTCTAGGGACATAACTTTCTTGTTGCTCCTAATCTTGCATATCATCTTCAAATAGTCTCTACTTAATTCCTCTGATTTTAGCATCATATTTATTAATGTTGTCTTCCATACCTACAACCACATTATTAATTGAAGAGTCAAAACATTTACTTAACTCTATAAATGTTAGAGACATTTCATCCTTATCATGCATGGTAACCGCAATCTCTTCTTTATCAGGTTTTGAAAGCTTCGTTTCTCCATCAGGTTCCTTGAGCAATATTTCCAAGAACTCTATTTCCATGTCAAATCTCTCTAGCATTTCATCACAACCTTCATTCTCGACTTCATTTGTTATGAAACCAGCTCAAGAAAAGATAGAAAAGATAGATCAACGCCTTAGAATTCAGCCTCTTCGAGGGGGCAACCTCCTTTACATTACATAAATGAACAATTCTTGGATGATACAAATGAAAAGACCTCCTTTCTATATATAGGAGTCTAAGGGGTCATAACATAATCAGAGCCGACATAACAATAATAATGTAAGGGCACAATAATAACAATAGTGGGCTTCTATGTGGCACAATAGTAACAATATGGGCACTACATGGGTACATCAATATAATATGTGGGTTGTACTAATAACAATAAAGGGTTACACTAGTAGTATAGGGGCCTAACATGCCCCTCTCCTTCAAAAAGTGTTGTCCTCAACGCTTGAGTAGTTCTTGATGCTCCTGTATAAAATTCTTGTCCTCCCATGTGGAATCTTCAGTGGGTAAGTTCTTCCAGTTGATGAGATACTCTGAAATTGATCGATTTCGTAGCTGTCAGGTTCTTTTTTCTGTGACTGCTCCAGGTTCCAATATGATTTTTCCTTCCTCTTCAATTTCTGGCAATATTGTTTGAATTGGGATATTTTGCAACTTTTGAATAAGTGGTCGTACTTCTTCGTCCTTCTTCCATTCATCCCTTGCTTTGTTTATCCAATTTGGTTGGATAATAGAAATGGCACAAAACAATGCTTCCACATCCTCATCCTTGAAGAGTCTTCCCATTCGGTAAGGTCGCCATTTTTTAAGTGCATGTAGTATTGCCAACATTTCCTTCTCATAAATAGCTTGCTTGAGATGTAGCAGTAAAAATACCCAATCACCTACATCAAAACATTTTTCACTACGATGTTGATCTACCTGTTGTTTCGTTTGATTTTTCACTGAAGTGGCATTATCCTTTAAAAGTTGGAGAACTTGTTGTTGATGCTTGATGTGATCTTTCTTTGCTTGAACCTTTTTCTTCTTGATATGTCCTTCTATCTCTAGAGTTTGAGGAGTAGTAATTTCTTCCAATCCTTTACAAGATATGGTCGAATTCATTTCTTGATGCTCGATGTGGTCTTTCACTTCTTGAACATTTTTCTTCTTGATATGTCCTTCTATCTTGATAGCTTGAGGAGTGGTAATTTCGACCAATGAATTACACGATATGGTTGGATTCATTTCTTCTTTCTCAATGTGATCTTTCACTTCTTGCACCTTTTTCTTCTTGATATGTCCTTCTATCTTGAGAGTTTGAGGAGTGGTAATTCTTGCCAATGCTTTACAACATATGGTCTGATTCATTTCTTCATTCTCGGGGGTGGGGTCCTGGCGTATATCCTCTTCTTTTGATGTTTCTTGATCCTTTTCTTCCTCCTCTTCATATTCTATGTAAAATAATTTCTTCTCGGCACACTTATGACCTTTAGTGCATTTGCTATCATAATTGTAACAAAGCCCTTTTTCTCTTTTTTCTTCCAATTGTTGTGGTGTAACCCTTGTAGGTTATGGAAGGCTGGGAGAAACAACACTTCCATCTTTATAGTTGTGAGGGGTATGCTTCCTGGTTTCCATAATTTTGCTTTCCACTATGTCACAAAGCCCTTTTACTCTTTCCAATTGTTGTGGTGTTGTTCTAAAGAAGGTGTTGCTCTTTGTATCCTCATAATGTGCTATCATTTCCTCCGTGAAAATTGACCACGTAACAAGTTGTTTACGAGAACAAAGCCCTTCATACCATAAAAATTGATCCGGTTCTAAATATGAAGATGAAATACATACCTTTTGTAACAGTTGTACACCATGTAGATCAAAATATTGCTCCATTTGAAGTATCCAATTTACCGGATCTTTGCCATCAAACTTCCTCATCATGCTTTTTCTTGATTTTAGGAGCTCAATCTTGAAACGACTGTAACTCTGTACTTTCGGATCTTTAAGTTCTAAAATTGTGACCTATAGTAGCCCTCTATGTTCTCTTTCCAATGCCACCAGTCTGATCCAAATTGGATTCTCTAAGAAAGAGTTATGCACAATCTC
This sequence comes from Pinus tabuliformis, assembly GCA_031772625.1. NCBI lineage: Eukaryota > Viridiplantae > Streptophyta > Pinopsida > Pinales > Pinaceae > Pinus > Pinus tabuliformis. The sequence continues at coordinate 272,142,126 of CM062805.1, forward strand.
CCAAGATGACATGATTATAGACTTTTCCAGAAGAGCGAACTTGTATGAAGTGCCACGTGTCATTGTTTCGACCTTTGGATCTGAAAAAGGCATACAAGAAACTACAGTCCGTCTTATTTCTGTAACTTCTTACGAAATTTCAATCCGATCCCCAGAGAGAAAGTTATGACGATTTTACCTAGGTCACCTGTTTGGAATGTAATTTAGGAGTCTGCAAAAAGACCAACTTCCTCAGATCATATCTCTGCAAATATAGCGCGAAAAGCTCTGAAATTCAGACCCAAGGTTCAGCACGATTTCTTCTCAAATGGGTTTTTTTCCGACTTTTGAGACGTCACAGAAAAAAAGTTATAGTGAAAATGCCACGATGACCTATTTGGAGCAGCGAAACCCTAGAATCCAAAGCTCTGATACCAAATGTTATGAAACCAGCTCAAGAAAAGATAGAAAAGATAGATCAATGCCTTAGAATTCAGCCTCTTCGAGGGGGAAACCTCCTTTACATTACATAAATGAACAATTCTTGGATGATACAAATGAAAAGACCTCCTTTCTATATATAGGAGTCTAAGGGGTCATAACATAATCAGAGCTGACATAGCAATAATAATGTAAGGGCACAATAATAACAATAGTGGGCTTCTATGTGGCACAATAGTAACAATATGGGCACTACATGGGTACATCAATATAATAAGTGGGTTGTACTAATAACAATAAGGGGTTACACTAGTAGTATAGGGGCCTAACATCATTATTTTTCTGGCAATCCTCCTGAGTTATCTCGTTTTCTGTACTATCACATTGCAAAATTCTTTCATCAATTTCATTAAACAAATTCATTTGTTTACCTCCTTGGAATACCACTACGGAATTTTCATTATGCTTCTGCTCCATAAAAACTTCAATTGACTATCTTACACCAAATAGAAATTCATCTATGAATTCTTTCTACTGCAATAAATCAGCACCTTCCTCCTCTAAAAGGCATTCTCCATCATACTTCACCTCAAGAGCTTTATTCATCTTTGTGATAGTTTCACCAGACTGTCCATCATCTTTTGCACATCCTGCTAACGCACACAAACTATGAGATTTAAAATCACAAGGCTTCATAGCCTCATCTGCTTCCCTTGTCAACATATCTTCGAATTGTTCTGAACTATTCCAATAGTCCATGAGATATTCAGTTGATCTCTCATTATCCTTTTCACCGAGAATTTCACCCTGTTTTGGTTCACAAATGAAAATTTTCATTTCTGACTCTCCTTCTCTGAGGTTTTCCATTAATCGCTTCACTTGTCTCTGTCGTAGCCTTCTCTGTAACTTAGGCCAGTTCACTATTTTTTTCTTCAAGACCCAATCTAGTCTTTGGTTTTCCTCTACCACCGTTGTTAAAACATCGAGTTCTTCTCTTATGTCAACCATATCCTTGCCAATCTCCGCTTGACTCATCTGTTTCCTGCATATTGTTTTAACACCCTTTTCCTTCATGTTGTAGCCTTCTTCTGAACCTTCCATATGACTTTCCATAACCATCTTCTCTTCTGTGTGAGCTTTTACACCTGCAACCAATCAACTTCCTTCCGAGTTGATCTTCTCACCAAGCTTCTCCTCTTCCTGGTTTCCAAGTCCTCTTTTCCTTAGAACTGGCACTTAGCAATCTTTCTCTCTCCCTGGTTGCTACACTCACTTCTCTTAAGGACTCCTCTGTCCCTGTCTATTCCAAGCCTTAGATGGAATGAGGTTCTTCTACAATCTCTAAGAACTTCCAAAAGTTATTCCTATAGTCTTACTGCTCTAGTCTTGTGCCAAACTTTGCCACTTCACTCAATTGCTGCAAACTTTCATACCTTTGTAATCATAAATCTCCATAAGCAAGAACATCCTTTCTCTGATACAAAATGATGCAACCATATGGTCGCCAACACCCTAAATTCTTCTCTAAAAACACACGCTTGGGAAACCTTTCCCAACTCTAGTCTTTATTCTATTTTTTTCGCTGCAATCAGGCTTCCTTCTGAATTTTACTTAAAACCCACTCTAGAAACTAAATTTAAAAGTAAACCTTATAGACCTTTTGAACTTAACGCTTTTAGCTAACACCTCTGCCCTTCAACTTTTCATATGACCGCTTTACAAGGTCCGATGCTCCTTCGCATGGCTTTTCGCAATCCTTCATCAATATAATAATCAAACATTAACTACATGATCTCTTATCACATCGTAAATCCATATTGTATCGCATTTCCATATCGCATCGCAATCCATATCGCATTTCACTTATCGCTAAATCACAACCATAGGGCATCGCCATATCACCGATAAATGGGTCATCGCAGTTTTGCCTGATCACACTCTTGGATTGAAATTTCAGCTGATCACAATCATGCTCCCTTTACTGATATGCGATAAAGACTTAGACTAACTTGCGATTTGCGATGAAGGGTTTAGGCTCAATGTGAAATGGGATCTTTGAAGGTAATGCACAGCGCTTCAACTGATAACCCCATTTATGTATAGAGCCCATCCACCATGAATAACACAATTTCCTACGAAAAATCATAGCGCCGAGAGGAAAATCCCCTTCCTTTGAGAAAACACAACGCTTCACTAAAACCTCATGCTTTCGCTAGACTTCTCTGGATTCTTGTCAATCCCAAGGTTCTCGGCTCGGTCTGCAATTTCATTTATGAAGTTTCTTCTAGGAATCTGACTATTCCAAAATCACCCATCTGATTCTTCTTTAAGAACTGTAATCAGGTGAAATTCCCACTATATAAACAAGAAACTAAAACATAACTATTTAACACAGGCTTTCACTATTACAATCTTAACTAATTCTGAGAGAAGAAAAACCCATGAATTTCAACACAGATAACTAAGCACACAATCGTTTCTGTAATTAAAAGTATATGTAAATAAAATAGAGTTTTCCATCGGCCCTTGATGAGCTGGTTTACATTACATTTTCCTCACTTTTGCTCTTTGTTCCCTCTCATCTTATCTCGAATAATCCTCCAAAAAAGAAAGGGAAATACATATATATTCTATCAAACAATCTCCTTCCACAAATGAAGGAATTTATTATATATTTAAAAATAAATCCTATCCTAACTAAATAATCTAAAATACTTGGCTTGATCTCCACGCAGGGAGGATCAACTTGCCACTTATTCCTTTCTCTGTTCAAAATTTGGCAACAAATAACTACTTACATAATTTGCAATTAATAAAAATTAAGTAACCAATTCTTTCTCCAAACCCTCGTTAGACACAACATGTGAAAACACCATCACATTGTTGGCTAGGTCTAGATGCTCCTACATCAGAAATTCTTTGTAAGCCTTTATTTGAGTCCCCCAACAATTTTACACTATCATCACATTACCCCTGTTGCAACGTTTAAAAGGTTGTTGCCTACAAAAATCTCGATTTCCGATTTCTAATCTTTCGATGTTGCAATATTTTTATGTGTCAATATTCTTCGACTTCCAATGTGTGATCATCAATATTTTCGACTGTTCTGGTGTGCAATCACCAATATAACCTATTGTTCTGGTGTGCGATCGCCAATATGCACAACTGTTGGTATACCTCTGATCCCTGATATGGCAGGGTCTCCGATATTGCGATCTCCAATATTTTGATATGCCTTTATAAGTCTCCAATCCTTGAAACTTCAGAAGAACATAACTTTTGATCCAGGAGTCCCATTTTGGACTTCGACATATCATTGGAAATTTTTTCAGAGCACTTTCAAATGGAGAGCATTCGATGTGGGCTTTGTCCTTATGTGGCTTTGAGGATGATTGCAATCTTCTCTACTCCTTTGTATTGTTTTCACCTCATTTTGCACCATTGGAACAATTTTTAAATCGCTGATAACAGGTCCATAAAGACTCAAAAAAAGCATATTCACTTCAAATGTATTTTTGCCATCAATATATTAAAAAAATGAACCATTAATATATTAAAAAACATAAAATTCAATGTCGTTTTATCCAACCGGTTATAGAAATTCCTATGGCGAACAAATGATTTGAATACTTGATCTAATAAGTGTAATTTGCCATTTTTCAATTACATGCACTAAATTGTAAAACAAATGAACTTCTCTAATGTATCTCTCACAATTTAATTAACTGTAAAAGGTGGAATGTATTAATTTATGAGGTCTTGCGTAAGTATGATAATGTTGTAGTTTATATTTATATTCAGATCCTTTTATGCACCATAATTGATTGAAAGACAAATTATATATATATATATGAAATGAATTATCTGGATTGTGTTTTTTTACCATACTTGATTGAAACAGAAATTTTATAAATATATACATGGTTATCCATTAATGTTTTGGATTTATTAATTTAGCTTTATTTTTTTTACACTTAAAGCAATTAGGTTTTATTTCTTTAGGTAGTTTTGGGTTAGGATTATTTCATGATTTTAAAAATATTATATTTTATTATTTTAGGTTTATAAAAAAATAGGTTAAATAAAATTAACATAATAAACATATTGAATTAGGTTGTATAGCTCTTTGCATATTGAGTTAGGTGGTTTAACTCTTTTGTGTAAAGAAAACTTGTTAAATAAATTTTGAATATAAGCCATATTGTGATATTATACATTTATTATACATTCAAATAAGTTCTGCCCACATTGCATATCAACAACCTTTATTATTGTGGTTGTGTTAATTTTATATTAGCCATGTAAAAATTTAATTTTCTTTTTTTTGATTTTCATATTTATGGATCATACTTGGTACAAAATAGACCATATTAATTGAAATATAACTAATTTCTTACGATATATAGGTAACCACTAACTCACGCACTTAAATTTTATATATGATACATGGATATAAAAATGATTATTAACTTATAACCCCTACATTGAAAAGGCACCAGTGAACTTCTTCACATTTCACGTATCATCCTTCCAGCAAACCCATTATTGTGAATACAAAACATGATAATTCAAAGACATCAAGACAATACACTCCAAACATAACACCGGATAAAAATATTAATATATAGACAAGATGGGATAACTTTCAAATCATCTTCCAACATTTATAATTTATTTATATTTCATAACTATATATATGAGAAGATTTCACCTATTTATTGTTTTTTAATAACTAGAATTAACAAGACCATCCAAATGTTGTAATTTGTTTATAACCCATTACTCTATATCCATAATGATTTGAAACCACATCATGGAATAGTTGTGACAGAACAATTGAATTCATTTAACTTAACACTTACATATTATTCTGTCTATTGAGTATTTCAAAGGAATGAAATCATGTGCTCTAGGTTACAAATAAATCTAGTTACCCTCAATTAGAGCTCCACCCATTCTAGGGTCAATTCCATTCCTTGTTGATCATCTCATTGGTCAGGGTGGTTGTCTACATCAGATAAGGCATCAAATTCCAATGGGAGAGCACATACTGGAAGACAAATATGTACCCAAAAATCACAAAACTGATAGGGAGAACAAGGTTGAGTGTGAGACTCCCCAACAATTTAGCACGAGAGTGAAGGATCTTGAATGTCTCTTCAATGCTTCCCATGATGTCAAGGAACTGAAGTTCCTCTGTTTTTCTATCCATTTCCTCCCTTTTCTCTGCTCTGGATGTCAATAACAGATATACTTTCTTCTTTCTCTACCAAAATCTTTGTGCCCAAGAATTAATATTGTATGCCCACCCTTGTGCATATGGATAGATGGCATGAAAATTTTAAAGAGAAAGAAGGTACAGATCAAGTTCCTTTCTTTACGCAAAATATTCGGATAAAATGTAGTCGATCCTTCCTATGCATGGTTATTTTTAACCATGTACATTACACTAAGACTCAGTGACACATTGCACTTCACTCTGTCATCACGCAGAGATTGGAACTTTGGAAACAAGGAGAGAACTAGATTTGGTTATCTATTGTGGGTGACAATTTTATTAGTGGGCACATAGTTAATGATTATTTTTGTGTCTGTCAGGTGGTCATCGTTAGAAATTGTAGTTACTCTTGCATGGAAGATTTGGCTAAATTTAGGAGTCAGTTAACTCAGTCAAGTCGAGTAAGTTCGAGTTAAGTTATAGTTTAGGAAAAGTCGAATTTAGGGTGTGTGTGCATGTGAAGCTATTTTAGGCGAGTCACTAGTTCAAAAATGTTTAAATACTACTCACCAGGTTCATTATAAAATCAAGTGTTTGTGATAAATAGAGAAGAGAAATGACTCCTATGCGTTTTGTGTGTCAATTTGTGTTTCTCCTCTCCGCCTTCCTAACAAATTGGAATCAGAACCGAGGAAGAATCACAACTTATCCATGGTGCCTGTAGAACCAATGAGAAAAGGGCCAAGTCAATAAGGTTGACAATATTTTTTTGTAATTGTGTTGAAAAATTGCCACAGCCTTAAGGAGATAAAAATGCACAAATGAGGTGCGAAATTTGCACTTAGTGCAAAAATTGCGACAATTTGTCACAAATTTAATGTTGGGAACAAACAGGGGGATTTGCGCAATTCTCCTATGTCGGGGGTGATTCAGATCCTTTAATTAATTGATGCATACATAATTGCATTTAAAAGAGAATATAACTAAATAGAATAAACACATAAAATAAGTAGAAAGAAAAAAAAAAGCTATAAGATTGAAGGCACAAGACAGTTTGATAACGTAATTCACCCAATGTGGGCTATGTCTTCGGATGCTACTCAATGTGGGGAGGCCTCTTTCCTTAAATGGTAGCATAAATCAAATTACAATCAATTACATAAATAAAACTTATACCTCCATTTTTTGAAATGGTATGAAAATGCAAAGTTCAGCTACAAAAACAGACATCACCATTGATTTTGTGGAACGAAATTGTGTCAAAGGACTATAAAATTGACCCTGTTATGAGTAGGTGACTTATGGAGCACTAAGGAATATTTTAGATTCCTTTAAGATTCCATGTAAAAATATTATCTCAAGATTCCCTATGAATCTTTCTCGAAGATTGTACCGTATTGGGCATAGTTGTGGCTTGGGGCGCGCTCTCAGTTCCGCCTCCTCATTCTGTTGATTGGATCTCCATCTCCTTTACTTTAAGAAAATGGTTTAGGTTTATATAGAGATGGACGGGTGAAATTCCAACATATGATCGAATGTCCTATTGGTTGGCGGCATCAAAATTAGGATTATGGTTGGGGAGATCCCGGGGTCCAACCCGCGAGACTCCTCGTTATGGTTCCTTCATGGTTATGAGACTTCTCGTTTTGGCAAGATGACCCCATTGGGCCGAGCAATTCCAAATCCTGTCGGTCTCACCATTCGCAGAACGTTGTTGGTTGTTACAAAAGTTTGTGCCATAAATACACTTTGGTTGACATATGTGGGTTGGCGGGGTCTGACCACTTTCCAACCATTTATTTTTTTATAAATTTTAATATGTCATGGTTTGTGGAGGGGTAGCAGGGTTGATGGCCCTCCCCACTACTTTTTAAATATTTTTCTTTGTTTTCTCGTTAGGGGTTGTCATTGGGCCTAGTTTGACTAGAACTTTGACTAGCCATAAATTTCACATACTAACTCTTATTGAGGTGTTGTTCACACCATTGGAAAGCTTGCATCAAGATATTCGATATGTACCTAGTTGCACTTCAATCCAGTGACTTTTATTTTTGAGATTTTGCAAAACCACGTCTAAATCTTGAGCATTTCTGGAGCCACCTAGATCATTCCTCCCCACTAATGAGCTTTTTGGCTGCCAAAAGCTTTATCAGTGAATTGGAAGTAAGTGAATAGTTCCATCACTTTCTCTTTTTCAATCCAATGACCTTACTTGGATGACTTCCCTTGAAACCAATAGGAAGGTACTCCACATCTCCCCATCATGAAGTGCTAGTCCTCCTGTCAAGAATGATATCCTCAGGCATCTTTTCCAAGTATTCAATGTTAGAATAATGTAGAAATGGAAGTGTTAGTAATGTGATAGGTTTTTGCGTTGTCTTCTTAGATCTATATGAGTTATGAGGTGTTGTTCTAGAGGTAATTGTTTTCCAATGTAACTGAGTTGTAGCTGAGTCAGAGTGTGTATCTTCCATGTTGTTATGTCCATCGAGTCTAGTGATCCAATAGTTATATAATGGGATACATTGTAATGTATTTTTAGTGAGAAAGTGTAAGAAGGCTTAAGCCTGAATTAATAAAAGTATTATGTTGTGTTAAGCTCATTGTTTCCTAATTTGGTATCAAAGCCATAGGGGGTTGTCTAGAGAGATTCATATCTGAGAGCTAGGAAGCCAAGATTTGTTAGTGACTGTTGTAAGGTTATTTCATACATATGAAGTTGTTTGGTGTTTGTTGTTCGTAAAGTTGTGCTTATTGTTGGTAAAAAAAAATTGTTGTTTACATATGCCCAGAACATTTTCCCAGAAGTTGTGAAGGAGATATCAATGTTATTACATAAAGTGTGATCTGGATTTATTTGTATTGGTGCATTGCATTGGTGGCTAGATTTACTATCAGATCTTGAGGACTTTCACACACTACTGAAAATATTACTGAATTATTTTTTTTGTGCAATGTGCCTCCCTCTATGTTTGTGCCTCTGAATCCACGTGAAGGTTCATTGCATATCTCTTCTAGATTTCAATTTTACAGAAGGTGAAATTGTCAAATCTTTTATTTTTAATGTCGTTGGAGTGGTTCAAATTTTTGCATGAACTGAGGAGAGCCTCTAGATGATCGGTAATTGCCGTAAGGTGAAGGAGCCACTTCCAATTAGGGTATCAGTGTGAAGGCATGTTGTCGTGTGGCTGATTGATAGAATTATAGTGGTTGTGTCAAGTGGAAAGTCAATCCACATACAACATTGAATACTTTCTGTGGATATATGAAAGGTCTTCAAGTTATAAGTTTGTCAGTTTAAAATTTTTATATTAAATTTTTGTTTTTTGATCTTCCCAAACCTTGTGAAAGTGGGTGTGGTTTGGATTGTTTTGTCTTGCTATAGTGTTTTGCTAACTGAAATGTGTTCATGGATCTGCATGTGGTTGTTTTAAATTTGGAAGAGATGCATAGAGTTTGTGTAAAGGGTGAAGTATGGACTATACGTTGAAGCTACACTTGTTGTGGGAAGAGAAGCCGATGGCTAGGAGTGGACACATTGTCACGTTATTGTTAAAAACCAATGTGCATAACTGAGGTGGAGTTTGTGGAAAGGATTTAAACCAAATGATTTCTCTCCATGGTGTTGCATGATTTAAAAGGTATGATTTTGATTTTTAAGCCAAACCAATGTAAGTTTGGTGTAAAAGTGTAGATTTATGAGAGCATACAATTTGGAGGAAATAATTTATTGTATTGGAAATAATTGATTGGTGAGATTCCCATGATTTGTAGCTAATTGTGGGCAAAGAAATTGTAAAATTAAAAAAGGAGCATGCATATCAGTGATGGTTCAAAAAATGAGAATTAAGCAATTCTGGGGAGAACTGAAACAATTGAGGAGGAAGAATCAAAGGGTGAAAGGTGCAGAAAAATATGGAATGTTTCAAGTAGAAGAACCCATACAGGAGGAGAAGAATACAGAATTGGACCAGATGAATGAAAAATTTGAAGAAACTGGTCCAATATTGAAACTATTAATGTTTTTTTCCAATCCTTCTTAGGTAAAATTTTTAAGCTTTTGGCAACTAAAATTGAAGGACTACATGGTTCAGTATATTTATGGGAATTTGTACAAGAAAAATCTATAAATCCCCAAGATAAGCATAGAGGTGTAGTATAATTTATTCTCATTAAATTAGAACTGGATTATAACATCTTGTTTAGTATTTTCCATTAACACAATGAAGTAAACAATGAAAAAATATTTTGGGACATTCTTGAAACAAAATACAATGAGAAAAATGATGAAGATGAAGGTGAATCTTTACTAACAGATCTACAACTAGGTGCAAAGATTGCAGAGGAAAAAGTTGTGGATGACTCAACAACAACTAACGCATTGAAGAAAAAGGAATTTTCAATAAAATTTGATAATGCATATTTTTGTTATGAAAATGAATTGCAGGTGATCTCTGAAAAGAAATTAGTTGATAGATTGTTGTTTTCTTTTGATGATCAAGTGGAAGAACATGAAGATGAAATTCTAGTAGCAGTTAGAGAAACAAACAGGTTTGAAGATGTCAAGCTTGATTATGATGTAGAGATAAAGCTTATTGAAGAATGGATTAAAAATTCCTTTGAACAGATTGATGAAGGTGTAAAAGATGTCACTGTCTTTACATGATTAATGGTGAAATATATTGAAAATGAGAAACGTGGTGAATAAATAAATATTTTAGATGACATAGAAATGGAAAAAATGGTGGATATATTTGAGGAGGTTCATGGTATTTTGATTTATTGGATCCTATAGGAACTCAAATATTATTATGAACTGATGAGGCAAAATTCAAGTAAACATGAAACTATTGATGATGAAAATGTAATTATTGAAAAAATAGTTGAAATGGAGTAACATCATCCTAGTTGCAATAAGAAGCAATATCCAGAGTTCGTGATCTGAAGTAGGAAGAAAACTAAATAGGTTTAAAGTGCTAGAGTTTGGAGAAGCAAAAAAAGAAGAAATTTCATCAATATGTTGAAGAAAAGAAACTCAAAATGAAATGTTTGTGTGATTTTTGTTAGCCTAGCTCACACTTAGACCAATAGGAATTGTTATTTATGTTACATAAAATCCATTTCTCCATTAAGGGGGGATTTTAAAATAATGTAGAAATGGAAGTGTTAGTAATGTCATAGGTTTGTTGAGTTGTCTTCTTAGATCTCTATGAGTTATGAGGTATTGTCCTAGAAATAACTTTTTTCCAATGTAAGTGAGTTGTATATGAGAGAGAGTGTGTATCTTCCATGGTATTATGTCCATCGATTCTAGTGATACCATAGTTATATAATGGGATAAATTGTAATGTATTTGTAGTGAGAAAGTGTAAGCAGGCTTAGGCCTGAATTAATAAAATTATTCCATTGTTTTAAACTCATTGTTTTCTAATTTTCAGGTGTGAAGTCGCCCACTTTAGGAATATTTCCAACCTCATCGGTCTCCATGATTAAAGGAGGCTCATAAAGCTTCAAGATTTCAAAGTTCACCACTGAGTACATCTAAATGTATGCTGGAAAATCAAGATGAAAAGTATTGTCTCCAATCTTCTCTAATATGATGAATGAATCATATCAGATTGGTCTCAACTTCTTTCCTTCCCCTTTAATCATGTCTTTGTTAATGTGGAACCACACCCTTTCTCCAACTTGGATTTTTTTATCAACTCGGTGCTTGTCATGTTGAGCCCCTTTTCGGGCTTGAATTTTCTACAACTACTCCTACATTTCCTAGTCAATCATTTGAATTCGTTGAATGAAATTCCGTGTTTTTTCCGTGTCATCATTCTTACAAGAATATTCATCTCTCCCAAAGGCCATGTCTAAGGGATCATATGGAAAATATCTAAATCATGTCTCGAATGGTGAGCTATGAGAGGATGAATTGACTACCTAGTTGTATGCTTGTTGTACATAAGGAAGCTTCTTGACTCACAACTTAGGATACTTGCCACAATAACCCTAGATTAAATGTATCACTTTGTGGCTAACAACTTTTGATTCTATGTTGGTTTGTGGATGAAATGTTGTGATCCTCTTCAGCTTGGTGTCCATCATTCTCCACAAACTCTTCCAAAAATATCCAAGAAAATGAGAGTCTCAATCATACGAAATGGTTGTGGGAAACCCAAAGTGGACCCATACAAATTGGAAGAAGAGATGCAAAGTTTTCTCTGTAGTCACTTGCTTTTTATAAGGCAATAGGAGAAACATTTTTCTAAATCGATCCACAATGACATACAAATAATCATGACCCTTCCTAGGAAAAGGAAAACCACCAAAAAAATCCATTGAAACACTATCCCATGGACGATTCAGAATAGAGAGTGGTGTGTAGAGCCCTAATTTTCTATTAGTGGGCTTGCTAACTGAACACAAGACATCACTTTACATATCGACTCACACTATTTTTCATGTCAGGCCAAAAAGATAACCTCTAAAAATGGCACAAAGTTTTTGCTACACCAAAGTGAACTTAGACAAGAGAGGTATTTGCTTCTCTAATTACGTGCATTCTCTCATTGGTGGGGATACAAAGTTTGTCAATATGGTACAAAAAATTTCCTAGCAAATAGTAATCATCCACCTATGATCCATGAGTCAACTTTTCATAAATATCCTTAAAATATTCATCATCAACATACTATTCAACATAACTTTCAAAATATAAAGAATCATTTTCCAAAACTACAGATGAAGAAATAGGAGGGAGAGAATCCATGTCTACCACTTTGTTGTTGGTAACCTTCTTGCATTTTATTACCAACTGAAACTGCTAGAGGAATCGCATTCATAAAATGGCCTACTCGTTGGATATTGGTTTGCGACAGGATGTACTACAATGGCTAGTGATCTGTGTGAATGATGGTTTCCTTTCCAATAAAATAGTGATTTCAATTTTTCATGCTTTGAACTAAGCATAGAACACCTTGTCATATGTGGGATAGTTCACAACATCTTGGGAGAATGTCTCTGAATGGTAACATTCAATTCTCTTATGTTGCATCAACACTGCTCCCATGGTGTACCCATTGGAATATGTCTCGAGCTCAAAAGGATGTTGGAGGTTAGGGAAGTCCAAAATTAGTGTGGTACTGATATTCTCTTTTACTATATCAAAGGCTTTCTTCTTCTTCCCTCCCCACTAAAAGGTTTATTTCACACTTTCTAATGCATGTAAGTGGGATGCAATGATGGAGAAGTGGGAAATGGACCTTCTCCGGTATTTTACTATACCCAAAAATCTACAAACGTCTCTAACATTGTGGGTTTAGGACACTTTACAATGACATAAATTTTTGAAGGATCTATTTTAATTGTCCACCTCCAACAATGTGACCAAAGTAAACCAAAGAGCTCTTACCATTCACACTTTGACATTTTGATATACAATTTTTCTTTTTGCAAAATGTCAAGCACCTTTTTAACATGACTCACATGATCTTCCCATGTCCTACTGAATACAAGAATGTTCTAAGATGAGAAAGGTTTGTTTCATGTACTTAGGCAGAAGGGGAAGGCTCCTACAACTTAGTGCGTGGAGACCTTGGCAAGTCTGCAGCTGAGTGTGCAGGCCCCTGCAGCTGAGTGTGTATGGTAAAATATTATGTAAACTAGATGTTGAATCTAATAAAGATAGTTTTGATTGAATGCATCTATGCCTTGTTCTTTAATTATGCTTAAGTTAATGTATCTTCTCTCTGTAAGTTATTTTCTATAAATTAATGTGTTCTACTACATGAATCTGTTGGATCTTTAATGCCTATGACTGAATATTGTAATTAACTGTTTTCACGAAGATATTAGCTAGATCTATTATTATAACTTTTTGGAATGGGTAGATCTATGCGAAGGCATATCTAGGGTTGCTATTTATTGAGAAAAAGTTGTGAATCTGCCTCTTTTATGTGTTATAAGAACAATCGTATACCTTCGCGAAGACCTGGAGGTCAATTGGATAAAATTGAAGTAGTGGATAGTAGGAAGGTATAGATCTGTGTGAAGGTAGATCTAAGCTATAAGGGCTTTAGAATGCACATCACACTGTCTTTGGATATAGAAACCTGGTTCTAGCATCCCCCAATACTGCTTCGGGTGAGACTCTCGCCTGTGTTGTGCAAGTTGTTGCCAAAAGGGCCAGTAGTTAGGGTTTTGTTGTTTGGTGCGAATGACTCTAAACTTGAGTTTTTATGGTTAGGCAAAGCCATCCCCATAACACACATGCTGATTCATATAATTAAAAAGTTTAGCTGTAAAGGGGTGGATCTAGCTAAGGAAATTGAAGGTAAAAGAAAAGAGAAGGAACTCACCGATAAAATGAAGTTTGAGTTTGGGATGATTAATAAGTCACGTGAGTACTCCATCTGCTCAATTTTAGACCAAGCAGTGTAGTTCACTACTCGAATTTTGGTACGAAATATCATGCGGAAACATCACACGGACGAGGTTTCGACACCAATTATTTCCTTCGCTGCACAGTGTGTGAAGGGGGTGTAGTACAACTGGGTGCAATACCTTTGCACAGAGTTCTTAGAAAACCGCTGCAAAGCATAAGAGGAGAGAAAGGTGTTTCACTATGCCTGGCTCTTGTTGATGATTGTATTAGTTGCATGGTGACTGTTGAAGAATAGTTAGTTTCCTTCGCGGGATGAGGACTCACTAGAGGCAGGGAAGTTCGCTTCGTTGTGGGCTACGAAGGATCTAGAGCGGATCATGGAGTCCAAATTTTTCTCGATACTAATCAAGATGGACCTACGCACCGTAATAAGTCAGTGGCCAAAGTTGTCTCAAAACTTGTTTGAGTAGTTGCGGGCCTTCTCAAAATTTAAGGAAGACTTTCATAAGTTTCAATTTGCGCAAGGTGAGACCTGAAGAAGATATTGAAAAAGTTTCCATACTTAGTGATAGAAGCTGATGTATAGGATCTCATGGGACTATGGCCAATGGAGTGGCAGGAGCTCACAAACCTTGGTGCAAGTACTAGTACAGGTGGGGAAATCTCTTCCACGCAGACAACAGTTGAGTAGAAGAAGAAAGAAGTAGAGCAAGTAGTGCACGATAAGTCTACTCAAAATAAGAAAGACGTTGTTGCTAAGGCAGTTGCTACTAAGGCAGCTGTTGAAAAAGAGTGTGCTGCAAAAGAGTGTGCAGAAAAAGAGTGTGTTGAGAAAGAGCGCATTGGCTAAAAGGACACAGTGGAAGTCAAAACATCGGTTTCCCAGCATACTGAAGAGTAGGAGAATTCAAAGAAGGAAGGAAGTGTGGGTGACTCGCAGAGCACTCCTTTTAGGTTGTCAAAGTGACAAAAGGAGACAACTTTCGAGCCAAGGAAGAAGCACAAATCAGACAAGCAAGCATGCATTGACCCAATGGTCCTCACAGAAGGGGACCTCGATGAAATTGGGGATAATGTTAGAGAAACCACAATGGAGCTATGGCAACAGTTCGAACAATAGTACATGCAGACGCTGGAAAGCTTCTAGATGGATCTATGCGAGTTGCAGATTCAGACAGATAGAATTTAGGTGAGGGTTGGACAAGCGAGCCTGCCACAAGCGAACAAGAGCATGTTGGAGATAGAAAGGACTTGAGGCCTCAGAGCCATCTCCTTATTAGTAGATACAATTCACACAGAATTAGAGGAAGACCCCGTCCAATTGGGAAAGATCAAAAGCATGGGTGTGAACTTAGCCGTGTTGCCACTCAGACCCTCCACATGCTTCATTAGGGGTATCACGAGCTTCGAATCAGAGATCAGTGCCCACTGGTGATGACCAGCGGGGTTAAGTTGAATAATGAACAGATTTTTGATGACAAGGCTCAAGCCATGAAAGGAAATGAAGAGATAACAGTGCTATGTCAAAGCCTGGAAGCAACAATTACACAGGCATGTAATTGAGTCCCAGCGTTACATATTCTGGAGGATGCAGCAACTGTGGAAAAAGTAAGGAAATTGGTGGTTGTAGTGCGTAAATTAAAATATGAAATAACCTGAGTCACTTTTGACTTCCAGATGTAGATATCGGAACTACAGCTGAAACTGCAGCTGACTACTCCACTAGAGGTCAGGGAGTAGTGTGACACAACCATCAAGGAGCACATGACTACTCTGGAGAATGTAGTCAAAGGCTACAACTTTCTTTTAATAAAGCCATGGAGTTGTGGTATACTTTGCAGGAGGACCTAAAACTGTAGCGATTGACTATAGAAGTCAGAGAGGCCCAACAAAAATATGATGAGATTAGGGTGATTGTGTGCACCTTTTTGCCAGTCTAGCCATTCGAGCACTTACATGAAGGGAAGATGATACAAGCACAAGTTGAGGAATTGCAGCGAAAAGAATCAGTGTTAAAGGCTTGGCTTCAACCATGGACAGAGGAGGCAAGCCATATTTCTTAGACTATTCAGGAAAATTTGAAAGCTTTTTAGCAGACTCAAAGGACCATGCGCCTTGCGGTAGAGGGACCAACTACAGAAAAATTGGTCGAAGAGGTGAAACAGGCTGCAGTACAGAGCATCATGGAGCTGGAAGCATTGAAGCAAGAGTTCAGTGAGCTCTGCCACAAAGTAGAGAATCCAGATGAGTGACTCAAGGGTGAGTCACCATATTTTTGTTGGGGGCCTCTTGGGATAGGGTCCCTACGATCAATTTTTGACAGTTTAAGACAACTTAAAGAATGTAAAGTCTCCGCAAAATATGGAAGCGGATACATAGTTAGGTAAAAGTCAAAGGGGCTTTAGCCCTTATATGGGTAAGTTATAGGATGGTTTTGAGACTCACCCATAGGCTGTCGGCGATGGTATTGTAATAGAGAGGCCATAAATATTTGAGTCGTAGTGAGTCTAGGAGGATAACTGTTAATGAAGATCTATTGAAAGGGAAAGGTTCTCAGACAGGAAAGGTTTGTTTCTAGTACTTAGGAGAAAGCGAAAGGCTCTTGTAGCTAAGTGCACAGAGACCTTGGAAAGTCCACAGGCACTTGTAGCTGAGTGCGCAGGGTAGAAGAGTCTATAATTTGAAAGTTGAATCTAATAAAGATACTTTTGATTGAATGCATCTATGCCTTGTTCTTTAATTATGCTTAATTTAATGTATCATCTCTCTGTAAGTTGTTTTCTATACATTAATCTGTTCTATTGTGTGAATGTATTAGATCTTTAATGTCTATTCATGAAGAGTGTAATGAACTGTCGAAGATATTAGCTAGGTCTATTATTATAATTGTTCGAAACGATTAGATCTATGTGAAGGCAGATCTAGGGTTTCTATTTACTAAGTGAAAGTTGTGAATCTGCCTCTTTTATGTCTGACAAGCATGATTGTATACCTCCGCGAAAACCTGGAGGTCAATTGGATAGAATTGCAGTAGTGGACAGTAGGAAGGTGTAGATATGCGCAAAGGCATATTCGGGCTATAGTGGCTTCATAATACACATCACATGGTCTCTAAATGCAAAAACCTAGTTCTAGCATCCCTTATTACTGCTTCAGGTGAGATTGCAGCTTCCGATGCATAGGTTGTTACCGAAAGGGACAACATTTAGGGTTTTTTTGGTTGGCACGAATAAATCTGAACATGGGTGAGGCCCGCTTAGGCTAACAACAACCAACTTGGTTCCTGAAAAAATCCATTATAGTTAGAAATAATTTCATACAATTATTTTTTATGAGTGGGATCACAACCTTGGAATTTTTCAGATGTCTCTACATCTTTTTCTCTCACAACCATAAGCATGCACCCTTTGTTGGAATTGATCAATATCTTCATCTAATCCACATTTACAATACTAGCACAATTTTTTCATGATGAGCTCTAACATTGTATTCCACCTTATGTTTCGTGAGATGATACTTGTTTTCATGGCCAAAGAGAAATACTTTCCTCTGATACAAATATGGACTCCCCAACACAATGCCACAGATATCCAAAGGTACAACATCAAGGTCAACCTCATCTACTAGTTTGGAAGCAACCACAAATCTAGGTCTACACTACTTGGTTACATTTAATTTGGATTTATCGCACACCCAACCAAGAGGGTAGGGTTTGAGATGAGGCTTGGTCTCTAACTCGGACTTCTTAATCAAGGATTCTAAAATCAACTTTGCTTGTGAGCCCAAATCAGACAAGGTTTCCACATTAGTTTTTTTCATTATGACTCTAATGTGGATGTAAAATGCCTAGTGAAAATTGCATGTAATAAAAGTTAAAAACAATAACCACGGTTGATGGGACACTTATTCCAAGCTGAATGATGGGAAAGAAATCCTAGGGGGGTGTTCATTTGGTTTTTTATGGCTAAGGAAATTGGTAAAGGCAATGGATAACGCCCTGGAAAGGAAAAATGGAATTTTTGGTACAATTATTTATTAAAATAATGGAAATTAGGAGAAAACGGAGGTGAGAGGTCACAGGTTGGATGTGAGGAGGAAAATGAAGGAAAATAATGGAAAATAAAGAAAATAGAGGCCTCATTCATAGAAAATAGAGGCCTCATTCATAAAAAGGATTTTGAGGATCAGTTGGTAACTTTTTGTCAGTTTAGCTTTGGAGCTCTCTCATTATTTTCTCTCTCTCTCTCTCACTCTAGGACAAAATGTTTCTTGGAGCACTTTGGAATTGGAGCAAGAAATGAAAAGAATTCAAGAGGAAGCAAAGATCAAGCAGGTAATGGCAGGATGAAGTAGTTGCAACAGGCTTCATTGTAGGTATCGACTTGCATGTGTATTTTCATTGCTATTTTTGACATGAATGGTATTACATGTGGTTATTTCTATCATTGCATGGGTTTTTCCATGTGTCAAAGTGTTCTTCAGCCTAGCCTTGCCATTTCCTGATAGCTTTGATGAGATGGGCTTCTCATATTCAATTAATGTGGGATGCTCGGATAGATTCGAAGTTGAGTGGTGTGGATCTTCAAATTGACAAACAAATGGCATTGTTGTCCCTAGACTAGACTCTAGATCATAGTAAAGCCACTATCCTAGTAACCCCTGAACTAGACTATGGGTTGTAGTAAAGCTAGATTGCATGCCTTGGTGGGGCTAGGAATCCTTTCTTGTGAATGGTAGATATATGGTAAAGCCAAGAGGTGGATTCCTCTCTATTGGGACTAGTAGTCCTGGGATGGGATGTACAATAAAGCCTGGAGAGTGTGTCTTGGTGTAGGGCATAGTGATCCATGGATTAGACTGTGGATTATGGTAAAGCCCAAGAGACTAGGAGGCACTCAAATTCCTCACAGTGTAGGCAAATAACTCCAATGACATCCATGGATGTTGGTGTTTTTTGGTGTGTTCTATGAGTCCCACATTAATTGTTGGAACATGGCACGGGGTTGATTGGCTAAAGAGAGAATTGGATCAAACCAATCTATGGTTGGGTGGAACGTGGTAGTCCCATCTCTGGTTGGCTTACTGCATTCATTAATGAGAAATTTGTTCCCTTGATTTTCATGTGTAAATGTATGGATGTATATGTGGATTTTAAGGCAAATATGTTTATGATATTTATGTCACTAGTATGTTGGTTATATGTATGTTTTGTGGCAACAACTACGTATAGTTTTCAACTTGTTTTTACTTGTAAATGAATGGATAATGTATCTATGGTGTAATAGATGATAATGCAGTGAATGACATGAGGGAACAATGGTTCATAACAATTCTCAGATAATTATGAGATCCCTATTCTTAATTCTATTGTTTATACTTGTAGGTTACATATTGATGATATGTTTGAAGAAATGCATGTCATGGCTAGTAGGGGTTTGGTTGAGGTCTTGTTCAACTTATTGCTTTCGAATCATTGTTTTCATGTTATTTGAATGATCTTAAGCTATCACTCCATTACGGGCAATGACCTGGGCTTTGGGCCTGAAAAATATGGCTTAAATCCTAGTGTTGTTGGCACAGAACTAGAAAATTGGGTCCCTGGACACTAGAGCATAGATTGTGAGAGCGAATTTGGGTTTCTGGATGCTGTCATGCCTATAGCATGAGAGCGACTATGACCTAAGATGGTCAAAACTTCATTAGGACCTAATAGAAAGTTGTCTAAAGTGTTGGATTAGTTTATGTGGATCCTGAAGCTGATGTTGGATGAATGTGTGTGATTTTTCCATCGATTCCATTTCCTTAAGGTCACAAAGTAGGTCGAATCCAATCATAGTAGCCTCTTCTTGCATGTTTACCTTGGTTGGCTAGTTACTTGGTTAGACGTGGGAGGAGGGTGTTACTGAGTGGTATCAGAGCATGATTGACCGCTCAAACTGGTGGGTGGTGTTTGTTGGTCATGCATGCATTTGAGTTGTATGTGTGTCTCTTACACTTGCATTTCATGTGCTTGTTGCATTTTCTAGAGAATTTATTGTGGTTGTAATAAGGTTTCCATGTTAAATTTGATGTTGATTTTGTGGAATGCATTTGTCATGAGTATATGACTAGTTACGTATTGTTATATGTCACTTACATCTTGATTTTATGTCACCTACTTACATCCTTGTATGTTAGGCTACATTATTGTAGATTTGATTACATGTGTCAGCCTTGTAGGTATTGATTGATTTTGTTCGACTACATGCGTTTATGCATAGGGGTAGTTGATTAGACATTGCTTATGCATGTTGTTGGTTGCCTGTGGAAATGTGTACAATGGAGTAATGTTTGTTTTCATGCATGAGGTCATATCATGCATTTTTTATATGGCCTTGTATTCATGTTTAGACCCTAAATAGAATGATTTTTGTGTATTGATACATTTATTTGCGTATGTCTAGGTGCTGTTATGTTTATGTTTTACATGTACCATGCCGATTTGTTGATATGGAAAATGAGGTATCCTCCCCTAGTTATGATAAGGTACACTGATATATTTTGATTTGGTTTACCTAACATATTATTCATTGCAACAAAAATATCAAATGGCTAGCAAGGTGGTAGACTACATAGAATCTCTCTATGCATCAGATGAGTAGCGTCGTGCGGGGCACACTTCTGATTTGTCAGATACATTGAGGAGCTTGAAGGAAGAGATAAGGAGTTGTAAGGTAGATAATGACTGGATCATATAGGCACAAGAGAAGGAAGCACATGTTAATGCAACACTTCTTTAGAGTTTGTTACAGTTGTAGTGAAAAGGATCACTTCGGACCATCCATGGACAAGAGGATAGAACCAATGGGGAATATTGAAGTAGGTCTCCTGGTAGACACAGGTCAGATAGATATGATATGATGAGAGATGGGAGGTTGTTGGAAACTCGGAAAGGAAGGGTTATGAGTACATGTAATATTCTATATCTTGTTTTGACATACATCATGATCATCATTGTTATCATCCTAATAGGAGGAGTGAGAGGGGATAATTTCCAGATGAATTCAAGAAAGAAAAACCACCTAGTTTTGATGGATATATGAAGAAGATGAAAGATGCAAAGGCTTGGATACTTGGGATGAACAAATTCTTTGAGTTGCATGAGTACATAGATAACATGAAGGCCAGAATAGATATCTCCATCTTGAAAGGTAAAGCAAAAATCTGGTGGGAAGATGTTAATCGGGACAGAGACATCACAATAGATGACTTGAGTTAGCAAGAGTTCAAGAGGATTTTTAGGAAGAAGTAAGTTGCCGAGAGGTACTACGACAGTAAGTCCAAAGAATTATATGAGCTAAAGATGGGATAAATGAAAGATGAAGAGTACATGACCAAGTTTTTGGAGCTATTGAGGTATGTAACATATCTTACTGATGAGAAGGAAAAAGTTTAGAGATTTTTCAGTGTTTTTCCATTAGAATTGAGAGATTGGATTGAGTATGACAAGCCTCAGTCACTGGAGGAAGTCATTTGGAAATTGAAGAATTACTATGAATGGTAAAAGCGTAAGAATGAATCTCGGGAAGGACAAAAGGGAAAAGACAAAGGTAGAGGTAAATGATATCCTAAGAGAAAAAAGCTTCAGAATGTAGATGGGAAGGAAAATATGGCACAGTAAAAGAAGTTTAATGTAGCTAGATAGGGACATGGATGACAATAGCGACAACATAGAGGTGAGGGCATTGGTCATTTGTAGTGTTCGACATGTGGCAAGGAACACCTTAGGATAGATTATCTAAAAGATCAGGGTGGTATTCCTAAGATATACAGTGCACAGGAGGCGCAAACTATTGGGGATGTTGGCTAGAGTATTCCTTGTATTTATGTAGCAATGGAAAATAGACATGAAGAATACCAGACATCTATCATTGATATGGATGGTAATATTTGTGATCAAGTTATTTCTATTTTAATTGACCCTGGATCTAATTATAGATATGTTATTCCTGACTTGGTGGATAAGTGTGGTTTGACTAAGGAATTGCATGTAGAGTCTTGGTTAGTGCAGTTGCCTATAGGTACAAAGAAGCATGTTCATCATTAGGTAAGAGCTTGTGCATTTGACTTGAATGTTATGCCTATCGTAGCACATCTACATGTATTACTGTTGGGATCATACAATATGTTGTTGGGCATGGATTGGTTGTATCTTCATATAACCAAGGTAGACTGTTATGATAAAGCTATTGAGTGTGCTGATGACAATGGGGAACCGAGAGTCTTGCAGGGTAATAAGAAAGCCATATCATTTAGGATGGTGATAGCTATGCAAGAAAGGTGTAGCCACATGAAAGGGTGTATGTTATTTGTAGTACACATTTCTAGTGATAAGGATAAGGCGGTTGAGGATGCAAATGTGTTAAGTAGGCACCCGGTTTTGCAACAGTTTAAGGATGTATTTTCTTGAGGACATTATAGAGTTGCCACCTCATAGGGAGGTAGAAGTTTCTATTGAGTTAGTGCTAGGGGAAGCTCTAGGATCAAAAGTACGTTATAGGATGAGCACCCCTTAGTTGGTCCAGTTAAAGTTGTAGTTGAAGGAAATGTTGGACAAGGGATACATTAGCCCAAGTGTATCACATTGGGGCACACTAGTATTGCTCGTGAAGAAGAAAGATGGTACTCTTAGAATATGGATCGATTACAGGAAGTTGAACAAATTGACCATCAAGAACAGGTACCCTTTGCCAAGGATTGATGACTTGTTTGATCATCTGAAGGGAGAAACAATATTCTTGAAGATTGATCAGAGATCTGAATACCATCAGCTACGCATCAAAGAGGAGGACATTTACAAGACTACGTTCCAAAGCAGGTATGGGAATTATGAGTTTGTTTTTGTTCCATTTGGCTTGACTAATGCTCTAGCTACATTTAATTTCTTGATGAATAGTGTGTTGTATCCATATTTGGATAAGTTTGTTATTATGTTCATTGATGATATATTGGTATATTCTAAAAATGAGGAAGATCATGCGATCATTTAGCAGCAGCATTGAGGTTGTTGAGAGAGCATCAACTTTATGTTAAGCTCAACAATTTTAGTTTCTTTTAGAGTGAGGTACTCTAGTAGGGACATGTTGTCTCCAAGGAGGGCATTATAGTAGATCTAGAGAAGATAAGAGCCATGATGGAGTGGGTAGCTATTAAGAGTGTGGATGATGTGAGATCCTTTATGGGTTTGGCAAGCCATTATAGGAGGTTCATCAGGAACTTCTCACAAATTTGTTATCCTATCAGATCATTACAAAGGAAAGGTAAGAATTTTGAATGGAAAGAGTGTGAGGCTAGCTTTGAGAAACTTAAGCAGTTGATGACACATGCACTAGTGCTACAAATTGCATATCTAGACAAAGAGTTTGTGGTATGCACATATTCTTGCAAGAGATGGCTTGGTGGAGTCCTTATGTAGGATGGACAGGTGGTATGCTATGAGTCTTGGAAACTCAATGAGCATGAGAAGAATTACCCAATACATGATCTTGAGTTAGCAGCGATCATACATGCATTGAAGATGTCAGGGCACTATCTTCTTAGAAGGAGTTTTTACTTATGAGTGATCACATTGGGTTGATGTATTTGTTTGATATGAGGTTTCTAAGGCTTCTAAGCTCTGAGTTACTACAAAGACCAAACGAAAATCAAGTCAGGCACACAAAACTTCTAGAAATTCACCCAAAACCTAAATGCTAATGGAATTAACCTACGAAAATTTTTTGACAAGACATGTGCAGATCTGGGCAGAGGCTAAAACACATAAACAAATCCTAAGCTTAGCTGAATGAAAATATTTCAATTTTTTCAAAATTTTGACAGGGTCCGCAAGCCCCTAGTATACCCAGGTGCGGTACCGCTCTGTGTGTAAAGCAAAAGTGCGGGGATGTCCGCAATGTGTTACAAACAGAGGGTGCGGTCCTCTTCCAAAAGCATGAAAAAAAAAAAATAATTCAAAATCTAAGGAACCTACCCAATCCCACACACATGCAAAAACTAGAAACAAAGAAACAGTTTCTCAAGTCAAAGTAAAAGCAAAGGCAAAAACCAAAAATTCAAGTCCCTAGTGGAGTCACCATTTTGTCGGGCGGATGAATCGTTCTTGCAGTCAAGACCGATCTCCCTAGTATCTAATGATATCTAGTGACAAGCAAACCAAACAAATTCTATCTTTCCCTAAATATGCAATTTATAAATAAAGGCCAACAGATGTTTTAGGCCTACCTTAGGTCCAGTGCTAGTTTGTGGAAGCCACACTCTGTTGATCCAAATGAGCTACCTTTTAAAGAATCTGCAAACACAAACAAGCACACATATTAAATAGCACCTGCATAGCTAATATAATAAATCATACTTATCATGATGATCAAGGAATTCATTAAATAAACCATAGAAGACAATTTATTGAGAAAAATGAATCTGATTGTATTAACTTTAATCAAAGAAGAACTTTACAACCTTGGTGCCTTGATGCTATACAAGCTCCTCCCAGGGTCCAGCAAGAATCTCTTCTACTTTGACAAGTTTCACTCTCTTCCCAAAGAAGCCAAAAGGTATGTAATCTCTCCTCTCAAGCTTAATTAGGAAGTCTCAATTCCAACAACATTTACCCTAAAAAATGTTCAGCTTTCAACCTCTCTAGCAACCAGCCCAATGCCTTAATTTATAGTGCAATGGAGGGAAGTTACTAGGTCCACCTTCAAATGGATAGAGCCGTCCTTCAAAGGGATAAGCTCCTCTCATCAAGGGGTTAGCTCCTTTAGTTATGGGATGCATGAACCACCTAGGAGCGAACCAACCACCTCAAGGTTCCTTCTAGAAGTGTCCAAAATTAACCCAAAGTGAGTTTTAAGAATAAACTTGCGCCTTTTTTACTTTCACAAGTGTCCGCACCCACTCCTTTAGAGACAGAGCGGGTAGGTCCACAGGTAACATGACCAAGGGGCGCGGGACCGCAGGTAATGGTAAGAGAAAGTGCGGAACCAGAGTTTTATAGATTTTCAAAGACTTTCTCTCATTTTTAAAGCTTGACATGAAGAGCTGAGGTTTGAGACTTGCAAAGGTGGACAGTATGAGTGGTGATAGACTCACACTGACTGCAGAAAGTCATGGTGAAAATATTTTGTGTAACACAGGGAAATGACTAATCTACTTTTGCTGAAATGGAAATTGCAAAATTTAAATGAAAGCAGGGAAATGCAGAAATTGAAAGGAACAACTACTCTACTTTTGCTAAAATAAACTACTTAGAAGAATGTTGCAGTAGAAAGTAGAAGAAAAGTAGTAATCACAAAATAATCTAATGCTTCCTTGGCAATGGTGCCAAAAAAGTGGTGAGCACTAGTATTGCAGAAATAATGCTGCAACTCTTGGGGCTTCCTACTTTACTTTTATCAACCCGGTAGTTCATAACAAACTTAGAAGCGATGGTGTTGTATGCACAAGTACTAGCTCTTACTGCAGGCTGTCACTTGGTTAGCTGGCACAAGATCACTAGGAGCTCAAGATAGCTTCTATGAATTTCCAGAAGAAGCTTTTAACCATGATGAAAGAAAGCTAACTCTATAGAGGCCATTCTATTTGCAGAAAGAGAAGGAAGACTGAAACGTAACGCAAACCCTAGAAAACCTTAATTTATCCAACTAACCCTACTTTTGCAGAAAAAGAGATAGAAACTGATGATATTTATGCCATTGACTACTGGGAAGGTGAATTACATCAATTTAAACTAGCTCTAAAAGAAAATGAGAAAAGAACATCTTTTTGTGTTTTTATGTGTTTTATGTGAAATTGTTATGCATGAGCTTTTGTCTGTTTGTGACTGTGGCAGAGGTTTGGTGATGATGGATGTTGGATTTGGTTTTTGTAGAGGTGGAAGAAGGTATGGAGAGGTCATAAGAAGCCCCTAGTACCCTTCTGAAGACTTCCCTTACAATCAGACTTCAAAAAATCACGCACAAGAAATTCTACAAGAGGTTGCAGGGGATCTACAAGAGGAGGTTGAGAGCTGTTTTTGGAGGTTTTGAAGGTGGAAAGATGATGGGAAAGAGTAGATAAAGGTTAGATGAAGGTTTTGAGGTGTCTGGAGCTTGTCAAGGAAGATCAAGAGGGAACATGATGGTTGGATTTGTGCAAATGGCAAGAGGAAAGCTTATAGAGAAAAATGCACAAATTAGTGCAGATTGGTGAAATGCTGCGAATGACATGGGAAATCTGTGAGAAGTGAGCTGATGCTGGCTACTTTATGGATGTATGGTGATCTAAGGTGTCTTACAAGAGATCGACACATCTACTTATGAGAACTGATCAAAGAAAGAACTAACTATACCATGAAAACAAAAATTTCTCTAGCTTGACCTAATTTCTGACCTACAAATAAAAAATGTTGAACAACAACCTTTGAACAGAAAAGCATGTAGAGAGATATATTGTAAAAGAATAGGAAATGATCTAGGCAACTGAATCTGAAGCAACACATTAATCTTTCCAAATCAAGTCATCACACTAGAAATTGCATGCGAGAGCAAAACTGTGTTTTTGGTGGCAGCAGTAGTGCCTTGACCTCAAATCATAGTCCCAGAAAGGGAGAAAGGAGATTAGGGCCTACTGTTGGCCTTTTTGAATCCTAGCCTGTCACTGCATTAACCTACTTAAGCAACTAAAACAAAAACAGCTATGCAAACCATCAAAAGCAACCTATTCTAAACGCGGTAAAATGAATCTATATAACAGAAATTAACTCATGAACTGAAGAAAAAAACATATAAGTACAAGGCAAGAGGTGATGGGCAGCTTGGGTTGGGCCTTAACCCAAGAGTTTTAGCCCTCTGAAAGAGATCAGTGCTAGCTCAAAAATTGTTTCATCTCCATTATAAAAAATAAAAGTCACATTACATAAATTGTTCTAAAAAAGGGAGCTCGAAAATGAGTTGAACAAGTGCTGCACAAAAGTGCAAAAATTCTACTAATGACTAGCTAGCCTACTGAGGCTCTAAGCCCCCTTACTTATACAAATGGAGTTCCCCAACAGCCTTCCTAAAATCAAGGAGCTCAGCTTCCCAGAACTGGAGATAAACAGTAGTCCTTCTTTACTTGCTCGACTGCCCCTTGGATGCATCAATGTGGCTGCTTTTGCTCCGAGTTGTTGATGGAGAATTCGAGGAAAGGGGTCATAAATGAAGGAGATACCCCCCTACAAATCCTCTTCCCTGTTTTCCTCAAATATTTGCTGCCATTTGCTCATAAATCCTTCGACTTTGTCCAAAATTGACCAAACAATCTGCATAAAGCCCGCATTAGACTACATGGAAAAATGACTAACCCAATTCACTCTATTAGAACAAATATAATAAAAAACATGCAATAAACTAATGAGAATGGTGGATTAAGTTGAATTAAGAGGAAAAATGAGCCCATATAATTACCCATTTATGGGGCTCATCAGATATCATTTTTGAATCCTCCAGGAATTGAGATATGGCATGGATACCCCAGCACATTAAAATCTCAGTATCCCTTACTTTCTCCTTCAGTCCCTTGTTGACTCCAACACCAAGGTACAAGAAGGAAATTCAAAACAGCTAGCTCACCATGGCCTAGTCAAGGTCCTAGCAGAAGAAGCCCTCCATACCCTTACAATCCATATATCATGGGAAGTTTTTAGAAATATGACAGCTGAGGATGACATAAAGGCATTAAGCTATGATGTCAATCTTGCTGTCAGTGAGGAGGAAGAACAGTAAGGAGGAGAAGATGAAGCTAGTGGTGACATAACAGAGCAAGAGAGGAAGGAGGAAAGAAAATAAATAGAGGAGGGGAGAG
This sequence comes from Pinus tabuliformis, assembly GCA_031772625.1. Classification (NCBI taxonomy): domain Eukaryota; kingdom Viridiplantae; phylum Streptophyta; class Pinopsida; order Pinales; family Pinaceae; genus Pinus; species Pinus tabuliformis. The sequence continues at coordinate 272,169,995 of CM062805.1, forward strand.
TTGAAGAGACAGAACAGGAGGTAGAAAAAGAGACAGAGTAGGAGGAGGAAAAAGAGATAGAAGAGGGAGAAAAGGAGGTAGAGAGGGTAGAGCAAAGAGAAGAGTCCCCTGAAACTTTGGAAAGAGAAGTAGTAGCTACCCTCATTGCCCTCAGTACACTAGTCAACCAGAAGAAGAAGAGGAAAATAAAAACCTCCATGTATTTCAGGGCAAGGAAGAGTACTAGAATTAAAATAGGCAAACCTTAGCCCTCATTAAAGACTCCCATTAACATTGAAGATTCACTCATATTAGGCATGCTGGAAGGCAGAAGAGAAGAAGAAGAGAAGGATAAATGGAAGGAAATAGACAGAAAGGCAGGATTTTATGGAGAACATGAGAAGACCACATCAGAATCCTGGGATGCTAGGGAGGCCACTAGGGCCATGAAAGACCAAGAGATTGACTAGGTTGCTCAGAGCATGAGAAACACCTTCAGTAGGGGGTCATGATAAGCTTCATAAATGGGTAATTATATGAGCTCATTTTACCTCATAACGTAGTCAAATCAACCATTCTCTTAGCTTATTGTATGATTTTCTAATTATATTTATGCTTAGAGGGAGAGTTGAGTTAGTTATTATGCCATGTGGTCTAACATGTATTTAATGCAGATTATCGATGGATTTCGAGGTCAAATTCAAGGATCTAGTGGTCAAACTACAACAATAACTCAAAGTAGATAGAGGAGAGGACTTGTAGGATGGAATCCCCCTCATTTATTTCTCCTCACTTCGAATTCCCCTTCATTCAGCTCGGAGTACAAGCAGCTGAATCATGCAATAGAAGGAAGCTGAGAAAGTGGAAGATGATTGATAGTTATCTTGAGTTTTGGGAGCCAAGCGATTTTAAGGAAGCTATTGGTAGCTTCAAATGTATAAATAGAGAGGCCTAGGGCATCATGAGGGTCAACTTTTTTTTTTCTTGTGTAGACTCTGCTCAAATTTTGAGCTTAGTATTTTATGATAGTTTTATGTAATCTTGCTATTTTTTTATTATGAAGATGGAATCCTTTTTGAGCTAGTGCTGAGTTACCTTAGAGGGCTAGATCTCTTAGGTTAGGGCCCAATCCAAGTAGCCAAGCTTCTCTTTACCTGTATTTGTATGATTACTGCAGTTTGTACATTAGTTTGCTGTTTGATGTATTTCTCTTATGGTTAAGAATAGGTTGCTTTTGATGATTTAGTAGCTTGCTTCCATTTGTGTTTTTTGTAGCAGGTTAAGTAGTGATCAGAGAAGATTCAAAAGGCTAGCAACAGTGCTTTCGCCTCTCTTCCTCCCTCTGGGACTATGTTTTGAGGCAAAGACTCTCTTGCTACCCCAAAAACACAAATTTTCCTCATTCCTAGGACTTCTAGTGTTTGCAGCTCTCTAGTCGGCTGATAGTCTAGTTTTGCTTTGCTTTAGATCATCTTTATCATGTTCACTTCCTAATTTGCAATAGTCCTTTTGCATGCTTTCCTTTCTTACAACTTTTCCCAGCATTTCCTTCTATACATCATAGTTTAGTCCATTTTAATGCAAAACTCTCTTTTTCCTAGGATGCAATCATTTCATTGGTTGCTTGATTTTCTTGGTTGATTGTCAGTTTCTATGCAGCAGATCTCTTCCAGAAGTAGGCCAGCTTACCATCAATCAAACCCTCCATCTGATCCATGCCCTATAGGTCTCCCAAACCTCACCTTAATTCTGCCCTAGTTTCCTTCATTTTTCATAGAACTTCTTCCTCTCTCATTGAGCAAAACCAATCATGTTTCTCTCTCTTGGTGATTCATGATAGACCTTAGGCACCCTAACACCTCATTCCAACCTTCATCCACCTTTTCCACCCACTCTCACACCTTCAAAACAGCGAAAATTCCTCTCGGCCTCCTCCTGTAGGCCTCCTGTAGTTTCTCTGTTTTCCTCCTATAGTTTTCTTGTGTCCTCCTGTAGCTTTCCCTGTAGGATTTCTTTTGAAGGCCGAGTGTGGAAAAAGCCTATAGAAGGCCACCTAAGACCTCCTAGGACCCATACACACCATCCTACATCCTCCCAAGCTCAAAAACCACCCTCTAACGTCACCTGTTCGCTACCACACACACACAATAAATTAGATGCACGTTAAATTCACATAAAAACACATAAAAATCCAAAAATATGTTTCTTGCTTATTTACTTCTAGAAATAGCATGGTTAGATGTTGCTTACTTCCTTGAGTAGGTAATGACATTTCTTTCATGTTTTTCATAGTGTTTTTGGCAAAAGTAGAATTAGCTTGTTAATTAGGGTTTACTAGGTTTTTCTTTACATTCCAGTCTTTCTCCTTTCTGCAGTTAGAATAGCATCTATAGAGTAATATTTCTTTCCTTTCATCACACATAGAGCATCTTCTGAAATCTATAGAAGTTGGCTTGAGCTCCTAGTGATCTCACGCTGTCTGACCAAGTGACAACCTACAGTGAGAACTAGTACTTGTGCATATAGCACCGATGCTTCCAAGTTTGTACGAAGTACCGGGCTTATAAAAGTAAAGTTGGTAGCCCAGGAGTTGTAGCATTCTTGCTGCAATACTGGCGCTCACCATCTGGCACACTCTATGAAAAAATTCCAAATGCACCTAGACCATCTTTTACTGTTCCACCACCTCCATCTAGTAACGACTCTCATGCTAGTGACGATGTGATTGGTTCTTCAAGCACACAAACAATAGGTAGACCATCTCTTCAAACACTTGCTATTTCCAATCAAACTTCTAGTGCATCTAATAATACACTTGCATTCGAAATAAATGTTGTGTCATCTGACAAAGGTAAAAAAGAAAAGCAACTTGGAAGTAAGAAAAAGGGGAAAGCTAAAAAGAAACAAAATCCTCCCCCTCAAGAGAAATCATCTGATTCCTATTCTCTGGCTAGGAGACCTTGTTACCCATGTTTAATCTGTAATGAGGAGCACTTTACATGAGACTGTCCTCACCGCTTTGAAGTCTCAAAAATTCTTAAGACTTCTAGTGCATTCACTGTGTTGATAGACACTTTTCCAAATCCAGAGACTCATTTGGTTGCTACAGATCATGCTTCCACTTCACAAGTTCTTATGCTATCTGCCACTAAGCTTAAGACTAATATTTTGGTGACTACACGAAGTAGAGATTACAGAAATCCATCATCGTTATCGAATAACCAGGCTACAGATCAACCAATTGCTTCAACTTTAACTTCGTCTGATTCCATTCGACCACCCTTTGCAACAAAATTAATAATAAAACCACCTAAGGGAGTTGTGCATAAATCTACATTCAACCCTCGAGCTCGAGTAGCACAAAATTATAACATAGTAGAAGATCTAGCTTAGTCACGTTCTGCTATGTCAACACTTGAGGTGTTTCAAAATTGTCCCTCCCAAAAGCAAGCTTTATTGTCAGCAATTTGTGGAATTGATCTAATGGATTCCATTCTTGTGGTTTTCAACCATGTGGGCTATATGCCACAATTACCAGCACAGTTGTAATTCTTGATCCAAGTAAAGGCTTTGAATAAACTTTTTCACTGAACCATTGTTGACGAGGGTGAATCTACTTGTATCATGTCAATGAATTGCTGGAAAACAATTGGCTCACCGGCTTTGTCATGGTCACCTACAACGTTAAAAGCTTTTGACAATCACACTTATACACCTTGTGGAATTTTAAGTAACCTGCAGATAGAACTAGGGGGAAAAACTCTAAGTACTGAAGTTGAGGTCGTTGACGGACCCATTGACTACAACATTTTACTAGGAATACCATGGGTTTATGCTATGGATACTATGGTTTTGACATACTTTCGTATGATCACATTCCCTCATAAAAGCAGAATCACAGTAGTTGATCAGCTTGTCTTCTTCGCCTCTAGTTCACAGGAAATTGAAAACATTCTGTTAGTTCAAAAACCCCCGATATCTCTTTAGAAAGTTGGATTAGGTCTCTACAAAGATTCTTTCCTAATGGGTACCTTTCTGCTACCATCACCATCACAAATGGCAGAAGTTGCAAAAGTTGAGACTTGTAACATGATATCTTCCACTTCATCTTATTCATGGAAGATTTCCAATAATTCTAATGTTGATATGCATAATGAAACCATTCCAATAAGCCCTGTTGAGCTTGCATATCAATCAATCTTTTTGGCTTGTGCGGGAATTCAAATCCATTGTTGGGTGCAGGAATTACACTTAAGCAAACTCCTCAACACTTAAATTGTCAACTCGGGGGATCCGTAAACTTAGAGATGAAGCACATGCAATGCCAGAGATGGTATGAATATTTCCAATATAAATCCCTACTTTTTTTTGAAGGAAGGATTGCAGAATCAAACTGAAAAGAGAAAGAGGCAACTTGAACCATCAAAATAATCTAAGACTGAATCAAGGAAGAATGCATTTATAAAAGGGATTTCGAAATAAAGAGGCAATCACTCTAGCTAACTATTGATTAACTACTGAGTGTTTGTTTTTCTTTAGCAGAGACACTTAGCAGTCTCATCAGATGGGCCCTTCAAACCTGCTTATTTAGAGGTTTCCTTCTTGCACTAATCTGTCCTGCACTATCACAGTTTGCTTTCAATAGTGCAGGAACAAATATTTATGCAGAGGGTATAAATGGTGTCTTTACTAAAGGCGTTTTACTTCCTGTAAGGGCTTGAACTTTTTCAGGTTCAAAGCACTCATATCCTGTGGCAAGAAACCAATTCTTGCACCAGATCCAAGCTTCTTTCACTTAGCATTTAATTCTTAAAATAAGTGCTTAGTTACAACAAGTGCTATTATACTACAAAATCAAATTGCACACATAAAAATGAATGTTTCTTATTTTAACAGAGTGTAGAAATAAAGAAACAATCCATATAATTTATTCTATCATAAAGTCTTTAATGAAAGTAAGAAAATTGCGGGAAGTAAACTAGAAAGGCTTGCTGCATCACACCAATGTGCACTAGTGCAAGTTCATTTCTCCTGCTTGGACCAAGTGGGGAAACCAACCAAACAAAACTGTAGAAAAGAAATAGCACACCAACGTAAACTGGTGCAGGTTTATTTCTCATTCTTGGACCAGGTGGGAAAACCAATTCGAAATCAGGTGTAGGAAAAGGAAATTTAACTACTTCACACAGTGGATCCTTTTTCACTCAAACAGGAATACATGTGCTTGAAATTAAATCACACTTGACAATACAAACATAAATTACAAGAAACAGGAAATAGGGTAAACATGCTGGGTTGGTTGGGCCTTAGCCAACCAGTGCGTTTCCCTTTCAAATAGAAACACTTCTCAGTACTTTATCAATTCATCAACTTTCAAACACAGAAATACGATTTATGAAACATGAGGCGGATCTCCCTTTCTATTAATTCACTGAGGCAAATACATGTGTGAATACATAGTCCAGCCCAGATTTGGGCGATAACAAAACACAACAACATGTTACCGCCTCTCTGGTTGTGTCACTGTTCTATAAAAAATTCTATAAAAAACTATCTCGTCCTATTTACATTCTTTATTATATAGATCTTTGGCCGAATGCCAAAAAGATCATTTAACCAATTACATAACCATATGAAAAATTTAGCTTCCCGGCCTTCAATATTGGAAAGTTTAACAAAACTAGCTGTAGCCAATCTCCAGCTGTTCGTTCTTCATAAATTTGATCTTGGCTTCCTTTGGATCAATCTCGTTGTCATGGCTAAAGCTGATCAAAATGAAGCGGTGATCAAGGAGGTTCGGATCTACTGCAGGGATTTGTTGTGCTGGCACCGTGCAAGATCTGATCCTGCACTAGGATCAGCGGTCACGGTAAGTACTTGACTACCAAATAAACACTGGAGATATCGATAAGTTACAAAGAGCGATTATAAGCAAGAAATCATGTAATAAATGATTCAATAATGCTAAGTCAAGTTAAATATATGAAAAATAAAGTTCATACGAAATATGTCATCGTTCTTGGACAAGTGCAAGATGAAGGTGTATAAGAGAGGCAAAACAATGGTAAATGGTTATGATTTAGGAAGGGGAAAATGGAAAAAAGAGAGAAAATTAGGGGGCTAACATCCATCATCACCAATTGTATGGGTTGATCATTCATTAGAATATGGTACTTCCTCTGATACTTTTTTCGCATACATTTTCTATTGATGAAGGAATCATCTAATCAATGATGATAGAAGTAGAACCATGGGAATATTATCATCATTGATCCCATCTTCAAGATCGCATAGAATATTTTCCAAATGAACTAGATCACCCTTCAATTGTTGATTTCCTTTAGAATTCTGTATTTTTAGACACAGTCGAATTTGAACGAAACTTATCAAATATCAAAGAAACCATTTCTATCAATATTTCGACCAAACCCAGAATTGTAGAAAACATTGATGTTGGTAAATCTTTTTCTCCATCGGAACTTGAAACTTATTGTGCTCTTTTCCATGAATTCCATGATATATTTGCTTGGTCATATGAGGAAATGCTAGGTATTGGTTCTAGTATAGTTGAACATGATATTAAAATGTATCCTAATGTCAAACTAGTATGATAGCACCTCTGTCCTATTCATCCGAAGAAAGCTACTGCCATAACAATAGAAATTGAAAAACTTTTGAACGCTGGTTTCATATACCCCATTTCTCTTACCGATTGGGTTTCCAATATTGTTCCTCTCATGTAGAAAAAAGGAACAATACGAGTGTGTGTTGATTATAGGGATGTTAACAGCACTTGTCCAAAAGACAACTATGCCACTCCTTTTATCGACTAGATAATTGATGACTATGCTGGATGTGAAATATTTTCATTTATGGATGGCTTTTCCGGCTATAATTAGATCAATATCCACCCAGAAGACCATTATAAAACTGCTTTTATTTGTCCCTGGGGCACATTCGCATATAGGAAACTCCCTTTTAGTTTGAAAAATTCTAGGGCAACTTTTCAGAGGGAAATGAATTATACCTTCCACGACATCAAAGACATTGTTCAATGCTATCTAGATGATTTACCTGCTCATTCACGGAAAGGGGTTGATCACCTGCAACATCTAAGAGCTATCTTTTTAAGGTGTCGACACTACAAAATTCGACTCAATCCACATAAATGTGTGTTTTGTGTTGGTTTTGGTTGTTTGCTTGGTTTCATAGTGTCTAAAGAAGGAATTTGACTCGACCCTTTGAAGGTTAAGGCAATTCTTGATTTGCCTCCACCTTCAGTTTACTGCAGTTACAGAGACTCCAAGGGAAGGATAAATTTCTAAGGAGATTCATTCCCAACTATGCTGAAATGGCTAAAGCATTTTCTCATCTTTTGCAAAAGGGAATTGCCTTCCATTGGGACCAGGTTGCACAAGCTTCTTTTGATGCTCTCAAAGATACCCTAATTCGAGCATCATTAACATATGCCCCTAATTATGAAAATGACTATTTTCTGTATCTCGCCACTGTAGATACAACCATTGCTATGGTTTTAGTCCAATAAGAAGATGGGACTGAACATATGATCTATTATTTGAGTTGCAATCTCAATGATAAAAAAGTTAAGTACTCTTATGTCGAAAAGTTAGCTTTGGCTACTATTCAAGTTGTACAGAGATTTTGCCACTATATCCTACTCCAAACGACCACTATAATTTCGGATTGCAACCCTATGAAATACATCTTGTCACGTCAATTGCTTGGGGGAAAATAATGAAAATGGATCATCATTTTGCAGGAATTTGATCTGGAATTCATCAAATCCAAGTCAAAGAAATCTCTAGTTTTTGTCAAGCTTGTTTGTGACCTTCCCTCTATTGATTTTGATTCAACAATGGAATCATCAATTTCGGATGAGTCTCTATTTTTTATTTCGTCATCTGAGCCTTCGTATGGAGATGTACTTATCTATCTCTAAACTAAAACATTTCAACCCGATACCTCTCACTTGCAACAACAACGTATTCGATATCAAGACAAAGATTATCTTATCATTGGTGACAACCTTTATCATCGCGGTATTAATATGATTTTAAGTAGGTGCCTCACACACGAGGAAGCTGAGAAAGTTTTGTATGATTTCCACTCTGGTGCTTGTGGTGGACATTTATCTGGTTATGATACCACACAAAAGATTCTCTGTGCTGGTTACTTATGGCCAACAATATTTAATTATTGCATTATATTGTTGTTAGAAGTTGTCATGCATGCCAAATTTTTTTACTGTAAAACTCGATTACCACCTGTACCATTGCATCCTATCGTTGTTGTTGGACCATTTGCAAAATGGGGCATCGACTCCATGACATGTAACCCTACCTCGGTCGGGGGGCATGGGTATAATATTGTCGTCATGGACTATTTTACAAAATGGGCTGAGGCTATGCCTAGATTAAACAACAATGGTGAGGCGGTTTCCCTTTTTTTCTTCAACTATGTGGTTGCACAGTTTGGTGTACCACAAGGTATAGTTACAGATCATGTTTCGCATTTTCGCAACCATATGATGATTGAATTGACTGCCAAGTTAGGACTTTCACATGATAGTTCTACTCCTTATTATCCGTAGGCTAATGGACAAGTTGAAGATATCAACAGAATCCTCAAGAGAATGCTTCAACAAATGATAGGAGTTCATAAATGAAATTTTCATTTGATCTTGTACTCAGCTTTGTGGGCTTACCAAACCTCAGTGATAAATGCAACTGGATTCACACCTTTTCAATTGGTGTATGGTCTGGAGGCAGTCTTGCATGTACAATGTGAAATTTCATCATTAAAACTCACAATTGACCTATGACCTGACACTTTTGATGAATAAGCACGTTTATTAGAACTCATCCATCTATATGCAACACATTGTGAATCTGCTTTAGCCAACGAAGCACATAAGAAATGAATTAAGGCACAATATCACTGAAATGTCAAGCCTTGTGTTTTCTCAGAAGGAGAAATGGTCTTGCTTTATGATCAGGAAGCTGATAAATTAGGAGCAGGGAAATTTGAACCATTATGGATGGGCCCCTAATTTTCAAGCATTTTTTTTGCAAAAGGTGCTTATGAGTTAGTTGATTATGATGGAATTCCATTGTCGTAGCCCCGAAACGAGTTTTATTTGAAAAGTTACCATGCTTGATTTTACATAGTAAAAAACACTATATATATGCTTTGATTGCATGTGTGTGTGTCATAGTGAGACCTTTAGAGTTTTTGTGTGGTTAAGTAATCTGCTTTGCATTTGTTGCAGATGTTAGAATCTTTAGAACCATTTGTTGGTTATGCCAATGGTGCTAGTTGTAGTACGCAGAACCTATCTTTTGTACCATGGGCAATATTCTTTCCAAGTGGCAAGTTAGTGATTTTCAAGGGATTTGTATTGGTCATTCTACGAACAATATTACTAAGTATAGTGCATTTATCGAACTCCTCTCTGAAGCCATTTTGCTTGGAATTCACTAAATCATCATTACGCTGGACTCACAACTTATCGTATTGTAACTCACAAATGTTTATACCGTTTGAAATCCAACTATTTATCGTATATTCCTTAGATTTCTTCTCTTGGAAATACATTTTGATTACATGAAATATCAACATATTTCTAGGGACTTTAACGCATTAACTGATTCTTTAGCAAACTATGTGTTAAACAGACATTTACGACACATGTAAAAAGTAAATTTTCAATTCATATCAATAGTTGAAAAGGATTGCACATAACCATCTAAAAACAATGAAAGTAAAATAGATAGATGTTTAAATTTTTTACAAAATTTGTGTTGAATACATGTTGGTCATCTGACCTCAAAACTCAAAATGCATACAATAAATCATCTTAAGTAAACCTAATGATGCTCATGATAATAGGTCACAGCCTAAGCTATCATGCGCAATAGCCTCATCCAAAGGCTAGGTACACCAATAGTATGGCACTGCAGCCTCATCGGTAACTCCTCAATTCGGATATCTAGTATACCAAGGGTTAACCCCTCTATATGATCTTGTAACTCTGCCAGTGTCAAAAATCCAAATCCTGGAGAACTTCTCTTTCGACATTTCTCCACGCTAGTGCATCCACCTCTTGTTGATGACCCATTAGTTGAATAGTACCAACATTTGCATGCATGATAACATTTTTAGTTTAGTCTTGGAAACATCAAAAAACACAAAAACATGTAAAAACTTAAAAAAATAAAAACACGTGGTCAAAAAAATTTACCTATAGAACCCCATTGAGCACCCACTGGGAACCTCAAGTCTAGATCACCATGAAAGTCCATCCCTACATATGGATGCTCCTGAATGACAATGTGTTGTCGACTAAGCCAATTGAAGAATGCAGGAGGAAATGCGATCGATGATTGACTAGCATCTCGATCCATTAACTCAACCCATCTCTGCATCTGTGGATCTCTAGGACCTGTCAAACTCAGTGACACATGCTGAGGTTGCATCAATGGAATTCCCTCTAAGGTAAAGGTGTTCAAGATCGAACCATACCTAAAATTCTTTTTCTTTCTACTCTTTACTTTGGTCGGCTTCTCTTTGATCGAAGAGAGAACTGCATCACACCAGTTGAATATAGTTGGCTCAAGGTAGTCAAGCGCAAACTACATTTATGATCTGATCGTAAGATGAAGTGTCTCACTACCTGCTAACTTTGTGATAGTGAAAAGGATTGTTCACAAGGGCAGGTCACGAACAGACTTGATGTTTATCTTCCACTCTTTGCTAGGTTGTGTACCTAGCTAATAGAACTATCGAATGTAGTCCCTCGATAACTCACCCCCACGGGCAGAACTTGAAAGAGATATGGGGAACCACGTCTCGATAATCCTATAAGGTAGTAAACATCATCGATCAATATAGCGAGCACCTTGTCCCCTATGTGAAAATCCTGATCCACTGGATCCCATGAATGAACTAAGAACTACAATAGTTCGAGTTGTTGCCTCATCCCGGATAACATGAAGTATTTGAGTAACCCACAATCTCTTAGGGCCTCAATAGTACTCAGATAATTTAGGGCAACCATATCCTATTCTTAATGTTCTTTTTCACTCCTTGTAATATCCATTCTGATTTGATCAAAGTGTCAAATCAAACCATAGGCTTAGTTAGGATCCATTTCATGCAAAAAATTGGAGGATTTTTGGGTAAAATAAGAGAAACAAATTTCTAAACTGCGCCTAGTGTAGCCCTGGCTTCAAGACAGTGCACTGTAGAGTAGGTACCCTTCTACTTGATTTCACGGTAGTGTAGTTTTCGATGTGTTAGGCTGTTCTGATCCCAGGGAGAGGTATATTTTCCCTAGGGAACCAAAAACCCTAAAAAAATTCCCCGAAACTGCAGAAGAATGAACTTAAATGAAAGAGAAAAGGTAGATCTCCTACCTGGTCTTGATGGCACGAATAATGATCCACAAAATATCCCGCAATCAGTTGCTGATGTTTGAGGTAAAAGTTGGTTTAGAGCACAAAACTGAATGGCACATATCAAATGGTGAAAATGACTTGGTAAATTTTTATTTTATGGTTATTTCATGTTCATTAAATAAATAAACTATAATTTTTACCTATTTTTACCAATGAAACAGGTATGTTTAATTCGTTTGGTGTTTCTTTGAGTAGATTTTCAGCTAATTTAGTGAAATTGATGTTCACAATTATGAATTGTACTTTTGACCATAGAGCATACTTTTATCTCTTTTTTGAGCTCTGTTAAACATCGAAAAAGGAACCCCCTAGAGTCCTCTTTAAGCTATTTTCAGAATCTCAAAATATCAAAATATTGTTGGGTGCTTATCCTTTTCAGCTTGTTAATGGATTGGAAATGACATCTACATAGTATAAGTTTAACCCTTTTCCAAACTGAGATAGATTACTTACGAAAAAGGAATATGTTGATTGAACATGGTCAGTAGGTTCTCTCTTGTATTATTTTACGCTTTTTCGGACTTGAGAGACAAATTTACAAGAAAGAACTTGTGGATTTTTCCCCTTTTCCCTTTTTAAACTCTCTAAACATGAATAGGACCGAGTTCTCATTGTCGTTAAACACGTTAAAACATCAAATAACGACAAACTTGTCCATCATGACAAGATCGAGTTTCACCTTTGCTAGGCTCGTTAAAGCATCACATAGTGATGGATTCACCCAAAGGGTGGAATTATACTACAAGCATATGTTATCCTCCTCAAGCTTGTTAAAAAATAAAGAGGTTTTGGTCAGCAATGACTGGGGAAAATGTGAAGAGCGATAAATCACTTTATGGTAGCGAGTTGCTCTTGAACATGACACTTTCACTTCATCTCTATGACTAGTTGGGTTGGGTTATCTAATTAATGGTTATAATACCTATGGTCTATCACACCATCCAACACTTTGGTTTTGGGTCAATGTTGCCAATTCATTCAGCGTTGCCGACATGTTCAAGACAAGTCACTCAGTAAACTTGATGCAGGAAAAACCGCCTATAGGCAATTTCCCTGGTCTTCATAATAACCTTACATGAGCCTATGGGTTATGGCCCACCTATACAAGTCATAAGCGTTACTTGGTAGATTTTAAACAAAAAAAACTTGACCAATCACCCAACAGTGCTATAACACATAATCTGCCAACTAACGTCGTCCCACCTGAATGCATAAGTTCGGACTCCAAATGAAATAAACCCACATCCATGAACTTCTCGGGTCTGCTCCTTTCTCACAAATCTTATCAGATTAATTCTCCATCGTTGATCTTAACACTTTAATTTGACGGCTGATAGTTCACCTGATCATCACACATCGCAAATCGCAATTTCTTCTAGCCATGGTTCATTCACTCATAAATGATGTGATGTGATATTAATCCAACAGTCAGCATCAACAGTGATCCAACAGTTTGCGACCCTTCAACTAGCACATATATTACCAATAGTTCAACCCCCGTAGTTGACTGTGACATAAGCATTTGAAATTGAAATCAACGGTTGGTAATGAGTATGGGATTTTAGCAATGGTCCAACTATCCGGACACTACTATCCCCCACGGTCTATTCCTTCATCATTAATATCCATCAGTCTAAATGATCCGACGGCTCCCTCTATGCTTGTTTGCTTATGATGGAAATTATGTCAAACATCCATTAACTCTGCCATACTCTTTCTGCACTCATACAACAGTTAAATTTTTAACATTGGATCACCATAGATCCTTACAGTGATCGATGGTCGATCAATGAACCAATAACATGGGAATTAACTCAATAACACATAAATACACAGACATATGAATTCCACACAACACATAATTTATATTATACACAGTATAATTACACTATAAGGCATTTTAGCCTTAGTCACAAATTCTCCTTTCGACTACTTTGAATCCACACTTTGTTTACACAAATGTTTCATGCCCCTCTCTCACTCTCCTCACACACACAGACTCTTTATAGAGAAATTACAAATTCGTGGATCATCTCAAATCCATGATTTCCTCTCACAAATTGCCTAAATCTCTCAACACACATACATGGTAGATAATTACATTAAATTAAGTCTTCTCGAGACTTAACAATTCAATCAAATTAGCTTCTTTTTAATAGAAATTTGCTCCCAGTTTACATGATTGTCCATGTCTTATCCTCCATAGCTTTGATTTTGACTTTTGATTAAGGGTGGTCAGATGCTCCTACATCAAACTCTCGAGGCACAAAAATTTATGACCTACGGGTCATATGCTTCTCCTTCACCCCATAGCAATTCTAACCACTTCATAAGTGGAACTGCTTTCATGATCTTTCTGTGAGCTACAACAAAACCTTTGTAGTAATGGTCTCCTCTGCTACACTATACCTCACCAATCTTCTCTCCTGGCTTAGTCTTTCGGCATCTCCCCAGTTCTCTCTTCTGTGGAACCATATGAGCACTCCATGTTCTAGGCTTCTACAAGTTTTCTCACCTTTTTTTATCGCTATCTATACGATAGTGTAAAGACCACAAACTTAGCAATCTTCACATAACTCTACCTCCTCCTTTTGCTTAAAATGGTGCAGGACGTCAATTGGACAACAATTGAAGACAAATTGAACAACAATTGAACAGTAATTGAACAACAATTGAACAACAACTGAACAACAACTGAACAAAAATTGAACAACAACTGAACAAAAATTGAACAACAACTGAACAACAATTGAACATAAATTGAACATAAATTGAACAAAAACTAAACAACAATTGAACAACAATCAATCCCACGTTGGCTTTCCCTTTTTGCACACAAAATCTTCTTTCTATTCGTAGGGACCCTTTCCTTTCTCTGAAACCACTTGATGCAGGAAAAATTGCCTAAAGGAAATTTCCCTAGTTTTCATAATAACCTTACGTGAACCTATGAGTTATGGAACACCTATACAAATCGGAAGCATTACATTGGTAGGTTTTAAGCAACAATAACCTAATCAATCACCCAACAATGCTATAAAACATTACCTGCCAACTAACATTGTCCCACCTGAATGCATAGGACTAGACTCAAAATGAAATAAACCTGCATCCATGAACTTCTTGGGTCTGCTCCTTTCCCACAAATCTTATCGGATTAATTCTCCACCATTGATCATAACCCTCCAATCCGACGATTGATAGTTCACCTGATCATCACACAACGCAAATCGCAATTTCTTCCAGCTAGGGTTCATTCACTCATGAATGATACAACGTGATATTAATCCAATAGTCAGCATCAACAGTGATCCAATAGTCTATGGCCCTTTAACTAGCATGCGGATTACCAACAGTTCAACCCCTGTAGTTGACTGTGACATAAGCATTTTAAATTGAAATCAATGGTTGGGAATGAGTGTGGGATTTTATCTATGGTCTAGCTATCGAGACACTCCTATCCCCCGTGGTCTATTCCTCCACCGTTAATATTCATCTATATAAATGATCTGACGGATCCCTCTATGATTGTTTGCTTATGATGGAAATTACGTCAAACATCCATTAACTCTACCATACTCTATTCACACTCATACAATAGTTAACTTGTTAACATTGGATCACCATCGATCCTTACGGTGATCGATGGTCGATCAATGAACCAATAACACGAGAATTAACTCAATAGCACATAAATACACAGACATATGAATTCCACATAACACACCATTTATATTATACACAGTTTAATTATAGCCTAAAACATTTCAACCTTAGTCACAAATTCTCCTCTCGACTACATTGAATCTACACTCTGTTTACACAAATGTTTCTTGCCCCTCTCTCACTCTTCTCACACACACAATCTCTTTATAGAGAAATTAAAAAGTCACGGATCATCTCAGATCCATGATTTCCTCTCACAAATTGCCTAAATCTCTCAACACACATACATGGCAGATAATTACATTAAATTAAGACTTCTTGAGGCTTATCAATTCCATCAAATTAACTTGTTTTTAATAGAAATTTCCTCTTGATTTACATGATTGTCCATGTCTCCTCCTCCATAGCTTTGACTTTGAATTTTGATTAAGGGTGGTCGGATGCTCTTGCATCAAAACTTCATCCTTTTCAATACTCATAAACCTTCATTTTCATGAACGCCAATGCTGAACCTTGTGTCATTAGATAAATTATGTCTTCAAAATAATTACACTTGTTTCATGTTGTTGATGGGGGATACATCAAGGCCCTCCTATGATGAGTCACTTCTTGTCTACA
This sequence comes from Pinus tabuliformis, assembly GCA_031772625.1. NCBI lineage: Eukaryota > Viridiplantae > Streptophyta > Pinopsida > Pinales > Pinaceae > Pinus > Pinus tabuliformis. Next base: position 272,185,735 of record CM062805.1, read on the forward strand.
TCAGCATATTATACAGGAAGTTGACTTAGAAACACCCCTCAAGTACCTTGGGGCTTGCATACATTGATGGCAAGTTTCTTGCTTTTTGCGACTAGTTGACATTACAGGCCTTCGACCGAAAGAATTTGTATGGTGTTTGACATCAAAACATCTATTCACACAATGAAAAATGTAGTGCAATACCTTGAGAATCATTATCATTATCGATGATCTCTCTCGCGTCTGTTAACAACTTACATCATTGGCTAGAAATTAGACAATGTCTTCCCATGTTTGACTTCGGATCACATTTTCACATGGTTAGACTTGTACTTGAGCGAACGATTAGAAGAGATAGAAGACCCCAAATCTACTTTCATCCATCCGGGATGTGATTTTAGGAGAGTACTAAATCATCTCTACAATGGCTTTACATAGATGGTCATCCTATCATGGGTCTATATCTGTAGATGACTATCTGATTTATGTACATGTAATGAAAAGTTTATATGTTGAGTATGGGTATGCCTTCCCTCATCATTTCATGAAAAAATCAAAAATATCATGATGTTATGTATTGTAATTGATTCAGGTCACCATCCACTTTAGATCCTCCCCATCACATTGTAAAGTATAACACTCAACATTATCATTTTAGACTTCATGCTTTAGGGGGGGAATTTTACATGTGTATTTGTGCACATCACTCCCGACATTCAGATTAGTATAGTTAGGGCTCATCAGACCCTAATTCAGTTGTTACATGCCCTAGACAAGTCATCACATTGAATGCTTCCATCCATGAAACTTTTCTAGCCTAAGACCTTGCTGAAATTCCTCCTTGGGACACCGGCACAGCCTTTATTAGGGGTAATTATGTTGCAAAGTAGGCAAGCCCATTCAGGCCTTCACTGTAGTGCACTTAATCCCTCTTTGACCTGTGTTGGGTGAGAATGAGAAAAAATTTCATAGGGTTATGGGAATATTCCTTGATTCTAGATCATTCTAGAAGGATCCCATCACTTATCTGATCCTATGAGCTCGAATTTGGATAGGCTATGGATCAATTAACCTCCTATCCTCTCATCCCTTGATCCATGGAAACTAACTGCATTTTTGTAAGGCCATTCAATACCTAATTCATGACAAAACCACCTCTATTTCCCCATTAATTGAGCACTCATCATAGTAATTAGGGGGCTAGAATTTGAAGATTGTAGAGAAATTGTATTGGTTTGAGATTTGAATTCATGTCAAGCAATGTTATGTAGCTCAATTGGTGTGCTTTTGGTGTGACAAGGGTGGGACTGAAGCTAGATGAGTGGCACAGGATCGAGCTGTATTGGGTGAAGCTATTCCTTCTACATTAATAAAGTTGTTTATTCCTTTTCTCATATTCTTGTCCATATCTATGATGATTGTGTGTTTCAATGTCTTCGATTCCATTGGTTTATAGTACATAGATAATGTATGCTTTGGTCATTGTTGTTTCTATTTCTATTGACACAAGTAACTATTGAGAAGATTCGATTATAGTGGGAGTGACGAGAGAAATTTGAAGGAGATAAAGGAAGAAAAAGACTTCAAGTAAGTTCCTTCATCTCATCTATTTACTATAGGAAAAGGATAAACTACTTTCTTTCTATTGTTCTAAGTGTAGGTACCCACTTAGGGAAAATGTGTTTATCCATGGATGCAAATTCCATATAGCAATGTTGTTGAATCCCTTACATGTGATCAACAACACTGCTCACCATGTCTACTATGTGTTAGCTGCTGGGATGGATCCTTAACTTGTATAGGCACAATTTCATCTGTGAGTGCATGTTGCATCCACTGTTGTTCCTGTTCATGTTGCAACTCATTCGTCTACCTATGCAACTTCGTGTTCTTCCTGAATTTCTTCTTTAGAACATGCAATTCCTTCTTTGTTCCACCTTCTTCCTTCACGTGATCCTCATGTCACATCATCACTTCATAACCAGAGTCTCCAAAATTGTTTTCATCATCAAAGGACCTACTTGAGCTTAACCTTGTTCCGCCTCCATGTTCTCAACAACCCTCCTCTTGCGTTCGTTGCATTTGGTATGATGTCTTCAGGTGTTGTTCATGATGCTTCTCGCTGTGATGTTGCTGCTATCATACCTTGATGTCCTTGTCTACAAAGAGCTTCATGGCTTCGTTGGTAGGCAAGTCCATAGACACTTGATAGACTGCATCCCCAAGTGTGCTCTGAATAGTGTCTTCGTCTATGCTCTCTTAAAAACCATTGTACCTATACTATTGAGAGGCAGATGAACACCTTGGATACCTGGAGACATGAAAACACTCATGGAAAGAAATCTATCAGTTGAAAACCAAAATGAACATGAGAACTAAATTGCAACATACCTTGGTGCATGATCATGAAGGTTGCACAATTTCGGTCGGGAGGTTGAGAGACCAACTGCCAATACTACACGAGGCATAGTCTAGGCTGTTGGGATACTGGATGAATGCTGGAATTGTGCAATGCATAGTGCAATCTAACTGCTAACTACTTGGGATAGATTTGCACAATTTCTTGGGCCAAGCAGCCACTGTCATCCATAAATGTGCAAAAGAGCTCTGTAGGCCACTGTTGGGCAACCATGCACAAATATGGAGAGGAAGGTGAGCCTTCCTTCCCCAGATTGCGCAATGCCGCCTTGGTGAAGGCAGAGTCTGGGTCAAGGTTGGCTCGACTTGCCAACAAGAAACTGAAAGAAACTAAGAGAGTAAATTCATGGAGACACTAAGTGATAGTAGAAGTGATTGACATTGCATGAAAAACATGAATGAAAGATTCAAAAAACATATCAACATGCATGTGGGTGAGGCAGTTCGGCGGTTGGGTGAACATCTGTGCAAAACAGTTTCATGCATGTGACAATAGTTAGATAGAAATGAAAACTGAAACAGAGTTAGGATAAGCTATTATATATGTAAACGACAGCAAGCATTCAAAGAAATCAAGCAAACAATACTCCCATAAGTGAAAACACAAAAAACGACAAAAATGTAGTACAAGGTATGGGAAGTGGGCTTACCCCAAAACAGCTGAGTTGAACATGCTGACTGCTCCTAGATGTGATGTGGGATGTCAAAGCTGAAAGGTTGATGTGAGGAATGAGTTCTACAGCATTAGGTTGATAAAATCGAGGTTGTGATGTGCATGCCACGAATCTAGGGGAAGCGACACTTGGTTGGAGGTTTTGAAATTGCTCCTTGCATGAAACCTCCAACTGCTAAACATAGAGCCCTGAAACAAGGGATGCCTTTGCATGCTACATTGGGAGAAGAATCCCATGCATGCAAGTTTGTTTTGCTTAGTCTCGGATGGAACCATTCAACTCAGATGCACATGAAATAGATTGCTCGACTGCTGGAGAAAAATGCACATTTCTGTCTGGGAGCTTGGTTGGCTCCCCAGGAGATTTGTGCAATCTCTGGGAATATTAGTTGACTGCTACCCAGCTTAGCGCGAATTCTTGGCTAAGAAAACTTGTTGGGGAAATTTGTGCAAATCCTGTAGGGAGTGTTGGTAGGCAGGATTTCATAATCCTGGAGCCTAGTAGGTTTCTCGAGAGGATTGTACATTTTCTAGAGGGAAGGCTAGTTTCCCTCTAGAAATGCACAATTATCAAGGGGAAGCTACTCAGCCTATAACTGGACCAATTCTGGGCGAACAAAATGTGAGGGGAATGGATCAATTTATGACCGACAGGCTGCCTTTGTGCAAGAAAGACACTGGAGCTTCTGAACTTAACAAAGTAAAGCAAGGTTTTATGAAGGTTGCAAGGGAGCCTCCAAAACGAGGCTAAGGAAAAATTTCGGAGGGTGGTTGTAGCCATTAAAACACTTGGTGACACACTAGTAGAACTCCGGCTCTCTGCATGGACCTTGTTTGTGAAAAGCAAGTCTAACACCTCTGGAAGTATTGTTCAATTTTCAGCTCATCTTTGTTTCACACTAACTTTATTGTAAGATTTAGCATCTACCAAAGCCTTGGTCGATTGAAACACCTTCCAAGCTAAGGCAACATATTTTTTTTTATTGTGGTTAAGGGGTATATAGGTGCACAAGCAGTATAGTCATCAGAGTCTTAGTTTCATCTCTGGTGTTGCTCCACTACCAGTAGGTCTAGATAGTATCCCGGTGGAGTCACATAGGAACAAAAGCATGGCTCCACTTCTAGCGAGCCTGGTTAGTACCCTAGCAGAGTTACTTGCATCACCTCCCTGTAGAGGGAGAATTTCTCTTCTTTCGCCTGATTCATTTTTCATTTTGAATTTTCATTTTTTCCATTTTTCATTATGCATAACACTTATTCGTTTCAGAGGTGGAAGAGGGATCTCAAATTATTGGGAACAGAAGAGGTTTTTCTAGAAAATAAGTAGTTTATTGTATCTTTGACGTGCCTATTAAGGTTTCCCCCCTTACCATACTCTACTTGACTAAGCTGACAAGGGTTAACCCAAAAACAATCAACTAAAGAAGGTGACACTAGTTAGCATGCAAGCATTGTGTTTACACCAAGGTTCACTTCAACAAATACATATTTTTCTTTGACATATCATGGACTAAAAGTAACAAGCTCATCATACAGAGGAAAGATGACAAATAACCAAGTAGTGATATCTATACAAACCCTCTTGTATTTTACCTAACTTGCTTCAAGAGTTATACATGGTTTCATGCAAAACTAACCTACGAATGAAACAAGTGAATGGATTAACAATCAACAAAGAAAAGAAAGAGCAGAAGCAAAAATTAAAGCGAGGCAAGTGAAAAAATAAGACAAAAAACGAATAAGTAGACAAAGCACGTAAGAAAACAAGAATGCAAGCAAAAAGCTGAAAGCAAACACTACTCCTAATCATACACTAATGGTACATGGGCCTGATCACGTGAAGTGATACTTCCAATGAAGCCACCAACACATTGGTAGACCCATGTTGGTGAAGGCTTGGCCCTCGAGAAAACTAGTTGTGCAAGCCAGGAAGTAAGAAAGATATAACAATGAAGACAACCACACTTCGTGATTCAAAGTTCCCACGGGACATATGTGTGTGCATGTGCATGACGTGCGGTCCATAGACTTATCATGGTGTTGTGTGAAACTACATGCAACTTTGAAGCATAAACACACTCTTGACTGTGACATGCAAGCAAACGAAAGAAACAAAGATAACGTTCATTGCACATAAGTGCTTTCAATGTAAGACTCCTCTAATGCATGAGCAATGGGATCGTGTAGTTCATGTAGAGGAAGTAAAATATGAGTGTTAGATTGATCTTGAGTGCATACAGATGAGTGATGAGGAGCCTTGAGTGTTTGAACAATTTCCTAATCGAAGGTGAAACCAACCTCAGGATAGCAAGGGTGTGACATAACCATCAAATCTCTATGAAGTGCCTTGACGGCCTATGGGGTTTCGACTTCATCGATAGATGGATCTTTGTAGACCAGTGGCTTAGATGGATTAACAATGAGTGAATCAGCATCGTGATCAGATGATGAGGTGAAGAGATCATGACAACCAAGATCAGAAAATTCAGGATGTTCATTGACATTGTCATTGTTTGGTGAATCACACAAAGGTGTAGATGAGGAGGAAGGATGTTGACCCTCTACATTTCTGGAAAACGAGGATGAAAGATCAAGTGTATTTCCAATGAATTATTGGTCCTGTTTGTTGTTGAAAGATGGGCTAACATATGGTGTGTCCTATGAAAGATCAACAATGGGTGCATCCATGGATGAAGACACACATGCAAAATCATGGATGGTAGGTTCACTGATGATGTTGGGAAATAACTGAGTAGGCTTGGACATAAGGGAGTCATCCTTCACCAAGTGTTGATGCTCAAATCTCCCACTCATACTCTTCATGAATGTGCATGTTGGTTGTGCAACACCAACTCCGTTAGTGGGTTGTTCCTTGTTTACAACAAGTGAAGAGTCTGAAATGGATGAACACAAGACATCATCATCCAGAGGAACACCCAGTTGTAAAGACAAAGGTCGTAGAAAATAATGCATATGAGGACTTGAAGGACTCACAACCAAATATGCGCGAAAATTTAGTGAAGTGTTGTTGGGAGGGTATGAAGGATGAAAAAGTGGTTGAACATGATCCTCAACCTCACTGGGGAGTGGTGAAGTTGTTGAATAAGAGGAAGGCAAACAGTTAGTTGAGATAGTGCCCACTTCCAGATGAGATTTCACTGTTCCATCAGTGAAGAATGTTGAGCAAGGCTTTATCTCAAAATTTCTCTTGGGACGGGAAGATTTCTTAAGGCAGAACTCGGGCCGGTCCCAAAGATAAGAAAATTTCATTTGGCTCCTTGAAGCTTGAAACTCCAAGTCACAAAACTGCAGCCAAAAATCAATAATGGATTCATGCAGATCCCTCTGTTGTTGTAACAGTTTTCGGTCAAGATGGTGTGGATCAACATGATAGAATGTGTCTTCAATAATATCACAAAAGTGCTCAAATGAGTGCATATTGTTGGCTGATAAGTTGAGCAACCAACAAAATGGAGATTCGCGAAGTGTGTATGAAAGCAACAAACAGGCCTGTTCATCAGAAAAATCATCTTCCTCATGAATCATGGAAAGAAAGTTATGTAAGTGCTCAGGCTAGGCCACTTTGCCTTCACCATAATACATGTGAGTGGACAAGAGATCAAAAAGCTTCCCTGAGATGGAGAAATCTTCAGGATTTGAAAAACACCTCAGGAGAAGAAGAGTGCAAGACTCCATGAAAGATATGCAAAGGTTCAAAACTGGATGAGAGGATAGAACTTTTCATCAGGCCCTCCTTCTAGTACTAGAAATGTTGATAGTGTTGGACCTGCCAAGATGTCAAGGGGATCTCCTTTGTAAGAAGTCCCAATTAGACCTCAGACGATTTGGAGTAGGAGTCCCAATAGTGGGTTGTAAGGTAATGCCTTGACCGTGATGTTGCATAGAGGCAAGTAGGATAACTTTGTTAGTATCAAGCGTGTGACTGCTGTAGTGAGTCAAGGAAGATGTATGAGAGGTTCTAACATAAAAGGGGAGAAAAGAGTGAAGGTGAGTTCTAGGTCGAAAGGGATCAGTCCCAACTCAGTTAGGAACACATAACACAAAAGTACATACACAGCTTCCAGTGGAGCAGTCCAATTAGATGCGGTAGTCACAACATACAAGGTAAGATAACACATACAATACTTACAGATCAGTCTAAATGAGTGAAACAGTTTTTACGACAAGGTTCATGTGAAAGTTTTGTCTAGTGTCTAGCAAAGCAATTGACATGGATGGTGACAACATTAACAACATATACAACACATTAACAAAAAGATTCATATAATTACATGTCAGCCAATTCATACAAAAATATGTAAGTTAAACAACATATATCATTAAGGCAACCAAAGCAGTCCAACTACAATAACAACATATGCATGAAAATGTGATGGCCCTCATTATATAAAATTGTAAGTTCCAATCATAAAATACATCCATGTAAACCTGCTAGCCCCATCAGTGAAACGTTATAGCCACATCTGCATGCTCCTCCAAAGAGATGTACTAGCTCTATGCAGTGGAGAAACCCGGGCGCGTTACAATACTGTCCAAGCCTTCTTCAAGATAGTCTTAGTAGAAGCTTGACTGACCAAAAGCCTATACAATGAGTTGTGAGGGACTATTCATAGCAAAGGGTGGGGTGACCCTTGACATTCCCCTTTGTGATAGTTCAACTACCCTCATGACTCTTCACCTACTCTATGACTCTTACATCCAACTATTGAGACTTGACTTACACTTGACATGACTCAACATTACAATGCACATGTAGTCTTGTGAGACAACATGGCTTGACCAAGCCTTGCAAGACATCATTGACACTCAGTCCGCTATGATGAGACCAACTCTTCGACATGCTTATGATGGTGAAGGTGGTTAGCTGATGCCAAGCTGGGTTGTCTGTGATGGTGTGCATGTACCTCATGGTGACATCTTTCTGAAGTGAACTCTTGCTTCTGTTGCAACCAGTGCATTGGTTTGGCCCATTCATCCAACTCATATTCTAACATGCGCATGCTCTTCTTGGGTGTGGCTAAACTAGAATCACACTGATTCATAGTGTTCAGGATGATCTTCAAGTGTGTGCTGGTGCTTATTTGCATCAACTTGCCAAAGCATATGTTCAGCTCCATTTGGACTTGCTTCTTGTCTCCACCTTGGTGAGTTTGTTGAATGGGTTGGATTGCATGTGTGCACTCAACGATCTGCATGTTGCTGAATCCCTTGCATGGTACTGAATCCCTTGCATTTGATCAAGAACATTGTTGACCATGTCTGCTCTATGTCAATTGCTAGGATGGATGCTTAAATTGTACATGTGTAGTTTCATCCATGAGTGCATGTTGCGCCCATTGTTGTTCATGTTCATGTTGCAACTCATTCGCTTGTCTATGCATTTTCATGTTCTTCTTGAGTTACTACTTTAGAACATAAAACTCCTTATTTCTTCCTTTTCCTGCCTTCACATGATCTTCATGTCACGCCATCACTTCATAGCCAGAGTCTCCGAAATTGCTTTCATCATCAATGGACCTACTTGAGCTTGTAACCTTGTTGCACCTTCATGTCGTGAACAACCCTCCTCTTGCATTCATTGCATTTGGTTTGTTGTCTTCAGTTGTTGTTCATGATGCTACTTGCTATGATGCTGCTGCTATCATACCTTGATGTCCTTGTCTACGAACAACTTGATGTCTTCATGGGTAGGCAAGTCCATGGAAACTTGATCAACTGCATCCCCAAGTGTGCTCTAAATAGTGTCTTCATCTCTGCTCTCCTGGAAACCATTGTACCTATACTATTGAGAAGCAGATGAACACCACGGATAATTTTAGACATGGAAACACTCATGGCAAGCAATCTGTTAGTCGAAAAACAAAATGAACATGAGAACTAACTTGCAACATACCTGGGTGCATGATCATGAAGGTTGCGCAATTTTGGCTGAGAGGTCGAGAGACTTACTACCAAGATTGCATGAGGCACAGTATGGGCTATTGGGAGATTGGCTGATTGTTGAAACTGTGTAATGCATAGTCAAGTCTGGTCATGACTATTGGTATTTCGTAACGTACAATTTTAGTTGGGAAGGATTGTTGGCCCAGGACAAATTTGAGTAATTTCCTGGGCCAAGCAATGATTATCCTCCAGAAATGCACAAAACAATTTTGTAGGGCAGTGTTGGGTAGGAATGCGCAAATCTGGAGAGGAAGGTGAGCCTTCCTTCCCCAAATTGTGCAATGTAGCCTTGGTGAAGGCAGATTCCAGGCCAAAGTTGGCCCAACTCAATGACGGGAAACTGAAAGCAACTAAGACAGTAAATGAATGGTGACATTGAGTGATAGAAGAAGTGTTTAATAGTGCATGCAAAACATGAATGAAATATTCAGCAAACAGATCAACATGGATGTGGGTGAGGCAGTTTTCCATTTGGGCCAACGTCCATGTGAAACAGTTTCATGCACGTGAAAACAATGAGATAGAAATAAAAAATGAAACCAGAGCTAGGAAAATCTAGTATATATGTAAACGAAAAAAATCATTCAAAGAAATCAAGCAAATAGTACCCCCACAAGAAAAAACACAAAAAGCGACAAAAATGCAGCACAAGGCATGGGAAGCGGGCTTACCCCAAAACAACTGAGATGAATGTGCTGAATGCTCCTAGATGTGATGTGGGATGTTAGTGATGCAAGGTTGATGTGAGGAATGAGATCTGCATTGTCTGATTGATAAAATCAAGGCTATGATGCACATGACACGAATCTAAGGGAAGTGACACTTGGTAGGAGGTTTCAGAATTTCTCCTTGCATTTAACCTCCAACTACTAAACATAGATCCTTGAAACAAGGGATGCCTTTGTGTGATGCCTTGGGATAAGCAATGCATGCATGCAAGTCTATTTTTCTTAGTCCCGAATGAAACTGGTCAACTTAGTTGCACATGCAAGAGACTGTTCGACTGGTGGAGAAATATGCACCTTTCTGGCTGGGAGCTAGGCTAGCTTCCCAAGAGATTTACACAATTTCTGGGCAGAGTAGCTAACTGCTGCCTAGATTTGTGCAAATTCTGGGTTGAGCACCCTTGCTGGGGAAATTTGTGCAAATCCTGCAAGGAGCATTGGTAGGTAGGATTGTGCAATCCCGGAGCCTAATAGGCTGCCAGAGAGGATTGCGCAATTTCTATAGGGAAGGTTGGTTTCCCTCCAAAAATGTCCAATTTTCAAGGGAAAGTTGCTCAACCTATATATGGACCAAGTCCGAGTGAAAGACAGTAACGCTTTTGAACTCGATGAAGAAAGGAAAGCTATTGTGAAGGTTGGAAGGGAGGCTCCAAAATGAGGCTATGGAAAAATTTTGGATGGTGGTTGTGGCCGCTACAACAGTTAAATAAATACATGAGAGATATTATCAACTATATTTGTAAGGTGGAGTTTACATCCTTCTCACTAGATATGTCTACCTTCCTCCAATTCGTAATCATGGGTGTAGACATGGCTTCGGAATCCTCCATTCTAAACCTCCTCATGATATTACTGAAGTTTTTCGCTTTTGCAAAGAAAATATCCCCATCTATCGTCGATACCTCCATTCCTAGAATGTAGTGCATGAGCCCAAATCCTTCATCTTGAACTCTATAGCAAGGTCCCTCTTGCACTCCTCTATGAGCCCCAGTGAACCTATTAGAAACAAGTCATCTACGTACAAGACAAGAATGAGAACTTGAATCCCAACCACCAAGTAGTAAAGGTTGGAATCTACCTCACTCTTAACAACACCCATTCCTTACAAGTATTCATTAATTCACTCATAACACACCTTTGGAGCCTACTTTAGCCTGTAAAATGCTTTGTTCAACTTTCACACATGGTCTCTCTCCTATGTGCTACAAATCCCTCTACTTACTCTATGTATCTGTCCTCTGCCAACTCACCATTACGTAATGTTGCCTTGAACTTCATCCGTTAGATTTACCATCCGATCTATACTTCTAATGAGATAACGACTCATATAGAAGTATACCTAGCCATAGGAGTGAATGTATTGTCATAGTTTATTCCCTCATTCTGGGAGAACCCCTTGGCCACAAACCTTGCTTTTATTTTTCGATGCTGCCATCTGCATCATGTTTAGTCTTGAATATCCAGCGTGATCCAACTACCACTATATCCATTAGTTTAGGTACAACCTCCCACATATCATTTTTCATGATTGAGTTATACTCCTAATACATCCCATATTACCACACCTACTACTATGTCTCCTCCTAATAGTTTGAAGGCTCGCTATCTACTAACTCACTAACTAGTGCCATGTAACTAGCGTACCTATCTAGTTTTCTTAATTGTCTACTACTCGTCCTAGGAGCTCCCACAAACTCTCAAGCATCCTTGAGTGTCTTCTAAACCTCCTGGTTCCTCTGGCCAACTTGTTATCACCAAAAAATGATTACCTAGCCATTTCAAACTAGGTGGATCGAAATACACCATGTAGATTTAATTTTACCATAGTAAAATCACTTTCACTGTGGAAAATAATTTAGTAAACCACTTTTATTAAATTATTTTCTGATTTAAATAATAAAACCCATGAGAATAATTATATAAATAATTATTTATTTAATTTTCTCTAGGAATAATTATTAATTCATTATTGAAATAATTATTCCTTATCACATTTGACTAAACCCCTTAGAATAATTAAATAAATCATTATTTATTTAATTTTCTTTATTTCTGTTATTGGAATACTTGTTAAATCACTATTTAATAATTATTTCAATCTCACACCATTCTTAACTCTCATGAAATAATTAATAAGTCATTTTATTTGTTAATTATTTCTAAATAAAAATATTTAACCATTTTAAATGTCTTTTCCCTCTTCAATAAATATAGTAAAATATTCCAAGCAGTTAGATCTTCATTTCGTTAATATTATTTTATTATTCCCCATTTTTGAGATTAAATCAATATATATATATATATATATATATATATTTTATAAATATGAGGTTTTTTCATTCATTCTTCACCATAATCATAGTCATCGTGACCATTCTCGTCTTTTTTCTTTTGAGCTCCCATTCGAGTTCTCCACATTTTGTTTGGGTTTTTCACATATTGATAGAGAAGGTTATTTCTTGAAGCATCAAGGACATCAAAGGACCCATCCCATGGAGGGAGACATACAGAACCATCTATAGATCTCCTTCACCAGTTGTTTTTAATAAAGAATTTATTCAATTAAAGACTTTCCATTTAGGTTATTGCATTAGATATTTTACTGTTGCTTTCTATTCTGGATTATCTATACCTTTGTTGCAAGTTTCCAATTTATATTATAGATCTGAATCGCAAGAAACCATCAACTTGTTTTTAGCGTCACTTGTCACCTAATGACTTAAGTGAAGTGCTTTTGGTACACCTTCCAAGAAATTTCACACTAACAAATGGCGACTCCACTAGGTTTCTAGTTACATTTGTAATCAACAAATGGTGAATCCATGGGTGTAATAACAACATTTTTGGGTGGCTGGTGTTTCAGAAAATTTAAGGCTTTTCTATAGCTATTTTTAATCTCTCAATTTTTATTTATAGTATTAAACGTTTTTTGGTCAAATTTTCAGATTCTTGCTATTTTTTCATTCTTTCCATGGGTCACAGGTACTATTTGAGTAGGAGATGGAAAAATCTGCATGAGATCTACGGACCGAGAGTCTCGGGAGAAAAAAAAACACTTTTTATGCCTTGATCTACATTCCAAAGCGCACTAATTGGCCCAAAACTTGCATTTTCCATTGTTCTAGGTCAGTACCTATGTTTTGGAAATTTTCAAGAAAATTTTCAGAATTGCCAAGAGTTCTATCTGCAGACTAGTTTGCTTACTTCACCTCTATTTCCAATGTCCCTTAGGCATAGATCCACTTTATTTGTCTCTTTGAGGAATTAAAAATCCCCCTAGCGTTTAGTGTACACCTGCACATTGCTAGGAGGAGATTTGCTAAGTAAGGAGTCTAGGGTTTTCAACATTTTTATCCACTAATTTTTAGAGTCAGATCCATTACTTTTCATCTCTTTTGGATAGGTTTCTTTTACCTTTTCTCCCTTTAGAATTTGCATTTTCCTTTCCCCATTAGGATCCCCTTGAATGTCCTAGGTTTTGGAGCTTCAGTCCTCTCCTTTGCAGCATTTTTCACCTCTGATTTTTATTGTTTGTCTGTGCCATTTACAATAGCTTAGAGCCTATAGATATTAGTCCCTCGACATTAGATCATTTAGAACTTTTTGTGTCTTTGAGTAGATTTTTCTTCTTCTCTTGCTTAGATTCTCAATAACTCTTGTGGATGGAGTTTTGTGTGCTTGATTGCTTGTTTATTTTTTTGTCATTTCAAGATTTATTTACTGTATTTCAGCATTTTACTTTGAGCAACACATGGCATCATGAAACATTCTTAATTAACTCATCCAATTGACACATTATTTTCACACACTCACACCCTAAGTGAACTTGAGCTTGGTTAACACCACCAATCCAAGAATTTAGACACTATACCTTAATAAATCAACACACATAGATTAAGCTCACTCGGGCACTAGGGAAAAACAATCTTTGTAGTGTAGGTGTAGGATTAGTGGGATATGCTTCTAATAACACCCATCGATCACTTTCATTGAGACATAGAAGTTTACATATTAGGGAGCTTAAAATTATTTACCATCCCATGGTCTAAATCCAAAGTACGTCAGAAACCCAATTCAGAGGGGGTTAGGCTAGGTCATCATGTGAGTGGTTCTCCTTAGGGCTACCCAACCTGTGGTAGGGAATCTCGTGTGGTGGCTGACTACCCAGAAGCTTGAGACTCGACCATCCATGTGGGACAAAGGTAACCATAGTGACCAATCTTAGGAAAACACCCTCTAGGATTGGTTGTGGGAAGTAGTTGGTTCTTTAACCCACCTTTCTCTGGACAACTCTGCTTGCGGGGATCAAATTCTTTCAAGTAATAAGTTCTTTGGAAGTAAATTTGAAATAGTATATCTAGGATTGCTTGAGGATTCAAATCACCTATAGGCTAGAGGTGATTTTCTTTATAGGACGTGTTTTCCTGTATTAGAGTAACACCATTAAAATAGTTATTTTACACTTAGCACCACTACACCAGGTGTTCTCTTGTTGTTTGTTTCTCTTTTATTCCTATCATTTCCCTTTAGTTCTTAGATAACTTTTGTCTTGAGATCATTGTGCCTTGTAGGTGTTTTTCACGTTGAATTTGAGGTCTACACCATTAGTTCCCATTAGGACATATTACTCCTCCCTGCTGAGTTAGTGTTCATCCTCCCAATCCTCCATTGAGTCATAATTCTAATGATGATTCTATTGATTCATCCAGTTCATCCTTTAATTCCGCGTTTCTCAACCCCATGTTGCCACCATATCAAGAACCAATGCAGGTGCGGGAAACCAGGGTGATATCCTAGGTACCAACCAAGTTACCCCCCACTAGTGTAAATGCCATTGGTGTGGTCACTCCTACTCCCTTTCTTCCTTTTATGGTTGGTTTTACTCTCCCTGATTTCAACTAGTTTATCAATGATCATGTTCTCCATGATCTCGCATGTCCAACTATGCCTATTAAACTCCCTTCGGACATCCAAAAGTTTGAAGATAATCCTAGAGAAGATCCCACTAATCATGTTCGCTCCTTCCACATGTGGTGCTCATAAAATTCCATTACTAAAGACTCCATCTGTCTTCATTTGTTCCAACACATGCTCGGTGGAGCTATTGCTAAGTGGTATGTCGATCAACTCAAATCCACTCATTCCACTTTCATGACTCTTGCCACAACTTTTCTTTCATATTTCCAACTACATCTCCGTTATGAAACTGGTACTGAACTATTGACTTCTTTCCATCAAAGTTTTGCTACTCGCCTATCTGACCATGTTTAGGAATGGCAAAGGAGAAGGAGCATATTTAGAGCTCCAAAATTCAAAGACTGATTGTATATGGATTGGTTCCTTAGGTCATTGTTGGTTCCCATTTTTAAAGATGTCACATCACACTTCCCCGAGTCTGAGGAAGATGCACTCCAAGTAGCCTTAAAATTCGATCTGATCTACATCCAGGCGTGTTATGTTTGCACTGTCATCCCCAATCTACCTCGACCTAGGGTTGCTAATGCACCAAGGGAATCTCATGCCTCAGATGGCATAGTTGAAACCATTTCACACCCTCAACTGTATTATCCACCTCTTATGAGTTATGGTCCAAATCATGGAGGGACCAGTTCCACTTACAATTCTCCCTCCCCTAATCCTCCACAAGGCAACCCTTATCAGTTCCCAACATGACATATGCATATCCCCATCTGCATCAATAGATGCCAGGGCCAGTTTTTTCACCACCTGTTTATCCCAATTTTGCCCCATCTCCTTATTATTAGTATGCATTCCCTACCACTCCAGCCCCTCCGACACTAGTGCCCCAGCTCCCCATGCCTACTCCCCCTCTGCCACAATAACCACCTCCTCCATAAGGTCAACTGTATTCTCAATAGAGTGGAACCAATCCCCCTATCCACAAGAAAAGGAATAAGGGGAAGGGTAATTAGAACCAACATTCTCAAGTTAATCAAGGTAACCACAGTCCTCCACCCAATGCCCCTCAGGGTCCTCAACCTAATCTTGCAAACCAACATCTGGGAAGTCAACCCAAGCTAAATAAGGGTCTTTGTATGAACAAGCCTTGTGCCTGTTGCGGTATATATGGTAATTATAACCATGAGTGTCCTATTTTACCTCAGATGCAATAGGTATGGGAATCTCAATCAGCTTCTCGAGGATAGCAACCCACCGCTCCTCCTCCCCCTCCTTCTTCATCTCAACTGCAAATGCTTACCAATCCTTTCCCTGACCAAGGACACATATATACCCAACCTAAAAAAGGTCAGGAAAATAAAAGAGCTCCACCTTCTGGTCACCATGATTATGAGATTCTTATGATGAATTATGATGAGATTAATATCGAGCAAGTCAACCTTTAGACTTGGTCGCACGAATACAACAACCCATCTATTAAGTCAGTGACTGAGTCCCAATACAAAGTTTCCATCGAGCCTCTATCATCACCCAATGGTACCTTATAGATCCCTCAGACTAAGGTCGAGGTTATTCCCAAGATCCCTAAAGATCTGTTACATCGAAATGTTACTTCTGCCAAAGTCGCCCATACATATAGCATAATAGATGATTTTGCATAGCCTCTTGCTACCATGTCAATTTTGGAAGACCTATAGATGTGCCCATCCCAATAGAAATCTCTACTATCCGCTTTGGGTGTTGTGGATCCTAAGATGATCATATGATTGTATTTCATGTTGACAAGTCAGAAAATCCTCCCCTACCTTCATTTGTTGCATTTTAAATACTAGTCTCCATTAGAAATGCCACTGCTATGTAGTGTATCATCAAAAAAGGAACCTCCACCTGTGTGATGGCTACTAGTGTTTGGAAGAAACTTGGTTCCCCTAACCTATCCCTATCCACCACCACTATTTGTGCATGTGATGGTCATCCTTCATAGCTCCTTGAGTTGTTTTGCAACTGCCCAATCACGGTTGCCAACAAGCTTTTCTGAATCGACATTGAAGTCATCAATGCTCCCTTAGACTATAATATCCTTTTGGGTCATAATTATACTTATTCCATGTCATTTTTCGCATCTATAGTTCACCATAAGATATGCTTTCCCCACAATGGAAAGTTTGTCACCATTGATCAGTTGGCATACTATGACCCCAAATCCCAGACATCAACTTAGTCCAACATTTCTTCCATGTCTGACAATACGACTATCTCATCCTTCAACAATTTCTCTCCAGGAGTCTACAAATATTCCACTTTCCATGGTGGTTACTATGGTCCACTGCCTACCCCTTCTCACCCTACCTCATCCAGTGTTTGCATGCTCCAAGCATCATAGGCCACCCATAAACGGTCTAATATGCCTTCACGGCAGACCACACCTCCACAAATTATTGTTCCTAACTCAACCCAGCCTCCCAGTACTACTCCTCAAGGATATTGTTATTATTTTGAACCTTCTTCGACGAACACCCCAGTTTAAACATTGTTAGATATTCCATCTAATTGTCCTATGTCTCCCAACCTTGACAATATTTATGTGAACTGTGTCTCTCATGAATATGCTTATCTTCTCCATCATGTGGTCCTTCTTCCTCCAGTTTTCCCATATTCCATTATGATTAAGACATCATGGAAGCTATGACCACCCCTAAGTATCCTTGGGATGACCATCATGTGTAATTCCTTCCACAAAAAACCCATGTCCAATATATTGTGGAGTCAAAAGACTTCATTCATGGTGAAGTCGATTGGTTTAAAAATCCCATTCCTGCACCAGAGGCTTTTGAAGAAGGAAATATGGCTAACATTTCCCCTACCATCAAAATTAACATTTTGAATAAACTGGGGATCGAAGAGAATATCATGTTAGGGGCACAATGCACCTCAAAAAAAAATTGATGCTTACACCAAGTTATTCAAGGAATTTTGTGATGTTTTCACCTGGTTTTATTCTGAAATGCCTAGACTAGATCCCGCTATTGTTGAAGATCACATCAAAACTTGGCCTGATGCCATACTCATTCGCGAAACACAAAGGCCTATCAATCCTTCTAAATGTGAAGCTATAAAAGATAAAATAAATAAGCTCAAGTAGGCTGGTTTCGTCTATCCTATTGAATACACCACATGGGTGTCCAATCTTGTTCCCGTTCTCAAGAAACACGACACCATTTGTCTCTGCACTCACTTCTGCGATCTGGAAAAATATTGTCCCAAAGACAACTTTCCCACACCATTCATCGACCAGGTCATTAATTAGTGTGAGGGGCATGAGGTTCTATCCTTTATGGATGGATTCTTTGGATCTAACCTGATACATATCCATTATGCCGGTAAGCTTAAAATCACTTTCACTAGTCCATGGGGAACTTTCTCTTATAAGGTCATGCCTTTAGGTTTAAAGAATGTTGGGGCCAGTTTTTAGTGTGCTATGTACTACTTCTTTCATGACTTGGTTCATATTATCCTTTCATATCTCAATGATCTCACCACTTATTCCATACTTCGATCGCAACACATACATGAGTTGTGTATCGTGTTTCTCCAATGTCACAATTATAACACTCGCCTCAATCCCCTTAAGTGTGTCTTTTAAATTATCGCCGACTGACTTTTGGACTTCATTATGTCCAAAGACAGTATTACTCTTCACTCGCTCAAAGTTCAAGCCATCATTGAACTTCCTCCTTCCTGTACATTTCACTAGTTACAAAGCCTCCAAGGCAAAGCTAACTTTCTTCTTCATTTTATTCCTAACTGTGTAACCATGGCTCATGGGTTACTTATACTCCTTTGATCTACCATTCCATTTGTTTGGGATGACCAAGCTCAACAGTATTTTGATGCCGTCAAATATACTCTCACTTTTTCTCCCTTTATTAGTCCACATAAATTTGAGAGGGATTTCATCTTATACATCTTCGCCTCCACCTATTCGGTCGTTGGGGTCCTCATACAACAATGTTTTGCAGGTATTGAGCATATCATGTACTATGTTAGCAAGAACCTTAACAATTCCCCTATGTCCTATTCCTGTGAAGAAAAGCTAGCGTTGGCTATTGCTTTCTCTATTCAAAATCTTTGTCATTACATCCTTACGCGTACAACCAAAATTGTGACCAATTCCAACCCCATGGTTTTCCTATTGAGTCAATGGATCATTAGCGGGAAGTACACCCATTGGATTGTTATCCTTTAAGAATTAGATCTTTAATTTGTCACACCCAAGAGTAAGAAAGGTCTAGCCCTTTTTGAACTTATTTCTTAATTTCCCAATGATGCACCTGATTCATTGGTCAATGACGACCTCACAGATGAAAACTCGTTCGCCATTACCTCAGATGATTCTTCGTAGGGTGACATCCTTACCTATTCATGAACCCATAAATTCACTATCCACCTCACTTAAGATGAATGAAGATGTATTTGACATCAAGCCCCTCGCTACCTCCTCATCGATCGTGACCTTTATTGTCAATGTATCAACACTCTCCTTCATCATTGTCTCACCCATTCTAAAGTTGAGAAAGTGCTCAATACTTTCCACAGTTGTGCTTGTGGTGGTCACCTCTCAGGAATGGCCACTTCCCATAAAATCATGCGCACCAGGTAAATTTTGCCTTCTCTCTTTAGCAATTGTATTGAGGCAATCAACACTCTCCCAATTTCCAGTTTTACACCCCTAAGGTGTGAGCTCCACTTGTTCCCCTCCATCTAGTTTTCGTAGCCGATCCTTTTTGTAAATGGGCTATTGACTTGATGGAGTTTCAACCCCCATCTGCTAATAATCATAAGTATATTATCGTGGTCATCGAATATTTCACAAAATCAGTTGAAGCCATGCTAGTGTTCAATAACATTGCGTCTACAAAAACCCTCTTCTTCTTTAACCATGTTATTGCTCGATTTGGGGTTTAGAAACAATTGGTCTCCAACCATCACAAAAATTTTGAAGATGAGATATGGTGTAAGTTATCCTCTCTATTGGGCTTCGAACATCAATATTCGTCATCTTATCACCCCCAAGGGAATGGCCAAGTTTAAGTTGTCAATAATATCCTTAGGGCTATGCTTCAATGGACGGTGAATAAACATGTAAAACCCTCCTCCCACATGTACGCTAGTAACCATGAAAAAAGGGGTAAACATGCGATGAGAGGCTACTATGATTAGATTCGACCTCTTATGTGACCTCAAGGAAGTGGAGTCAATGGAAACATAACACACAAACATTCAACATTAGCTTCAGGACCCTCAGGAACCAATCCAACACTCTAGACAACTTGCCCTTAGGTCCCAGTAAGCTTTTGGATAGCTTAAGCCTTAGTCGCTCTCATGCTATAGGCATGACAGTGTTCAGAAGCCAAAAGTCACTCTCATAGGATTGCCTGCTAGCATTCAGAGACTCATTTAGCCAATACTATGCTAGTGGCCACATGATTTGAGCCACTTTTTCAGGCCCAGAGCCTAGGCCATTGCTAATAATTTAACCATCTCTTCATATCAGTAAAATAAGATGGAAATAATAGTACTAAAGAAAATACTTGTTTAAGACCTTGAATGGACCCCTACTAGCCATGATAAGAATTTCTTCAAAAATATCACGAATATGTAAACTATAGGTATAAAGAACAAATTTGAGCATACGGGTCTCATACTTATCTGAGATTCACCATGAAGCATTTATGCCTCAACACATTGAAAGTCATTCCATCCATTAGGTCATAGATACATTTATAATTCAATTCTAACTAAAACCATGATGAGAGCCATACATAAATGTTGGCATAAAAAATATGCATAACCAACATAATAGGGACAAAAATATCAATGAAATCACGGGCATATAAAACTCATATAATCTAGTATAATTATCATAGAAATACAAGGAGAAATAACCTTTCATTAATAATGAAAAATCCAAACCTGGGATGGGACATCCATATTCCACCTGACCGTAGAATGGCTGAGAAAAATCTATCTTTAGCCATTCACCCCTGTGCCATATTCCAAGCATGAATGTGGAACTCAAACCAAAAGAACCAACTAGGGCATAGAGAGGCTAAATCACCTCACCCTCATCAATAGAAACTAGGATTTACCATAATCCATCCCACATCACTAGTCCAACACAAAAAACATATCATAACGAGATTTACCATGATATCCACATGATCACTAGGCCACAAACAGGTATGTGACCAGATTTCACCACCTACACTGTGAGGAATTTTCCTGTCTCCTATTCTCTCAAGCTTTACTGTAATCCAATCCTAAATCACTAGGCCCTAAACCCAGACCCACTTTCTAAGATGTACTGCATATCCAAAACCTGGGATTACTAGGCCCAAGTGAGAGAAATCCACCTCTTTGCTTTCATAGGAAGCCCAGTCTATGGGGGTGTAGCTTAGAGCATGCCCCACATGTATGTATTGATGGATTACAGGAAAGATGATCACCAAGCATCCATAATTGAAATGGAAGGTACAATATGTGATTGAATGTTATTTAACCAACTCACAAAAAAGATAGATCAACCTCTTAAAAATTATCCTCTTCGAGGGGGAAACCTCCTTTATATTACATAAATGAACAATTCTTGGATAATACAAATGACAATACTTCCTTTTTATATATAGGAGTATAAGGGGTCATAATATAATCAGAGCCTACATAACAATTATAATATAAGGGCACAAAAATAACAATAGTAGGCTTCTATGGGGCACAAAAATAGCAATATGGGGTTTACATGGGCACAACAATAACAATAGGGGGAATACATTAGTATTATAGGGATCTAACATGCCCCTCTCCTTCAAAAAAGTGTTGTCCCCAATGCTTGAGTAGTTATGGATGCTTTTGTATAAAATTATCATCCTCCGATGTGGAATCCTCAGTGGGTAAGTTCTTACACTTAATGAGATACTCTATAATTGATCGATTTGGTAGCTGCCAGGTTCCTGTTTCCATGACTGCTTCAGGCTGAAATATGATTTTCCCTTCCTCATAAAGTTCTGGAAACATTGTTTGAACTAGAAGCCTGTCACCTACAACCTTCTTTAAGCATTAAACATGGAAAACTAGGTGTACTCGGGAAGATGTGGGTAGCTCCAATTTGTATGCCATAGTTCCAATATTTTGCAACACCTTGGAAGGAATCTAGTACTTGGGTGATTATTTATGATCCTTCTTAGCTTTCTTGGGAGACATTTGTTTGTGTGGTTGTAGTCGTAAAAATATGCAGTCACCTATATCAAAACTTCTTTCACTGCAATGTTCATCTACCTATTGTTTCATTCGATTTTGCGCCAAAGTGAGCTTATCATTTAAGAGTTGGAGAACTTGTTGTTGATGCTCGATGTGATCTTCCACTACTTGAAACTTAGAATTTTCTCTTAAAGATGATGTGATGGATGGTGGATGATATCTATAAAGTGCTATAAATGGGGTCATTTTTGCTGCAGTATGGAAGGAAGTGTTATACTACCGTTCAACGAGTGGTAGCCACTTGAGGGTGAGGTGGGCTGGGTTGGGTCGGGTGGGCGGGGATTTTTTTTATTTTTTTTTTAATTTTTATTTATTTATTTTAAATTTTAAATTTTTGAGCTTTTTCATATATATATATATATATTTAATTGTTTTTAAATTTAAATTTTTAATTTAGTTTATTTAATTAATTTATTTTTTAAACTTTCTATTTCTATTTTAATTTATTTTTGGTAATTATTAAAAAAAATTGGTTTATTTTTTTCCATAAATTGTTTCTTTTGAAAAAAATCAATTTATTTGTTTATTTTTTGTTAATTTTTATTTAAATTTTTTATTTTTACAAGTTAATTTAGGTTTTTTTTTTACACACACACACACACACACATATATATATATATATGATCTTTTTTTGCCATTTTTTTTAAAAAAAAATTTATGTTTTATTACCAACATGAAAATCATCAACATTTAAAACAAATTATCCACACTTAATACATTAGAAAGTTTAAAGTGTAGAAAATAAGCCCTCTAAAAAAATATGTTCATATTGCATCAAAACTTTTTCAAAATCAGCATGAAAATCATTGAGATTTAAAAATAATTGTTTATACTTCATACATAAAAAAATTTAAAGTGCCAAAAATATGCTCCAAAAAAAATGGTGTATTCTGAATCACCAGTTTTCAAAATCGAGTGATTTTTTGCTACCTCAAAAAATGGGTACTAGGTAATTTTCTTGTTTGATCGGTAACTATGTTTTTCTTGATATTATATTAAAAAATCCAAAAAAAAATTGAATAAGTAAAAATTAATATTTTACCAATGTCACCCCATGCGTCCTCGCTGGAAGTGCTAGCTTCAGATCCTCTCAGAAATCTACACCTTCATACAGGTAGTCATCTATGCCCATGAATTGTGGCTCCCACCAGTGGAAGAACTCGCCATCAAAGACCACCAGAGTGACTTCACCTCCACCAAGTCACTGCATTAGATTTGCCCATCTGGCCATCCTAGTATCTCTAAGACTGCTGATGGCGATAGTAACTCTAGCTCGTAATGCCAAATTCTACTCAAAGAAAAATGAACAAAGGATGCTACCATAGCTAAAGTCTTCTTTTTTCCATGTCTGACTGATGTCAATTGTTTCTTCATGTTGATCAAGAGTGTTGTACACCAATAATAAACTATTGGTCTTGGGCATTCTACTACCAAGAACATAGCAAGCCATGAAGTCTAATGTAGTGATGTTGAACCTGTTATCCTAGCAATGCTTGAAAGGATGATTTTGATTGGCAGGTTCATGATTGCCTTGACCGAAACCTGTAATTCGACCTTGTTAATCTTTGGTGCACAATATATGACAATATAATCAACAATGTTAAGGGCTCCATGAGCCTTCACTGTGAGGTCAACCGCTTCTCCCCTTCGGGAAAGTCCTATTATGAAGTAGATATCTTCTACTTTGATCGGTAAAGACATATGATGTATAATAAATATCTCCTTCTCTGGGTCCTAATAATGAACTGATATTTTCAACAATCGAGTTTGTGTTCTCATGTTGAGCATCATGAAGAATTTGAGCAATCCACAATTTTTTAATCCATCCAATGATTGTTGATCATCGAAGACTTCATTATCAACATTAGTATGTTGTCTCTCTCTCCAAATGATCGACATCTTGCAAAATTGAGGGATTTCATCCATTAGAAATTAAGTTTTTCATTTTACTGTGTGTACTATACACAACTTTTGTAAAGAGAAATCACATACACATGCAAATTTTCCTTTGAAAACTTGCATATAGGGCTTTCTATATGTGGTTTTCAAGTTGTCAACCCGCATACACACTGAGCATCATTTATAAACAATTTTTTTTCTCTAAAATCGATTTGAATATTAAAATATTGGATGAAATGGATGAGTTTCAAGATAATAATTGGCTTGAGATTGTAAGTGATGAAGTCGTCAATGAATTTGATCAGATTGGTTTGCCAAAATTTTCTCCAAGAGCCCTCTTCTCAATAGTTGGATGGTTAAAATGAATTTGCGTGAGTCTAAAAATCTCTTTTATAGGTCATTTTTAAAGTACCACTTTCTAAAGTTAAATATGTTTAATTTTGATAATTTTATGAACTTTTGACTTTTGTTTCAAGTGTTGGGAGAGATTATTTTTCAGGGTAACAAAGACTTAGTGATGTTTTTCAGTCACTTGGACTCCACTATCGTTTACCTATCATGGTAGGTATCATTTTATGAAATGGCATATATGTTAAGACATATCATTCTTCCATTACATAATGCGTCTTGAACTGATACTGCAATATTTTTCCATAGGGTCTACCCCATTTTGTTGTGATTTTTAACCACTTTCACTCATCGTCTTGTAAAATTGTAACATAGTGGTAGGGCCTTCCCTTCCATGGGATTCCTAGTTAGATCCTCATTGACATATGTCACCCATGCTGCAAGTACTGTGAAGGCTTGGGACTCCTCTTTAGTCTCGCCATGACTTTGCATTGAAGCCTAATTCTTCTTCTTCTTCAATATTTTCTTGCCATATACCCAAGAGGCTACCATGTGTTAATTTGTACTGCTACATTGAATCTTGACCACTTGTGCCTCTTTGGATTCATTTGAACTCATTTGTAAGCCATTTTTTACCATGAACTTACACAAGTTCAAACCATGCATCCATTAGCCTTTGCCACTTGACACCTATCTTTTTTCATGGAGAGAACATCCCCAGAGTGTCGATGACTAGCATTCACCACCTTTCATTGAACATAGGATTGTTCCAGTCCCTCGAACTATTGCACTTTCCCCTTACACTCATTATCTCCTCTATACTATAGGTATTATTTTTTTCTTTTTCAGGCTTTAACTATGAAAAAGAAAAAAATAAAATAAAATATTCCAATAAAAGAGTGGTAATGGGATAGTTTCTTCATCATTTGATGGTAGCAAGGGTTAGTTGTGTTACCCTTGTATAAAGAAATTAAAATGATTCTTTCCTCCATCGAGATGGGACTTTGTCTACCTTGAGGGAAGCCATAACTTTGTTCATGAGTCAGTCCTCCTTTGGTTGGTTATCTCTTCCAATCATATGGAGAGTTTGTTAATGCCTCCTGTATTGAAAACTTATACAAAGTTTCCTTATTCTTCCATAAAGTCACATAAAATTATTCTTTTGTTCAAGGGAATTAAACCTATTGTCGGTCATTCTATGGTGTCTCTTGACTCATTTATGTTAGCCATTGTTGGTTTGCCAAGTTATCTTCTATATCACATAAACTATTTGGTCCTTCACTCGTGTTGGTTAAGGAGGTCCTCATTGACTTCTTACTAGCGGGTATCCTCTTATCGACTCCAACAAATTTCTCTAAGAGTAGGCCTAGAGTCGTACCCTAGACCTATTTACATCATTTATAGTTGACCTTATGCTCAACATCAATCAATATCATGCATTTTTGAGTTATTGGTTTCCCTCGTGTTTGATGTCATCTTACATTATCACAGATTGGAATTCATGCAGTACCTTGGTTTCTATTTAACCCTATTGGTGTATTCCTTGCCTTTGTGTCTACTTTCATTATTGGTTGCTTCAGAGAATTTATGTCATGCACTAGCCACATCTTGTGTACATTGGAAATGTACTTCAGAATGGTTACTTCATCTCTCTTCATCTGAATTCTTCCAAATTATCGGCCTGTGGGTTACACTCATGTTGGTTGATGTGGGATGCCTTAATGCCTTCCTTCCCGTAGATCCTTTCCCATTGAATCCGACTCATTACTCTGTAAACCACGTATAAATTCCTTTTTCAGTACCTTATGGTTTGTGGTCATTAGTGTCAAAATCCTTCGCTATCCACAATGAGAATGCATTAATGTATCCTGATAGGTAGATTCTTTCACGTGTTTGACTTCAACACATTTATTCACACTTGTTAGATGGGACTGGGGTACCTTGACACTTATTATCATTATTGGTAAGTTGTCTCATTTTTTTATTGGTATACATCAACGATAGGTAATCAAATGATTTCTCACATGGTTGAATTAAACTCATTTATTCCCATAGTGTAGAAATGTACTGTCTTTGGTTAGTGAACACCTCAAGTTGTGTTAGTATTTTCGTTCACTTAAAAACTCCTTCAATTTTCTACCAATGACACCTTTCACCTTTATATGTTTCATTCCTTCACATCAACATCTTATATGTTTGCACTTGAGTTTATTCATTACCATTATTCCACATATATGACTTGGTACTTTTATGAGGATCAATTATGTAGCATCATTGATCAGATAGTCTTCTAGAATCATTGATCATATATTATTATATATGTGATTTTGAGAGATAGCTTCATCATGTTCCTTTGCAGCTATGATCTGATTATCCATTAGGTGTTCAAAAAATCTTTTTGTTCACTTTTGTATACATTCTGGATCTGATTTATACTTGATGTGTGGAGATTCTTTATTAACTCTGAGCATGGGTATTCCTACCTCAAACATGACTTTTCTTTGTAACTCTTTCCACAGGTATTTGATGTGTTAGAATCGAATGATCTCCTTTCAGGTTTTTAGATGAATCCTCTCTCTATACTTAATATATTTCGTCCATTATGTACTGCTTCTGACCTCATATATTAGGGGGCATCTGTTATAGCATCATTTAGAACTCATGTAGACTTGAAGGTCTTATATGGCCTTGGGTAGCCTTTTCCCATGCAGACTTGATCTTATTTAAAAGAAAAATGTTTCAAATTCCATAAGTGACTCTACCTGCACTAAATCACGTACATACATGGGTCTTATAAATCTATACTCATGTATACTTTTTTAAATATGAAAAAATAAAATAATATGTTATTTTCTAGGTGGGTTTCATGGGTTTTACTGATAGCCTACCTATAGGAGCCCGTAGTACAACTAAAATAACTAATTTCAAGTGGCATGTATACACCCCTTGGGTAGGACTAAAATATAAAAGAGAAGGGTTATCAATATTATACCCATTTTTCTCCCAAATCAAGTCTAATTTTCTCATGCCTCAAATAGTCATAGTCCCTAAGGAAACCCTTGTTTCCTTTGCAGATATGTTCATCATCTTTATAGCATATCCTTGCACTTGTTAGAGAGGTTGCCTTCATGGCTCAGTCTAGATGAATCCAAAGGAAGGATTCTTCGGTGTTTTGGCTTGGATCAAGTTGTACCTTTTCTGTACCTATTGCTATTAATCACTAAAGAAGCTCATGTCTTGTTCCTGATATGTTATTGTCTCATGAATAGTAATTTGTATGATTATATATAATGATCTAACATATATTTTATGTATGCACATTGAATTATCTTTCATGTATATTCTTTTTTGAATTGACTTGCAGGCCTGCTTGTTCTGAAGGAATTAGAAGGTTTAGACCCTAAGGGAACATCATCAAATATAGGACCTCTAGGTATGTTTCCAAATCCACATTTAGTAATTCATATGTTTGGCATGTTTGCTTGACTTTGAATTGTTCATTATATTGTTCTTATCTGTTGAGTTCTTCAACCCTTACCTCAGGGAATTTTTCCCACCAACACTTGTTGAGTGCATGAGTGTACCCCGAAGCATCAAAACTTCAACCCTTCAGCCTTTCACTATGTGCCCTTGTGCCCAAAATTTTCCTTGTATTTTACGAATGCACTATTAGGCCATGAACATAAAACTTGCATGAAACATGTTACAATAGGATATTTTTAGGCTAGTGTTTGCTTTCCATGAGTGATTACAATTATAGGTATTCCAAAATAGCATGACAAGGGTGCATGAAGAAATCAGGCAAAGAGGGTAGTCAAATGAAGCATTCAAGAATGAAGAACACATTGAAATATTGATGATCGAAGTAGCCCAAAAGACTCCATGAGATCAAAGACCCTTTGGAGGGTGAAGACATCAACAACATGAAAGTTGAATGCAAGATCAAATATACAAGTGGCAACATTGTCACCTATCAAAGAAAGTCCATGTCATCAATTACTATGACTCCAAGTCATCAATGATATTAACTTGTCATGTCGTCATCACATGATGATGTAAGTGTTGTAAATAAAAAGAAGTATAAGTCCAAGAGCCATGTATGGACAAAATATCCATGTGAAGAATTCAAAAAGACATGTAATTCCAAAAGTCACATGTAATTACCAAATTCATTTGGAAGATTAAGAGTTATAGAAGTCCAAAGGTCATTAAAAGTTGGAAAGTCAAGAGTCATGAGGATATGAAAGGTCATGCCTAAAATTATGAGAGGAGCCTAATTACTCAAAGAAATGACTTTTAACCTTGGATTCTACCAAAAGGCATTACAGAGATAGATATAGTATTTTTGGGGAGAAAGTTGTGGCTCTGATGCTCCACTATTGGAGCTACTGATATTCATTGTACTTATGTGTCTTGGAAGTTTTTCTTAATACATCAAACCATTCAGCCAACACATTTTCATGCATGAATTGCGAATGTTTTGAGACTATTCTTCTATTGTTTCCGGCTTATGTTGGATTTCATGCATGCTAAATTAATTGAACTATTTTGGTGACTTTGGTGCTAAAACTATTGGAATGGTATTATGATGATTTAACGATTGTTGCATATATGTGAACTACTTCTCTTGATGCTTAATGGTTCTTTGTTGCTTATGTGTGTGTGTCTCCACTAGACTAGTACTATTACTTTTCTTTTAGAGCCTCACTTTCTTTCCCTTGCAGTTAAAGAACCTTGATACATATACAATTGAAAATTTCATAGGGCACACTCTCTTTGTCATTCAAAAGCACATGCATGTTACTCTCTCATGCTAATTTCTTAAGCCAAGTCAAATATGTAAGTAAATTGAAGCCAGACTATATTTTTGGATGGACATCCTACATCAAAATTATGTGAGGTCTAAATGGGACCTCATATTGGGGACATCCCCTATATGTTGGTGATATATAGCACCATAAACATTCTATTTCTAGAGTGACGGAAACAAATTTTTATGGTTGATAGCTCTTCACATCCCAATCATTCAGTTTCTAGACAAGGAGGTAATATCCCAAGCACTATCCCAACTCATATTATTGAGGCAGGAGGTGCTTTTCAACCTGGTCTGGAGTTGACTTACAAATTTACCTATTAACAACTTTGGGAAATTTTTCCAATTACCTGTCAGTTTGTGAAATCTATCAGTTTACTACCCATTACTCATAATCTTCCTCATCATCCTAAGAAGAAATAAACAACTTGTATTGGTTTATTGGTTGCATCGGTGGAATATTTTGTCTTCTCCACTCTTGAGAAATTAGTAGAAACTTTAGAAGACATAGTTTCACAAGAGTCACTTCCATTAGATCATGAAGAGTATGTGGAAGATGTTGTTCTTTCTAATGGAGAACAATCGGGAGGCTATTTTGAGTTTAATGAAGCATTGAATGGTGAAGGATAAAACTCTTCATATTTAGAAAAGGAAGAGGAGAAAAGATATGAAGACATGGTTGATGAAGAATTCGATTGGATTTGCTATGGGCCACTCGCTCTTCCAAAAAACCTTCATAGAATTCCAGACATCTCAAGAAGTTTCTATCTAAGTTTAATCCTAACAAGAAAACAAAGTGAGAAGATCATATTGATGATTTATTCATACTTCTATGAATTCTACATGTATGGTATTATGATGTTGCTTATAGGATTTTTCCTTTCACATTAGAAGGTAGAGGAGTAGCATGGCACCATAGTCTGCCTGTTAGTTCAATCCATGGTTGCAGGGATTTTAAGAAATTATTTTTGGAGAAATTTTCCAATGACAAGACGTTCGCCATGTTGTTAAAAGAGCTCGGAAATATTAAGATGGGGGAGAAGTACAAAGTCAAATATTTCAATCAAAGGTTCAACCACATATTGAACAAATTTCTCCCAAACACGCAACCTCATGATTCTTCATTATAGATTATTAAATCATTTCCTTGCCAACAAACATTTCTACTTTTGTTAAAATAGATACAAAGGGAAATTTGACTTTAAATTTTGTAGAAGCGATTGCCATAGAGAAAGACTTGCATGCCATTGGAGCTATTACTGATGATGATGAATATAAAGACTATAAGGATACTGGAAAGACATCTAAACCTCCTTCAATTAAATATAAATAAAATGATTCTGTTGATATTAAAAGCTTGACTAGCTAGATATTTAAAGGCACTCACCAATTAAGTTTTAGAATTAAAGATAAAGTCAAGTGATACCTCTACCAGTAGAAATCCCCCAAATTATTTCCCATTAAGAACGAACAATAACAACAACAACCAACTAGATCAGTTTTCCCAAGGTTGAATTGTTGTGTTGAATATTGAAAGTATAGGCATGGATAACTATTGTTCCTTTCATAAGGAATAACATTCAGAATTTTTTTTTCCCATAATGGAAGCACAACATGAATGCTTTAGCAGTGCACATCGTTGTTATTTTACTAGTAGATGAGTAGTCCAAGAAGATGAAAGAAAAAAATGAACTCGGAACAACTAAGGAAGGTACATGTATTGGAAATTCAGTCAATGCTTTTGATTTTATTCTCAATACCATCAAGAAGGGTGTTAAATCACTACCCTAAGGTGAAACCCATCCTCAGAAACAAACTGATCATTATAATTTGAGGAGAAAAGGGCCCATTTATAAATAGGACATGATGAGACAAGAGTTAAATAAGAAAATGTTAAGAAGACCTGCACCACCAACTAATCCTTCTCACAATACAAAAAATAAGTCTGGAAATATTGTTGCCTCTAAGAGTACTTCCACTAGTAGTAATAACAAATATAGCACTCTAGAAGTTTCAAATAAATCTACACCTCTAGACAATTTAGCACTACCTACTAAAAGTGAAGCTATTTATTATAACATAATTGAATATTTGAAGAGAGCTTGTGCCAACATTTCTATCCTTGAGCTCACAAAGATAGTAGGTCGGTGTGAACTTCTTGCCCAAGCCTTATCACAACCTTCATCAGGTGTCAAAGATTCTACTTCTCAAAAGGTGTCTGATAAGTATTTTGGAACTCTCGAATATGTAGTTAATGTTGTAACTTTAGATGCTAGCAATCTCTGGCCCCCCATTCTTTTTTACTTTTGAGATATTTAATTAAAACGTTCATAATTTTTTGGTAGGTTCAAGTGCATATTTAAATGTAATTTCATTATCAATTTCAAATAAAATTAATTCTAAACTGGACAAAATAAGTGCACAAATCATTCAACTCGATAGATCCCTTGTCCAAGATATTGGTGAACTAAATCATGTTATTATCTTATTATCATTTGATATTTGGGTACACCAATGTATAAACATTGTAATTGTGGACCTCCTTGAAGCTGATGGTGTACTCTTGAGTAGAGATTGGAATAGTAAATTACAAGGGTATTTTGCTACAGATTGGACACACTCATGGCTTCCATATAAGGGCAGAAACAACTAAATTCAAGTGGAGAGTGAACCATACATGAAATATATTGTGACACCACTTGAGGGTCATAATGAGAGCATTTCCTTTATAGATATTGTTTTTGGAAATTGCTTCTTGGAGATTGTTATCAAGCACAACCATCACTCATCACACCAAATACAAAGGTGAAACTCCTTCCTTGTACTCCAACTAGTGCTAATGAATATTATAACATAGATGTACATAATAGTAATAATAGTATTGGAACCAATTTAGTATCTAATAATATTTTTACTTTGTGATTTAATGGTTAAAAAATGTAGGATAACTTAGGAGCTGGTTGCACACTCATAGACCCACATAATAAGAAGTACATCTTATCATTTCATTCAATTGTACAAATAATGCTATCGAATATGAAGCACTTGTGCTTGGGTTAAATAAAGCCATCAACTTGAAGGTAATTGGTGACTCATAAGTGGTTACTCGATCAAGTGGAAAAGGTAATGATGCAAAAAAAAGACACTCAAATAGTTTAATCTTGCAAGAATTAAAGTTACAAGAAATGAAGTTTCAGAAACTACCATAGTGAGAAAGTAAATGTTATATTGCTTTGAAAGGAAATTAATTAAACTATGATTTTAAGGAAATCATGCACTATCCTACTCCTGCAAGGAAATTAAATAAAATAAAAAAAGAAAGAAGTAACATTGAAATCTCTAGAGTTGAAATGTAATCCTGTAGAGATGATTGTCTTCTTATTAGCCTTCTATCATTTAATAGATCATGTCAATAATAGTTTTCAAGTTATTTTATAGATGAAAAATACAAAACCATGAGAAACAATGTGAAACTGAAGCTATCAGATATGTTTTTATATGAAGTACTACAATTCTACAGGAAATTTATGTTCCTACGAGAACTTCCATAATTGAACTAAATAAAGAAAATTAATGAAGGGGGTCTTAAAACTAACAAAGGAAGTTATTTCTAACATATATAACTCATAATAACAACTTCCTAAATGAAAAACATCAAATTCGGATCCGTAAATTTTTGTGGATATTCTGTTGGAAAATTTGTCACAACAAATCTCATAATATTATATTTAAAATATGAAGTTATACACTATTATAGTTTTTTTATATTTCTGAATCTATAGATTTATTATTAATAATGCATACGTGCAAATGAAAATTATGAAGAAAATAGAAAATGGAAAAATAAAAGATCGCACATACATTTGACATAAGATATGCTCTGTGAAACCCTTTCGAGAGAAAAACCCAATAAGAAGGTGAGGTCGCTCCAATCTCTTTCTCTGATTGAAAATATGGATGCAAGTAGAAATAATTATGGTTTGTGGCTTTTGGGTCACTATAGTGCAAAAATTATATTTGTGTGCCCAACTTCCTATCCCTCTTATCTATTTTTTGTCATCTATTGAACAGATTCACTCAAAAGAATGTAATCACTTTTCTTCCTAATGGCTCAGTTATAACACAACTCGATAAACTACTAGTGGTTAGGTTTGTGTACCTCAACTCTTAACCATAGTTACAATATAGACTTTTCTAGAGTCCTATATATCAAATCACGTGGCTAGTCCCTTTTTCATGAATATTGTGGGTTTACATGGCATCCTCTTGAAATATGGTGGTAAAAACAAGAAGCTCAACGTCTGAGTGGCATAATTTTTTCATATGGAACCTAATTGATGTGATTCTTGCACCATTAGAAAGGTATCTATGTGTAGAATAACATGAGAAGGTTTGATGCCAAGGAAACAAAGTTTTCACCCCAAAATATTTTGTTTGATGCCTCAAAATTCTCTTGGAAGGTTCCATACCTTTTATTACCAAACTGAGTCTCGTCAGTAAAAATGATCCCCTAAGTTACTTCCTTGATTGTTTCCACTTTCAAAGCAACGAGATGGATGAAAAACAACATAATGATCCAATATGGATCACACCATCCAATTTGGGGAGACTTTTGGTCCTCAAAATATTCTCTTGAATGAGGTGAGGAAATTGTTTCTCCACCTTCGCTCTGGTGTACCATTTAGCTTTACCTAAATTGTCCTTTAAACCCAATCCACCAAAGGTCATGCTACAAGTGTCTTGTAGTTCTATACCTCTTCTACAAAATCGTATATTACATCAACTCTACCTAAGACTCTGGTGCCAAATCATCCACAATAGGTAGGAAATATTCCCCTTCCTGATCTAGCATGGAAGGCTCACAGAGTTCAAATTCTCTACATTCACAATTGAGTAAATGCACATATATGGTGATAAATTGACTAAGTAGGCATTGTTACCCACCTTTTCTAATGTCTCAAAGAAACCATACCTCAAAGAATTTATTTTGTTACCATGCCCATAGAGCCTCTCCTTTTTCAAATGTAGCCATACTCTGTCTCCCACCTTGTATGACTTTTTTTTCTATGTTCAATGTTGATCATGCCTAGCCTTATATTTCTCCCGTGAATTTTGTAATGTCTCTTATACTTGTATATGGATCTTCCTAATATTTTCTACAAACATTTCAGCCCTGTTTTCGCTACTACAACAACCTCAAAAATTTTGGCATGTACCCAAATTTTAGAGCCTATCTTGATCTTGCATACTATCATCACAATCATTGAGACTCATTGCATGTGTTTTATCTAAGTGTATTGCTTCCATTTGCAAGAAAATCGAAGTTTCATATCTTTTCATGTTAGGTTCCATGCGGTGTATATAAGATTTGTTTGGTGTTTGCAAGGGGTTATATTTGTGTAAATGAGTTGCTCCTACAATGTGAAAATTTGTTGCACTCATTTCCAAAGTTTTAAGCACTATTTCACAAGTGTCATCATGATCATCGTAATGTGCACGTTTGGTGTCGCACTTGTCATCAAAAAGTTGTTGTACTAAGGGAATTTGTTGTTCATGTGTTATGGATGACCTATGTTGTGTTGTCAAGTGTCCTAAGTGTGTTACCATATTTGTGTCCTATCACCATTCACATCAACTTCATCGATCCCACACTTAGCCAAATTCAGAAAGAATCTCAACCAAGCATCTTAGCCTCATATGGCCCTCCTGAACTGTGCATTGTGCAGTCTCAGCCCTCAAGCTACAACCCTACTTCTTGGTACTATGAAATGCACACTTCTGATATCATAGGAATACATACTGTGTAATCACAATTCTCAAGCTCGACCTCTGACCCCAAAAACTACGCAATTCTTCCGTCCTATCCAGATAATACTCTGCATTGTGCTATCAAAAGGCCCAAGCCTCAGCCTTGATCCCTTCAACTATGAAACTAAAAAATTATCTGGATTCATCTTCATTTTGGAAATGTGCAATGGGAAAATCAGTGCTTAATCCCTGAGTCTGGCTCCCTTAGCTTCCCAACAGTGAAATATTCTTGCTTAGTCCAACCTAAACTATGCATCGCCCAGTCTCAAGGCTTAGGCCTAACCCTTGACTTCTTGAGTTGTACAATTGTGCAGCTACTAAGCCTCTCCCTCAGCCTTCCACTCGGTTCCAGCTCAGTCAGTGGATTGTCATGTGCCATGTTATACTAGGGTTTTATCGGACTGATGTCGTCTTATCATGAATGAATTGCAGATGCAGGTACTCTTTCATACCATGCCAGGATGATGAAGAAGGGGAAAATCCAAGAATACAACTTTGTAGCTAAATAGGTAAGTGGCTCAATCAAAATGAATCAAAGGGACACCAGTTTGTGATAGCTGCTCAAGATTGGATACCACTGAAGGCTCCTCATCTCTAAGCCATATAGAGGTGGACAAGAGCCTTCTTAAGAAGACATATACCAAGAATAAAAAAGAATGACTTGGCATTGCCATGTCATCATACAATCCATGTCATCAGTGTCATATCATGAGTCACCATGTGCCACATCACTTTTGTGGATTATGTAAATTTCTATTCAAAGTGTATTGTAAAGTGGAAGTCCAAAGGACATGTATAGAATATGAAGAGTCATGTAAATTAAAAAATTTATAGGAAGTCAAAGAGTCATGAGGGTAGTCAAAGAGTCACAAGGAAGGTGAAGCATCACGCCATTGGTTATATATACACCCTCATTGTATGAGCAAAGGAGTTTTTACCCATGGGTCCTCTGGAAAGGCATTACAAAGATAAGTCAGTTCTTGGGTACCAAGTATTGGCTTGAACGCTCCATTATTGCAGCTAGTGGTGTTCACTGTATACATGTGTCTAGGGAATTTTACTTAATATATGAAGCCTAATGACTAACAC
The DNA here is from genome assembly GCA_031772625.1 of Pinus tabuliformis. Classification (NCBI taxonomy): domain Eukaryota; kingdom Viridiplantae; phylum Streptophyta; class Pinopsida; order Pinales; family Pinaceae; genus Pinus; species Pinus tabuliformis. The sequence continues at coordinate 272,221,688 of CM062805.1, forward strand.
ATTCTTCATGCATGGATTGTGAATTTTTGTAATATTGTTCTGTGAATGTTTATTATTCATTTTTTCTTTCACCTTTACTAAAGTAGTTGAACTATTTCAATTAGTTTAGTGTTTATCATATTGAGAATGTGTTGTAATGGTTGCAATGCCCATCACATCTTTATTGACTATTTCACTGAATCTTAGATGGACATCTCTCCTTTGTGTGTTTTTTTATTATAGTGGTACTCTTACCTCTCTCGTAAAGGCTCACATTCTCTTCCCTCCGTAGTAGAAGAACCTGGACACACCTACAACTGAACACTCACTAGGCACACTTACTTTCTTTTTGAAGGCATGGATGTGTTCCTCTCTCTTGCTGACAGTTAGATCCAAGGAGAATATTTAAGAAAATGGTAATCATGTTGTATTTGAGATGGGGCTCCTATCTGAAATGGTGTGAGGTCTAATTGGGATCACATATCAGGGAGACCCCTTGAATGCTGGCAGGTCCATCACTCTCAACATTTATAACACTATAAGTAGGGAAGCCATATTTTTATGGATGATAACATCACCCACCATCATCATACTTCTTTCGGCCAAGGCAAGAATATTCCCAACACCTCCCCTGGTCATATTCCTGAACTTGGTAGATCTTCTTAGCTCGGTCTTAAACAAACTTGTGAAATCTCTTATGAGCACATATGGGCCATCCAACCTATAACCCATAATTTTGAAAAGGATATTAGATTGATCCATGGATTACAAAATCTGCCTTATTTTCCAAATAATAATGCAACTACCCCTATGCAGATATTGGTTTTGACAGTTGAAGATCTAGTTCTCGCCACCCTTGAAGAGATAGTGAAAACTATAGAAAGCATGGAGAAACCATAATAGCCTCCATATTTTAATGGAGGTGAAGCAAACAATGTTGCACTCTCATATGATGCTTTCCATGGGTTAGGTGGTAACGAAGAAGAAGAAGAAGATCCATCAGATTCCATACAAGAAGAGGAAGATCCAACAGATTCTGAAAAAGAAGGGGAGAAAAAAGATGAATATATGGAAAACCAAGATCTACATTGCATGACACAGGGCCCACTTGCTTTGTCTGGTGTTTTACACAAGACGCCAAGGCACCCAAAAAAGTTGTGAACAAAGTGTGACCCTGAAAAAGCAGTGAAGGCGAAGGACCATTTGGATAACTTCTACCTGCATCTACAAATGCTTGTGGTACGTTACGATAATGTTGCATCTAGAATTTTCCCTTGCACCTTAGATTGATGGGTAGTTATATGGTATCACAATCTCCCTCCAAACTCAATCCAAAATTGGAAGGGGTTTAAGAAGTTGTTTCTTGAAAAGTTTTTCGATGAAAAAACCTGTGCTAGGTTATTGATAGAGAAGGTCAATCTGAAGATGGAGTGGTAGGAAAATTTTAAGAATTTTAATCATAATTTCAATCATATATTGAAAAAATTTCCTATAGATATGAAACCTCATGACTCCATCACTATTAATTATTATATGTTTTTCTTACAGACGAGCATCCTATAGTTCATGAAGATAGCTACGAAAGCGACTCTTGCAGACAATTATGAAGAGGAAATCGCAGCTGAAAAGGAATTGCATGTGATTGGTGTCATTCTTGACGATGAATCATCAAAGAACTCAAAAGACATGGGAAAAAGGTCCCAGGCCTCCTTAGGTAAGGCTAAGGAAAAGGAAGCTACTAATATTGAGAGCTTGAACCATACCATTAAGTCACTATCCAGTGAATTGGAAAAGCTAAAACAAAGGTCAAGAGAGGCCATTGTAAGCAACAAGCCTCCTCAATTCAAATTTTTGATAAGGGTTGCCAACTTTGACAGTAGCAGGAATCAACTAGCCAAGTTTGAACAAATCTCAAATGTAATGTTGATTGTTGATAGCATGGCCATCGAGCAATATTGTTCGTTTCATCAAGAATATCACTCATAAAATACATGCCCACAATGGAACCACAACATGAATGCTCTAGTTGCACATTTCATTGACACAATACTTTTAGATGAGAAAACTGAGTCTGTAGATGAAAAGGAAGAAGTTATTGCAACCGAAGAAATTGCGAGTCTTGGACATGCAATGAATACTCTCAGTTGCATATATGCAGCTAAAAATAAGATTTCCAAAAAGCAACCACTGAGTTAGGACCTGACTAAAAAGATCAATGGTCGATAAAATTTGAGAAGCCAAGGTCAAGTTTTTGAACTAGAGTTCACAAGGCAGAAACTAACATAACATATGTTAAGGAGGATCACATCGCCTGTCAACTCAGTACAAAACACTCAGAACAAGTTTGGAAACACTACTAGAGTGAAGAATACTTCTGCCAATGGAAAAATAAATTCCATCACTTCGGAAGTATCAGACGAAGTTAATCCTCTAGAAACGTTAGCGATGCCCACAGCATTTGATTATAACATAGTCGAAGACATGAATAAAATTCATGCTAAATTTCATTGTTCGAACTTACAAGGATCGCAAGCGAGTGAGAGTTGCTTGTCTTCACTCTTGAACAACTTGCCTGGGGAAATAACGCTTCTTTGCAAAAGGGATATGGTAAGTCTTATGGTCCCCTAGAACCAATACTTAATGCATTAACATTAGAAGCTGACACACTCTAGCCTCAATTTTTGTTAATGTTCAAAATTTTAAATTACAATGTACATAATTGCTTAGTCGCTTCTAGTGCATCAGTGAATGTAACGCCTCTATCTATACCTAAGGAAACCAATGCAAAATGGGAAAAAATAGATTCACATATCATTTAACTAGAAAAGAAACTTGTCCATGCTATCAGTGAACTCAGAAATGTTCTTATCTTCCTGTCATCTGATCGCCGAGTTCACTAGTGTATAAATATAGTAACTGTGAACATTCTGGAATCATATGGTGTATTGTTGAGTAGAGATTTCTCTAGAAAATTATACGGGTATTTTGCTACCGACTGATCACATTTATGGCTTTCGTATAAGGGAAGAAATAGAGAAATACGGTGAAATTAGAGCCTTACATGGAGCATACTGTCACGTCCTTTAAGGGGAAAAATGAACCATTTTCTTTCACATATATAATATTTGGTAATTTATTCTTAGAGAATGATTTGGGGTGCTATCTTGCTTAGAATTCCCTAGTCCCACTAGACTAGTCCCACTAGACGCACAGTTGGAACTCCTTCCTAGTTCATGTTGAAAATAGCAACAAGAAATCCCAAAAATAACATTTCTACAGATAACATTCCAGGATATATTCCAATTTTAAATTGTCCTTCAATTAAAATTGAGAATTAAAATTCGAATTTAGTCTCACCAGCTGTTTGGAAAATAATTAATTAATTCATATTGAGTTAATTAGTTGGAGAAATTCAAACATGAAGTCTTTGTGAAGACATGCAAAAATTATCCCTTTGATTGAGGAAGTTATCCCTTAATTAAGGAGATAAGGATGAGTTCTATTTGAGTTGTAATTAGTTAGCTCAGTGAACTGAGTTAAGTCCAGTTAAAGTAGTTCCAAACAATTTGAGGAACTAATTGTGAGTTCAGTCAGTTAATGCATGCATGCATGCAACTATTGTTCTTCAGATAACTAAATATTCTCTCATAAATAACTCATGCATGTTAGTTCAGACAAAGACCCAGTTGAGATTAAAGACAGGGACATTATACTATCAAATGGAGGAATTTTCTTATAAAGGAAACTCATCCATGCATAAGGAACAAGGTTCCTTGAGGATTGCGCAGTTCTGACAGTGTGTTGGAGTAGTGTGTGAGATCAATGTTACACTCAGTAACAGCTGGATCACCCAGGGAAAAATGCATAATGAAGTAGGAGGCTTGGAGGGTAGAGGAGAAGTTTTGTGAGAAGCCTTGTTTGCCTTTGAGCATTTTGGAGGATTATACTGAGAGCTGGCTAGTTGTGAGAGCTAAGGCTTTGTGTAATCTTTATGTATTTCCACCTTGTATGATAATACAGATAGCAGGGTTTTTAGTTGAGGCTTTCCCCAGAGTATTCTTCTGTGTTTCATGTCTGATTGAATCTTCTTCTCTATTATACATGTTTTGTTTGATCTTGCTCAAATTGATTAAGCTTCTGCAAGTTTGATTGTAGAAGTAGATTAAGTATTTTTCTTTAGTACATTGCATTATCGAGTTAATCTACAATCAAATTTTCTACATAGATCTCAGAGGTAGATTTGTAGAGAATTTGCAGGAAATTATACATGCTATCAGAGAAAAGGTGATCAAAGTGGAGAACAGTATACAAAGAAGTTCGAAGTTCGAAGGTTGAAGTTCTTGATTGTAGGTAAAAAATCGATTTCTTATCACATCTCAAAGTTCACCAATGGCATTCAATGGCTTGAGACTCGAGTATACCCTGGATGGCACCTTGAATTACATAGCATGGAAGCATCGCATGGAAGCAGTATTAGAAGACAATGGTTTGAAGGATTTCATTGATCAAGAAGTCCCAAAGCCAGGTTCAACTAATGCACAAGAATTGGCAGAATGGAAGAAGTGTGTGGCTAGACTGAGGAGGATTCTTCTAGAGGGAGTTCAAGACCATATTGTCTCGAGTCTCCATGGGAAGGAGACTCTGTTTTCAATGTGGAAGACATTGAAGGACCTATATCAGAACAAAAATGACCAGAGGAAGTTGGCACTCAAGGACAAGCTTCGAAAAATCAAGTGTTGAAAGGGCGACATGATTTCTACATATCTGAACAAGCTCACCACCTGTGAAGATTTTCTTATAAGTGTAGGAATAATGGCAGCCGATGATGATATGGTGAGTCTTTCTCTCCTCGGTCTTCCTAAGAGCTAGCATAGCTACCAAGACTAAGTGAATGGAAGAGAGAAACTGCTAGATTGGGAACGACTGTGTTTGGATTTGATGCGAGAGGAGATCAGAAGGAGCACCAGAGATGGTTCTTCATCTAAGCATGATGATGAAGAAAATCTAGCCTTAGCAAGTAAGGCAAGGAAAGGGAAGGAGAATGATTGTCATCCTAAATCAAGTTCTTCTCATCGAGGAAGAAGGGTGATAAATCTAAAGTGAGACGCTTTAATTATCGCGAGATGGGTCATTATGTGACTAATTTCCCATCAAAGAAGTCCAAGAAGTGATCCTCAAAAGGATCTGAAGGTGAGGCATTGGCATCTTAGTTTGAGATGGAGTTCACCCTCATTGCATGCATGGTGTCTTTGATCATGGGTTGTGGTTGGTTTCTTGACAGTGGAGCCTCATTCCACATGACCAATGATAAAAGTTTATTTAGTACCTTAGAGGAGAAAGACCTCAAGATACTCATAGAGATGGGTGACAATGAAAGGTATAGTGTTTTAGGAGTGGGCACGGTTGCTTTTCAGAGGGAGCATGGAGCTTCTATTACCTTGACAGATGTGAAGTATGTGCCTGGACTAAAGAAGAACTTGGTATGGATCATGATGTTGGAGGACAAAGGCTACGATGTTGTCTTCAGTAAGGGAAAGGTTTTCCTTAGACACATCACCACGGGTCAGGTGAAACAAATTGGTTCACGGGTACAGAACTTGTATGCTCTTAAGGTTGAAGATGCATGCAAAACCTTGAGGAGGAAGGCCAATGTTAGAGACTTGGTAGTTGAGAGGTAGAGTACATTACCTCTCAACATGTAGTCCCATAAAAAGTCTTAAACAATTGTGGAGGAGCCACAATTGGAGAAGTGGGCAGAGGGATCACATGCAGCCATACCTCCAGGTGTGAGGCAGGGAGATGTGAAGTGATAGTCCCATGAAGGTTGAAATAGGGGGAGGATCCTTGAGGTACCCAATGTCTTTGATTAGACCTTGCTACGGGAGCCACAATGAGGAGTAGCAAGACTGGCTGAGTGGGTGGAGACAGATGCGGATGGAGCGACAGAGGGAGCTTTACCATCAGATGGTATTTCTAGCCCAACAGGGAGGTCAGTTGGGAGATCAGTTACTTACTTCTCAGTAATTGAGTTGCAGTGCAACATTGGGCAAAACGATGCAACATGATGAGAGGAGGCACAATGTGGATGCAGTGCTGGGAGATAGGACCAATAGTAACATGGATGCGGTAGGAGGAATCAATGTGATTGATGCAGTTAGAGATCAAAGTGACAGAGGCTAGAGCAGTCAGATAATAAAGAGCACTGAGATAATGATATTTTCCTACAATCTTGAGTTAAACAAAGCATTAATATTTACCTTCCTAACCTTTGTATTTATATGGAAGGGTTTGGTAATTTCTTTCCCCTCCTATTATTAAAGACTTCTCGGGTTCACCCCCTTCTGCACTAATTTACAAGTGATCTTCCCATCCATGTCTGAGTTGGATTAAACTTGGTTTCTTAAATTAGTGGCCATGAGATTATTCTTCTTATTTTTTTCTTTTTGTTTTTCAGGTTTAGCTCTAAATGCAACTTCCAAGACTTCTCTTCTGTATGGTCATCAATGTTGTAGTGGTTTTTGGGATCTTTGCACTGATGTGTTGTGTCTGTTGTATTTTTATCTTTCCCTCCTTTTTTCTTCTTCTTCCCCTAATTAGAAGTGCCTTGTTTCTCCTTCTTCTTCGACCCACTTTATTGCGCTCTCTTCAGGGCTATGTTCTAAAGGTATTGTACTTATACACAAACCATGTCCATTGATTCGATCTTTAACAACCTCACTTTCTCCCATAGATGGCTTTGTAGACCCACCAAATACTTGAGGAGTACATATAGGCTCTTTGGAGAAATACCCAACATTATGAACATCCTTCTGAAATATATGGTGTACTTGTGCATGCTTTGTCCCAAATTTTGCCTCAAGTAGTGCCACTGGATCCACTAGTATTATACATACTCAATAGGGTAAAAATGTGACATAATGAGTGTTTTAAATTCCTCCCACTTAGTCACTAGAGGATCTCCCTCCAACCTGAAGGTCTCTATCTGGCTCTCCCACCAAGTGATGGCATGGCCCTCTAATTTTAGTTGTGCAAATGAGATCTTCTATTCTTCCTTAATTTGGTGCAAGCTAAAATATACTTCTAGATGCTACGACCATCGATTCAACATCAAAGCATTGATATCATTGCAGTATGACTTAATATTGACCCTTACTTCCATTTTAAATAGGGGTTGTTATTGATTGATCACACTCAAAATGGGCTGATCTTTTTCAAGTTATTTCTTTGTTTAATTACTCATTTCATCTGGATCTCCTAATCCCCCTTCTAAATTTTCCTCTGCATTAAAACCCCCATCTCCTTTGAATATCCCAAGCTTTTTGTTCAGGGATTCCATCGGGACATTTACATTACGACTTATATTTGTGTCTTGTTGTTCGAGTCGTGAACACCTCTCCTTTATAGGATCACAAGGGTTATTCATATATTCATCTACCATGATTAAGTTTTTTCAACTTCTCACCCAGTTGATCTATATACCCTACAAATATCCACAAAATACCCAAAGAAACCTGATATAATACCAATATGATCTGTAAAATTTTGTGGATATTCCAATTGATAGTTTGTCACAACAAATACGATAATATTATATTTAAAATATGAAATTATACACTATTAAGTTTTTATTATATTTATGGATATGTATATTTACTAATAGTAATGCATGCCTGCAAATCAAAATTATGTAGAAAATAGAGAACAAGAAAATAACATCTCACACACACATTTGACACAAGATATGCTCTATGTAACCCTTTTGTGAGAAAAACTTGGCTAGAAGGTGAGGTTGCTCTACTTTATTTCCTTGATTGGAAATATGTCAACAAGTACAAATAAGTATTGCCTATGGCGCCATGGGCTACCACAATGCACAAATCCTCTCAGTTTGTTCTACCTCATATCCCTCTTCACTACTTTTTCTGAGTTATGGAACGAATTCACTCATTGAAAGAATGGAATACCTTTTACTCCTTCTGGCTTGGTTATAAGACATCCTGATAGCCTACTAGTGGTTAGTATTGAATACCTCCACTCCTCACCAAAGTTACAATATAGTCTCTTCTAGAGTCTTTTACACCATAATCACATGGCTAGCCCATTTTCATGAATAATGGGGTTTGTGTAGTATCCTCTCGAATTATGGTGCTCAAAATAGGAACATTAACTTCTAAGTGGCAAAAATTTCACATACAGATTGTGATTGACATGATTCTTGTGGAATTGGAAAGATATTTCGGTGTAGAATAACATGAAAAGGTTTGGATCTAAGGAAAAAAATATTTACCCCCTAAACAAAGTTGTTTGTTGTCTGAAAATGATCTCAGAAGTTTTCGGACCCTGTTTTGCAAAACTGGGTCTCGTTGGTAAAAGCATTCCCATGAGATGATTCCTCCACCATTTCCACTTTGAAATCATCAATACGGATGAAAAAAATATAATTATCCAATTTAGATCAAATTCCTATGTTTCTACAAGAAATTATGAAGCACAACATCCGTTAAACTAACTACAATAGGAAAGAAATACATAGAAAATCTTAGCAATATGCATTGCCATGAGATACATAAGAGTAAAATAAGGTCTCTAGATTTCCTATTGTGAGCCCTAACCAAAGGATCTCAAGGACCTAAGAAAAATTAACAAACTTTCTTAGAAAAAAATTGTTTCTCCATTAATTGAAATTGACAATACATATGAATAAAAAAAATAGTTGTAGAGTTGAAATATCAAAACAATGTTCTTTCTCCTCTTAAAGTTGTTTCAGAAGTAGTCTTGATTCCTCATATTATAAAAAATTCGTAGGGATTATCCTCCTTATTAGGAGGCTTGTTTTCCCTCACTATTGATAAGGCCTAGATTCAAGTAGCCCTAGAAGTTTACACTAGCGATAGAGGTGACAAGGCCACTATATCTATTGTAGGTTTCTAGAGGGGAACTTGTTTATCTAAAAAAAATATGCAAATTAATGTGCTAAGGCTACCAAAGGTCATCCAAATCATCAATATGATGAAATAATTTATCGTCCACTTAACGGAACACATAACATATAAATCTTCAAAATGAATAATGAACAAGGTCATGGAATGCATTATTTTTTAAGGTGGTAGAGGTTGTAGATGGGCCTTTAAGCATACATTTCAAGGTCCCATCAGAAGCTTTGGACAATAGTTATGATAATCACGAAATTCACATGATAAATTTGAAGGTACAATATACAGTCATCCCATTTCTATTTTAATTTATTCTAGAGCTACCCATAGTTTTATTGATCCTAAACTACTTGAAATATTTTATTTGAAGAATTTCAAACATGGAATAAATTGGTTGGTTTAGTTATCTGCATGAGATAAGAGACAAATTGTTAGGATATTCCGACACATAGGATATAGTTAAGTTCAACTTGGTCTAGTATAGAGTTAGGTTAGAGTTAGGTAAAGTGTGTTTCTTTACCGTTGTACATTTTGTAACTTACAATCCGACGGTCACGATATGTAGTGATCTGACGGTTCACTCTCACCTCGGTATTACCGACACTTGATCCGTGGCTTGACACCCGATTGGTCCATGAGTTCTATTTAAAGCGCATGGAGGGTCATTGTTCGGGTAATCCGTGCATGAAAGAAGCTTATGTAAATTTTCATTCTTTGATTAATAAATTGCCTGTAGTAGCCACGTTGGCGCAGGTCGTGGACTGTTTCCCTCCTTGCACTTTAAGGGTTTTAACCACGTCAAAAATACTGGTGTATTGATTTGAGATCTGGTTGTGAGCGGTGTCCTTTTGGTGTTCTTTCTGAGGAACTTACCCTGTAAATTCCTACATGGTATCAGAGCTATTTGAGGGCTGCGTCCGTTGGTGATCCAAATCTGAAGCTGGTAGAACTGCATGCAGCTGTCGTTTCCTAGATCTGTTGTTTCTGATTGCTTTCGGGCCGAGAGGACTGCTCTGTCGCGTTCGGAGCATCTGTTCCAGTGAGGAACCCCTTTCGTTTCACGCGAAAAGGTTTCCGGTAGCCCTAGCTGCGTCATTTTTCAGATCGGGAGGTATACAGTGTTTTTTTTTGCAGTTTACTGTTATTTTCTCTCTGCTTATTTCGTTTCGGTTTATTTAGCCTTTTTTTTTAACCGGATCTATACCTTTCATTTCTGCGTATGCTCTTTGCCCTGCGACTCTGTGCGATCTGGGCAAATCAGAAACAGAAAGGAAGGATTTTTCTCATGCGTATGCTCTTTTCCCTGCACCTTAGTGTGATCTCGGAAAATCAGAAACATTGAGAAAAATATTTAGTTTTTCGGCTAAAGCTAACTTTGAGATTTTTTTTTTTTTAAATTTCTAGTTTTTTGGCTAAAGCTAACTTCGAGCCACAAGGTTCGTTTTTCTTTGCATATTCGTGTTGGGTTTTGTGTTTTGTGTTTTGTAGGGAAAAAGAGCTTTCTCAAGGCAAGCACGCAAACCAAGGCCCCCCCCCCCCCCCCCCCCCTCTCTCTCTCTCTCTCTCTCTCTCTCAAATTTTTTGTATAGATCAATTGGTTCAAAGCTATTTTAAGAGAGTAGAGGTCTTGGGTTCAAGTCTCCATTTTGTGGGGGCGGATTTTTTCATTCCCGCACATTCGCGCACTTTGCCGGCAACGTCAACAATTTGTTTTTCAAAAAGCCATAACTTCTTCATCCGGAAGCCTTTTTCAGAGCCGTTTTTTTTAAAACCGTCTATTTTTTCGAGATCTATCCATTGGAACACTTACTTTCAGCATCTTCAGCTTCAAGTTTTTTAAAAAAAATGGAAAGTCCATGCCAAGTCATTCTTGACAGCACTAACTACTTCCAATGGGTAGCCTACATGGAAGATTTACTTAGAAGTAAAGGTCTCTTCAGAATAGCCACAGACCAAGAGAAGAAACCAAAAGATGAAGACAAGGCTGCAAAATGGAAAAATAGACAAGATCAAGCACGTGGTTTGATAGGGATGTCTATTTCTCCTGATCTTAGATTCCACATTACAAAACTTGAGACTCCTCATGAAGCATTAGAAAAACTTGCTAAAGTTTTTGGGATTAAAAATGAAATTAGAGCCCATCAACTTGAAAATGAGTTGCTTACTTTGGATCCTAATAATTTTTCTTGCATTGAAGATTTCTTGTCCAAATTCAAGACCCTTAGATATCTCTTGGAAGGTGTTAAAGTTAAGAAAGAAGATGGTAACCTTATTTATTCCATCCTTACTAAGTTGGGACCAGCCTACTCTGTATTTGTTTCCACTTTCCATTCTACAAGGGAAGCTTTCATTTGTCAAGGAAAAGACTACAAGGCCCCTTCCTTTGACTCCTTTTGTGATTCCTTAATAAGAGAACAAGAAAAACTCTTACACCTTGGTCTTCTTAATCTTGGAAACTCTTCCACGAAAGCATTAGCCACCCAGCAACAACCAAATTCAAAGAATCCTAAGAAGTCATATCCTCAAAAGAATGGTCCTAAACCAACTCAGCCTCAAAATGAAAGATCATTTCAGCAAAATGATAAGACCAATAAAAACAAATGGAAGAAGACTGATAGACATTGTAACTTTTGTAATCGAGATGGCCACTTAGAATCTAAATGCTTTAAGAAGATGGAAGCCTTGGAAGCCGCAATGAAGAAACATAACATCCATGTGGAGCCTACTTCAACTTCAACTTCTGCAATGGCACTCTCTGCATGTCGTTGTCAATCATCTCAGTCTGGTTATGCATTAAATGTATCTTCTTCTTCTTCTCATTCTCATGAGTGGCTCATTGATTCTGGAGCCTCTTATCACATGGCCAAAAACCAAGCCATGTTTTCTTCTTTAAATGATTGTAACACCAAAAATATATATGTTGGTGATGATAGATCTCTTAATGTTGTAGGGACTGGAACTGTTCATCTAGACAATGGTCAGTTTAATGATGTATTATGTGTTCCAACCTTATCCTGCAACCTTCTATCTGTCTATCAGATAACTCATTCAGGTGAAGGTAAAATTGTTGAATTTTCACCTCATGATGTTGTAATCAAGGATCTAAAAGATCCTAAACAGATTCTAGCTACTGGTCTTGCTGATGATTCCACAAGGTTGTATAAGTTTCACAACTTTGGGTCATCCAGTCTTCCCTCAGTATTTGTTGCTCATAATGATGAAGTGAGCAAACTTTGGCATGAGCGATTTGGTCACTTAAACTATCGCTCCCTTCAGCATCTATGTAAAGAAAATATGGTGACAGGTCTTCCTATGGTATCTTGCAGAGATGGTGTTTGTTCCGGATGTGTACTCGGAAAACATCATCGGGACAGTTTTGACAAACGTGCCTCTTGGCACGCCTCAGCCCCTTTACAGCTTGTGCATAGTGATTTATGTGGTCCTCTTCCTGTTGCTTCATTCTCTGGCTGCAAGTACTTCTTAACTTTCATTGATGATTTCTCCAGACGCACTTGGGTATACTTCTTAAAACTCAAGAGCGAAGTATTTAACACATTTTTGGCCTTCAAAGCCTTTGTTGAAAAACAATCTGGACATCAAATTCTTAAGCTAAGAACTGATAATGGTGGAGAATATGTTAAAAACACATTCATCAACTTTTGCACTGAAAATGGAATTCAAATGCAACATACTGTTCCATACACTCCACAACAAAATGGTGTAGCTGAAACGAAAAATCGCACCTTAAAGGAAATGGCTAATTGTATGCTGCAATCTAAAGGACTCAGTCTTATTTTTTGGGCCGAAGCAATTAATTGTGCAAATTATATAATCAATCGCACTCCTACTAAGGTTCTAGAGAATATCACTCCAGAAGAAGCTTGGAGTTCCATTAAACCAGATGTAAGTCACTTTCGTGTGTTTGGAAGTGAAGCATGGGCCCATATTCCAGTTGAAAAGCATAAAGCTTTAGAACCTAAGAGTGAGAAATGTACTTTTGTTGGATATTCTGAAGATGTAAAAGGTTATAGACTTATTCCATTTAAGTCCAAAAATGTTATCATTAGAAGAGATGTAAAATTTGATGAAAATAAATCGGCCTGCGAGCCTAGTCCGGCGGATGTGCCACCTCTTCCTATCTCTTCTACTTTTGAAAACATTTCTTCTTCAGATGATGAAAGCGAGGATGATAATCCTCCCCCACCTTCTCAGGATCCTCAACTTCCAAGATGGGTCCGTGCTACTCGGGATGCAGCAGGTGATCTTGCCGGTGATCCTACAGATCAGCGACGTACACGTTCTCAGTTTGAAAGAGCCTCTTCTTTACTGGCTCAAGCTCTAGTAAATCATGATCCTGACACTTTTGCAGAAGCTTCAGGCCATCCACATTGGGAAGTAGCTATGAATGAAGAATATCATTCATTGATGACAAATGATACATGGGATCTTGTTCCTCTACCAAAGGGACGCAAACTTGTTAGATGTAAATGGGTTTACAGAACCAAGTATGGACCAGATGGGAAAGTTGATAAACATAAAGCTCGTCTCGTTGCTAAGGGCTTTTCACAGGTTGAAGGCATTGACTACACTGAAACCTTCTCCCCTGTTGCCAAAATGAACTCTATCCGCCTTGTTCTTTCCATTGTTGCCTCTTTAAATTGGGAAGTCCATCAGATGGATGTTAAATCTGCCTTCTTGCATGGGGACTTGCATGAAGAAATCTATATGGAACAACCCATTGGCTTCATCCAAACAGACTCCAGCCTTGTTTGTCGACTTAAGAAATCCCTTTATGGTCTCAAGCAAGCTCCTCGGGCTTGGTATGCCAAAATGGATAGCTTTCTTTTAGAATCTGGCTTTTCTAGGTGTCATTCTGACAATACTGTCTACACCAAGAAAGTGGGCACCTCTCTTATCATCCTTTTTCTTTATGTTGATGATATTATCCTTACTGGTAGTGATCCCAACCTTATCAACCATGTGAAGTCCAGCCTTAAAAAGAAATTTGAAATGACAGACTTAGGACACTTACACTATTTTCTCAGTCTTCAAGTCTTGCAATCCAAGGAGGGTATTTCCCTTTCCCAGTCCAAGTATGCTTGTGATATTCTTCGTCATTTTCACATGGAAGACTGTAAGCCAGCCCCTTCTCCCTTTCATTCTGGAGTCAAACTTTCAGTCTCTTGTACTTCTCCTGAAGTTGATGCTACATTATACTGTCAACTTGTAGGAAAACTCTTGTATTTAACCCATACTCGTCCTGATCTTTCCTTTGCTGTTGGCCTTGTTGCTCGTTTTATGCAAAACCCCCGTGAAAGTCATTGGAAAGCAGCTAAAAGAATACTTCGTTATGTTCGAGGTACAGTACAGTTTGGGATTCATTACAGTGCCAAAGCAGCTCCTCTATTAGTTGGTTTCACTGATTCTGATTGGGCTGGTGACCCTGATGATCGGAAGTCTACTGCCGGTTATGTCTTCACTCTTGGTTCAGGACCTATTACATGGGCTTGCAAGAAACAGGCTGCCATTTCTCTTTCGTCAGCAGAAGTCGAGTATCGTGGTGCCGTGGAAGCTAGTAAGGAAGCCTTGTGGCTTCGTCAGATCCTATCAGAGTTTGGCTTTGAGCAGCAGCATCCTACCACACTTTGGTGTGATAATCAAAGTGCCATTCAGCTATGCAAAGATCCAGTCCAGCATCAGCACAGCAAACACATTGAACTACACATGCACTTCATCAGAAAGCTCATTCATGACCATGTTCTTGAAATGCAATATTGTTCAACAGATGATCAGGTTGCAGACATCTTCACAAAGGCTCTCACAGAGGCGAAGTTCACTAAACTTCGATATATGCTTGGAGTTCAGGAAGTTGTCACTAAGGGGGGATAGGCTCTAGTGCCTCCTTCCTTCTCTTATTGTGTCATATTTGTAAATCCTTCAATCATATCCCAAGTTGTTCTTAAGGGGGGATGTTAGGATATTCCGACACATAGGATATAGTTAAGTTCAACTTGGTCTAGTATAGAGTTAGGTTAGAGTTAGGTAAAGTGTGTTTCTTTACCGTTGTACATTTTGTAACTTACAATCCGACGGTCACGATATGTAGTGATCCGACGGTTCACTCTCACCTCGGTATTACCGACACTTGATCCGTGGCTTGACACCCGATTGGTCCATGAGTTCTATTTAAAGCGCATGGAGGGTCATTGTTCGGGTAATCCGTGCATGAGAGAAGCTTATGTAAATTTTCATTCTTTGATTAATAAATTGCCTGTAGTAGCCACGTTGGCGCAGGCCGTGGACTGTTTCCCTCCTTGCACTTCGAGGGTTTTAACCACGTCAAAAATACTGGTGTATTGATTTGAGATCTGGTTGTGAGCGGTGTCCTTTTGGTGTTATTTCTGAGGAACTTACCCTGTAAATTCCTACACAAATAACTAAATTAATTAACAATTTTCAAATTGACATGAATGGCTTGAGTACAATTTCATATTTAAACATTATACCTTTGGGTTTATATGATAGCCCAACTAGTGTTGATTAGTTAGACAACCGCCATGATATCATGGATTGTTATAATAATTACTTCATTTACATTGATGAAAAAGGGTAACAAAGACAAGAGTAGGGGATTCTAAGGATGGTTTCTATTAGGAAAATAATAGACATGGAATTGAAGAGAAATTTTAGAAAAGGATGCCAAACCTATGTAACTCATATGGAAGACACAACCAAGGATAATGTATCATTCTGGTACTTAAACATTTTGAATATGTAATTGTTGAAATCCCTAGTTTACCACCTAAAAGGGATATTGATTTTTCCATAAATTTGGTACCTAGAGCTTTGCTAGTATCCAAAACACCATACAAAATGAGAAACCAAATCCTAAGGAATTGTTAATTTAGTTGCAACAACTTTTGAAGTAGTGTGGACACCTAAGTGTGACACCATGTGTTGCATCAATTCTCTTTTTTAAAACTAAATATGGCACAATGAGGCTATGTATAGACTTTAGGCAATTGAACAAGGTGACACTGAAAATAAGTATACATTATAAAGGCTATATGACTTCTTTTGTCCAGTAAGGAGAACTAAGGTGTTCTCCATGATTGATGTGAGGACAAGGTATCATACGTGAGAGAAATTAGGAGAACATTAGGAATACAACAATTTAGATTCAATATGGGAATTATGAGTTTATTTTCTTTCCGTTTGGGCTATCAAAAAAATAAGGTGTTTATATGTGCTTTATGCATGACATTTTCTAAAATTACTTGGAAAAATTGTAATTGTTTTTTAGCATGACATCCTAGTTTAATCAAAAAATTAAAAAGACTATGAGCAACATTTGAGGACGCTGTTTCAAGTACTTACATAGCATCAAACTTACGTAAAGTTGAGAAAATGTTTATTTTACCAAAATCACATTCATTATTTGGATCATATCATCTCAGAGTAAGATGTGACAATGGTCCTAGAGAAAATATGTAACATCCCACGGTAACCTCGCAAGAAAATGCATGGACTTAGGAAATATTTTTGTAATTTACCAACGTGTAACTTTATAAATTAATTTCTCTATTCCCCCAATTATCATTAGAATAACCATCATAATTACATATAGAAATATTTATTAAAAGCATAGTGAGTTATACAACCATTAACTGTGATTGTTGTAGCATATTAACTTAAATTTCATGCTATAACTATGCATCTCTTCCATGATTCTTTTAACTCAGTTAGTAAATCACATACTTGATAATATGAATATCACATCATGAAAGCAATTAACATCATAAAAATGACACAACAAACCCCATATGGTGAAAACCAACAAACATTATATTTTATTATTAAACGCTTGTGAGGGTGTTTAGCCCTCACTCAATGGTTATAAGGGAATCTAGCCATATTGTTAAACATGAACTCTACTTTGCACAAGTCACCATCCTTTCTTGCCATTTTGGTCATCAATGCACTTGGTATCATGATTAGATAAAATACTAATAAACTAATAATCAATCTTTACTGGTGACACTTCAACATCTATTTATGCGCATGCATAAAAAGTAACAAAATGTGAGGAAATTTTTTCTTTAATATCATTGCACATGCATTAGTAACAAGCAAATCACTATTAAGCATCATCTTTCTAACAAAACACTAACATAATATTGCATGCACTTTGATATTATGTCTAACCAGGTGGATATTGATGGTCACCCACCTATTCCACTTAGACCCCCACCATTGTTTCTTTCAATTTTTTAGCTTCCTTAATTGTAGCACAATTTACTATTTTTGGCAGTTTTTCAGGACTTGAACTTCCAGAGCCATTTTGAATCACTAAACGACTTTTTTTGGGAAAACCATCGGTGGTGAATAGTAGTTTTGAACTCGATATTCATTGTTAGTGATTTTACTCCTCATATAGATCTTTCTAACAAGGTATCATGTGCATCAAATGAAGATCGTATACCAAAGTTACGACTTCGAGAAGTTGATGTACCAACTTACACAAATGGGGCCCATAGTTTGGCATTTCATGTCCTAGGGTTAGGTTTTTGGATGTTTAGGATTTTACATTGTTTCTCAATAATAAATAGGCCTTCAAGCCTCATTGTAACATAGTTCAGAGGCATGTAGCTACTACATCTCTTCTAAGAGATAAGCTACCGTTGCCCGATGATCTAGGTGGCTCCAGACACATGCAGAAGTCCCAGAGGACTTAGAAATGGTCAAAATTCAAAGTGGTCATATTTCTCCCAAACTAGCACTAGATCGAAGTGCTCGTCACCCTGATTCCAATAGTGCAAACAACACACAAATCTGAGCTCGTATGAGGGAGAATGAGCTAGTCAAAGTTTTGGTCAAAGTTGGGTTGGGGTGAGGTTTAAATGTCCTAGAAATTCACCATCAACCGGCATGAAACCTAGCACCTAAAAATGGTTGAAATTGTGGCCTACTTAATTTGTCTAATAACCCTTATATTAGATAAAATAAAAAATATCCCCGTGGTTAATAAAAGTAAAATAAAATATTAATTTAGGTGGCGAGCCATGAACCCTGCCACCTCTGTCAAATCCCAAAACATATCAATTGTTAATTAAAAAAATGGTTGTGGGCCATGACCCCCGCTAGCCCCCAACTAACATATTATAACCATAACAATGTATTAAATGGGGTGGGCAGGCCATCTCTGGTCGACCCGGCCCACACCCAACCCCTTTACCAACATAACATAAAATAGTTATGGGCTGGCGAGAATCGAACCCACTTGGGCACGTGGCCAGTGCACTCCACGAGCAGCCCAACCAGTAGTATGATATGAAACCGCATGCCATTAATACAATGTGCCAATCACACCAACCCATACAACATGTAACGGTTACCAAACACAAAAAAAACCACAATAAAAATGTGTCAAACTTAATATGTAACCACATGCCGCTTAAAAATGTTGTGTGTATTTTTGGGAGAGGCGAGATTTGATCCCCCGACTTCTCTGCCTCCATTATTCCACCTAACCACTGTGCCATGGGTGACGGCTTTATAAAGTCTGCCACCCTACCACCATATAAACCCATTTTTCTCATTGCATGGGAGGAGGCAAAACATGGCACGGAGTTTGAGGTGATTTTTTTTAATTTTGCAGGTGGAACCATGAGCAATGAAAAGGGGCAGGCAGAACCATGATTGAGCCCAATTTTTAGAAGGGTGAAATTTTTCCAGTTTCCAAATTGGACAAACTTTATATCAATCCTACACCTCTCAGTGACACGAACCTAATGGCATAGATAGAATTTTGATATGAGCAACAAATCTTCAGATGACCCAGAGGAGGGAATATTTGAGGAATCTAGGGGGAATCTAAAAGATTCATGTAGCACCAGATTTTCACTTTGTCAGAATTTAGAAACTTGACAGCCAATTTTACACTATTCGATGCCACGAATCTAATGGTGTAATCAGATTTTCCATTTGATCATTCCATTTTTCAACCACTTTTCAAAGTGGAGTGCAAGTGTCAGCATTCAATGTGTGGGTAGTCATTTCCATGATATTCAATGCCCTGCGATTGATGGTGCAGCCAGATCCAGCAGTTTATCATCCTCTTCTTCAGATAACTACTTGATGTGAGGTATATGCAGTGTGATCATGTACTTCTTTGTCTCTTTTCTCAAGATGCATTGTGCTATATAGATCCCTATTTGATGTTTGATGTGGGATCTTGTTTTGTTCTTAATTTGAGATGTACTTGTTGTCATGTTTTCATTGAGATCCCTTTTTTTCATGTTGACTGGATACTCATGTGTCACCATGTATCTTTGAATTGAGATCCCTTTGATGCCATCTTGCTGGGATGCTCATTATTAACATGTGTGAAATTATGTCATGCTGATAGGAGTCCTTTCTTGAATGAGAATTCCTGCAGTGGAACATATCGTGGAGCCACTACTACGTGAGCTAATATTCCTTACATGATAGAGAAAACAAAAGCATGTACATCATCACTCTTTCTAGCACTTAATGTAGCAGCCTACACCATCTTGACATCGAGGACCAAAGACGTAGTCCCTCCTGGATGAACTCCGTTATCAATGTCTTGTGTTTTATGTTGATGATTCTTGTCATGTTCCATCTTCTTTAAAGCATGCATACATGTTTCTTTATGCTCTTCAAATGAAATTCTAACAACATCACAGAAGTAAATGATTTTGGTTAAATATGGGAGTTGAGTCAACTAGGATCACTCGTGCTAGTCTTATTGAAATTGTGTTTGTAAGCATATTTCAGTAGATGAGATTAATTAAATGAAGTGTTATTTTTGCTGCATATTTATATTTATGGTTATATCTGTAATTTGTTTTTTTCCTCTTTAAATTTGGATCATTGTCTAAAGGAAAGCTAAAATACTAGATATTTTTCTTGTGCATGCAAATGCATAACAAACTTTCAAGAGAGCTAGCCCAACAAGCAATTTTCATTGTTCCTACTATTATGTTTTCTTTTCCAAGGGGATTAATGCAATAGATTTTATACTTATGTATGTGAATGCATGTTCTTTTCCAAAAGCATGTTTCGATAGGAAAATTATTCACAATGGCTATTGTATTTAAAAATGCAATTTCTATTCCAAACAAAGTGATGTAGGAGCATCTCCTATTTTGTATTTATTTATTTATTTAAGTTGGAGAATATTAGAAAATTCTAGATTTCACGAAGTCTTTTAGAATTTGTTGGAAATTAAGTAGTTAGGATAGATTTCTAGAATTGAGAGGATTTCTCTCAACTTCCTCCAAATATCTAGGATGGAGTTCTCTCTTTGAGGAATTCGAGAGTTTTCCTACTCTATAATAAATAGCCATGTAATTCATTTGTAGAACCAATATTTTAGAGAAAATAATTCAATGAACTATTTTCTTATTAATTTTTTCCTCTAGGCTCTGCATCATATTATGGTATCAGAGTAGATTTGGGAAATTTCTCAGTTGAAACTTATAAGAGTAGAAGCGTTGGACCTATGAAAATCATTGTGTGTGTACAAGACCTTGTGGACCTGTAGCGCATCATCAATAGCCCTATGAACATGTGTGTTTACAAAATGTTTATAAAGCGTATTGTGATAAGTCATTGTAGTTATATACATTGTTTGGAATGAGTTTCTTTTGTGATATACAATGGAATTTTGCGAAGACATGAGACCTACACGCCTTGGAGACTTGCATTGCCTTGAATATCTGCATTGCTTGGGATGAAAGCGCATTGAAGATGAGATCATTGTGACCTGCGGAGCCACCTATATTGATTAAAGTTGTGCATTGTAGTAGGTACAACCAATCAAAGTATTGATAAACCCATTGTCATGGATCGGTAAGTGTGGAAGTTGCTAGAAAATTGTATTTGTGAAGCTATTGTAAGCATTGAGGCATTTTTCTTCAACTCTGTTGAGCATGGTATTGATTCTTTTAAGAAAATCTAGGGAATCTAAAGAGTGATTTGTTAGCACATTGTGGAGAAATAGGTCTATGCAATCGTGGGAAGAGAAAATTCCACAAATTCAATTTCTTATGCAATAATAGAGAAAACCAAGATTTTTAGAATGATTAAATTTCTACCACTTTATTACTTTTCTCTTTGGAATATGACTGCATGTGTATGGGTGAAACCTTTCATCACAGAATGGTAGAGACTCTAAAGGTTGGAGCACAGAGTCCTTATTTGTGTGTAATGATATACGATTGTGAGGTGTTTCATATTAAATAAAGTGGGACATAAAAAAAGAAGTCGTAGTATTTTATTTTGAAGTAATAAAGGGGTAATAAAGGTTCATATAAAAATGTGTATAATATTTTAAGTTATAAAATGATTCATTCCAAGGTGAAGTATTTATATTAAAGAAGGTATTTTGGTTATTTCTTAAAAATATTTTCATATAAAGAATTAAAGAGTTATTTAAGTAAACAACTAAAGAGTTATTTCCCTTATTTTAATTAGAAAAATAAAGATGGCTCATAGAGCTAGATTAGCTAGGGGTGTTGTAATTGGTCAAGGAATACCAGCTTCTAAACAAGTCTTACTTGAAGAAGTAAGACATATTCGAATTGTATTAGATGCATTGGAGACAACATGCAGAAGAGACATCGATACTGACGATATCAACAAAGAAGGAGAAACCTGAGACGAAGAACCTGAAGTTGAAGAAGAAACTCTAGAAGAGAAAATGGTCAAGAGGATCATGGGATTAAGAAACAAGATAATATTGGAAGTGCCTATGTTCGAGGGAAGCTTAAATCTTGAGGAACTGATCGACTGGACTAGCGCCATGGAAAAATATTTTTGACTATGAAAATGTAGCTAAAGATAAGAAAGTCAAGTTCGTAGTAACCAGATTAAAAGGAAATGTTGCACTGTGCTAGGACAATGTGAAAGGTGTGCAGATAAGTAAAAGTAAAATGAATATCACTTGTTGGGATCATATGGTAGCAAGCTGAAAGGTAAATTTCTCCCTCGAGACTATTAGTTAAATATTTTTCGACAGCAACAAAATTATAAGTAGAAATCCATGTATGTAAAAGAAGAAAGAGAAGAATTTTATAGATTAAGTATAAGGTTTGATCATTTGTAATTGGATGATTAAAAGCTAGATCGATATATTAATGGCCTATGATTTTAAATACAATATGAATTTGATATTTTGTCTTTGAAAACTGTTGAAGAATCTTACCAGATAGCCCTTGAGATAGAAGAGAAATTGGAAAAGGAAGCAGAGTGAGAGAGGGAGAGGACGAAGTATAGTAAGGAGCAGAGTAAAATCATGTAGGGGGCCACCAAGTAGAGGAAAACAAACTAGAGGTTATTCAAGAAGAAGGTTTCCCATTCAAAAAGAAGAAGACAACAACTAACGTTAGGCAGAATCATCATCAAGTAGATATTTTAGAGGGCGAAGACTATCTCAAAGAGGTAGAGGTCAATATTTTGTGGTAAGATGTTATACATGTAATAAAGTTGGCCATAAATATGATGAATGTCCTGAAAGATATTATAGTCTGGGTAGCATACATATGGCACAAACTGATACAGAAAGTGTACAATCCTATACACATGAAAATGCACCTGAAACTGATGAATCCTTAATGATGAAAAGAAATTTATTAGACTCTCCTAAAGAAGCAAAGGAACCTACACAAAGGAAAAAATTGTTCAAAAATGTTTGTAAATTAGGAGGAAAGTGTTGCAAAGTCATTATTGATGGTGGGAGTACTGATAATTTAGTATCCACATAAGTGGTAAAAAAATTAATTTAAGGAAAACTAAGCATCCTACTCCCTACGAAGTCTCATGGTTGCAAAAGGGACATTAGATACTAGTTAATGAGCAATGTGAAGTGTTTCATATATGATTCTATAAAGATAAAGTTCTTTGTGATGTTATGCCTATGGATGTGTGTCATCTTTTGCTTAGAAGACCATGGAAATATGATAGGAAAGAAATACACCGTGGAAGGAGAAACACCTATACTTTTGAAAAGGATGGAGAAAAGCATGTACTCTTGCCTTTGAAGGACGAAAATCACCAGCGGAAGACAAATCCAAGGTAATGTTACTTAGTGAAAATTATTTCCTTCAATAAATCCAATATGAGGAGATAAATTTTTCTTTGATCGGTAAGCCAAAGGTAGTCCTCAGTATCACAACTATGAATGATCTTCCAGAACAAATTAAAAATATGTTGAATGAATTCATGGATATTGTAGTAAATGACTTGCCTGATAATTTGCCTCCCATTAGAAGTATCAACCATCATATTGATCTCATTCTAGATGCCATCCTTCCAAACAAATCAGCTTATAGAATGACTCCAAGAGAGAATAGGTAGATTAAAAATCAAGTGCAAAATTTTTTGGATAAGGGTATCATCTGAGAAAGCTTAAGCATGTGTGTTGTTCCAATAGTGATAACTCCAAATAAGGATGGTGGATGGAGAATGTCTACAGACTCTCAAGAAATCAAAAAAATCACAATCAGGTATAGGTTTCCATTATCTCGTATTGATGATCGCATAGATTATTTAAGTGGTGTTGCAGATTTTTATAAAATATATTTAAAAAGTGGATATCATCTAATAAGAATCAAAGAAGGTCATGAATGGAAAACAACATTAAAAACTAATAATGGATTATATGAATTGTCGGTAACACCTTTCTAACTTACCAATTCTCCCAGTAGCTTTATGAGGTTAATGAATGAATCCTTAAAAGAATCCATTGGAACATTAGTTATAGTTTATCTTGATGATATCCTAATTTACAGTGAGTTAAAAGTAGAACACTTAAGACATCTTAAGATGGTTTTGAAGTTACAACAAGAAAAATTGTTAGTCAATTTAATGAAGTGTAGTTTCATGAAAAAAATTATTGTACTTGACTTTTGTGATTTCAAAGGAAGTCTTAAAGATGGATCAAGAGAAAGTGAAGGTCATAATAAATTTTCCAACCCTAAGAAGAATTTCTGAGGTAATATTTTTTGATGGATTGGCAAGTTTTTATAGAAAAATTATCAAGAACTTCAATGGTATATGTGCTCCAACTGTAGAAACCATCAAAGAAATAAATCAACCATTCCATTGGACAAAATAGGCTAATAAAAGTTTGAAATTATTAAAGAAAAAGTTTGTTGAACAAATCATTTTAGCATTACTAGATTTCAACAAGTTGTTTCAGGTTGAGACTGGCGCTAGTGGAATGGAAATAGGAAATGTTCTAAGTCAAGAAGGAAGACTAGTCGCCTACTATAGTGAAAAACTTAATGAAGCCAAGACAAAATACTCTTCTTATGATAAAGAATTCTATGCCATCATACAAATTTTAAAAAGATGGAGACATTGTCTTATGCAAAAAGAGTTCATCCTTTACACAGATAATCATTCTTTATAATATATCAAAATCAGACAGAATTGAGTCAAATACATGTTAAATGGATTGAATTATTACAAAATTTTATATTTGTTATTAAGCATGAAAGTGGGTATTAAAATAATGTAGCAGATGCATTAAGCATGATCAACTTAATTCTGCAAGACTTCCAAGAGAATACCTTAGGAATTTATGAGCTAAAAGATATGTATAAATATGATCCATATTTCAAAGAATACTATGCATCTTGCGAAAATTATGTAACTAGAGATAGAACTCCATGGTTAGATTACATGATACAGGAAGGAAATTTGTTCAAAGGAAGAGAGTTATACATTCCAAGATTTTCGGTGAGAGAAAATTTTTGAAAACAAAAACATAGTGGAGGCTTAGCAGGTTAATTTGGGCAAGATAAAACTCCAGCACAATTACAAGCATTTTATTTTTGGCCACGCATGCAAGTAGATGTAATAATATTTTCTAAAAGATGCAGGATATGTCAATATGCGAAAGGAGGAAGTCAGAAAACTGGGTTATATCAACCCTTCCCAATATCAAATAAACCATGGGGCTCTATAAGGATGGATTTTGTACCAGGATTTCCCAAAACACAAAGAGGAAGTGACTCAATATTTTTTTTGTTGATAGATTCTCAAGAATGGCATACTTTATAGCCTATAAAAAGACAAATGATGCAACTAACATAGCAAAATTTTTCTTCAAACAAATACTTACATTGCATAGATTGCCTACAAGTGTTGTTTCTGATAGAGACACTAGTTTTGTCGACAATTTTTGGAGAACTTATGGAAAACGTTAGGAACCAATTTCAAATTTAGTTAAGCATATCATCCATAGACTGATGGTAAAATAGAGATGGTAAATAGAAGTCTTAGAAATATCCTAAGGAGTTTGGTAAGTGAACATCCAGAGCAATGGGATGAGGTACTTGCTCAAAAAAAAAATTCATATAACGACTCACTTAATAGAAGAACAAGTTTAATTCCATTCAAAATTGTTGATGGAATTCATCCAAGAGAAATTTATGAGTTAGAGAACCTTGAAAATAAAGAATTTAGAAGTGTAGATGGAAAAGATTTTGTATCTAGTATGAAGGAAATGTAGGACGTAGTCAAACAACAATTACAAGAAAGAAACAAAAAATATAAACATAGAGTAGATTCTAGAATAAGACAAATTGGTTTTGAAGTTGGGGACCATTGGCATTATGAATGATGTGTTTTCCTAGATGGAAATGCACCTAATTAATGTTAAACTACCTAATGAAATGCCCTTGATGAACCTACCTGATGAGTTGTCCTTGATGACAACCTACTTGATGAGTTTTCCTTTGATGGAGAGCTACTTGTTACAGAAGTCAAAAAGATGTGTCTACAAATGTGATAGAGAGTTTTGACAAAGGAATACTAGTTCAGAGGCAGAGGAATGATAAAGTTGAAATTGAAAGAAGTATATGCAGGTTCTGTTAAAAAAAGTCGCGTATAGTTTCCACACCATGGTATTCTAAATACCAAGGGTCTTTACCATGGTATTTCCCTATGGTAGTGAGCCTAGAAACAATTTTTTTTATCCCATCCAAGAAAACCATGAAGGGGATGAATATCAAAGTGACAAAAGGTGTACGAGTGGTGAATATCTTATGAATAGTTAGATATGAAGGAAATATGCATATAATGGGCTATTAATGTTTTTCTTGATCTATAACTAGGTATGTAATTGAGAATTTGATGATGAATAAGATCCAATAGATCTAAGATGCCAATCTTGATTATGAGGTGATTTGATCTGTGATGATAGCATCTTAAAACATGATTTTTTTTGTGTGCCAAGATCTGGGTATGTCTGAAGTTCTGTGTTGCAGTGAAGGTCTGAATAAGAAATTACAAATCTATACGCAAGTTTTGTAGTTTTCCAAGAATGTACATATGCAAGTGTGCTACTAGTAAGTCGCTTACACATAGGTTTGTGTCCTGAAAAGATCGTATATATGCAGATATTCTTTGACGAAAGCAAGTACATAAAGTAGGGGTTTGATGAGAAGGATGTCTGATTAGTTTATTTAGTCTTACCATGTTTTATGTTCTATGTCAATCAAGTCTCCTTGATGATCTAGGCTTAAACAATGATATTTTGATTAAGGATTTATTGATTAAAGAATGATGATGATACTTCTTGTTTGTGAATGAATATCAGTGAAGCTTCTGTGGTTGTTTCATAATGATGCAGTGGTTCTATGTATGAGATAGAGTTTGGTTCAGGATGATAGTGGCACTTTCAGAATTCAATGGTTTAATATATGTATTCAGGTATGCTTCATGGAAAGCACGTACACACATGGGTTAGCTACTATAAAGTAACGTATATATTTTGGTATATGGTTGATCAGGCTTTGCACTAACAAAATCTAATTTATATGATGTGTAGTATGTTGATAGGTATTTTGGTTATAGTGATCTGACTATTTTGGTTGTTTAATTTTTTGTTTTAGTTGATTGGCTGAGTTTTGGTTGATTCCATGTTTGGGTTTCAGTGATTGGTTGATTCAGTTGGTTCAGAGATTGATGATTGAGTTACCGTGATAAGATTCATTTTTGATGATTGGTTTTGGGCTTAAATGTTATTAGTGGGTCTAGTCTAAAAAATTGATGAAACGTGGCCTATAGTTGTGGTGTATTGTAGCAAGTGGAGCCAGTATGAAAATTTACAAAACATTGTCCCCGGAGATGTTGAGAGTTGGAGCCTTCAATAAGGGAGTTGAAATTTTCTTCCAGTGGTAGTTGGTAAACTAAATCAGGGGGTTTGAGCTCCCTTCCAGTAGGAGCTGGAAAATGAGCAAAGGTCGTAGCCTTCTACAAGTGGGTGCCTCCGTACTAGTATGAGTTGACGCTAGTATAATATTTAGGGGGTTGGATCTCCCTTCCAGTAGGATTTGGAGAAAGAGCGAAGGTTGTAGCCTTCTTCAGGTGGGTGCCTGTGTACTAGTATGATTCTACACCAGTACAAGATTGTAAAAGATTTTCTTTGTTATTAAAAAGAGGATAGAGATGACAATAGAAGGTGGTTTTTTCCCACATTGGATTTCCACCTTAAATCCTAGTGTTTATTTGTGTTTCTTATGTGTGATGGTTTATTTTGTTCTTACTTCACATCGTTAGTGTCTATTTAATGTTTAGTGAATTACTAATGCACTAGCTCAAGATAAACAAAAGATGAATTAACTGAAAAGTAAGTTTACTGGATATATGTTAGTTTTCTTAATAACAGTCGACATGCGAGTTCCCTTCAGTAAAGTCACATACAAAACTCAGGATATGAATTTGAAAATTTTAGTGATTTGAAAATACTGATTCACCCTGCCCCCCGCCTTCTCAGTATTTTTCCCAACAATTGGTATCAGACCAGGTCCTTTGGTAAAAGCTTGATCGCTTGAAGGAGATATGTCAAGACAATGGAAAAGAAGAAAAAGAAGAAATCCACTCAAATGAAGAAAATAGTGAATGGGAAGAAGATATTCATAAGAAACCCACTTTCTATTGATCAAGAATTAAGAAGAATTATCAGGTATGGATTGTTTTCTAAATGTGGTCCATTTCCTTATCTATGAAAAAATGATAGTGATGAAGAAGATGAGTTTGATCAAGACTATCAATTACTTATGGCATTTGAAGATGATTCTGATGAAAATTTCATAGATGCCTTGGAAGAGAAGGATATTTTTATTGAAGAAACATCTCAACTTAATATTTGTTTAGAAGAAGATAAATTAGCAGAAGAAAATGTGAAGAAACCAATCATAGAAAAATAAGAGCACAATGAGAATCTAGAATGTGAGATAGTCAATCTAAGGAAAGAACTTGAGAAAGAAAAAAGTCTTAATATTAGATTTTCTAAAGTATCCGAAACCTTGGATGAAATCATCAAAGTTCAATGCTCACCTCTTATAAAGATAGGTGTTGGATACTATGAAAAAACATCAAAGACTGTAAAGTCTTCTATAGAAGTAGGAAGCAATCTCAATGTATTAAAAGGAGGAAGTCAACATAACTCCATCCTACAACAAAAGAATAAAGGACCAAATACCTCCCAGGTAAACTCTTCTTGATTCAATCAAAATAAAAACACTAGAACGTACTATGCTCCTAGACAATTCTACTTTAATGGACAATGTTTTTCTCATAACAATTTTGGTCATAGGTTTCTCAATGTGTTTCTTACAAAACTATCATGACTAGGGAAGCAAGAAAATAAAAGAATGAGAAATACTCTCACAATGCATTATCTCCTCTTCAATATGAAACTGAATAATCCCTTTGCAATAACTTTGGGCATAAGGAATTTGAATTATCCCTTTGCAATAACTTTTGGCATAAGGAATCTAAATGCAAGAGCAAAGGACCATAAGTATCTTAGGATAAGAATATGAAAAGGAAGAAGAAAACCATTGAATATAAGCATTTTGCTCTAGATTTATATGCAAGGGTTCAAGAAAATATGTGGTACATTGATAGTGGATGCTCAAAACACATGACAAATGATAAATATAAGTTTATGTCTTTTAATGAAACAAATAAATAAAAGAATATAACCTTTGGAAACAATATACTTGATACTATCAAAGGAAAATAAATTGTTATGTTAAATAAAAAGGTTAGAGCTAGAAATGTTTTATTTTTTGATGGATTGAAGCATAATTTGTTAATTGTTATACAGAAGTGTGACAAAGGGAATGAAGTTTTTTTCAGATCAAATAATCATGTGGTCCGAAATATTGATACAAGATAAACCATAATCAAAGGAAGAGGAACTCCAATTAGTGTGTATGTCTTGGAAGGTAGTCTAGAACAATGTTAATTAAGTAAAGTAGAAGAAGGTTCATTATGGAAAAAAATATTGGTACATCTAAGAGCAGTTTGTTATTTTCCAAACATCTCTCTACCAGAAAATACCATATGCAAATCATGTCAATTCGGTAAGAAAACCTGGGTGCAGTTCAATTCTAAAGAAGGTTCTGCAAGTAAGCCTCTTGAACTTATTCATTACAATTTATGTGGGCCAGTAAAGAAAAGGTCACTTAGAGGTGAACAATATTTCATCCTATTTATTGATGATTTTACTAGAATGTGTTGGATTGGTTTATTAAAGTATAAAGATGAAGAATTTGATAAGTTTAAAGTCATCAAAGGTTTAGTAAAAAATGAGTCTGACTTGAAAATCAAATGTCTCAGATCTGACAGGGGAGGAGATTACATATCAAATGACTTTCTTAACTTTTGTGAAAAACATGGCAACAAGAGGTAGTTTTCTATAGCTAAGACTTGTCAACGAAATGGGGTACTAGAAAGAAAGAATATAATAATTCAACAAATGGCATATGCCATGCTTTATGGGTCTCAGAAACCTCATACATTATGGGTTAAGCAACATATACAATAATAAATATTCTTAACAAAGCTCATATTGGTGTGAACAGTGATAAAACGCCTTATGAACTTTGGTACGGTAAACCCCCAATTGTTAAGGATTTAAATTTTTTTGGAAGTAAGCATTACGTAAATAATAATAATTATAAAATTGGAAAGTTTGAAGCTAGAGATGATGAAATAATTTTCCTTGGATACTCCTCTAGAATAAAAGGATATAAGGGTTCCAATAAAAGACTTAAAAATATTGTTGAATGCATTAATGTTCTGATTGTTGAAGCATCCATAGCTATAAAAAAGGAAGCACCAATAGATGATGAATATCCTCTTACAACTAGCCAAAATAATGAGGATGAAAGAATCAATGAAGCATCAGATGAAGGAACTAACAATATAGAAGCACTAGAAAAGACTCCTTACATGTATGTTAAAAAAAACCATCCATAATCTCAAATTCTAGGTGGTAAGGAATCCAGAATAAAAACTAGAAGAACTCTTGTTGGAACTGTTATTCATCTAGCCTTACCATCCACAATTGAACCACAAAATGTAAATCAATCTAGCAAATATGAATGTTTGGTTAAATCTATGCATAAAGAACTTGACCAAATAGAAACGAATCACATTTGGGAATTAGTTCCTAGACCTCATGATAAGAATATTATTGGGGTAAAATGGGTATTCAAAAAAAAATTAAACAAGAATGGAGAATTGCAAGACTCGTCTTGAAAGGCTATGCTCAACAAGAAGGAATAGACTTTGAAGAAACATTTGCACCTATAGCTAGACTTGAAGCCACAAGGATGTTTCTTTCCTTTTCAATCTTTCATCATTTTAAAGTCTATCAAATCAATCTTAAATCTTCATTTTTAAATGGGAACCTAGAAGAAAAAGTCTACATTGAACAATATGAAGGGTTTATTCTAGGAAATGATGAAAAATTTGTTTACAAACTAAAGAAGGCATTATATGGGTTAAACCAAGCCCCTCGTGCATGGTATTATCACGTTTACAAATATCTTTAACAACAAGGTTTCACTAAGGAGTATGCAAATAAAAACCTATATATAAAGGTGGATGATGGTAAACTTCTAATTGTTATTATTTATGTGAATGACATCATCTTTGGTAGAAATGAAGAATCCATGAGTCAAAGGTTTTCTTATGTCATGCAGTTAGAATTTCAAATTTCTTTACTTGGTGAACTAACATAATTTCTTGGTTTACAAGTACGGCAAGCAAAGAATGGCATCTTCCTCTCACAAACAAAGTACCTTAAGAAAATTCTAAAGAAATATGAAATGGAATATAGAAAATCGGTCTACACACCCATGGTGAGAGGATGTAGTCTCAGTTCACATGATGATTCTCCCACAGTCAGCCAACTAGAATACAGATCCATAATCGGAACTCTACTCTATCTTGTAGGACAAAGACCAAATATCATGCATGTAGTTGGGATTGCTAGATGATTTCAGGCCAATCCAAAGGAAACTCATATTCAAGCAGCCAAACGAATCTTAAAATATCAACAAGGCACTCAAGATTTTGGTTTATGGTATCTATAAAAGCCCTTGTGAAAATTTCATGTAAAAATATATAAATAGCACAAATGATAGGACGCTTATTCCAAGATGAATGTTGGGAAAGACATCCTAGTGGGTGTTCATTTGGTTGTTTAGGGCTAAGTAAATTGGTAAAGATAATGGCTAAGTCTTTGGAAAGGTAAAATGACATTTTTGCACATTTATTTATGAAAATAATGGAAATTAGGAGAAAGGGAAGGTAAAAGGTCATAGGATGCATGTGAGGAGGAAAATGAAGGAGAATAATGGAAAATGAATAAAATAGAGGCTCATTAATAAAAAGGCTTGTGAAAATCAGTTGGCAAGTCTCTTCCATTCAGTGTGAACCTTTTCTCAGTTCAGCGTTGGAACTCTCTCATTATTCTCTAACTTTCTCATACTCTTGGATACTTAGAGTTTTCTTGGAGCACTCTTGGAGGTTGTGGCATACTTGTATTCTTGGAGAAATATGGAAAAGGATGAGTAGGAAAGTGCACGAAGGTGTCAGCATCAACAACTACATCATATTTTCTTGCAAATACCAAGTTGCATGTATGATTTCTTCACTAGTTTTGGCATGCATGACATATGTATGTGGCTTCTTGGTTGTGATCTCTCATTGGCACAGAATATTTCTTGGATTGATAGTGGATTTACTAGCCTTTCCATTTCCTGGATAGCCATGATGATTGTGGGTTTACTTTCATTTTTTGTTTTTGGTTGGTTCTCATGTTTCCTTATCTTCCGCTGAGTTATTACTCTTGGAAGCCCTGGTTGAACAAACGCTTTAGAAGCCCTGTAACAACTTGGGTTGAGTTACTAGTCCTGGAAGCCTTGGTTGGAAAAATTCTCTAGAAGCCTTTGGTGGGTGTTGGGCATGGAATCACCCCAAGGCAGGTTTTGGGGCTTAAAGCCCAAGTTTTGACTGAATCTTTTTGTAAAAGCTCCGCAAATTGCGGGCGCGGGGCACGAAATTATTATAGAGTCACGGTGTTGTCCGCCCTAGTTTTTGTAATGTAATTTTGGATGGATATACCTACCCATGGTCTATGGACCATGGGATTGTATAAATAGAGCGAGGATCTAAGTGTATAAGATAACGAAAAGATAATATAGAATAGAAGACGATGAGAAGTTTAAGGGATTGAGAAGTACTGAAAAGTGTGTCTTTTGGGTGGTAGAGTAGGGAAAGGCTCTGCAGTTGAGTGCGCAAAGGCCTAGTAGTCCGAAAATAAGTGCATGAACCCCTGTAGCTGAGTGTGTAGGGTAGGTCGATTCAGTGACCATCGGAGGAATCAATAAAGAGAAAGTTTACCATATTTCTGTGCATCATTTCCTGGTTTAAGATATGATTGGGTATAATTTATGGGTATATTGTTTAAATGTTGCATGAACTTATTTGAATATTTTGTATAACTAATTATAACATAATACATCCAAGTACGCGAAGGTAACTAACTGGTATAGGAAGATAAGTAAGATTGCGGGTAATAGAACAGAGCGTGGCTCTAGGAGCGCAGAAGCTCCACAATCCCTGGTTAGGGCTGCACGAAGGCAGTGTATCAGGGAGAAAGGGATAGGGAAGTGTGTGGAGTGACTGACACGTAGGAACAAACAATGGGACCAATCGAACCTCTAAGACATTTGAAGGGTGCAGAAACCTAGTTCTAGCACCCTTCCATGCTACCTCGGGTGAGACCTCAGTCCGCGCTCCACGGACTATTGTTGAAAGGGCTAGTAGTATTGGGATTTTTTTGGCTAATTAACTCCAAACTTGGGTCAGGCCCCAACAAGCCAGCAAATGGTTTCGTTTCTAGGACCAAGATCTACATAGAGATGTATGATGTCGTATCGCTGGAATCTGACAAAGAAAGAAATTAAATATTGGTTGGACAGGAAGATTCAGGAGTTCGTGGCACAGGAAAACAGGAATCCGAAACTATAAAAGGAAGAGTGGTTAGAATGCTACCTATATATAGAGATTCATGAAGTTTTCTTTGCATCCTTCCCCACTGAGTTATATGAGTGGATCGCGAAGCTAGCAGATAGCTAAGGAAGGTGTAAACTCGAAAAACTAATTGTGTGGACTCCAGAATTGGTGCACAGATTGGAAGCATTGGAAGATAAGATCGTGCATGCTGTCGATCAGTGGTTCGATCGAATCATAAGAGGATTCATCACCAAATTCACGGTAGATACTTCAGTCAGTTATAGTGAGGAAGAACGACACTTCCTCAAAGGACCGTGAGGTAAGTACGCTAAATCTTTAAACACTTGGATTAAAATGCTACTATGTGAAAAGTGGGTTATGTGAATAAATTGATGTTTGGGGCTATGCAAAGTGGGAGAATGTACAGAAACTAAGCTAGCAGAGAATTAGAAACTAGCCCCTTGAGTTCACCTCCGTGAGGGGGTGAAGAAGAGCTCGCGAAGGTCTCGCCAAGAAGTGCGATCAATTTGATAAGATAGAGAATTATTCGCATATCAACCCCATGCACACCACTGCTAGTTTCACCATCTTCACCCTTGTCTTCACCCATACCATCTCCGCCACCACCGTGAAGCAGTATGGCAAGTGAAATAAAGCTACCAGTGTTCAAGGGAGTAGGGAATGAAGATTCAGACCAATTTTGGTTCATGATAAAAGTTGTATGGGAAGCGCAGGGAGTCACGGATGACAATATAAAGAAGGAAATGTTGGTCAATGCTCTGTAGGATCCCGTGTTGACCTGGTACATTAAGCATTCCAATGATAATCCGAATTTGGGGATCGCAGATACCCAAGTTGCACTAAACACAGATTTAGTAGGGCAACGTCAGAGGTACAATCGATCATTGGATTCAAGGAAATCAAAATGCTACTAGGCAAGACCCTGTGGGAGTTGGATCAAAGACTGAAGTGCACAATTTGCGAAGCAAACCTGACATTAATAAATGGGCAACATTGCGAATGGTTTGTAGCATAATAATGCTACATCTATGGAACGTGTTATCACAATAGAGGCTAACCACTCAGGCCGAGGCCTTAGAGGTCATGATGAGATTGCATGAGACCTCGATACAAGATCCTAACCTGGGAGTTCAGTAGATTCATGTGTACTTGAAAAACTTGTGCCTGGAGATGCAGAGTTTGAAACAAGATAGGAGAGCCTGCCCAGAGATGCACGATGAGGTATGGTGCATAAAATGAAAAGGCCAAGGGCACAACAAGGACCATTTCCTGGTGTTCGCGAATTACCTTGTGGGAGGAGGGCCAATGCCACTAAGACTAGAGGCACAAGCAAGACCAAGCGTAGTGCCTACACTGTGGTGTGCGAGTTTTTAGATAGGAGGAAAGCATGCTAGAGATAACTACCATATATTACAAAAGTATATGCAAAATTCACAATAGTTGTTTTGTAATTTCTGTAGCTAACTAGGATATGATGATCGCACCTATAGAAGTTATGAGTTGATGATTGATCGAACTCCTACCTACAGAGTTCAGGCTGAAACATAACTCCTCGATCAAAATGTAGGAATGGTGCACACTAGATTTCAGGGGAATAGACGAGGCCGAGGTGGAGGGGGAGCATGAAGAGGTTGCAAACAGCTGATATGTTACAATTACGGAGGGCCAGGGCATTATGCTCACGATTGTATGAATCCAACATGACTAGCATGCTTGTATTGTACATTGTTTGATCATGAGATGGAGGACTATCCCACACTTATAGCAAGGTTGCATGATAAAGGAGCGCTCCAACCTCCCTCGACTCAGAACTTGCAAATGATGAGGTCTGAGCCACGCGAGGAAGACCCTAATGTAAATATCATGCTCTAGAGTGGAACTATGACAGGGGATGAAAAAGGAAAGCAACCTAAAGAAAGTACGTAGGTTCGCAAGGCTCCAACAAAGGAACAAGAATTTGATTTGGAGCATGCTAAGGAGACTTTCATGGAAGCTAAGAGGAGGTTCACTGATGCCTCCACTTCAAGTAATAAAGATAGACTCAAGCCGGAAATGGACCCATCGATTCTCACTACGTTCTTCGAGACATGCATGAAGTTGTTGCGCGATAGCAAGGCTATAAAGGGCTACAAGAACTCATAACTAGATCTGTTGGGATCACACTAAGAGAACCACGTGTAGTCCAGAAGCTCAGGAAGCACACGACGCGAACAGGAAGAGAGATGAGATTGACTGCGTAGATTTGGGAATATGAGATGGACCAAGTGATTCTGGATCTAGGATCGGATGAGAACATCCTGCCAAAATAGACATGGGAGCGCATGGGTAGGCCTACGTTGCAGTGGTCTCCTATCCAACTACAATTGGAAAAATAGCAAAAGATCCTACCTATGGGGAGATTGTAGGGAATCACAATAGATATTGAAGGAGCAAGCGTACTTGCATATTTCGAGTAATAGATATTTTTGATGACAACAATCCCTACCCCATGCTATTGGGAATAGATTGGGCCACTGACATGAATGGAGTGATAAATCTGAGGAAGTGCAAGATGATATTTGAGAAAAATTGACTACGCTTAGTGGTACCCTTAGACCCTATAGAAGGATCGTGCTACACGAAGCCAGTGCATGACTACAACGGTGATGAATATCTGGACTGCATCTACAAGATAACCACGTGGGAGCAAGACTGGGTAAATCCAACTGCGGATGGTCGAATCTCATGGGAGCGTGAAAGCTCCTACACATCGAATTCTGATGAGGAGATAGAATGATGGAAGAACTAGTTACATGAGGTAACCATGCTCAACTATAACATGATGATGAGGTCATTGCACTGCATAGCAACAGAGCTAAGAGATCTGCCTACATATGATGGATTAAGCGAGTTGGATGATTTCCTGAATAGATTTGAAAGAGAAGTATCGAAATAGAAGCGTTTCAATGCTATGAAATGGGTACTGTGAGTTATGCCCACAAGATGGTGGGGTACACACCAAAGAAGTTTTGATGACTGGCGCGACTGCTGAAGAATGATGTGCATGTGGTTTGGGAAGCCTTAGATGTGGTTAACAGATAAGTATGAAGGACAGGATGATCCACATGCACACCTCGCAAAATGGACAAAGGTCTATGGGGAGGAGCCACAACTTGAATGGGTGCACCTATTCTGTCATACCCTAGACATTATACCCATGAATTGGTATATAAAGATAGAGCTTCATCATGGCATGAACGAATGAGATATATTGCGTGAGGAATTCTTGTTAACCTTCACATTTGAGGATTGTTGGTGGGATACTGTTGATGATGCGCTACAAGTAGTAAAAGTAGCTATCTTTAAGATACCCCAGGAGCCAATTAAAGTGTTTCAGCCTAAATGGGTGACCCAGCTGTGCTGTGCTCTGGAGTGTTACAACGTAAATATTGAAGAAGATGACGAAGATCCGCAAAAAGTTAACATTCCATAAATTTAAGGCTATCGCGAGGTACAAGGGCCATTGATTGAAGACCCTGACATAACCCCACCTGTAAAGACAAAGCAGCCAAACATTGGTATGGAGGCCAAACTGAAGTATGCAATGCTCGATGATTATTCAGATGATGACATGGTGGATAAGGTTACTAAGTTAATCTGCGAGTGCCAAGACTTATTCCCAACCAAGATCACGAACTTAAAGGGGATCGTCGCTGGTTTAGGGATGATGAAGATCACCCTAAAACCTGACGTGAAGCAAGTTAAATAGAGGCCTTACGACTTGAATCCAAAGTACAAGGAAAATGTCCGCGTAGAATGAGACAAAATGCTTGCAGTTGGAATCATTGAGCCAATGGAAGAATATAAATAGGTAAGCCCTATGGTAGTGCAGGAGAATAAGCAGAAGGGCGAGATAAGAATATGCGTGGACCTCAGGAAATTGAATGATCCTTGTGTGCACAACCCATTCCCAACTCCGTTCATAAATGAAGTATTGGAGAATGCCGATGGGCAAGAAGCATATTCTTTTACTGATGGGTTCTCAGGGTACCACCAGATCAAAATCATGCCGGAAGACAGGAGAAAGGCCACCTTCATGACTGAGTGGGGCTTCTTTCAATACACCATTATGCCATTTGGGTTAAAGAACGCACTGACAATTTTTTCGCGAATAGTTGTTGCAGCATACAAACAATATATCCACAAATTCCTGGAGGTCTATCTGGATGATTGGACTATATTTGTATTGGTTAAGCGAAAGGAGCAAGGCCACCTTCATGACTGAGTGGGGTTGCTTTCAATACACCGTTATGCCATTTGGGTTAAAGAATGCACCGAATTTTTTTTTGCAAATAGTTGTTGCAGCATTCAAACAATATATCCACAAATTCCTGGAGGTCTATCTGGATGATTGGACTATATTTGGATTGGTTAAGCACCATGTAGCAAGCTTACGCTTGATGCTGGATACTTTTTGATGACACAAAATCATGCTGAACCTCAAAAAGTGTACGTTCCTCATTCCCTTTTGGAACCTATTGGGACATGTGGTCTGCAAACAGGGACTGATGGTAGATCCATCAAAGATTGCAGTAATTCTAAATTTGGAAGCACTGCGAAGTGTTAAACAGTTGCATGCTACCCTGGGACATATGGGGTACTATAGAAAGTTCATCAAAAGCTATGCCCAGATCACCGCGCCAATGGAGAAGCTGTTGAAAAAGGATGTCACATTCTACTGGAATGACGATTACATGAAGATCCTAGATGTACTAAAAGAGAAATTGGCCTCCACCCCAATCCTGGGCTTCCCACAATGGGATGTGGAGTTTCATGTCCATGTTGACACGTCATGTATAGCATTGGGAGCAATGCTAACACAAGACGGTGGAGAGAGCTTGGATCACCCTATCGCGTTGACAAGTCGTAGGTTGTCTAAAGCAAAAAAGAACTATTCCACAACCGAATGCGAGGGGTTGGCTATGGTGTAGGCACTACAAAAATACTGCAACTATTTGCTGGGGGGACATTTCAAGATATATACAGACCATTCCGTGCTAAATTATTTGGTTAACAAGCCTATGTTGAGGGGGCGCATATGCTGGTGGCTCCTGTTGTTCCAAGAATATGACTTTAAGGTCGTGGTAAAACCTAGACGCCTAAACGTGGGACTGGATCACTTGTCACATATTGAGATGGGAGAGGAACCTACTAGTTTGGAGGAAGGATTACCTGATGCACAGTGCTTTGCTCTGCGCATACCAGATAGACACTTTGAATATATAATCCACTTTTTGACAACAGGAACTGTGCCAAAGGAGTACTCCATCCAGCAGAAGAAGGAGCCGATGGTGCACCTGACTGATTTTTCTATCATCACGGGGCACCTATAAAAAGTGGGCAATGATGAGATACTGCAAAGGTATGTACATAAATTTGAACAAAGTCAGCTCCTCGTGGAAGCACATGGGGGCACTGTAGGAGGACACTATGCAGGACGAGCAACCGTGCAAAAGATTCTCCGCGTAGGGTTGTGGTGGCCAACCCTTCATCAGGATTCAAAAGCACACTATAAGGCCTATGATATATGTCAAAGGATAGGTAAACCATTGCCGACGAAATAGATTCCTTTGAATCCACAAATAACGCTGCAGCCCTTCGAAAATTGGGCAATCGACTTTGTAGGCCCTATCAAACCTCAGGTAAAAGAAAGTGTGCAATACATTATCACCACGACAGAGTACTTGACTCATTGGGAAGAAGCATAGTCAATCAAAGACTGCATGGCTTCCATGGCTATGAATTTTTTGTTTGAACATGTGTTGATTTGATTTGGCTGATAAAAAATATTAATGAGTGATCACAGTACACATTTCCTGAACGAAACCATCCGCATGCTAACAGAATAGGTCCAAATGTATCATCAAAAAAGCACACTAACCAAAGTCTGCAACACATAGCGGAGTGATTGGGACCTGCGCGTACCTACAATACTATGGGCTTCTAGGACAACGTCCAAGAAATTGACGGGACATACACCTTTCTGGTTGGTTTATGGCGTTGAAGTTGTCATGCCGATGGAGCATATTGTACCTAGTCTATGTATAGCAATGCTGACAGGTATGATGGATAATGAAGCCCTGGAAGAAAGGCTCGCACAGTTGGAAGAACTTGAGGAGGAACTGTTCCTAGATGGTTTTCATAAGTAGGTGCAAAAGCAGTGTGAGAAGGCCTGGCACGATCGCCATATTAAGTTGCGCACCTTCGAGGTAAATGATTTAGTGTTGTTGTATGACAATTAGTTTGACAAATTCCCAGGAAAGTTTAGAACACATTGGTTGGGACCATACGTTGTTAAGGAGGTCACAGAGGGATGCACAGTACAACTAGTCAAACTAGATGGAGAACCTTTCCCAGGAAAAGTGAATGGTAGCCGATTAAAGCCCTACACGGGTGGCCCGGCTATCCATCTAGCTAGCAGAAGCACAATCTTCATGCTTCAAGGATCCGAAAGAAGGTGCGGGACTATAAACACATATATGGGATATAGGCACAAATGTAGAAAAGAACTTCCGATACCGCAGTCATGAAACAATGCATGCAACAGATCCAACAGGCAGCGGCTCAGTGCGCTGCCAACCTTGCCACAGTTCGTGCAGAGTTGGAAGGACTCTGCACAAAGATCTTTGCATCAATAGAGTGACTCAAGGGTGAGTCATGATGTTTGCGTTGGGGGCCTATTGAGCATGGAATCCCCCCAAGGCAGGTTTTGGGGCTTAAAGCCCAAGTTTTGACCGAATCTTTTTGTAAAAGCTCCGCGAATTGCGGGCGCGGGGCGTGAAATTATAATATAGTCATAGGGTTGTCTGCTCTAGTTTTTGTAATGTAATGTCAGTTGGATAGTCCTACCCATGGTCCGTGGACCATGGGATTGTATAAATAGAGAGAGGCTCTAAGTGTATAAGATAACGAAAAGAAAAGATAGAATAGAAGAGGATGAGAAGTTTAAGGGATTGAGAAACAGTGAAAAGTGTGTCTTTTGGGTTGTAGAGTAGGGAAAGGCTCTACATCTGAGTGTGCAGAGGCCTAGTAGTCCGCACTTGAGTGTGCAGACCCCTGCAACTGAGTGCACAGGGTAGCTCGAGTCTATAACCGTATGAGGAATCAATATAGATAAATTTTACCATATTTCTGTGCATCTTTTCTTGGCTTAATATATGATTGGGTATAATTTACGAGAATACTATTTATATGTTGCATGAACTTATTTGAATGTTTTGTATAACTAATTATAACATAAGACATCCAAGTACAGAAAGGTAATTAATTGGTATAGGAAGATAAGTAAGATCGCGGGTAATAGCACAGAGTGTGGCTCTAGTAGCATGGAAGATCCACTATCCCTTGTTAGGGTTGCGAAAAGGCAGTGTATCAGGGCATAAGGGATAGGGAAGTGCGCGGAGTAACTAACATGCAGGAAGAAACAGTAGGACTAGTCGAACCTCTCATACATCTCAAGGGTGTGGAAACTTGCTTCTAGCACCCTCTCATACTACTTTGGGTGAGACCTTAGTCTGTGCTCTGCGGATTGTTGCCGAAAGGGCCAGTAGTACTGGGATTTCTTTGGCTAATTAACTCCGAACCTGGGTCAGGCCCCAACAAGCCAACAGTGGGTTGAGTAATTAGTCCTAGAAGTCTTGGTTGGATAAACGATCTGGAAGCCCTATATAATTGTTGGTTGAGTTACTAGTTCTAGAAGCCTTGGTTGGAAAAATGCTATCGAGGCCCTAGAAGGCTTGGATGGAGACCAATCTGATGATGGTTTTTTAATGTATGACCATGAGGTGGAATCACTATTTTATGAGCTGAGGTGGATGGCCTCTGGAAGCCCTAGATGACTTTTGATTGATGTGTTGTATGAGATCCAACATTCATTCTTAGAATAGGGCAAGAAGGTGAATGGTTAAAGAGAGATTTGGCTTAGCCATTCTATGGTCGGGTGGAATGTGGTAGTCCCATCTCTAGTTGTTTTATTGCATTCATTAATGAGAAATTCATTCCCTTGATTTTCATGTGTAAAAGTATTGATGTATACATGGATTTTGATGGTTGATATGCCAATTATATTTATGTTCCTATTATGTTGGTTATATGTATATTTTGTGACAACAAGTATGTATGGCTCTCAGCATGTTTTTAATTGTATCTAAATGGATAATGTATCTATGATCTAATAAATGATAAGACAAAAAATGACATGAGGAAAAAATGGTTCATGGCAATTCTCAGATAAGTATGAGGTCCCTACACTCAATTTTGTTGTTTACACCTATAGGTTACATGTTGAGGATATGTTTGACGAAATGCCTGTCATGGCTGGCAGTGGTATGGTTATGGTCTTATTCAGCTTATTTATTTTACATCCTTTTTTACTTGTAGTTTTAGCAATTTTAAGTGATCATTCCATTTTGGTCAATTTCCCTGCTATGGGCCAAAAAACATCGCTCAAATCCCAGAATGCTAGGAAAACAGAGTGTTAGCCTAGAGACTAACTCACCTGAGCAGTGTCTAGGAAGCATTATAACTTGCCTCAATGGTGTCTCTAGAGCATTATAACTTGTCTTGGCAGTGGACTCTAGTGAGTGTTACTCTCGCCTAAATTGGTTAGAAGAATAGTAAGACCTAGGGACAAGCTATTTGATTGGCTGACTTGTCTCTTGAAGGTCCTGTGGATAATTTTGGATGACTGTGTGTGATGTTCTGTCGATTCCACTTCCTTAAGGTCACCTAGGAGGTTGAATCTGATCATAGTAGCATCTCGTCTCATATTTACCCTGGTTGGCATGGTTACTTGGGTGGATTTGGGAGGAGGGTGTTACAGAGGGGTGTCTGAGCATGGTTGCACTCCACTTGGGTTTTGTGATGGTCATGCATTCATGTCAGTTGCATGTGTGTCTCTTGTGTTGTAGTCCATGTTCTTGTTTCCCTTGCATGGTTTTGGTCATAGTTGTAGTGATGTAGCCATGTCAAGGTTGAAGCTGTTGTCGTGGAGTATGTCTTCATGTGTGTATGGTTGATTATGCAATATTAGGCATGTCTGTGTTCACATGTTATTAAGTGCATGTGATGTGGTTGTTGTTTTCATGCATGAGGTCATGATTTTTGTAGTTGATATGGTCATGCATTGGTGACTAGACTCTAACTAGAATGATGAGTATATGGTTTGGTACTGATGTTTTATATGTCTATATACAATTGTTATGCATGTATTGTCTTGGTTATAGTTATGTATGAATAGTAGGTCAAAAATTCCTTTTGAATTCATTGTATGCAATTTAGGCCACCATGGTGCTATTGGGTCTTATGGTGCTAATGAGTTGGTTGAGATAGAGAAGGGGATGCAGATGATCATAATGTGGTTGTAGCATTGGAGTTTGCTGTAAGAGCAGATTGTCATACATGCATTGTATGTTTGGCATGCAGGTATGTAAGTCAAAGATTGCTATATGAATTAGGTTTATATGCATTAGATTTATGTACATGCCTTTTGATGTTATGGTTACATTCATGATAGATGTTAGGTTATTAGTGTAGTTATATGCACATATGTCAGATAGTCAAGAATGGTAGTAACATGTAGTTGTATGCATTGATATTGTTGTTTTATATTAGATAACATCATGATTATGTTATATGTTGTTGATGAGTATGTTATAGGTTAACTTATTGTTATTATATGAAAGTTAGCTTGACGATTAGGTTATGTTGTCGATGAGCATGATAGATAGCTTATGGTTGTTATATGTTATTAACTTGATAATTATGGTTATTTCATTGAGATCTTGATGTTATATGTATTGTGTTAACCTAGTTTGACCTATGTAGATGGTTATGGTTGCGATATTCAGGTATGAGGTGACATATTTGTGATATGGTGGTGTACTAATCTAGATTGACCATACATAAGTGATTATTATGCATGCATGACAAATGCTTATGATCTTATGATGTGAACATGTTAGTTAGTTACTGTTATGGATATTATGATTTATGTTTGAGTTGATATGTTGTGAAGTTGTATCGTGCTAACCTAGATTGATTGTGTAGAAAGATACCCTCCCCTCAAATACACTAAGGTATGAGTTTGCTTATGTAGTGTACTAGGTACTTCATTGTTGATTATGTTGCCTAGTTGATTTATCTAACATGATGCATTCATAACTTGCTTGAATGTTTGATTAATTGCATGATATGAGTATGAGGCTATTGGGTTGCATGAAAAAATGATATTGTTTTAAGTTGGTTGTACCAATACATATGTGTCGAGACAATTGATATGTACTTGAGTGTAGTAGGTGATAGTTGTAGCATTATGTCTAATGACTATAGATTATTAGATGATTGTTAGTCTTGGTAAAGGTTAATTTCAAATTGATAGATATTATTGTATTGATATTTGGAACATGTGGTTGAAATGTGTGAGAAGTTGCAGGAAGCATGCTAGTATTAGCTTCACAAGGTAATAGTTGATGTGATTATCACTAATAGTT
The DNA here is from genome assembly GCA_031772625.1 of Pinus tabuliformis. Lineage (NCBI taxonomy): Eukaryota > Viridiplantae > Streptophyta > Pinopsida > Pinales > Pinaceae > Pinus > Pinus tabuliformis. The sequence goes on from CM062805.1 coordinate 272,265,504, forward strand.
GGGTGATGTGATAGTGAATAGAAACACTCAATTGCAGCAAGGAAAGGGTCAAAGAAGGAATTGGGTAAAAATTCCTTTGGATATGTTTGGAAACCGTAATTCCAAATGAAGGAGTGATTTTCACATGAATTCTTATTAACCTTAATTTTTTCTAAAATTATGTTGTTATGTGCTATATTCATGAGCATGTGCTTGATAGGTATATTAGCTAGTTTCTAGTTATAGGTGAATCTGTCAAGGGGATTGGAGTCCCTTCAAATGGCATGGAATTGTTCAGTTGCAAGAAATGTGCTTGGCACAACAAGATAAGGTAACTATTGTATTGTTATGTTTATTTATGCACTGAATGTTATGTGTTTATGGCATTATGATGCAAGGGATTGTATGGCAAAGAGATTGCCATGAAATCTTGAACAAGGCTCAGGTTGAGCATTCCTTGGGAACCATGGGGATTGAGTCATGGTGTTTGTTTTTAGTATTGTGATTTTGGTCTTTTGTTATTTTCTTACGCTTGATTTGCAGTTTTGTTATGTCTAGTGCATGATCATGCCACTTTGTTGTAGAGTTGCGTTGTTATTGGTTTTCATGGTTTTCTTCTTGTTTGTTTCTTGCCTTGCCATTTATGTTTTGAGCCTTGTGAATTGTTTGGGGAAAGAGGAAAGTTAATGGAGCTCGAGGAGAGTTGTGTGGTACTCAACAGGTGATGTAAGGCTTGTATTAAGCTCGATGCATGAGTAACGACAACGAAAGGTAAGACTATGGAAGTTGGTTGGACTGGCTGGGTCCGTTGTGGTAAATGGACGGTGGCAGTATAGTCATCAGAAAGGTAATAGAAAAAGGTAAACTAAATGGATTTGAGACCTCATATGCCTTAGCTATGTTGGGAAATGTTTTCCTTAATGTTGTGCATGTGTTGCATGAATAAAGGAAGTTATTTTAACCTAGAACTTATGTTATCTATTAATTATGTTATGACCATGGTTATGCTAATGTTTGTATACATATACAGAGTATGTATGTATGTATGTCATTGTCTGATAGGACCATGATTGTTTTATGCTAATTTTTATAGGCACAAATGTGTGTATGTATGTTTTTGACTAACTAGATCATTACTATTTTATCTTGATGTTTATATGTATCAATGTATCTATGTCCTTATGCAACATGGATTTTTAGGGATCGTTCTTGTGGAGGAATGATTTCTTATGCAGGTGAATGGCATGAAGAGGTTCCCGGTTCACGAATAATCAAGTGGGAAGAGTAGTCATGAAAAATATATCAGGCCAATATCATGTGGTTATGATTTTATATTATGTGATTATACTATGTCTATATTATCGACATGTTATACTGAGGGATACATCAATAAAATGAAAGTAGTGTGGTTTGCAAAATGCTAATACAAGCATGGATAAGACTTTAGAAGCATGGTTGCTTGGTAGAGTCAGTGTGGTTTTGGATGTGTGGTACTACTATTGTTCATATGTTATGTATGTTGTACATGTTGCGTTTGTGATGTTGTGTGCATGTGGTGTTGTGTACATGTTGTACAAGTGGTGATGTGTGCAGGTGGTGTTGTGTACATGTCATGCATGTGGTGTTGTGTACATGTGGTGTTGCATGCATGTCATGTATGTGGGATTGTGTACATGTGGTATTGTATGCACAATGTACAGATGGTGCGACGTACATGTGGCGTTGTGTACACATTGTGCAGGTGGTGTCTTGTACATGCATGTAGTGCACACATTGTGTAGGTGGTATTGTGTACATGTTGTACATATGGTAGTAGTATACGTGTCGTATTGAGTGCATGTCATACATGTTGTGTTGCGGGCATGTGGTGTTTGGTATGCGTATTATGTATTTGTGGTGTCATGACATGAGTACTTCTTGTATTGTACTATGTGTGGGTACATGTACTGTGTGGCATTGTACATCGCGTATAGACGTATTTTGTTGTGTTGTACGCTGGGTGTGGGTATATGTATTATGTTATGCACTGGATGTAGGCATATGTATTGTATTTTATACACTAGGAGTAGGTGTATGTGTTGTATGTCAGGTGTAGGTGCATGTACTGCATGGAGTTGTATGTCATGTTTGATTGTATGTGTGTGATGAACACTATGTATATGTGCACCTAGTTCATGAGAAGGAACTCAGTGTTTGGTAGGTTTGGAAACCGATCTGGTGTGCATATGAAATAAGGAAAAAGGAAGAAGTAAGGATTTATTAAAGGATCAATATCAGTATATTATTTCAGTTTTATTATGCATATGATTTATGATTCTGGTATATGATGATTACATGTGAATTATGATTCTGGTTTATGATGGTTACATGTGATTTATGATTTTGATCTATGATGGTTATGTTTTGAGCTAACCTGATGTGATATTTTTATACATGTTGATTTGGTCAAATATGTTAGTTTAACTTGTTGTGAGAGGAAGCAAATAGGGTTGCAAGCATAACTTGTTGGTGAGCTACCAATGACGTATGATTTGAAGTTAATTCAATTTACTTTGAATTTAATGGAAGTTATGTGCTTGGAACAGGAATGCATGAACATGCCAGGTTGAGTGGTTGAAATCGACTACAAGAATTAACAACAACAATGAAAGAAATTGGAACATGCAGCAGTATGTTGGTAGAGAACTTCAGGCATAATGCCATTGTGGGACACTAGTACCCAATAGTGTCCATTTATTTCCATGAGCATGGTTGACCAGTACGATGTGTTGTGGCAGGTATATGTCTTGGTTTTTATATCTTCCTATGTGAGGAAGCCTTGCCAAGGGTTGGATTTCCGAAGATGGGGGTGCCAATGGAACTTGGAAGGTGAGTGATTGCACAGAAGGGGTGACCGGATTCCCAAGGGACTATGTAGTAGAGAATGGAAGGTAAAATATGGATTTTTTTCATTAGCATTGCCAAATGGAATCATATGTACATTGGGATTGCATTGTGGAACAATGACCTGGTAACTATTCACTGAGAGGACAAGTGGTGTAGGACTATAGCATTGGAAACTGGATGCAGATTTCACTTTGCAGTGGATTTTGGACTTCCTGGGAAGGAGGTTAATCATAGTATTACATTGAGGTTTGAGGTGTGATCCTCTAGGCCCCGTTTTTGATTGATACAGACATCATATCATTTTATTTTCTAGTTAGCATATGTGCATAAGTGTATATGTAGTTATTGTAAATATTGTAATGACATGTGCTATAAAGCTCCATGTGTAGTATGTTTTGATTTGAGCACTCTTGTTGGTTATAGGTGTCATTGAACACCGAGGATGGTGTTCATTGAAGGGGGATGTTCTGTAACATCCCTGGTGAAAATTCCATATAAAAATATATAAATACCACAGATGGTGGGACATGTATTCGAAGCTAAATGTTGGGAAGGACATCCTAGGGGGTGCTCATTTGGTTGTTTATGGCTAAGGAAATTGGTAAAAGTAATGGCTAAGGCTTTGGAAAGGAAAAACGGCATTTTGGCACATTTATCTATGAAAATAATGGAAATTAGGAGAAAAGGAAGGTAAAAGGTCACAGGTTGCATGTGAGGAAGAAAATGAAGGAAAATAATGGAAAATGAAGAAAATATAGGCCTCATTAATAAAAAGGCTTATGAGGATCAGTTGGAAAGCTTCTTCCTTTTAGTGTGAACCTTTTGTCAGTTCAGTGTTGGAACTCTCTGATTATTCTCTCTCTCTCATACTATTGGATATTTAGATTTTTCTTGGAGCACTCTTGTAGGGTGTGACATACTTGGATTCTTGGAGTAAGAAGGGAAAGTAAGAGCAGGAGAGTGCAAGAAGGCATCGACATCAACAAATACATCAATTTTTCTTGCATGTATGATTTCTTCACTAGTTTTGGCATGCATGGCATATCCATGTGATTTCTTAGTTGTGATCTGTCATTGGCATGGAGGATTTCCTAGATTGACAGTGGATTTCCTAGCACTGTCATTTCTTGGATATCCATGGTGATTGTGGGTTTACTTTCATTGTTTGTTTTTTGTTGGTTCTCATGTTTCCTTAGCTTGAGTTGACTTATTAGTCCTGGAAGCCCTGTAACAACTTGGGTTGAGTTACTAGTCCTAGAAGCCTTGGTTGGAGAAATGATTTGGAAGCCCTTGGTGGGTTGAGTTACTAGCCCTAGAATCCTTGGTTGGAAAGACACTTTGGAATCCCTGTATAAGTTGTGGGTTGAGTTACTAGTTTTGGAAGCCTTGGTTGGACAAATTCTCTGGAAACCCTGGAAGGCTTGGATGGAGACAAATCTGATGATGGTTTTGTGATGTCTAACCATGAGGTGGAATCATTGTTTGACGGATTAAGGTGGATAGCCTTTAGAAGCCCTGGATGAGTTTTGGTTGATGTGTTCTATGAGATCCGACATTCATGCTTGGAATATGGCATGGGGGTGAATGGCTAAAGATAGATTTGGCTCAACCATTCTATCTTTTGATAGAATGTGGTAGTCCCATCTCAAATCGGTTTATTGCATTCAGTAATGAGAAATTCATTCCCTTAATTTTCATGTACTGATGTATACATGGAATTTTGTGGCTGGAATTCTGAATGGATAATGTATCTATGATATAATAAATGATAAAGAAGAAAATGACATGAGGAAAAAATGGTTCACGACAATTCTCAGATAAGTATAAGATCCCTACACTCAATTATGTCATTTACACTTGTAGGTTACATGTATATTAAATGTTTGACGAAATTCCTGTCATGGCTACTAGGGGTATGGTTATGGTATTGGTCAAATTATTTCTTTTACATCCTTGTTTCCTTGTATTCTTACTAATTTTATGTGATCATTCTATTCTGGGCAGTGTCCTGGCTCTGGGCCGAAAAATGTGGTTCAAATCCCGGAATGCTAGGAAGACAAAGTGTTATCCTCGAGACTAACTCACCTGGGTAGTGTGCGGGAGGCATTATAACACCCCTGGGAAGTGTTTAGGGAGCGTTATAACTCACCTTGGCAGTGTCTGGGAACATTACTCTACCCTAAGTTGGTTAAAACAGCAGTAGGACTAAGGGACAAGCTCTCTGAGCGGATGACTTGTATACTAAGGGTTATGTGGATGATGTTGGATGGATTTGTGTGATGTTCCATTGATTCCACTTCCTTAATGTCACATGGGAGGTCGAATATGATCATAGTAGCATCTCGTCTCATTTCTACCCTAGTTGGCATGGTTACTTGGGTGGATGTGGGAGGAGGGTGTTACAGTATCCAAAAGATGTAGATCTTACTCTTCATTCTTATAAATATGCAGATTGGGCAGGAAATGTGGATGATAGAAAAGGAAGTAGTGGAGGACAATACTCCATGGGGTCCCACTTGCTATCATGATTCAGCAAAAAACAAATCTCAATTGCCTCATCTACTTCAGAAGAAGAATATGTTGCTAGTGCATCATGTTGCACACAACTTCTGTCAATGATGCAAACATTATAGCATATTCAAATAAATTATTCTCCACCCATTTCGATTCTATGTGATAATACAAGTGCACTCAGTATTTCCAAAAATCTAGTTATGCACTCGAAGACCAAGCATATTCCAATTAAATATCATTTTCTAAGAGAACAAGTGCTTGAACAAAAGGGGAAATTGGAATATATTCCCTCATAAGAAAAAGTTTCTAATACTTTTATAAAACTTCTTCCATGTGATGCATTTGAATATCTCAGACAAAAATTAGGAATGGTCTCTACATCATCACTCAGTTGATTCTTCATGTTCCAGTAAACAGGTACAGATAGAAAAGACTTAGGAGGAGTTGAAGGTGTGAAATTTCAGCTTTTCACTTTCTATATGCGGATGTTGTGAAGACAAGTAGCATGTGTATAAGATTTATGAACTGAATAGTCGCATATATTTTGGTATTAGGACGAAATGGTGGGAAAGACTCGGGAAAAGGGCCTGATATGCTTTAGTCAATTATTTTTTTGCTTTTTTGCTCCGATGGTTGATGGTTACAGTCTATTGATGTTATTTGAAAGTGCTTTTAGCTTGTGTAAGTTTTTGATGACTTGATGGATGACTAGTTGATGAAGATATTTTTACGATTCTTATAGATATATGAAATTATATGATCAGATATGAGAGTTAATAGTTGGCACAGGTTCGGTGGAGAATTTTCTATGATTCAAATAATGCATTTTTGGCATTATGTTTTCTTGATACATAATGATGTTTATCAATAGGTTGATGATATTGAAGCTACATTGTCTTATCTGATGGTGGAAATATACAGGTTGTTTTTCTTGGTGCTGCTAAGATATGCTCATGATGAAGATCATATGTGGTGTATGATAGTTTTTGCTGACTATCATGGTCTTGTTTATCTTGGTTATAAATGTCATATATATCATTTGATGTAAAGGTCATGTAAATACCTATGATGTACTCATTGTAAAATTTAGTCATGTATGGACTATTGTGGTCAAGTCCTTTTGGACATGTGATGTACTTTATAACCCCACTATTCTTGGGAAGTTTATGTTATAATGATGTAAAATATGTAAACCCACTATGATTAGGTGATTGCTATAAGTTTGACTCCTTGGTTATAGGACATGTCATATGATCCACATAATCATGTACTTCATTTTACATCCTTCAAAAATTTCAGCATGTGCTTAGGGGGACCATGATTAGTATTGAATAGTTAACAACTTAGATCTACAATTCTCAAGAGAGAAGACTTGATTCAACATTTATCCTCCCTTTTCCCTTGATGTCAAAGGGGAAGGGTAACTTGGTGTTTAAAAATTTTGGTGCTTGGATTGATGTGTTTTACAGATACCTACAGGTTGTCGTGACCAAACACCAAAGTGGTTGTCATTAAGCCCAAAGGTGGAGATTGTTGGCATTATGAATTATATGTTGTCCTTGATGGAAACCTACCTGATGATTTGTGCTTGATGAACCTACTTGATGAGTTGTCCTTGTTGAAAAACCTACTTTATGAGTTGTCCTTTGATGGAAACCTACTTGATACAAAAGTCAAAATGATGTGTCTATAGATGTGACAGAGAGTTTTGACAAAGGCATACTAGTTCAGAGGCAAAGGAATGAAAATGTTGAGATTTCAGGAAGTATACATGAGTTTTGTTAAGCAAAATTGCATACACACGTGAGTATGAAGAATCAAAAGCATGTATAGTTTCCACACCATGGTATTTTAAATACCAAGGATCTTAACAATGGTATTTCCTTGTGGTATTGAGCCCAATAACGGATGTTTCGATCCCGTCCAAGAAAACTATCAATTAGACTATGGTTTTGACCCATGGTATTCGACAAGGGATAAGTTATATAAGGGGATGATGATCAAAGGGACAAAAGGTGTGAAAGTGATGAATATCTTATGAATAGTTAGATTTGAAGCAAATATGCATGTAATGGGATATTGAGGTTTCACTTGATCTATAAATAAGTATGCACCTAGGAATTTGATGATGGATTAGATCCAATATATTTGAGATGACAATTATAATTATGAGGTGATTTTATTTGTGATCATAGTATATTAACACATGATTTAATTTTGTATGCCAAGATTTGGGTATGTCTGAAGTTTTTTGTGGTAGCAAAGGTCTAAATTAGAAGTCGGAGTTTTGTATGTGGGTTTTGTAGTCTGTAAGGCACGTGCACAAGTGATTTTGATCTTGGTAAGTCAATTATATGTGGGTTTGTCTCTTGAAAAGCACGTATACATGTGGATATTATTTGAGGAAAGCGTGTATAGAAAGTAGGGTTTTGATGAGAAGGATGTTTGATCAGTTTATTCAGTCTTACTGTGGTTTCTATTGTCTTTCAATGAATTCTTCTTAATGATTTGGAATTAAAGAGTGATGTTTTGATGAAGGATTGATTGATTGAAGAATGATGATGGTACTTTTTTTTTGTGAATGAATATCAGTGAAGGTTCCATGCTTGCTTCAGAATGATGTAGTGGTTTTGTCTATGACACAGTGTCTAGTCCAGGATGATAGTGGTTCACTTTCAGGATTCAGTGGTTTAAGATTTGTATGCAGGTATGCTTCATGGAAAGTGTGTACACACGTGAGTTTTCTATAGTAAAGTAGAGTATATATTTTGATATATCTTTGATCGGGTTTTGAAGTAACATAATTTTATTTATATGATGTGAAGTATGTTGATTGGTATTTTGGTTACAATGATATGACTATTTTTGTTGTTTAAGTTTGGGTTTTAGTGATTTGTTGATTCAGTTTGGTCAGACATTGATGATTGAGTTATAGTGATAATATTTAGTTTCGATGATTGATTTTAGGCTTAAATTTTGTAATTGTCCTAATTTGAAAATTTGATGAAATGTGACCTACAATTATGATGCGTTGTAGCAGGTGGATCTAGTATGAAAATTTATTTAATGTGGTCCCCAAAAATGTTGAGGGTTGGAACCTTCAATAAGGGAGTTGAAGCTTCCTTCGAGTTGTAGTGAGTAAATCAGATCAAGGGGTTGGAGATCCCTTCCAGTAAGAGCTGGAAAATGAGCGAAGGTTGTAGCCTTCCACATGTGGGTTCTTGCATACTTGTATGAGTTTACACCAGTATAAGATTCAAGGGGTTGGAGCTCCCTTCCAGTAGGAGCTGGAGAATGAGTGAAGGTTGTAGCCTTCTACAAGTGGGTGCCTATGTACTAGTATGAGTTTGTGCCAACACAATATTGTAAAATATTTTCTTTATATTAAAAATAATACGTAGATGACAACAGTAGGTGGTTTTTTCCCACATTAGATTTCCACATTACATCCTGGTGTTCATGTGTGTTGATTATGTGTGATGGTTTATTGTTCTTACTACACATGGTTACTTTCTATTTAATGTTTAATGAATTGCTGATGCACTAGCTCAAGATAAACAGAAGATGAATTAACTGAAAAGTAAGTTTATTGGATATATGCTAGTTGTGTTAATAACCGTCGCATACACATGCGAGTTCCGTTCATTAAATTTTCGTACAAAAATCAAGATATGAATTTGTAAATTTTAATGATTTTAAAATACTGATTCACCCCACCCTCCCTTTCCCCCCCCCCTCTCAGTATTTTTCCCAACAATTGTTATTAGAGTAGGTCCTTTGGTAGAAGCTTGATAACTTGAAGGAGATCCTTCAAGACAATGGAAAAGAAGAAAAATAAGAAAGAAACTAAAAGGAATAAAATAGTGAATAGAATCACATATTCAGAAGCACCCCATTTTTGTTTGATCAAGAATGAAGAAGCATTGTCAGGGATGGTCTTTTGTTGTAAATGTGATCCATTTCCTTGTCTACGAAAAAATGATAGTGATGAAGAATATGTGTTTGATCAAGACTTTCAATTACTTATGGCATTTGAAGATGAGTCTGATGATAATTTCATGAATGCCCTAGAAGAAAAGGATATATTTATTGAAGAAATATCTCAGCTTAAGATTTGTTTACAAGAAGCTAAATTAGTAGAAGAAACTTTGAAGAAACAAATCATAGAAAAAGAAGAGCATAATGAGAAGATAGAATGTGAAATAGTCAGTCTAAGGAAAGAACTTTGAGAAAGAAAAAGTCTTAATATTATATTTGCTAAAGGATATGAAACCTTGGATACAATCATCAAATTTTAATGCTCACCTCTTATAAAGACAAGTCTTCGATACTATGTAGAAACATCAAAGATTGGACTTCTATAGAAATAGAAAGCTATCTTAATGTAGTAAAAGGAAGTAGTCAACATCACTCTATCCTATAGCAAAAGAGTGAAGGACCAAATACCTCCCAGGTAAACTCTTCTCAATTCAATCAAAATAACAACACTAGAAGGTAATATGCTCCTAGAAGATTATACCTTAATGGACAATGTTTTTCTTGTCACAATTTTGGTCATAAGGTTTCTCAATGTGTTTCTTACAAAACTATCATGACTAGGGAAGCAAGAAAACAAAATAATGAAAAATACTCTCATAATGCATTTTCTCCTCTTCAATATGAAATTGAATGCTCCCTTTGCAATAAATTTGGGCATAAGAAATATGAATGCAGGAGAAAACGATGATCAATATCTAAGGATAAGCAAATGGAAACAACATCTAAGGTATGGAAGAAGAAAAGCATTGAATCTAAGAATTGTGGTATAGCGTTATATGCAGGGGATCAAGAAAATATGTGGTACATTGATAGTGGATGTTCAAAACAAATGACAGGTGATAAAGAGAAGTTTATGTCTTTTAGTGATATAAAGGAAGAAAAGAATGTAACCTGTGGAAACAATACACTTGCTACTATCAAAGGAAAAAGAACTATTATGTTAAAAGAAAGGGTTAAAGCTAGAAATGTTTTATTTGTTGATGGATTGAAGCATAAATTGTTAAGTGTCAACTAGATGTGTGACCAAGGGAATGAAGTTGTTTTCAAATCAAATAATTGTGTCATATGAAATATCGATACAGGAAAGACCATAAGAAAATTAACAAGAACTCTAGTTTATGACTATGTCGTGGAAGGCAGTCTAGAACAATGTTACTTACGGAAAGAAGAAGCAAGTTGGTTATGGCATAAAATATTGGGACATCTAAGCTTCAGTCAATTACATAAGTCAAGAAAGTTTAGAGTAGTTCATGATTTTCCAAATATCTCTCTAACAAAAAATACCATATGCAAATCATGTCAATTTGGTAAGGAAACCTGGGTACAATTCAATGCCAAAGAAGGTTGTGCAAGTAGGCCTCTTGAACTTATTCATACTGATTTGTGTGGCCCAGTAAAGAAAAGGTCAATTAGAGGTGAAAATTATTTCATCTTATTTATTAATGATTTTACCATAATCTGGTTGATTGGTTTATTAAAGTATAAATATGAGGAATTTGATAAATTTAAAGTCTTTAAAGTTTTAGTATAAAATGAGTCAGACTTGAAAATCAAATGTCTCATATCTGACAAGTGAGGAGAGTACATATCAAACGAATTTTTTGACTTTCGTGAGCAACGTGGAATAAAGAGGTATTTTTCTATAGCTAAGACTCCTCAACAAAGTGGGGTAGCAGAAAGAATGAATAGAAAAATTCAACAAATGGCATGTGTCGTGCTTGATGGGTTTGGGACACCTCGTACCTTCTGGGGTGAAGCAACACATATAGCGGTAAATATTATTAACAAATATCATATGTATGTGAATAGTGATAAAACACCTTATGAAATTTGGTACGGTAAACTCGCAACTATTAAGAATTTCAGAGTTTCTGGAAGTAAGTCTTACATAAATAATAATAATGATAAAATTGGAAAGTTAGAAGATAGACGTGATGAAGGAATTCTCCTTGGATACTCCGCTATAAGAAAAGGATATAAATGTTACAATAAAATACATAAAAAGATTGTTAAATGTATTAATGTTGTGATTGATGAAGCATCCACAGGTATAAAAAGGAAGCACCAATAGATGACGAAGATCCTCTTACATCTAACAGAAATAATGAGGAGGAAAAAATCAACGAAGCATGAGAAGAAGTGACAATACAGAAGCACCAAAAAATACTCCATCAAGGTATGTTCAAAAAAACCATCCAGAATCTCAAATTCTAGGAGGTAAGGAATATGGAATACAAACTATAAGAACTCTTGTTGGAATTGCTAGTCATCTAGCATTACTATTCACAATTGAACCACAAAATGTAAATCAAGCAAGAAAAGATTAATGTTGGGTTAAATCTATGCATGAAGAACTTGAAAAAATAGAAAAGAATCACATGTGAGAATTAGTTCCTATACCTCATCATAAGAGTGTCATTGGGACAAAATGGGTATTCAAAAACAAATTAAACATGAATGGAGAAATAATTAGAAATAAAGAAAGACTCATTTGCAAAGACTATGTTCAATAATAAGGAATAGACTTTGGAGAAACATTTCCACCTGTAGCCAAACTTGAAGCCATAAGGATGTTTCTTGCCTTTTCAATCTTTGATAATTTCGAAGTCTATCAAATGGATCTTAATTATGCATTTTTCAATGGGAACCTAGAAGAAGAAGTCTATATTGAAAAACACAAAGGATTTATTCTAGGAAATGATGAAAAACTTGTGTGCAAACTCAAGAAGGCATTGTATGGGTTAAAATGAGCCCCTCATTCATGGTATTATCATGTTGACAAATATCTTCAACAACAAGGTTTTAGGGGTTTGCAGATAACAACCTATATATAAAGGTGGATGATGGCAAACTTTTAATTGTTATTGTTTATGTGGATGACATCATCTTTGGTAGCAATGAAGAATCCATGAGTCAAAGGTTTGCTTTTGTCATGCAGCAAGAAATTGAAATGTCTTTACTTGGTGAACTAACATACTTTCTTGGTTTACAAGTACAACAAGAAAATAATGAAATCTTCCTCTCATAAACAAAATACCTTAAGCTAATTATAAAGAAATATGGAATAGAAGATTGCAAACTGGTCTACACACCCATGGTGACAGGATGTAGTCTCAGTTCCCATGATGATTCCCCGATAGTCAACCAACCAGAGTACAGATCAATGATTGGAAGTCTACTCTATCTTATAGGAACAAGACTATATATCATGCATGTAGTTTGGATTCTTGGACGATTTCAGGCCAATCCAAAGGAAATTCATCTTTAGGAAGTCAAAAGAATCTTCAAATATCTACAAGGCACTAAAGACTTTGGTTTATGGTATCCCAAAGATGTATATCTTACTCTTCATGGTTATACATATGAAAATTGGGTAGGAAATGTGCATGATAGAAAAATAACTAGTGGAGGAGCATTCTATATGGGGCCCTGCTTGGCATCATGGTTCATAAAAAAAAAGGCTCAATTATTTTATCTACTGCAGAAGAAAAATATGTTGTTTTTGCATCATGTTTCACACAGCTTCTCCGGATGGTGGAAACACTACATGATATTCAAATCAATTGTTCTCCACCCATTTCCACTCTACATGATAATATAAGTGCAATTAGTATTTCAAAAAATCTGGTTATGCACTCCAAGACCAAGCATATTCCAATTAAATTCATTTTCAAAGAGAACAGGTGCTTGAACAAAAGGTCAAATTAGAATATGTTCCCTCAAAAGAACAAGTTGCTGATATTTTTACAAAACCTCTTCCACGTGATGCATTTGAATATCTCAGAAACAAATCAGGAATGGTCTCTACATCATCACTCAGTTGATTCTTCATGTTCCCGTAAATAGGTATAGACAGAACAGACTCAAGGGGGGTTGAAGGTGTGAAATTTCAGTTTTTCACTTTTTGTACATAGACCTTATGAAGACAAGTCGCATGTATATGCAAGTTCTAAATAGAACGGTCATGTATATTTTTGTATGAGGAAGAAAAATTGGGATAGACTTGGTAAAAGGGTCTGATATGCTTCACTCAATTATTGTTTGGATTTTTTTGCTCTGATGGTTGATCGTTATACTCTTTTGATGTTATTTGAAAGTGCTTTTGGCTTGTATAAGTTTTTGATGACTAGTTGATGAAGTTACTTTGATGATTGTTATTGATATATGAAATGATATGATCAGATATGACAATGAACAATTGGCATAGGTTCAGGGGGAGCATTTGCTATGCTTCAAATAAGGCATTGTTGGAATTATGTTTTCTTGGTACATAATGATGCTTATAAATAGGTTAATGATATTGAAGCTACATTTTCTTATCTGATGATGGAAATATATAGGTTGTTGTTCTTGGCACTATTGAGAGATGCTCATGATCTAGATCATATGTGGTGTATGATAGTTGTTGATGACTATCATGGTCTTGTTTATCTTGGTTAAAAATGTAATATCTATCATTTTATGTCAAGGTCATGTAAAGACCTATGATGTACTCATTGCAAAATTAAGACATGTATGGACTATTGTGGTGAAGACCTTTGGACATGTGATGTAATTTGCAACCCCATTCTACTTGCGAAGTTGATGTAATAATGATGTCAAATATGTAAACCCACTATGATTAGGTGATTGATGGAAGTTTGATTCCTTGGTGATAAGACAAGTCTTATGAGTCATAGAGCCATCTACTTCATTGTACATCCTTCATAAATTTCAGCATGTGCTTATGGTGAGCATGATCAAAATTCAGTACACACCAGTTCAGACCTATAGTGGTCAAGAGAGAAGACTTCATTCAACATGGTCCACCATTTTCCCTTGATGTCAAAGGGGGAGAGTAACTTGGCATTTGAAAATATTGGTGCTTGGTTTGATGTGTTTCACAGGTATCTACACATTTTGGTGACCAAACTCCAAATTGGTCGTCATCAAGTCCAAAGGGGGAGATTATTGGCATTATTAATTATGTGTCATCCTTGATGGAAATATACTTCATGAATCGAAACCTACTTGATGTTTTGTCCTTGATGAACCTGTTGAAAATGGCAATAATAAGTGCTAAAAATAGAAGTGATAAAAATAGCACTGCTATAAATAGCAGTTCGGGTACCAGTGTTGGACATAGCAACAAGAAATGAAAAATGGAAGTGCTAAAAATATAATTGCTATAAATAGCATTTTGGGTTAGATTCCAATTTTAGTTAGTCCTTGAACTAAAATTGAGAAGTAAAATTCCAATTTGATCTTAGCAACTATTTGTAAAATAATTAATTAATTCATCTTGAGTTAATTAGTTGTAGAAAATCAAACATGAAGTCTATGTAGGGACATGCAACAGCTTCTCCATTGATTGAGGAATTTATCCATCAGTTAAAGAGATAAGGATGAGTTTTAATATTGAGTTGTAATTAGTTGGCTTAGTTAACCGAGTCAAGTCCAGTTAGATTAATTCAAATAGTTTGTTGAATTAATTTTGAGTTCATTTAGTTAATGCATGCATGCATGTAACTGCTGCACTTCAGAGAACTGAATATTCTCTCATAAATAACTCATGCATGTTAGTTTAGATAGAGACCTAGTTGAGATCAGAGGATGGTACAGTGTACTATTAGTTGGAGGATTTTTCCTGTAAAGGAAACTCATACATGCAGAAGGAATCATCTCCTTCAAGTTTGTGCAGTTATTTCTGAGCCAAGTGAGCAGTATGAGGTGGGAATTCACAAAGTGGAAGCATTGGACCATAGGAAAAACTGCACAAGGAAATAGGAGGCACAGAGGGCAGAGGACAAGGTTGTGAGAGCCTTTGACTATCTATGAGTTGCATTGTTTGATTGCAGAGAGAGCAGGATAGCTTGAGAGTTGATTCTTTTTGTAGCTTGAACAAGATTTCCACTTGTATGATAATACAGAGATTGGGGTTTTAGGATGAGGCTTTCCTCAGGTTATTTCTTCTGTGTTATGTGTGATTGATTTCTCATTCTCAGTTATATGTTTTCTCATTAATATTGCTCAATTCGATTAAGCTTCTGCAAAGTTTTTTGTAGAAGTAGATCTTGTATTTTTCTTTAGTCTATTGAATAATCTATTGATC
The DNA here is from genome assembly GCA_031772625.1 of Pinus tabuliformis. Lineage (NCBI taxonomy): Eukaryota > Viridiplantae > Streptophyta > Pinopsida > Pinales > Pinaceae > Pinus > Pinus tabuliformis. The sequence continues at coordinate 272,281,012 of CM062805.1, forward strand.
TACAGTGGGAGTTTCTACATGGTATTAGAGCAAAGGTGATCAAGGCGAAGAACAGTATACAAGAAGGAGGATTTTGAAGGTTGTGATTCCTAAATATAGAAACTGAGTTCTTATCACATCTCAATTTCACCGATGGCGTTCAGTGGTTTAAGACTCTAGTATGCCCTTGATGGCAACTAGAATTATATAGCCTAGAAGGATCGCATGGAGGTAGTATTAGAGGATAATGGTCTAAAGGACTTCATTGATAAAGAAGTCTCCAAGTCGAATGATGCTACTCAACTGGTAGAATGGAAGAAATGTGTGGCTAGAGAAAGGATAATCCTCTTGGAGGGAGTTGGAGACCATATTATCTCGAACCTCCATGTGAAGGAGACATCATTTTCAATGTGGAAAACATTGAAAAATCTATATTAGAACAACAATGATAAGAGGAAGTTGGTGCTGAAAGACAACCTTCGTAAATTCAAGTGTGAAAAGGGCGACATGATCTCTACATATCTGAACAAGCTCACCACCTGTGGGGATGAGCTTGAAAGTGTAGGGATCATGACTGCTGATGATGACATGGTGAGTCTTGCACTCCTCGGTCTTCCTAAGAGCTGGAATAGCTACCAAGACTCGGCTAATGGAAGAGAAAAACTGCCAGATTGGGAACAACTTTGGTCGGATCTGATGCAGGGTGAAATAAGAAGAAGCACCAGAGATGGATCCTCATCGAAGCAAGATGATGAGGAAAATCTAGCCTTAGCTATTGGCATTACGACTCATGTTTGGCTCTATGACATAGGTGTTGTCCTTGATGGCAACTCACTTAGATGGCAGATCACTGTTTAGGCTCTCAGAATGAAAGAAAAAGAGATATACACAAGTGTCCTATGATGAAGTCGCGTGTACATAGGGGATTGCCGATCAAAAGTCGCGTATGCATATGCACGCACATTCATGCACGAAAAAGCGCGTATGTGTGGGAAAAATTATTTTTGGTCCATGGTATTTAGTCCTTGGTATTTGGACCTATGGTTTTGGACCATAGTATCTCATTTGAAGTGTTGAACCTAGGTATTTGGTCCAAGGTATTGATTCTTTATAGTTTTGGACGATGGTATTGTGTAAGGCCTAAGACTATAAAAGGGGAAGGAGATCATTAGGCATGGAAATTGAATTAAGATTGAATATCTGATGAAGAGCTAAATCTGAAATACTGGTCATTGGGTTATGGTGCATAGTTGGATCTAAATCAAGGAGGAGCTTGAGCACAAGAAGAAGGATAAGTACTATTGATGGATCAAGATCTTAAGGCTTGAATAGAAGTATCTTTATGTGATTTTGATCTGTTATTTAGGCGCATGACTTGATATATAAATCTGATAATCTGGGTATAACTGATGTCTGAATAAGTGAAAAGGGTAAATTATCTTTTATAGATCTGTATGCAGGTTCAGTGAAGAAAAGGAGTGTATACATGCTAGTTTTGTTATGTAGAATAGTGTATACACTGGTTGACCTTAATTCAAAAGCATATGTATGTAGGGTGTACACATTGAAGTAGTGTACGTCTCTTGAAATATGTTTTAGCTACTTCTGTTTATTGTTGTAGTGTTCTAGGCTTAGAATTGGTGTCTAGTTACTGTTACTATTTTCTGGGTACAACATTTAGAGAAGTGACTATTTGATTCAGTTTTGTTTGGTGCAAAGGAGATTGGTTGATGCAGATATACTTGATGTTTGATTGATGTTATTCATGGATCCAGTCTGAAAATTTATGAAACGTGGTCCCTGAAAGAAAAGAGAAGGTTTTAGCCTTCTGTAGGTCAGCACCTACGTACTAGTACCTCAACTAGTACAAGAGCTAAGGGGGTTGCGGCTCCCTTCCAGAAGAAGCTGGAGAATGAGAGAAGGTTGTAGCCTTTTATAGGTAGTAGCTTGCGTACTGGTATAAGACTACACCAGTACAGAATCATTGTAAAAAGAAGTTTCTAATTAAAAGAAGATAGAGACGAATTGTAGCATGTGGTTTTCACCCACATTGGGTTTCCACCTTATATCTTTGTGTCCATGTGTGTGGTGATCTATTCTATTTTACTGCTCCTGTTGACTGTTCTTATGATTAATGAAGTCCTGATGCACTGATTGAAGATCATCAATTAATGAATCTTAAGCTTTCTGATATATGCTAGTTACTTTAGACACAGTAGCATATATATGCAGTTTCCCACAGCTGAAGTAGGGTATACACATCTGATTGTGAAATGAAAAATAATTGATTTGATAATACTGATTCACCCCCCCTCTCAGTATTATTTCCAACAATTGGTATCAGAGCAGGTACTTCAGAAGAAGCTTGATCGTTTGAAGGAAGATCTATCATCACGAGAAACTACAAAAAGGAAGCATCTATCAAGCCACCAATGTTTGATGGAAGCAACTTCGTTTATTGGAAGGTAAGAATCACAACCTATCTTCAATCTCTTGGTACAGAAGTTTGGGATATCTCAGAAGCAAGATACACATTTCCATCAGCAACTCCTACAGATACTGTTGGTAAGAAGCAGTATGAAAAAAATGCAAAAGATGTCAATACTCTATTAGGGAGTTTATCTCAATCAGAATTCGTCAAGGTTATGCAGCTCAAAACCACAAAAGGAATATGGGACAAGATGGTTCTGAGCTATGAAGGAGATGATCAGATAAAATGTGAAAAACTACAAACTCTCAGAATCCAATATGAAAATCTCAGAATGCACAACGATGAAAGTGTGGCTAATTATTTCTTATGTATAGATGAGATTGTTAATTGTATGAAAAAATTGGGTGAAGAGATAAAAGAAGCTACTTTGGTTGAAAAGGTTCTAAGATCTTTATCTTCTAAGTTTGAATCAAAAGTTCCGGCCATAGAAGAAAAGTAGAATCTTCAAAGCATTACCATGTCACAGCTGCATGGAATCCTAACTGATTTCGAAATGAGAAAAAGGGGACCATTAGACATGAGAGAATCTGCATCCAAGGCCTCAGGAAAAAGGAGAATACAATGAGTCGGGACATATATCAGAAGGAGAGGAAGAATCAAACTTTGTCAAGAACCTTCAACGTGGTTCTGGAAGATTCAGAGGTAAGCTACCTTTTAAATGCTTTGCTTGTGGAAGAGTCGGTCACTATGCAACCAAGTGTCCTCATAAAGATAAGCTTGATAAAGGTAAGGAACCAGTTAGATGGAACAGAAAATAGAATGTAAGTAAGAAGAGATATTATACACATGAAGACAGTGATGGATTTTCAAATAGTGATGAAGATGAACAAGGTAATGATTATAGACTTTTGATGGCTTTTGAAGATGATGATTTCTTGGATGCTATAGATGAAGAAGGTCTTTATGAAGAAATTTCTAAAATTAAAATTTGTTTAGAAGAAAACAATATGATTATAGATACTCTGACATTCCAACTTGCTGAAAGGGAAAAACACAATGAAAAGTTAGAATGTGAAATTGTGGGACTTAGAAAAGATATTGAGAAAACAAAAGCTCTTAATCTTAGATTTTCTAAAGGGTCTGAAACTTTAGATGAGCTTATCAAAGTGTAGCGTTCTCCTCTAATCAAGATAGTTCTTGGGTATACTGAAGAAGCATCTCAAGCACAGAAGCCATCTACCTCCAAAAGTTATCTTGAAGCAGCAAGGAGAAGTGAACAGGTTGATAATCGACAGTAACGACACAATGCAAATCACCAGGTAAAGTAGGAACAATTTACTTCAAGAAGTAATAGAGATCACCAAGTAAATCGAAGGCAATCTAATTCAAGGATGAACAGAAGCTACGACCAACCGCAGGTAAATCATTCTCAATTTGCCTCAAGAACGAATGGCTATTACAATCACCTAGACGGAAGGTTTGATAATCACAGGAATTTCTTCAATGGCCAATCTTTCTCTTGTCATAACTTTGGACATAAACAGCTCAATGTGTTGCCTACAAGACCATCATGACCAAAGAAGCATGAAATCAAAGGAGTGTGACTAGAATCATGAAAAGAACCTACAATAACTTTTCTGCTCTTGAAAATGAAATAGAATGTTCTATTTGTCACAACTTTGGTCATGAAGATTTTGAATGCAGGAGTAGGTTTTGGCAAACAACTCAGAAGGAGCAAGCTTCATTGAGTCCCAAAACATGGAGGAAGAAAGAACCACAACCAGAAAGATGTGGTATATCCTTATATACGGAAGGGAAGGAAAATCAGGGGTACATTGACAGTGGATGCTCGAAACATATGATAGGTGATAAAGAAAAACTTCAATCATATAGTGCCTTAGAAAAGGAAAAGAAGGTCTCATTTGGAAATGACACCCCTGCATTCTGTCGAGGCCCCAAAAATCGGGTCGACAACAAGGGGGATACCCACCTGGTCTGGACCTTGGTTGGCAACTCCTTATCCGTTTGGTATAGCGGGTCCGACTGGGGATAATGGGACTAGTTTCCCAATCTAAGGGTGTGTGTGTGTGTAGAGTTGGATGATGTTGATCTAAGAGTTCTAATCTAAGCTACTTTAATCTAATTCTATGATATTGTAATCTAATGAAAACAGCACATCTAATCTATGCTAACCCGGGATGTATTTCTTCTATTATGCGATCTAAAGAGATTTCAAATAATAACTGGTAATAAAGATCATTCAGCTATCATAAGAATGAAAATCAATTAAGATGAACTACTTTGCATAAAAAGTTAGGCAAAACAGTTGTGAACAGCATATCGCATAACAAGTTATTCATATATCAAACATAAATAAATAACTCCACCGTACAAAAGTGCCAAATGGTAACTCAAACATTCATGCAATAACATATAAACAACTAAAAGCTGTATATCACTTTAAGAATATAAGCAGAAATGGCCAAGAGATAAAAGTACCATTTATGACTGGTCCTACTCATAAGCTTCAAGCAACAATGATTTATCTCCACTTGTTCTAATATCTACTAAGAGTACAGAAGTGCAACATCAGTAGTAGATATCAAATGCAAACATTAATAAACCTTGATCCATTCATTCATCAAAACCTCCTCTGAGGGTGCAAAAGTGCATGTTTAGAGGACAAGTTTTTGATAAATTTCTGGACCCTTCTCTAAATGCCTGAGAAGGGTTTAAATACTACTAACTAAATAACTTAATTACACAAATTTCGGATACGGTTTAAATGACCGCCCTTTATCTAAGCAAACTTATTCCTAAAAATTGAATCTAATTCCTAACTATTTCTGTATTTGCTCCTTAGTGTTGCGAGCATGTAACATTTGTCTGGGAAGAGTCGGCTGGTCGTCTTCTGCTTTTGCTTGGGTTATGAAAATAGAAACGACAAGCACTGGCACCACTTTTTAGTAAACTAGAAGATATTTCTGGGAATCATCTTCTGGCTGTGTGAATTTACTGATTGTATACTTGGTAACAACCCAAATTCCTCTTAAATTGCCTCTGTTTTTGCTATCTCGGTTTCCGGACTCATGGATGACTAAGCAAGTTAGGGACTATGCTTTCTAAACAATTTTCTTAGCGATGCACGATTAGCGCTAGGTGCTAATCGCGCATCAAAAACCGCCTCCGTTCTTTGATCCGGGCCTTTTCTGGTGCATTTTCCGCCTTTAGCACTTTTTCCTTTACCAGGCATAAGCTTCAGAATTTCGTAAATATGTTGCTTTTGTGAGATTTTGACCTTGAGTGTCGAATCGCCTATTGATATCAACATCTGTTCAGTAATACTCTGAAATCTGCGTTTCTGTTGCATGTGGTATCCGTTTATGAGGGCATCTCTTCTCTGTTCTCCGAGCATTGACGCTTTCCCTTTTTCCTTAGATGTTTCCTGCACATTGCTTCATGTTGTTCCCTGTTTTTTATTCCTGCAGTTCACGCAAAGGAAAAGAGTAACGATAATAAATTTTGACATGAAAGCTTTAAGCTCTATGAATGTATAAAATCATGACACCCACATTGAACTGACTCTTCGAAAAAACACAAAACTGTCCTTCATGAATACTTTGGCATACATTCATTAATCTTCTTTAAGGTGCGCGCCCAATTTTTGGTTTAGGGATAGCTTTTCTTGAACGCTGAGCCGAGGAGAATTTGCGATGGGTGATTTCTGCGACTCGTATCGCATCATCGCGTTTATCGCATTATCAAGATGCGTCATCGCAGAGTTTCCTGATTAGTGTGGCACAGAATCGCGCATATCGCAGGATCGCAGATCGCAGCATCGCAAGATCGCAGCAAATCGCAGATCGCAAGATCGCAGATCGCAGCATCGCTGCAATTTGTTAAGTTATTTGTGTGTTGTTTATGCGACGTTGCAATATGCGATGTCGCATATCGGCCATCAGAGATTTCTTAAGATTTTCATTTATGGGCGCTTCTTAATGTATGCGATGTGATGAATTTCGCGCCACTTCTCCACAGTTTCTTATTATGCTCATAAAGAAATGTTTCACTCTTCTCTGTGCGATGTATTTTTGAGGAGTATAATACAAAAAAAATTATAAATTTTTTTGGATTTTTTACTAAGGGTCCCCACTTCTTTAGTGTTATTGCTAATACTAAATAAGGAGGGGGGTTGTTGGTGGTCACAACACATTCATAAAAGGTAAAGGTTCTATTCTTTTGAAAGAAAAGGTCAAAGCTAGAAATGTTATGTATGTTGATGGCTTAAAGCATAATCTATTGAGTGTCAGTAAAATGTGTGATCAAGGAAATGAGGTAATATTTCGATCAAATGGATGTATTGTTCGTGAGCTTGATACAGGAGAAATAGTGATCAAAGGCAGAACACCAAATAATTTATACATACTCAAGGGAGGACAACAACAATGCTATCTAAGCAAGAATGATGAACACTAGCTATAGCACAGAATATTGGGGCATCTAAGCTTCTCTCAGATAAGGAAAGCATGCAAATATCAGGCGGTTCATGATCTCCCTAACATCAGAATTCTAGACAATACAATATGCAAATCATGTCAGTTTTGGAAGCAAACCAAAACTAATTTCCCTGAGAAGGAAGGATCAGGTAGTAGGCCACTTGAACTTGTCCATATTGATGTATGTGGTCCAACTAGGAACAGGTCACCTCGAGGAGAAGAATACTTCATATTGTTCATTGACGACTTTTCAAGGATGTGTTGGATAGGACTTCTAAAGCATAAAGATGAAGCTTTCAAAAAGTTCAAAGCATTCGAAGCCTAGGTTGAAAATGAATCAGATCACAGAATCAAATGCCTCAGGTCTGATCGAGGAGGAGAATTTACCTCGGATGAATTTTTCAATTTTTTTCAAGAGCATGGAATAAGAAGGGAATTCTCTACTGCAAGGACTCCTCAGCAAAATGGAGTAGTGGAAAGGATGAACAGAACAGTTCAACAAATGGCTCATGCTATGCTTGATGAGTTTGTAACTCCCGCAACCTTCTGGGGTGGAGCTGCATTTGCTATGGTTACTATTCTCAACAAGAAAAACGTCTGGGTGAATAGCTCTCAAACTCCTCATGAACTTTGGTATGGTAAGACTCCCACAGTTAAGTACTTCAAGATTTTTGGAAGAAAATGTTACATCAAAAGGACTGATGAAAAACTTGGCAAGTTTGAACCTAGAGCAGATGAGGGCATTCTCCTTGGTTATTCTCCTCACAGCAAAGGATACAAGTGTTACAATAAAAGAGCTGGAAAAATTGTTGAAAGTATTGATGTAGTGGTTGACGAAGAAGGAAACATTCCTAGGCAGGTAAAACCCGAAGATTTTGAAGATGATGAGGACTATCCTTCAACATCAAATCAAACTTATGATGAAGAAGATACCCATGAGGCACCAGAAGAACAGATAAGGATAGAAGAAAAGACTCCTTCTAGGTACGTTCAGAAGAATCATCCATAAACTCAAATTTTGGGGTACAAAGAGGTGGGTGTATAAACAAGAAGAAATATTTCAGAAGCTTCAAGCTATCTAGCATTTCTCTCCTCCACTGAACCACAAAATGTAAGAGAAGTATGCAAAGATGAATGCTGGGTCAAGGCCATGAATGAAGAACTTGAGAAGATTGAAAAGAATAACACTTGGGGGTTGGTTCCTAGACCAAACGATAAGAATGTCATAGGGACAAAATGGATATTCAAAAACAAGTTGAATGAAAATGGAGATGTTATTAGAAGCAAGGCCAAACTTGTTTGTAAAGGATATGCACAACAAGATGGTATAGACTTTGAAGAAACTTTTGCACCGGTTGCTAGACTTGAAGCCATAAGAATATTCCTTGCTCTTTCTAGATTTTAGAAGTTCAAAGTTTTTCAAATGGATGTGAAATCTGCCTTTTTAAATGGAGACTTGGAAGAAGAAGTGTATATTGAGCAACCAGATGGATTCATCCTTGGAAATGATCCAAAACTTGTATGAAGACTTAAGAAGGCACTCTATGGTCTTAAACAGGCTCCAATGGCTTGGTTCTATCATCTGGACAAATACCTCTATCAACAAGGTTTTTCAAAAGGATCAGCAGATAGCAATCTATATGTAAAAATTGATAATGATAAATTGCTAATACTTGTTGTGTATGTTGATGATATCATCTTTGGTAGCAATGAAGAAGCCATGAGTCAAAATTTTTCTTTGCTAATACAGAAAGAGTTTGAAATGTCCTTGGTTGGTGAGCTGACATATTTTCTTGGTTTACAAGTCCAACAAAATAAATACGGTATCTTTTTGTCACAAACCAAGTACCTCAATGAGATCTTGAAGAAATATGGCATGGAAGATTCAAAACTAGTATGTACCCCTATGGTAACAAGATGCAGCCTTGGTGCCAATGATGATTCAGCAGCAGTACATCAACCAACCTATAGATCCATGATTGGTAGTTTGCTCTATCTGACAGGTACCCAACCAGACATCATGCATGCAGTGGGAATAGTTGGAAGATTCCAGGAAAATCCGAAAGAAGAACACCTTCAGGCAGTTAAAAGAATCTTCAAATATCTTCAAGGTACACAAAACTATGGCTTATGGTATCCTAGAGATACAGATCTCACACTTCATGCATATATAGATGTAGATTAGGCAGGAAGCATGGATGACAAAAAAAGCACTAGTGGTGGTGCATTTTTTATGGGTTCCAGATTAGTCTCTTGGTTTAGCAAGAAGCAAAGTTCAATTGCTTTATCTACAGCTGAAGCGGAATATGTGGCTGCTGCATCTTGCTGCACACAACTCCTTTGGACGATGCAAATTTTGCAAGATTTTCAAAACACTTTTACTCCACCTATCTCTATTTTATGTGATTATACAAGTGCAATCAGCATTTCAAAAAATCTAGTCATGCATTCAAAGACCAAGCACATACCCATCAAATATCATTTTCTCCGAGAACAAGTGCTTGAACAAAAGGTCAAATTGGAGTATGTACCCTCCAAGGAATAGGTTGTTGATATACTCACCAAACCACTGCCCAGGGAGACATTTGAATACCTCAGACAAAAGCTGGGAGTAGTTGATGCATCATCTTGCCATTGAAACTTTTCTGTTTTAGAGAAAAGTGGTTGTACGTGAGTTTAATGAGGATAAGCAGCATACATATGCCGGTTTCTGTGGATACAGTCGCATATATGTTGGTTTCAAGACAAATAGTGGGCCAGGCTCAGGATGAAAGGAGTCTGATATGGGTCTAACAGAGACCATCTGGCACAAGTTCAGGGGGAGCATATATATATTGTTCTAATACTTCATTGTTGGCATTATCCTAGAAGATCTTGGTTCAAGATCACAATGTTTTGGTTTCAGGGGGAATAGGTGCAGAAAGAGGACATGGTTGCTGGTCTGAATAATGATTGACAGATGCTGCTGATGATAGTTGTTGATAACTATCATAGTCTGGTTGTAGATATTTCGTCTCCATGTCATGTATTTCTTTTCTTATCAAGGTCATGTAACGGCCTACTTTGGTTTCTCCACTATGCCTAGGATGGATAATGTAATGTTCTTGTTTTATCTTGTGTAAACTTTTGGTGTATCCCCACTTGGTTGGGAAATGGATGTATGTATGAGTCTTTGGTGGTAGGAAGGTCATTTATGATGTATAAAGTTATGTATCTTCTTGTATAACATCTTCTTGCAGACCTTGCTTACAGTCAGGGGGAGAATGGACAGCATAGCAGAGCAGAGATTTCAGCATGAACTCAGGGGGAGCATAACCCTTTGCCCTTGATGTCAAAGGGGGACAATGACTTTGAGTGACATGGGGTTGTCATCAAGTCCAAAGGGGGAGATTGTTGGCATTATGACTCAGGTTTGGCTCTATGACACAGATGTTGTCCTTGATGGCAACTCACTCAGATGGAAGATCATTGTTCAGGCTCTCAGAATGAAAGAAAAAGAGATATACGTAGGTGTCATTTGACAAAGTCACGTGTACACGCAGGGATTGCCGATAAAAAGTAGCGTATGCATATGCACGCACTTTCATGCACAAAGAAGCATGTACATGTGGGAAAACTTATTTTTGGTCCATGGTATTTAGTCCTTAGTATCTGGACCTATGGTTTTGGACCATAGTATCTCGTCTGAAGTGTTGAACCTAGGTATTTGGTCCAAGTTATTGATTCTTTATGGTTTTGGACCATGGTATTGTGTAAGGCCTAAGACTATAAAAGGGGAAGGAGATCATTAGGCATGGAAATTGAATTAAGATTGAATATTTGATGAAGAGATAAATCTGAAATACTGGTCATTGGGTTATGGTGCATAGCTGGATCTTAATCAAGGAGGAACCTGAGCGCAAGAAGAAGGATAAGTACTATTGATGGATCAAGATCTTAAGGCTTGAATAGAAGTACCTTTGTGTGATTTTGATCTATTATTTAGGCACATGACTTGATCTATAAATATTATAATCTGCGTATAACTAATGTTTGAATAAGTGAAAAGGGTAAATTATCTTTTATAGATCCGTACACAGGTTCAGCGAAGAAAAGGAGCGTATACATGATGGTTGGCCTTAATTCAGAAGTGTATGTACGTACGGTGTAGACATTGAAGTAGCGTACATCTCTTGAAATATGTTTTAGCTACTTCTGTTTATTGCTGCAGTGTTCTGGGTTTAGAATTGGTGTATGGTTACTATTACTATTTTCCGGGTACAGCATTCAGAGAAGTGATTATTTGATTAAGTTTTGTTTAGTGCAAAGGAGATTGGTCGATGCAGATATACTTGATGTTTGATTGATGTTATTCATGGATCCAGTCTGAAAATTTAGGAAACATGGTCCCTGAAAGAAAAGAGAAGGTTGTAGCCTTCTGTAGGTCAGCACCTACATACTAGTACATCAGCTAGTATAAGAGCTAAGGGGGTTGCAGCTCCCTTCCAGAGGAAGCTGGAGAACGAGAGAACGTTGTAGCCTTCTGTAGGTAGTAGTTTGTGTATTGGTATAAGATTGCACCAGTACGGAATCATTGTAAAAAGAAGTTTCTAATTAAAAGAAGATAGAGATGAATTGCAGCAGGTGGTTTTCACCCACATTGGGTTTCCACCTTATATCTTTGTGTCCATGTGTGTGATGATTTGTTCTATTTTACTGCTCCTGTTTACTATTCTTATGATTAATGAAGTCCTAATGCACTGACTAAAGATCATCAGTTAATGAATCTTAAGCTTTATGATATATGCTGGTTGCTTTAGACACAATAGTATATACGTAGTTTGACATAGCTGAAGTAGCGTATACACATCTGATTGTGAAATGAAAAATAATTGATTTGATAATACTGATTCACCCCCCCTCTTAGTATTATTTCCAACATTAGCAAGTAAGGTGAGGAAAGGGAAAGGGAAGGCATCCGATCCCAAATCTAGTTCTTTCCATCGTGGGAAGAAGATTGGAAAATCGAAAGTGAGATGCTTTCATTGTCATGAAGTGGGCCATTATGCTACGAATTATCTATAGAAGAAATCCAAGAAGTGTTCCTTGAAGGGATCTGATGGTGAGGCACCGGCCCCACAATTCGAGGTAGATTTCACACTCTTCACATGCATGGTCTCATCCGTGGTGGGATGTGGTTGGTTTCTTGACAGTGTAGTTTCTTTCCACATGACCAGTAACAAGAGTTTGTTCAACACCTTGGAGGAGAAGGATCTCCGGATACTCATAGCGATGGGTAATGATGAAAAGTATAGTGTCTCAGGTGTAGGCATGGTTGTTTTTTAGAGGGAGCATGGAGCTCGCATTATCTTGACAGATGTCAAGTATGTACTAGGACTAAAGAAAAACTTGGTGTCAATCGCGATGATGGAAGATAGAGGCGATGATGTAGTCCAGTAAGGGAAAGGTTTTACTTAGACACATCATCACGAGACAGGTGAAGCAGATCAGTTCACGAGTCAAGAACCTGTATGGTCTTGAGGTTCAATATGCATGCAAAGCTTTGAGGAGCAAGGTGAAGGTTAGATACTTGGTGGTTGAGAGGGAGAGTAAATTACCTCTCAATATGCAGCACGAGAAGAAGTCTTAGACAATTGTGGAGGAGCCACAATTGATGAAGCAACTTCAAGAGGTTGTGGGGCTGCCACAACGAGAAAAGCAGAGAGGAGATTGAGTAGAGACATATACTCATGCATAGACCTCTAGTAGGGGGGAATTTCGAGCCAAGTGGGCAAAGGGATCACATGCAACCATACCTCCAGGTGGGAGGTGGGGTGATGTGGAGTGACAGTCCCAAGAAGGGTGGAATAGGGGCATGATCATTGAGGTACCCAACCTCTTTTATTAGACCTTGCTATGGGAGCCCCGATGAGGAGTAGCAGGACTAGCTAAGTGGGTAGAGACAGATGCAGATGGAGCGGCAGAGAGAGCTACAGGGCAAGAATCCCAGGATAGTGCAAAGCTAGCAAGTTGCAACAATGCGAGAGGCACAGGAGTGTTGCACCAGTGCAGGATGGCACAGAGATGTGTGCAATGGTGTGATATGTAGAGAGTTGTTGCAATAGTGCAGAGGCCAGAGAGGGAGCACTTGTCGGCAGCAAAGGGAGCTTCAGCATCAGAGTATGTTTCTAGCCCAATAGAGAGGTCATTTGGGAGTTTCTTTTGTTTCTAGAGTTGCTGGAGCAACCACACTTGGGAGAAGTGTTGCATGCATATCATTCCAAAGGTTCAGGATCAGGTTCGAGTTGAATGCCTTTCTTGTTGAGATGGAGTGTTGAAAATGGCTACAAGAAATGCTAAAATAGAAGTGTTAGAAATAGAACTGTTATAAATAGCAGTTCAGGTACCAGTGTTGGACATAGCAACAAGGAATGGAAAATGGAAGTGCTAAAAATAGAATTGTTATAAATAGCATTTCGGGTTACATTCCAATTTTAGTTAGTCCCTGAACTAAAATTGAGAAGTAAAATTCCAATTTGATCTTAGCAGTTGTTTGTAAAATAATTAATTAATTCATCTTGAGTTAATTAGTTGTAGAAAATCAAACATGAAGTCTATGTGGGGACATGCAATAGTTTCTCCATTGATTTAGGAATTTATCCATTAGCTAAAGAGATAAGGATGAGTTGTAATTAGTTGGCTTAGTTAACTAAGTCAAGTCCAGTTAGATTAATTCAAACAACTTGTTGAATTAATTGTGAGTTCATTTAGTGAATGCATGCATGCATGTAACTACTGCACTTCAGAGAACTGAATATTCTCTCATAAACAACTCATGCATGTCAGTTTAGATAGAGACCCAGTTGAGATCAGAGGATGGGACAATGTACTATCAGTTGGAGGATTTTTCCTATAATGGAAACTCATCCATGCAGAAGGAATCATCTCATTCAGGTTTGTGTAGTTCTTTCTGAGCCAACTAAGCAGTGTGAGGTGGGAATTCACACAAGTGGAAGCACTAGACCCTAGAAAAACTGTGCAAGGAAATAGGAGGCTTCAAGGGCAGAGGAGAAGGTTGTGAGAGCCTTTGACTATCTATGAGCAACATTATTTGATTGCAAAGAGAGCAGGATAGCTTGAGCGCTGATTCTTTTTGTAACTTGAACAAGATTTCCACTTGTATGATAATACAAAGATTGGGGTTTTAGGCTGAGGCTGTCCCTAGGTTATTTCTTCTGTGTTATCTGTGATTGATTTCTCATTATCATTTATATATGTTCTCATTTATCTTGCTCAATTCGATTAAGCTTCCGCAAAGTTTGTTGTAGAAGTAGATCTTGTATTTTGCTTTAGTCTATTGCATAATTTGTTGATCTACGGTGGGAATTTCTACAGAACCCACCAGATGAGTTGTCCTTGATGACAAACCTACTTGATGATTTATCCTTTGAGGGAAACCTACTTGATATAGAAGTCAACAAGACGTGTCTAGACATGTGGTAGAGAGTTTTGACAAAGGCATACCAGTTTAGAGGCAATAAATGACAAAGTTGAAATTGCAGGAAGTATAAGCGAGTTCTATTAATAAAAGTTGCGTAAACACACGAGTATTAAGAAGAAAAGCGACAAATAGTTTCTGCACCATGGTATTCTAGATACCAAGGCCCTTTACCATGGTATTTCCCTATGGTATTGATCCCAATAATAGATGTTTTGATCCCTTCCAAGAAAACCATAAGCTAAAGTATGGTTTTATCCTATGGTATTGGATAAGGGATAAGTTATATAAGGGGATGAAGATCAAAGTGACAAAAGGTGTGCAAGTGATGAATATCTTATGAATAGTTAAATTTGAAGAAAATATGCATGTAATGGGCTATTGATGTTTTTTTTATCTATAAATAAGTATGCACCTCGGTATTTGATGATGGATTAGATCCAATAGATATAAGATGAAAATCTTGATTATGAGGTGATTTGATTTTTGATGATAACATCTTAACACATGATTTTTCTGTGTATGCCGAGATCTAGGTATGTCTAAGGTTTTTGTTGTAGCGAAGGTCTGAATCATAAATTGCAGATATGTACGTGGGTTTTGTAGCCTGCAAGGCATGTACACATGTGAGTGTGATACTAGTAAGTCATGTAAACATGGGTTTGTCTCCTAAAAATCATGTATACCACGGATGTGATTTGAGGAAAGCACGTACAAAAAGTAGGGTTTTGATGAGAAGGATGTGTGATCAATTTATTTAGTCTTACTATGTTTTTTGTTGTCTGTCAATGAAGTATTCTTGATGATATAGGATTAAACAATGATGTTTTGATTAAGGATTGATCGATTGAATAATGATGATGATACTTGTTGTTTGTGAATAAATATCGGTGAAGGTTTTGTGGTTGTTTTAGAATGATGCAGTGGTTATGTGTATGACACAATGTTTAGCTCAGGATGAAAGTGTTTCACTTTCAGGATTCAGTGGTTTAGGATATATACATGGATATTCTTCATGGAAAGCATGTACACATGTAGGTTTGCTACATTAAAGTAGTGTATATATTTTTATATATGGTTGATCAGGATTTGCAATAAAAAAATATGATTTTTGTGATGTATGTTGATTGGTATTCTGGTTACAGTGATCTGACTCTTTTGGTTGTTTAAGTTTGGGTTCCAGTTGATTGGTTGAGCTTTGGTTGATTCATTGTTTTGATTTCAGTGATTAGTTGATTTAGTTCGGTCAGAGATCGATGATTGAT
The DNA here is from genome assembly GCA_031772625.1 of Pinus tabuliformis. Classification (NCBI taxonomy): domain Eukaryota; kingdom Viridiplantae; phylum Streptophyta; class Pinopsida; order Pinales; family Pinaceae; genus Pinus; species Pinus tabuliformis. The sequence goes on from CM062805.1 coordinate 272,296,660, forward strand.
TTATATTGATAAGATTCATTTTTGATGATTAGTTTTGGCCTTAAATGTTGGTAGTGGGTCTAGTCTGAAAATTTTATGAAGCATGGCATACAATTCTGATGTGGTGTAGCAGATGGATCTAGTATGGAAATTTATGAAACATGGTCCTCAAAGATGTTGAGGGTTACAACATTCAATAAGGGATTTGAAGCTTCATTCCAATGATAGCTGGTAAATCAGATGAGGTGGTTAGAGATCCCTTCTAGTAGGAGTTGGAAAATGAGTGAAGGTTGTATCCTTCTGCAGGTAGGTGTCTGTGTACTAGTATGAGTTTATGCCAGTACAAGATTTAGGGGGTTGGAGATCCATTCTAGTAGGAGATGGAGAAAAAGCAAAGATTGTAGCCTTCTGCAGGTGTGTAGCTGCATACTGGTATGAGTTTGCATCAGTGCAATATTGTAAAATCTTTTCTTTAAATTAAAAGGAAGATAGAGACAACAACATCAAGTGGTTTTTTCCCACATTGGGTTTCCACCTTGAATCCTGGTGTTCATGTGTGTTTCTTATGTGTGATTGTTTTCTTTGTTATTACTACACATGGTTACTATCTATTTAGTATTTAGTGAATTATTGATGCATTGGTTCACGGTAAATAGAAGATGAATTAACTAAAAAGTAAGTTTATTAGATATACACTAGTTGTCTTAATAACAATCACATACAAAAGCAGGTTCCCTTTAGTAAAGTCGCGTATAGAAATCAGGATATGAGTTTGAAAATTTTAGTGATTTGAAAATACTGATTCACCCTCCCCTCTCATTATTTTTCTAAACAGGGACTTGGTTATGTCACAACTTTGGAAAGAAATATTTCCTAAAGGGGAATATAATAAGTTAAAATTGAAAAATGTCTGACCATGCAAAATTTTGAGGAAATTTTCCTCTAATTCTTATGATAGAACTACCCAAAGGCTTTCGAATCTAACCAATATTTAATGTTTTAGATCTATACCACTTTAAGGAACTAGTAAATGATCTTACAGATGCACTTGCTAATGATAAAGTTTAGTGGGAGAAGTAACTACCATTAGCATTGATCCAAATTTAAATAGGAACACAAAAAATTATAGATATAACCATAAATACAGAGATGAAGTAGAAATAATACTTCATTTAATTAATATCAAATACATAAATATGCTTACAAATAGAATGGAAATGAGACTAGCTCAAGTGATGATAGCTTACCTCTACAAAGAGATGTGGCGGCTACATGCCTCTGAACTGTATTACAATGGGGCTCAAGGGTCTATTTATTATTGAAAAACATGAGAAAACCCTAAACAATCAAAACCCAAACCCCATGAGATGTAACACCAAGAGTTTGTGGGCCTCATTGGGGTTAGTTGGGAAACAAACTTCCCGAGGTCATAACCTGGTCATATTATCTTCATTTTTCGCATACAATAGCTTGTTGGAAAGGTCCCTCCGTGTAATAAAATATTTACTATAGGTACCTACCTTTGGATGCAAGCCTGAAAGGGACCTCAAATAATGTCATTTAGGGGTTCAAAACTGCTCTGGATGTTTAGGACCCGAAAAACTACTAAAATAGTAATTTCTTAAATAAATAAGGAAACAAATGAAACTGACTATAGGTCTAGGTGGGATAGATGGGTGGCCACCAATATCCACCTAGATCATTCCTCCCCCCTTAGGAAGAAATAGTCCACATTGCATGCAGAGCCTCCATGAGGTGAGGAACTTTCTGTTGAACCTGGTCCCTAGTGAGACACTTACCTTGGTGCATGAGTTGGCAAACTTTGACAACTCCATATAGTTGGATTTTTTGTTGGATAGTGTTTTTGACCTATGTGTCCATAATAAGATCAGTTGTCACATGTTCCATGCAGTCTGGGTTTAACTTTGTTAGTGTTAGATATCATGTAATGTCTGATGTGCTCAAGAATTGTGGGAAGTATGGTCGAAGGTGGTCCACATTAAACACTGGGTGCAGGCCAAGGAATGGGGGAATGGTGAGATCGAAATAATTGTATCCCACAAACTTGGTAGTGGTTTAAGGACCATATCAAAGTGATTGGTGCTTCCGATGGGATCTGGTAAGGTGTTCTTTCTATAAATGTAACCAAAATTTATCTCCCACCTGAAACTTGTGTGGCATCCGATGTTGATCATGTTGCTGCTTGTACTTGGAATTTGACATCTCTAGGATGTCATGAACCAAATGAAAGATGCATTGGATGTGTTCAATAAATATGGTTTCTTTATTAACATCGAACAATACATGTGTGGATTTTGTTTGCGTAGTCAAGTGAGGCATGGCAACATCAAGCAGACACAATGGTTGAAATCCTAGACTCACTTGAAAGGGACTATGACCAGTCAAGCTATGGAGAGCTCTATTATAATTGTGCTTCACATATGGAAGATTGTCATCCCATGTTTGAGGATTCTTCGATTTGTACATGCAGAGTACGAGCACTATCATCTTATTGATGACCTCGATCTGGACATCATTCTAGGGATGGAAGGTAGTAGATTTGGTGAGCTTGGTGTCCAATAATGTCCAGAGGCTTAACTAGAATGTGCTCAAGAACCTTCTAGTCTACGGGATCCCAAAATGTACCCATACTCATTCAAGGAAGAGTTTGGTAGTGTCCTCTGTTGTGATACTCTTCTTGTAGGCCGCCAATACAACCATATTAGAAAATCTTTCCATGACCACAAATACAGAGTCATTACCATGCTTGGTAGAAGGGAGGATAGACATATATTCCATGGATATGGATTCCCACGGCTAGCCAGGAATAGGCAGAGGAGTGTACAAGTGTCGCTTCTTGATGGTTGGCATGGTGATGGCTTAGGCAGTGTAGGATCTGATATATTTCCTAACATCCAGTCAGTGTTTGGGCCAATAAAAGTACTTTTATAGAACAATAACAATTTTCTCCACACGAAAATGTCCTACAACCTGACTATAGTTCACCTCCCAGACCTGCTTGGCGCGCTCACTTGAAGGAACACAAAGGTGGCCCAGGTAGCATAACAATGCATCTTGGAGGTGGAAATCAGTAAATTTCTTTCCAGCTACCAGCATTGTCGAAGTGAACTATAGATCATTTTTATATAGTTGCAACCATCCAGAGGTCTCGTGAACACAAGAGTTGAGAACAGTAGTTAGTGATCAAACTGGGGGTCGGCTAAGGCAGTCTACAACATGATTGGTGTTGCACTTTTTGTATTTAATTTTTAAGTGGAACTGTTGCAGATATGTAGAACACTTCTAATGGTGATTTTTCTACAACTTCCCCTATGTCTGTATTATCTGAGGAGGTTAGTGATCGGTGTGGATGACCATCTCCTTCCCTAGAATGTAGTTCTTCCATTGTTAGCAAGCCTGCACTATGGAATACATCTCTTTACCATAGGTGGGGTACTTTCGAATTGTATTGGAAATTATCTCACTATGATAGGTCATTGGATGCCCATGATGGGTGAGGAATGCACTAATAGCATAGTCTGAGGCATTTGTCTCGACTTCAAATGGATGATTGAGGTCTAGTAGTGTGAGTGCTGGTGCAGAGTATAGGTGGTGCTTCAACTTAAGGAACACCTTCTATTGGGACTTAGAATAGGAAAGATTTTCTTTCACCCCTACCTTAGTAATTCGACTTAAAGGCCAAGTGATATTGGAGAATCCTTGCACTAAACTCCGATAAAAATTAGCAAGGCCTAAAAAGCTGCGAAGTTTTGTTAGAGTGGTTAGGGTTGGGAAATCTCAAACGACTTGGATCTTGGTCGAGTGCACATGCACACCGCACTCATCAATGATGTAACCCAAGTATTGGACCTAGCTCATGCCAAAGGTGCATTTCTCTAAGTTGGCACATAGTTTGTGCTGCCAAAGGGTTTGAAGGACCTACCAAATGCATTGCAAGTGTTCTTCCCAACTCTTCTGAAGATGAGCATGTCGTCCAGATAAACCACCATGAAAGAGTTGGTGAAATGTCACAAGATGTAATCCATTAGCCTTATAAAATTAGTGGGCATTTGTTAACCTAAACGGCATAACCAACCATTTAAGAAGGCCTTCATTGGATTTAGCGACAATCTTCCATAGATCTATTGGCTATATTGGAACTTGGTGATAACCAGACTTTAGATCGATCTTGCTGCAATACTTGGCACCCTTGAGTTTCTCCATTAGGTCATCAAACAATGGGATTGGATACATGTTCCTGACAATGCCTTTATTTCATGCTCGACAATCAATGCAGAGCCTCTAGGTCCCATCCTTCTTCTATACAAGAACAATCAGGCTCCCACAAGGTGAGGAACTTGGTTGAATGTGCCTTTTTGTAGAAACTCTTAGATTTTCCACTTGATCTCTTCATTTTCTAGAATGGAGCGGCAATATATCAACCTGCTAGGTAGAGGTGCTCTGGGAGTAATATCAAATCAATTCTTGACCTGACAATGAAGGGGTACCCTTGTGGGTGAGGAGAAGATGTCTCTGTATTCTTCCACGACCATATCCACCTACTTCTACTGCTTGGAGGAACTCTTCCTAGGGGCCGTGGATGTGGCTATGACCTTCCCCTTACATTAAGAGAAAATCATAAAGAAAACAAATTTCCTAGTATGGGAGGTGACCTTACTACATTTTTTAGCAGAGATCAAAGAGATGGTCCTAGGTGGGGCTATCTCTGGTATCCTGTATAACTTAGTACCCAAAGAAATAATAACAGAGTGAGATCTAGACTCATATAAAACATGTAACTTCCATACATACGGTTTTCCTAATAATACATCACAAACTTCAAGAGGATCAACATCACACAATACCTCATCTATGAAGGGCTTGATGTTGTAAGGAAACTGGGACTACTGGATGATGTGGAGATCTCGTCCTTAGTGAAGCCACCCAATGGTATATGACTATGAATGTGTTGTATTTGGTAGGCCCAGCCACTTCATGACCTCTATTGAAATGAGGTTCTTTTGGCTCCTACTATCGACAATGAATTGTAGCGAAGAGCCCTTCACCCACATCTATGAGTGGAATAGGTGTTCCCCCTCTTCTAGATCTTCATGCTCTATCTTCTTGATCTTGGTGGTAGCCATAGTTGCATTGGGCTCCACATCAATGGTCTGCTTCCCTTTGTCATTCTCCTTGTCACATTCTGACTCAAATTCTGAACATGCATCAGACTCAAAAGCCTTTAGCTTAGCCACTAGTGGCTGCTTGGCCCAAAAATCACTTGAGTTGTGAGTGGAGCTCTTATGGAACTCACACTACTTTCCCGTGTCCTTATTTGTCTTCATGGTTTTTTTCTTTGCTTGTGGAATTAGTGAGTTATCTTGGATCGCCTTGCCTTAGATTTTCCTTTTTCCCCAAGATTTTGGGGCGCCTTTCCCTTGCTTCAGATTTTCGGATCCAAAGTCTGTCTTTTTCTATTTAAGCTTTTGCTCAAGCTTTCGAGCGTATTAGTATGTCATGCCAAGAGAGGAGATTTCCAAGAACTCCATCTCATCTTGGATGTACCTTTGTAGGTAGTTGTGGTACTTGAGTACCAAATGTTTCTCAGAATCATTGATACCCAACTTCGTGTGAAGGGTATGAAAAGCATTGCTAAACTCTGGAATGTCTTGGTACCTTCCCTGTCGCACTATGGTCCACTTTATGTATTTATCCTCAAAGCTCATGACTGAGTAGTACTAATCCTTGATGGTGTTTCAGAATGAATCCCAAGTCAGTGTGGTTGTAAATAGTGAGGGCATACTTTCATCCTTCTTCTCACAGTAGATTTCCCACCAGTCCTTGACGTGGGGGGCGGCTTTGAGAAGTGAAAAAGTAATCTTTTCCCTGCTGGAAAAATCATGAACAGAAAAATATCCTTCTAGAAAATTTAAACATTTATCTACGATGTCTACATCTATCTGACCATCAAATATGGGAATTTCAAAGTTAACTTGTACCTAAAAGGGTGTGGCACATGCAGAGTAGATATTGGAAGTTGATCTGTCACCCTTGGGTATCCACTAAAGGATCTGGGAAATGTTTTCCATCATCATGTTCATCTGTTGCCCAAGGAATTCTTCAAGCAATATTTTGAACGCATCTCCTACCCCGTCATCTTTATTTTCTTCCACCACGGTAGGCCATCAGGATTTGCTAGGCTGGTCTTGCAAAGGTTTGACTAGTTCAAGCCCTAACTCCTTATATCCCAACCTCGTCGAGGACATGTAAAGGAAAAAAGAGAAAGAGTAGATTGCTCTGATACCATTGATCCAAATTTAAACAAAAATGAAATAAATTATTGATATAACTATAAACACAAATGTGCAATAGAAATAACACTTCATTTAATTAATATCAAATACTGAAATATGCTTACAAACAAAATGGAAATAAGACTAGATCGGGCTATGGTAGCTTATCTTTGAGAAGAGATGCGATGGCTGCATGCGTCTGAACTGTGTTAAAATGATGCTCAAGGGCCTATTTATTACTGAAAAACATGAGAAAACCGTAAAAAACCGAAACCCTAACCCGAGGAGATGCAACACCATGAGTTTGTGGGCCCCGTTGGGGTTAGTTAGACCACCAACTTCCCGGGGTCATAACTTGGTCATATTACCTCTATTTGGTGTGTATGATACCCTGTTGGAAAGGTCTCTCTGAGTACTACACAGTTTTTCATAGGCCCATGCCTTTAGTTTTGGGCCTACAACATACCTCAAAAAACACCGTTTAGGGGGTCAAAACTATTCCGAAAGTTCAGGACCCGAAAAGCTACTAAAAATAGTAAATACTTAAATAAACAAGGAAACAAATGAAACTGACTAGAGTTCTAGCTTGGATAGGTGGGTGGCCACCAATATGCACCTAGATCAAGCACCAACAAAGAAATTTGAATCAATCATTGATAAAATGGTGGTTAAAAGGACTATGAATAAAGAGTATTTTCAATACTTGGTTAAATTGAAGAATCAACCAGTAAAAGATGCTACTTGGAAGACAATAATAGAGATTTCAAAATATGGTATTGATATTGAAGAAATACAGAAACAAAACATACGAATGTATCTTTTCTTCCCCAATAGTATGATGTATGAGCATCTCCTATTATTTATTTATTTATTTAATTTGGAGAATCTTAGAAAATTCTAGATTTTATGAAGACTTCTAGAATTTGTTGGAAATTAAGTAGTTAGGATGGGTTTCTAGAATTGAGAGGATTTCTCTCAACTTCCTCCAAATATCTAGGAAGGAGTTCTCTCTTTGATGAATTCGAAATTTTTCCTCCTCTAGAATAAATAGCCATGTAACTCATTTATAGAACCAAGTTTTCAGAGAAAATAATTCAATGAATTTTTTGTTTGTTAATGTGTTCCTCCCAACTCTGCATCACAAAATTAACATAGTCGTTATAATTTCTTGCATGCAACTAGTTTTCCTCTTCAATGGAAAATGACATGAAAGCTTGTTATTCTTACATGTGAAACATATATTTCTTTCCAAAGGAAAGTAACTAAATTTTGCATGGAAAAATAAACACATTTCTTTTCCATGGGATCAAACACATAACATTTATTCTTTCATCCATGCAAAGAGAAATTTTCCTCTTATCAAAAGATCTAGATAAATAACTATAAATAATCTTCTCCCGAAATAAATTTAATAACATAGCTAATCCCTTTAGGTGTGCAAATGAATATTATTTTTCCCAAAATAAAGCTAACGCAATCAATTTTATGCGATTGGACATTCATTTTCTCCATAAATCTAATATCAAAATTATACTTTTGCATGCATGAAAGTTTATATGTTTCTCTAAACAATCTTCCAAATGAATTTTAAAACAAAAAAGAATGTGATTATCAGTTTTCCTCCAAGAATCTAATTCAATAATGCATACAAGCACATCTTTTTTCTCTTCTCTTTTTTTTAAGAGATCTAGCAAAACAAATACTTCCTTGCATACAAATATATCTCTATATCTCTCTCTCTCTCTCTCTCTCTCTCTCTCTCTCTCTCTCTATATATATATATATATATATATATATATATATTCTCCAAGGAATCTAACACTAATTATTATTTTTCCAAAAGTTATCTAATTCTTGGGGCCTTCATTTTGATTCTGAAAAGATTTTGATTATTTCAGCTTGCTATAGAAAGAGAAGGAAAAGGGTAGTGGCAACAATTGTTAGGTTATGGGGAGGATGGCTGGAGATGAAAGAAAGAACAAGTAGTTGCGGGGTGGTTGCATCAAAGTGTCAGTAGAAGGCAGATTCAGCTGAGCGAACAAGGTAGAGGGGTAGCAACCAAGGGAAGGAACAACCATGTGAGAACTGGCAGTCTCGATAGCAAGGGAAATATAAAATCAAAGACCTGTAAGGAGAAGGGTTGGTTGTTACGGGTGGGTTGGATGGTTGCAGTTGGATAGAACCAGGTTGTAGCAATACGGCCAAGCAGGACCTTGGAGTTAAATATTGAACACTTGAATCTCTAATCGGGTATTCATTGTAATCAATTGTGGCTAATGTCGATATATCATGTAATGTTCCTTTGTTGATTTAATATGAATTAAGGTTTGGACTGGTCTACTAGCATGATTTGAATGGTTGTTTATGATGTATAGACCCACTTAAAATTTTAGATATCATGTAATATTCATGCATGTAGTAGTTTCTTAGTGTCAAATGGTATGTTGTTTTCTCAAATATGTATGTGATACTAGTTATTTATATTAATGGTTGATGCATCCTTGATCCCATGATGAACCCTTCTTAGTTCTGGTCGCGTCACGCATCGGGTGAGACTCCCTACCCCCTGGGTAAGGTGAAAATGTTGGCATTGTCCTAGACTACAATAGTCCATTATTGTCCTTTTGCGCCTAAATCCAGGGTCTTCTCCCTTGATGACTCTTTTGTACCAACAAATGGTTCTGTTGTCGGGCACTAAAGCTACAAGAAATGGTTCAGGACATGGTGTCGAGGATACTCAAGAGTGATATTAAAGAGTGGTGGGATCACAAAATAGATCAGTTTATAGCAGAGAAAGCTATACAAAGGAATCAACTGATTGGAAAAATTAGGGAAGGGATTTTTTATGCTGAGGGTGCTAATGACCAGTACGATATCGTCTAGTTCAAGTTCACGGAAGAGTTATATAATTGGTTAAAAAGGCTGAAAGTGTAGAATTGGTCAAGCGGACCGAAGTCAACTCGCGGCAATTGGACTTCCTCAGACCTCATATCGCTCCAACAGTTAGACAATGATATGACTAGAGCAGTCGATTTTTGGGTAAAGAATATAGTGGAAGGGTATATAGTTGAGTTTGTCGCTGAAAGTTATCACTCTTTCTCAAAGGCAAAAGCAGTGTTCAGGTCCAGATTAAGAGGAAGGTTGATAAAGGAAGTGCCATTGTGGATTAAAATGTTCATAGTAGAAGAAGGACTACTACCCTTGCCTACCATGGAAATGGTAGCATAATACCCAAGTACTGAGGGAAGGACCTAAGGGAAGAATGAGACTAGTTGGGGAATAGAGATGTTGTTGAAGGAATGGATGTTGAAGGGTTGCAGAAAGATAGAGACATTAGAGCATAGAGGAGAGCGTTGTTATCTAACAAGTGGCATGTGAGAGTGGTTCAGGGTCTGAAGAAGAGAAATATGGGACCCCACCAAGTAGAAGTGGTGTCAAGGAAACCCCAAGAGGAAGGGGGAGGGAAAGAGGATGTGGGACAAGGGTAGAGTAGCAACTGGAAAGATAGGAGGAAGGATGATAAAGAGGATCCTTCCTTATAGGTCATGGGAAGGATATCAGAGGTTCAAGTACTGTGCAGTTATGAAGAAGAATGGGAGGAAGAGGCCCCGTAAGGTGTTACAACTATGACCAAGAGGGACACGTCTCTAGGGAATGCCCGCTCCCTAGGAGACCATGGTGTTCATAATCCAGAATTAATACTCATGTCACAAAGGATTACCCAAAACTCATTGCAAAGTGGGAATGAAGGACTAGACAGGGGGGGATAACCTGGTTAAGGTCGAATCTCGTACCAACAATAGTCTTCCTGCAACCAATATCAATATAGTTACAAGAGGAGGAAAGAAGACAGGGAAGGATTGTAGTACAATGGACCCACCCTTGATCGTTAAGGAAACATCCCCAAAGAAATGATATCAGCCTGAGCGACAAAAACAATATTATCATGAGGTGGCTAAGTTATTTGAAGGGATGAATGAGGTGAAGGAAGATTAGATATAGAATGGCCACATACTCAACAATAATCATCCGATTGAAGAATGGTTTAAATTATTCCTACAGGTCGTTGAAGATGAATACATGCTAAAGGAGTTGCGGAAAAGTTTAAAGGCAACATTATCAGTGGAGGAAGGAGAAGCAGAATGACCATCTAACAATCTGCCAAAAAATCATACCAGACGAGTGCAATGAAATAAGTAGAGAAGCAGAAAGGAATTTTGAATCAACGCTCAAGTTGCGAGATTTCAAATCACAGACTCGATGCTCGACATGGGATTAGATGTAAACATCTTGCTTAGGAAAACATGGGAGGCAATGGGGAAATCGTAATTGAAATACTTGCCTATTCAATTAAGAATGGTAAATCAGTACTGTATCCTACCCATTGGAAGGCTAGAGAATGTAGAAGTAGATGTGGCGGGGGTGAAGACGCACACTGACTTCGAAGTGATCGACATAATGGGAGATAAGGATCCATACCCAACACTCCTTGGGATAAACTAGGCCTATGAAAGCTATGTTGTCATCGACCTAAAGAAAGAACTCATGATTTTCAAAGAAGTAGGAATGAGAGTGATATAATCCTTGGACCCTTGTCAAGGAACCAAATTCACAGAACCTGTGGATGACAGGGGCAAGCCAAGAATGATAGACAATATATATGCGATGATAGTAGGAAAAAGGGAAGATTACATAAATCCTGTTGCAGGAGGATCTATCAGCTGCATGAGTATTCAGAGCTCGGAGACTAGTTTAGAAGTTGTGTGGGATGCATGGCAACAAGACGGATATGAACTCAATACGAGATGTTATGCAACGATAGGTCGGATCAATTGGATAGGAGAATAGGCTAGCGACTACCCCAAGTTCGACGACATTGAACCAATGGACATGTTTTTGAACAAAGTAGACAAATAAATGAGGGAAGATCAAAATGTTTCATTTCTCGATATCATGCTCCTTGCCACACTAGCAAGATGGTGGAGAACACTCCACAACACACTACGGGTATGGGAATCCATAAAGAAAGCTATGAGGGAGAGGTTCGGCCAGGAGGAAGACTCACCATAAGATAATATGAAATATAGAGGTAATTCAACTCCCGAGAAGCACGTAGAGGCTTGCATAAAAAGTTTGGAAAGACAAGGAATTCCAAAAGAACTTTGGGTACATGTATTCATACATACTCTAGGTACTATTCCCCAAGCTTGGTATGTGCAAGAGGAAATCCAGAGGAAAACAACAGATTGGGATGCCTTGGAGGCACAATTCATTAGCAGCATCTCATTCAAGAGTGATAATACATGCATGACTAAGACACTGTAAGCAATGAAAAGAGTTATGTTCACCCCAGGACAAATAGTTGAAGGTTTTATTGATGAAAATTTCCTACAGTGTCTTTATGACATAGATTCTGTAGAATATGCGACCTGCAACAAAATGGACGTAGAACCAGAAGAGGATGGGTTAGAAGGATTGAGACACTTGACCTTTTAGCAAACAAAGGGAGAAAGAGACATACGGGAAATTCCTCGGGAGAAGGCGATCAACTTGTACCGATGAAACCAAGAAAACAAAATGTTGGGATGGAGGATAAAGCTAAAATGGCATTTGTGGGAGATTATTTGGATGAACAAATGAAAAAAGAAAATTTTGACCTATTGCAGGAGCATCAGGACTTATTTCCAGCATTAGTAGTAGAGCTAAAATGAATAAAAAGGGACACAGGGAGATGAACATTGTTAAGGGGCTAGATGGCCATCCAGTGAAGCACAGACCGTATAGACTAAACCCCAAGGTAAAGGAAAAGGTTAAGAAGGAGATTGACAAGATGTTGGAGGCGGGGATTATATTTCCTGTAGATGAAGCATAGTGGATAAGTCTGATAGTCATACAAAACAAGAACGATGTGACAGAAATTAGGGTCTTCATTGATTACATAAGTCTCAATAATGCATGTGTGCATGATCCATTCCCAACATCTTTCAGTGATGAAGTCCTCGACAATGTAGTGGGAAATGAAGCATATTCATTTATGGACGGATTCTCGGGCTACCATCAAGTTCAAATAGTTGATGAAGACAAATGGAAGACAACATCGAATACCGAATGGGGGCCATATGCATACAACGTAATTTCGTTCAGATTTAAGAAAGCACTGCCTGTCTTCTCGAGGATTTTCATAGCTGCATTTTGATACTACATTCACAGATCTCTAGAAGTGTACATGGATGACTTGACAGTATATAGCCTGCTAAAGAAACACACAAGCTTACTAAGGGTCATGTTTGAAATATGCTGACAATTGTAAATTTCCTTAAACCTTAAGAAGTACATTTTCGAGGTCCGTTTGGAACACCGCTAGGATACATCATCTGCAAACATGGAGTCTGTGTTGACCTAGCGAAGGTTGCGAAAATTGTCAAGATTGAGCCACCACACAACATAAAGCAACTAAGGTCCACTCTGGGCCATACAGGGTATTACGGTCGCTTCATTAGGAATTATGCATCAATCATAGCCCCAATGGAGAAATTATTGAAAAAGACTTATGTGTTCATTTCGACTGAGGACTGTCAAGCAGCATTGAATAAATTGAAAGAGAAACTGGTAAGCTCCCTAATCCTACCTATCCAGATTGGAACAAAATGTTTCATGTGCATATTGATGTGTTAGGGATCATGCTAGGAGCAGTCTTAGCACAACCAGGGGAAAGAAATATGGATCACTTAGTGCATTACGCCAATAGAAAGTTGTCAACTGTAAAAAGGAACTATACGAAAACAAAGAGGGAGGCCTTGGCCATGGTCTATTCTCTGCAAAATTTCAGGCATTACTTGTTGGGAGCATCGTTCAAGTTTTTCACAAACCATTATGCACTGAAGTACTTCGTAAAGAAACGAGTATTAGAAGGTGGGATATACCAGTGGTTATTACTATTCTAGGAATTCACTTTCAAGGTGGTTATAAAAATCGACAGATTGAATGTCAAGCCAAATCATTTCTAATGTATGAAGGTTGGATAAAATGAAGGAGCACTGGATGATCAGTTACCTGATTCTGACTTGTTGAGAATAGGCGGTCCCGGATCACTTAGAAGAGATTGTTTCGCTACTAACAACAAAGCAATGCCTAGAAGGGTATACAACAACACAGAGGTGGCACTTAATAGTAATGGCAGTAGATTACCAACTAATCAAAGGAGACCTTTATAAGATGAGTCTGGAAAAAGTACTGAGACATTGCATACTTTAGCATGAAAGAGAAGATGTTTTATGGGAATGTCAGACAGGGGTCACAGGAGGCCATGTGGGAGGAAAAGCCACCACAAGGAAGATAATACATGCAGGACTACGGTGGCCTACCCTTCACAAATAATTTAAGGAATATGCTAAGAATTGAGATGTCTATTAGAGGGTTGGAAAAACTTCCCAACATGATGAACTACCTTTAAATCATGTCATACAGTGGAAATGTTTGAGAAGTGCGCAATAGATTTCATTGGACCCATAACACTACTAGCAATACATTCACACGCAAGATACATAATAACCACTACAGAATATCTCACCAGAATGGCAGAAGCAACACACGTCAGAGACTGTACAATTGACACTACCGGAAGGTTTATTTTAGAGAACATAACCTCAAGATTTGGATGCTCGAAGAGCTTGAAAAGTGACCAAGGAACACATTTCATAAATGAAACCATCGAGACTCTTCTAAAGAATTTCATGATTCAAAATAATAAAAGTAGTCCATATCATCGACAGGCCAACAAGACTATTGAGGCATTCAACAAGATATTGGAAACGTGTCTCACAAAGATTATATCAGCGAACAGGGATGACTGGGATGAAAGAGTACTAGCAACTCTATGGGCATATAGAACAACAATGAACATCTTTCACAAACAAACACCGTTTCAGCTAGTATATGAGAAGGAAGTAGTGGTGCTAGCAGAGTTCATAATACAAAGCATGTTCATATCTGAAGAAACAGGAATGATGGACAATGTAGAATTAAGACAAAGGCTAAGCCAACTAATGGAACTTGACAAATCTAGGTTCTTGGCCAAGTTTCGTCAGTTAATAGAGAAAATAAGGCAAAAATATTGGCATGATAGGCATATCAGAAAGACGACATTCAAAGTTGGGGATCACATCTATACAACAGCAAGTTTAAAAAATTCCAAGGTAAACTATAGATGCACTGGTTGGCCTCGTTCATAGTTGCAGAAATCAGAGACTCTTGAGTGCTAAGGTTGACGCAACTAGATGGAGTCATGTTGCAAGGATTGGTAAATGGCGCACGCCTGAAGCCCTTCCACAGGTCATCAAACACAAACTCAAGATAAAGGAGGGTGTCAAAAATGAGCGTACAAGTAGGTAGGAGGCAATAAAATTTGACCAGTGATATTAACTAGTTAGTTGAAGCCATGGTTTTTTTTACATATTTTTCACAAAAATAAGAAAAAGTGTTAATAAGGTTTCAGCAACATTTTCATCACGCCGCAACCCATTTTTGGTCTGGGGGGGCCAAGTAGCGTTAGCAGTCACTCGTAGTAATATGATTTCGCAACCCTTAAGTTACACGTAGGTAGATGCTTTTTCAGTAGTTATGATCACACGCTACATCTGTCCTTTCCATCGTACCAATAGTCATTTCCATAATAAGTAACCAATAATGCAACTATCAAGTTGGAGCCATAAAATATTTTCCCATTAAGAACAAGTTTAGTTAATAAATAACCCCCATCATAGCAAAATTAATAAGCCATGTGGCCCACGTTGTCCTTCCCCAACCCACGTCATGAATGTTAGGTCTAGGTTAGCCAATGATGGCAAAACAGGGATAGGATACATGGGGAAAGTTGTTGGAGTAATTAGCTGCCAAAGTCTAGTAAGGAAACGTCATGTCAAGCCCGACTACTTACTTTGCAAGGATAATGAAGGAAGCTGCAAAATTTCAATTTCAGATAGACATGGAAATCCAGTCCTGCTCTGAAGAAGAGTTGCAGAGACATAGGAGTTTGAAGCATCAGGTGACAATTGTTTACTAGAGACATAGAGAAATGGTGAAGGAATTATCTCAGTTTCACAAGATAAGCTAGATGAATGAATTGAGCTGGTGGAGAATCTTTATGGGAAATATGATAAGTCGATCTTAATCGACAATGACCTTACGGATTGCTTCCAGTTCCCGGATCTAAAAGAGAGTTTCAAACAAAAGAAATTTAGACGGAAGATGACATAAGAACCTCTAGAGTTAAGGAACAATTCAGGGCATTGCAGAGCTCGACATTAATAAATTTGAGAATTTTACCAATTTTTGGCACTCAATTCGCTGCCATGGAATGTACCAAACTACTGGCCAATAGAATGCATGTGGGGTCCCTATGGCTTGAAAAAGAGTACCCAATTAATGTAGATGATATTCATCGTCTGATAGGGTTGTCAGCTAGTGGGAACACAGTGACTACATCATTCCAGGTAGGCACTAAAAGAGCCAAGAAATAGGGTGAAGAGAACTACTATGTGAAATATGGAACAGAAATAGGTGGAAGAGGAGAAAAGATTGACATGATAAACAAAGTAAACATCAGATTTTCCTGCTACATCATAGCAATCAAAAACATGAAACACTTCTCTGGAAACAAATGCACTCTAGACGCAATTTTGATTGTGGAGCACTGTTGTAATAGGGAGGTACTCAACTATTTAGCTTTTGTTCTAAACAAGCTCTTTGACGCATACAAAGATGTTTATAGGAGGAGTACATTCTAATGTCTCTGCCGATGTGGAAATGGAGGCCACCAAGAGGGAGAGAAATGATTCCAATCATTGAAGGATAGTCATTAGCACTTCGGTATGAACCTTGGAGAGCGTTGGGGGATGCGAGCACGAAGGAAGTAAATGAAATGGCTTTCAAAGAATGGTATGAAATGATACTAATTGCAGTAAGGTCGATGCAAAGGATACCCAAAACTCTTCTAGATGATTTTTCTGAAGAAGTCTGGTTCGAAGCCTCACATGGGCACACCTACCTTAGACCATGGTCCATCCATCCTGAAACATTCAAGATGAGGCAACATAAATTCGTTTTGACTGAAGCAACACTACATAGTGAGCTAGGATCATGGCCAGGGGTGTCCTACAAGATTACTAATGGGAAATAAAAATATTTGTTCAAGGCCTTAAAGCCACAGGGACAAGAGGGAGAAGTAGTGGAAAGCAATACAAAGGGACCAGCTGAAGATGACCTCCACCCGATGGTGCTGCAAATGGAGGATAAAATGTTCATGCTGAGGCAGAAAATTGAAAGTTTTGATGGGCAATCAGGTGAGAATAACTAGCCCTTACAATTTCAAGGTTCCACTATGTTTTCACCCATTCTTACAACTCCATTAGCTATGAAACTTCCCACTAGGGTTGCTCACACTCCATCCCAACCAACAATCCCCAAGCCGAAGAAGAAAAGAGTTATTCACAACCCGGCTATTAAAAAGTTAAGAACTGCTTTGGAAATTCAAATTGTCGACCTTATTAATGAGGTTGAACACTTAGTCTCTGCATCCCTAATAGTCAAAGAAACTCCTCCCACCACCTCCATCATCCTACATTAGTCATGGGAATCTTCCCTACACATAGCCTCCACTTCTGTGACCTTGTCAGAAACCCTCTCTTCTGAAAAATGATGAACTATGGTAGAAATGGAAGTTTAGTCAGTAGAGTAGGTTAAGGGCACCACCTCTGCCAGTGACACCTAGTAAACATCACTAGTATCACTACTCTTTGGGTTAGAGCCACCACAAGGAAAACTCTCAAACACAACTACTCTGCAAAAGGAAAGGGGTGAACCGTACTAGCCACTTTTTCCTATAAATTTCCCTATGGTCCCAAACCCTAATATTGTCCCCCCTACTCCCCAGTTCACCCCACAGTCACAAACCATTCATTCGCCTGCCTCCCACTTAGAGAAATCCATAGCCAATGGCCTGCTAATACAAAAAAACTTTCCAGAACCTAGCACAATGCAAGTCGATACACTACAACACTGGTCTTCGATGTATCTTTTTGTGTTCATAGAACAAGCAACCCAAAGGGCTGAGAAGATACATGATGATCTGGACAAAGAGCATGACCAAAAAAGACGAAAGCTGCAGAAGGCGACAGAAGAGAGAGATCACCTATGACGTGCAAATACAGATTTGCAAGCACAGATTGACTAGGTAACATAGAGATTCCAATCGTTATGGCCAACAATCATTAATGCAAACACAGAAGCCCCAAAAGATATTACAGCTTTCACAATGGTGAGATGTTGTGATCATATCTAAATAGCATGCACAAATCCAGTAGCCACCAATGTTGATATGAGAAAGAAACTGGAGACGCGAAGATCAACACTATCAGACCCAATCGAGATATATGTGAGGACCATTGAGGGCAAGATCAATGAAGTATAGGCAAAGAAATAAGCACTCATCAATTCATTTACGGATGACTACACCCTGATGGACAGATTTCACGACTTGCAAAGAAGCCTAGTTTTGAAAGTTCATTTGGTATACCCCATGAGAGAGAAAATATAGATATTTTTCACCAGTACAAGAGATTGCATGGATTCTTTCCACCTTCAATAGATTAATGAATAGATCACCGCAATCCAAGTGCAAGTTGATTAGATTGAGGAAGAGTCTGCAAGAACTAAAAGGGTGATAAGGGACTTGCGCCTAACAGTCTGTCTATGGGTTCTAGCTCTAAAGGAGGTTTGCAGCACTAGTGGAGAACAATGGGATAATCTGCAAAGCCAATGGCCAACTGAGTTAACTCTTAACACTGTTGAATACTTCACTCAATAGGCTAACACAAACCTCACCGGATGGGAAACCTCCCTACAAAAGTATAGAGAATTCAGGAAGCATCCCACGACAGTTGTTCCGGAATTGGAGCCTTCATTTGAAATAGGGGGGAAACAGAAGGAGGAAAGTGCAAGAGGAGTAGATGCCACCCTATAACCATTGGCTGAAATAGAAGAAGCATCAGCCCATCAGCTAGCAGAGTCAGCACAACCAACAGCACAGCCACCAACCGAAGCACCCATGGGAACACCAACAAGACCGACCGAGATCGAAATGAATTGACTCAGGGATGAGTCAAATAATTGTGGCTGGGGCCTATTGGGGCCTTCATTTTGATTTTTTTGTCTTGCCATAGAATGAGGATGAAAAGGGTGTCAGTCGCAATAGTTAGGTTACAGGGAGGACAGATGGAGAGGAAAGCAAGAACAAGCTGTTGCGGATTGGTTGCACCAAAGTGTTAGTAGAAGGGAAAGGCAATCGAGCTGACATGGTGAAGGGTTAGTAGCCAAGCAAAGGAAAAATCGAGTGGGAACTGATAGTCCAGGCGACAGGGGAAATATAAGAGAAGAGACCTGTAAGGAGAAGGGTTGGTTGTTATGGGTGTGTTGGATGGTTGCGGTTGGATAGAACCAAGATGCAGGAATACGACCAAGTAGGACCTTGGAGTTAAATATTGAATGCCTAGATCTGTAATCAAGTACTCCTTGTAATCAACTGTGGTTGATGTTGATATATCATGTAATTTTCCTTTGTTGAATTTAAAATGAATTAAGGACTGGATTGGTCTACTAGCATGATGTGAATGGTTGTTTATGATGTATAGACCCACTTAAAATTTCAGTGTTAGGTCCCTGTACTACTAGTGTAAACCATTATTGTTATTAGTACAAACCCATTATTGTATTTTTGTGCCCATGTAGTCCCCATATTGTTATTTTGTGCCCCATAGAAACCCACTATTGTTATTATTATGCCCTTATATTATTATTGTTATGTTGGCTCTGATTATATTATGACCCCTTAGACTCCTATATATAGAAATGAGGTCTTGTCATTTGTATAATCCAAGAGTTGTTCATTTGTTTAATGTAAAGGAGGTTTCCCCCTCGAAGACGCTTATTTCTAGGGTGTCGATCTATATTTTCAATCTTTTTGTGAGTTGGTTTCATAACATTTAAATATCATGTAATATTCATGCATGTAGTAGTTGCTTAGTGTTGAATGGTATGTTGTTGTCTCAAATATGTATGTGACGTTGGTTATATATATTAATGGTTGACACATCCTTGATCCCATGATGAACCCTTCTTAGTTCTGGTTGCGGCATGCCTCGAGTGAGACCCCTTACCCCCCGGGTAAGGTGAAAATGCCGGCATTATCCTAGACTACAACGGTCCATTGTTGGCCCTTCGCACCTGAACCCAGGGTCTTCTCCCCTAATGACACTTTTGTACCAACACTAACTCACTAGCTACTATGCATAGAATATAAAGTATTTTCCTATCATTTCACACATCAGACAAACTTGTAATAGTTCCTCAAGAACTAGTGCGATTTTTTTTTTTTTAGATAACAGATTCAATCGTACTTTATGAAAATGTTTTATGTGAACTTTGTGTCAAAAAAGTTACTTATCTCTTTCTGTGTGACTCAAGCTTCCCATGCATGTAAAATCACCTATTCATTTCCAGTAGATCCATTATACTCAATATTAGTTTTACACACATAAGAACATATTCTCTTTTAGAGTCTAGTATTTAACATTAAAATTTTAATGCATATGCATCATAAGAAAATCCCTCGTAATATTCTAAATGAAATAGCTTAATTTGTTTTCAATAATTATGAACATAATTGTTCTATTTTTGTGCATGCGAATAACTTATTTCTTTTCAAGGAATATCAAACTTAATAGTTATTTTTCCATGCATGTAATTAATCTATTTATTTTCAAAACTATTTACACAATATTTATCTCTATATGTACATGAACAACTATTCTTATCGTGCTGACAAATAAAACAACAAAACTTTTTTTACTCTATTTTTCATATTTTAGTTGTCAACATTGGGCACAGTTTATGAACACTTGTAAATGATTTTTTGAAAAACAAAAGAGGTTTTTGTTTGGAAAGCATTTGTTAAAAAAACGTCTCTCAGTTTTTACATAGGTGTCATGGTTTAGAATATTGGAATGAATCTTTGTAAACCACTTTTCCATATTTAAATATTAAATAATTTCTTGTTTTAGTCATCAAATTTGGGCATGGTTTTTGAATATCAAGAAAAGAAGTTTTCAAATATGAAAGAGGTTGTTTTCTGGAACAACCTCATTCACAAAAATCTCTTTCATTTTTTACACATCTTTCAAGTTTTGGGAGATACAAAGAAAAATTTGGACTCTATGCTTCAGTAACTCATGCAATTCACTCAACTTTTTAGCCATGAAATCTTTCAATAATTCAATGCACAAAACACTTATTCCTCTATGAATGAAATTCTATGGAGGTTTTATAAGAAAATAATCTCGAATATTTATCATATGAAATATTTCATGCAAATCATTCTCATTGTTATTAATTCATGTACCTATTCATAGTGCTAGACCTACTAACATTAAGGGGGACTCCTCTATATGAAGTCCCAACTAGACCTCAAACCATTTTGATTAGGAGTCGCAGCAGTGGGCGGTAGTTTAATTCCTTGACCAAGGTAGCTTGCAAAATAAGTATGATGACTTTGGGTGAGAAAAAATGTGTGACCATGTGGAGAGTCAAGTGTGATGCATGACAGCTCTAACACATGGAGGGGGAAAGTAAGTGTGCCCCTTAGAAGCCTGTAATAATACACAACTTGAAAGGAACACACGAGACGAATGAAATCACAAGTTAAAATGCATAGTATTCAACAAATTAAAGTGATGATTTAATCCAACAACACACACTCAACATGATTCATACAATTTCATACAAATTAGTTCATAAGAAAATGCCTACGTTAAGAAAAATACATTGCTAAAGCAACCAGAATTGTCCAACTACATTAAAAATATATGCATGAAAGCATGCTGGCTCAAATATTATTATTATGAGTGAAAGGTCCATCCATACATACACCATTGACAACCATTAGCCCCAATAATTGAATATTACAGTTAAGAACACATTCTCCTCCAAAGAAGTATACTCACTCTACGCCATGGAGAAGGCAAGGTTGTTCACAATACTACCAAGCCATTTCTAAGAATAATCCTAGACAAAACCTTAGCTCCCAAAACCTTTTTCTATGAGTAATGAGGTTATAATTATAAAAAAGGGTGGGGTGATCCTTGACATTCCCCTTTGTGGCTCTTTTACCACCCTCATGACTGTTCAAATTATTTACAAATAACTCATTACATAACATGATGACCTTTCACACTCAACTAATGACACTTGGAATTTCACTTACAATATATTTACAAATACTATTACATTTTCCATGAGAAAAAATAGGCCAGATATAGCCTAACAAGACAAAACACTATGATTCTGAAGTTTCGAGAAAGACCAACTCAACAACCTCCACTTTGTGCTTCTTGGTCACATATTGATGCAAATCTTAGAACTGCATGATGTTGTCCCCAAACTGTTTGATGGTGTATTTCTGAAGGCAGACCCTTCCCTCCATGGAATTCTAGTATTTGGTCTTCGAACCTATATCCAAATCATTATGAAGCATGTGAAACATGTTGTTGACCTTCACAAGACCACCGATGTACTTATGCATGTTGTGTGCGTTCAGCTCCAAGTCTTCCATGGTGGCCTATCGTCTTAGCTCATCTATGTGCTTATTGATCTCTAGTCGGACTTGGTTCTTGGGTCTAGCATCAATGAGGGAAATAATTAATCAGATATTTTTCTTCCTAAGCATGACATCAAAACTATTATACAACCGTACATACAAGGCTTGTATGCTATTGTTGAATGGGGTGAGTTACTCGTAATTTTGGATCAACATCTAGACCTTTTCTTTCTCTAGGTTTGCATATGGCTTCATCTTCTTAACTAAGTCAAGTGGGGCTCCTTTATACCGCATCATACTCTCTTGTACATGGGTGATGGTAGCATGTATGTTTTTGATAATTTGAAAAAACTCATTTCTCTGCTGCTATAGACCATGCACATGGACAACTTCTTTGTGCATGGTGACAAATCCATAATAGAGCTTCCGCGTGGTACTCTCAAGTGTTGATACATCAACGAGTATCACTTTCCTCATTCCTCCCATTCTGTAAACTTCATTATGCATTCATGCTCAAATCTCTTTTGCCTCTTTCCTAGAAGCTTGGAAGTTCTTTACCAGTTGTTCATTCTCGCCCATCAGGTACTTAACATTTGAGTTTGTTTCTCTTGCATAGACCAAGCTGGCTTGAGCAAGGGTAGTCAGATGCTTCCTAGTGTCTCCCACTAACACCCTTTCCTTCATGAATGTAGGTGATGCATGATCATACAAAAAATGATTCTTCTGTGCTTATACAATATTCTTCTACAACTCATCAAATGATAGATTGTATACATCCATGACCGGATCATCAGTAAGAAGAACAATATCTCATTGCTCGTTGGGGATTGGTCCTGACACTGGAGGTGGTGGAGACTGAGATATGCCCTATGGTGTTCTCAGCATAAGGTTAGTGTCTTCATTTTGTGGCTCCTACTACATCTCCATGTCTGTCACTTCGATCAGTTGCTCAATCTGCATAGAAAGCTCCCAATCCTACATCTATGAACCCTCTTCCTAAACTATTGGTTGTTCTGACTCACCAACCTGTATGGCCAATGTTTTTATGTCATCACGTCTTGCCTTTGTTCTTTTATTTTTTTATTCTTCTGTCCTCCTAAACTCTTGTTCTTCCTTCAAATTATTCTTTGTCTCCTACAGCTCCAGTTCTACTTCATGCAACCTCTGCTTTTCTCTCTTCCTTTTCTCTCGTATCTTCATCCACTACTCCCTTGTTTCTTCTGCTACGAAATCTTCCTTCTTCATAGTAGGATCTACCTTCATCTTGCAACTTTTCTCTACCTATGGGTTCTCAGTAATATTCCTCTTTACTTTTTCCTACACTGGATTGTTGCTTCTAGATTAGCTACTGTCTACATAGAAACCTTCCATGTTGTTTCTATACTAACCTTCTCATGTCATTTGGATTCATTGTAACAGTACCTCCAAGGGTCCTCCTCTGGCCAATGACATGCCCCATGGATCCATGCAAAATACAACCTCGCATAGTGGTCCCTTCAAATATCGAGGAGATCATACTGATTAAATTTGGTACCAAACTCAAATTTCACTATCTCCTTAGCCTCAGCTTCTACATCCTTTAAGCTCATCATCTCATATAATCGGATTTGCAAAGGAACAGCCGCCCATGGCACTTTCTTTTTCCTAAAAAATCCTACTAAAAACCCTGTATAGAGATGATATGACACTTCTTACATCATCAAATTGTTAGTGGCATACCATGGTAGAACATGTAGAGGCTTCTCTCCACCAAATACTCTAATGAAGGTGCCACATCGTGAAGCATAATAATCTGCAATGTAAACTATTACCTTCATTTCTTCTTGGGACATGCAAGGTGGATCCTTCCCAAAGATAAGTTGGTAGAATAGGATGATAAAATGGTCAGTTATCCTTTCCATCTCTCCTCGATAGCCTCAATCGAGAGAAACTTGTAATAGATGTTGACAACATACTCTTTTGGTGTCTATGTCCATCGCATGCCAGGGAATTGTTGTTGGGCACAGATTACATCTAGTAAGTATACGGACATGTGAAACCTTTCTTGATCATTCTTGGGTAGATTCTGAGCATTAGTCACATGAGTCTTCAACTGATGAGCCAAACAGTCTAACTAGTTGAATAGATTCCCATCACTCACCAACTGGTCCAATATGACTACCCACCCTTCAGGAAAGGTTTCTGTGTTTTCTTGACCATATATTATGTACGAAGATATGATAAAGAATTGGTAATTCCTTCCTAAGGGACTTTGTCTTGTAAACATGATTGGGTGCCTCTCTAGAATTTGACGTCTCTTCCACTCAGTGCTTGATGATATCTCTAGTGTTCACAAAGCTATTGGTGGCATAGAAAAATGAGTCTATCTGCTTCCCTAGGTGTGATAAATATACATTTGCTGAAATTTCTCCACCCTAAAGGTGGAAAGCTCTATCTTTCTGGCACTGCTCAATGTCATAGTTTATTCATCTGCATGTGAGACAATCTAGTAGATAATGTCTGCACATGGGAAGGCGAGGTACCTGCATCGAACCTTGTATAAGCCTAATCGTTGGATACTAAGATAAACCTGCCAGACCTCTAAGTCATCCTTTAACATAACTCTCTTGGATGCAATCTTAACTATAACTCCTAGAGATATACTCAAGAACTTTTGTACCTGTGGGAGTCAGAGGACACTCATGGCAAGAAAATGGCATCTTTAAAATCAAAGCAACTTGAAGACAAGATCAAGCAACAAGTTGAGCTCATGATGGGAAAGATTGTGTAATTCTGGCTTGCAGAGGTCACTGGCTCACTGTGGGAACTGTGCATTGTACACTCCCAACAGTTAGTTAGGAAGCTTGTTGACTGGAACTGCACAATGCACAATTCAGTATTAGGCCAAGGCTGGGAGAGACTGCGCATTGTGTAGTCTTATTGACCAAGCTCGGAGATTGGCTTCTGGATCTCTGTAGTGCATAGTTGGATCTAGCATAGAATAGGATTCATACAATTCCAGAAGCCAGGGTAGAGGCCTTGAGCACCAAGATTGTGAATTGCATGTAGTGAAGTGTGAGATCTTGTTAGGCCCCTATACTTCCTTGTTGCCATAATTTTACTTTCAAATATGTGACGATGACCAACTTCCTCAGATCATATCTCTGCAAATATCGCGTGAAAAGTTCTGAAATTCGGACCCAAGGTTCAGCGCGATTTCTTCTCAAATGGGTTTTTTTTACGACTTATGAAACGTCACAGAAAAAATTTATAGCGAAAATGCCACGATGACCTATTTGGAGCAGCGAAACCCTAGAATCCAAAGCTCTGATACCAAATGTTATGAAATCAGCTCAAGAAAAGATAGAAAAGATAGATCAACACCTTAGAATTCAGCCTCTTCGAGGGGGCAACCTCCTTTACATTACATAAATGAACAATTCTTGGATGATACAAATGAAAATACCTCCTTTCTATATATAGGAGTCTAAGGGGTCATAACATAATGAGAGCCGACATAACAATAATAATGTAAGGGAACAATAATAACAGTAGTGGGCTTCTATGGGGCACGATAGTAACAATATGGGCACTACATGGGTACATCAATATAATAAGTGGGTTATACTAATAACAATAAGGGGTTACACTAGTAGTATAGGGGCCTAACATGCCCCTCTCCTTCAAAAAGCGTTGTCCTCAACATTTGAGTAGTTCTTGATGCTTCTGTATAAAATTCTTGTCCTCCCATGTGGAATATTCAGCGGGTAAGTTCTTCCACTTGATGAGATACTCTGAAATTGATTGATTTCGTAGTTGTCGGGTTCTTGTTTCTGTGACTGCTCCAGGTTCCAATATCATTTTTCCTTCCTCTTCAATTTCTGGCAATATTGTTTGAATTGGGATCTTTTGCAACTTTTGAATAAGTGGCCATATTTCTTCGTCCTTCTTCCAATCATCCCTTGCTTCGTTTATCCAATCTGGTTGGATAATATAAACAGCACAAAACAATGCTTCCACATTCTCATCCTTGAAGAGTCTTCCCATTCGGTAAGGTCGTCATTTTTTAAGTGCATGTAGTATTGCCAACATTTCCTTCTCATAAATAGCTTGCTTGAGATGTAGCAGTAAAAATACCCAATCACCTACATCAAAACATTTTTCACTGCGATGTTGATCTACCTGTTGTTTCGTTTGATTTTGCACCGAAGTGGCGTTATCCTTTAAAAGTTGGAGAACTTGTTGTTGATGGTCGATGTGATCTTTCATTGCTTGAACCTTTTTCTTCTTGATATGTCCTTCTATCTCTAGATTTTGAGTAGTGGTAATTTCTTCCAATCCTTTACAAGATATGGTCAGATTCATTTCTTGATGCTTGATGTGATCTTTCACTTCTTGAACATTTTTCTTCTTTATATGTCCTTCTATCTTGATAGTTTGAGGAGTGGTAATTTCGAACAATGAATTACAAGATATGGTTGGATTCATTTCTTCTTTCTCGATGTGATCTTTCACTTCTTGCACCTTTTTCTTCTTGATATGTCCTTCTATCTTGAGAGTTTGAGGAGTGGTAATTCTTGCCAATGCTTTACAAGATATGGTCTGATTTATTTCTTCTTTCTCTGGGGTGGGGTCCTGGCGTATATCTTCTTCTTTTGATGTTTCTTGATCCTTTTCTTCCTCTTCTTCGTATTCTACGTAAAATAATTTCTTCTCAGCACAGTTATGACCTTTAGTGCATTTGCTATCACAATTGTAACAAAGCCCTTTTTCTCTTTTTTCTTCCAATTGTTGCGGTGTAACCCTTGTAGGTTGTGGAAGGCTAGGAGAAACAAAACTTCCATCTTTATAGTTGTGAGGGGTATGCTTCATGGTTTCCATAATTTTTCTTTCCACTATGTCACAAAGCCCTTTTACTCTTTCCAATTGTTGTGGTGTTTCTCTAAAGAAGGTGTTGCTCTTTGTATCCTCATAATGTGCTATCATTTCCTCCGTGAAAATTGACCACGTAACAAGTTGTTTACGAGAACAAAGCCCTTCATACCATAAAAATTGATCTGGTTCTAAATATGAAGATGCAACACATACCTTTTGTAACAGTTGTACACCATGTAGATCAAAATATTGCTCCATCTGAAGTATCCAATTTACCGGATCCTTGCCATCAAACTTCCTCATCTTGCATTTTCTTGATTTTAGGAGCTCGACCTTGAAACGACTGTAACTCTATTCTTTCAGATCTTTAAGTTCTGAAATTGTGATCTATAGTAGCCCTCTATGTCCTCTTTCCAATGCCACCAGTCTTATCCAAATTGGATTCTCTAAGAAAGAGTTATACACAATCTCCCAAGATGACCTGATTGTAGACCTTTCCAGAAGAGCGAAATTGTATGAAGTGCCACGTGTCACTGTTTCGACCTTTGGATCTGAAAAATGCATACAAGAAACTACAGCTCGTCCTCTTTCTGTACCTTCTTACGAAATTTCAATCCGATCCCCAGAGAGAAATTTATGAGGATTTTCCCCAGGTCAGCTGTTTTGAATGTAATTTAGGAGTCTGCAAAAGACCAACTTCCTCATATCATATCTCCACAAATATCGCGCGAAAAGTTCTGCAATTCGGACCCAAGGTTCAGCGCAATTTCTTCTCAAATGGGTTTTTTTTTGCAACTTCTGAAACGTCACAAAAAAAAAGTTATAGCGAAAATTCCACGATGACCTGTTTGGAGCAGCGAAACCCTAGAATCCAAAGCTCTAATACCAAATGTTATGAAACCAGCTCAAGAAAAGATAGAAAAGATAGATCAACACCTTATAATTTAGCCTCTTCGAGTAGTGAAACCCTAGAATCCAAAGCTCTAATACCAAATGTTATGAAACCAACTCAAGAAAAGATAGAAAAGATAGATCAACGCCTTATAATTTAGCCTCTTCGAGGGGGCAACCTCTTTTACATTACATAAATGAACAATTCTTGGATGATACAAATGAAAAGACCTCCTTTCTATATATAGGAGTCTAAGGGGTCATAACATAATGAGAGCCGACATAACAATAATAATGTAAGGGCACAGTAATAACAGTAGTGGGCTTCTATGGGGCACAATGGTAACAATATGGGCACTACATGGGTACATCAATATAATAAGTGGGTTATACTAATAACAATAAGTGGTTACACTAGTAGTATAGGGGCCTAACAGATCTGGGCAAAGGGATGCCCAAATTTTGCCAAGGGGAGTGTGAAAATCAAGCAGATATGAAATATAGTGAGATGATGAGTGCATATCTGACTAATTATTAATGCATGCATGTGAAACAGGTGCAGGAAAAAATTAACCTGAAGGAAAACAAAGCATGTGAAGAGAGTCACCGCAACGACGACCCTTGGTGAAAATATGGAAAAACACATACGACACTTGGGAAAGATAATATAAAACTTTAAACAACATTTCTACAAGCTAAAAAAAGTTAAAACACTAGTAGTCATTCAAAGAAACAAGTGAAACAACATTTGCAAAAGCTAAATAACAAAAAGAGACAAAAAAAGAAGCAAAAGACCAGAAAAGAAAAACTCAACTGATGGAAGATATCATGTGTGACATTGAGTTTGGGATTAGGGACTTACCGGATAATATGAAAGATATAATTTTATAAGAATGTTATTTCATCCTTAGGAAAGATAATCCCACTAAGAGAAACATCAATAAGGAAGAGTTTGATGCCCTAAAATATTTGAATTAAAACCAAGACATTGCTGTCCTCAAGACCAATAAAGGTGGGGCTGAATTAATCCTTGATAAGGAGGATTATTGAAAGAAGATATTGGATCACTTGTGTAACATTAGAAGCTATAGAAATATTAATAAGAACCCCTTGAAGAGGATCTCTAGAAAGGTTGTTATGGCCATAAAGTCCAGTAGCATGGTTGGCACCTTTAGCCACAAGCTTATCGAGAGCAACCCCATAACTCCTAGGATCTATGGGATTCCAAAGATCCATAAGGAGGGGGACCCCCTGAGACCCATTGTCAACACCATAGGAGGGCCAACCTATCTTATAGCTAAATATTTTTCCCTAAAGCTTAAACCCCTTGTTGGCCTCACAAAGTCTTTTTTCAAAGACTCTTCGTCGTTTGTCAATGAGTTAAGGGACACGAAGATTGATCCTGGCGACAATTTGGTTAGTTTTTATGTAGTTTCTCTATACACTAATATCGCTACTAACGGTTCCATTGAGGCCATCAATCACCTCACTAAACCTGACACTACTATATTAGTCTAGATTTGTCTTACTTCCACCTTTTTATGTTTTGAAGGGAATTTCTATGAATAGACATGTGGTGTAGCCATGGGTTCCCCCTGTCCCCTATTGTTGCTAATTTGTTTATGGAATAATTTTCATAAAAAGGTTTTTCCCTAGCTCAATTTAATCCAAAGCTTTGGAAAATAATTGTGGATGACACCTGCATCATTTGTCTGCATGGTCAAGGGAAGTTAGATCTCTTCTTCCTGCAGCTCAACAATCAATCCAACTCCATAAAGTTCACTAGGGAGAAATAATTTGATGGTTGCCTTCCTTTCCTTGATGTCCTTATTTTGGAAAAGTATGATGGTTCTTTCTCTCACTAGGTATTTATGTAGAAAAATCATACTTAGCAGTATCTTCATGTGAAGTCTCATCATTTCCCAGCTCAAAAGTTAGGTGTTCTCAACAAGCTAGCTACTCGTGCACTAAGGATTTCTGACGAAAAACACCTCTCCAAAGGGAGATAACATCTCCTTAATTTTTTCGTTAATAATGGATATAGTATAAATGAATGACGTAACACTTTCCTTAAGTTTAGCCAAGGTCCTAATGTTAAGAAAGACCCATTTGATCGGATTTCAGGGGTGTGTCTCCCTTTCATCCAAGGGACCAGTAAGAGGAATGCGATAATCCTAAGGAAGCATTATGTTCCCTCATCCTTTAGGCCTCTTAGCACCATCTTTAGTTCCTTAAAGTCTATAAAGGACCTGGTAGACCCAAAGTATATGAAGGGTGTTTATGTTATCCCTTGTTCTTTTGGAACCCCATACATTAGTGAAACATGCCGCTCTATAAATCAAAGGATTAATGAGCATGCAATTGACATCAAACATGGGAGTACCCACTCTTCATCTTTGGTGGAACATGAAGATTACATGAAGCATCACATATGCATTGAGGAGGCCCAAGTTATTGCGAAGATTGCTCACTTCCATCATTGAAAATTTAGGAAGGCCATTGAAATTGAAAGGAGGACTAGCAATCTTAATAGGGATGACGGATGGAAAATCAACATTTGTTGGATCCTTGCCCTTTCCTCTTAGCCTTTCTTTATCCCTATGGTTGTTTTTGATCTATTTTTTTTCCCTTTGTATTTTATTGTAATTTTTAAGTTTTGATTGAATGGTTTTAATATTATTTTTAGATTTTTGTCCCTAAGATTTAGGATCTCATCTTTGGTCCCCTTTCCTTTGTTATAGTTTTTGTCCCTTTAGTTGTTTTTCCTTTAATTTTATTTATTTTTATTTTCAACCTTTTACCTTTGGATGGAATTTTGATTTTATATATATTTTTGAATTTTATTTTATTAATAATTTCTATTAAATTATTTATGTCCCTTTCTCTTTAGTTTTTATTTTATATTTTGGTAATTTATCTTTTATATATCCCATGCCTCATTTTGAGGATTGGGTAGAATCCCTTCTTTAGTCCTTAGTCCCCTTTTATATTATTTATTTATTTGGTTATTATCTTGTTCCTTTCCGTTAGTCCAAATATTTCATAATTTGTGTATTAAAATAATTTCTTAAATAGATTTATTTTTATTATATCCCATCATTATTCCTTAATCTTATTTTATTTTTGTGGTCATTAGTTTCTTCCTATCCCTTAGTTTGATTCAAACATAATTTATATATTAAAATAATATCTTAAATATATTTTATTTGATTAATGGTGTTACTATATAATTAATCTTTTATGCAATTTTTTACCTAGTCAAATGTAGTTGTTTCAATGTAGCGGTTGGAATGACTTGCATATCTATTTAACTTGATTCTATGATCTGACTCTTCATCTTGTCATGACGATGAACCATGCTAGTTGGTTCGAAACACATTGACGAATGAATCTTTCTGTAATTTTCACCAAAAAATATTTCTTAGAAACTAGATATGGGTCACATAAGCCTAAATTCGTTCAAAAGTCATGAAGTTCACACTAAAGGTTCCTTAATCTCCTTGGGGATGGTAGAGCTCTAAGATCGAATATGAAAATTAGCTCTAGAAGCATCAATTAAATAGATTTGGTCAAGTTAGGGTTTATGACGTGCATGCCAAAAATCAAGGAAGAATGACACTTGGTGGTAGTTTCCAAAATAACCCAAGTTCCTCCTTCAGGTTGCTAAAAATAGATCCATATTTTTTAGGGATTCTTTTTTGCTTTTTTGCTTTTTTTGGGAAATACTTCCATGCATTTCTTGGAAATATTGCATAGTTTTGGAAAGAATCCAACAACTCTCTAGCTCATGCAGTACGCAGTTTCTGAGAATAGTTGGTTTTGTGAAATTTCTGGGTTGAGTGGCTCTGGGATGGATCTCATGTCTTTGCAATTTCCTAGCTCAATGTTGGCTACCATCTAGTACTACACATTTCTTGAGCTCAAGGCTCACTGGTAGTTAGGACTGCGTAATTCCCAAGAGAAAGGCTAGTTTCCATCAAGAACTCTAGAGTTCTCTAAGGCAAGCCTGAAACAATGAAAGGACCAAGTCAATAGATTGACTTATGTGTTAGAAAAATAAATAAGTAAGAAAACACAAGCCAAGATGAAAATAATAAGGCTTAATCGAAGAACAAGTACTCGGATCAATGCAAGATGAGTTTTTGTGGTTTAGAAGGGAGATTCCAAAATCAAACCATAAGAAAACATTTGGAGGGTGGTTGTAGCTGCTACAACATTGGTGACACAATGGTATAACTCTAGCTCTCTGTATGGACCTTGTCTCATGCAAATCAAGTCTAACTCTTCCAGAAGTATTGTTCAATTCTTTTATTAGCATAGTTTCTTCACTTAGCTTGAGTTAAAGATTTAGTCCCTACCATTTACTTTATCGACAGCATACATACCAATCCATTTCAAACTGAGTTGTTTTGATTAGGTATGTGGGGTATATAGATGAAAAAGTAATATAGATTGTTAGAGTTTTAGTTTCATATCTGGTGTTGCTCCATTACCAATAGGCCTGGAGAGTATCTCAATGAACTCACTTCAGGAACACAAGCATTTCTCCACTGCCAGTTTACCTCAATAGTACCCCAGTAGAGTTACTTGCTTCACCTCTCTGCGCGGGAATATTTTATCTTCTTTCACCCTTTATTTCATTTTTCTCATTTTTCAGAGAACTATGCATAGGCACTTATTTATTTCATGAGACAGAAGAGGGATCCTGACTTATTGAGAACGTGAGAGGTTCTCCCTTCAGAGAAGGATATTTATATATACATTTGACATAGTTTCTAACATTTACTCCTCTTCTTACTCTACATGACTAAGTTGATAGGTGTTAAATGAATATAGAAAACTGATTAGAGTAGCCAGTACTAGTTAAGAGTGCAAGCCTCATGAGTTCAACATGACTTTCTCTGAAAGGAACATATTTTCCATCAAGGTATCATCAACTAACATAAATACAAGATTCACATAAAGAAAGGGAATAGAAAAATAACCAAGTTTTGATATTTGTACAAGTTCCTCTTGGACTTCACCCTCCTTGTCTAAGAAGATAGACATGGTTTCATGCCAGAGCTATCGTACAGGTGCAAAAGAAAACAAGCAAAGGAAAGAAGCAAGACAAAGAAAAGCAAAGTAAGAAAATAAGGAAACAAACAAGAAAAAAAAACACTACTCCTACTCCTCACCTAAGTAGAGCATAGGCAAACTCACATAAAGTGATACTTCCAATGTAGCCATTAATGCATTGGTTGGCCCATGTAGGCAAGAGCATGATCAACAAGAAAGCTATGCAAGAAATCCAATAGATAAGAAAGATAAAACAATGTAAATCAATACGTTCAAAGCTTGAATGCATCCACAGAAAAGGAAATATGGAAAGAACATGAAAGGAACTTTGCAGATGTATCATGGTGTCCTAACACATTTCTTGTGGAAGAAAAACATGTACACACCTTTGGACTTGAAAAGAAAGGAAACACAAAGAAAGAAGAAAACTTTTGCTTTGCAGCAGTGCTGGTTATGTTTCCTCCAATGCATAAGAAATAGGATCATGTGATTATGGTGGAGGATGCAAAAATTTTGAAATATATTGATTTTCAATATGAACAACATAGTGACGAGGAGCCTAGAGAGATTCAATATATTTTTTATCAGAAGTGGAACTAACCTCAAGGCTACAAGAACCTGACATAGCCATCAGCTTGGGCTGAAGTGCCTTGACAACTTGAGGAGTTTTCAATTCATCAGAAAATGGATTATCAAATACCAGTGGCTTATATAGATCAATAGCAGGAAAATATGAATTGTGATCAGGTGAATGGATGAAATGATTATGACAAACATGATCAGAAAATTCAAGATGATGGACAGTGACATCCTCATGATCTAGAAAATCGTAAAGAGTGGATGATGAAAAATGATAAATTTCACCCTCTATGTTCGTGAAAAGGTAAGATGCAAGATAGAGGATCAGAGAAGATATGCTTGTCCTCTCTATGTTCTAATGAAAATATGGAATTCCATGTGTTCTGCAAATGATCAGAGATAGAAACATTCATAAATAATTTTTCACAAGATGGAACATAAATGGTAGAATCATGGAAGATGTCAGGATAATGTGGACGAGGTGCGAACATAAGGAGGCCATCCTTCACTGCATATCCTTGTTTATATTCCACACATAGTCATAAAAAATGATAGCGTATGTCAGTTATTAAACACCAACTCCGTCCATAACTTGATCCTCATGAACATCACATGTTAGATCTGAGATGGATGAACAAAACACACCAAAATCCAGAGGATCAAAGGGAGCAAAGGATGGAGGTTAAGGAGATAAGACCACATGACAACCATCAGAGTTGCAGTCCAAATCTGCACAAAAGTCCTAAGTAGGTGGGGTAGGAGGAGATTGTGACACATCAGTCAATGGATTCTCAACTTCTACCACCTTGACCTATGAAGCTAGAGTTATTTGATGAGAAGGGGATGGAGGGTCACTTGGGATAGAAACATTATCCATCTCATATTTAAAAGCTCTCACACCGAGGTATGTTGGGAGAGGTTAGAAACATTCTAACTCATGTGGATTCTCAGATACATGAATAATATATTGAAATATTTCCTTGAAAAATTCCCAATCAACTTCATCTTCAAGAAATTCATAACAATAGTGAAGAAATCAAACGTGAAAACCTTCAAGAGATTCGTGAGGTCATTTTTTCAATTTTTAAATTTTTTTTATCAAGGGCTTTACATTCATAAATAATGAAATCATGACACAATTAACTAAACAAGTGATCAAAAGAGTGTATAGAGGATGCAAGAAATGTGTCAGATCATTTCTTTGCATGCCCTTCGAATGTGAAAACAAACAACCCACAAGCAATGTCATTTGACGGGACATCATGCTTGTCACAGAAGCCAACAAAAGTAAATGTGTTCATGAACAAGGTTGTTCCATCCACACCATTGAACTTATATCTGGACAAGTCATTTATGATGCTCATCAGAACATCAAAATCAAAAAAGTTAGAGGAACATGTCAAGGCTATGATTTGGACAGAAGTCATGAAATAAGTGCAGAAATTCAAAAAAGACTTCAAGGGTTCATGTTGGGGATGGAACCCCCCGACAACCTATTTTGGGGCTCAAAGCCCAAGCTTTGAGTAATATTGTTTTAAAGACTGCGAATTGCGGGCGTGGAGTGTGAATTGTATGTTAGAGTCATAGGGTTGTCTGTGCTAAGTTTTGAATGTAGTTTCAACCTACCCATGGTCCGTGGACCATGGGAATGTACAAATAGAGTGAGGCTCTAAGTTGTAAAGTAATACAATGGATGGATAGAATATGATAGTGAAGCATAGAGAAAGAGTCTAAGTGTCTTGGGTCGTAGTATTAGGAAGAGTCTTTGCAGCTGAGTGCGCAGAGGCCTAGGAGAGTCCACATCTAAGTGTGTGGACCCCTATAGCTGAGTGCACAGGGTAGGGTTGAGTTTGTAACTGAAGGAAGAAAATAATAAAGAGAAGTTATATCTGAATCTCGTCTATCTATTTTGAGTTATTACATGTTCGATGTTATTTGCAATTATATTGTTTATTTACTGCGAGCACTTATATGTATGGTGAATATTGTTAAGTATAACTAAAAGCATATAAATAAGTTCAATTAATCACCTAATATCAGGCTGTGAGTAAGGATTTTGGTAGTAACACTGATCGAGCCTCGAGTAGGGCTGCGCAAAGACAACATCTCAGACTGTGAGGTATGGGTAAGTGCGCATAGCAACGTGTGCGTAGGGTCGAGCCACGGACCACTTGAAACCATCAAACATCTCTAGGGTGCAGAAACCTGGTTCTAGCACACTCCCATACTACTTCGGGTGAGACCTCAGCGCGCTCTGCGGATTGTTACCAATAGGGCCAGTAGTACCAGGATTTGTTTGGCTAAATCACCTCTGAACTTGGGTTAGGCCACAACAAGCCAACGAATGGTTCTGTTGCCGAGACCGGGATCTGCATAAGGAATGTTTGATGTTGTGTCACTGGAATCCAACAAAGGAAGAAATTGAAGGGTGGTTAGACAGGAAGATTCATGAGTTCGCGACGCAGGAAAATAGGAATCCATGAGTATCAAATGAACAGTGGTTAGAGCGCTACTTATATATGTAAATCTAAAAAAAAAAAATTGCATCCTTCCCCTCTGAGCTGTCTAAGTGGATCGCGAAGCTAGCAGACAGTCAGGGAAGGTGTAGGCTAGAAAAACCAATTGTGTTGACTCCGGAATTAGTGCACAGACTAGAAGCATCAGAAGATAAGATCAACATGTTGTAGACCATTGGCTCGATCAAATTATACGGGAATTTATCACCGAGTTCTCGGTAGATATGACCGTCAGCTACAATGAGACAGAACGTCGCTTCCTCAAGGGAACGTGAGGCAAGTACATTAAATCTTTGAACACTTGGATCAAAATTCTATTGCGTGAAAAGTGGGTTATGTGAATAAATTGATGTTTGGGACTACACGAAGTGGGAGGATCTATAGAAACGAAGATAATGAAGATATAGAAAATAGCCCCTTGATTTCACCATGGCGGGAAAGTGAGGAAAAGCTCACGCA
This sequence comes from Pinus tabuliformis, assembly GCA_031772625.1. NCBI lineage: Eukaryota > Viridiplantae > Streptophyta > Pinopsida > Pinales > Pinaceae > Pinus > Pinus tabuliformis. The sequence continues at coordinate 272,332,935 of CM062805.1, forward strand.
AGTTTCTTCGAGAAGCATGATTAGTCTGATAAGGTAGCGAATTCCATGCATACCACCCCCACCTACATCACCAACAGTTTCACCATCGTCACCCCCATCTCCACCCACACCACCTCTGCTACCACCACAATTCAATATGGCGAGTGTGATAAAACTGCCAGTATTCAGAGGAGTAGGGAATGAAGATCCGGGCCAATTTTGGTTGATAGTAAAGGTTGTATGGGAAGCACAAGGAGTCGTGGATGAAAATATAAAGAAGGCAATGCTGGTAAGTGCATTGCAGGATCGCGCACTGACATGGTACATTAAGCATTTTAATGACCATCCAAACGCAGGAATCATAGATATCCAAGCTGCATTGAACAGGAAAGTTAGCAGGCCAAAACTAGAGACACAATTGATTATCATGTTTAAGGAAATCGTGATGCTTCTAGGCGAGACCCCATGGGATCTGGACCAGAGACTGAAGAGTATGATTCACGAAGCCAACATGACCTTGATGGATGGACAACACCGCACATGGTTTATAGTGTCACTAACATTGCATTTAAGGATGACATTGTCACAACAAAGGCTATCCACCTAGGCCGAAGCTTTGGAGATTGCAATGAGATTTCACAAGACCCCTATACAAGATCCTGGTCTAGGAGTCTAACAAATCCATGTGCAACTGTAAAATTTGTGTATGGAAATGCAGAGTTTGAAATAGAACAAGAAAACTCAGCCAAAGGCACGTGAGGAGGTAGGGTGCATAAAATGCAAAGGCTAGAGGCATGCTAAGGACCACTGTCTAGTTTTCATGAATTACTTGGCAGGAGGAGGGATAGTGCCATTAAGACCAGGGGGAAAAGAGGACCGAGCACAATGCCTACATTATGGTGCATGATTTTTCAGATAGGAGGAAAAAACACTACAGATAATTGTCACCTATTACAAAAGTATACACAGACGTCTGAACAATTGTTATGTAATTTCTGCAAGTCGGTAGGCCATGATGAGCGCACCTGCAGAAGTTACGAGCTGATGATCGATCAGACTTCTGCCTATAGAGTGCAAACCAAAATGAGAGTCCTCTATCCAAATGCAAGGATGGCTCATGCTGGATTTTAGGGGTGCAGATGAGGTCGAGGTGGAATGGGACTAGGAAGGGGTCGCGAACAACTAATTTTTTACAATTGCGGAGGGCCAGGGCACTATGTCCACAATTATACAAATCTAACGAGAGCATCATGTTTATACTGTACTTAATTTGATCATGAGATGGAGGACTTCCCTACACTGATAGCGAGGTTGTGAAATAAAGGAGTACTCTAGCCTCCCCTAACTCAGAACCTATAGATGATAAGGTCTGAGCCGCATGAAGAGGACCCAAATGTAAATATAGTTCTTCGAAGTGGTTTCACAACCAGAGATGACAAAGGTAAGTAGCGAGAAGAAAGAACATGGGTTCGTAAGGCTCCTACAAAGGAACCTGAATTTGATTTGGAGCGCGTGAAGGAGACATCCATGGAAGCTAAGAAGAGCTTCACGGAGGCTTCCACTTCAAGTAGTAAGGATCAACTAGAACCAGGGATGGATCCTTCAATGCTCACTACCTTTCTGGAGGCATGCATGGAACTGCTACGTGACAACAAGGTTGCAAAAGGACTGCATGAACTTATCACTAGGTGTGTTGGGTTAGGAGAACCACATGTAGTCTAGAAACATGGAAAGCATGCATTGTGAATAGAAAGCGAAATGAGATTGACTGTGAAAATCAGAGAGTATGAAATGGATCAAGTAATTCTAGATCTCAGATCGAACACGAATATACTTCCAAAACAAACATGGGAATGCATGGGCAGACCCACACTACAATGGTCTCCTATTCAATTGTGAATGGCGAACCAGCAGAAGATCTTACCCATGGGAAGATTGCAGGGGGTAACAGTGGATGTTGAAGGTGCTAGCGCACTGGCAAATTTCGAGGTGATAGAGATTGTCGATGACAGTAATCCCTATCCTATGCTACTAGGAATAGTTTGGGCCACGGATATGAATGGAGTAATAAATCGAAAGAAGCACAAAATGATTTTTGAGAAAAAGTCACTATGCATAGTGGTACCTTTAGACCCTGCGGAAGGAGCGCGCTACACAGAACTGGTGCGCGATGAAGATAGTGATAATGATCTAGAATGTATCTACAAGATAACCAGTCAAGGGCAAGATTGGGTGAATCCAACAGCATATGGTAGGATTTGACGGGAGTGCGAAATCTCCTGCACTTCAGATTCAGACGAAGAAATAAAATGATGGCAGAATCGGTTACACAAAGTAACCACGCTCAATTGCAACATGATGGTAAGATCACTGTGTTATGTGACAATAGAGATAAGGGATCTTCCTAGGTAGGACGGGTTGACAGCAGTGGATGAATTCCTGAAAAAATTTGAGAGCGAAGTACCAAAACAATAACGTTTTGACGCTTTGAAATGGGCACTATGTGCTACACACGCAAGTTGGTGGGTACACACCAACGGAGTTTCAGGGATTGGCACAAATGCAGAAGAGGGATGCTTATACGATTTGGAAAACCTTAATTATGAATGAGAGCCAGTTATGAGGGGAGAAATAGCTTACGTGCCCACCTTTCTAGATGGGTACGGACATATGGCACGCAGCCCGCACAAACACACACTGCTCCCATGATAGAGAACAGGAACAAAAAGCAGCAACACGAAAGATGAAGTGCATGAAATATTATCTGCGTGGAAGAATTTGACAAAGTGTGCGAAGTGCTGAATAGGGTCCACCGAGTGAAACGCACTGACAGGGGACTGTACGTACCAGTGGTTCGATGGGCCTATAGTACCATGTGTAAAACCCTGACTGCAAGAGTAATTCCAAAGCTATAGGATGAAGCAAGGACTATAATCTCTGAGGAGCATGCAAAGATGAATCCACACGTACCAGCACCCATAGATTTAATAGTGCATGAAGCCCAGAACAAAGAAATTATGCAACTGCGAGAAACAAAACATATAAGATTTTAGGAAGAAATTCCATGGGGAAACTTTAGACTTTGTGAACTTGAAAAAGACCCGGTACGACTAAGAGAGAAAAAGTCAAGAGGCTAGAAAATGAAATAAAGAAAGCATTTCTCATCGATAAACCAAGGATGGTAAGGCAAGGTGCATACGATCATACTGACGAATTGGAGGACTATCACCGAGAATTGGTTAGGCTGCTTCTGTGGCTAGGATTGCATATCGCCAAATGCAGTAACCAGGGTAGCACATTGCAAATAGTAGAGTACATGGTGCCAATCACCACAATGGCAGATGAGGATTATACATGAACCACGAAAAAGGACAAGATGGAGCCCCACACAGGTGGTGCGACCACCAGACTAGTTGTAGGAAGGGCAATCTTAGTTCTCCAGGTAGTTGAAAGGGAGCACGGGACTATAAATTATTCTTCCTGGGAGCTGCGCACTCTGGGAGACGCGCACAGAATCAGAACGTCACAAGGTTCACAACCGCACATGGAAAGCTACGTTGCCACATGGGTTGGCTAGGAAATGACCATTGGTGTCACTGTTCATGATGGGATGTTCGATTTGAGGCCAAATGGAGTGGGTGGCGAGCATTTAAGATGCGATTTATGAGAAAATTTAGGAAAATTTGTCACCAAGAAAGCATTAATGGCCCGGAATTGGGGGGAATAGTCGAATTTAAATTCGAAAGCGGCTATAAAACTAAAAGGGCTAGCCAGCGAACAACACTTGGTCATTTGAGAACTAAGCATTTCAGTAGAGGATAGAGTGTTGAAATCTGAGAGATAAGTAAGCCCCCAAGTTCACAAGAAACAGAATATAGTATAAAGATGATCACGACCACTAAGGATGGGTTGGGAGTTGAAGAGGTAACCATTGGCGAGGCCGCGCAGACCCCCATGGTATAGGATGTTCCCAAGGGTGCCAGGGTGGTCACAGAAATCCCCAAATCACCACGGATGCTGTGGCCAAAGAAGGATAAACAGGCAATGGGTCTAGTACTATTGAAATAGATGAGGAAGAAGAAGACTTGTAGGCCCTAATTGCCACCGTAGAAGAAGAAGAAGATGTCGAGGAGGATATCCAACCTTATGCTCTGCAGAAAAACTACTCGTGTATGTCCCTCTACTGAAAGGGAAGACCAAATTACCAAAGGATCTAGATGCAATGAAGAGTTCACTCCAGACCTTGCCCCTCCCCGACGGTATCGTATTTGAGGATATGCACCTAGGCTGCATGCCAACCATGAAATTCAAAGATTGGGATCTCGGTGACAGCAAGAACTTTCCACACCTAGAGATGACGAATCTCGTGAAGCAGAATACTGAGGGGGCGCTAATCACGTTAGAGCCGTGAAAATGATTGCGCGGTGTGGAAAAGGTTGGGTTGTTGCACTTGTTATTGATACCACATTTCCACTGCGCGCCCATGACCATTTTCATCATTAGGAAGCTGCTCTACTTGGTGCATGATGGGTACCTATGGCTAGAGGAGCCTATTCCCATCACGGTAGACCTCATCCACTGTATTTCTCAGCTTCCCTGTAAAGGAAAGGACCCAGCAACTATAGCCAGAAAAAGAAGTGGTTTGGCTCTTGTAGAAGCCATGAAAGTGAAATATAAGCTGAAGAAAAAAAATAGGGGCTATGCCATCACCAACATCAAGGACAAAGGGGTGCCTATAGCTGCCCAACTCCTGGCTGGAAAAGTGATGAGGAAGTGCCACACCGATGAGGTATCGACGCTAGTGTTCGTGCTAGCCGAGCAGTGCGTAGAGGGGATCCAGTTCAACTGGGCCAAATTTCTCTGCGAGGAATATTTGTTAAACTATCATGAAGCCCAGGAGCAAGGTAGTACCTTCCACTACCTGTGGTTGCTCTTATCCATCTTGCTGGTAGCGAGAGAACTGCCGGAGGATAGTCAGGTTCCCAACATTGACCTGAACTTACCAGAGGTTGCAAAGTACACTTCTCTTTGGGCCACCAAGGATGCAAAATAGATTCACAATACAAAAATTTTCTGTGTGCTCATGGAGGTGAGCATCCGAATGTGGATCAACAGGAGGCTGCACCTATCACCTATGATGCATAATAGTCTACAGAGTTTTGCAGACTTCAAGGTAGATATGCGAAACATTTATATCAAGGCGGGAAAGGATCTAGCGAAGCAGTGGACGAAGATACCATTTATAGCCATTGACGATGTGATATTTACTATATTGGAGACATGGCCTCTCGAGTGGCACACCCTAGATTTGGTAGAACTGGAGAAAGTGGCAGCACAGAAAAAGAAGGATGATGCCAAGCTACACGTCACCCAACAGGCTAAGAGAAGGCGAAACAAAAATTGGCATCTAAGGTAAGGGTAGTACGTGAAGCGGCACAGGAAGCCGTGGAGCAGAAGAAGGCCGCAGAAGTAGCAGCAACAATGCATACAGTAGAGGCAGCAATGGTATAGGCAAAGGAGGGCCAAGCAACGTCCTCAGGGTAGGAGGTAGAGGACATAGAAATAGTATAAGGGAATGCGGACATAGGGACCACCTCCACGCAGCTCAAATGGCCGCACATAATAGAGGGATCGGGTCCAAGGAAGAAGGTTAAGGCTTCAAAGCTAGCCATTGACCTGATCAACTTAACCAAAGGTGATCTCCATGACATCGGCAAGATGGTTCGTGATGTTACCAGTGAATTTCTTCAAGAGTTTATGATGGAGCGCTAGATTGTGTTGGGGTCCCTTAGGGCGCAACTACAGGAGTTATAGGTGTGCCCCCCACAGTAAGGTACCTTGTCTACCCATGTTGCAATAGGCTCTTCAACAACAGAGTAGATGTTGCATGCACAGATGGCCAAGACAATAATGTTGCCAGAGGGAACGTTAGTCTCACGAAATGCAATGGATCAGATGTCACTTAGCATGATGAAAGACCTTGGCCTTAACCTGGCTGCGCTTCCCCAAGAAACTCTATATTAGTTATAGGATAGGATAATGGTAGAGCTGTGGTCCATGGATAACTGCACGATCCAGGTTCTCAGCGTGCAGAAAATTAACATCAAACATCTCAGCTTGCAGCGTGATGAGTTGGTTTCGCAGAATCAACATTTGGTGCACACGGTAGATGATGCTTGTCGGCACATCCCAGAGTCGGCTATCGCATCAGATCTACTGGTAGAAGTGTGGATCCATAGTTTGGCAAGTGGAGTTCGTGGCACGAGAGAAGAGACAACAAGGGTGCAACTGGAGTTGAATCACTGAGCTACGGTTGAAGGCGGAGCCTTCCATTCCACCAAAAATCAGAGAACAATGTGCTAGCGCTATTGTAGCAGGGTTGGAAGATATTGGCAGTGCATTGAACGAATGTACGAATATGTTGGAACAAGTAGTGGAGGTCCTCATGACTCTGCAAGAGGATCCTAATATCTAGTGGATAGAGACAGAGGCAAGAAAACTCCAACAACAGTATGACAACATTAGAGGGACTGCGTAGATAGTAGTCCTCACTCATTGGGTTGTGAGTATGCAGCAAGCCAACGCGTTAAAGGAGAAGTTGGACATGGCGCGCCATAAGGAAGCAGTTCTCAAAGCGTGCGTCCAGCCATGGATTGATGAATCCTTCACAATCATGACAGATATTGAAGGAAAGCTCATGCAGATTTAGGGGATGCATGCACAAATGCAGCACAGCACGCCGAAAACAGAGGTATCAGAAGAGAGAATGCAATAGGTACAACAACAAACAACTTAGTGCGTTGCAAACATCAAGACCGTTCGGGACCAGCTGGAGGGAATCCGTGCCAAGATCGTCGTACCAACAGAGTGACTTGAGGGTGAGTCACGATGTTTGTGTTTGGGGCCTGTTGGGCATGGAATCCCCCCAAAACATGTTTTGGGGCTTAAAGCCCATGTTTTGAGTAATATTGTTGTAAATACTTCATGAATTTTGAGCGTGGAGCGCGAATTGTATGCTAGAGTCATACGGCTATTCGCCCTATGTTTTGAATCTAGTGTCGGCCTACCCATGTTCAGCGAACCATGGGATTGTATAAATAGAGCGAGGCTCTAAGTTATAAACTAATACTATGGATGGATATGATAGTGAAGCATAGAGAAAGAGTCTAAGTGTCTTGTGTCGTAGTACTAGGAAGAGGCTCTGTAGCTGAGTGCGCAGAGGCCTAGTAGAGTCTGCAGCTGAGTCCGTGGACCCCTGCAGCTGAGTGCGCAGGGTAGGGTTGAGTTTGTAACAGAAGGAAGACAATAACAAAGAGAAGTTTTATTTGAATCTTGTGTATCTGTTCTGAGTTATAACATGTTTGATGTTACTTGCAATTATACTATTTATTTACTGTGCGCACTTATATGTATCGTGAATATTGTTAAGTATAACTACAATTGTATAAATAAGTTCAGTTAATCACCTAATATCAGGTTGTGAGTAAGGATTTGGGTAATAACACTGATCAAGCCCTGAGTAGGGCTGCATGAAGGCAACATCTCAGGCTACGAGGTACGGGTAAGTGCGCTTAGCAATGTGGGCACAAGGTCAAGCTGCGGAACCCCTTGAAACCATCAGACATCTCTAGTGTGAGGAAACCTAGTTCTCACACCCTCCCATACTTTGGGTGAGACCTTTGTGCATGCTCTGTGGAATGTTATTAAAAGGGCCAGTAGTATTGGGATTTGTTTGGATAAATCACCTCTGAACCTGGGTCAGGCCCCAACAAGCCAATAGCTCAGCTTGTCATTTGCCCCTCCTTCTAGTGCCAAAAATGTTGATGGTACTGGACTTGCCAACATTCTGGGGATCACCCCGATATGAAGTCCAGACTACACCTCAAATCGTTTAGATTAGGAGTCCGAGCAATGGTTCGTAGTGTAATGCCTTGACCATGGTAGCCTGTGGAGGTAAGTATGATGACTTTGGGTGAGAGCAAGTGTGTGACCTTGTGGAGAGTGAAGTGTGATGCATGAAGGTTCCAACACATGGCGGGTAAAAGGATGTGTGCCTCTTAGAATATTGTAATAGTATGCATCTTGAAAGGAACACATGAGTGGAATGACATCACAAGTTAAAATGCAGAATAATCCACAAATTAAATTGATGAGTTAATCTAACAATGCACATTCAATAGGATTCGTACAATTGCATACATAGTAGTTCATAAGAAAATGTTTAAATTAAAGAACTGTTGAAGCCCCGAAAATCAGGTCAACAACAAGGGGGATACCCACCCGGTCCGGAACTGGGTTGGCATCTCCTTGTCCGTTTGGTATAGCGGGTCCAACTGGGGATAATGGGACCAGTTTCCCAATCTAGGGGGTGTGTGTGTGTGTAGAGTTGGATGCTGTTGATCTAAGAGTATTTTAATCTAATTTAATTCAAACTCTCTAAACTAACACTATGCCACTGTAATCTAATGAGAAACAACACATCTAATCTACGCTAACCCGGGTGTATTTCTTCTGTTATGTGATCTAAAAAGATTTCAAACAATAACTGGTAATAAAGATCATTCAGCTATCATAAGAATAGAAATCAATTAAGATAAACCATTCTGCATAAAAAGTTAGGCAAAACAGTTATGAACAGCATATCGCATAATAAGTTATTCATATGTCAAGCACAAATAAATGACTCCACCGTACAGAAGTGCCAAATGGTAACCCACACATTCATACATTAACATATAAACAACTAAAACTGCATATCACTCTAAGAATATAAGCAGAAATTGGTCAAGAGATAAAAGTACCATTTATGACTGATTTCACTCATAAACTTCAAGCAATAATGATTTATCTCTACTTGTTCTAATATCTACTAAGAGTACAGAAGTGCAACATCAGTAGCAGACATTAAATGCAAACGTTGATAAATCTTGATCCATCCATTCATCAAAAACCCCCTCCGAGGGTGCAAAAGTGCATGTTCTGAGGACAAGTTTTTTGACAGATTTCCGGACCCCTCTCTAAATGCATGAGAATGGTTAAAATACTACTTCCTAATTCTAATAATAGTATTATTACAAAAATTTAGGATGTGGTTTTCAAATGACCATCCTTTTTCTAATCTAGTTAAAAAGAAAACAAACAACATTCTATGTAAGGCTACTTCTGAACTTGGTCCTTAAAGTTGCAAGTATCCAGCATAGGCTTAAGAAGAGTCGGTTGACTGATTTCGGCGTTGAGCTATGCTGCGAAAACAACATCTACAAGAGTTGGCGCTATTTTCTCGGCCGCGTTTGTGATGCATTTCACCGTCATCCATTGGCTGTGCGGCTTGACTAGGTACGTCCAGTAACATTCCCAATTCAACCTGGCTAATGCGTGGATTGCTCTCTCCTTTGCCTGCGCTTTCTGCTTCCATTCTGCTTCGGAGCTTTGAGCTTTGTGTTTCTTTCCCATTTCTCTCTGCGTTTGTGTCTGAGTCGTCTTAGCTCTTCATTCCTGCAGATTACGAGTGAAATGGAAATGACTGATCCAGAAAGGTGATGGGAGAGTTTTAAATGTAGCAGATAAATCAAATATGCCACCTTACGTGAAGTAAATCTCTACCAAGGCACGTGTCTTTAATCCATTTAATAACTGAAAACTAATTCATTTACTATCATTAAAAGCGCATGATTTTGGGTCAGATTATGGTAAGTGGCTTTTCTTTGAATGGCGTGCCCAAAGGATTCGTACAGAAGTGATTTATGATTTGCTGACGTAACCTTGCATAGCGCGCGATCGCAAGTCACCCCATCGCAAATTGCATCGTTGTAATATCGCAGTGATCGCAACATCGCAGATCGCAAAACTTTGATGTTTGCCAAATCCTATTGGTTCATTTCTGCGATATGCGATCTTGCGATCGGCATTATCGCAGATCGGCGAATTCTCAAGTTTTTCTTTATGAGGATTACTTTGTTGCGACGCGATGACATTCTTAACACGACGATTTTGCGCATATCGATATTTGAAGAGAAATGGAGGTATTTCCTATCTTTTCGCAACGCAACTTTAAAGATTTTCTCCTCATCATAAACTTAGGCTAAAAATATCCAAGGGGCTTTACCTAAGCATATGATTGTAACCTCAAAAGAACTTTTGCTTTTCCTAAAAATTTAACTAAGGGTCCCCATTCGTTTAGTATCTTGGTCGATATTTAAATGAACTAGGGGGGGTGTTGCTGGCCACAACAATTGGCGATTCACTTGGGAGAACCAGTTATCTCTGATTTTCTATTGACGCTTTCAAACTCCTAAAAAAAATTTTTCTCAGAAAACTTGAACTTCATTATAAAAAGATAAAGCAAATGGCACTTCAAACTGTTAATGACGTTTTGTTTCAACCTCTTTCTATTTCAATTACTTGCATCCTCAGTTTGTCCTTGCATTTAAATCAGTCATTACTTGGTCTTGTAAAACATAAAATAAAGCCTTCCTTATGTAACAGCCTTTTAAATATGCTCCTTTGTCGCGGGTAGAGCCTCTGCTGCCAGCAGGCATCCATAGCCTCGACAGGGTTACCTATTACCCAACAATGATCCTTTATCCTGCTTAAGGTTATTTACAACTTTTTCAGAGAAAAACCCTTTTTGACACTTTTTCCTTTTTTATTCTCTAAAGAACAATGTCTTGGTTTGGTGGCCAAATTATGACATAGTCATTCACTTGATTTACACTTTTGCTGAACAAGCTGGTTCGTGATGCGACCCCTTGTCTTTTGATTGCAACAATCTTGAGTCATTGCCCTGTTTTGATAGATAGTTTTGGCAAAGTCAGCAAGTTATAATATCTGTGATCATGATAAGCCGGCTCGTGATGAGACCTCTTATTCTTTGAGATATAGAGTCTTTTTGAATTATTCCTCTAAATGTTGCGTTTTCCTTTAGCAAGGAGGAAGTCAAATTTTCTTTCCTTAAGAAAGATCTGGACGACAATGATAGAGTTGTTTGGAAATGGTTGTTTCTACAGAGAATATTTATTTCATTATTGATACCTTTCATTGTACTGACATAAAACAATTTCTTTACCGAGGTAGCTTTCTTCAGATTTCTTGGAGTTGAAACTAGCATCATCTCCGGGTTAAAGTTCTAGTGATAATAAAGATTAAGCTTTCAAAAGATTCGCTGTTTATAGAAGCAGAAGTTTGATGTTTTTTTTTAACAGAGAAAAGGTGTCCTTAGTAAATGTCAAATGTTGTTAACCATAGAAAACCTTATTATGGAGGAAAATATTTAACTATTATGAGAGATAGACATTTTCTAAGGTTATGTACAGAATAGGGATAATCCCTTCTCTTATTTTGCCTATCAATTATAAAAAACAAACCTAACAACCTAGCTAAATTACTCCTACTCCTATTCTAGCTATATACAGAAAATTAGATAGGTGAAATGATATTTCCAATGGAACCATCTCTTCGTTTTTATTCCCAGCCGTTTGTAACTTCCAAACATCAATATTAGGATCCTAGTTTTCCTTGGACTATTAATGTTGGATGTGGAATAAGAATGCATGACCTCAGTTGGAATTCTGTATGATATTTCTTTCTCACGAAAACTCCTTTCCAACTAGATACCTATTGGATCATCAAAATTAGGATGAACTTCTGTTATGGATTGATGACCTCGTAATAGGGAGGATGATAAGCCAGGTTGTGAATATGATTTTTTAATTTCAATGGCTTGTAACACACTGTTCGTTAAAGCTGAGCTTTTAGCGATCTGGTTTAAAAGGAAATTTTCCATATATAAATCACTAAATGGTTCGATGCAAAATAGATGGAAATTCCCTGAAAGATCTTTATCAATTGGCACGAATGGCCAATAAGTTTCGAAAGGTATTTTCCTTGGTTGATGGTGTTCTGGATGCCAAAGAAGTTTCTTAAGAAAGTCTGACATTGATTGATGTTGAAATTGAAAAAGTTCTACACTTCCTTGACACAACTTATCTTTCCAAAGTGGTGGCATGTCTTTCGAATGTTCTTTGACAAGGTGCTCAACATGCCACAATAATCTATCAAAAGTCTGAAAATTTAAAACAAAATATGATTTTGTACAAAATGGGTGCAAGTGAGAAAGAAAGGGATGATTATCTGTACAAATAGTGTTACAGCACAACTAGGATTTACTTGTAACATCTTGCTTTTCACAAGAACTGGCCAGGTCTTGTGAATCAGAAGATAAGCTATGATCGTGAACAGGCATGGAGGTCTCCTCATAATATGAATCATAGATCGGGGTATTGTCTTGGATAACATGCAAATGATCTTTTTCTTTGAAATGAGGGTCGACTAATATGATTTCTGAATTAGGATGTTTCCCATTATCTAAACTTAGTTGAGTTACTTGGGGTAACTCAACAACATCATCGTTGTCAAAGTAACTATCACAAATGATTTTACAGATTTGCCTAGATTTCTCTTTTTTGTCATATATTTTCAGAAAAGGGAGGTCCAGCGGCTCTTGTTTGAAATTGGTCAAAGGATGTTCTATAACTGTCTCATTATCCTGAAAATCTAACCATGAGTCATTTGAATAACCCTCTGTGTTTTTTGAGATATCTTTAATATTGAGAGGGGAGAAATTATCATCACTAAAAACATCGGGATAAAGAGAAAAATGTGAATCTGGAACAATGCATTTGAAAACATCATGGAAAGAACTTTGTTCATCAGATTCATCATAGACATCGTGTTTTAGATCATACCTTTGTGTGCTGACACTTTTTGAAAGAGAAATAGTTTTCTGTTCTAACCTTGGCATCTGCATTTGTTGATTTGTAATGATATTGTCTGACCTTGTATCAGAGTCATCTCCTGGTTCCAAGGTAGTTTCTCCTTCAGCATTCTCATTTTTGTCTTCTTGCATTAGAGCATGCATGACTCCTACGCTTTGTAGATTTTCTTCATCATGTATGATTTGTGTATTCAACTTGGAATCCTTATTTACATTAGAAGAAAATGCAACGAAGGTTGAACTAATTTCTGCTTGATCAGTCACTCGAGGTAGGGAATATTGAGCATAATTTGAAGATTCTTCATCGGTGAATTCACTTTCAAGATCGTACTTTAGACAATTAAGATGAAATCTCATATTAAAATCTTTTATGGATTCATCTTGTTTCCATAGACAATCAATTTCATCATATACCTGGTCGTAGTCATAACAATCAAATTCCAAAATGAAAGTCTTGACGAATTGGTCCCAGCTGTGAATTGATGCAACTGGGAGGGTTCTGCACCATTTTCTAGCTTCCGCTGTGAATGTAAGAGTAAAAATCCTGCACAAGACGCCTTCATCAATTCTTTGAATATCTGGACTTGAAAATTTTTGAATAAACTAAAGGGCATGATTAAAAGCAGAAGAGTTATTCTTACCATTGAATTTTACCTGAGACAAGAGTCTTACCACTTCAGATGGAGTGTTGGAAAAGGTACGAACTTGGATGCAACTCCAAATAGGAATTTTACGAGCAGCCATCCTGATTCAAATCTTATAATTGAAAATCATTCCAACAGACACTATGTTCAGGCCCTCCTTCTAGCACCAAATATGTTGAGGCCCCGAAAATCGGGTCGACAACAAGGGGGATACCCACCCGGTCGAGGACTTGGTTGGCAGCTCCTTGTCTGTTTGGTATAGCGGGTCCGACTGGGGATAATGGGACCAGTTTCCCAATCTAGGGGGTGTGTGTGTGTGTAGAGTTGGATGTTGTTGATCTAAGAGTATTTTAATCTAATTTAATTCAAACTCTCTAAACTAACACTATGCTACTGTAATCTAATGAGAAACAACACATCTAATCTACGCTAACCTGGGTGTATTTCTTCTGTTATGCGATCTAAAAAGATTTCGAATAATAACTGGTAATAAAGATCATTCAGCTATCATAAGAATAGAAATCAATTAAGATAAACCATTCTGCATAAAAAGTTAGGCAAAACAGTTGTGAACAGCATATCGCATAATAAGTTATTCATATGTCAAGCACAAATAAATGACTCCACCATACAGAAGTGCCAAATGGTAACCCACACATTCATACATTAACATATAAACAACTAAAACTGCATATCACTCTAAGAATATAAGCAGAAATTAGTCAAGAGATAAAAGTACCATTTATGACTGATTTCACTCATAAACGTCAAGCAATAATGATTTATCTCTACTTGTTCTAATATCTACTAAGAGTACAGAAGTGCAACATCAGTAGTAGACATTAAATGCAAACGTTGATAAATCTTGATCCATCCATTCATCAAAAACCCCCTCCGAGGGTGCAAAAGTGCATGTTCTGAGGACAAGTTTTTTGACAGATTTCCAGACCCCTCTCTAAATGCATGAGAAGGGTTAAAATACTACTTCCTAATTCTAATAATAGTATTATTAAAAAAATTTAGGATGCGGTTTTCAAATGACCGTCCTTTTTCTAATCTAGTTAAAAAGAAAAAAAACAACATTCTAAGTAAGGCTACTTCTGAACTTGGTCCTTAAAGTTGCAAGTATCTAGCATAGGCTTAAGAAGAGTCGGTTGACTGATTTCGGCGCTGAGCTGTGCTGTGAAAACAACATCTACAAGAGCTGGCGCTATTTTCTCGGCCGCGTTTGTGATGCATTTCATCATCATCCATTGGTTGTGCGGCTTGACTAGGTACGTCCAGTAACATTCCCAATTCAACCTGGCTAATGCGTGGATTGCTCTCTCCTTTGCCTGCGCTTTCTGCTTCCATTCTGCTTCGGAGCTTTGAGCTTTGTGTTTCTTTCCCATTTCTCTCTGCGTTTGTGTCTGAGTCGTCTTAGCTCTTCGTTCCTGCAGATTACGAGTGAAATGGAAATGACTGATCCAGAAAGGTGATGGGAGAGTTTTAAATGCAGCAGATAAATCAAATATGCCACCTTACGTGAAGTAAATCTCTACCAAGGCACGCATCTTTAATCCATTTAATAACTGACAACTAATTCATTTACTATCATTAAAAGCGCATGATTTCGGGTTAGATTATGGTAAGTGGCTTTTCTTTGAATGGCGTGCCCGGAGGATTCGTACTGAAGTGATTTATGATTTGCTGACGTAACCTTGCATAGCGTGCGATCGCAAGTCGCCCCATCGCAAATCGCATCGTTGTAATATCGCAGTGATCGCAACATCGCAGATCACAGAACTTTGATGTTTGCCAAATCCTGTTGGTTCATTTCTGCGATATGCAATCTTGCGATCGGCATTATCGCAGATCGGCGAATTCTCAACTTTTTCTTTATGAGGATTACTTTGTTGTGACGCGATGACATTCTTAACACGACGATTTTGCGCATATCGATATTTGAAGAGAAATGGAGGTATTTCCTATCTTTTCGCAACGCAACTTTAAAGATTTTCTCCTCATCATAAACTTAGGCTAAAAATATCCAAGGGGATTTACCTAAGCATATGATTGTAACCTCAAAAGAACTTTTGCTTTTCCTAAAAATTTAACTAAGGGTCCCCATTCGTCTAGTATCTTGGTCGATATTTAAATGAACTAGGGGGGGTGTTGCTGGCCACAACAAGAACATACATTGCTAAAGCAACCAAAATACTACAACTACATTAACAACATGTGTATGAAATCATTTTGACTCTGATATTATTATTATAAGTGAAATTTCCATCCATACATACACCATTGGCGACCACTAGCCCCGATAGTGGAACATTACAGTCAATAACACCTGCTCCTCCAAATAAGTATACTCGCTCTATGCTATGGAGAATCCAAGGCTCTTCACAATACTCCCAAGCCTTTTATAAGCCTAAGCCAAGCCAAAATCTTTTCTCCCAAAATCTTGTTCTATGAGTTATGAGGTTCTATTTATAACAAAGGGTGGGGTGACCTTTGACATTCCCCTTTGTGACTCTTTGACTACCCTTATAACTCTTCAAACTATTTTCAAATAAATCATTACATAACATGATTACTTTTTGCATTCCACTAATGACACTTCAAATTTCACTTACAACATATTTACAAATAATATTATATTTTCCACATGTACCCATATGAGACAAAATAGGCTAGAGATAGCCTAACGAGACAAAACACTATGATTCTGATGTTTGGGGAAAGGCCAACTTGGCAACCTCCACTTGGTGTTTCTCAGTCATATATTGATCCCAAGCTTGGTACTTCATGATGGTGTCTTTCTAAAATCTGACTCTTGCCTCCATGGCATACATGTATATGGTCTTGGAACCTGTATCCAACTCATTCAGAATCATGTGCAGCATGGTGTTGACCTTGACAAGACCACTGATGTACTTCTACATGTCATGTTCTTTCATCTCTAAGTCTTCCCTCGTGGCCTTCCTCTTAATTCATCCATGTAATCATTGATATCTAGCTGTACTTACTTATTGAGTATAACATAGGTGAGGGAATCAATTGATGGGATCCTATGCTTCCTCACCATGAAATTCAAACTTTTGTACAACCACACATATGAGGCATGTATGTTATTGGTGAATGGGGTAAGCTACTCATAGTTATGGATCAACATGCTGACCTTTTCTTTCTCTAGTTCTGCCTATGTCTTCATCTTATTATCTAATTCAAGCGGGGCCCCTTTATACTGCATTTTCCACTCTTGTACACAGGTGATGGAAGCATTTACGTTCTTGAGAGTTTGAGCAAACTCTTTACTCCGCTATTGTAGGCTATCAACACTAAAAACTACTTTATCCATTGTAACAAATTTTTCATAGAGCTTCTGCTTGATACCCTCAAGTGTTGATACTTCATTGAGTATCACTTTCCTCACTTATCCCATTGCAGAAACTAAATTTTGTGTTGATGCTCAATGTTGTTCTGCCTCGTGCTTGGAAATCTCCAAGTTATTTGCCAATTGTTCATTCTCTACCGCCAGGTACTTAACATTTGAGTTTGTCTCTCTTGCATAGGCCAAGATGGATTCTGCAAGGGCAGTTGGATGCTTCGTGGTATACGCCACTATCACCCCTTCCCCTGCAAATGTAGGTGATGCGTGATCATCTTGAAAGTGCTTCCTTCGCGCATGTACAAAATTCTTTTGCAACTCATCAAATGGTAAATTGTACACATCCATGACTGGATCATCATCAAGGAGAATAATATCTCCTTTCTCGCTCTTGACTAGTTCTGACACTAGAGGTGGCGGAGACTCAGAGATGACCTCTGATGCTCTCAACATAAGTTTAGTGCCTTCATTTTATGGCTCCTATTCCAACTCCAAGTCTATCACTTTGATTAGTTTCTTAGCATGTTGAGCAATCTCCCGACCATGCATCTATTCACCCTATTCCTTAGCCTTTGGCTATTTTGACTCATCAACCTATATGGTCATTGTTTGCTCTATCATAGTGCCTTTCCTTTATTCTTCTTCTTGTTTCCTCTTCTCTTATCTTTCTCTACTCCTCAACTACTATTCTTCCTTCGACCTCTTCTTCGTCTCCTGCAGCTTCAATTCTTCTTCTTGTAGCCTATGTTTTTCTCTCTTCATCTATTGCTCCCTATTTTCTTCTGTTGGGAAAGTTTCCTTCTCTGTGATAGGATCTGCCTTCGCCTTGCAGCTTTCCTCTGTCTTTGGGTTCTTGGCAATCTTCCTATTTCCCTTGTCATGCACTGGATTGATGCCCATTTCTAGTGCTGTTGTTGCTTCCAGAATTGCTGTTGTATGAAAAGAAGCCTTCCAAGTTGTTTCTATACTAACTGTCTCATGGAATTTGGAGGCATTGTAATAATACCTCCAAGGGTCCTCCTTTGACAATGACATGTGTCGTGGATCCATGGAAAATACACCCTCGCACATTTTTCCTCGCAAATACTGTGGGGATCATATGAGTTCAATTCTTTGCTAACAAACTCGAATTTAACTATTTCCTTAGCCTCTACATATGTGTACTTTAAGCTCTTAATCTTGTATAATCTGATATGGGAAGGAAGAGCGAGCCATGGCTCTTTCTTCTTCCTATGCAGTCTTGCTAACAACCATGTAGAGAGGTGATATGACACTTTTTGTGTGATCAACTTGTTAGTGACATACCTTGTTAGAACATGCAAAGGCTTCTCTCCGCCAAAAACTGTAATGACGGGGCCACCTAGTGAGGCATACCAATCCGCAATGTTTACTATTGCTTCCATTGCTTCTCAGGACATGCAAGTTGGATCTTCCTTAGAGATAAGATTGTAAAAAATGATGACAAAATGGTCAGTTAGCCTTTCCATCACTCCTCAATAACTGTAGTTAGAAAGAAAATTGAAATAAATGTTGACGACAAAATCTTTTTTTGTCCATCTCCAGCTCATTCAAGGGAACTGCTACTAGGAACAGATTACATCTAGTAAGTGTGCAGACATGTAAAATCTTGCTTTCTCATTCTTGGAGGATATTGAGTATTAGTCACATGGATCTTCAACTGATGAGAGAACGAATTTGACTAGTTAAATGGCTTCCCATCACTCACCAACTGGTCCAATACGACTACCCACCCTTTAGGAAAGGTTTATGTGTTCTCTTGACCATTTATTATATAGGCATAGATGATCAAGAATTGATAAGCCTTCTTGAGGGAATTTGTCTTGTGAACATGATTGTGTGTTTGTCTAAAATTTGATGGGTCTTTCATCCAGTGCTTGAAAATATCTCTATTGTTCAAAAAGCTATTGGTGGCATTGACAAATGAGTCCATGTGCTTCATTGGCTAGGGAAAATGATACATCTTCTAAAAGTTCTCTACCTTGAAGGTGGCAAGATCAATCTTGCTAGAACTGCTCAATGTCATATTTTATTCATCTGTGTGAGATAATCTATCAGATAATGTATGCACATGGGATGGTGAGGTACTTGCATGCAACCTTGTATAAGCCTTATCACTAGATACTAAGATAAACCTGTTGGTCCTCTAAATCTTCCTTGGAGTTCTCTGTGAAAGTATCTTTGATCTGTTGCCATGTTAGTGTTGAACCCTTCTCAATAAACAATTGAGTATTTGAATCAACTTGTAGATCAACTGATATCTGCTCAATTTATTCTCTAGTACTACTCTTTATGGTTTCATTTCATGCAACTCTCTTGTATTCCATGTTAACTCTAATTGCTAGAGATATTCTCAACAATTGTCGCACCTATGGGACAAATATGACACTCATGGAAAGAAAATATCATCTTTAAAATCAAAGAAAATTCAAGACATGATTAAGGAACAAGGCGGGCTCATGATGGGAAATATTTCATAATTCTGACTGACAAAGGCCACTTGTTGACTATGGGAACTGTTGATTGTGCATTCTCACCAGTCAATCGAGAATCTTGGTGACAAGAACTACATAATGTGTAGCTATGTCTTGGGCTAAGTGCAAAAGAGATTGCACATTGCACACTCTCAGTGGCCAAGTTATAACATTGGCTCTTAGAACTCCACAGTGCGTAGTTATACCAAAAGCCAAGGTATAGGGCTTGAGCTCCAAGATTGTGTTGTGCATGCAGTGAAGTGTGAGGTTCGGGGAAAGGGAGGATCAAATCTGCCCAAGGGGAGTGTGAAATGAAGCAGATCTAAAATATGGTGAGATTTTGAGTGCATATATGAATAAATATTGATTCACGCATGTGAAATAAGTTCAATAATTAATTAAACTGAAGAAAAATGAAGCATGTGAAGAGAGTCACTGCAATGACGATCATTGGTGCAAAAACGGGAAAACACATATGACACTTGGGAAAGGAAATATAAAAATTGAACCAACACTTCTACAAGCTAAAACAAGTTAAAACACGAACAGTCATTCAAATAAACAAGTGAAACAACACTCGCAAAATCTAAACAATGAAAAGCAACATAAAAGGTGCCAGAAGAATAGAAAACTAAAAATCACCAGAAAATTGACGGAGTTCACACTGAAGGTTCCTCGATCTCCTATGGAATGATAGTTCTCCAAGATCAAATGTGAAAATGAGCTAGTATCATGGATTAAATATATTTGGTCAAGTTAGGGTTTATCACGCACATGCCAAAAATCAAGGAAAAAGTGACACTTGTCAGCGGTTTCCAAAATAACCCAAGTGCCTCTTTCAAGTTGCTAAAAATATATCCCTATCTTTTAGTGATTCTTTTTTTTCCTTTCTAGGAAAAACCTCCATGCATTGGCTAGAAATTTTGCGTAGTTATGGGAAGAACTGGGCAAGTCTCTAGCTCATGCATTGTGTAGTTTCTAAGCACAATGCATTCTACCTCTCATGTCTGTGTAATTTACCATATCAAGGTTGGATGCCATCCAGTACTGTGCATTTCCCGAGCTCAAGGCACAATGGAAATCAGGCTACATAATTCCCAAGAGCAAGGTCAATTGCCCTCAAGAATTGCATAGTTCTCTAAGGTAAGCCTAGAACTGTTAAAGGACAAACTCAAGAGATTAGCTTGTGGATTAGAAAAAGAACTAAGTGAGAAAAAACAAGCCAATATGAAAAGAATAAGGCTCAGCCAAAGCACAAGTACCTGGATCAGTGCAAGATCAACTACTACGGTTTGGAAGGGAGGCTCCAAAATCAAAGCATAGGAAAACATTTAGAGGGTGGTTGTAGCCTATACAACAACAAGATATAAAAATGAAATAATTTTCAAAGAGAAAAATTACTTATGTTTTAATGCTTGGAGTCCATTAGCCCAACGATGCTCCTGATGCGGTGTTCTATGAAGAATCAATAATGTTTGCCATGCTGCTATAGCCAACAATGACCAAGTAAGAGATGGAGCAATTTTGCATTGAGTTCCCCAATGGATTGAATTTCATTCCAGCATTTTTGGACATATACTCATTCAAAAACACTCATTCCTCTCTCTTGGCATGCTTCTACATGTATTTTGTTACTAGTTTTCATAGTTTCCCATAGGCTTACAATAAGTAGAGTTAGAAATATGAAATAGCTTTTCTAAATCCTAAAATAATTCCATAAATCACCCATAAATCACTCTATAAATCATATTTTTCCTATATTATGAAATCACTCCATAAATCACTACATAAGCCATATTTTTCTAAATTCTAAAATCACTCAATAAATCATCCATAACTCTCGCGTGGTTTTTTTTTGAACGTATATTTTATTTTGCCTTATGCAAAACATATCACTTATCCAAGGCTTTTCTAAAACTATGACTCATTATTTTTAAAACTCATAAAATATATCAGCTTGGAAAATACAATTTATTTACATTTAAGTATATAAAGTATTCTCAATATAAGAATTAAGAATTAATTCTTGTAAT
Source organism: Pinus tabuliformis (assembly GCA_031772625.1). Lineage (NCBI taxonomy): Eukaryota > Viridiplantae > Streptophyta > Pinopsida > Pinales > Pinaceae > Pinus > Pinus tabuliformis. The sequence continues at coordinate 272,354,228 of CM062805.1, forward strand.
ATTATTGTAATTAAGAGTTAGAAGAATATTGTTCTTGTAATATCCATATAAGAACACATAATATTTAATTATTCAACATCACTCATTTTATGAGAATTTTTATGATAGCTTATGCCAAAGATATTACATACTCTCCACTTAAAGAGAACAACATCCGTGGTGCTCTTCTCTTGTTGGAACATTAACTTTTACTCATAATATAACAATCTAAATAACCAAAAATAGAATCATTTCCATTCAGAATGAAGGCTTTTTTATGTTCAATAAGTAGAATCAATAATTCTTATTAATAATCATAATACTTCCAAAATTACTCACTGAAAATCAACCCTCTAATCATCAAAATGATAAAAAATTGCATCAAGTACATATTTTCTTTTATTTAGGGGTTCAACGAGTCTTTCTCTCCCACTATTGTTGTTTGGAAATTATTATGCTTCTCTCCCAAAATAATTCCAATCGAATTTAGACTCATGGAATTTATCTCTATCAATTTTTCTTTGGTCTGTGAGGAATTTAGAGTTGAATAACTCATTTTTTTACCTAATACAAGTTATTTTAGTCACATATATATTTCAATTTATTTCCTCTATGCATGCATGTAGATAATTATTTTATAACATTTTCATTTCCTTATAAAGACCTACATACACAACCTATTTCATCAAAATTGTTGCTTAGATAAATTAATAGATCATGCATGCAGAGCTATAACACATACAATAGATTAGAGACATGCAACTTACAGTGTATTTTAACATCAACCATCTTTAGATGATTTCAAAATCAATAGAAGAATATAGACATAATTTCATCTAAATGTAGTTAATGCCTAGGAATTATTTAGGAACCTAACATGTTCCACCCAACTGTGAATTATCACCAATAGTTCACCACTGAGATAAGATATTCTTGCCACTAGAATAAAAAACCTCATTGATTCCTAAGTGGTTTATTTTATAGATTTCTTCCCATCATATTTTTAGCAATGTTCTGCTTTAAGGTTTGATGTGGACTTAACCACCAATAATTTTTCATAAGTTGGCAAGAATCATTCTAAAAGTATAATGCTCTTTCCTGAATATCCCAAATAATGTATTTATCAATTCAGTAATAAAATAAAATATTACATCATCACATCAGTCACATCATAGCTTCCATAGCGATTCAATTGAATAATAATTCAATTTCTAAAAATCCATTGTAATTTACATAAAATTCCATTTTTATATTATCATTAAAGCAAGGAAACATTTATGTACATCACGAATCCTTACTTGAGCCTCAACATGGGTCCCACAAATTGTAAAGTATGTTGACAGAAAAACATCACATGTCATACTTGTGGTATATATTCTAAATTTACACATAATAACAATCATGCAACTTAGAAAAAAAACATTAACATATCTTACATACCATAACATAATACTTTCTGTAAGGTCCCACCTTTCCAACTATCAATATTATAGAGAAATAAAAGACTCATTGAACACTAAGACACAAAAAGCGATTTTTTTCTTAATTACTTGGTACACTTACTTTAATCCATCGCCCTTTAAGATAATTTATGTCCAGTAATAGCATTTCTAGATTGTCAGACAAGTTTCCCTTTTATTATCAAATAGTCTACAACATTTATGAATTAAACTATTACTTGAAACATTTGGCCCTGATTCACTCCTAACAATTCATTATAAATATTATAAAAATTTAACTCTATAATTAATCCCTGATCTTTAATGGCCTTTCCAAACGTGACCTCACATTCATAATCATGTCTTAAATAATTATCAACAATATGTATTTTATTACATAACCTCATTCTTCATTCTCCCACAATAATACTGATACTTCACACAAAAGTAAAACTACAAGCAATCTTCATTGATGTATTCCTAACCACTTTAGTAACATGAAAAACTATAGAAAATGGGGGATTTTTTTTTTTTTACAATTAGCTTGTAGTCATGTAAGCTAAAAACATTGTGTAATGTTGACGGTATTGCATCTACCAACATGTCAAGGGATCTCCCCAGTAAGAAGGCCCAACTAGACCTTGGGGCGTTTGGTGTAGGAGTCCCAACAGTGGGGTAGTACAGTATCACCTTGACCATGGTTGCACGCATAGGTGGGTAAGATCTCCTTGTTTGTAGCAAGGGTGTGACATATGTAGCAAGTCAAGGAAGCTGTATGAGAGTTTCTAACACACCAAATGTGGGAATGAGTGTGTCCCTTGGAAACTTGTGACAACACGCAACTTGGAAGGGAACACACAAGCATAGATACATCACAAGCTAGAAATCAGGTTAGCTAACGATCCAAAGTTATGGTTAAACCAATAGCACATTTTTATAAGATTCACACAAACATATATAGAAAATTCCATATACATGCGTAAACAACAACTACATATATCACTATAGTAACCAAGCTAGTTGAAATACAATAAGAATATATGCATGAAACTTGTTGGCTTTGTTATATTAAGAAAATGAAATATCCAATCATACATACAACTATGAACAACCACTAGTCCTAACAATGGAACATTACAGTCACTACTTCCTACTCCTTAAAGATATATACTAACTTTGCACTGTGGAGAAACCAAGGCTCGTTACAATACACTCCAAGCTTTCTCTAAGATACACCTATAGGAAGTTTGGCTCCAAAAAGCATGTACAATGAATTATGAGGTTCTATACATAACAAAGGGTGGGGTGAACCTTGACATTCGACGTTGTGACTCTTCACCTACAGTAATGACTTTGCAACTACTACATGACTCTCACATTCTATTATCGACACTTGGTCTTTCACTTTTACAAGTTGTTACATTACAATCTGCACATGTACCCATGTGAGACAAAATAGGCTTGATTAAGCCATTGAAGACATTACTAAGACTTGGACAGCTATGGGAAGACCAACTCTTCAACATCCTCATGATGATCAACAGTGGTGAACTCATGCCAAGCTTGGTAGTCTATTATGGTGTCCGTATGCTCAATGGTGATATCCTGCTGAAAGCGCACTATTGCCTCTATTGTATCTGGGTACATTGGTTTGGCACCTCTATCCAACTCATCTCATAACATGTGCATCAGAGTCTTAAGTCCAACAAGACCAAAAACATATTGAGGCATAGTGCTTGCACTGATCTCCAAGTCTGCAATGGTGGCTACGCGCATCAACTCATTAAAGCACATGTCTATATCGAGTTGGACTTTGTTCTTTGACTTCGCCTTGGTGAGTGTGCCTATCGACAGGATCACCTATGTGTGCACAATTACATCCATGCCTTTGAACACCCATGTGTTATAGACATTTTTGTTCCTTACATCACTAAGCATGAAATGTCAATAATTAAGGGATCCAAAGTCCCTAAACATGTTGTTCCTACCCCTAGAGGAACAAGGCCAGCAAACCACAGCAATTCACGAAAGTTCTCCACCTGAAAACACTCAAAAACAGGCCATTTCTGGATCATGTCAACTTCTCCACTGAGCATCTGCGCTGAATGTCAACTGCTCCACTGTCTACCTGCGCTGAATGTCAACTGCAAAGAAGGCTACCTGCGCTGAGCGTAACTGGACAAGTGGCAGACTCATTTCTCAAGGTGTCAATGCCCAGGAAGCTTCCAAAATGACACTTGGATCAGGGAATTCGACTAGTGATGAGTAAGAGGTTCCAAATCTCCAAGTGGAAGCAAGAACCTCCAAGTGGACTCAAGAACTGAAGTTGGAGAGGACACTAGTCAGCTCCATGCCAGCCTCAAGCTGACTCATCCTTTCTCCAAAACTCCTATATATAGATCTCTCTCAGAAGGTCATGGGAGGCTGGAATGTAGGGAATTGCAAAGAATTGCTGTTGGATTGTGGTTAGATCATTGGGTTCTTATGCTTTGAAAGGGGCTGAAGAAGGAATTCCATTCTGCTGGGAAGGAGATGCTGGGTTGGAACCTTATGGGTTGTATCTCTTCCTGAACCTTGTTTATCAATCAATAAAGCTTCTTGGTTCTTTCCTATATGCTGGTGTATTTTGTATGATTTGCATTAGTGTATTTGATTTACTTCTAATCCTGAATCATTTATGAATATGTATATTTGCCTTTGTATTGTGTCCTTCTCTTGTTGCATGTAGCTGTTCTCTTGTCACAGGTAGTTGTTCTCTTGTGATCTCGTGGGAGTAAAAGCGAAGAGGCAAGTAGCTGTGGACACACAAAGAGGAGAGGATTTAGATCGAGGGACAACCGAAAGATAACGGTAAGTCTACCAATCTCCTCTCTTTCATATTTCATAAAGGAAGAAACCGAAGTAGCTGTGTTCGTTTGTTGCTAAGGTACTGTCACACCTTAGGTGGATAGGATCGTCCTGCATAGGCATTTTTCCCCACAACAAATTGGCGACTCCGCTGGGGAAGAACTTTGTTTTAGTCATTTTGTTTGTGTCTACATCATTGTTTACTTCATAGACTCAACGGCAACAATCGAACTGCTTTGCAAAGTAGAATGTTGCTGCTTTGATCCTTCACTGGGTTTTTGTCTATGATCTCAACAATGGACTCACAAATGACTTGATGATCCTTTGTGATAGTCTTTAGTACCCTCTCAAAGCATCCCTCTGTTTATACCTTGCTTGTGTTTCTGATTTGGCCTGAAACAGTTGATTTTTGAGCATTTTATGACCCGGAAACCAAGAGAAACGAGAGTTTCTCCTTTCAACGCAGACACTGTGAAGGCAGTCTGCATTTCAACACAGGTCCCGTGAAGGCTACCTGCACTGAATGTCAAACTGACAGTGTTACAATTGCGCTGAACCAGTGTGGCCTTGTGCAGCTGGGGTTCCTTGCTGTCTTTTGCCCTGTTTGATCTCTGTTTTTGCAGCCTTTAACCAGCATAGGTACCACCTCTGATACCCCTTTTCTTTGCGTGAATTCCGCCTCATTTTTGTACAAAAAGACTGTAAGTGTTTTTATGTGTTTGTGGCGTCATTTACAGTTTTCCTTTGCATGAGCAAAATAGTCATCCTGTAGCCCCTGATTCAGATCTGATTGATTGATTGATTGTGATCTTAGAAGAGAGTTCATTGGCTATTTACAGTTTGATTATCATTTGTTTTTGCTTATTGGTTTGAATTTGTCACTTTTAAGTGTCGAAACAAGTATTTCTTTCGAAAAATCGCAAAGTGATTGTAATCTCTTCTACCCTTGCTGATTTTGGAAAAAGTAAACTTGTTTATTTTCAGTCATTTAAAAGCAAATTCAAAGTTGTACAAAAAGCTTTCTTTGTAGGCATTTATACTAAGAAAGTGAAAACAAACACTTGCATTGTGCATTTACATTTTGATGATTTTGCATGTGTGATTTAGGAAGAGTGCATTAAAGTGTGCTGATTGCTCTTTGAGAAAAGATAGTCGCTCTCTTTTCCCTTAGTAGCTAGGATTTTCAAAGTTGAAAGATTATAAAGCTTGCTTATCATCTTAGACTGCATTTAGGAATTTGTACCAATACATCTCGTGGTGATCCTGAAAGACAAACTTTAAAAAGATCAACTTAAAATATATTGAATGAACCTAACAACGCTTTGCAACATAACGCACAACATAGAGGTCTAGGTAGAGACGTGTTCCGGCGTCGTTAAACGTAGTGACTGTCGATCCCTAAGAAGGTGGGTGATTCCTCCTGAGGGACGATAGCACTAATACGGACTTGTGCTCCCACGTACCATTGCGTATATATTGGGAGACCCCTATAGGCATATATCCTTTATCCTTAGGAAGCCGTGTCGGCCGCCCTACTGATCGCAATGCAGTGAACACAACATTCACGAAGATCAACCACCCGTACCGTAAAACGTATTCTGTGGTTTTGCGAAAAGTTTGGCACACCCTCTGCCTAGATCTCCAGAGTAGTTTCTTTTGGTCTTTTTCAGACTCTATAACAAAAAAAGTCCATCCGAGCATTTGTCACTTCGGGCTCGTTAAAACATCGAAGGAGACTAGAGTCATCTTTAGCTTTTTCTCGACTCTTTAAAACTGAAAAAGCAAGTTGTGTCTAAAGTGTCGTTAACAATTTATTTTAAACGGAACAATCACCCTTTATTCCTGCGTTGATCTTCGAAGTTAGTCTACCTTCATCACAAAGTTCTTGTAGAATCGCTAGGAAATCTTTTGGATAGACTAAATATGTCTGAACAACCGTCAACATCCAGGACTGTGTCATCCGACACAGCAGCGGCAGAGCCTCCTGCTGCTACTCCAACGATGTTCGCTGGTATACCATCTGTCCCGGCAAATTGTCAACAACAAGCTGGAGTCCAATCAGAGACTGTTTCGACGACATGGTTAGTTCCTATTTCTTCATCCGGATTATCATCTGGTATTTCTTATGTTGAAACTCAACAACTTGATCCAATGTGTCTTCAAAGGCCAATCTACCCTTTAAGCACTGGATTGCCACCATATGGAGGGCAGTATGCCTTTTCATTGTTCCCCCCCGGAGAACAACCATATGGGAGTTTACAACAAAGTTCAGGTCAAACTAGAATTACATCCAGCGGATGGGTACCAATACTGCCTCAGCAACCAAGGGTTGCATATTCAATGCAACCAGTCCACCCTGTGTCGAATGTTGCCACTATACCTGGTATGTTGATGGCGTCGCAAGTACAAGCGCTACCTATTGTATGTCAACCCTAAGTTTCTCAGGTTGCCATACAACAGCCTCTTGTCTCGACAACTCAATCACAACCTCCGGTTAGTGCCTCCTTATCTGGAGCGACTCAGGCTCAAACAAGTACTATGACTCCTCATCTTGGTCAATCATCCAGTATTGGACAACAGCAAATGGTCCAACAACCGGAGCTGGTTCAAACTCAACAACCGCAATTCCAGCAATCATATCAAGGACCCGAGCAACAAGTCTTTGTAAGTAATGGGCAACCGTATAATAACGGTTATACCCATCAAACTTGTCAAAGTTTCCAGCATCAAATACATTATAATGGTATGCAAAGACCCACTGCTCAGGCGATTCCATCTTATCCTGGGTATGCTCCGCCTAACCTGAATCAACAGTTGCCCTTTGTAGCAACTCTAGAATTACCAGATCTAAACCGGCTGACGAATGATCCAATTGCTTATGCCCCTTGGTGGCCAGCGATTCCGCATAAACTTCCATCGGACATTCCTAAATTCAATGGAAATCCAGGTGAAGACCCATCGAATCACGTCATGACTTTTTATCTGTGGTGTTCGTCGAACACCCTGAACGATGATTCGATAAGGCTTCGCCTTTTTCAGAGGACATTAACGGGTCCAGCGGCTAAATGGTATATTGAATTACCTAGAGCCTCTTTCGACAATTTCAGTTCCCTAGCCACGATTTTCTTAACCCATTTTCAATTACCGATAAGGTATGAAACTGGAACGGAAATCTTAACCAACTTCAAGCAGACGACGGCCACACATATATCCGATCATATACATGAGTGGCGTCGTCGTCGCGGGATGGTAAAGACTTACGTTCCAGATCAGCTGTTAGCTGAATGGTTTATAAAGTCGTTACTCCCTGCCATAACGGAAGATGTGGCCAAGGGGGGAGTCGTAACGGAGGAGCAAGTTATTGCTCGTGCACAATATCTAGACTTAGTATATACTCATTCTTGCACGCTCTATGATAAAATACCTGACGCCCCTAGACCGGAATTTTCAATTCCTCCTCCTCCTAAATCAAATAGTGACTCTCACGCCGGCGATGGCGTGATTGGTGCAACAGACATGAAATCGACAAAGGCTATATCTAAAAAGGCCCGTATGATTTCCGGTCAAAATGCAAATGAGGAACTTCTTGCCTCGGAAGTAAGTGCCGTGTCGGAAGACAAGGGCAAACGAATGAAACAACCAGGGGGCAAGAAGAAAAAGAAAGGGAGAAAAAGGAAACCCCCTACGGGGTGTCATATATGCGATGAGGATCATTGGACAACAGATTGTCCATACAAAGCTGAGCTTAAAAGATTCTATAAGAGTTCGAAAACCTCAGTTGTGTTGACTGATCCGTTTCCAAGCCCGAGAACCGAACTGGTTGCTAATCAAAATTCTTCCTGATCCCAAGTGCTTATGTTGTCTGTATCAAAGAAGCAAAATGATGCTTTGACGAGGAATAAGGATTACAAGAATCCAAAGCTGTCGAACAACAAGGCTAATGAACAACCTAGTAGTTCGACAACAACTTTGACCGAAGTTGTGCCACCCATCGTCCCTGAGCCAATGATAAAGTCGCAAAAGGGAGCAGTACACAAATCGACATTTAATCCTTGTGCGAAAATAGCACAAATAGAGGACCTGGCCCGATCGCCGTCTGTTATGTCGACACTTAAGGTACCGCAAAATTGCTTCTCCCAAGAGCAAGCTTTATTATCAGCAATAGGTGGAATTGTACCGCAAAATTGCTTCTCCCAAGAGCAAGCTTTATTATCAGCAATAGGTGGAATTGACCCTCAGTTACCAGCTCAACTAGCTTTCCTTATTCAAGTGAAAGCCCTCAACAAAATTGTTCATCGAACAATTATTGATGAGGGGCATCTACATGCATTATGTCGATGAGTTGCTGGAAAACTTTAGGATCTCCAACCTTGTCGAGGTCTGCAACGACGTTAAAAGCATTCGACGGAAGGACATATACCCCATATGGTATACTAAATAACTTGAAAGTTGAACTAGAGGGAAAAACGGTAGAAATAGATGTTGAAGTCATCGATGGGAATCTTGATTACAACATCCTACTAGGAAGACCATGGATATATGCCATGGCAGCTGTTGTGTCGACCTATTTTAGGAATATTGCATTTCCCTTCCAAGGAGGAATTACAATCGTTGACCAACAAACTTTTCTCCCCAACAGTTCGCAAGTTACGGGAAGCATTCCAATGATCCATGGAAGGAATCATTCGCTCCAAAATATCGGAGTAGGTCTCCTAAAAGACCCTGCCTTAATGGGTACTTTTGCCCTACTGCCTCCGAGTAATCTGGCGGAAGTGGCCACAGTGGAATATGAAACCTTCTACATCTAATGGATTTGGACGCCGAGGACGGTTCTAATCTCGTGTCAACCTCGTGAAAAAATGAAACAAGGAGTCATGAGGATAGTTCTTTTACTGTGTCAACCTCATTAAAAAATGAAACAACCCCCTTTCCAAATCTCAAAGGTAAACCTCCATTCCAACCACCAAGTCGAATGCAATGAAGCTTGGGGGGCATGCACCTCGATTTGCGTTATTATGCTGGGGGCATGCAAACTTATATCGAGCAGTTTTAGCACATAGTTCATGCTTGTTAAAAAATAAACATAAGTACGAGCAGTTTTAGCACAAAGTTCATGCTCGTTAAAAAATAAACGCAAGATCCGAGCAGTTTTAGCGCATAGTTCATGCTCGTTAAAAAATAAACATAAGATTGAGCAGTGTTTTTCCGCGTTCAAGCTCGTTAAAAAATGAACCTATCCCGGTAAATAACCGCTGTGAATGTAACTTTATCAGCCATTAAAGCCTTGGTCGTGTTTGCACCGTCACCTCCACTTTTCATTTGGCCGATCGTTCACCTCCATATGATTGTTTACCCATTTTGAGGAACAGCTGCGAAGAGTGATTTCACCTAGCCATCCTTGTGACACTGCCATGATTGGAAAATTCCAACTTGTACCTGGAATCAGCTGCTAACCCTGTTTATCACTCGTTCCTCAGAAGACGAGTCTTCTTTAAGCTCTTTTCAATTGACTCGTAAAATATGAAAAGATTGCCGAGTTTTGGCCTTCCAGCTCGTTAAAGCGACCGGAAGTGCTATCCCTCCTCTAGATTTTAATCTTTTTGGACCTGAGGGATTATTGCACAAAAAGATCGAGCGCTTGTTTTGTTCGGCTCGTTAAAACTATCGAAAACTCATCCCTTCTGTATTGTTTTATACTTTTTCGGACTTAAGGGATTAGATGACGAAAAAGGAATTTTGGAGTTAACTTTATGTACCTTTTCAGACTCTCTAAAAATGAAAAGGCCCGAGTTTTCCTTGTCGTTAGACTCGTTAAAATCACTAAATAGCGACAAAATGTCTTTAGACGAGAACAAGTTTCCCTATCGCTAGGCTCGTTAAAACATAGCGATGGGCTTGCCCGAAGGGCAGGTTATAGAACAAGCATATGTTATCCTCCTCAAGCTTGACAAAAATAAAGAGGTACTAGTCAGCAATGACTGGGGAAAAATTGGGAAAAATCAAGAAGTCTTTGATGGTAGCAGGTCGCTCTTGAACATGACACTTTTCCTCTGTACCACATCGGGTTGGGTTGTTTCATTCACCGGTCACATCACCATGGTCTTTGCCACACCATCCATACTTGGCGTAATGCTACCAATCCATCGCATCAGTGTCGCCATATGTTCAAGAGAAGTCGTTCAGAAAGAGTCAACCAGGTCCCATCCACTGCCATACATTATCCTTCATCCATTCATGACCGCCACCCTGAATCATATGTCACAGATTGTTTTCACCTCCATTAAAATCATTAGCTCCATTCCGTGTCACTGATGTGGGATTCATTAAGGCCCTCCTTTGACGGATCGCTTCTTGTCGACATCAGCTCATTATCCAAGAAGTTGATCTAGGAACAACCCCTTCAGTACTTTGAAGCTTGCATGCCTCAATGGCAAGTTTCTCACTTCCGGCGACAGGTATACATCAATGACCTTCGACCAGAAGATTTTGCGTGGTGTTCGACGCCAAGTCCTTTATTCACACCACGTGAATTGTACTGCAGTACCTTGAGGGTCATTATCATTATCGGTGATTCCTCTCGCGCTTGTTAACGGTTTACATCATTGACCGGTAATCAAGCGATGTCTTTCCATGTTCGACTTCAGCGCAATTCTCACATGGATCGACTTGTACTTAGAGTGAAGATCGAACGAGATTGAAGACCCCGGATCTAGTTTCATCCATCTGGGTTGCGATATATATTCAGGAAATATAAAGACATTAGACATGTACATCATTGCAGCAGATGATCATCCTACTCAAAGGATGATAGTTTCGCCAGAATTATCAGTCTACCATCAGACGATCGTCTGTTCTATGTACCAAAATGTATTTTTAAAGCTGAGCATGGGAATGCCCGCCTCAGCTAGATCATGAAAACTGTATGAATCATAATGTATTGTATTGTATCTTATTACAGGTCTCCTCCCAGCAAATGGATGAACTTCGGACTCCCCTGGATAAAGCATTTCACCCGATAAACGGCCTCATACTTTAGGGGGCAACTGTTATAGACATTTTTGTGCCTTACATCACTAAGCATGAAATGTCAATAATTAAGGGATCCAAAGTCCATAAACATGTTGTTCCTACCCCTAGAGGAACAAGGCCAGCAAACCACAGCAATTCACGAAAGTTCTCCACCTGAAAACACTCAAAAACAGGCCATTTCTGGATCATGTCAACTGCTCCACTGAGCATCTGCGCTGAATGTCAATTGCTCCACTGTCTACCTGCGCTGAATGTCAACTGCAAAGAAGGCTACCTGTGCTGAGCGTAACTGGACAAGTGGCAGACTCATTTCTCAAGGTGTCAATGCCCAGGAAGCTTCCAAAATGACACTTGGATCAGGGAATTCGACTAGTGATGAGTAAGAGGTTCCAAATCTCCAAGTGGAAGCAAGAACCTCCAAGTGGACTCAAGAACTGAAGTGGGAGAGGACACTAGTCAGCTCCATGCCATCCTCAAGCTGACTCATCCTTTCTCCAAAACTCCTATATATAGATCTCTCTCAGAAGGTCATGGGAGGCTGGAATGTAGGGAATTGCAAAGAATTGATGTTGGATTGTGGTTAGATCATTGTGTGCTTATGCTTTGAAAGGGTCTGAAGAAGGAATTCCATTCTGCTGGGAAGGAGATGCTGGGTTGGAACCTTATGGGTTGTATCTCTTCCTGAACCTTGTTTATCAATCAATAAAGCTTCTTGGTTCTTTCCTATATGCTGGTGTATTTTGTATGATTTGCATTAGTGTATTTGATTTACTTCTAATCCTGAATCATTTATGAATATGTATATTTGCCTTTGTATTGTGTCCTTCTCTTGTTGCATGTAGCTGTTCTCTTGTCACAGGTAGCTGTTCTCTTGTGATCTCGTGGGAGTAAAAGCGAAGAGGCAAGTAGCTGTGGACACACAAAGAGGAGAGGATTTAGATCGAGGGACAACCGAAAGATAACAGTAAGTCTACCAATCTCCTCTCTTTCATATTTCATAAAGGAAGAAACCGAAGTAGCTGTGTTCATTTGTTGCTAAGGTACTGTCACACCTTAGGTGGATAGGATCGTCCTGCATAGCATTTTTCCCCACAACACCATGCATGTGAAGCTTGCAAACTTTTGATGAGTTGCAGGATTTCCTCATATTTCCAGATCTGACACTCGATGCTTGCCTTCAACTCCACCGCCTTCAAATTCACCATCTTTGACAAATGAAATGGGGCTCCTTTTTACCTCATTGTTCATGTTTGCATGTGATCGACAACAATATGTATATATGACAAGATGCGTGCTCTCCTAGCATAGTGTTGCTACCAACCATTGAGATGGACGACTGACTTATGCACAATGTTAAATCTAGAATACAACATCTGCATGACCGTCTTGAGTGATGTTACTTCACCTAGTATTTCTCTCTTCAACTCTACTCTAGCGGATGATGTAACATGTTCTCTTCCTTGCTTGGATGCTTGTAACTCCTTAGCTATGCGCTCATTCTCTACTATCAAGAATTGCACACTCAAACTAGTGGCTTCGACATACACTCTGGTAGCATCATCCAATGTTGTTGGATGATTGCGCGCATTAGACACGATCACTCGTTCTTCAATCTAAATAGGAGATATGTGGAAATCCAGAGTAGGGACTGTGCATGACTGCACAACTTTGTGTTATGACTCATTGAAGCATATGTTGTGGATCTCTGCCTTCGGATTATCTTCAAGAATCTCTGCATCTCCTTGATCGCTTAGGACTTTGTCTCCTTCCAGAGGTGATGAAGCCAGTGGGGTGACCTCTTGGTTTTGAGGCATGAGGTAAATATCCAGATTTGACTCTGGTTGAACCATATCCATGTCCATCCATTCTAGCTTATGTTAAATATCTTGAGCTAAATCATGATCTTGCAACTGCTCACCCTGTATGCTTTCTGCTAGCTTCTCGAATCAGTCTATAACCTGTATGGGCATAGTTTCATCAGTTTGTGTATGTTGAACCTCCTGTTGCACTTTTTCTTGTTGCACCTCCTTCTCTCTTCTGCGAAACTCCTATTTTTCCCGTAGTTGCTACTTCAACTCTTGCAACTCCTTTTCTATTTCCTCGATCCTCCATTTCTCTCTTAGCCTCTAGGTGATCCTCTTTTCATGTTTTCGCATCTTAGCCTCAATCTCCAAAGCTGCTTTCAACACAAGTGGATATGCTTTGGTCTTGTAGCTTTGTTTTTCTTCTGCACTATCAACAACCTTCCTCTTGCCTTTGTCACGCATAGGTCTGCTGCCCTCTACTACTGTTGATGATGATGCTCTCTGATATGTTGTTTTCCTCTATTTTTCTAACAACTTTACAGCTATACCGAATGTTTCAGTAAAGCCTAGAGGACTGATAACAATATCTCCATGGGTGTTCTTGAGGATAATGACACGCCCCGTGGATCCAAGGAAATTGCACTCTTGCACAATGGTCCTTCACTATGTAATGTGGGCAATACAGATTAAAATTTATGGTGCCAAAGGTTAATCTTTCGAATTCCTCCATCTCAACCTTATCATGATTGACATTTCGTATCTCATACAACCCGATTTGCAAAGGAAGAGTGGGCCAAGGTGCCTTCTTCTTCCTATGCAATCTCACTAATAACATGTTATGCTGTACAACAACCCTCCATTTCTAAAAAACTTTTACACAATTGTTTTAAAGAAATGGGTCCCTTTTTAAATAAACTTAGTTATATTTGTAAGTTGATAAATAAAACTAGTATCTACCTCATTATAAGAAAAACCTTTATCAAAAGGCTTGATGTAAATGATTCATTTGGTAAAGCCTTTTGAAATGTACAATGTGTGCCTTCAAAAAACATTATAAATAACTCTATATTGTGATAAAGCGATCGGAGATCATGTATCGCAATGAAAAAGGTACACGCACAAACAAGGCCTCAACAAATCAACCGATCCGATAAAGGTAATCGCAATTGGCAATTAGAGATATCATATGACAAAACGATAAAAGTGCAAACCAAAACCCCGATTACGATAAATTAATAGGACGTACATCTCAAAGAGGAAAACATATGGTAAATGGTTTGTATGCATAATACTCCACTTTATTTTAATATCACTTTATCCGCAACCAGAGATATTTGTTACAAGTGATGAAGCCTCTCCCTTTGAAAACTCCCAATTACGATTTGCGATTTATTTTCAATCACCAATCGGAGAAATCTGAAGACACGCTTGAGATAATCATTCATATATGATCGATGAGACGGGTATTTATGATGTTTATTCATCACGATTGGCAGCTAGAAAGGCTATTAAATTTCATAGTTAAGAATGAAATCCTTCAAATATTTCACTCGTGGTGGTTCTTAACCACATCCGACTTATCATGTGTTAAATGTCTTAATTCTGTTCATTTTCTTATTAGCTTTCAGTGACATATCCCTGTATTATGGTTTGAAATTGCCTATGTAGAGTTTCTCAAAACTCATGAATCCGAAGAAGATGGGGAAGAAATCTAAGAAGGCTAATCCAACTCCTGTAGCTAAAGAACTAGGACCGAGCAAGAAAGGATCAATATCATATACAACATGTCTCGGTCTGGGAAATGCGAGCTAGGAAAGCATCTATAATTTGATAGAAGTAGAGGAGCCCGAAGAATTAGAAGAGGAAGCCATAGCCAATTCAACCAGCAAGTCAGAAGGAATTCTCAAAGAATTTTCCTGTTCAAACCTTCACAGGATAGCAGCGCGGGCCAAAATTTTGCCATACAATAATGTGGTTATATGGGTTGTGTAGAAAATCCCAACTTCGAATAGAACATTTTCCATGGTTGATGGAAGGATATTCACGTCATTCAAACCTAAAGATCTCAGGCAAATGTACCATCTACCTCCGCCCAAGAAGCGCTATAACAAGGCATTCCTGGAAGCATTTGCAAAGGAAAATGACTTGGAATCGGACCCGATCAAGCACTAGAGGCATTTCTTGGAGAAACATAAGCACGAGTCATTGGGTAAGTATTTTGTTGACTCATTAGCTTCTCCTTATTGCTATGTTGGAGCTATGATGTGTAGACTGTGGGGACAACATGATTCTGCAAAGTTTTCTATAGATATGGTCCCGTTAATGGAAGCTGCGATTAATGGTTATGTTATGGATTGGGCAAATATTTTATCTAATAGACTAGCCACTGAGATATTAGAATACAGAAGGAAAGCATATACAACTTCCCAGATCATTCCTCCTTTCTACTACAGTGCATATATTCTTGATATTATTTGTTTTAATTCTGAATACCTGGTACTCGGATGGAAGTGGACTTCCCAAGATCTTAACCCTATTCATATCTATCACAAACAGTTATGGAAGGCACACTATAAAAATCACCTGTACAGAATTTGCAATGGCTTTGTTTTACCTGTATATTATTCTATTTTTAATAAGCTTGCCCCTAGGATATCTCAGGGAGTAGCAATTGACCTGACAGCAGTAGGTAGCTAGTTTTGAGAGGAGAAATTTACCTAGGTGAGGATTTTTGGCAGTCTCACTAAACCCCATTTTCTTCCTCTATATGTTCCTGATAAATTGTTAGCCTGAGAATTGGCATATCAGGTAACAATTGAAGGAACATCAAGAACCCTTAAGGATTCCAAGAAACATATGTGGCCTATATTCCCCCTACAATGTGGAATGTTTACCTTACATGATTACAAGCATGTAGAGAAAGAGGCAGAGAAGATTCAGATGCTGAATCTTGCCACCATTTTGAATAGGCAATATGACCCAAGGAAGGTTGCTTATAACGTTACCACTCAAGCTAAACTTGCTAAATTCGATCATGAAGCAGATAACTTTGATGATTTATTTGCTTTAGCCAAAATATTTTTTCAGGTTGAAGGATTGGTTAGGATCAGGTATGGAGAAGAGGAGTTAGAAACATTTAATAGGCTCAAAGCCTAGAGGTTGCAAACTCTGCCTTTGGACCTATTAGCTACAGCCCTGACAGTTCAGCCACAGAGTTAAAGTAAAAAGAAAGCTGCTGACAAGACTCCTGTAGTGGAGAAGATTTCCAAAAAAGAAAAATTGCTAGAGCAGGAGAAAGGATAAGGAAAAGGCAGTGAACTCATCGATTCAAGCATTTATGTTGACCCTAAATTGATCAAGGAATGGCAGCAATTTGATTCCATCATTAGTAATACTGAGAGCCTTCAAAAATTCGGCACACCTGAGGTGAGAGCTGGTTAGAAATCAGTAATCAATACAGTTCCGATTGAAGGAACTAGTGGCCCACCCATAACTCCCAAGGATATAGAAATAATCCCTGAAAATCCTTCCGATGAAATTGTTTTGCATGTAGAAGAAATACCACCACTGGATATCTTCTACAGCCCTAAGCATAGGGTTGTAATCAAAAGACAAAGGAAAAAGAGGAAAGTTGATCAATCTTCTCTTTTGACTTCACAAATGGAGATAACAAACGTGGTATGGAGAGAAGAAGTTAATCCTTCTGAAGATCTCACTAAACTTTCTCAATATGTTGGAGCATACACAGCGGCCAGCATGGACAAAGCATCGGAGGTTAGTAACTTGCTCAAAGAAAAAGACTAAGCAATCATTTTGCTGAAAACACAGGCACAAGAGAAACAATAAAAGACAAAGTAGATGGAACAACAGTTAGTAGTCCGGAGGCAGTTAAATGACCAATTTAATGAGCAATTGCTCAAGGAAAAACAAAGGATTGATCAACATGCAATTAATAAGCAACATAAATTATCCCAAGCATTGAGCAAGTTTCAATCATTAAATGAACAGTTGAGTAAATCAAAGGAAGAATAGATCACTCAACTATCACTCCAGATAGAAGAATTTAAAGAATATCCGTAGGTGGGAGAATTTAGATTGGAGGCTCTACAAATTATCAAGGCATTGTCTAGTCAGTTGAGCCTATTGTGTCATAATATCTCACTCGCGCTTCCTCTGTGTGAAATTTCATCATCCATGGTTAATAAATCAGTTGATGCGAGACTAAACTTGGAGCAAGCAGATGAAATATTAACAAGTTTTCTCTCTTGGAAAGAAACCAAAGAAGGAAAAGTTGCTAATATACCACAAATTCTGGAATCGCATAAAGAAATCCTATTCGCTGAATGGCAATCTCAACTAATTAAGGTGGAAAGAGTGACATAAAGATGCAAATCAACAACAAATAATATGGTTGAATTGATTAATGATACTCTTTATTTATTAAATTTAATTACAGAGTGTTCTCCAGGGAAACTTCCATCATTAAAAGCATTAGAACAGACATGGAAACAAGAGCTGGAGTAGAGGGAAAAATTGATTGCAGGTATTCAAACTTTAACATGGGAAACCTTTTAGTTTTTCCTTGTTAAACCATATAGTCATCGCACAGCGATGAAATGCCTCACCGATGCAATCAACCATATTATTCCCGAACTTACTGATGCCACATACATTGGTCAGTTACAGTCACGCATGAGTCATCCATCAGAACTTTAACCAATGTTCGCCATTTGTCAGCTCAAGTGACAAGATGATTAGTCAATACAGTGAACCATTCTGATCGACTGCAACATGCCTATTTCGAGAAGATCTTCACATTTTTTGTGATTTGGTTATACCAATACATAGCATTTTTATTTTATAGTTTTTTAGTTTAGATAGTATTTATAGACTCTTTAATGTTTATAGAAAGGGTCATCAAATTTTTGTATTAAGACTTGGATCGGAAGTTGCACTATTGTACTTTCGATATATTTATTTTTACAAAAATTGGACCTGAATTTTGAGTTTTTATGAAGAATGCTTTTATATGATATGCACTATTGCTTCTTGTGAAAGCATTTCCAAGTTAAAAGGCGGGATCTGAATGCGATTTATATCATAGGAGACTCAAATGCATATGGTACAACTATCTATGTTTTTGTTTCATGCTTTTATGTGAATCAACATTTATTTAATTTTGCTATTATTGATATATGTATATGCTCTTACATTGATTCTTTCATTTATCACTATTGAATGTTTAAGAGATGTTACTTTTCATATGTATGTGTATCAGTAATATATAAATATTAGTGCGATAATGTTTTAATTATTACTTTGTTCAACTACTTGAACAAAGTAATTATCATATGAGTGAATATTTTTATTTATAAGTAGAGTCATCTACATGCGTACTTGTCAATAAGAACCATCAAAAATTGCACTAAGAGAAAGACTTCCCAGGATAGATTAGTTACTTTTATATTGTTGTATTTTAGAATCAATTATCCACCATTCCCATTAGATATTAAAAAATCGATCACTTATCCATCCCATTTATAAATCATTGGGAGACTAGTCCCATTATATCTAGTTGGAGTCACCACACCAAATGGAAAAGGAGTTGCTTTTAAGGTCCGGACCGGGTGGTTTTCCCCTATGTTGATGCAGTGATTTTCGAGGAATCAAAATTTTTGGCACTAGAAGGAGGGTCTGAACTATGAATGGAGAGAAAATCCAAATCTATAATCCATTCTGAGAGTAAATCTCCCTCCACCACATCTCCGACTTCTCCCTTGCATGCTAAAACTCTAGTTTTCAAGCGAGAAGTTGAGGAAACAACAACCACTACTTCACCCCAAAACATTTCAGATAAATCAACTCTAGAATCTCCTGAAGTACAGTCTCTAATTCACAAACTTCAAGGATTCTCAATATCACCATATAAATCTTAGTTATCTTAAGGTAGTATGACTTCGCAATTCGTTGCTTCTCACCCCCTCACCAGACTTCAGAGTGAAAAGCTTGGTATTGAACCTACTAATTTACCTTTGCCTAAAAGGAAACGAGCAAGGAATACAACTAAAGAGTCTGATAGTGAAACTTTCTCATCATCATCATCCATTTCATCTTCTCCATTGTGAAGTCAACCATCCACTCCTCCACTCCAGATTATCATTCGACAGGGCACTGGAACTTCAACATCTATTTCCCAGCCATCTCAAACCTCAATATCTGCCCCTTCCCAACCATCTGGATCTTCATCTGCGCTATCATACATTAGTAGCCGAACAATCGCACAAACCCATGGAACAATCCTGGTACAGTCACAATGCTTGCACCTTTGAACCCATTGCCAGATCATCCTGAAAAATGATTGCCAAAATTCAATCCAGATGCAGGCATACAGGCAGACGAACACATAAACAAATTTATGTTGTCAGTCAACTTAAAAGGAGTTACTGAGGAAGATGTGGTTGTCAGAATTTTCCCTTATACCCTACAAGGATCAGTTGGGTCTTGGTACTTTTCTTTACCATCAGGATCCATTATTAGTTGGAATATTTTCCAAGAATAGTTCTTAACTAAATATGGTGATGACAGATCTGTAACAATGCTAATCAATGATCTTTCGAATCTTAAAACAAAATCTAGATAACTTATAAAAGAGTTCAATTCACAATTTAATAAACTCTTAAATAAGATTCCTACTGCCTCTAAACCTAGTGAAAAAGTTAGAAGTGTATGGTATATATCAACTTTACCTTCAAACATAGCTATCTTTGTAGATAGAGCTGTAAAAGCTACTCTAGAAAAAATATGAAATAGGCAATTGTTGTGGAAAAACGTATCATCGCCTTAGAAAAGAAAGTTGCTCTTGAAGATAGAAAATCTAAAAAATTCACCTCTAAAGATGATTCAAAGAAGAAAATGGCTAAAGATCGATATGATATGGATGGTTTCCAAAAGGTTCTAAAGATTATGTCAAATGAAATGATAGAAATCAATAAACAAGTAGCTGAGACTTCAATTAAAAAGCCATTTAGAAACTTTAAGAAATTAGAATCAAAACCCCCTAATGCTATATCCAACATAGATTCAGACCCCGAGGATGATGAAGAAGAGGATACAGTCTTATCATCTGAAGAAAATGAAGAAGAGATAGCTGTATAATGTCATGGCATGTGGGACTTCATTTTTCCCAATTCTGATAGTAAAAATGAACAGGAAGCTTTCCTAGTAAGTACTAGGAGTAAAGGCACTCCAGAACCTGTTCAAGTAACTTAGAAGAAAAGGAACATGGTTACTACTACTAAAGAAAAGCTTCCCACAAAGAAGTATACAGTGACACCTACTCAAAATCAGCCATCAGCTTCCAATCCACCCTCGACATATAAAGCATTAGTAGTTGCAGACTCTATGGATTACAACATCATTGAAGACATGAAGAAAACGAAAGCAAATATCACTATGTTCGAGCTTAGTAAACTCAAGCATCAACAATAATTGTTGCTCAAATAATTGGAAGCAATACCTTATTCTCCTCTTTCGAATGTTGTATTGTCCAAAGCTGCTAATGATATAGGTAAGCCATGAGCTGGTAGAGTAGAAGCTACTGATGCCATTCTAATCAAAGATCGATCAAATTCCCATACTCCTCCTTTTCTCTTGACCTATGAGATTTATAATAGAAATCTGCACAATTGCTTTATGGACTCAGGGACTTCATCGAATATTATGCCAGCTTTGGCTTGTTTTAAATTGAATATTGAACTCCAAAAGTCTGCAATGCATATTGTCCAGTTCGATAGAACTAAGGTCTAAATATTAGGAGAATTCAACTCAGTTACCATTAGGTTATCAGCTGATCCAAGAGTGGTTTAGAGAATTGACATATTAATTGCTGATATTCCTGAGTTCTATGGTTTGATTTTAAGTAGAGATTGGTCTGAGAAACTTCATGGTTACATTTTTACCGATTGGTCTCACATGTGGCTGCCCTATAAAGGAAAGCCAAATCAGATCAATATTGATTGGAGAAACATATGAATCATACTGTAACGGAGTTTGAACAAGAGAATCAACCTATAGCATTCGACAATAATATTCTTGGTAACTACTCTTTTCAATCATTCATTGGAAATTTTAGTGCCCAATCATCTCCTTTCTCAGTTAATAATTTCACCTCTCAAATTAAATTTTTTTCCCAAACAGATGGATCAAGGTGTGCTAAAATTGTTCAGGAAATTGTAAATAAAACTGTAGATAAATCCTTATTTTGGTCATTATATTTTGATGGGTCTAAATCTAATGAATGTGAAGGAGCAAGATGTATTTTAGTTAGTCCTGAAGGAGAAAAGACTATGCTATCATGTAGATTAGAATTTGAGAGCACAAATAATACTGCTGAATACGAAGCCTTGATTCAAGGACTTTACAAAGCAATAGGTCTTAAGGTACAATATTTGAAAGTGTTCGGTGACTCTGAAATTGTTATAAAGCAAGTCAGAAATACTATACATTGTCTTTCTAGTCACCTTAAACATTGTATCTCATTTTCTAGTGTTTAATATTTCTCCCATTCCTAGATCTCAGAATGCAACAATGGATTTACTCGCCAGTGTTGCTTCTAGGCTTCTTCCATCTGAAGATTATAGTCCCGACAGATTTTCAATAGAGTTAATTTTCAGACCATCGGTTCCTGATAATGTCACTAACTAGTGAATATTCAATCATGACGATGATATTTTAAATTTCTTAACTTCAAATAAGTCCTATGATGATCAAATTATTGATGAAGGTGAGCATGATCTTCAAATGAAGGAGAATCTTGAAAAAAATTCAATACCAAAACCAGTGGCTAAACTTGAAGACCTTTATGACATCAAAGATAGGTTTAAATAGGTTACTAATTCAAAGCTCCAAAGTTCTACTTTGAAATTTGAATTAATAAACCTTGGTATAGAGGACAAGCCACAAAACATCAATTTGGGATTAGGACTTACTTCAAAAGAAAGAATTGCATTTATCAGATTATTAAATAGATATAAAAATGTCTTTCCTTGGAATTATGATGATTTGAAAACATATGATACTTCTATAATACAACATACAATTCCAATGATATTTGAAGAAAAACCAGTACAACAAAAATTAAGAAAAATTCATCCCAACCTCGAAAGTCAAATAAAAGTTGAGTTGAACAAACTCTTGAAGGCTAAGATAATTTTCCCTATTAGACATTCAAAATGGGTATCCAACATGGTGCATGTGAGAAAAAAGAATGGTGACATTCGAATTTGCATTGATTTCAGAAATCTAAATAAGGTAAGTCAAAAGGATAGCTTCCCGCTACCAACAATGGAGCAAACTCTGCATTTAGTAGTTGGTTCTGAATTAATGTCTTTCCTAGATGGTTTTTCAAGGTACAACCAAATCTTGGTACACCTCTATGACATACTCAAGACTAATTTCAGAACTAAGTGCGGAACTTATGCCTATCAAAAAATGCCTTTCGGTTTAATTAACACTGGAGCTACCTTCCAAAGAGAAATGGATATAGCATTCAAAGGTCTGATTCACAAATTAGTAGTTGTCTATCTAGATGACATTACTGTCTTCTCTAGGAAAAGAGAAAATCATTTACATGATTTGAAACAAATATTTGAACGCTATAAAAGGTATGGTATTTCACTCAATTCTAAGAAGTCATTTTTTTCTCTTGACCAAGGTAAATTCTTGGGATTCATTGTTTTGAAAGATGATATTTATATCGATCCTGATAGAATCAAAGAAATTTCTGATATTCCATTTCCACATAATAAAAAATCAATGCAATCATTTTTAGGTCAAATAAATTTTGTAAAAAGATTTGTTCCAGATTTTTCACAGATTGTTTTACCATTACAAGTCATGATAAAGAAAAAATCAGTTTTTAAATGGGGGCCTATAGAAAGGGAAGCTTTTGATTCAATCAAGCAGTTAATCATAAATGCTCCTGCTTTAAACACTCCCAATTTTTTGAATCATTATATTTTATATACTCTAGCATCAGATTCATCTTACGCAGCAGTGTTCACACAAATCAATGATCAAAACTTGGAAGCACCAATATCATTTTATAGTTCAAATATTCAAGGTATTGAGATTAATTACTCTAAATTTTAAAAGCAAGCCTTTGCTGTATTCAAAGATATCAAATTCTTTAGGCCCTTTCTCTTAAAGGCTCACACAAAAGTTATAGTCCCTTTTCAGCAGTAAGACAGTTACTAGTTCAAAGGGAATTAGGAGAAAAAAAGGGCAAACTAGATCACGACATTACAAGAATATGATTTGGACATTAGACCAGCAAAGATTGTCAAAAGCCAAGGTTTTTGCAAGTTGCTAGTAGGAGCTTCCAATATTCAGAAAAATGAAGGTATCAGGAATACTGAAGAAATCAATGAGATAAGTACCATCAATCCTGAACCACAATATGCAGATTTGATATTATATTTGAAAAATGGATATGCCCCTTCTAATCTTTCCTATAAAAATAAATGTGCCAGAAGACTGAAATCAAAAAACTTCATGATTGTTGATGATGTGTTGTTTAAACGGAACTATGATTCAATTTTTTTAAGATGCTTAGAAAAATCTGAAGTGCAAAAGGTCTTGCAGGAATTACATGATGGTCCAGCTCGAGGACATTTTGGAGCTGATACAATAGCTCACAAAATTATTCATGCAGGGTATTACTGGCCCACCTTATTTAGAGATACTCATGAGTATGTAAGGAAATGCAGAACATGTCAAACTACCACAGGAAGACAAAGGAAGCCAACTTTTCCTTTGCAACCAGTTAACATTGAACAACCCTTTGAACAATGGGGATTCGATATCATTGGAGAAATTATTCCACATTCATCCAAATAGCATAGGTATATCCTTACAACTACTGATTACTTTACTAACTGGGTAGAAGCAATTCCTTTGAAGACAACAAATTCTGATGCTATCATTAAATTCATAGACCAATTCATCATTACCAGCTTTGGTGTCCCAAATGCTCTTATTTTTGATAATGCATCTTATTTCTCCGGTAATTCTATACTTTAATTTTCTATCAAAACAAGATTTAAATTGAAATATTCTGTAAACTACTACCCTCAGCATAATGGTTTAGCAGAATCCACCAATAAAAATCTTATCAAAATCATTAATAGAACTATTGATCAGAATCATAAGATTTGGCACAAGTCTTTGATATTTGCATCATGGGAAGACCGTATAACACAGAAGGCCTCAATAGGCACTTCTCCATTTAATCTTGTGTATGGAAATGTGGCTGTCATACCAACAAACTTATTACTTCGATCACTAGCCTTAGTGCAGTTTATTGAAGAAAATCCCTCATCTTCTATTCAATTAAGACATAATCAGATCTTAAAACTATAGGAAGAAATGGAGAAAGCCCAAATTACACATGTGAAGCATCAAAAAATTATTAAGTCTTCTTTTGATACAACTTCAACCAGCTCAAAACATTTACAGGTTGGTGATCTTATTTTGAAATGGGACAAAGCCCACGAGGATAAAGGAAAACACACTAAATTTCAGAAAATGTGGCTTGGACCATTTCAAATCAGAGAAGATAGGCCCATAAACATTCATATTGCAATATCTATCAGGAAAGAGAAATTCTCTTCCTGTCAATAGGCTAATTTTAAAAAAATTCTTCACCTGAGGAGGTAACACCTTCTCACTTTTTAAATATTCAATTTTCAGATATATTTGTGTTAATAATTAATATAGTTTCTTTCTTGAAAAATAAAGTTGTAAATAGCCCTATATTGGTGTTTACTATTTTGAAAAGGTTACTTAAAAGAAAAATATTGTTAATATTTACTTTTGATAGATGGAAGCCTTGAAGGAAGAAAAGAAAGTTCTAGGAAATCAGGTATAATTTAACTTCGAAAACCGTTTTTATTTTTGTAACATCTTCTTAAAACTAGAAAATACTGTAAATCATTCCGAGCTTTAAAGCCTGAAAAAGGTTATCAATACAAAGCAAAGACTGATCCAATATTAGCATTTTCAACTCTTAAAATTGTCATCCATGTTCTCTTAAGGACAAAATTATTCACCCCATCCATCAAAGTTTATGATTTTTCTGAGTGTACTTCTAAAATATATTTGATATAAAAGATAAGAGGTCTCATCATTATCCTGCTTACCATAATCATAGGGGAATAGTTCAACTGGCATTACTAACACTGCATACCAAAATAGGGTAATGGCTTATAATTATAAGACAATGGGTCTCATCACCAGCCAACTTGTTCAGTTAAATTACAACCAGTGAATGGCATTGTCAACAATTGGCCACCAAACTAGGACAATGACTTTTTATCTTACAAAATAAAGAAATAAGGAAAAATTAAAATGCAATACAAAATATTTGGAAACATATCTTTTGGATTCATTATTTTAAGTTATACTCTGAAATGGATAGGACAATGAATGATCAAATGGTTATAAGGTAACCCTGCCAAGACTATGAACGTTTGCTGGCAGCAGTGGCTCTACCTATGACAAAGGAGTCATTTAAGAGATTTTATCATTATCAACCAATTAAGGTTTACTTAAACTTAGAATGTATTTAATTTTGAGATGAGAAAGAGATAGCAAAAATATTTTTCATTATATTCAGTGTTTATGATTACCTAGTTATATTAGATTTTCTCTATCCATTAAGGTTTTCAGATTAAGAAGGTTAAAATATTACATTAATTTCTCAAAGATAGCTATTTCTCCCAATGAATCGCTAATTGTTGTGCTGTACAACAACCCCCCATTTCTAAAAAACTTTTACACAATTTTTTTTAAAGAAATGGGTCCCTTTTTAAATAAACTTAGTTAGATTTGTAAGTTGATAAATAAAACTGGTATCGACCTCATTATAAGAAAAACCTTTATCAAAAGGCCCGATGTAAATGATTCATTTGTTAAAGCCTTTTGAAAAGTACAATGTGTGCCTTTAAAAAACATTATAAATAACTCTACATTGCGATAAAGTGATCGAAGATCGCATATCGTAATGACAAAGGTACACACATAAACAAGGCCTCAACAAATCCCCTGATCCGATAAAGGTAATTGCAATCGGCAATCATAGATATCATATGACAAAGCGATAAAAGCACAAACCAAACCCCCGATTGTGATCAATTAATAAGGCACATATCTCAAAGAAGAAAACATAAGCTAAATGGTTTGCATGCATAATACTCTGCTTTATTATAATATCACTTTATCGGCAATCAGAGATATTCATTGTAAGTGATGAAGCCTCTCCCTTTGAAAACTCGCAATTGTGATTTGTGATTTATCGTTGATTTCCGATTGGAGAAATCCAAAGACACGCTTGAGATAATCATTCATATATGATCGACGAGACGGGTATTTATGATATTTATTCATCGCGATTGGTGGCTACAACGGCTATTAAATTTAACAGTTAAGAGTAAAATCCTTCAGAGATTTCACTCGTGGTGGTTCTTAACCACATTCGACTTATCATTTGTTAACTGCCATAATTATGTTCATTTTCATATTAGCTTTCAGCAGCATATCCCTGTATTACAGTTTGAAATTTCCTGTGCAGAGTTTCTCAGAACTCATGAATTCAGAGAAGATGGGGAAGAAATATAAGAAGGCTAAGAAAAATCCTGTAGCTAAAGAACCAAGACTGAGCAAGAAAGGATTAATCTCATATACAACATGTCTTGGTCTGGGAAATGTGAGCTAGGAAATCATCTATAATCTGATAGAAACAGAGGAGCTCGAAGAATTATAAGAGGAAGCCACATCCGATTAAACCAGCAAGTTAGATGGAACTCTCAAATAATTTTCCTATTCATACCTTCACAGGATAGCAGTGTGGGCCAAAATTTTGCCATACACTGATGTGGTTAGATGGGTTGTCGAGAAAATCCCAACTTCAGATAGAACATTTTCCATGGCTGATGGAAGGATATTCGGGTCATTCAAACCTGAAGATCTCAGGCAAATGTACCATCTACCTCCGCCCGAGAAGCACTATAACAAGGCATTCTTGGAAGCATTTACAAAGGAAAATGATTTGGAATCGGACCCAATCAAGCACTAGAGGCATTTCATGGAAAGACATAAGCATGATTCATCGGGTAAGTATTCTATCGACTCATTAGCTTCTCCTTATTGCTATGCTGGAGCTATGATGTGTAGACTGTGGGGACAACATGATTCTGCAAAATTTTCTATAGATATGGTCCCGTTAATGGAAGCTGCGATTAATGGTTATGTTATGGATTAGACAAATATTTTATTTGATAGGCTAGCCACTGAGATATTAGAATACATAAGGGAAGCATATACAACTTCCCGGATCATTCCTCCTTTCTACTACAGTGCATAGATTCTAGATATTATTTTTTTTAATTCTAAATACCTGGTACTCGGATGGAAGTGGACTTCCCAAGATCCTAACCCTATTCATATCTATCACAAACTGTTGTGGAAGGCACATTATAAAAATCACGTGTATAGAATTTTCAATGGTTTTGTTTTACCTGTATATTATTCTATTTTTAATAAGACTGCCCCCAGGATATCTCAGGAAGTAGCAATTGACCTGACAACAGAAGGTAGCTGGTTTGGAGAGGAGAAATTTACCTATGTGGGGCTTTTTGGCAGTCTTACTAAACCCCATGTTCTTCCTCCATATGTTCCTGATAAATTGTTAGCCTGAGAATTGGCATATCAGATAACAGTTTAAGGAACATCAAGAACCCTTAAGGATTCCAAGAAACATATGTGGGCTATATTCCCCCTACGATGTGGCATTTTTATCTTACATGATTACAAGCATGTAGAGAAAGAGGCAAAGAAGATTCCAATACTGAATCTTTCCACCATTCCGAATAGGCATTATGACCCAAGGAAGGTTGCCTATAACGTTACCGCTCAAGCTAAACTTGCCAAATTCGATCATGAATCAGATTACTTTGATGATTTATTTACTTCAGCCGAAATATTTTTTTAGGTTAAAGGATTGGCTAGGATCAAGTATGGAGAAGAGGGGTTAGAAATATTCAATAGGCTCAGATCCCAGAGGTTACAAACTTTGCCTTTGGACCTATTAGCTACAGCCCCGACAGTTCAGCCACAGAGTCAAAGTGAACAGAAAGTTGCCAACATGACTCTTGTAGTGGAGAAGATTCCCGAAAAAGAAAAATTTCCAAAGCGGGAGAAGGGAAAAGGAAAAAGTAGTGAACTCATTGATTCAAGTATTTATGTTGACACTAAACTTATTAAAGAATGGCAGAAATTTGATTCCATCATTAGTAATACTGAGAGCCTTCAAGGATTCAGCAGACCTGTGGTGACAACTAGTCAGAAATCAGTAATCAATATAGTTCCAACTGAACGAACTAGTGGCCCACCCATAAATCACAAGGACGTAGAAGTAATCCCCAAAAATCCTTCTGATGAAATTGCTTTGCATGTAGAAGAAATACCACCATTGGATGTCTTCTACAACCCTAAGCATAGGGCTATAATTAAAAGACAAAGGAAAAAGAGGAAAGTTGATCAATCTCCTCTTTTGACTTCACAGTTGGAGATAACAAACATGGTATGGAGAGAAGAAGTTAATCCTTCTAAAGATCTCACTAAAATTTCTCAGTATGCTGGAGCATACACAACGGCCATAATGGATAAAGCATCGGAGGTTAGTAACTTGCTCAAAGAAAAAGACCAAGCAATCTTTTTGTTGCAAACACAGGCACAAGAGAAACAACAAAAGATAGAGCAGTTGGAACAACAATTAGTAGTCCAGAGGTATTTAAATGACTAATTGAATGAGCAATTGCTCAAAGAAAAACAAAATATTGATCAACATACAATTCATAAGCAACAGGAATTATCCGAAGAATTGAGCAAGTTGCAATCATTAAATGAATAGTTGAGTAAATCAAAGGAAGAAGAGATCTCTCAGCTATCACTCCAGATAAAAAGATTCAAAGAATATCCCCATGTGGGAGAATTTAGATCGGAGGCTCTACAAATTATCAAGGCATTGTCTAGTTAGTTGAGCCTATTGTGTCATAATATCTCACTCTCTCTTCCTCTGTGTGAAATTTCATCATCCATGGTTGATAAATCAGTTGATGCAAGACTAAACTTGGAGCAAGAAGATGAAAGATTAACAAATTTTCTCTCTTGGCAAGAAACCAATGAAGGAAAAGCTGCTAATCTACCACAAATTTTGGAATCGCATAAAGAAATCCTATTCACTGAATGGCAATCTCAACTAATGAAGGAAAAAAGAGCGACATTAAGATGCAGATCAGTAACAAACAATCATGTTGAATTGATTAATGATACTCTTTATTTATCAAATTTAATTACAGAGTGTTCTCTAGGGAAACTTCCATCATTAAAAGCATTAGAACAGACATGGAAACAAGAGCTGGACCAGAGGGAAAAATTGATTGCAGGTATTTAAACTTTAACATGGGAAACGTTTTCGTTTTTCCTTGTTAAACCATATAGTCATCGTACAGTGATGAAATACCTCACCGATGCAATCAACCATATGATTCCTGAACTTACCGATGCCACATACACTACTTAGTTACACTCACGCATGATTCATCCACCAAAACTTTAACCTATGCTCACCATTTGTCAGCTCAAGTCACAAGATGATCAACCAATATAGTGAACCATTCTGACCGACTGCAGCATGCCTATTTCAAGAAGATCTTCACATTTTTTGTGATTTGGTTATACCAACGCATATGATTTTTATTTCATATTTTATTAGTTTAGATAGTATTTATAGACCATTTCATTTTTATAGAAGGGGTCCTTAAATTTTTGTATTAAGACTTGGATCGGAAGTTGCACTACTGTACTTCCGATATATTTATTTTTATAAAAATTGGACTTGAATTCTGAGTTTTGATGAAGAATGTTTTATATGATATGCACTATTGCTTCTTGTGAAAGCATTTCAAAGTTAAAAGGTGGGATCTGAATGCGATTTATATCGCAGGAGACTCAAATGCATATGGTACTGCTATCTATGTTTTTGTTTCATTCTTTTATGTGAATCAACATTTATTTAATTTTGCTATTATTGATATATGTATATTCTCTTACAACGATTCTTTCACTTATCACTATTGAATGTTTAAGAGTTGTTATTTTTCATATGTATGTGTATCAGTAACATATAAAGATTAGTGTGATAAAGTTTTAATTATTACTTTTTTCAACTACTTTAACAAAGTAATTATCATATGAATGAATATTTTTGTTTATAAGTAGAGTCATCTACATGCCTACTTGTCAATAAGAACCATAAAAAATTGCACTAAGAGAAAGACTTCCCGGGATAGATTAGTTACTTTTATATTGTTGTATTTTAGAATAGATCATCCACCATTCCCATTAGATATTAGAAAATCAATCACTTATCCATCCCATTTATAAATAATTTGGAAACTGGTCCCATTATATACAGTCAGAGCCACCACACCAAACGGAAAAGGAGATGCTTTTAAGGTTCGGACCAGGTGGTTTTCCCCAATGTTGATGCAGCGATTTTCAAGGCATCAACATAACCCTGTCGAGATGTAATGTGACACATCTTGCATGACAATCTCATCCATTGAAAACTTTGGTAAAACATGTGTAGCTTTCTCCGCGATGTACATCTATATGAAGGGGCAAAAGGGTGAGGCATACCAATCTTCTATGTCGATCAATGCCTCCATTGCTAACTGTGACATGCAAGGTGGATCCTCCTTAAATATAATTTTGTACACCGGGGTGAAAAATTGGTCTAACAACTATGATAACTCCATGGACACTGCATTCGGAGAAAAATCTACAATAAGTGTGCACAGAGGTTTCTGAAGGTGTCCATGCCCAACCCAAGCCTAGGAACTGCTAACAAGAACAAAATGCATCTAGTATGTAAGTGGACATGTATATCTCTACTTGCTGACCCTTCAGTAGATGTCAGGCTTCTGTCACCTTCTCCTTCAACCTGAGATCCAACATGTCAGACCAGTTGCAAGGTGTTCCTTCACTGGCCGGTTGGTCCAACACGATCACCCAGCTCCACGACAAGGTATTTGTGCTCTCTTGGCCATATAAGTGGCATGCAAAGATGACCAAGTACTGATATTCCTTTCGTAGTATCTTCATCTTGTAAACCTAGCTGGGTTTTGTCCTAAACTTGGCTGGCTCTTTCACCCAACTCTTGAAGATATCTCTTGAGTTTGCACTGTTGCTGGGTTTGCTGAAAGGTTTCTCCATCGTGATCGACGATTGTGGCAAGTGATACATATCCTGAAAATACTTTGTCCTGAAAGTAGAAATTTGTGTTCCACTAGTACTACTCAACACCAGTGTCTTGGGATCAGTATGCGAGATACTCCAATGGATCATGTCCCCACATGGAAAAGTGGGATACATGCATTCAATCTGGTACAAGAAAAACTTGTGAATATTGAAATAGACCTTGTGGTCTCCTGTATTTTCCTCAAATGTGCCTAAGAATGTATCATTGATGTCTGACATTTCATCTTGATATCTTTTTCTATGAAAAACTTGGTGTCTTTGTAGATAGGAAATCTCATAGACACTTGTTCAAATGCATCTCCAGTTGAGCTCTCGAAGGTGTCCTTTGACCCTCCTCTCTTAGAGGCCATTGAACTTGTACTGTTGAGAGACGGACGAACACCTATGATACTTGGAGACATAGAAACACTTATGGAAAGAGATCTGCCAGTTGAAAACCAAAATAACTTTGAGGACTGACATGCAATATACCTAGGCAACTAACTCGGAAGATTGGCCAATTTTCACCAAGAGTTTGGGAGACTAATTGTGAAAAATACACAAGGAATAGTTCGGGTTGTGAGGAGGCTAACTGACTATTGAAAATATGCAATGTATAGTCCATCTTGGCATGCTAAGGATTGAAAGTGCGTAATAAGCTGTTTCAGTCAACAATGACATGCCAACCCACAAATTACATTACGCAATTTCTGGGGCCAGCAAAGCACTACCTTCCAGACTTGGGAAAACATAGCTTGGAGGCTAGTTCTGGGATATATTTGGGTAGTTTCTTGAGGGAAGGAAGATGCTATAGTTTCAAAAATGCGCATTTCTAGCCGGGCAACGCAAGGTCTAGGCTAAGGTAGCCCAAACCCATTGACGAGCGATTGAAAACATGAAAAGTTGTGAATACATGGTGAAGCTAAGTGTAAACAAGAGTGAATGATTATGCATGAAAACAGTGAGTGCAAGATTTAGAAAATAGGAAAACAAGCATGTGTGTGAAGTGAGTTGCCGCAACAATGATCGTAAGTTCAGAAACAATGTCATGCATGCAACAATAGTGAGATGCAATGAAAAACTTAAACAACACTTCTACAAGCTAACATGTATTAAAACAACCATATGCATTAAGAAAAACCAAGCAAACAACATTCAAACAAATCGAAATACAAAAAGTGACATAAAAGCAACAAAAGACATGAAAAGCAAACTTACCCAGAAAAAGTTGAGATGAATGTGCCGAACACTCCTAGATGTGATGTGGGATGTTAGAGCTTCAAGATCAATGTGAGGAATGAGCTCTACAATGTCGAATAAATAAGTTTGATAAGGATGAGGATTATGACACACATGCGACAAATATAGGAAAAGGTGACACGTGGTAGAAGTTTATAACAGAGTCTTTTCATGTAACCTCTGGCTGCTCAAAATAGATCCTTAAAATATATGGATTTTTTTCCTTTTTCTTCTTCGGGAAAAGAAGCCCATGCATGAAAATCAGGACTGCTCAGTCCTTGGGGAACTAGTCAACCTGAAAGTACATGCAACAGTCTACAATCCCAGGAAAGACAATTGCGTAGTTTCTACACTAAGCAAGACTGGTTGACCCTCTTACATTGCACAAATTTTGGATTGAAGCCTTGGTTGTCATTTAGAATTACATAATTTCTGAGTTGAAGCCCAATGTTGGGCTAGATTATGCAATTTTCATAGGGAAGGCTACCTAGATGGATTGTGCATTTCTGGCGACAAGTAGGCAGCCCAGCTGGATTGTGCAGTTTCTTTAGGTAAGGTTAGTTCCCCTCTAGAATTGCGGAATTTTGTAGTTGTTGGCTTGGTGGTCCCTGAACCAAGTTCAGTGTTAAGAAGTCAAGCAAATACCTACACTAATGACCCTTTCAGCATAAATTCATGGAGCGCGGACTGAAGTCTCACTTGTAGTAGTATGGGGGAATGAAGGAACCACGTTTTCACACCCTAATATGGCTATGATGTAGGTTTTATACCCTAACCCTTCCTTCGTGCAGGCGGATAAGCCCTTTAGGGCTTATCAAAGTATGTCTCTTATTAATCCTTTAGGCCTTCGCAAAAGTCTCTGATCATTCTTCGCGGACCCTAAATAGATAGATCAGGCACTTACGCACCTCTATAATTACTCTTACCTCTGTACTTAGATTTGCTTAAGTATTGGTTAATTTTAACATGCATTACGGTTATCTTCACGTAAATAGATATTCTTACTTGTGTTCATATGAAAAAGTAAAATACATGGATTCACACATCAATATATCATTAATTCATAACCCTAGTATTCAACATAACATAATTCCACATTCATAACAAAAGTAAAATAATGCATACATAGATAATTCTGGAATAGTTCTCTTTATTCATCATCCATATTTCCAGTACTGAATCTGACTACCCTACGCACACAACTATAGGGGTCCACACTCTTAGTTGCAGACTTCTACCCTAGGCCTCTATGCACTCAACTGTAGAGCCTCTTCCTATGCTAAGATTCTTCACTCTTAGCTCTCACACACACATGCATAAAACATAACAAGACTCAACTGAACTGAATTTAACAGCCTTAAACTCTTCTAAGACTCCCTTTTTATGCAATCCCATGGTCCGTGGACCAAGGGAGGATCTCATCAAGCTGATAAAACTATATAAACTAAGGGTAGAAAATCCTTTTTGACTGCTTACATCTTCGCACTCTGTAGTCACAAAATGCGGAGACTTTACATTCTTTCTTAGAAAATTTGGGCTTTCTGCCCCAAAATTTGGGCTTTTAACCCCAAAATATACCCCAAGGGACCCATTCCCAGTAGGTCCCCAATACACATCTAGTGTTTTACCCTCGAGTCACTCTGCTGGTGTGGAGAACTTATCGCAAAGAACTCCCAGCTCCACTTGTACCACTGCGACTTCGGCGGTGCACCGTGTTTCAGCCTACTTCATCTACTTGACCAGCTGCTCCATTGCTAGCCCTACAACATATACCTATACCTTCTATTGTGTTTCCTACAAACTAGCCAGTTTGCCTTCAATGGTGGGCATGAGCACAAATGCTTTGTCTAGCCAAGGCTTCAATCAAGCCTTCAATAATTCTTCCTTGTGTTGTGTTGTGTCCACTTGTTGTTTCAGTGCCTTTGCTTCCTGGAGCTTCGCTAGTCTTTGGGTAATGGTGATGGTACGTGTCATCGCTTTAACCTCATCATATCATTACTGTAGCTCCCGCACCTCCATTTCCAGCCTCTACACATTGGGATCCTACTATAAGCTAGTGACTACTTCGAGCGACTGCTTGAAGAGTGAATTGCAATCCTTTACTATGCTATCTATTGTTGTAACAATGTCCTTAACAGTTGCCTCGCACTACTCTCTGAGTTCTAGCATAGTCAAAGGCTGGGCCTTCAACTCAAGTTCTGCAATATTAATCTTGGCTACCTCTATTCTCGCTTTGCGCACTTCAAAAGCGAGGTTCTAAGTTCTCACATCCACTTGCTCATCTTCGGGAATGTCCAGTTCTGGGACAGACCTACATGCCTCAGCCACTACCTTGGCCATGTGCTCATTCTTGTCCATGATGGCCTTAAAGACATCAATAGCGGAGTTCTTTTGTGCAGCCATATGAGCATTGTTCACCCTCTGCTCATTGATAACGTGCAGCGTGCACTATTTGTAGGATCAAAGTTTCGTGATCAAACCATCCTACAAAGTGTGAAGGTCTTCACTTGGAAGCATGGCCTAATTGAGTCCAACCCCCTTGAGGGCACTAACAGTGGTCTTGTCTGCTTATGCTTCTATAGTCAGAGCTTTATCTGACAGTGCTATTTCCCGGGGATCCAGTATGTGCACCATCCCTACTTCTTCTAAGGTTCCATGCACCAAACTAGTTGACCCTGCACTGCTCCATCCCACACTGGTCTGTACCTACGACGCCTGGATCTGCAGATCATGCAGAATCGTCTGAATGGCGCCCAAGGCTTGTTTCTCCTACTACTCGAACTGTTGCAGCAGTTCTACATTTGAATCCCTTATTGCATCACCAATGTCATTCAAATCACCTTAAGTCAAGGTGATTGGGTCGAGGGAAGTCTTGCTAGCCATAGACTTGTTCCATGGCCCTACTTTCTCCTGTTCCCTAGAGCGCTTAATATGGAATGGAGTAGTGTCAAGGTCTGCTCATCCCTTCTCTAATTGTTGTTTATCCTTCTCTGTCTCTGGGGAAGGTGACTTCTGACTCCGGTATTAGGTGCTCTCCTCCTCTTCTTCCGATCCTCCTGTTTGCTTCATGGCAGCATGCTTCGCCTGGGTTTTATACTCAACCTCCTTCTTCCTTTTCTCAGCCAATTCTTCCATCTTCAGCCTAGCCTCTTCATTTTTTCACTTCGCTACAGAGTTTCTAAACCTAGTTTTCAAGCCCAAAGCGGTGCACCAATCTGTTGGACAGGGATCGAGGACCACTGTGATCGCATCGTTTGTGGTCGGGTGTGGAAGGCCATACCACTTTTGTTCACCGTCCTTCTGCGTGTGCATGGAGACATGGTGGAAGTCCACCATGAACTCCACATACTCTATTAACTGATAAAAAACTGTCGGTGACAACCACGACTTATGGTTGATGGCCATGTGGATATTCATATCCATCAAGATCCAAAATACCTTGTTGTCATTGACCCTTTGGGGGTCCTTCATAGCCCAGAGTGAAGCGAACTTTTCCACTTCTGATAGTTCTTGCGTGACCGAAGGAAACTAACTATCCTCTGGTAACTCCCATGTGACAAGCACTATGGGCAGTAGTAGCCATGCATAGTGAAACTTTTTTCTTTGATATTGTGCCTCTCTGCAGTTCACGAGGATCTCACAGTAGAGGTAGCGCACCCAGTTGAACTGTATTCGTTCCGCACATTGGGTCGTTAAGAACACTACTGGTGCCAGCACTTCATCTGTGTGACACTTCCTTGTAATGTTTCCTACCAAAATCTAAGTGGCTACCTTGATCGCGGGGTTGGTTATGCTAGTGATGGAGTAGCCACGCAGCTTCTTAAAAAGCTTAAATTTATCCTTCATTGCTTCAGCAAGGTCAAACTCACCTGTATTTCTGCCAAATTCCATGGCTGTATTTTCTCTTGCATGCAGTAGCTGAGTGATCCTATGGATCAACATGTCAGTGATCAGTGTCAAGTCCTCTAGCCATAGGCACCCATCATGCAAAAAGCAAAATAGTTGCTTGATCACTTTCATGGTTATGGGCGTGCAGTTGTAATTTTGTATCCACAACATGTTTAACAGACTAGCCCTATCCACCCCTTTTACCCACTTTCTTGGATCCAGGGTGGTCAGACCAGAGTCTTTATAGAAAACGTGATGCATGAGTTGATCTGTAGCTAAGTGGGGAAAGTGCTATGTATTAGCCAAATCCTAATCCTCTAATTTTAAATGGGGGGCATGCCCCAGGCGAGGTCCTTCAAAGACGATTTTTTCTAGTAGCAAGGGTGTATCTAGCTTGACCTTGCTTTCATCAATCTCCTTTGGAACCTTTGTCTTGCCTCTTTGCAGGGGAATGTACTTAGGAATCTTAGAGATAGGATCAGACCCCTAAATTTTGATGTCCTTTGTCCCCATGTCAATTTCTTCCTCATCCATATGGATTTCTTCAACATCCTCTTCAGGGTCCACGTCAATTAGCTTGCCCTTCTCCTACACGATGGGATTTTCCTTCTGTGGGTGATTTCTAGGAGATGCGCGCACCAACACTAGTGCTTTTTTCTTAACTTTCTTTGTTTTTGGACCCCCTTTGGTCGGTGTAGGCCTCAACCTGGGAAACCTTGGTGATTTAGGCACTTTTACCAGTACTTTGACGCTTGCAACCTCTGGGGGAGCTCCCTCAGCTACCATTGCTACTTCTGGAGCAGTTCCCTCAGCTCCCATTGCTTCTCCAGTGATTGCGGCTTCTGCGAGTGCCAACATGATACTAGAAAACAACTCCTGTGTTTCCTTTGCCAACTTCTCAAACACTGAACTCACTATCAAAGCTTCAAAGTACTCATGGTTCATATGTGCCTGAGAGCTCAACACCTCAATTCTCAAAATGCCAAGTGTTTTTCATTGGACAACCACATGTAATTTATAAGCATTTTTGAATTCAAGTCCGACCATTCCCCCCAAAATGTGTTCATAAATGCTGGATTTGTGGTAGATTTTCATAGATCTTGCCCTTAAATTCTGAGTTAAATGCACCCCCCCAATCCACTTAGCCGTTTTCCCACTGTCAAGTCATGAACAGTGACCATTATAGTCACTTTTTAGCTGACCTGCGCATCCATTCATGGATAGGGTAGCTCCCCGGTCATTTTTGCTGACACTTTGACGTTCCTCCATTTCGCGTAGTTCCCCAATCTTACAGCTCCCAAACCTGGGAAGTGTAGTTTATAGTCCTGCAGCTCCTTTCACCTGCCTAGGGCTCTAAGACTGTGATTCCATCATGTAGACATCTAACCAAATCGTTGGTGTATGGCTTCAATTGGCTTCCATTCACTCACCCTGGGAATGCCTCTCCATTCAACTTTACCAACTGAACAGTTCCACCATCGATAATCTCCTTGATGACATAGGGTCCCAACCAATGCATCCAAACTTTTCTTATAAATTTATCAAACTTGTTTTCATATAATAGTACTAAATCATTTACCTTGAGGGTGCATATTTTGATGTGCCAATCATGCCACACCTTTTCGCGCTCCTTTTGAACTTGTTGATGGAATCTAGCTAGAAACATATCTTCTTCAAGATCTATTAGTTGCGAGAGCCTCTCCTCCAGGGCTCCATGATCCACCATTCCTATGAATGATGCTATGTACAGACTAGGTACAATGTACTCCATTGACATCACAGCTTCCATGCCATAAACCACTTTGAGCGGCATTTGTCCAGTCAACTTCTTGCAAGTCACTCTATAAGCCCATAGCACCGCGGGCACACAAACATCCCAGTTATTTCCTTGAGCATTGCAAACCTTTATGAGTGCACTCTCCAATATTTTATTAAATGTTTCCACCATCCCATTATCCTGTAGATGATATGGCGTGCTCTTCTGATGGTAAACCTAAAATTCCTCCATCATTGTGCTAATTGTCTCATTAAGAAAATGTGTACCACAATTGCTCATTAAAAGTTTGGGACAGCCAAACCTTGTCAGCACATACTCAAAGATGAATTTGGTTGTTGGCATGGTTCTATAGTCCTTCACAGGCTGCGCCTCTACCCATTTCGTTAAGTACTTAGTCATGGTGATGCTGTACTATGCACCCATCTTATTTCCTGGAGGCTGAATTGCTCCTATGAAGTCAATCGCCCACTTATTGAAGGGTTGTAGTGATATCTGTGGATTTAACACTAGCTCATCCTTGGACGAGGGCCTTCTAGTCCTTTGGCATGCATCACATTCACTACAATATGCTTTTGAATCCTTATGCAAGGTCTGCCACCACAACCCAATGCGTAGAATCTTCTGCATTGTTTCTTTTCCTGCATAATGGCCTCCTGTGGCTCCTCCATGAGCCTCAGCGAGGATGTTGTTTCATTTAAACTTGGGCACATAATGTCACAATATTTCATCTAATCGCATTTTGTACAAGTTCCCTACAATGATAGAAAAGTCTATCATGCGCACCACGAGTTCCTTCTTTTGTTGGCTTGTATATCCTTCCAGAGCCATACCTGTCATCAGGAAGTGTATAATATCTTCAATGTGGTTGTCCGTGATGTGCATTACAAAGAGCTATGCATCAAGTGGTCATTCCTCCAAATTAGTAGGTTACTCTCTAGTTTCAATGTGCAACAAGTGATCAGGTCCTGCATTCAATTGATCTGGTTTTAAAATAACTTCAAAATCATATTCCTGGAACAACAACAATCACCTGCATATATTACCCCCAAACATAGGCTTCTTGATGAGGTATTTCAATGTCGAATGTTTTGTATATATCTTAAATGTTCACCCAAAAAATAATGCCTAAACGTTTGGAGCATGTACACCATAGCTAGTCCTTTGCGCTCTATCGTGGAATAATTTTTCTTAGCTTTGGATAACTTCCTACTTGCAAATGCTATAGGGTGATTCAAGTCCC
This sequence comes from Pinus tabuliformis, assembly GCA_031772625.1. Classification (NCBI taxonomy): domain Eukaryota; kingdom Viridiplantae; phylum Streptophyta; class Pinopsida; order Pinales; family Pinaceae; genus Pinus; species Pinus tabuliformis. The sequence continues at coordinate 272,393,828 of CM062805.1, forward strand.
CTTCACCAGCTTGTGTCATTACTGCTCCCAACATAATACATGACACGTCCACATGCACATGAAATTCCTTCTTCCAAACCAGGAAGACTAGGATCGGTACAGTGACCCTTTTCTCCTTTGGCACATCCAAGCTCTTATCGCATTCTTAATTCCAACAGAAGTTAACATCCTTCTTTAACAATCATTTCATTGGCACAGTGATCTGGGCATGGCTCTTGATGAATTTCCTTTAGTATCATGTATGCCCCAACGTTGCGCATAGCTGTTTCACACTCCTTGGCACCTCGAAATTGATTATGATTACAATCTTCGTAGGGTCTACCATCAAGCCTTGTCTGCATACCACATGACCCAGCAAGATCCCAAAAGGGACATAGAATAATAATTTCTGCAGATTGAGCATGATATGGTACCTATAGCATGTATCTAGCATCAACCGCAGTCTTGCCACATGCCGCTTTACCAGTCCAAACATTGTCCAATCATCAAAGTATACTTCCAAAAATTTATGAGTGAAATCCTTGAACACTGTGATGACTACATGTGAAAACATCTTCGGCGTGTTTTTCAACACAAAAGGCATCACCATATACTGGAGTCATCCCCCTTTAGTCATGAAGGTCATCTTACTTCTATCATATGGCACGACCTTAATATGATGGTACCAAGAGAACCTGTCAGTGAACGAATATGATTCTTGGCTGCCAACATTATCCAGGACCTCATTGGTGAATGGAGTTGGGAAGGGATCATGCACGCAGGCATCATTCAACTTCCTGAGATCTATGCATATCCTTATTTCTTCCTTTGCTTCTTTTCCTAGACCACTATCGGGCTTGGAAAATCAAATTCTTCCATCGATTCAATGATACATGCCATGAGCATCTTATCTAACTCTATGTGGACCCTTTCTTTGTACTTTGGATTGAGATGGTAAGGTCTTTTCTTCACAGGTTTCACGTCTGGTTTTAGGGTGATCTTCATAACACCTAGGTCCCCTATTATCCCTTTCAGATCTGAAAACTTCATGGGGAACAGATCCTAATATTTGTGGAGTAGTTCGGTGACCCTATCTACTGTCGCATCATCCCAATAGTCCCCAATGTCTACAAGCTTGGGCTCTACCTCCTTGCCAATGTTTACCTGTCTAGTTTTGAGTGGCTCGGTTATGTATAGGTTCTCTAGTTGTGGTCCTTCAACTTCATGGTGTCCTTCAGTATCTGGGATATTAATCTTCCTTGGGTCTTCGTCTTCTTCTTCTGTTGTGACATTATAGCACTCCAACATGTGGCTCAGTTGCGTGGTCCAATTAGGTTGAATCAAATCTCAAGGATCATGAGGTATCCTAAAAATTGACATCTTAAACTTCTACAACACTTCATCGGTAGATTCAAATCCATCCTCAAAACTGAATGTCATAGAAAATCCTTCGTGCAAAATATCCCATTCTTCGATGCAATGGTGGAGTTTCATCTAGAAGTACCAATTCATTGGTATAACATCCAAGGTATGAAAAAATAGATGGACCCACTCCGACTGAGGCTTCGCTTGTATACTTCAGTCCATTTGGCCAAGTGGCCGCGTGGATCATTTCTCCCATCATACTTTTTTGTTAATCGCACCTTCGGATGACCAAAGCGTACCCTCATCATCCTTCTATATTCACGTCGATCATCAAAGCTATCCTTGTGCATACCCCACCATCTTGCAGGTGTAGTGCGCATCACACAATCCATTGCCTAGAAGTGATGCTTCTCTAGTACTTCCCTTTCAAATGCATCCAAAGTGATCAACATCAGTTAAGCCATCATAGTAAGGCATATTTCTTACCTCTAATGATACACAATGTAATGACTTAGTCATCATATTACAGCGTAGCATAGATACTTCATGTAGTCGATTCTACCAGTGTTCTAGTTCTTCGTTTGAATTTGATGTGCAAGAGCTCTCGTAGTCCCATGCAATACATCCATCTACTATAAAATTCACCCAATCTTGATCTTGCACAATTATTTAAATTGTAAATCTGGTCCAAATCATCATCACTTTCATAATCACAGACTAGTTCAATATAGCACAGTCCTTCTGTAGGGTCTAGTGGCACCACTACATGGAGCGATTTCTTCTCAAATATCATATTTCTTTTCTTTAGATTGATTATGTTGGGTTGTGTTATATTATTTGCACAACTAACCTACGTAGTGAACTAAGGGGTTAGAGGGGGGTAGAGCCCCCCCTTCATTGCATAGTGGGGGGGTCATAGGGGGGTTTGAGGGGGAGAGGTAGCCCCTCTCTACAGGGTCTAGTGCAGCGCCCCGAGAAATCTTTTTTTGGACCCTCTATTAGGTTGGGTGAACCTACCTATGGTTTTCGGTCCATGGTTTTGGACGCGATGGTTTTCGGTCCATGGTATTGGATGCTTTAGCATTTATAAATATGTATTGTAACATTGAAAGGAAAATAATGAAAAATCAAGCTAATAGTCCCAGTTTTGGGATCCAGGGGAAAATATCTGTGTATATGTGTTTTATAAGCTCACATTGTTTATTTTTCTGTGTTTTAGAATTAGTGTGTAGGTAATTTTTGTATAGGGTTAAAACCTACATTTGGTATCAGAGCTATTTTGGCTTCAAGGGGACGCCTTTGTTGCTGAGGTGTTCCACTCAAGCTTGTGGTAGAACTTGCTTAGTGGGAGATCTGCGAGATTGATTCTGGTGGTGAAAGAAGATGGCAAGCAGTGGAAAGATAGAGATCGAGAAATTTAATGGTTAGAGTTTTGAGTTGTGAAAACTCAATATGGAGGAACTGTTGGTGGATAAAGATCAGTGGATCGTGGTAGATCTGGGTACTAAACCAATGAGAGTGTTTGATGAAGAATGGAAGAAGTTGGGTTGGAAGGCAAAGAGCACAATATGATTGTGTGTCTCAGATTCAGTATTGCTAAATGTATCAGGGGAAGCTACAGTGAAGGCTTTATGGGACAAGTTAGGGACTTTGTACCAATATAAGTCTCTCGTGAATAAATTGTTCCCACGAAAAAAGATGTATAACCTGAGGATGAAAGATGGAGACTCAGTGACAGAGCATCTAAACGCATTTAATACTGTGGTAAGTCAGTTAGCATCTGTTGATATTAAAATTTCAGACAAGATAAGTGCATCAGTTTGTTGTGTTCTCTACAAGATTCGTGGGATAGTCTGGTTATTGCAATAGGTAGCAATGTAACTGCCTTAGAGTTTGATGAAATAGTCTCATCCTTGTTGACGGAGGAGATGAGACAAAAAAATATGGAGAGCCAGAATGGTGATGCATTGTTTGTACGAGGACGGTCCCAAAACAAAAACAAAAATAAGTCATCGAGTGGGAGATCTAAATCTAGAGGGAGGTCTAAATCTCCAAGAAAACATGTAAAGGTGGTGTGCTAGAAATGTAGAAAGGAAGGGCGCTACAAAAGGGACTGTAAATATAAATCTCCTGATAAAGGAAAGGGATCTAATGATGCTCCTTCTACACAGGCGAAAACCACCTCAGATGAAGGTGGGGATGTGTACTTGACTTCTTCAAGTACACATGTAGATCATGAGGTATGGTTAATTGACTCAGGTGCTTACTTTCACTTCGCTCCCCATAGAGAGTGGTTCTACGAGTATGAGAAATACAATGGTGGTGATGTTTCTTAGGGGATGATAGGAAGGCTAGAATCGTTGGTCGTGGAAAAGTAAAGTTGAAGTTGCAAAGTGGAAGGGTTAGAACACTTCCAGGTGTTTTTCATATTCCTGCATTGGCCAGAAATCTGATGTTTGTAAGCAAGTTGGATGATGCAGGTGTAAAAAATAGTGTTCGAGAAGGATGCCTGCAAGATGGTTCGGGGAGCACTCATATTGATGTGGGGAGTTCATATTGGAAATTTGTACAAGTTGCAAGGTAGCATGGTTGTTGATGGGTGCAACAGTTCTATGGTTCCTGAAAGTTGAGCAAAAAATCTAGTGGTCTCTGGAGAGAAGATCATGTTGTGGCATTCAAGGTTTGGACATATTGGAGAGAAGGGCCTTCGAATACTTCATGGTAAAGGTATGGTAGAAGGTATGATTAATAGCTCTCTGGATTTTGACTTCTGTGAAAATTATGTACATGGGAAGAAGAATTAGGTGAGTTTCGCCTCTAGTGGTAAGAGGGCGAAACATATATTAGAGCTTGTGCACAGTGACGTGTTTGGACCTGTGACGGTTCCATCACTGGGTAAGTCTATGTACTATGTATCATTTATAGATGACTTCTCAGGGAATACATGGATATATTTCTTTAAGAAGAAATCTAAATTCTTTGACAGGTTTAAAGAATTTAAGGCTTCGGTGGAAAACAAGACAGAGAAGCAGATAAAGGCGTTGAGGATAGATAATGGTGGAGAGTTTTGCAGTAAGGAATTTGAAGAATTCTATAAGAAGTGTGGTATAGCACGATAGAAGACTACTCCATATACACCTCAGCAAAATTGAGTTGCAGAAAGAATGAACAAGACGTTGATGGAAAGGGCAAGAAGCATGCTCAGTGGTGCTGGGTTAGGACAAGAATTTTGGGCAGAGGTGGTGGAGACATCATGTTACCTGGTCAACAGATCACCTTCATCAGCATTGGAGGATAAGACTCCACAAGAGGTATGCACTGTAAAGAAACCCTATCTTTCACATATGAGGGTATTTGGATGTGATGCGTATGTACATGTTCTAAAGGAGAAACAAACCAAGTTGGATAGTAAATCCGAAACATGCATCTTTATTGGGTATAACGATGGTTTAAAGGGTTATAAGCTTTGGAACCCAACAACAAGGAAGTTTGTGTACATCTGAGATGTGGTGTTCAGAGAGGTGAAAGATGTTATTAAACATGAAGTCCAACCAAAGGATCCTGAGAAGATAAAGTTTGAGCTAAAGGAGGAAGAATTAGACCCTACAGTAGAGGAGGAATCAGAAGATGAAGAGCCACAAACTCTGGGTGTCAGAAGATCAGTTCAAGAAAGAAGGCAACCAGAAAGGTATAGTGCATCTACTTTCTATTAAAATTTTTCTTTATCTATTACTGATGATGATCCCAGAACTGTGAAGGAAGCAGTAGATTCAGAGGATGGAAAACTTTGGAAAGAGGCCATGGTTGATGAAATGGCATCTTTGCACAAAAATGAGGCTTGGGATATGGTGGAGTTGCTGGCTGGAAGGAAACCTAATGGCAACAAATGGGTGTTCAAGAAGAAGACCAATGTAGAAGGAAAGGTGGAGAAATACAAAGCTCGGTTGGTAGCAAAAGGTTATTCCTAGGTGTCGAGAATTGATTTTGGTGATATTTTTCCTCCTCTTGCCATGGTAACTTCTATTAGGTTAATTTTATTTGTTGCTGCTACTTTTGATTTTGAGGTAGAACAGATGGATGTGAAGACAACATTTCTTCACAGGGATCTGGAAGAGGAGATGTACATGAAGCAACTTGGAGGCTTTACGGTGAAGGATGAGAAAGAACTGGTATGCAAGTTAAAGAAGTCTCTATATGGGTTAAAACAGTCACCAAGGATGTGGTATCAGAAATTTGATACATTTATACAGGGACTTGGCTTCACCAGAAGCAAAGAAGATCACTTTTTGTACTTTAAATTAATTGGTGATCATGTTGTTTATCTCATCTTGTATGTGGATGATATGTTGCTGGTTGGAAATGACAAAGAAATTATCCAGGATTTGAAGACCCAATTGTCCTCCAATTTTGACATGAAGCATCTTAGTGCTGCAAACTATATTTTGGGCATGGAAATTAAAAGAGATCGGCCAAAGAGGAAGCTCTGGTTAAACCAGAGGAAGTATGTTGAGACAATACTGCAGAGGTTTAATATGTAGGAAAGTAAACCAATGAAGGTTCCTATTCCTGTAGGTGTAAAGTTCTCTGCTGAACAGTGTCCCAAGACACAAGAAGAGGAAGAGGACATGTCCCATGTTCCATATGCAAAGTGCAGTTAATAGCCTGATGTATGCAATGGTATGTACTAGACCAGACATTGTACATGTAGTGGGAGTATTGAGCAGGTTTATGTCAAAACCAGGGAAGGAGGACTGGACAACAGTGAAGTGGGTTTTCAGGTATTTGTGTGGCACTAGTGATTATGGTTTGTGCTACCAAGGAAGACCAAGATTGGACAAAGTTTTGGATATTCGTGGCTTTGTTGATGTAGACTGGGTTGGAGATCTAGATCAGAGAATATCTACAAGTGGGTATGTGTTTAACCTATTTTGAGGTGTATTCAGTCGGATGAGTAAGAAACAATTTGTAGTGGCACTATCAACTACAGAGGCATAATACATGGCAGCCACTCATGCAAGCAAGGAAGTAGTTTGGTTGCAGAGATTGTGTTCAAGTATGGGGTTAATACAGGGAGCTATAAGGATAGCTTGTGACAGCCAAAGTGTAATTTTCTTGGCAAAGAACCCTGCTTACCATTCAAAGACAAAGCACATTGATGTTCAATATCACTTTGTGAGGGATATGATAGAAGACAAGAAGGTGTTGCTAGGAAAGCTGGTCATTTTGAAGAATACTGCAGATGCATTGAAAAAATTTGTGAGCTCTGAGAAGTTCTCTTGGTGTAGAGAAACAATGGGTATTTCAAGGCTATAAAAATGACTAAGCTTTCCCATGCCCCCCTATAGAAATAAAACTAAAAGTGGGAGAATATTGGGTTGTGTTATATTCTTTTTGGACCCTATATTAGGTTGGGCGAACCTACCTGTGGTTTTCGGTCCATGGTTTTGGACGCGATGGTTTTTGGTCCATGGTATTGGATGCTTCGGCATGTATAAATATGTATCGTAACATTGAAAGGAATATAATGAAAAATCAAGCTAGTAGTCCCGATTTTGGGATCCAAGGGAAAATCTCTGTGTATATGTGTTTTATGTGTTATGATCTCACATTGTTTATTTTTTTGTGTTTTAGAATTCGTATGCAGGTAATTTCTATATGGGGTTAAAACCTTCAGATTAACCCATTCATGTTAGTTTCCCAATCGATCGCAAGGAGTGTGGGGTAGGGATTGTATTCATCCACAATCTCTATCACTTCAAAATCAACTAGAGCGCTTGCACCTTCAATATCAACTATAACCCCCTAAAACCTTCCCATTGGGATGACTTTTTGCTAATTCACCATCCTTAACTGAATCAGAGACCACTGTAGCGTAGGTCTCCAATTCTTTCCCATGTCTATTTTGGCAAAACGTACACATCGGACCCTAGGTCCAAGGTAAGTTGGTCCATTTCATATTCTCCTATCTGCTCTGTGAGTCTCATCTCACATCCAGTTCTTGGCTTATGCTTGCCAATATTTCTAACTACACGTGGTGCGTTAGTAGCATTTTCCTTGCCAGCGCACCTATTGATCATCTCATGCAGTCCCTTCACAGCCTTGTTATCATAGAGAATTTTCACACAGTTCTCCAAGAATGTGGTAATCATGGACGGATCCATTTCTTCAACCATCTTCTCTTGACTCCCTGAGGTAGAGGCCTTAATGAAACTTTTATGTGCTTCCATAAATGTCTCTTTTGCTCTTTCTCGATAAAACTCAATTTCCTTTTCTGGTGCTTTGCGGACCCACTCACCTTCTTCAGGCTACTTCCCCTTATCCTCACCAGTCCTTGCTCCACTCTACAACACAATATTTAGCTTAGGGTCTTCCTTGCGAGTATCATCCCACATCATCTATAGGTTTTGAGTCGATTGCTAAGGTTGTGCCCCATTCTCGCATATCTTAGCTAACAATATAGGGGAATCCTCCATTGCATGGTCAAACTGAGTACAATAGCAACATGAAAGTCATGTCAGGTTTGGGAAGTTTCGTGCGTAGTGTCCTAGTCCTCCACAATTTTAAAAAATAACTTGCCCTCGACCTCTACTAGGTCCTTTTCCACAATGGCCTCGACCGTCACCCTGATACTCGCCTCGCTCTCCTCCAGCACCTTGGTCTAGAGGACACGTTTCTGCCTACACTCTGTATGCAGGTGTCCTATCCATCAATAATTCGTAACTCTGGCAATTGCACTCATCATGACCCATAGATTTACAGAAGTTGTAGAAGAGTTGTTGCGGTGTCTGTATGAATTTCTACCGCAAATGGAAATTGTCTATCATATGCTTCCCAACTACTTGACATATAGCACACCATAGCATTGGCCCTCTACTTGGCCCTACTATAGCTTCCATCCTCAGAGGCATTGGTCCCCCTGCTGTTATAGACATATTTGGGAACTTCAACCCCAATCTTATATGTCAATAAACTAGGGTTCTTTAACCCTAAAAGTGTTATTTCATACCCTAAAAGATCATGGTCAACTGATTACATCATTCCCCAAAATTTCCACTTGAATAACCATCCAGAAATGGCCTAAACTGAACCATACTGAATGCTACACTGGCCAAGTGTGATACATAATGAGTAATACATTGCTCAAGTGCGATGTATACTGTTTGGGCCTTCTATAGGGTGCGATAGGCGAGGATGGAAAAATGTCCGCGACAGTTTGCTAAGTGGATACTCATAGAATCTTCTAGAAACTTCCCCTCTGACACTTGCCTCTCTGCATTCACCCCAAAGGTGAGTACGAGATCTAAACTTCAGTTATCTCCCCTCTTGTGGAACCAAATGTAACCAGTGGAATGATAGTAATAAAACCCCGGAGATGACTCACACCCTTGCACACATCTATAAATGGATCCCCCATCTAAGAGATCCAGAGGCTGGAATGTTGTGAATTGCAAGGAAGAGCTGATAGTTTCTAATTGAGGAAAGAGCATTGTATTGTTGGTGTGATCTTGCTATTTCATTAGGTGAAGAGGGGTTGATGTTGGGAGGATGATGCTGGATTAGACAACTGGGTTGTAATTCTCCCTCCTATTTAATAAAGTTCTTTGAGTTTTCTTCCATATAACTGTGAAACTGTGAATGTTATTATTTGTGAATGCCATTGTATGTTCATTATACTTCTAATTCTGTAATGATTATTATATAATAGATCAAGATGGTTTGATGGTTCTCTGTTACTGTGTTTCTACAGGTACTCTCCAAGTGGAATAAGTACAGAGAGGAGTTGCAAGCTTTGTCAATGGGGAGAGAGATCAAGCAAGGAGTTAAGCGGAAGATCTGAGTTGGTTCCTTTTGTCTTTCTCTTATCTATTATACATAGAAGAAATCACAAATTGGTTTAAACTATTTTTTTAGGGTTGTTGCCAAACCTAGAGGGCTAGTTGCTCGAAAAGACACTAGTTTTCCCAAGAACAAATTGGCAACTCCACTAGGGAACGAATAGATGTTTGTTTGTTATTGTTGTTTGTTTTATAAATTATAGACGGAGCCTAAATTTAGCCAGATAGCCTTTGAACTGATATTGCTCTGCAATTGCATAGTAGATGAATGTTGCTTCAGTCAATCTCCGGTTTAGTTTATGAATTGAACATCTAACTTGCAAGCACATCTAGATGCCCTTTTGGTAGCTCAGTAACCTCTCAAGATCATTCCTCTATACTTTTCTCTTTATTGTCCATCATACCTTAGCTTAACTTACTGAAATCAACTGCAAATTTGAGCCAAAGCCCATCTCAATTGTGCTCCCTGGACCATCACACTATCTCCCACTGTGAATCAGTATGAATAGCACCTCTCGAGTGCAATAAGTGTGATGAATCTCAATTTCTGTGAATCCCAGGTGCAATGAATGAGTGACCCTATTTCCATTCTTGAAATTTGGGGTATTTGTCCTTATTTTTAGTTTTGTTTAGTTGATTTACTGCTTATGAACAATGCCTCCTTACTGAAGCCTCTTTGCATCACATAGATCAGCCTCCATTGATTAGGATTAGTAAATGTTTTTATGCATTTTTCCATCATTTACAATCCTTTTTCAAAAATTTTCCTAATCGATCTGTTGTTTTGGTACAAAAAGTGTCGTAACTGTCGTTTTGTGTCAAAAAGAGAAGTATCATTAAGTATACCTTCCCTGGATATTCGATTGAACTTTTCGTCAAGTATTTGATTTGAATTGTTGATATTTGAAGTGTCAAAATCATTTTATATTTGACATTGAAAAGTGTCATTTAGTCTTCCTTTCTATTTTGAAAAAGAAATTGTCGAAAATGTCGCTTTGAAAGAAATATTTCAGATCTTTGCTGCATTTAGTTTTCCTTTTTGGCATTTTTTCACATTAAGGGGAACGAAAAACAAATACATGCATTTGCATTTGCATTTAGTTTGTGTGTGAAAAATGATTTAGGAAAAGTGCATTTAGTGTGTGCTCTTTGCTCTTTGTTTGAAAGAATTGTAATCTTCTTTCCTTAGTAGCTAGGATTTTCATTGCTCAAAATAAACAATGATTGTTTATCATTGTAGACTGCATATTTAGGAATTTTAAATCTACATCATGTGGTGAACTATTGAAAGGAAAACTTTTAAACAAGATCATCTATAAAATAAATTTCAATGAACTTAACAACACTTTGGAATCTAATGCAACACATCTAGAAGTCTAGGCTATAGACGTGTTCCAGTGTCGTAAAAACTAGTAACTATCATTTTCATTGAAGGTTGGGTGATTCCTCCTCTTTTATATGACAAGTGCTAGCATGGACTTGTGCTCCCCGTACCATCGAGTATATATTGGGAGACCACAATAGGCTAATATCCTTTATCCATAGGAAGTCGAGTCTCCCACCCTATCAATCGCAATGCACTAAACACATGATTAAGGAAGATTGACTGAAGTACATAAGTCCTTGGAAATTTCTATTTAATTTATCACCAAGGTGTATTTTGTAGTTTTACGATTGGTTTGGTAATCCCTCTATCTAGATTTCCAGAGTAGTCACTTTCGTTCCTTTTCGACTCCTTAAAAGAAAACGTACATCTAAGCATGTATCACTTCCGGCTCATTAAAAATCAAAGGGGACTAGAGTCATCTTTAGCTTTTTCTCGACTCTTAAAAATTGAAAAAGAAAAGTTGTGTCAAAGCATCATTAAAATTAATTGATTCAGAATAACATAATCTTCCCCTTAATTTTGAGGTGATCAAGTAATCCACAATCGTGGAAGAAAGTCAATCAAAACCCCGTCATTCACGAAGACTAGTGAGTCAACCATCTTTGACTCTGGAAACGAAGCCATTCTGGGCAAAAGGGTTTCGTCTAACTGAGTCCAATTCATCTAGTTTATTTGAAACTTTTGTTTCAACATCATCAGAGACTACAGTTACTCCAATCATTTTTGGTACATCTTCCTTTAGAGAAGAAGTTCCGCAGTTACAAGAGGACATTGGAACTGATCCTCGTGTAACGGTAGACACTTCTATACATGAAATAGCCCCATTTAGAGTTGATCTAGAAACTGAAGTTCACTTACCTGAACATCTGGAAGTTCAGTTTTAGAATTTAGAAGGTGTCACCCCTCCAGTATTTTTCACTGCAGAAGCTATACCTTCTTTTACAGGCCTAATGGTCTACCTCTTCCTCCTTGCCTGATTTATATAGAGGAGATAGTAGAGGATCCTCCAACCAGTACCCCATTACATTTTCGAATTAGGATTCATTTGTATCCTTCTACTTCTGAGGTTGGTTCTTTTAATCATCCTTCATCGCAAGTTCCTATCGAATCGCTAGAAAATCTTTTGGATAGACTAAACATGTCTGAGCAACCATCAACATCTAGGACTGTGTCATCTGATAAAGCTACGACAAAGCTTCCTCATGCCATTCCTATGATGTTTGTTGGTATACCATCTATCTTGGCTAGTTATCAATCACTAGCTGGAGTCCACTCAAGGGTTGTTTCGATGACATGGTCTGTTCCTATTTGTTCATCCGGAGTCCCATCTAGTATTTCTTATGTTGAAACTAGGCAAGTTGATTCAGCATGCCAGTATCAATTTGGGAAGACCAATATATCCTTTGAACACTGGATTGTCGCCATATGGAGGGTAGTACGATTTTTCATTGTTCCCTCTTGGAGAACAACCATATGAGAGTTTACAACAAAATTCAGGTCAAACTAGAATTACATCCAGCGATTGGGTATCGATACTGCCACAGCAACCAAGGGTTGTATATTCAATGCAACCAACCCAATCTGTGTCGAATATTCCCACTACACCTACTATTGTGACTATGTCACAAGTACAAGAACTGCTTGTTGTGTGTCAAACTCAAGTCTCTCAGGTTGCAATACAACAACCTCTTGCCTCTATGGCTCAATCACAACCTCAGGTTAGTGTTTCCTTACCTGGAACGACTCAGGCTCAAATGGGTATTACCACTCTGCATCTTGGTCAATTTTCCAGTATTGGGCAATAGCAAATGGTCCAACAACCATGGCTGGTACAATACCAACAACCACAATTCCAGCAAACCTACCGAGGACCTGAGCAACAAGGCTTTGTAGGTAATGGACAACCACATTTTCAAAATGGTTATCAACAACCATACTATAATGGTTATGTCCAACAACATTATAAAAGTTACTAGCATTAGATATATTATGCTAGTATGTAAAGACGTACTGCTCAGGTGATTTCTTATCTTGGGTATGCTTCACCTAACTTACATCAGCAGTTGCCTTTCGTTGCAGCTTTAGAATTACCAGATTTGAACCGACTAATGAATGATCCAATTGCATACACCCCTTGGTGGCCAGTGATTACTCATAAACTTCCCTCCAATATTCCTAAATTCAATGGAAATCCAGGTGAAGATTCGTCAAATCATGTGATGACTTTTCATTTGTGGTGCTCATCTAACACCCTGAATGATGATTTGATTAGGCTTCACCTTTTTCAGAGAATGCTCACTGGTCGAGTAATGAAATGGTATATTGAATTGCCTAGAGCTTCTTTCGATAACTTTAGCGCTCTTGCCACTACTTTTCTAACCAAATTTCAATTACCCATAAGGTACGAAATAGGAACAAAACTCCTTACCAAATTTAAATAGACCACGACCACTCACATATTCGATCATATTCATGAGTGGCGATGTCATCACAGAATGGTAAAAACGTATGTTCCTGATCAGCTTTTAGCTGAGTGGTTTATTAAGTCCTTATTGCCTTCTATAACTGAGGATGTGGTGAAAGGAGGAGTTTTCACTGAAGAGCACATCATTGCTCGTGCCCAATATTTAGACTTGATTTATACTCAGTCTGTCACACTCTACGACAAAATTCCTGACGCTCCTAGACTAGATTTTTTTGTTCCACCCCATCCTAAATCAAATAGGGACTCTCACTGGTGATGGTGTGATAGGTGCCACAAGCACACAAACCACAAAGGCTCCATCTAAAAAAGCCCTTGTAGTTTCTATTCAAAAAGAAAATGACAAACCTCTTGCCTCGGAGATTAATGTTGTGTCATCTAACAAGGGCAAGAGTCCAAAGCAACCAGGGGGCAAGAAGAAAGGGAAAAATAATAAGAAGAAACAGGAGAATTCAACTCCTGAAAAATCTTCTGAAAACCCTACTGGGCAAAAGAAACCTTGTTATCCATGTTTCATATGCGATGATGAGCATTGGACGAAAGATTGTCCACATCGAGTTGAGGTTACGAAATTTTTAAAGACTTCAAATACCTTAGCGGTGTTGACTGATCCATTTCTAAACCCAGAGACCAATCTGATTGCTATCGATCATGCTTCTCCATCCCAAGTGTTTATGTTATCCATTTGAAAATAGTAAAATAATTCTTTGATATCAACAAAGAATAAATCTTATGGGAATCCACCGTCGTTGAACAACAAGGCTATAGATCAACCCAATAGTTCGACAATGAATTCGCTTGAAGTTGTTGTGCCCATCACTTCTGAATTAATAATAAAGCCACCAAAGGGAGTCATTCATAAATTGACACTTAATCCTCGTGCACGAGTTGCACAGAATTATAATATAGTGGAGGATCTGGCTCAATCGCCATCCTCTATGTCGACACTTGAAGTACTGCAAAATTTCCCCTCCCAAAAGTAGGCTTTGTTATCGGCAATAGGTGTGATTGACCCAGTGGCCTTTAACCATAAAGGATATACACCTTAGTTACCAGCACAACTCACTTTCCTTATATAGGTAAAAGCCCTCAATAAAATTGTTCATCGAACAATCATTATTGAGGGGGAATCTACCTGTATTATGTCAATGAGTTGTTGGAAAACTTTAGGCTCACCACCCTTGTCGCAATCATCAATGACATTAAAGGCATTTGATAGAAGAACATACACACTATATGGGATTTTAAGTAACTTGCAAGTTGAACTGGGGGGTAAGACAGTAGAAATTGAAGTCGAGGTCATTGATGGAAACATTGATTACAATATCTTACTGGGGAGGCCCCAAATTTATGCTATGGTTGTTGTTGTGTCTACATATTTTAGAAAGATTTCATTTCCCTTCCAAGGCAGAATTACAATCGTTGACCAACTAGCCTTTTTTTCCCTAACAATTCACAAGCTACTGGAAGCATTCCATTGATCCATGGAAACTCTCAATCACTTCAAAATGTTAGAGTAGGTCTCCTAAAATACCCTTCCTTAATGCGTACTTTTTCCCTCTTGCCTCCACCAGGACTTGCGGAAGTGGCCACAGTGGAAACCTGTCATGTGATGTATTCTACATCATCTAAGATTAAGAAGAAATTTGACCATTTTGATAGTGTGGATCACCATGAGGTATTGCCCCCAAGCCCCATAGAATCTTTGTAGCAATCAATTTTATGGGCCTGAGCGGAAAACCCAAATCAGCACTCAACGAGTGTTTGGATAGATAGGTCTCTAGAGTATGGTACCTCTTCCGATCCTTGGTCTCGTATACATTCTACAAACGAAGGAGTCATCCATTCAATGATGATAGGAGAGGGGTCGTGGGAAGATTACCACCATCGATCCCACCTTCAAGATAACAATGAAGATTATTCAAGTGACCTTAATCATCCTTCAGTTTTTGATTTTTATCAAATATTGTAAATACAGTGGAGTTTGAGCAAAATCTATCCAATATTGAAGAAACTATCACCATTAATATCTCAACCAAACCTAATTTTGTAGAGAATATTCACGTTGGCAAATCTTGTTCTCCAACAAAACTGGAAATTTATTGCACTCTCTTTCACGAATTTAGAGATGTCTCTACATGGTAATATGAAGAAATGCTAGGCATTGACTCGAGAATTGTTGAACATGAAATTAAGATGTATCCAGATGTCAAAATAGTATGACAACAGCTTAGACCTATCCATCCGAAGAAAGCCGCTACCATTAAGGCAGAAGTTAAAAAACTTTTGCATGCTGGTTTCATTTACCCTATTCCTCCTACTAATTAGGTGTCAAACATTGTTACTGTATTGAAAAAACAAGGAACAATTAGAGTGTGCATCGATTATAGGGATGTAAATCAAGCATGTCCGAAGGACAACCATCCTACACCCTTCATCGACCAGATAATTGATGAATGTGCTGGATGCGAAATCTTTTCATTCATGGATAGATTTTCCGGATATAATCAAATCAGTATCCGCCCATAGGACCGGTCCAAGACTGCATTTATATGTTTGTGGGGCACATTTTCATATTGTAAATTACCTTTCAGTTTGAAGAATGGAGGGGTAACATTTTAGAGGGAAATGAACTACACCTTCCATGACATCAAACACATTGTTCAACCATACCTCGATGATCTCCCGGCTCATTCGTGAAAGTGGATTGATCATCCGTAGCATTTGAGAACCATATTTCTACATTGCCGACACTACAAAATACGACTTAATCCACACAAGTGTGTGTTTTGTGTTGTTTCTGGTCGACTACTTGGTTTCGTAGTTTCTAAGCACAGAATTCGACTCGACCCATCTAAGGTTCAGGAAATCCTTGACATGCCTCCACCTTCAAATTTACTTCAGATTCAGAGACTCCAAGGCAAAGCTAACTTTCTGAGGAGGTTCATTCCACATTATGCTAAACTCGCTAAAGGTTATACGTGTCTTTTGAAAAAAGGAGTACCCTTCCACTGGGATCAAGTTGCGCAAGCTTCCTTTGATGCTTTAAAAGATTCCCTTATAAAAACATCATTAATGTATGCTCCTGGCTATCAAAAAGACTTTAACCTGTATCTCACCACTATAGATACGACCATCACCATGGTTTTAGTGCAAGAAGATAATGGAATTGAACATCCTATATATTATTTAAGTTGAAACCTTAATGATATAGAAAGAAAGTACTCTTATGTTGAAAAATTGGCTTTAGCAGCCGTTCAAGCAGTAAAGAGATTCTGACACTATGTTCTCTTTCACAAAACTACCATTGTGTCAGATTGCAACCCTATGACCTACATTCTGTCATGTCAATTGTTGGGGGTGTTAGTGTCGGTCTTGAGCCCTCCATCAGTGATCAATAACTCTTTGCATATGCATTTATAGGTGTCTCATCAGTGTCAGTTTTGCATCCCACTAGGCATGCCATAACACTGAATGGAGGAGCTGGTCTTTGTTCCCTTCTTGGCTTTGCTGGATCAGGTCATACAACAATGTAATTGAGTCATGCTTGTTCTTATTTTTTGTCTTGAGATCCCATGGTCTTAGGTCTAGGGTTTTGAGTCAAAATCATTTCAAGGTCATGAGTCATGGTCAGTAGGTGCCCAGCAAGCCGGAAGGAGTCTTGTACATATGTTTCATTATCATTTTCTTCAGCTATAGATCATATCATGCCTTGGATTTAAAAACCCTGTTTTTAAGTCCAAGGCCATGTGGAAATTTGAAAAAATAAAGAAATTCTCAAAAATTTGTAAAAGTGCCGGCAATAACCCTGGTTCCTTCGCTACAGTTCATCAGGCGGTCAAACTGCAAAAAGAATGGAGTCAAACGCATCAAGAGAGCTCATTTCAGGACAAAAAGACTCTAAACAGTGTTAAAGAGAAAAGCAAGTTCAAAACATTAGAAAGTGGGTTCTAAAGTTAAATTTTTTTTAAATGAACCTATAAAAGCTAATTTCCCTCTCTAGTCACTCTTATTGTGCACATGAAAGTCAAAATTTCGTGCTAGAGGCAAAGGAGGCAAATCGTGGCAATTTTCTGCAAGTTTCAGCACTTGGGAAGGTGCGCGACCATTCCACAGGTGTGCGCGACCATTTGCTGGTGCGCGACCAAACAAAGCGCTTTTCTCTGTGTTAAAATACACGGGCGCGACCATTTGCTGGTGCGCGACCATTCTGGGGAGGTGCGCGACCAAAAACTCTGTCTACCGTAAAACTCACCCAAACGCCAAATCTCCCTCAAATTTGCTCGATTTTGTTGAGGTATGTCTCTTCCACGTGTTGTGTGATGGTTTTGTGGTTGCAAAGGAAGGTAATGCTCATGATTTTATGCAAGGAATCAATAGAGAATAAGCTAAATGACTTGATGTTTTGCAAGCAATATGCATGGACAGTTTGTTTGTTTTCAAGGCAATTTTTCCCTTATGTCCCTCCTTTCATTTTCCCATGTAAATTACATATGTTAACATGTCATATTTATTGATCTCATTTGCAAATTAATCATACCAACCCTACCCCTAAATCCTATCAAACCCTAGTCCCCTCTAATCATTTCAAACCCTACCTTTTCCCCATGTTATATGCTCAAAACCTAAACACTAGTATACACAGCAAATTATATATCAAATGCACAGCAAAAGAATGAACAGAAAACATTGTAAAAAAACAAATAGAAAAGTGATGACAAGGCATACATTCAAGAATTGTAAAAAACAGTGAAAATTGCTACTTGCATAGCCTTAGAAAAAATAAAGAAAAATGTCATCTTGCTGTATGATGTGAAGGACTTGAAAGCTGAATAAAGTCATGACAAAATTCATTAAAGGTATCAGCTGCATAGCTATCAAAAAAGACCAGTTTTGCTGTGATTAGGGTTTTGCATTAACATGGTATTCTTCCCCATCCTTAAGACTCTGTTTTTCCCCACCTATTCCCTATATTAAAACCCTAATTCAATTGCATTTCCCTTCATTAAAACTCCTTATGCAATTGAATGTCCCTCCCTATGATCAAAGCACACAGTGAAACCCTAATTCCCCATGGTAAAAGCATGATGAAGCTGCCTCTGTTCTAAATGAATTGCTGTTATGTAAATTAGATTGGCAGTGATTTGTAAAGAGGGTTTCATGGTCCCCCTAAACCTAATTCCTAATATCCTTTTTTTTTCCCTAATTCCCAAGTTACCAATTCCTTCTTCCTTCCGCTGCAGAATAATCACAGCAACCCCTTCCCATCATCTTGCAATCAAATACCCTAAACCCCTGTTTTTTATTAGCATCAAATGGATATTTTCACATGAGTAAAAACAGAGTATGCTCCTCAATGACATTCTAAACAAAATGAAATGAGCTGCCTGTTACTTGTACATAAGTGATGCTGCCCTATCCCCCTATGCCCATGACATCAATGCTCTCATTCCCTCCATCATGAAAATTTATAATGTCCTTTCCCTTGGTGATCATAACACAGTTTCCCTAAATAAAGTATTGATTTGCAAATGGTGAGAGATGGAATGACATGTTTAGCATTATGTGATGTTTTCCTTCAAAATTCCCTGCTTATATATATTTTTCCCTTTCCTATATGTTAAATTCCCTCCCCTAACATTTCCCTCATGATTTTTTCCCCTTGAAAACAACATACTTCACAGCATTTTGCAGGCAGGGCAGCGGTCATTTTGACTTGTTGATTCCACCTTGCTCAATAACATCAGGTCAACCAATGAGACTAATGAGCAAGGTGATGACCGGTCTTCTTCAACGGAGGTTGAGACACAGCAGAGGCTTTTAGAGAAGGCAAATCATGACAAAGAGCTGCTACGCAACATGAAAACACATTATTGGGCCAGAATGCATGTTTACAAAGCAAGGATGAAGATCCTTCAACGGCGGTTGAACGAGGCTCTCATGAGGAAAAAGAAAAGGACAAATACCCGTATCTTGGCTGAGGCATCCCTCACTCATCATGGTACTCATTAGCCTTGATCTAGCATCAAAATCTGAAAATTTTGAGAATTTTGGAGCATTTTGCAAATTTTTGGTAAAATTACAGGTTTTGCCCACGGTTTGGTCTCACCCCGGGTGAGACCATTTTGGAGGACTGCTCGGAATTTTGAAAACTTGGCATTTTTGGAAAGGGCATGAAAAAAGAAAAATTACCAGTACTTGGGAGCAGCCTAATTTTGAGATTTGAGCCTCCAAAAGCTCAAAATACATCAAAAAAATGACTTTCTGCCCACTTTTTGAGTTGCAGAGAGTGACCTTGGGAGGAGCAATATTTGAGGGGTCAAATCAACACCAAATTCAGAAATTCCACTTGGGATGGAAAGTAGACAGGCCAAGCTTTCCAATGAGCCATCGTGCACCTGATTTGGACCAGTGGAACCCACTCAAAAACAGCTGTGAAGGGGCGCGACCAGAACTTCCAGGGGCGCGACTAGAACTTCCAGATTTGCCAGAATTGCCATTTTCGGTCAAAAAACACTGTTTTGACTATGGTTGACCATTTTTACTTGTAGATGATGGATGAATGTAATATTTTCATGGCACTTTGATAGGTTTTATCTTTCTTTACTCTTCTAGAAGCTTCTTTGATGTAAATAGTGAATAATTAATGCATGGATGAGTTAGCTAAATAATAGAGGCAAGTTGTTGGGCTGCCTATTTTCTAGTTCTTAGTTTAGAATTAGTTCAAACTGCTCCTAGGAAGCTGAGCTCGACCCCTAGAGGTGGGGAAAGGAGTTAGATGGTCTAGGAGGTCTATATTATGCTCTCTCCTTCTCATTTTCATGGTTGGACTCTTGTGGGAGAAAGCATTATTGTGTATTGTACATCTACTTCTGCAATTTAAGGAAAGGAAGGCCAGGGTTTTGCAGACTTCATTGTGGATTCTTGTGGATCATTGTGTTGATGGTGTGTCTTCTAATTGTTACTGTAAGTTTGTTTATGTGTTACATCTCTCTTTCTTTGCTGCTAATTGAACAAGATGAAGTGATAAAGTTTGAATTCATGCATGCCATGCTCAGCTTTTAATTCTGTTCAATATCTATGTTTTCCACTGTTTAAAGAGGATTCAAAGTCCTTGTTTGCCCTCTTTAACCTCCTCTCTTTCTTCCCTGATCACTCATCCAAGCCAAAGGCATCAGCACAAGTTCCTACCTTGCCCCAAAGATCCCCCTGCAAAAACTGTGCTCAATCCCTGCACCCTAAATTGCACTCCCTCCAATTGCCACCAAAAAACCAAAAATCTTTAAATCAACCCCCCTTTATCAATTTACTAGCCTAATATCTTTGATCCTAATTGGTCAGCCTAATTATATTATAAGATCTATCAAATCTGACCCGAGAGAGCCTTCTCATACCTCGTAGGGCTAGCTACGAGGTGAAATGGTTTGATGTAGCCTTGAGAGTTTGTCTATCTCAGCCTAGGTGAATTCCAAGCGCTAACAGGGGGGAAAATATTCCAAATGGATAGCCATTTTGTAGGAATTTGATCTAGAATTCACCAAATCCAAATCAAAGAAATCTCTCGTCTTTGTGGAGTTACTTTGTGACCTTCCCTCATCATCCAACGATTTAACATCCAAAGCATCAATTGTGGATGAGACTCTGTTTCTGATACCGTCAAGAAATCCATGGTATGGGAATATACTAGTATATCTCCAAACCCAAACTTTTAGGCCTAAAACCTCTCTCTTTGAACATTGACGTACTCGATACCAAGCCAAAGACTACCTGATAATTGGTGATACGCTTTACCATCATGGTGTTGATATAGTTCTTTGCAAGTGCCTCACGCATGAGGAGGTCGAAAAAGTTTTGAATGATTGTCATTCAAGTGCTTGTGGGGGGCAACTATCTGGTTACTCTACTGTACAAAAGATCTTACGAGCAAGTTACTTCTGGCCCACCATATTCAGAGATTCCATAACTGTAGTCAGAAGTTGCCATGCTTGTCAGATTTTTGATCGCAAAACCAGATTACCACCTGCACCACTGCATCTAGTAGTTGTTGTTGGGCCATTCGCTAAATGGGGCATTGATTTCATGACATGTAACCCCATCTCGGCTAAGGGGCATGGGTATATTATAGTTGTTGTTGACTATTTTACAAAATGGGTTGAGTCGATGCCTACATTAAACAACAGTGGTGAGACATTGACTCTTTTCTTTTTTAATCATGTAGTTTCTAGATTTGGTGTTCCACAGGCTATAGTCACAGATCATGGGTTGCATTTTCGCAATCACATGATGATTGAATTGACTGCCAAATTAGGGCTATCCCACGATAGTTATACTCCATATTATCAGTAGGCTAACAGACAAGTTGAGGCAATCAACAAGGTCCTTAATTGCATGTTACAGAGAATGATTGGAGTCCACAAACAAAATTGGCATTTAATCCTGTACTCAGCTCTATGGGAATATAGGACTTCGGTGAGAAACGCGACCGGATTTACGCCTTTTCAGTTGGTGTATGGTATGGAAACTATCTTACCAATTCAGTGTGAAATTTTGCCCCTCAAGCTTGCAATTGGTCTTCTTCCCAAAACTTTTGAGGAAGAGGCTCGTTTCTTGGAACTAATCCACCTGGATGAAACCCGTCTTGATGTTGCATTGGCTAACAAAGCACATAAGAAATGTGTCAAGGCGCAATTTGACAAAAATGTCAAGCCTCATGTCTTCTCAGAAGGTGACTTGGTCTTGCTTTACGATCAGGACTCTGACAAATTAGGAGCGGGTAAATTCGAACCATTACGGATGGGCCCCTAAATTGTTAAATGGGTATTGACAAAAGGAGCCTACGAGCTGGTCGATTATGATGGGATTCCATTGTTGCAACCCCGAAATGGGTTGTATCTTAAATGTCTTGATTAAGTGTAGTAAAATCATTGTAAAATATGCTTTCATTGCATTTTTGTGTTTTCTATTAGAGTTGTCATTTTGGTTAGGTAATCCACTTCACATTTGTTGTAGATGTCAAACTTTTTGGAACCATTTGTTGGATACACCAACAGAGCTAGTCGTAGTACGCAGAACCTATCTTCTACAGCCTAGGCCATTTTTGCTCCAAGCAGTGACTTAGTGAGTTTCAGGGGGGTATGTATTGGTCAGTTGACAAACAACATCACTGAATATAGAGCATTGATTGAAATTCTCTCTGATGCCATTTCACATGGAATACACTGACTTATTGTCAGGATGGATTCACAACTCGTCATTCTACATCTTACTGGCACTTATTCCATTCAGAACCTAGCTATTTATCACATGCTCCTAAGAGTCAGGATTTTGGAAAGACAGTTTGATTCCATTCAATATCAACACATTTCCAAAAACTTAAACACATTGAATGATTCATTAGCAAACTTTGTGTTAGATAGACATTTGTAGCATTTGTAAAGAAAGCATTTCACATTAACATTTGCATCAGGATTTCATAACTTAACTGAAATAAAAATCCGAAAATCAAAAATATATAACTGTTTATATTTTTTACAAAATGTTTTGTGTTCAAGAAAAAATCAGTCACGTGACCAAGAAACTCTAAAATGAATGCAGAAAAGCATCCTAGACTAATGATATTGGTCGTAACATGTCACCGCCTGTGTGATCATACGCAAGAGCCTGGTCCATCGACTTGCCACACCAATAGTATGGCGTTGTAACCTCAAAGGTAACTCATCGGTCCTGACATCCTGAATACTGAGAGTGAGGCCCTTGATCTGATCCTGCAGCACTACCAGGGTCTCCGATATGTCCAAATATCGAAGGACGGCCCTCCCTACAACCTCTCCCTCTAAAGTGTCAACTGCTGCCCATGGGCGTGCCGTTGGTCACACTGGCCCAATATCTGCACACACATACAAGTTTTTTTAGTATTGATAACATTAAATATAAACAAAGATGTGGTCGAATCATTTTACCTATGGCACTCCACTGTTCGCCAACTAGTAACGCCAAATTTGGGTCGCCTCATAAATCCATCCTGACGTATGGATACTCTGCAAAGACCATCTCATGATGGTTGAACCACTCAAAAAAAGCATCAAAGAAGGAAATCTATGATTGACCAGCATATCTGGCCATAAGATCAACCCATCTCTACATCCGTGGTTCCCTCGGTGCTGGCAATCCTAGTGAAATGTTCTGAGGCTGCATTAGTGGAATCCTCTCCAAAGAAAAAGCAGTCAATATGGACCCATAGCCAAAATTCTTGGTTCTTCCATTCTTTACTTTGGAAAGTTGTCCTTTTATGACAAGAAGTACCACCTCACACCAGTTGAACACCTTCATTTCTAGGCATTCCAGGGCATACTGCATGTAAGATCTGTTTGCCAAATGTAAAGTTGCGCTACCAACCAATCTAGCAAAGGTAAATGAAATGGTCCTCAAGGGTCGATCAATGACATCCTGGATATTGATCTTTCCATCTATGCTGGGCTGAAATCCATCTCTGCAGAACTAATGAATATAGTCTTTCACGGATTCGCCTCGACAGGTGAATCCTGATAGTGAAAAAGGGGCACCATCCCTCGACAACCCCATCAGAAATTAAATATCCTCAACTGTCAATGGAATAGATTTACCTTTGATCTAGAATATTTGGTCAATCAGATCCCGAGCATCAAGAAAATACTGCAACAAACTGAATTGTTGCATCAAGGTGGATATGCGGAAGAACTTCAGCAAGCCACAGTTTTGTAATGCAACAACTGTGCCCTGGTCGTGTAAGGCAATCATGTTCTCTTCTTCATGTCTATGTTCATGCCATGTGACAACCATCTTGATCCAACAAAAATTTGAAATGAAAACAAAAGATGAGTTAGGATCCAAATTTTAGCAAAAACAGGCAAAAATTTGATGAAAAATCGTTGTGTAAAGATGCCCTTCTGCGCCCATCACACCCTGCCTTTAACCAAGGTGGGATGCATACTTACTGGCCTATTGGCAGCTCAGTATGAATCGCACTTTTCGATATAGGCTAGGTGTGATGATTGGGGAATGAGATATTCAAACCCCAGGGGCCTAGAAATGAGAAAAAAGTAGCTCAGAATCAATAAAAGATGGAATGATAATGAAGAGCTCAGGGTTAGCTCCTACCTAGTCCTGACAGTGCGGAGAATAGTCCACCAAATCTCCCAAAATCAACTGATGAAATTTGAGGGGGAAAACCACTCCAGAGCTCCAAAATCCAAAATTTGAAATGAAATGATGAAAATGAAAGGTAAAAGTACTTTTTATGTTTACTATTCACGTACTTCAAGTAAAACGTTAGTTTTAATTAATTTCTCGTACATATATATGTAATTCTAATCAATTTGATGGAGTGATTTAGCAGGTTAAATGATTTTTGAAAGAATCTCATGTGCTAAACAGTGAGTTGAACATCTTTGACCACTTGACTGAGCATAGTTTCCGCAAGGTTCAAGCTCGTTAAAAAATGAACCGGCTTCTAGTAAATAACCTCTGTGATTGCCACGCATCAGCCTTTTGAGCCTTGGTTGTGTTCCTACTATCACCTCCATCCTTTTGGCCTATCATATGCCTCCACTTGGTTGTTTACCCTTTTGAGGAACATCTGTGATGAGTGGTCTTCTTAGCCAACCTCTTCACACCACCATGTTTTGAGAAGTTCTAAACTTACCTGGAACCAATTGCTACCCTAGACACCACTCATTCCTCAAACAAGAGTCCTCTTTAAACCCTTTTTAGAATTGTTAAATATGAAAATACTTTCGAGTAATTGGCTTTTCAGCTCATTAAAGTGGTCGAAAATGCCATCCCTCGTATATATTTTAATCTTTTTTGGACCCGAGGGATTATCTCACGAAAAAGTTCAAGCACTTGTCTTTTTCGGCTCGCTAAAGTGATCAAAAAGTCATCCCTTTCATATTATTTTAATCTTTTTCAGACTTAAGGGATTATGTTACGAAAAAGAACTGCTAGAGTTTCCTTTTCATCCCTTTTCAAACTCTCTAAACATGAAAAGGACCAAGTTATCCTTGTCATTAAAATCGTTAAAACAATAGCGACAAAACTTGTCCACCTAGACAAGAACGAGTTTCACTATCACTAGACTCGCTAAATGTAGCGACAGGTTTGCCCAAAGGGAAAATTATAGAACAAGCATATGTTATCCTCCTCAGGCTTGACAAAAATAAAGAGGTACTGGTCAGCAATGATTGGGGAAAAAGGGAAGAAAACTTGAAGAATTTTATGGTAGCATGTCACTCTTGAACATGACACTTTCACTCCATCACCATGATTGAGTCGAGTTGGGGTATTCCATTCATCGGTCATTTCACCATTGGTCTTCCACACCATCCGTCTGTTGGGGTTAACGCTACCAATCCATCTCAGTGTTTCTGATATGTTCAAGAGAAGTCATTCAGTTGAGAATTCACCATCCAGTTAATGTCTCATCCACTGCAATACCTTCAACCTCCATTTTTCATGACTACCATTCCTGAATCTTGTGTCGTCGATCATTTTCACCTCTAGAAAATCATTGGCTTCGTTTTGTCTCATAGATGTGGGATACATTAAGCCCCTCCTACGACAGGTCACTTCTTATCGACATCAGCTCATTATCCAAGAAGTTGACTTAGAAACAACCCTTTTAATACTTTGAAGCTTGCATGCCTCAATGACAAGTTTCTCACTTCCGGTGATAGGTTGACATCAATGGCCTTCGACCAAAAGGTTTTACGTGGTGTTCGACATTGGATCATATATTCACACCACGTGAATTGTATTGTAGTACCTTGAGGGTCATTATCATTATCCATGATTCCTCTAGCATCTATAAACAGCTCACATTATTGGTTGGTAATCACGCGATGTCTTTCCATGTTCGACTTCAGAACATCTTTTCACATGGATCGACTTGGACATCAAGCGAAGATTGAACGAGTTTGAAGACCCTAGATCTAGTTTCATCCATTCAGGCTACGATATATTCAAGGATATAAAGACATCAAATGTACATAGAAGTTACATAGATGATCATCCAAGCTAGGGAGGATGACTCTACATATGAAGAATCACCAGTCTACAACTGCAGACTGTTATCTGTTCTATGTACATGAAATGAATTTATAAAACTGAGCATGGGAATGCCCACCTCAACTAGATCATGAAAATTATATTATGATGATGTATTGTATTGTATCTTCTACAGGTCACCTTCTAGTTTTGAAACCTTGGATCCTCATGATAAAGCATTTCACCTGACATCAAAGATTTACGACTTCATCCTTTAGGGGGCAACTGTTATAGATATATTTTGGCACTTCAACCCCAATCTTATATGTCGATAAAATAAAGTTATTTAACCCCTAAATGTGTTGTTTCATACCCTAAAAGATCATGGTAAACTGATTACATCATTCCCCAAAAGTTCCACCTGAAAAACCATCCAGAAATGGCCTAAACTGAACCTTACTGACTGCTACACTGGCCGGGTGCAATGCATACTGAGTGATACACTACTTAGGTGTGATGTATACTGTTTGGGCCTTCTATAGGGTGTGATGAGCAAGGATGGACAAATGTCCGCGATAGTTTTCTAAGTGGATGCTTATAGAATCTTCTAGAAACTTCCCCTCTGACACTTGCCTCTCTGCATTCGCCCCAAAGATGAGTAAGAGATCTAAACTTCAGTTATCTCCCCTCTTGTGGAACCAAATTTAACAAGTGAAATGACACTAATCAAACCCCAGAGATGACTCACACCCTTGCACACATCTATAAATGGATCCCCCATATAAGAGATCCAGAGGCTGGAATGTTGTGAATTGTAAGGAAGTTCTGATAGTTTGTAATTGAGGAAAGAGAATTGTATTGTTGGTGTGATCTTGCTATTTCATGAGGTGAAGAGGGCTTAATGCTGGGAGGATGATGCTGGATCAGAGAACTGGGTTGTAATTCTCTGTTCTATTTAATAAAGTTCTTTGAGTTTTCTTCCATATAACTGTGCAACTGTGAATGTCATTGTATGTTCATTATACTTTTTCTTCTGTAATGATTATGATATAATAGATCAAGATTCTTTGACGGTTCTTTGTTATTGTGTTTCTACAGTGACTCTTCAAGCGGGATAAGTATGGAGAGATGTTGCAAGCTCTATCAATGGGGAGAGAGATCAAGCAAGGAGTTAAGCGGAAGATCCAGGTTGGTTCATTTTTTCTTTCTCTTATCTATTATACATAGAAGAAATCACGAATTTCTTTAAACTGTTGTTTCTAGGGTAGCTGCCAAACCTAGAGGGCTAGTCACTCGAAAAGACATTAGTTTTCCCAGAAACACCTGCTGCAACATAATTTGCTAAAATTATGTAGTGATCTTTGTCATGCCCTTGCCTTTGGCACTTTAGGCACCACACTTCTTCACACGCTTGTAGCTGAGCTATTTTGTCTTTTTTTAGACTTTTCATTTCGAGGAAAAGCTTCTCCAACTATGCATGAATCTGCTGAACCCTGAGATTATCATCTTGCATCGATGTCTCGTGCAATCTCATCACGATTTCCAGAGCTTCTACCTATGTCCTAATCTTCGATTGTGATAACGCAACCCTTAGATGAGGTAGGAATGAGGCCACAAACCATTCGTGGTGCTACCCATCAGACAGATTCATGTTAGCTTCACAGATTGAACACTTCAATCTCTCATCCAAATCGTAGGGAATCTTACCAGGCTTCATCATGATCTCTTTGAATCCTAAAATTGATTGCACCTCAGACTTAGGTCTACTAAATTCCTTATTCAGCGCAGTCTAGATACCTACCAATGCAGACATCGGATTATCAGTGTAGTACTTAATGTAGGAAGTTAGTGCGTAGTCTTGCAAAGCACTAACCAACATCACTTTCTTCATTTGATCATTTGTGATACCCTGATCTTCTGATACAGCCTTCATGATGAACCAAAACTAGTCTGGATCTTTATTTCCTACACCCTTGAACACAAGTAGCTTTATGGAGTTCGCTATGTTGAATGGTGGTGGAGGTAGCAGTGGTGTGGGTGAGGGGGTAATCGATGGAGGTGAGGATGGAGGTAGTGTAGGTATTCTCATGAATCCTTGTATTATCAGCTGAATAGTGCTCAGTAGAGAAGCATGTGCTTCTCCTTCGTCATCACTTAGACAAGGCTCAATCAGTGGGCTATATTCAGGGCCTTTTCTTCCTCAATCTTTAAAAGTTCTTCCACTTCGCGTAGCCCCAAACATCAAGGCAACTGCATAACCACTTTTCACACAAGAGCATCTTAATCCAAGTACTTAATGATTTAAAATACATACCTCGCAGCCCTTTGAAGAAGCAGCGCTCTGCTTCGTTGTAACTAACCGAAGTATTGACCACAAATTCTGTCACAAACCCTCCTATGATATGTTTGACCCAATGATCGACAACGCGTGCGATATTATCTTCAGAGACTTCCAATTTTTGCACTAAGTCCAGGGAGCAGACAATCAGACTGTCAAGCCTCCATCTCCATTCTCTACCTGCCAACTTCACGATCCACTCGTATAATTCAACTCGGAAGGAACATAAGAATATTTTGTGTATCTCTCTGTATAGATATCTATCCAACCACTTTTATTTCGTCAATCACAGATTGTTGTTTTCTTGCGCCGCAAATTCATGGATATTTGTATCCAACCAGTCTTCAATCTCCATCTCAGTTGGATTCTAATGATGCAACATAACACATCACACTATGCCGATCTCAGTCCCAGTAACAGAACCATTTGTTGGCTTGATGGCCCCTAACCGAGGTTCAACATTAAGAAGCCAAGCAAATCCCTATGCTACGAGCCCTTTCAGCATCAATTCGCGGAGTGTGGACTGAAGTCTCACCCGAATCAGTATGGTGGGATGTAGGAACCAAGTTTCTGCACTCTGAGATGGTTGTTATGTTGGTTTTATTCCCTAACCCTTCCTTTGCGCAAGCAGATAAGCCCTTTAGGGCTTATCAAAGTACATCTCTTATTCATCCTTGAGGCCTCTGCAAAAGTCTCTGATCATTCTTCTTGGACCCTAAATAGATAGATCAAGCACTTATGCACCTCTCTAATTACTCTTACCTCTGTACTTACTCAAATTTTCTTACGTATTGATTAACTTTAAAATGCATTATGGTTATCTTCACATAAATAGATATTCTTACTTGTGTTCATATGACAAAGTAAAATACATGGATTCACGCATCAATATAGCATTAATTCATAACCCCAATATTCAACATAACATAATAGCACATTCATAACAGAAGTAAAATAACACATAACAGATAATTCCAGAATACTTCTCTTTATTGATAATCCAGATTTCTAGTACAAACTTTGACTACCCTGCGTGCACAGCTACATGGATCCGCACACTCAGTTGCAGACTTCTATCGTAGGCCTCTACGCACTTAGCTGTAGAGCCTCTTCCTATGCTAAGATTCTTTACTCTTAGCTCTCACAAACCCATGCATAAAACATAACAAGACTCAACCGAACTGAACTAAACTACCTTAGACTCTTCTAAGACTCCCTTTTTATACAATCCCATGGTCTGCGGACCAAGGGAAGATCTCATCAAGCTGACACAACTTTCTAAACTAAGGGTGGAAAAAAAAATTTGGCATCTTACATGTTCACACTCTGCGGTCACAAAATTCAGAGACTTTACATTCTTTCCTACAAAATTTGTGTTTTCTACCCCAAAACTTGGGCTTTAACCCCAAAATTGACCCCAAGGGCCCGTTCCCAACGCTACGTGAGCACCTCAACTAGAAAAATGACTGATTCCAAAATTTCAGTGTACGGGTGGGAGGCAAATAGGTTGACCAACACAGGTCTGTAGATCACTAAAATGCAGCTGAAGATTATGTACTTACTTAGTGCAAGACATGTTGCTAAGGATGGTTAGTAGGGAGGCTTCAAAAAGAACCCAAGGAAAATTTTTGGAGGGTGGTTTTAGCTACTACAACACTTGGCGACACACTTGTAGAACTCCAACTCTCTGATGGACCTTGATTCATCAAAAGCAAGTCTGACTCCTTAGGAAGTATTCTTCAATTCTTAGATCATATTGGTTTCCACACTAGCTTGATTGAAAGATGTAGTACCTGCCATGCTCTTGGTCGGTCAACACACATTCCAAGCCAAGTCAACACAATTGTTTCGATTGGGGATGAGGGGTATATTGGTACACAAGAAATACTATAGTCATCTTTTGAGTTTCATCTTTGGAGTTTCTCCCTTGCCAGTAGGCCTCGACACTACCCTGACAGAGTCACACAGGAACACAAGCATCACTCCATAAGCAGTAAACCTAGTCAATACCCCCATGGA
This sequence comes from Pinus tabuliformis, assembly GCA_031772625.1. Lineage (NCBI taxonomy): Eukaryota > Viridiplantae > Streptophyta > Pinopsida > Pinales > Pinaceae > Pinus > Pinus tabuliformis. The sequence continues at coordinate 272,424,253 of CM062805.1, forward strand.
GTTACTTGCATCACCTCTCTGTGTTGGAAGAATTTCTCTTATTTCACCTTATTCATTTTTCATTTTTTCAATAATTTTCACATTTCCATTTTTTCAAAACTGTTCATAACACTTATTCATTTCAGAGGTGGAAGAGGGATCCCAACTTGTTGAGAGCAGAAGAGGTTGTTCCTTTAGAGAATTATTTTGTATATACCTCTAACATACTTGTTAAGGTTTCCCCCCTCACCTTACTCTACTTGACTGAGTTGACAAGGGTTAACCCAAAACAACCGACTAGAGTAGGTGATACTAGTTAGCATGCAAGCGTTGTGTTTTCACCAACGTTCTCTTCGAACATATTGTATTTTCCATTGGTTTATCATTGACTGAAGAAAACAAGTTCTAGTTAAAGAGATAACACTATAGATAGCCAAGTAATGATAACTGCACAAGTCCTCTTTTACTTTACCCTCGCTTGTTTCAAGAGTCGCACACGGTTTCATGTGAAAATAACCTACGAACATAAATAAGCAAACAAAAAAAAACAAAGAGTAGAAGAAAATGTGAAAGAAAGGTGAATAAGAAAAACAATCAATCAAGAAAAAAATACACAAAGCAAGAAGCAAACATGCATGCAAGAAAACAAGTCCTAATGCAATCACTACTCCTACTCCTAAGCTAATGGTGGATGGGTCTAATCATGTGAAGTGATATTTCCATAACCATTCAATCCAATAATAATTCAATGTCTAAAAATCCATTGTAATTTATATAAATACCCATTTTCATATTATCATTAAAGAAAATGAACACTTATGTATATCATGCATCCTTACTTGAGCATTAACATGGGTCCCACAATTTGTAAAAGTATATTGATGAAAAATCCTCACATGTCATACTTGTGGTATACATTCTAAATTTCCACATAACAACAATCATGCCACTTAGAAACAAAGAAATAACATACCTTACATACCATAACATAATACTTTCTGTAAGGTCCCACCTTTCCAACCATCAATATTCTAGAGAAATAAAAGACTCATTGAACACTAAGACACAAAAAGTGATTTTTTTTCGTAATTACTTGGTACCCTTAGTTTAATCCATCACCCTTTTAGATAATTTATGTCCAGTGATAACATTTCTAGATGGTCAGACAAGTTTCCATTTTATTATTAAACAATCTATAACATTTCTAAATTAAAATCTTACTCAAAACATTTGGCCCTTCTTCACTCCTAACAATTCATTATAAATCTTATAAAAATTTAACGCTATAATTAATCCTTGATCTTTAATGGCCTTTCCAAACATGACCTCACATTCATAATCATGTCTTCAACGATTATCAACAATATTTATATTATTACATAACCTCATTCTTCATTTTCCCATAATAATATCTATACTTCACACAAAAGTAAAACTACAAGCCATCTTCATTGATGTATTCCTAAAACCACTTTAGTAACATGAAAAGCTATAGAAAATGGGGGTTTCTTAATTTTTTTTTTACAATTAGCTTGTAGTCATGTAAGCTACAAACATTGGGTAGTGTTGATGGTGCCAGACCCACCAACATGTCAAGGGATCTTGTAAGAGCCCTATCCTAAGGTCTACTAACAGATCTATTTCTGATGAATTTAAATGCAATAAGAGGCAAAATTTACTTACTTACAAGACTTTTAAACAAATAAAATTTTACCATTTACATTCTAATCCTTATAACTTATGGTGAACATTTCATTTTAATAAATTTACATGAGTATTCTATAGAGGAATACCTGTACCGGTGGCTGGTGGAGAAGCCTTTGACCTGTTGCTCCTGTTGAATGCTCCTCCTGACTGACCCAACTAGATTTACCTCCCAATCAACTAGGAAATAATTCCTAGCCCAGGAAACCTCCACAGGATTCCTAGCCCTCTGAGCCCAAGTCCAACCAGATGTAGTGTGTGTGTCCCAGATGAATGATACAGACCAAGATGAACAATATTTCCCTCCTCTCAACAACCCAAGAAACCTCCAGAGGTTCCTAAGGTCTCCAACAATCACAGCAAATCCTAAAATCACAGCCAACCCAAAAATCATAAGCAAGACCCATCCACCCCTTTTCTCCCTTACTCCTTCCCCTTTTATGCCTTTCCTCTCTTCTCCACCTCAACCACCTCTCATTAATGTCATTAATTTTCCCTTCATCCTTACAGTTGACTTCTCTCCTCCCAAGTAAATCTGAGAGTACATTTGGAAATGTGATATGAATATAAAATTAGGTAATTAATGGGCAAGTAAATTTGGAAATGTGAGATGAGGACCATGTCCTCTCCCAAGTAAATGTGAGAGTACATTTGGGAATGTGAGATGAATATATATATTGATAATTAGTTGGGGAGGACCATCTCTTCTCCCAAGTAAATGTGAGAGTACCTTGGGGAATGTGAGAGAGAGTACATTTGGGAATGTGAGATGAATATATATATATTGATAATTAGTTGGGGAGGACCATGTCTTCTCCCAAGTAAATGTGAGTACCTTGGGGAATGTGAGATAGAGTACATTTGAGAATGCGAGATGAGGACTATGTCTTCTCCCAAGTAAGTGTGAGAGTACCTTGGGGAAAGTGATGAATATGAATATATATATATATATATATATATATATATATATATATATATATATATATATATAATTAGTTGGATAGGACCATGTCTTCTCCCAAGTAAATGTGAGAGTACATTGGGGAATGTGAGATGAATATATATATTATTTGAAATAGTGGAAGGAGACCATATCCTACCTAAGATTCAATTTGGGAAGGGGAATTTGAATAATATAAATCATGAATTTTATGTTAGACTAATATTTCCCAATATTTTCGAGTAATGTAAACATTAATAAAAAATCACAGGATAAGATTTAAGTGGGGCATTACATACACCCCTTCTTTAGAAAGTTCATCCCAATGTTAGAATGAAAAGATACAAGGAGTTCGAAAGCATAGCAAACCAGAGAGAGTTATAGCAGTAAAATTTGATAAGTCAAACAATGACATTACTTCCCATCAAGAGTCTCCAACTGATCTATATCCCCCTATCCATCCAGACCTACTTCCATTCCCACCCTATCCATCCTCTGCTACTTTATCAGTGGCAACGACCATACTAATCATTGATAAAACTGACATGGTGGAAGCATCGACTATGTTGACCTAACTTCCCCAATAGGAAATTGGAAATTCACATCACACGTCTAGGGGAGTGTGTCCACCACTGCCCTCCCATGATTCCAAGTTTCGGAGGATACACAGTGGGAAATGCCTCCACCCCTCCTTCACAACTAGGGTCAACGCCCTAACACAAACCAGACTACAGAGCTGGTTGGACTTGTCATCGAATAATCTAGTCAAGTAGTCTTGCCACCTGTCATTTGCATTTTACTCATGTCATAAGAGTACATATCAAGTAGATACCAAATGTAATAAGACAATGTGCATATACCTTCCCCACGAGATGTCTCGACCTTCCCTCAATGGAAGAGTAGCTCTCGGCTATCATATAGTTCTTTCCCCCTGCGGGTTAGCTCTCCTTCATGCCTTTATATAGAAATAAGATATATAATCATCACATTATTTAGTCTAGTATCCACGTGTCATTTTTATAGTTCATATTGGAAACAAATCATAATTTCATTATGTTACTTATTATATAAATCATATCCAGTTAAGCCATACATGAAGCAACTATAGCTTTGATAAGTCATGCACTAGATAAATCATCACCAAGTATGTCATACATTAGGTCATACACCAAACATTTTCATCAGCAAAATCAAACCTAAGTAGGTTCACGTGTCCAACCAAATGCATCAATATTACATAATGTTCATAAATAATAACATGGAACTGAAAAATAGAGCCTTAGTATGGGTAGTTGTCTAAATAAAAAATGGGCATCATATATGCTCATGTGACAACATTGTGAAACCGCTTGATAACAATTAGAGTTGAAACATATTCAACTATCCACCATGGAAATAGCATTTGAACCTAGATATGCTATAAGGTGGTACCAAAACCAAAATATTGGCAAGCAATGGATTAGTGCACTATCAATTCCACTAGAAGGTGCTAGTATAAGTTTCAAGCATATAATTTATTTAATACCTCAGTGAATATAAAAGTCCCACTCTTCCAAGTTGCTAGTTTTTCATCTTCCAAACCAATTATTTAACTTAAAAATAAAAGACTCCAAACTTCAGAAACAGTTTCCAGCATGATTTTTGTACTTATTGAGAGAAATTTCCTCTAAATGTCAAAGGTTCAAATTTATTATATATTTAATCATTGTTTACTAGTAGTAAAACAATTTCATGATATATATTGCAGCTCACAATATGACCAGAGAAATGAGAAATAAATAAACGAATGGAATACTTTCCCTTGCCCTGTTGTTATTAGTATTTCCATTCTAAATGGCACCGCATTTCTGAAGATGCCTACTCCTTTCACAAGTGGCCAGTGACCACAAAAGTTGTGAAGAAAGTTGAGGGTCCTATTATCCAAAACTAGAGACACATTATTTTTCACGACATTTTTATTGAACACTACAATAAGGGTCAAAGTGTATTCTAATATTTTCATTGGTCTTTCATTGACTAAATAAGATTCCATTCTAAAACCCCAATGTCTCTACGAATTGATCTTCTCATTTAATTTAAGATCATTAAAAACAATTACCATGATAAGCCTTACACAAGTCCATGGTATTCAATATATGTTTTCACTAGAAGATTCCACCACACATAGAATAATCATTAATGTGACATATAGGGTATTTCAACACATTGTAATCTGAATTCCCACGCTTGATATTCGTTTACTTCTCAAATTCAAGATTTGTTATTATGACTTCCTCTATGAATAATGACAAATATACTATCTGAAAGATAATCATACTATCCGAATGGAAAATATACTATATCTTAAATAAGAATAATGATAATCTACTATCGTCAGAATTAAAAGCCACCCTCATGTGTCAAATAGAACTGACTACATTCTTTAGATTTGGACACATTTTGGGTATAAATTATTGTCTCAAAAACTGCAATTTTTAGTGCAAATATTGTTCACACCATCCATATATTTAATAGACACTGAGGTTGGCATCAAAACAAAGACCTCGGGTACAAATTAGTGGGAACAAAACTGCAATTTTCATGTAAAATATAGTTCACCTCATTCTTCAATCAGAATTCTGAGACCACGTTGAAGTGACACATCCTTCAGCCAAATTTAATCATTGTGATGTGGTAGAATTAACTATACAATTAATGAACTTGGGCTGCATGTCCAAGCAATGGAATATTGTTGATCTCATTACCACATTATAGAGATGGGATATTTGTACATTGTCATTTGTAATAGCATGGTTATTGTCTTATTCACTTGGATTGGCAAATTTTGGCCTCTCAACCTCTTCTTTGTACATCTTTAAGAGATCTGCACATTCATAAAAATGGGGAAGGTTATCTTGTTGGAAGTACTAGAGTATATAATGGCGGTGCCTTCCTTCACTTTGCATTAAGTAATTGAAGTTGTTTCTTTCATTTTTTCCTTATTTGGGATCATTGAGGCAACCCTACCAATCATGCATTTCAAAACAACACAATGTATTAGTATTGTTATTCTGAAATAATTAAGAGATTTCTATTGTTATTCATTGTGTGAGACATAGAATTCAAAGTTCTGTAACCCTATTGAACAAGAGGTAGAATTAAGTGGCCTAGAGGACGTTAACAAAGGTGCCATAGTAGCTCTTTATGTGCTATCCATCTAAAGGATACACTCGAACAAATAAGACCTAAAAAGGTACAAATTCAAAAGCAAGCACAAGCTTGACCTAATTATCTCTAACTCTACCAATGTTGATGGCTTAATCAAAATGCCTAGAACCTGAGATCAAAAGTACATGTCCTAAGAGTATCAAAGTTCGAGGTTGAGTTCAAAATGCTTATAAATCAAGATGCAGGGGAAGTGCAATATTTATCCTTCAAACTGTATTTCTAAGAAGCTCCTTGCATTGGGGCTCAATTGGTTGCTCTCCAAAAAAGAAATAAAAAAAAAATCTTGACTAATCTGGGAATAGATGAGCCCTTATGAAAAACAAATGTGGCTTTAAAAACATTGGAATGGTTCTAAATATATAAATAGATAGATATATAACACTTTTCTCAATAGTCTCCCTCCTTCCCAATGTGCAACTAAATTGTTTGTTTGAATTTGACCATTAGTTGAGTTGACAATGATTCCACAAAACCTTCAAAATGAGAATATGATCAATGGCCTAAATAACATTGTCATCAATCCCCAAACTTCTTAATGATATTGAAACATTTTGGAAATTTGAAATCCAAATCTTGAAGCAACTTCAATGATAACATCAATTGCACCCACTCCTTTGAATCTTTAGAAGATATTGTCATTTGGGAATATCCAACTAATTTTAAAAACTATTCAAAATTCTCAAAAGTAATAAAATGAATGGCTTTATTATTATTATTATTTTCAAATGGAGGAATCAAGGGATTACTGCATATAAGAAGGTTTACAATAATAGTGCAAAAATCTTCTTTGAAAGGCCTTGATAGAATGCGACTTATTCAAACAAAAGTGAGAGCACTTTAATGTGAGGATTTGAAGAGTTAAGAAATATTGAAGGTATCCAAGAAAATTTGATGTCAAACTTTCAAGATTCTATGCAAAAATCATGGCTACTCCATTATCAAAGTTCGGAGAATTCCTAGGACCCTAAAATCACATGTTACTCAAAAGGCTCCTGTGATAAGAAGCAATGTTTCATTCAAATCAAGGATAGAGAGTGGGCAAGCATGGGAACATTAATGAGTTCAAACATAAACTAAAAATACACACTTTGGTGAGATCAATATATTCCTCTTATATCGAATTATCAAAGAGTTTTTTTTTTTAAGTGTTTTTCTTGTTGGCAAATGAGTTTTGAATGTGCAATGAGTAAGACTTGAAAGTCTTGAACGTGCGATGCATGTAAGATTTGGAAGTCTTGACTTAAAGATAAGTGGCTAGATTGAAGTTAAGCAGTAAAGGATTGGATATTATGAAGATGTACCAACCATTAGTGTGTGAGGGCAGCCAGTTTGGGTTATGTGAGTGAAACTTTGTTTGGGTGAATAAACTTTCTTAAATCCCATGAAATTGATGGGCAGGTAGTTAAGTGAAAATATATCTTACTATGCCCTAAGGGGTTAACTCTGTCAGTTGAAGTTGAACTATTTTCCTAAGGCATTTTGCTGAGAGAGAGGTTGTAGGTCACCATTTCAAATCTGGCTGAGTCCATTGTGGTTGCTAGTGGCTATTGTGGTTGGTGGTTGAACTTCCCTCCCCCAGATATTCCAGGGAAGAGGGGGAATCCTGTAAGATTTTCCTTGGAATAAAAGAAACATATCATACTATGATCTTTACCAAGAAGAGAATAACCACCTTTTAATTCCTCAGCAAACTAGACTAAAAAGTAATGGGTGGTATTATCTTTTTCATCTGCCTCCTTAACCATTGTTTAGTTTATCTTGCTCCGATTGAAAATGTAAGATTATTTATCTAACATCTTCTATCTTTATAAAGTGGGTTCTTGGCATGTCGTCTACAATCTTTGTTTGTTGTTTGTGAAGTTTGGATCATGAAAATCTGGAATCAGCTATATTGCTGAAAGTTTCTTCTGCTATTATTAGTGAGAATGTTTCTAGCTTGGACTGGTCAATGTTTCCCATTAAGAGATTGAGTTGCTATGTTTGTTCTTTTTCTAGTTGATGAAATAGGTAGGAGGCCATGGTTGGTTGATGTTCCAAGCATAAGTAGATGTAATACATTATTGTAGAGAAGGAACTGACTCATCCCTTGACTGTTTGATGCTCTGTTACAAGTTCTGAAGCTGTAGTAGAAAGTTCCCTTGTCATGGTTGATGGTCTCCATTTTCCTAAATTGTTAGCTATGCCCAAGAAGAAGTGTGTATGCTGATTCGTATTGTCAAAGCCTCAGTTGATGATGGGCACATCACTTGGGTTGGGTTTTTGTGTTTTATGGGTTCTCTCATGGCCTCATGCTCATGTCAAATCCTCAGCCTGGAGGATCTTCCTTGGGTGGAGTCTATGAACTATCCAGTCCCCATGTCATGGAAAAAAATAAGCTTTGATTGTATCTTCTTTTCAGAGTTTATTTGGCCTTTTCTGCTTTCTAGGAATCGAGGATGGAGACTGGGTTGGAACTTCCTCGAAATCATTAAAGTTTTGCTAGGGACTTGACTATTCTGGCCATGAACATGGTCTTATGCGGAAATTCTTATAACTCTTAATGTTTTCTAGGAAAAATGAAAATCTAAAATAGTGCCAGGTTTCAAATACCCTTCTAGCTAGTTTATAGGAATGATAGTCAACTTGAAACTCTTTGTAATTCTTCCCACTTTTACACGTGATTTGGCTCATTCTAACCTTTTTTCTAAGCAAAGGATTTTGTTTTGGAATGAATTGAGTGAGAGTAAAAATCCTTAATTTCCTTTTGCAGATTTGAACTGGTTTTTATTTTCCTTTTTTTTCTTAATCTTCATACAGATTGCTCAAACATCAATTTTCTTACACAAGTAGATTTGTTTCAATTTGATGGCACCATTTTCGTTGCCTCCTGGCTTTGGTTTCCACCCAACAGATGAAGAACTTGTTGCTTATTACTTGAAGAGGAAAGTACACGGCCATAATATTGAGCGTGACATTATTCCTGAGGTGGACCTTTATAAGTGTGAACCATGGGATTTGCCTGATAAAATTTGCCTTCAAAGAAAAAATCTATAGTGGCATTTCTTTAGTCTGCATGATAGGAAGTATCCAAATGGCTCACGTACTAACAGGGCCACTGAAGCTGGTTACTGGAAAGCAACTGGTAAGGACCGAAAAGTTACATCTCAACGGAGCACAATTGGAACAAAATACACTAGTATTCTACATGGGTCGTGCTCCATTTTGAGAAAGGACAAATTGGGTTATGCATGAGTATTGGCTCAATGAGGAGTGCCAAGTAGCAGGTTTACAAGATTCTTTTGCCTTATGTCATATGGTCAAGAAAATGGATTAGTAACAAAAGTGGTGACCAATCTATTGCCCCAATTGAGAAAATTGATTCAGATGGTGCAAATAACAACACCTTACTTGGAAATCTGGCTGAAACATTCTATACTGGACATCAATCACTAGTTTTGCAAGAAGGTGAAAATAAATCAAACTTAAAACTTCCATCTGAAACATCATCTGAGAATTTAATTGACATGAATGAAGAGAGTGTTAAGAGATGGTTAGATGTTCTTTTGGATTATCCTGATAAAAATTGTAGCATTACATCTCTAGCTTAGTTGATAAATAATGCAAACATCAAGTAATTTCAAGTCCACTCAACTGGGTACAAGACTTTGATTGGATTCCAGCTGGTGTAGACTCTAATACACCTGGAGACTTGGAGCATATTCAATTTTCAAATACTCTGGAAACATTTGAGGAAGCAGAAATCATAGAGGAAATATTTCATACTGCACAGGCATCTCAGGAAAATAATATTGAAGCTAATTCTTTCTCACTTAGTTATTACCTTAATGAAATTTGGGGAGGAAAGGAACTTATAGATGAGTATCATGATACTTCTATGGTGCAGACTGGCAACCACACTAATCCAGAGGTTATTGGAATTCAATTATGCCAAAGAAGCCAGATATGCTAGCAGGAACTGCCCTATGAGGGTACTGCCATGAAGAGGGTTCGAATGCAGAAATATCCAGTGCAACATTCTACCGTTGAACATCAACAGGATGGATGTACTGCTTACTCTGAAAATGATTGTATCTATGATCTACAAGAGCAACATATCTTATTAGACACTTTTAATAGGTAGAATCATAATTCCAAGAATATGACACCGCTTCAAGATCTAGTGCCACTAGTTTCTGCAAGGCAAATAGATGCTATCAGAGAAGGTCATTCACCATACCATTTGAGAGGTGGTTGCATACATGATGCCCACAAAGCGTTCAACAAAATGCCTGAATGAGACGTGGTTCCATGGACTGCGATAATTGGTGGATATGCACAGAATGGAGGTTTCGACGAGAGCCTAAAGCTCTTTCACCAAATGAAATGTACAAATGTCAAGCCAAACGCAGTAACTATAGCTGGTATTCCTTCAACATGTTCAAGTTTGGCAGCATTCAAACAGGGAAAGGATGTGCACAAATATATATACGGAAGGGAGCAAAATTTGCAAGCAGAAATCCATCGACTTACTTGTAGAGATGGGCCTTCCCAAGGGCCCGCTGCCCCTTGAGGATATTGAAGAATCTGGTTACGTGAAGGAAATGGGGGTCTGTGTGGCAGAAAAAAATAAGAATACCGAGACCTATTTCAAGAAGATTGGGAAAATGGTCCAATATGGCACAAAGATCACTGCCTATGTTGAGCAACACAAGATGAAGAAACTGACTGGAGTGAAGAGCAAGGAGTTGCTCCTCTGGATCACCATCTCTGAGATCTCCATTGATGACCCATCCAGTGGGAATATTTACTTCAAGAGTGTTACTGGAATTGGGAAATCCTTCCCTACCAGTGCCTTTGAAATTGAGGAGAATGGAAACAAGTAAAATATGGGTATTAAAGGGTTATGATGATTTGGGCTATTTGTTTTCTGGTATTTTGTGTTAAGTAAATCAACTCTTATTCAAAGCCTGGGCTACATATATCTATTTACTCATGATGAATCTTTCTTAGGGTTAGTAGTGTAGACAGTTCATTGGTTTAAAGATGAAAGGGCTCAATTCTTTTGGGTTTTCATTTCTAGTGATTTTTGTGATGCCAATACCACAGATCTGATCAGATGCTGATTTACATTATAGGGTTATGTTGCCTCTCGATGGGGATTTTGTGTTTATGTATTAGTAGTCTTTTAAAATATTGGCTATGCTATTTCTATAGAAGTGGTAATCTATCTAAATACTCTGACGTTACTTAATAATCTGGTATGCCTTGTAATTTAATGATGTTTGCTAACATGTTGCTGAAGTAACATGAATAAACTTTCTCAACAGGAAAGCATTAACATGAAATCTTTAATTAATTTCTTGTTGAGTAGATTAGATTTGAAAATGAATGTGTGCTTAGCCAAGATTGCATATCAAAATAGATGAGTGATATTTTGCATTTGATGGGCTGGTGTCTAGATATCACCAAACTATCTAAGTTTGTTCATCTTAATCATCATGGGTATCCATAGCTTAAGTAATAAATTTATCAATAGATATTTTGATCCTACTTAACACTGTTATAGGAATTTGTCTCTCTGGACTCAGAGTTCTATAGAATCACGTTCTACCATGAACAACAATTTTAAAAGAAATTTTTAAAAAGTATGGATGTTAAGTTTATGTTTAATGATCTGGTATATAGCATGCATGTTTTAGTTTATGTTTAATGATCTGGTATACAGTTGATGGTTCAGTATTGGGCATGAATACTTTTTCATTTACACCTGTTGACAACTAATCCTCATGATTGGGTGAATTTATGTAAATAGTTAAATTAGGAATGTGAACAGTCATCAGGAGATGAACTGAGCAGTCACACCCTTTTGTATATAACAATAGCATACCTAATGAAATCAATCGAATTAGTTTTACTGCCTATTGGAGAGTTACTGCCTGGCTTGACATGGTATCAGAGCCAGTTCTCAAAATAAGTTGTAACTCCCTTCATTTTTGCTACTGTGGGCTATACGCTGGTCTGAGCACTGTCCACTGAGTGTTGTTCTCTATCGTTCTGACCTGAGCACTGTTCTGACGCCTCTGTCCTCTGCTTTTTTTCAGTGAATTGGTATGCATTTAGCTGTATTATTGTATGCGTTTCTGAAGTGAGTGTTGTCCTCAACGCCTCTATCCTCCGTCCTCTATGATGATGCGTTTAACTGCGCTGGATTGAAATGGAAATTGTGTTGATGGCGTGTTGTGGCGTTACGCTGTTGAAATGACATACGTTGGTTATGAAAATTTTGAAATGCTGGTTATTAACGTTTTGAGTGCCATTTCAAAAAAATACGTTCGCTGTTGTTTCAAATAAGTTTAGACCAGTGTTGAACTTCACATTTCCCATGTACCTCGAGGCCGGCGTCCATGGAGTAGGCCTTACCACCGAGGGCGGCACTGCTGGCGGCTTGAATTTCCAGATTGGAATCAGAGCTTCCTGTTCTGCGGATACCGCCTCTCCAAACCACACAATACTGCCTTGGAGGTTCCACCGAGATTCATGGTGCCATAGCGGAGATCCCATAAGTTTTCAAACGCTCGTTATCACTGTTTTCAATACTGCCTGAATGGTATACGATCCAACGAATGCTATTGTTTATTTCAAATACGTTTTGAATGATGCTATTTCAAATAAGTTTGAATGTTGCTATTTATTTCAAATACATTTTGAATACTACCATTTCAAATAAGTTCGAATGTGGATGTTTCAAATAAGTTCGAATGTAGCTTTGAATAGTTCGAATTCCATTTGCAACCGAGATTCTGTGCTTCTATCCCTATAGTTGGATCCGATTTGATTGCTGGTGCCATTCATATGTTTGATTCTTTGCCGAAGTTGACCGCTGTAAATTACAGTTCAAAGAATGTGCATGACCATGGTATTTATAGGTGAAGTTTTATGAGATTTATATAAGATTTATAAGGTGAAGTTTTATGAGAGTTATATGATGGACTTATATAAAACTTATATGAGGTTTATGTGAGGTGAACTTATACAATGATGGATTTATATGGGTCACATTGTGGATTTGAAATATTTTGAGAATTCTTTTTGAGTACATTGGCAGAAGTATTCTTTTCTATCAGCAAAAGTTTTTTTTACATAATGCATTCAATCATCTCCATGGTAGGAATAGTTCTCACTGGCAAGGAGAACTATCCTGAATAGTCCCAGATGATAAAACACACCCTCATCTTCAATGAGTTGTGGAAAGGAGTTTGTGTCGGAGAAGGAGACAATGACCCAATACAGCCTACCTCAGACAAAGAGCTCGTCATTTGGGAAAACAAGAACAGCAAAGCTTATGCATTAATCGCAGCATCTGTAAATGAAGAGGTGAGTTGCCATATTTCATCATATTCATCTACCTTTGAAGCCTTACAAAAGCTGAAAGAACTCTATGACTCACATTCTGCACTTGAAGTTGTTCAACTCATGATTAAACTCTTCACTCTTGAACTGCAAAACAATGATCCTCTTGCTCTTGCATCTGAAGTAAAGTCTATAATGCATGATATCAAATCCACTAAGTTTGAGCTCGATATCCCTCTTATTTATTTTCTCAAGGCACTTTATCCTACTTACTCCAATTATCTTGAGTCTTTGCAAGCAAATGGAAATCTCAAAGATATAACCTTTGACCCTCTTTTGAAAAAGTTTGTTGAAAGAGAGAAAGCTTTTGGAAAGAAGACAACCCCTGAGTCTTCTGAAGAGACTTTGTGCCTTGCTCATAAAGAAAAGCATCCTGCTCAAGATTCTACAAGAGGAAGAGGTGGACAAAGAGGAAGAGGAAGATATTTCAGAGGCAGGGGGGGCAGACATTCTCAAGGAGAAAAGGAAGATTTACACTGTATTCGCTGCAAAAGAAATGGATCACATGATGCCTCTACATGCAAGCTACCATGGGACAAAATTGAGCAAAAAAGAAACCAACAGAAAGGTAAAACTGATGATACAGACAAAGGTAAAGCACCTGAATCCGCTCACTATGTTGAGGCACAATGTAACATTGGAGTAAATGAAGATTTGTTTAATGCTTCACTTGCTTCTTGGAAAAATGATTGGTTTCTTGATTCAGGAGCAACCTGTCACATGACTCATAGAAAAGATTTTTTTGAGGATTTCACTGACAATGTTGATGGAGCAGTACACTTTGCAGATCAATCAAAAATCAAGCCATCAAGGCTTGGCACAATCAGGCTTAAACTGCCTGGTCTTCTAGACTTTCTTCTGGATCATGTTCTATATCTCCCACAGCTCAAGAGAAACTTGCTGTCCTTGGTCCACATCCACTAGCAAGGTCACTCCATTCATATGTTTGATGGCAAGCTTGAGGTAAGAAAAGCATCTGACCACTCACTTGTCATGAGGGGAATAGAAGAAGAAAGGCTTCTCAAACTGCAAGGAACCTCTGCTCATGCACAACATTTCTCATATGTTTCTCATCATGAAGAAGGTACACATCCATCAAGTTTATTATGGCATGCTAGATTTGGACATTTAAACTATGAGAGTCTCCACTTATTGAAGAAAAATGGTGTTGTTGGTTTGCCTACAATTCCTAGAAAACTTAAGCAATGTGATGCTTGCATTCTAGGAAAGTATAGCAAGCATCCTTTTCATGATTCACATTCAAGAGCACATAGGAAGTTTGAACTTATTCATTCAGATTTATGTGGTCCAATGCCTGTTCCTTCTGCAAATGGAAATAAATATATCATGACATTTATTGATGACTACACCAGAATGTCTTGGGTTTATTTATTGAAGAACAAATCTGATGCTTTCCAAACATTCAAGAATTTTCATAAATGGATTGAAAATGATGCACAATCTCATATTGGGTATATTCGCACTGATAATGGAAAAGAATCTACATCAAATGAATTTGAAAACTATCTTCACCAACATGGGATCAAACATTAAACAACTGTGCCTTATAATCCCCAACAGAATGGTGTAGCTGAAAGAATGAATAGAACAATCTTGAATATCATACGATCCATGCTTTTCTTCAAAAATGTAAAGATAATGTTTTGGGCTGATGCTATTCTATGTGATGCATATATAAAGAATAGATTTCCATCTAATGCTATAAGAAACAAGACTCCTTATGAATTGTGGTATGGACATGTTCCTTCGATAAAACATCTCAGGGTCTTTGGTTCCACCTGTTATGCTTTGATACCAAAGGTACATAGAAACAAACTTGGTGCTAGAAGTCGTAAGTGTATCTTCTTGGGGTATTCAAACACCTCCAAAGCATACCGCCTCTATGATGAAGTAAATAAAAAGTTTGTTGTATCTAGAGATGTAATTTTTCTTGAATCATCCAAATCTGACAATGTTGTTTAGCGGCAACTTGATCGCTTGGATAGATTCGTAAAAACAAAATCATTTCAAGAATTTGATAATCAGATTCCACATCTTGAAGCGGGGATTCCTATTTTAGATCAACATGTGGAATCTTCTTCTGAAGAACACTCTCCTCCGAATGAAACTCCAACAATGGATGATGCTTTAAGTGATGTAATTGATAGAATTGGGAGACTCAATCTTGATTCAGTCCCAACTCAATCAATAGAGCAGCCTGGACCATCTCAGAAAGGTTCCCCAAAGTGGCTAACAAAGACACTTGAAAGTGTTCATGCTGATGAAATTGGAAAATCAAGAACCAGAAATTCAAACCAGCAAAATGGAGGTGATGTAGATGACTCTAATTCACCTGTTGATATGGATGTTTCTTATGATTGTGAATTGAACTTGTCTATAGATTTTGAACCAACTTCCTTTAAAGAAGCTGTTTCTCATGATGAATGGAAAGAAACGATGCAAAAGGAGTATGATGCCCTCATAAAGAACGACACTTGGAAGCTAGTTGATCCTCCATTTGGAACCAAACCAATTGGCTGCAAGTGGGTCTACACGAACAAGTACAAAGTTGATGGCTCACTTGACAAGCACAAAGCTAGGCTTGTGGCAAAAGGTTTTGCATAGAAGGAAGGGGTTGACTATGAGGAAACTTTTGCCCCCACAACAACATGGGCCACCATCCAGACACTCTTTGCACTAGCAGCTCAGAACGGTTGGAAAGTCCATCAAATGGATGTAAAAACTGCCTTGTTGAAGGGAGATCTAAAAGAGAATGTTTTTGTGTTCCAGCCTGAAGGATTTGCTGTGAAAGGACATGAACATAAAGTATGCAAACTTCTGAAGTCCTTGTATGGCCTCAAACAAGCACCGCGAGCCTGGTATGAAAAACTAACTGAGCATCTTCTGAAACTCAACTTCAATCATTTTGATCTTGATGATGCAACTTTATTTGTCAAGAAAGTTGGCAAAACAGTTGTATATCTTGTGGTATATGTAGATGATCTTTTAATGATAGGGAACAATGAAAGTTACATTGCATCCATAAAGAAGGAATTAGGGAAAAGTTTTGAAATGACTGATTTGGGCTATGTTCATTACTATCTTGGCATTGAAGTAACCCAACATCCAAAGTCCGTATTTCTTTCTCAAAAGAAATACATTGGAGATTTGTTAAACATATTTGGCATGACAGAGTGCAATCCTCTTACTACTCCAATGGAACAAAACTTAAAGCTCACATCTATTGAAGGAAACGAATTTGAGGATGCAACAAAGTATAGACAGCTTGTAGGAAGTCTCAACTACCTTACTACTACCAGACCAAGCATTTCATTTGATGTTGGAATCCTCTCCAGGTTTATACAAAAACCTTGTCAGGGACATTGGTCTACTGTAAAAATATTTCTAAAGTACTTGAAGGGAACTCAAGACTTTGGAATCAAGTACACACAAGTGGATGACTTCAGTTTGATCAGATACTCTGATTCACACTTCGATGGAGACAAAGAAAATGGGGTATCTACTTCAGGATATGCTATGAGTCTTGGATCAGGAGCTGTCTCCTGGAGATCACGCAAACAATTAGTTCCAGCTGTTAGGATATTCCGACACATAGGAAATAGTTAAGTACAACTTGGTCTAGTATAGAGTTAGGTATAGAGTTAGGTAAAGTGTGTTTCTTTACTATGTACATTTTGTAACTTACAATCCGATGGTCACGATATGTAGTGATCTGACGGTTCATTCTCTCCTCGGTATTACCGACACTTGATCCGTGGCTTAACACCCGATTGGTCCATGATCTCTATTTAAAGAGCATGGAGGGTCATTTGTAGGGAAATCCATCTATGAGAGAAGCATATGTAAATTTTCATTCTTTTATTAATAAATTGCCTGAAGTGGCCGCGTTGGCTCACGCCGTGGACTGTTTCCCTCTTTGAGGGTTTTAACCACGTAAAAATATTGGTGTATTGATCTGTGATCTATTTGTGAGCGATGTCCTTTGGTGTTCTGTCTGAGGAACTTACCCTGTAAATTCCTACATGGTATCAGAGCTATTTGAGGGTCGCGTCCATTGGTGATCCAAATCTCAAGCCGGTAGAACTGCATCTGACAATCGTTTCCTAGATCTACTGTTTCTAACTACTTTCGGGCCGAGAGGACTACTCCGTTGTCTTGGGAGTGTCTATTCTAGTGAGGAACCCCTTTCGTTTCACGCCAAAAGGTTTCCGGTAGCCGTAGCTGCGTCCTTTTTAAGATCTGGAGGTATACAGTGTTTATTTGCAGTTTACAGTTATTTTCTCTCTGTTTATTTTGGTTTTCGGTTTATTTAGCTTTTTTTATTACTGGATCTATACCTTTCATTTCTGTGTCTGCTCTTTTCCCTGCGACTCTGTGCGATCTGGGCAAATCAGGAACAGAAAGGAAGGATTTTTCTGATGTGTATGCTCTTTTCCGCTGCGCCTTAGTGTTATCTCAGAAAATCAGAGACATTGAGGAAAATATTTAGTTTCCGGCTAAAGCTAACTTCGAGCCGCAAGGTTCATTTTTTTTTGTATGTCCATGTTGGGTTTTGTTTTTTTGTTTGGTCCTACATTGTGGATTTACTTAGAAGTAAAGGTCTTTATAGAATAGCCACAGGCCAAGAGACCAAACCGAAAGATGAAGACAAGGCAGCTAAATGGGAAAATAGGCAAGACCAAGCATGTGAGTTGATAGGGATGTCTATTTCTCTAGATCTTAGATTCCATATTGCAGAACTTGATACTCCTGATGAAGCAGTGAAATAGATTACTAAAGTCTTTGGAATTAAAAATGAACTTAGAGCCCATCAACTTGAAAATGAATTGCTTACATTGGACCCCAATAATTTTTCTTGCATTGAAGATTTTTTGTCCAAGTTCAAGACCCTCAGACTTCTCTTGGAAGGTGTTAAGGTTAAGAAAGAAGATAGTAGCCTTATCTACTCCATTCTTACTAAGTTGGGACCAGCCTATTCTGTGTTTGTTTCCACCTTCCATTCTACAAGAGAAGCCTTCATTTCTCAAGGACAAACCTACAAGTCCCCTTCCTTTGATTCCTTTTATGATTCTTTAATAAGAGAACAAGAAAAACTCTTACACCTTGGTCTTCTTCATCTTGGAAACTCTTCTAAGAAAGCGTTAGCCGCCCAGCAACAACCAAATCCAAAGAATCCTAAGAAGCTGTATCCTAAGAAGAATGGTCCTAAACCAAACAAGGGTCCTAAGCAATTTCAGCCTCAAAATGAAAAATCATTTCAACAAAATTATAAGACAAATAAAAAAAAAGGGAAGAAGACTGATAGACATTGCAACTTTTGTAATCGAGATGGCCACTTAGAATCCAAATGCTTTAAGAATATGGAAGCCTTGGAAGTAGCAATGAAGAAGCATAACATCCATTTGGAGCACTCTTCAACTTCAACTTCATCTTCAGGAATGGCACTTTCTGCATGTGGTTGTCAAGCATCTCGGTCTGGCTATGCAGTAAATGTATCTTCTTCTTCTCATTCTCATGAGTGGCTCATTGATTCTGGAGATTCTTATCACATGGCCAAAAACAAAGCCATGTTTTCTTCTTTAAATGATTGTAACACCAAAAATATATATGTTGGTGATGATAGATCTCTTAGTGTTGTAGGGACTGGAACTGTTCATATAGACAATGGTCAGTTTAATGATGTATTAGGTGTTCCAACCTTATCCTGCAACCTTCTATTTGTATATCAGATAGCTCATTCAGGTGAAGGTAAAATCGTTGAATTTTCACCTCACTATGTTGTAATTAAGGACCTAAGAGATCCTAGACAGATTTTAGCTACTGGCATTGCTGATGATTCTACAAGGTTATATAAGTTTCCCAACTTTGGGTCATCAAATCTTCCCTCAGTATTTGTTGCTCATAATGATGAAGTGAGCAAACTTTGGCATGAGCAATTTGGTCACTTAAACTATCGCTCTCTTCAGAATCTATGTAAAGAAAATATGGTGACAGGTCTTCCAATGGTATCTTGCAGAGATGGTGTTTGTTCCGGATGTGTACTCGGAAATCATCATCGGGACAGTTTTGAAAAATGTGCCTCTTGGCACGCCTCAGCCCCTTTACAGCTTGTGCATAGTGATTTATGTGGTCCACTTCCAGTTGCTTCATTCTATGGCTACAAGTATTTCTTAACTTTCATTGATGATTTCTCCAGACGCACTTGGGTATACTTCTTAAAACTCAAGAGTGAAGTATTTAACATGTTCTTGGCCTTTAAGGCCTTTGTTGAAAAACAATCTGGACATCAAAATCTTAAGCTAAGATCTGACAATGGCGGAGAATATGTTAAAAACACATTCATCAACTTTTGCATTGAGAATGGAATTCAAATGCAACATACTGTTCCATTTACTCCACAACAAAATGGTGTAGCTGAAAGGAAGAATCACACCTTAAAGGAAATGGCTAATTGTATGCTTCAATCTAAAGGACTTAGTCTTAATTATTGGGAAGAAGCAATTAACTGTGCAAATTACATCATAAATCGCACTCCTACTACGGTTTTAAAGAATATCACTCCAGAAGAAGCATGGAGCTCAATCAAACCAGATGTAAGTCACTTTAGTGTTTTTGGAAGTGAAGCATGGGCCCATATTCCAGATGAGAAACATAAAGCTTTAGAACCTAAGAGTGAAAAATGTATTTTTGTTGGATATTCTGAAGATGTCAAAGGATATAGACTTATTCCACTTAAGTCCAAAAATGTTACCATTAGAAGAGATGTAAAGTTTGCTGAAAATATATCGGCCTGCGAGCCTAGTTCGGCGGATGTGCCACCTCCCCCTATCTCTTCTACTTTTGAAAATATTTCTTCTTCAGATTATGAAAGCGAGGATGAAAATCCTCCCCCACCTTCTCAGGATCCTCCTTCAGCTCCTCAGCTTCCAAAATGGGTCCGTGCTACTCGGGATGCAGCAGGTGATCGTGTCGGTGATCCTACAGATCAGCGATGTACACGTTCTCAGTTCGAGAGAGCCTCTTCTTTGCTAGCTCAAGCTTCAGTGAATTATGATCATGACACCTTTGCAGAAGCTTCAGGCCATCCAGATTGGGAAGCAGCTATGAATGAAGAATATCATTCATTATTGGCAAATGATACATGGGATCTTGTTCCTCTACCAAAGGGACGAAAAATTGTTAGATGAAAATGGGTTTACAGAACCAAGTATGGACCAGATGGGAAAGTTGATAAACATAAAGCTCGTCTTGTTGCTAAGGGTTTTTTACAAGTTAAAGGCATTGACTATACCGAAACCTTCTCCCCTGTTGCCAAAATGAACTCCATCCGCCTTGTTCTTTCCCTTGCTGCCTCTTTCAAATGGGAAGTCCATCAGATGGATGTTAAATCTGCCTTCTTGCATGGGGACTTGCATGAAGAAATCTGTATGGAACAACCTATTGGCTTTATACAAACAGACTCCAGCCTTGTATGTCGGCTTAAGAAATCCCTTTATGGTCTCAAGCAAGCTCCTCGATCTTGGTATGCCAAAATGGATAACTTTCTTTTAGAAAATGGCTTTTCTAGGTGTCATTCTGACAATACTGTCTACACCAAGAAAGTGGGCAAGTCTCTTATCATTCTTGTTCTTTATGTTGATGATCTTATCCTGACTGGTAGTGATCCCAACCTTATAAACCATGTGAAGTCTAGCCTTAAAAGGAAGTTTGAAATGATAGACTTAGGACACTTACATTATTTTCTCGGTCTTCAAGTCTTGCAATCCAAGGAAGGTATTTCCCTTTCACAGTCCAAGTATGCCTGTGATATTCTACGCCATTTTCACATGGAAGAATGTAAGCCAGCCTCTTCTCCCTTTCAGTTTGGAGTCAAACTTTCAGTCACTTGTACTTTTCCTGAAGTTGATGCTACCTTATACCGTCAACTTGTAGGAAAACTTTTGTATCTAACCCATACTCGTCTTGACCTTTCCTTTGGCGTTGGCCTTGTTGCTCGATTTATGAAAAACCCACATGAAAGTCATTGGAAAGTACCTAAAAGAATACTTCGTTATGTTCGAGGTACAGTTCAGTTTGGGATTCATTACAGTGCCGAAGTAGCTCCTCTATTGGTTGGTTTCACTGATTCCGATTGGTTTGGTGACCCTGATGATCGGAAGTCTACTGCAGGTTATGTGTTCACTCTTGGTTCAGGACCTATTACATGGGCTTGCAAGAAACAAGGTGTCATTTCTCTTTCTTCAGTAGAAGCAGAGTATCGTGGTGCCGTAGAAGCTAGTAAGGAAGCCTTGTGGCTTCGTCAGATCCTGTCAGAGTTTGGATTTCAACAGCAGCATCCGACTACACTTTGGTGTGATAATCAAAGTGCCATTCAGCTATGCAAAGATCCAGTCCAACATCAATGTAGCAAACACATTGAACTGCACATGCACTTCATCAGAAAGCTCATTCACGACCATGTTCTTGAAGTGCAATATTGTTCAACAGATGATCAAGTTGCAGACATCTTTACAAAGGCTCTCACAGAGGCGAAGTTCACTAAACTTCGATTTATGGTTGGAGTTTAGGAAGTTGTCACTAAGGGGGGATAGGCTCTAGTGTCTCCTTCCTTCTCCTATTGTGTCATATTTGTAAATCCTTCAATCCTATCCCAAGTTGTTCTTAAGGGGGGATGTTAGGATATTCCGACACATAGGAAATAGTTAAGTACAACTTGGTCTAGTATAGAGTTAGGTAAAATGTGTTTCTTTACTATGTACATTTTGTAACTTACAATCCGACAGTCACGATATGTAGTGATCCGACGGTTCATTCTCTCCTCGGTATTACCGACACTTGATCCATGGCTTAACACCCGATTGGTCCATGATCTCTATTTAAAGAGCATGGAGGGTCATTTGTAGGGAAATCCGTCTATGAGGGAAGCATATGTAAATTTTCATTCTTTTATTAATAAATTGCCTGAAGTGGCCGCGTTGGCTCAAGCTGTGGACTATTTCCCTCTTTGAGGGTTTTAACCACGTCAAAATACTGGTGTATTGATCTGTGATCTGTTTGTGAGCGGTTTCCTTTGGTGTTCTGTCTGAAGAACTTACCCTGTAAGTTCCTACACCAGCAGATTCCACAACAGAAGCAAAATACGTGGCAGCAGCTGAAGCAACAAAAGAAATTGTGTGGCTCAGGAAAATTCTTGAAGATTTGCAGGTAAAACAAGTACAATCAACTCCACTTATGATTGACAACACATCTGCAATAAAGTTGGCCAAGAACCCAAAGTTCCATGATCGAACAAAGCACATCAATACTAAATATCATTTTATCCGACATCATGTTGAGGCCAAAACAATCCATCCCCGTCATTGTTCCACAAATGAGCAAATTGCAGACATCTTCACCAAAGCGCTTGGAAGAGAAAAACTTGAAAGATTCAGAATGATGCTTGGACTCACCAATATCCCTTCAGATTAAGGGGGGAATGTTGACAAATCCTCACGATTGGGTGAATTTATGTAAATAGTTAAATTAGGAATGTGAACAGTCATCAGGAGATGAACTGAGCAGTCACACCCTTTTGTATAACAATAGCATACCTAATGAAATCAATTGAATCAGTTTTACTGCCTATTGGAGAGTTACTACTTGGCCTGACAACACCCTTGAAACTACTTGTGGAACATCAATACTATTGCATCATATTGCAAAGTCTGCCACTCTTGGTTGTTTACACTACTTGTGGAACATCAATACTATTGCATCATATTGCAGAGTCTGCCACTGTTGGTTGTTTGCACTACTTTTGGAACATCAATGCTATTGCATCATATTGTAGAGTCTGCCACTATTCCGAAGATGTAAATAAACCCCCTCCACTGTTGCTCCACTATTGCTGCAACAAGGGCAGCGCTGAGTGATAGATAAACCATTTTCAGATGATTTGAGCTGTAGGGTTGATCTTTCTGAGGTTTTTTTTGAGAGCATGGTGATCCCACAAAGCATAACTAAAACCCTAGTTGGCGCTACGGTATCCTGCACTGCAATTATATATATATATATATATGTATGTATATTAAATTTATTGTCCATGATATTTAATAATTCAATTTTTTTCATATAATTAAATTTGTTTGTAATATATATATATATATATATATATATATATATATATATATATATATATATATATATATATATATATATATATATATTCTCTAGTAGGTAGGCTTCAAGGTTTAAATATTGAACCAAAGCTCTGATACCATATGTAAGAGCCCTATCCTAAGGTTTGCTAATAGATCTATTTCTGATGAATTTAAATGCAATAAGAGGCAATAGTTTACTTACAACACTTTTAAACAAATAAAATTTTACCATTTACATTCTAATCCTTATAACTTATGGTGAACATTTCATTTTAATAAATTTACATTAGTAATCTAAAGAGGAATACCTATATCGATGGTTGCTGGAGATGCCTTTGACCTGCTGCTCCTATTGAACTCTCCTCTTGACTGACCCAACTAGATTTACCTCCTAGCCAATTAGGAAATAATTCCTAGCCCAAGAAACCTCCACAGGATTCCTAGCCCTTCAAGCCCATGTCCAACCAGATGTAGTGTGTGTCCTAGATGAATGATCCCGACCAAGATGAAAAATATCTCCCTCCTCTCAACAACCCAAGAAACCTCCACAAGTTCCTATGGTCTCCAACAATCACAGCAAATCCTAAAATCACAGCCAACCCCAAAATCATAAGCAAGACCCATCCACCCCTTTTCTCCCTTACTCCTTCCCCTTTTATGCCTTTCCTCTCTTCTCCACCTCAACCACCTCTCATTAATGTCATTAATTTTCCCTTCAAACTTACAGTTGACTTCTCTCCTCCCAAGTAAATCAGAGAGTACATTTGGAAATGTGGTATGAATATAAAATTAGGTAATTAATGCGGGAGTACATTTGGGAATGTGAGATGAGGACCATGTCCTCTCCCAAGTAAATGTGAGAGTACATTGGGGAATGTGAGATGAATATATATATATATATATATATATATATATATATGTGTGTGTATATATATATATATATATATATATATATATATATATATATGTATATATATATATATATATATATATATATATATATTGATAATTAGTTGGAGAAGACCATGTCTTCTCCCAAGTAAATGTGAGAGTACATTGGGGAATGTAAGATGAATATATATATTATTTGAAATAATGGAACGAGACCATATCCTACCTAAAATTCAATTTGGAAAGGGGAATTTGAATAATAGAAATCATGAATTTTATATTAGACCAATATTTCTCAATATTTTCAGGTAATGTAAACATTAATAAAAAATTACAAGATAAGATTTAATTGGGGCTTTACAGATCTCCCTAGTAAGATGACCCAGCTAGACCTCAGATCGTTTGGTGTAGGAGTCCGAGCATTGGGGTAGTATAGTATCACCTTGACTGCGTTATGCGTAGAGGTGAGTAAGATGTCCTTTTTGGTAGAAATTGTGTGGCATATGTAGCAATTCAAGGAAGTTGCATGAGAGGTTCTAAAACATGGAACGGGGGAATTAGTGTGCCCCTAGGAAACCTGTGACAACACGCAGCTTGGAAGGGAACACATGAGCATAGATACATCACAAGGTAGAAAGAAAGTTAGCCAATTATCCAAAGTAATGGTTAAACCAACAAGACATCATAAGATTCATATAAACATATATAGAAAAGTCCATACATACTTGCGTAAACAACAACTACATATATCATTACAGTAACCAAGGTGACTGAAATACAATAACAACATATGCATGAAATGTGTTGGCTTTGTTATATTAAGAAAGTGAAAGATCCAATCATAAATACAACTATGAACAACCACTGTTCCCGACAACAAAATGTTACAATCACTGTTGCTTAGTCCTCTAAGGAGATATACTAGCTCTGCACTGTGGAGGATCCAAGGCTCGTTACGATACACTCCAACCTTTCTCTAAGATACACCTATAGGAAGCTTGGATCCCAAAAGCCTGTACAATGAGTTATGAGGTCTTATAAATAGAAAAGGGTGGGGTGACCCTTGACATTCTACTTTGTGACTCTTCACCTATCCCCATGACTCTTCAACTACTACACAGTTATTACATTCTCAACACTTGGTCTTTCACTTTTACAAGATGTTACATTACAATCTGCACATGTACCATGTGAGAAAAAATAGGCTTGAGTAAGCCATGCAAGGAATTACTAAGACTTGGACAGTTGTGGGTGCGATGATCGACGATGGGGAAGTGATACGAAGCTTGGTAGTCTGTTATGGTGTTCGCGTTCTCAATGGTGACATCCTGCTGAAAGTGCACTCTTTCCTCCATTGCGTCCGAGTACACTGATTTCGCGCCTCTATCCAACTCCTCTGGTAGCGTGCGCATCATAGTATTGAGTGCAGATAGACCAACAACATAGTGATGCATAGTGTTTTCATTGATCTCCAAGTCTGCACTGGTGGCTACGCACATCAACTCATCAATGTACATGTCCATCTCCAGTGAAAATTGGTTATTTGACTTCGTTTTGGTGAGTGTACCTATGGATGGGATCGCATGCATGCACACAATGACATCCATGCTAAGTTTAAACAAGATTGAATGATTTTTCATGCAGACAGTGAGTGCAAGATTGAGAAAACGAGAAAACAAGCATGTGTGTGAAGCGAGTTGCCGCAATGATGACTGTCAGTGCAGAAACAATGTCATGCATGCGAGAACAATGAGATGCAATGAAAAACTTAAATAATGCTTCTACAAGTTAACATGCATTAAAATGACAATAGGCATTTAAGAAAACCAAGAAAACAACATTCATACAAAGTGAAATATAGAAAGCAACATAAAAGCATCAAAAGACATGAATAGTAGACTTACCTGAAAAATTTGAGATGAATGTGCTGAAGAATTTTAGATGTGATGTGGGATGTTAGAGCTACAAAATCGATGTGAGGAATGAGCTCTGCAGCGTCGAATAAATAAGTTTGATAAGGATAAGGCTTATGACGTGCATGCTGCAAATCTAGGAAAAAATGACAGTTGGTAGGAAGTTTCTAAAATGGTCTTTGCATGTAACCTCTAGCTAGTAAAAATAGATCCCTAGAATATACGGATTTCTTTTTCTTTTTTCTTTATTTTTTCTTTTGGAAGGAAAAGCAACCCATGCATGAAAATCGAGACTTCTTAGTCCTGGGGGGACTGATCAACCTGAAAGCACATGCAATAGTTTGCAAGCCTAGGAAAGACAATTGCGTAGTTTCTAGGTTGAGCAAGACTGGTTGTCCCTCTTGCTTTACACAATTTCTAGACTGAAGCCCTTGGTGTTAGTCAGAATTGGGCAATTTCTGAGGTGGAGCCCAGTGTTGGGCTGGATTGCTTAGTTTTTAGAGGGATGGTTGCCTAGCTAGATTGCACATTTTTGGATCCTAGCAGGCAACCCAACTGGATTGTACATTTTTTGGAGGGAAGGCTGGTTCCCCTCCAAAATTGTGAAATTTTCTAGGTGAGCTCCTCAGCCAGAAAAATGACTAAGTCTGGAATGTCATCCTCTAGTTGGGAGGCAAAGAAGTTGAACAACATAGGTTGGGAGGCCACTCAAACTCAACTGAAGCTTATGTACTTACTCAGTGCAAGACATGTGCTAAGGATGGTTGGTAGGGATGCTCCAAAATTAAGCTAAGGCAAAATTTTGGAGGGTGCTTATAACCGCTACAACATGTAATTTTGTGCAAATAGTTTGCAAGCATGCAATTTACAAACACTGAGGCATTTTATGAAATAGTTTGCAAGCATGCAATCTACATCCATTGAGGAATTTTAACAAACAATTTTCAAGCATGTAATATACAGTGAATGAGGCATTCTAACAAATAGTTTGCAAATATGAAATTTACAACCATTGAGGAATTTTAACAAATAGTTAGCACACATGAAATAGATTGCCATAAATATGTTTTAACTATCAGAGAGACAATAACTAGAATTTAGAAAATAGCATGAATCATAAAATTAAGAAAATCTTTCGGTATTAATCACATAAGATATTTTTTGTCTACGTGTTTCGAACCATCCAGTGTGGTTCATCATTAGTACAAGATGATGAACAACACTAGATGATTCAAAACGTGTCAACAAAAAATATGTTATGTTATTAATACAAAAAGATGTTCTTACATTTATATTTATGGATCACAGAAGCCTAAATTCACAAAAAAAAGAAGAAAAAAAAGAAAAAGAAAAAGAGAAAGAAAGAAAGAAAGAAAGATAAATAAATAAATAAATAATAATAATAAATAATATATATATATATATATATATATATATATATATATATATATATATATATATATATATATATATATATACATATACATACATATATATAAACATGAAACATATTAATATCACCGATGGTAAAATTTATGCAAAACAACACAATCAACAATCCTTATAGGGCAACGACAAATTAGCACAATCGACCAAATTATGGAACACGAGTGTGAAAAACCCTTTTTTTGAATCATAATTAGGGTAAATGGTGTGAAAGTGACGAATATCCCCTAATGTTTAGCTGAATCACATACAAAACTCCCAAGGATGAAATTCTTCAAAACAACAAAACTTTGGCTCTCATTTACCACTTTTATCAAACACATGGAATGCAAACGTTCATCTACAACTCTACATGAAGAAAAGCAACCCAACATTATGCTACTATGAGTTGTTCATTGAATTCAAGTTCACTATATGAATTCCTCTTGACTCATTATTCATTTTTGACATCTAAAGCCCTTTTTTCAATGTTTTTTTTAAACATTATATTATCCTCTTCATGGTCAACCCCAATTTCTACATTCCTTAGTTATCACACAAACCATACATGCATTCATTCTTTATAAGCAACACATTGTAACTTTAATCATGTGTTTTTTTTATGCACCATAATCGTTATTGTAATATTATGCATACAAAGGTTGGAAATTAGACCTCAATATAACTACTCAGTGCTCAGGATTGTTGATAGGTACGACAAAGGTTTTATTGTCTTTTATCCACATCAATATTCAAATGTAATGCATATAAATTTTAAAGCAACAATATCATTTCTATTCTTTAATGCGATCATTAATCATGCTTCATGCATCTCATGTCAATTGTAGCCTACTGCAAGTTCAATTAGAATCATACCTGAGATGATGCCCACTAGCATCATACCTCTACTTTATTTCTGCTTAATGATTCCCAAAGGGTGCCAATGTTGCAACCTTTTGTTCTAATACCACTCGTAACTTTTCTCGGTAAACTCACATGAAAATGCATGGAGTTAGGAAAACTTTTCAACATTTACCAATGTGTAACTTTCTAAATTACTTTCTATATTCCCTCAATGATCATTAGAATAAGCATCATCATTACATAAAGAAATATTTAGTAAAATCATAGTGAGTTATGCAACCATTAACTATCATTATTGTAGAATATTAGCTTAAATTTCTTGCTATAAGTATGCATTGTTCCATGATTCTTGTAACTGAGTTAGTAAATCACATTCTTGATAACATAAGCATCACATTGTGAAAGGAATTAACATCATAAAAATGGCACAACGAACAGTCACATCATTAGACACCGATGTGGCCTAGAAACTGTGTAAGGTGAAAAGCAGCTAACGTTTTACTTTACTATTAAACGCTCATGAGGTTGTTCACCCCTCACTCAATAGTTATAAGGGAGTCCATCCCTTGACCAGTTTCATTAAATATTACTTAGAATAATCATCTTACTATAAGATATTACAATCATCATGATATCATTTACCCACAAATCATCAAGCTCTATGTCTTGGTGGTTTGAATGTTTCCATCATTGGATCCTCCTGAAGTTGGAATTTCTCAATCTGTATGGACTAACAAATATTTATCTACCACAATGTTAAACATGAACTATCATTTACACAAGTCGCCATCCTTTCCTTCCATTTATGCCGTCAGCACATTTCATATCATGATTAGATAAAATATTAATAAATCAATAATCAACCTTTATTAGTGACACTTCAACATTTATTTGTGCACATGCATAAAACATAAGAAGAGCGTTAGGAAATGACTTTGTTAACATCATTGCACATTCATTAATAACAAGAAAATCACTATGAAAAGCCATCTTTCCAACAAAACACCAACATAATCTTGCATGCAATTTCACATTTTATCCAAAGGAAAGTTATCATACTCAATATTGTTCTTGTGCATGCAAATGCATAACAAGATTTCAAGAGAACTAGCCACATAAGAAATTTTCTTTGTTCCTATTGTTATGTTTTCTTTTCGAAGGGCATTAATGCAATAGATTTTATAGTTATGTATGTTAATGCATGTTTTTTTCCTAAAACATCTTTTCCAAAATACAACTATTCACAATGGATATTGTATTTAAAAACAAAAGCTCCATTCCAAACAAAGTTAACATAATAGTTATATTTTCTTGCATGCAACTACTTTTCCTCTCCAACAGAAAATAACATGATAGCTTGTTCTTCTTACATATGAAACATGTATTAATTTCTAAATGAAACTAACTAAATATCGCATGGAAAAATAAACACATTTATTTTCTAAGGGATCAGATGCATAATATTTATTCTTTCGTGCATGAAAAGAGACATTTTTCTCTTACCAAAAGATCTATCTCAATAACTATATATAATATTCTCCAAAACAAAATCTAATACTATAGCTAATCCTTTTAGGTGTTCAAATGCATATTACTTTTTGCAAAAGAATCCTAGCACAATCAATAATATGCGATTGCACCTTACTTTACTCCAAATATCTAATACAAAAATTAGATGTTTCCATGCATGCAAGTGTATATGTTTATCTAAAGAATCTTCCAAAGGAATCTTAACACAATAAAGCATGTTATTATTAGTGTTCCTCTCCAAGAATCTAATTCAATAATGTATACAATGGCATGTTTTTTTTAAGAGTTCTAACACAACAAATACTTCTTTGCATATATATATATATATATATATATATATATATAGATATATATATATATATAGATATATTTGAAAGAATCTAACACACTAATTATTCATTTTCCAAAAGTTAGCTAACTCACTAGCTATTATGCATGCAATACAAAATATTTTCCTATCATTTCACACATGAGAAAAATTTGTAATATTTCCTCAAGAAATAGCATGAATAACAAATACTTCTTAAATAACACAACCAATTGTCTTTTATGCAAAATTTTTATGTGAAAATTTTCTCAAAAATGTTACTTATCTCTTTATGCACTACTCAAGCTTCCCATGTATGTAAAATCACTTATTCATTTCCAATAGATCCAATATAGTAGATATTATTTCTATGCACATAAGCACATATTCTCTTTAAGAATCTAATATTTCTCTTTAAAACTTTCATGCATATGCATCATGAAAACATCCTTGGTAATATTTTAAATGAAATAGCTTAATTTCTTTTCAAGAATTATCAACATAATTGTTCTATTTTTTAGCATGTGAATAGCTTATTTCTTTTAAAGAAATATCAAACTTAATAGTTATTTCTTTGTGTATACAATTAATTTACTTCCTTCAAGAACATATACACAATATTTATGTCTATATGTACATAAATAATTATTCTTATTGCTTTGACAAATAAAATGGAAGAACTTTGTTTTACTCTTTTTTTTTTAGTCATCAACATTGGGCACGATTTCCGAATACCTCAAAGCAAACTTTTGAAAAAGAAAAAAGGTTTTTGTTGGGAACGAGTTAATTAAAGAAAACCTCTCTCATTTTTTTACACTGGCGTCATGGTTTGGAAGATTGAAATGAATATTTGCAGCTCATTTTTCCATATTTCTATAATATATAATTTCTTGTTTTAGTCATCAACTTTGCACACATATTTAGAATATATGGAAACAATTTTTTCAAATATGAAAGAATTTTTTGCTTAAATGGACTCATTTACAAAAACCTCTTTCAGTTTTTACAAATCTATCACGATTTGAGAGATAGAAAGACATATTTGAACTCTATTTTTCAATAACTCATGCAATTCACACAATTTTTTAGCCATGAAATCTTTTAAGAATTCAATGTACAAAACAATTATTCCTCTATGAACGAAATTCCATGGAGGTTTTCTTAGAAAATAATCTTGAATATTTATCATATGAAATATTTCATACAAATAAATTTGATTCTTACTACTTCATGCACCATATGCAAATGCAATAATTTTCAAAGAGCATATTTACTTATCTTTTAATGCTTGGAATTCATCATCCGAAGGAGAGTCTTAATGTTGTACTCCATGTAGAATCAATAATGTGCTCCACACTACAATGGCAAAGAAAGAGATGGAACAACTTTGGGTTCAATTATCCACTTGACCGAATTACATTCCACAAATTTTGTACATATATTTGTTCAATTATCCACTTGACAGAATTTCATTCCACAAATTTTGTACATATATTTATTCAAAAACACACATTACTCTCTCTTGGCTTGATTCTACATGTATTTTTTCATTAGTTATCATATTTTCCCATAGACTTATAATAAGTACAATTAATAAAATGGAAAAGATTTTCTAAATCTTTAAAGAAATCCATAAATCAACCATTAATCACTCCATAAATTATTTTCTAAATTCTAAAATCAGTCAATAAATTATTGGCAACATCACTTATCCATAATTCCTCTAAAACTATGACTCATTAGTTTTAAAACTCAAAAAATATAGCAATTTGGAAAATACAATTTATTTATATCTAAGAATATAAATTATTTTAAATATAAGAATTAAGAATAGTTTTTGTAATATTCTTGTAATTAAAAATTAGAAAATATTCTTCGTGTAATATCCATATAAAAATTAATAATATTTAATTATTCAACAACCCTCATTACAAAATCAAAACAATGACTAACACCCAAATATATGAGCGAAGACAGATCTTATGGGATTATCAAACTAATTTAGGATATTTATTAAGGGTTTGTCAAAAAGTAATACATCATATGAATTGTTTACAAAAGAATGGTATGAAATTTGAAAGTTCTTATAAATGTGCAGAAATCTTTTCAACATTTCAAAACGCTATTAACAAGTGCACGAATATTAAAGATTGTTGAATCAAATTGGGATTTTATTTTATGCCTCGATGCATACATGAAAGGCCTGACAAGAGTACTCATATAAATTCGGTATGTAATATGGTATGAGTCCAGAAATGTGAATGAAGAAAGGTGAATGAATATAAAAGGAATTATGTGACTATGATTTGACTTTATAATCTTCATCCATGCATTGAGAACGGGGAAACATTACCACAGAGAAGAAAGCTTTGAATTGATAAATAGATCACACGTGTTGGAAGCATTTGTTTAAATAGTCAACCTTGAATGTCACACAAATTCTATGGCTGACTATAATTTTGAAATTAAATATATTTAAAAAAATAGAAAATAAAGTGACTATTCATCAGAAAGGTGTATAAAATCACAGAGAAACTACAGCCAAAGTACATAAATTATCAGCTGAAAGATTATAGCCAAAGTACATAAATTATAACGCTGAAAGAGGATAAATTTAGGGAAGGTTTATACGCCAAATGCTCAAAAGCGGAAATATATAGTAAAAGACCAAACAATTTCGATAAAACAACTGTTATATGTTATATCAGTTACTTATTTTCAATAAGTAACTATCTTACAATCAATTTAACAGATTTCAAATATTATATAAGTTTTGGCAGAATGTTTTTTTCCATGTAAATTTAGGCAATATTTGAGAAAGTCTGTTAGCATTTTTAAAAATCTAGGTTAGGTTTAGTCTTGCAGTGTAACTTAATCAGATTATTTTTTTGCTATGAAAATTATGGACATTTAGGTAATATTTGAGCAAATCTGTTAAGATTTTTGTAAATCTAGGTTAGGCTTACTCTTACCGTGTAACTTAAGAAATCTAGGTTAGGCTTAGTCTTGCACTGTAACTTAAGCGATTGTTTTTTGCCATGAAAACAGGATTGTTTATTGTCACGAAAATTATGGAAATTCAGGTAATATTGGATAAAATCCTGTAGGATTTTTGCAAATCTAAGTTAGGCTCCTTAGTCTGCCTAGGTAGAGTAATTTCCAGATAGCCAAAAATGGCTGGTAAAAATAATTCAAAAAATATTACAATAGGAATGTTTGACCTAAAAATGATAGGAATGTTTGACCTAAAAATGATAGTAAAAATAAATTCAACACTATGAAAACTTTTGAGACACCAAAATCTTGAAATTTAACATTTCATTAATAACTGAAACTAAAAATATTGTTCAATTTCAGAATACATTTCTATAAACGCAGCTGAACTGAAATAAACCAACCCTTACTTATCAATGATATACAAGTCCTATTGAGTTATTGGAAGAACTGAAATGGTATACACCGGGTTACAGATAAAACTGGCTGTCCTAATATTATTCTAATATTATTTTCAGACAGTTTAAGAAGAAGATGATGATACCATTAATCTCAACCATAACCAAACCACGATGAGAGTTAAGACTATACAGAGGAATGTACTCCATCCAGTTGAATTAATTGGCTGCTCTTCAGAGGCTCATAGTCGGCATGATAAATTTTCAGGTGATTCGACAAAGAGGATTTGTCGACGCTCTCATGGTGGTAAGATTTGCACACAAAGTAAAACACGCTCTGTGTCAACAGCCCCATCAAGTGAACAAAACACAGCAACCCAACAAGGACTGTCCAGTACACACCCCTCTCAGAACTGCTCAAATGGCGGTCTCGGTTAAGTACAGCATACGCGAAAAACCATCCAATAATTGTGCTTAATATGAGGTAAAGAATATCGAGCAGCAAACCAGTGATCCGCTTCCCTTGATGAGATCCTTGCTATTCAGCATGGCACCCAGGCCATAGTTGTCCTCCAAGACAGATATAACGCAGGCGAGATGCCACACCATGCTTATATACACATACCCACAGAAGAAGACCGCGGTAATAAAAATCAAGCCAGAATTAACGACCACCCAATTCAATTTGATCACTACCGTTGTGAACAAGAGCAGGAAGCATAGTAACACGAAGGCCAAGCAGCAGGCAATGGCGATTATCAAAAACCAGAAGAAAGTTCCCATGAGGCGCTTCCAAACCCTAGGAACGATTTTCATAACCCTCCCGTACGAAATTTCCTGTCCCGTGTACATTGAGGCCACGGTATACACCACGGCCGCCGTGGACAGCAACGAGAAGGCCAAAACGAATACTACATAGGTCGCTACACAAATGAGGAGCCCTGCCCGTTCCCAGGTCAACTCTTTCATGATCCTCTCGCCGGCCACGCTGCCGCTTTCAGTCTTATAGAAAATTTCGTTCCAAGGGATCTTATAGAGCAGATATTCGAAGACCAATTCGCGGCCCAGAATTGCAAAAGAAAGGGGGAGAATAAGGGTGAGCGTGAGAGCCCGTAGCAGTTTAGCGCAGAAAAGAAGGATATTGAGGGCCTCCCCAATGATTCCCGTGATGCCGAGGAACTCCATACCCTCTGGTTCTTTGTCCATTGCTTTGCTCTGCTCTGGACGTTGATACCAGAAATACATTCTTCCTTTTTTGCCAAAATTTTCCTGCCCAATATTGTCTGCCTACCCCTCTGCGTATAGTCAGATGGGGTGAAAACATTGAAGTGCGAAAAGGTCCAGGTGAAGCTCCTTCATGTACGCAAAGAATCTGCACATACGCCACCGTGCTTGACTATGTATGTTGCACGCTGACATTGGGTTTGTCAATAAAATACATCATAGCCGCTGTGCTGGACTGTGTTATCGTGCAAAGACTGGACTCTTTATTGAATTAGATCACTAGAAACTCCTGTGATTATGTCATGACGCCGATAGCGTTCTCATCAGCAATCAATTTTTTTACGAGAAGGTAGGCTTTCGTTTTCATCCTTTAAGTTCTTCGCTGCTCCAACTCTATGAATTCGTTCGGATCAGTAATCAATTCCTTTACCACAGGATAGGTTTTCGTTTTCATCCTTTAAAGTTCTTCGGTGCTCCAACTCTACCAATTCGCAAGGTTAACGGTCCATTTTTAATTGGTAATTTAAATTTGAAGATTAAGGTATACAAAAATATTTCAATCTTGGTTAAGCCAAAATGGATGCACAAGAGAAAGGTGAAAGTCATATCGCTTATTAAACATTTAATGCAATCTTTTAACCATGGTTGTCAACACGCAAGTAAATTTGTTTAAGCGATTTGTCTCTTCAATTATAAAATTTTAGCCATGGTCAAAACGCAAATAAATTTGTTTAAGCGATTTGTTTTTTCAATTATAAAATTTCGTTATATAATTTTGATCTAAAATCAATTTTATATAATAATATTATCATTTAAAATATAAAAACAAATTAAGATTTTAAATTTTTATACTTTTATTTATTTTAAATAATTTATACAAAATTTAGACTTTTTTTTTTTTTTGGAAATCTTAAGTTATCCCCATCCTCTAGTACTTTCCTCCCACCCAGCCATGTTAGCTTAACCTCTTGGTCTCCCTTGTTCGTAGGGCTCACTAAACTATACTTTGATAGAGCCTTCAAGGGTAATTTTTACCTAGCTAGCTATGGTGGTGCTTTCAAGAACAGTTGAGGTTAAATCATGGACATCTTCGCTAGTAAGCTAGGTTGTATTATCAACAACAAAGTGGAGCTCTAGGGCTTGGAACATGGCTTAAGTATCGTCCTCAACAATGGCTACCATCAACTCCTAATACAAGGATATTCACTCTTGATCATTTCAATTTTAAAGAATATCCAATGTGGCACACCGCCCTCAAGAATATCAGTTAGTTGGTGAAAAGAAGCTCACATCATCATAATGGCTCCCCTCCTCGCACAAATTCAAGCTCCTTTGCTTTCGCATATCCAACGAACATGTAATAAAAAATTTTATCACCTTGCAAATCATGCTTTGGATGTTGAAATCACTACCCTAGATGCTCAATGGTCACAACCATTATGAGCTCAATTACGAAGTACATGTCTTGCAATTTCTCTTTAAGATGGACCCCCCATAATAGGTGTCTCATCTGACATCTATCAGAAGGCGATCACATTGAGTGAAAACACCAGCCACTTGGCTAGCACACTCAACACATTTTTTCCTTGGGACACTTGGTTTAAGTGTGAAATAATATTCACATCATTCAATTTTTGGGCATTGTTCTATAGATCTAACTCGACCTGTGGGAAAATCATGATGGTGAATGATGAGGTACTATGGCTCCTTCTTGAGCCAGACGAGGGTGGCATTATTGTGTGCATATGTCCTCTCTTTTGCACCATTTTATCTCTCATGTCTATTTGTTGTTTATTACCAGAAAATATGGTATCAACTCTATCATCTAGGAATCACCGTGCCCATCACGCTTATTCTCTCATCACATTCTCTAGTTGTCCCACTCTTGAATATCTTCAGGCTATCCAAGCACTAGAAAATATGTCTTACTCTTGTTTTTTCCTTCATCCACCCCTGAACTCCTCTATATTCCAGATGGATTAGGAGCTTCAGTTAGTCACTAGCTTCACCATCGCGGTGAGACCTTCTTGGAACATCATTTGTTTCATCACCTTGCGCAAGTTTCAGTGACACAACGTATGTTAGGCACTTGATCTGCGAGAAAACCATAATACCATAAATATGAAACAACATAGCCTGAAACATAGAAATATCACATGAAAAGAGACAAGTTGCAAAAATATTTTATTATTCAAAAGCAGAATACAATGTTCACTTCCCTCTTCTAGGAGGCGACCTCTAATAGAGCAGAGCTCAATTACAATAAGACTCGATGATTCTTCCCTTACTATCTAAGGCTATTTACAACTAAATGATGCCCGAAACTCTAACTGTTAGTGGTCCCTTGCATAACTCGGGTTAACCACTTTATTTATTAATTAGGGTCCGTTTATAACTAATTGTGGCCCTTTTTTCTATAAAATGGGTCAACCACTTACAATTATTATTAATGTGTATAAATTCTTATGGGATTTACTGACTCAACTAACTAACTATGACTCTAACTAGGCTCCTTGGGCTTATTGCATAAATAGACAGGCTAGGGTTGGACCCTAACATGCCCTCCCCCATCAAAAGCAAGCTTGTCCTCAAGGTTGAAGCTGCGGAAATTGCTGAAGAATAATGGCTAGTTCCCATGTTGCATCTTATGGAGAGGTGTCTTTCCACTTGATGAGGAATTCCTTGGTTGTGCAACCACGAAGATGTATTTCGCAAGTATCGAGGACCTGTTCTAGTCAGAGCCAAAGTGAGCCTTCGTCATCCAATTCTAGAAGACTTGTTTGAACCCTGCAGTTGTTTCCCACCACTTTCTTGAGGGAGGATACATGGAGGATCGGGTGGATTTTTGAAGTAGTTGGAAAGGCCAATTTGTAAGTGACTTCTCCTATACGTCGAAGTACGTGATAAGGCGCATAGAATTTTCTTGCTAGTTTTTGGCATCCCTTTTCTTTGAGAGAGGTTTTCTTATATGATTTGAGTTGCAGGAACACTTGGTTGCCTACTTGAAATGACTCCTCAGAACAATGTTGGTTAGCCTGTTGCTTTATTTTGTTTTGAGCTTGATGTAAATTATCCTTGAGATGATTGATCATGGTGACACGTTTCTATACGAGTTGATCAACTCCCTGCAATTTGGAACATCCAGGGACATAATAAGTTGGAGAAGGTGGGAGTTGGCCATACACTACCTCATATGGTGTCATCTTGGTGGCTTCATGAAAGTTAGTATTATACCACCATTTAGCTAAAGGCAACCACTGTACCTGTTTTCACTCATTGCCAAATATGCTTGCAATTGTGAAAACAGTACGAATGAGCAGTGAACTTGAAGCCATATCCCATGCCACAAAATGCTATTAGATTTTAATGAGACCCCCTCCATTGTATAGTTCTCAGAATAGGCTTTCTAATGGTATATGGAAGTCCAAAAATGGACTTCTGGATCAGAAGTTAAAGAAGATTAAAGATAACCTTGGAAAAATTGGCAAGCAAGGAGGAAAGGACCAAATACGAAGGAAAATCACATATCGGAGGTCAGGGGCCCTGGGCATAGTATGTACCGAAATCCCACATCCCATCGGTCCCATATCCTGCATCCTCAATATTACTGACCCGTAGTCCCATAGTCCCACAGTCCTACAGTCCAGCAGTATCGCAATCCCGCAGTCCTACGATGGATCATCCTTAAGGAATTGCGGGGGGCGAAGCACGCCGATAGTTCAAATCGCCAATAATTTGGGTCCTTACTGTTAAATCGTGTGGGAAGGCTAACAAATATTAACAAAGGAAATGCATGGAAAAACCAGGTCGAGGGGGCCCTGTCTCTCTCGTCCATGTGGCATTACAGAAGGTGACGTCGCTGCATGGGGGACACGTGTCACTCAGTTTTGGAATTTTCAGGGATTTTATAGGGCCATTTCCGGGTGACATGTGTCACCACTCATAGGGTGACACATGGCAGTGATGACATCACCCCGTAGATCAGCGATAGCACGAAGTAGAAGATTATTCCTCCATCGTTACTGCTTCCTCACCATCGATTGTGATATATGGAGGATCCTCCCGGATGCGATGTTTCATAGGTTATATTTTATAAGGATTTCACGTTCAGGATATCGGTCGATGAGGTATAAGGAGTTATCAAAGGCTTCCTGTGTTATAAAGGAAATCCCCCACGGGTAGTAGTGGAAACCCTTAGTGCCTAAAGGGCTAAGCACTTGGTTCAAGCCCTCGGTCATATCAAGGAAGTTGTAGAAAGGGGATGAAAGCATGAGGGCTTAAAGGGAAGTTAGAACTCGCATTTTTCATTTTATTTCTGTGTTAAAGGCCTGCACCCAACATACTGATTGTTACGCAACCCCAGGTGTATCAGAGTGCCAAGAGGATTGTGCAGGCTCTTAAGGTGGATGGGTTGGCAATAGTAACATTGAATTAGTTATGGTGAGGGAGTGGATCAATATGGGGGTAGTTAGGAAGACTTAATGGAATGACATGGTGCTCCACTCTGTCACGCAGCAAAGGACTACCTGGACACACTCCATTCCCAGTCCACGATAGGCATTCAGAGTCGATCTACTCCCTACTTGATCTATTGTTGAATGTTAGTTTTGTTGTGATGATTTCAACTTTATATTTATAAACAAATGCTTTTCAATCGCTTCATTTGAATAGGTTCCCTTATGGTGTTTGTGAATAAAAAAAGTAAATTTATATCAAGTTTTATGTTAGAATCATGAGTAAAATAGCATGAAAGAAAAGTGTTGAACAAAAACAAGTAAATATACACCAAACCATCAAGAAGAAAACTTAATACCGTTTTTTGATAAAGGATTTCACCCCTCCTGGGCTACATCTCATTGGTCCAGCTTCCATGGCTTGGGCCTCTGTATTTTCTCAAAATGGAAAAAAATGATGTTTACAATGCTCTACTGCTCTTGAAACCTACTTCAATGGACTCAGATTATCAAAATTAGCTAGGAACACCTTTTCTGATCTCAATTTGGTCAAACTTTAACCAAGTTATGGTAAAAATAGTTTCTCCTAGTAAACCTCCACTAAAACTGGAGGAACTCTAGTTAGTCCTACTAATTTTGGAGTTGGTTCCGAAATTGTGGATTGCCGAAAACTCCGCCAAGTTAAACCTTGGGTTAATTAATGCTTAAACTATGGATTAATTAAGCACTCGTTGGGCTTAACACAAAACCCATGCAGTTATGAAAGAGTTCACCTAGCGGTTTAATGGATAGCGGACACATCTCATGGTTAACTCACAGTTAGGAGCATTAATTCGCACAGTTTCCTTATCGTTAGCTAGTAGCTTAAGCAGAGTGGTCAAATATGTGGCATTGAATGTGCATTTTCTGTTACCGTTTGAGTTGGATGTTTGGATCGTCGCAACTGCTGGAGGAGTGTTCACATGGGAGCGCTGGCCCTCCTAACTCCTAACCATGAAGATTTACTATCTCTACATGGAATGTCTATTAAGATCTTCTTGTGTTATCATAGTAAACTATCTAGAAAATTTCCTAATATAGGTGAATGTTTAGTATGCATAGAATTGTAACAATACACACGATAAAGATCTAGCAATTTAAGCATAAGAATATATATCAATACACACAATAAATGTCTAGTATTTAAACATAAGATTTATTCCACTTATTGAATTTAGGCTTCTGTTATCCATATCAATTTTGGGAAGAATCTTTGGCGAAAATCACAGAGAGATAATTTTGTCGACGCGCTTCGAACCAACCAGTGTGGTTCATCATCAGGACAAGTTGAATGAGCAGATATTGCTATGCATTATAAATAGATCGGGCAGAATATCCAGGTAACGGTTAGAATCATGATAGCTCAATTTGACCGGGAAACAGCTAGTTAGACCAAAATTTATTTATTGATTTATTTATTTATCAAATCAGTTAATTTGTCAAGTCTTCTGAGTCTTCTGAATTCCAAGTCTTCCGAATTTCAAGTCTTTCGAATTCCAAGTCTTCCGCTTTAGGAGAGCATGTCGCGAAAACCAATCACCATGTCTGCATCGAAGAAGCTAGTGTGATTGCTAGAGTGTCCCAATTCCATCATTGGAAATTTAGGGAAGCCCTTGAGATTGAAAAAAGGTCGAACAATCTCAATAGAGAGGATGGCTGAAAGATCACTAGTTGCTGGGTCCCAGCCCTCTCCTCCTAATCGTTTTCTCCTTCTTCTTTTTTTATATTCAAGCTCTTTGATTCTTAAATTAAAATTAATATTTTTATCTATTTATTTATTTATTTATTTATTATTATTATTATTATTATTATTATTAATTTTTATTTTAAAGCTCTTTGATTCTTAAATTAAAATTAATATTTTTATTTATTTATTTATTTTCTATTTAAAACTATTAAGTAATATTGTAATTCTCTAATATTTTTATTACAATACTCTTTGACTATGAATATGAAACTTATTTATTTATTTATATGTCCTTTTAGCTTATATTTTAAAATAGAATTAACTATTTATAGAATATTCTATTTTTAACTTATACAACTAACTAATATTTATATAACCTCATTGATTTATAATTAATTTACTTTATGATTTAAATCTCCCTTTAACTAATATTTTATTTAAAATATAATTAACTTATATTTATTTAAAATATACTTAACTATTATCCATTTTTAATTACTTGATTATTTTATGATTATAGTATATTAACTCACTTATTTTAATATATATTTATAAAATTGTCAATTTATGTTTATTTTAATAAGAAAATTAATAACCGAATTAACTGATTTGAATAAAAAATAAATAAATAAATAAATTTTGGTCTAACTAGTCGTTTCCCGATCAAATTGAGCTATCATGATTCTAGCCGTTACGTGGATATTCTGCCCGATCTATTTATAATGCATAGCAAGATCTGCTCATTCAACTTGTCTTGACAATGAACCACACTGGTTGGTTCGAAACGAGTCGACAAAATTATCTCTATGTGATTTTCGCCGAAGATTCTTCTCAAAATTTATTCCACTTATCTGGACCATTTTTTCCCATATTACTTTCTATGTCAGTCCACAAGCAGACCTTGCTTCTAGTTTCTTTTCCTCCCAACCTTGTGACTATTACACCAAATAGCCTCCCCCGAGCTATTCCTATGTACAGGAAACTCTTTCTACAAGAACTCACAGTCTCTCTA
Organism: Pinus tabuliformis; assembly: GCA_031772625.1. Taxonomy (NCBI): domain Eukaryota; kingdom Viridiplantae; phylum Streptophyta; class Pinopsida; order Pinales; family Pinaceae; genus Pinus; species Pinus tabuliformis. The sequence goes on from CM062805.1 coordinate 272,466,370, forward strand.
CTATCTCGTCCCAACTAGACATAGCCACATAAAAATTGCTTGACCCTTCAGCACCGATTTTTCCTCTTTTCATCTTCTCCTGATCTCAGATACCCTTATCCTCTTGATATTCTTGAATAAATCCTCAAGAAATTAGTTAGGAAGAGGTAACTATTTCTCAAAACTGATTAATAAGTAAAAATAGTATTTACTAATAATCGTTTCTTTATTTTCAAAATAATTAAATTCTAGATATAGTTTCTTATAACTAAGAAAATAAATAGTTATTTTGATCTGCAGTAAAATAAAAAATTTACATGGTCTGGGGACATCACATATGGATTAATAGATGGAATGGAAGTTAATGTGATAAGGCATCAATGCTTCATGGTGAATATCAGATAAGTATGAGACCCCTATGCTCAAATATGTTATTTACACATGTAGTTTACATATCCGTGATATGTTTGATAAAATGTCTATCATAGCTAGTAGGGGTCTAGTTAAGGTCTTAGACAAGTAATTTATTTAGTTCTATCATTTCCATGTTATTTTATTCATTTGAAGAGATGATTCAATTGCAGTAGTGACTTGAGCTTTGGGCCTGAAAAAGTGGCTCAAATCCTGAGGACACTAGAATAGCACTGACTAAATGAGTCTCTGGATGTTGGTAGGCAAGCCTGTGAGAGCGACTATGGGTTTTTGGATGCTATCATGCCTATAGCATGAGAGAGCCTGAGGCTTAAGTTGTCCAAAATCGCATTAGGGCCCAAGGGCGAGTTGTCCAAAGTGTTGGATTGGTTCTTGAGGGCCCTGAAGTTGATGTTGAATGTTTGTATGGTGTGTTTCCATTGGTTCCACTTCCTTAACATGACTTAGGAGGTCGAATCATATCATAGTGGCCTATCATCACATGTTTACCCTGGCTGGCCAGTTACTTGGCTATATGTTGGAGGAGGGTGTTACAAAGTTGTATCAAAGCATGGTTCACCCCTCAAACTGGATGGGCTATGTGTTGGTCATGCATGCATGTCATTTTCATGCGTGTCTCTTACACTTACTTTCCATATGCTTGTTGCATTTCCATGATGTTGATCAGGGTTGTAGTGATGTCGTCATGTGAAACTTGATGTTGTTATTGTGGAATGATTCGTCATGATTATGTGACTCATTACACATTGTTATATTTCGCTTGATTAAACCCTTGTATGTTAGGTTTCATTTTTGTATGTTTGATTACATGTATCAGTCTTGTAGGTTGGTTACAAGAATTGATTGCTTATGCTTGACTACATGCATTCATGTGTATGTGTAGTTAATTAGGCATTGCTTACACATGTTGATGGTTGCATGTGAAAATTTGTACAATGGAGTAATGGTTGTTGTCATGCATGAGGTCATGGTTTTTGAAGTTGATATGGTCATGCATTGATGAGTGGACTCTAGTTACGATGATTTGAATATGGTTTGGTACTCGTGTTATATGTCTATATGCATTTATCATGCATGTATGGTCTTGATTATAGTTATGCATGAATAGTAGATCAAACATGCCTTGTGAAGTCATGGTATGAAATTTAGGTCATCATGGTGATATTCGTTGTTATGATGCTAATGTGTTGGCTAAGATAGAGTAGGAGATGTAGATCATCATGATGATGTTGCAAGATTGGACTTTGGGGTAAGAGCATATTGTTATATAGGTATTGTATGTTTGGCATGCAGGTACGTATGTCAAGGATTTTTATATGCATTAGGTTTATGTACATGTATTTTTTTGTTATGGTTATATTCACAATAGATGTTAATTGATTGGTGTAGTTATATGTGCATGTGTCAGATAATCAAGAATGATAGTAACATGTAGTTGTATGCATTTCTATTGTTGTTTTATATTAGATAAATTAATGATTATGTTATATGTTGTTGATGAAGTATCTTATAGGTTAACTTTTTGTTTTTAAATGATAGTTAGCTTGATGATTAGGGTTACAACATTTATACCTTGATGTTATATGTATGACACTAAGTTTGATTAGCCTGTGCAGATGGTTAGGGTTACAAAATTCAGGTATGAGTCGACTTATTGTGTTGCATTGTGTTGTACTAATCTATTTCGATCATAAATATGTGATTTCTATGCATAAATGGAAATTGTGTATGAGTTATGATGTAAACATGTTAACTAGTGACTATTGTGGGTATCATGATCTTATTTATGTTTAAGTTGATGTGTTGGGAGGTTATATCATGCTAACTAGATTGATTGTGTAAACAATATTGCCTCCCTTGAGATAGATATGAACTTGTTCATGTTATCTACCTTGTGATTAATTGTTTGATTAAGACATCTATTTGGTGTTTGAGTGTTTGGTGTCTAGTTGATTTATTTAACATGGTATGTTTGCAAGTTGGGTTGAATCTTTGATGAATTTCATAATATGAGTATGTGTTCAAATGATCTTGTTTTCATATGATTGTACTAATACATATGTGTTGAGATAGTTGATATGTACTTGATTATAATAGGTGGCAGTTGTAGCATTATGTCTAATGACCATGAGTTGACTATGGGTTATGACATGATTGTTTGTAAAAGTTGATTTCAAATTGATAGATATGATTGTCTTAATATTTTCAACATATCGTTGACATGTGTGAGTAGTTACAGGAAACATGCTCGGTATTACCGTGACAAGGTAATAGTTGTTGTGTTTACATAACTAACAGTTGGGTGATGTGACAACACATAGTAATACTCTATTGCAACAAAGAAAAAAGGTACAAAGAAAGAATTGGGCAAGAATTCCTTTTGATATGAATGGAAACCATAATTCCAATGAATGAGTGCTTTGCATATAGGAAGTATTCTTAACCCTAATTTGTTTGAAAATATGTCGATACATGCTATATTCATGAACATGTACTTGATAGGTATATTAGATCATTTTTAGTTACAGGTGGATCTGTCAAAGGATTGGAGTCCCTTGAGAGATGGCATGGGTGTGTTCAGTTGAAAGAACCATTCTTGGCATAACAAGATGAGGTAACTGGTGTATTTTTATGTTTATTTATGCACTAACATTGATGTGTTAATGACAACATCATGCAAGGAGATGCATGGCAAGAGAGACTGCCATGAAATCTTGGAGAAGGCTCAGGTTGAGCTTTCCTTGGTAGCACTGGGAACCATGGGGATTGAGTCATGTTGTCTGTTGTTAGTCTTGTGGTTTTGGTCTTTCGTGATTTGGTTGTGCTTGATGGGCATCTCTGTTTATGTCTAGTGTATGTCCATACTACTTTGTTTGTGGTGTCATATTGTTGTGGTTTTCCATGGTTTTCTTCTTGTTTATTCTTGTCTTACCTTTTATGTTTTGAGTCTTGGAAGTGTTTGGGAAAGAGGAAAGTTAATGGAGCTCGAAGAGAGTTGTCTGGTACCCAAAGGTAATGTAAATCTCAGATAAGCTCTGTGCATGAGGAAGCACAACGGAAAGTAAGGCTATGACATTCGTTTCGACTTAGTTGGTCCATAGTGGTAAATGGACATGACAGTACAGACATCTGGAAGGTAACTAGAAAAGGTAAAGTAAATGGATCTGAGGTGTCAGATGCCTTGGCTGTGTTGGGAACAATTGTTCTCAATGTTGTGAATGTTGTGCATGAATAAAGGAAGTTCTCTTAACCTATACCTTATGTTATCTGGTAATTATTTTATGATCATGATTATGATGATGTTTATATGTGATACATGTATGCATGTATGTCGTTGTATGACAAGTTGATGATTGTTTTATGTTAATGATTATATATGTATGTATGTATCTATGTCATTGTATAACGGGATCATCAAGAATCGTCCTTATGAAGGAATGATTGCTTACGCTAGGTGAATGGCATGAAGAGGTTCCTGGTCTTATGAGGAATCAATTGAGAAGAGTAGTCATGAAAAATATACAATGTTAGTATCATATGGTTATAAGTTGATATTGTGTGATTATATTGTGTCTATGTTATGGATAGGTTATACCGAGGGATAAAACACTGCAATGAAAGTAGTGTGGTTTGCGACATAATGGGACAAGCATGCATAAGACAATGGAAGTAAGGTTGCTTGGTAAAGTCAGTGTGGTTTTGGATTTGTGGTAATATTGTTGTGCACATGTTGTATATATTATATATGTTGCATCTATGATATTGTGTGCATGTTGTGTTGTGTATACATAGCATGTGTATGTGTTAGTATACAATCCTATGTACATGATGGTAGAGATGGCGTTGTGTGGATATTGCATATGCAATGTTGGATATAGATAGTGCTATGTACATGATGGATATGTGGTGTTGTGTGCATATGGTTATGTGCACATGTTGGATATGCAGTGCTATGTACATATGGTGATTTATTCATGTTGTACATGTGACGCTATGCACATATGGTGTTGTGTGCATGATTGTACAAGTGGTGTTGTGTGCATGTGGTGTTGTGTACATGTTGTAAAAGTGATGTTGTGTATAGGTGGTGTTGTGTACATATCGTGCATGTGGCGATGTGTACATATGGTGTCGCATACAGGTTGTGTGTGTGGTATTATGTACATGTTGTATAGTGGTGTAGTGTACATGTGGCATTGTGCAAATGGTGTTGTGTACATGTGATGTTGTGCACACGTTGTGCAGGAGGTTTCAGTGTACAGGTGGTACTGTGTACATGTGGTACATATGGTGCTAGTGTAGATGCATGTATTGCATGTTGTTGTATGATGTGTGTAGTTATATGTGTGTGATGCACACTATGGGTATGTGCACATGGTTTAGGAGAAGGAACTAGGTGTTTGTCTAGTGTGGCAACCAATCCTGAGTCCATATGGAATAAACACAAAGGTAGAACCTAAGGATTGATTAAAGGATAAGTATCTATATTTTATTCCAGTTTTATTATGCATGTGACTTATGACTATTGTATATGATGATTATATGTGATCTACGATTCTGGTTTATGACAGTTATATATGATTTATGATGTTCATCTATGATGGTTGTGTTTTGAGCTAACCTGATGTGATATTTTTATAAATGTCGATTTGGTCAAAGATGCTAGTTTGACTTGTTATGACAGGAAGTAAACAAGATTTCAAGTGTACCTTATTGATGAGCTACTAATGAGGTATGATTTGAAGTTATTTCAATTTATATTGAATCTAATGGAAAGTATGTGCTTGGAATAGGAATGCATTAACATGCCCAGTTGAGTGGCTGAAATCATCTGCAAGAATTAGCAACAACAATGAAAGAAATTGGAACATATAGTAGTATGCTGGTAAAGTACTTTTGGAGTAGTGCCATTTGGGGCACTACTACCCAATAGTGTCCATTGATTTACATGAGCATGCTATAACCGATATGATGGTTTTGAGGTAGGTACATGCCTTGGTTGTTTTATTTTCCAATGCAAGGAAGCCTTTGCCAAGGGATGGATAGCTTGGGATAGGGGATAATGGGGAACTTGGAAGGTGAGTGACTGCATGGAAGGAGGTCACCAAATTTTCCCGAGGGACTGTGTATCAGATAAGGGAAGGTTTCATATATGTTTGTTTTGGTCATTAGCATTGCCAAATGGAATCAGGTGCACATTTGGAGTGCACCCTTGAACAATGGGTTGGTAACTATTCACTGAGAGGTCAAGCGGTTCGCGATTGTAGAACTAGATATTGGATGCAGTTTGACTTTGGCAGTTCTAGATTTCCTAAGAAGGAAGTGAATCCACGTATTACTTTGAGAATGGAGGTGTGAGCCTTTGGATTCGCTTGTTGCAGATGCATGCATCGCATCCTTTTATTTACTAGTTGAGAAAATATGCATATTTGTATATGTGTGTACTATTGTAAATACTATATCAAGTTGGATTTATAAAGCTCCAAAGACAGTATGGTTATTCGATAAGTGAAGAAAATGTATATGTATATATGTGGTTATTGTAAATATCATAATGAGTTGTGTTATAAAGCTCCAATAAATGGTATGTTTGTCATGTTTTATCAGGTGGTCATTGTGAATACTACAGTGAGTTGTGTTGTAAACCTCCATGCGAAGTATATTTGTTTTCATTTGACTTATTGGTTAAAGGTGTCATTGAACATCGAGGACGGTGTTCTCCTAAGGGGGAGGGTTATGTAACAGCCCTGGTGAAAATTCCATGTAATATATCTATATCTATATATATCTATAGCCACGATAATGGGACACATGTTCCAAGATGAATGTTGGGTAAGACATCCTAGGGGGTGTTAATCTGGTTGTTTATGGCTAGGAAAATTAGCAAAGGCAATGGTTGAGGAATTGGAAAGGAAAGATGCTAGTTTTGGCACATTTATTTATGAAAATAAGGAAATTAGGAGAAAAGTAAGGTGAAAGGTCACAATTTGCATGTGAGGAGGAAATTGAAGGAAAATAATCGAACATGAAGAAAGTAGAGGCCTCATTTAGAAAAAGGCTTCTGAGAATCAGTTGGAAAGCTTTTAGTCAGTGTAAGCTCTTGGATCAAGTTTTGGCTATGGTTTTGAATGGGATCAAGAAAGGAAAAGAAGGCAAGAGGAAGCAAAGATAAAACAGGTAAAGGTGGGATCAAGTAGCTATATCAAGATTCATTGCAGGTATCGATTTGGATGTGTATTTTCCTTGCTAGAATTGGCATGCATGGTATTGTATGTGGTTCTTTTGCTGTTATGGCATGAGTTTTTCCAGGTTTAAGAATGTTTTCAGCCTAGCCTTGCCATTTCTGGATAGCCATGTTGTGATGGAGTTCTCATTTTCGTTTGAGATGGATTTTTAGATGAATTCAAAGATGAGTAACATGGATCTCTGATATGATAGAACACATGGCTTAGTAATGCCTCAACTAGATAGTGGGTTGCATTAAAGATGGATTTTTTGTTACCTCATATGGCCTAGGAATCATTGTTGGTGAATGACAGGACATACGGTAAATATTAGTCGTGGTTTGCTCTCCGTTGGGCCTAGTAATCTCATGTTGGGATATACAGTAAAGCCTGGAGAGTGGGTCATGGCTTAGGTCTTATTGATCCGGTGTGGATTGTGGTAAAGTCTGAGAGACTCAGGTCTCAACTTAGGGCTTAATGATCCAGGATTGGATTGCAGTAAAGTATGAGAGACTAGGAGAAAGGAAAATTCCTCATGGTGTAGTGGAGAAATCTGGTGGCATCTATGCTTCTTTGGCCTAGTGATTAGGTAGTGATCACGGAAAACCTGTTATGATGTGTTCATTGTGTTTTCCTAGTGATCCGAGATGGATTACAATAAATCTTGGTCTCTATTGATGAGGGTGAGGTGGTTTAGTCTCAGTATTCCCTCGTTGGTTCTTTTGGTTTGAGTCCCACATTCATGCTTGGAATATGGCTTGGGGGTGAATGACGGAAGAGAGATTTGGGCCAGACATTCTACGGTTGGGTGGAATATGGAAGTCACATCCTAGGTTTGAATGTTCTAGCATCAAAATGAAGTTATTTTTCCTAGTATTTATACGATTATTATACTAGATTATATGTGGCTTATATGGTTTTACTTTGATTAGTATTTATGTCCCTATTATGCTGGTTATATATAATATTGTTTTATGAAAACAACTATGTATGATTCTCGTCATTATTTTACTTTTAATTGAATGATTAATGTATCTATGGACTGATGGATGGAATGGCAGTAAATGTGATAAGGCATCAATTCTTCATGGTGAATCTCAAATAAGTATGAGACCCCTTATGCTCAGATATGTTATTTACACATGTATTTTACATATTCCTGATATGTTTAACAAAATTCATGTCATGGCTTTTAGGGGTCCATTCAAGGTTTTAAACAAGTATTTGGTTTAGTACATTCATTTCCATGTTATTTTACTGATTTGAGGAGATGGTTCAATTCTGAGTAGTGACTTGGGCTCTAGACCTAAAAAAGTGGCTCAAATCTCAATAACGTTGGCATAGCATTGACTAAATGAGTCTCTAGATGCTGGAAGGCAAGCCTGTGAGAGAAACTCTAGGTTTTTGGATGGTATCATGTCTATAGCATTAGAGTGACTGAGGCTTAAGTTGTCTAAAAACTCAGTGGGACCCAAGGGTAAGCTTTCTAAAGTGTTGGATTGGTTCCTGAGGGTCCTCAAGATGATGATGAATATCGATATAGTTTGTTTTCATTGGTTTCACTTCCTTAACATGACATAGGAGGTTGAATCATATCATAGTGGACTCTCGTCGAATGTTTACCCCAGTTTGTTGGTTACTTGGTTAGATGTGGGAGGAGGGTGTTACAATGTTGGAAGCAGTAGAGGCCTTGAAAATAATGCTAGAAGATATGGAAATTCATTTTCCCCATTATTAATCCATATTGAATGCTACATCTATGGCAATTTTGGGCACAAGGAAGTGGACTGGGAATATAACAAAATAGAGCCTGCTTCTTAGATGACATAAGGATAAGAATAAGGATGAGCAAGTTGGCCGTTAAGGATAAGAATAAATAGAATAACAAAGGAACTTGATTTTTTATTTAGTGCCATGTCTCAAAAGGACTTTTTGAATAAAGGATGAAGAAATCCCTCTGTAATTTCCATCTTTATTCAGCGCAAGCCTCAATTCATGAATATGAGTAGCAAATCAATAAATTCTACCTTCGAAACAAAGAAGAGAGGCAGTGAGAAGAATATTTGGGTGAATAAAGGCGAACGAAAGGACAAGTTCCCTCTATACCTATGCAGCCAAGAAAAATCCCAAACATGAGCAAAGAAGACGCTAGAAGGTAATGCCTCTATCAAAACTCGTCCATTGAAGGCGTGAAAGAAGAAAGAGGACACTCTACTCAAGGGCAGGTAGATCCTCTATTTATGTTCATTGAAGGAAGAGAATGGCTTCAAGGGAGGCGGAATAAATCACATGTAGGCATAATAAAGAATAATTAGAGAGATGCATCTCAATGTTGGAGGTATGACCAAGTTCCCATGCTAATTACTTTGATAAATTATATTATTTCAAATATATCAACATTGTGAGAGAAAGAAAAGAGTAGCCAACATGGTTGTAGGGGGAGTACACAACAATACTCTATGTTTAGGAACAAAATGTTCTAGAATAGAAGTATGGAATAAAAAGAGGCCCACACTTAATTCAAGTCCATAGGATCAGTCCCTACACAAAAGAAAGGAAGCAGATGAAGGAGATCAAAGAGCACTGGCTCAGCGGGAGCTGCTTTAGTAAGTGGTAGCAGGAAACCATTTTTAGCCTTAGGAAGAAAGATTGTACAAGAAACAGAAGGTTTGCATATTCGGTGAAATACCCTTATTTCATTTAAGTTGTGAGTTTGATTATGCCTGGTAATATTTTGTTCATGAAAGCAATTGGAATGAGCATTTCATGTACCTCATATTTCAATTGGTATCGCTATATCAATTGGTTGTCTTTGGTTCATGTGGTGTAACCATTTTGTGCAACAAGACATTTATTTTTGATAAGCTATAAGAGTTTTCCTCATACATTGTAAACTTTGTATAAAATTCTTAATGCAACTTGTACCATTTAAGCAACAACCCCTATTTGAAGTATGATCTCAAGGGGCGAAGAGTTGGTTAATTAGGATCCTCGAGTGAAATGAGAATAGTCTTAGTAGCAACAACATCAGTGAAGAAATGCATCAGTAATGGTTGGTATTTGCAAAAAACAAAAATACCATTTTTAGTTTTATTTGGTATCTATTTCTTTTAACTAATACAAAATATTAATTCACAGTGAGAATATTCATCCAATAAACTAAGGTATTCAAAATTGGAGGCATTCTTAGAATATGTAGTATATGTCCAGTTCCCAGAGAAGCAACAACCACAAGAAGACACAAGGAAATATTTTAATAATGTCTTTTTTTGCAGGTGTATTTGCCCATAATGGTTGTAGCTGAGTTTTGATGACAAACTTCAAGTTCACCATTATGAAGTTATCAACCCTTGAAGAGAAGTATGCAAAAGCAAAATTCACATTATCATCTGGGCCCTCTGTCTTAACATCTAGTGATTGCAAGGTGAAATAATCAAATTGTAGCCCTTTCCCATTGATGTCAAAGTGAGAGAGAAAGTTGTAATGGACCATGGAGAGGAGAGAAAGCCATTGGTGGCTCATGAAAGAAGAAGTATGGAAGGAACATGAAGATTGGCAATCAATGTGGAGAAGTCATGAGGGGTTGCCATCAATGCCAAAGGGGAAGATTATTGGGCAATTGACATAATATAGATGGATAGTGGCAACGAGTGTATTGGCATTGATTTCAACCAAAATAACATGGATGTAGGTGGAAATGCATGTTGGCATTGATAAGTTTGGTGTGTCAAGATCATGGAGAGTCCCATCATTTCTTCTTCATTTTATAGAGAATCATCATAGTAGTATACTTGTTGGATAAGGCATAAATGATGACTATGATGGTTGGGAGTCCCATACTTTCAAGGCATATGCACCTAGGTAGATCAACCCACTGGATCACTAAAGTGGCATAGTTGGCTAGTACTCAGAAAGATATTTCCAATGGTATATGAAAGTCTACAAATGGCCTCCTGGATCGAAAGTTATTTCTAATCAAAGTAAGGACCCCAAAAGTCAAAGTTGAAATGTTTAAAGTGGCTAAAGGACCCTTTAGTAGCATGATAGTTTGGTAGATTTTCCAAAAAAGGTGGGGTAATTTAGTGGAGCGAAAAAAATAGGAACATGAAAATGTGGTCGATAGCACTATAGTGGGAGTTCTATTAATTGGACCAGGTGGATCCCACATAAGAACCACCATAGCAGAGCTTACCCCAAAAGTTTTATTCATGCAAAAAGATGACAGTCTTGAAGGATGACGTCATCCTGGCAGGTGCACTTGGAGGTTTCATAGCTACATAGTATTAAAGGAATTGACCAAGACCCTTATAAATTTAACAAAGGAAATCAATGCAAAACGCAATTCCCATACCCTTTTCTCTCTCCTCATGAAAAGAACGTGGTAGCATTGTATTGGCCGACTGTGATGCCAGCATGATGTCAGTACAGGGGACATGTGGCAGTTAGATTCAAAATTTTTGGGCAACCTAATGGGCCAAATTAGGGTGACACGTATCACCACTCTGAAGGTACCATGTGGCACTGATGACATCAGCATGATGCTATCCCACAGGTTTGGGACAAAGAGGTTTGAGTGGTGTGGATAGAGGAAGCGACGGGTTGACTAGGTGTCAAGAAGACATGGCCATGTCAAATCACGTCTTAATGGAAAATGTGATGGGTGGATCCCATGGGATGCGTAAGCCCACAAGGATTACCCTTGTGGAAATAAGCATGTAAACAAAGTTTTGGCCAGGATGCTAGCACTAGAACGTGATGACATAAAAATGAAATAGTAAAAGACTAATGAGAGATGAGTGGGAGGACCCCACATGACACATCATCCCTAAGGAAGACCTAGGAGGATTAGAAAGGGGCATAGGTTAATTCTGTCAGTATAAATGGAGCTAAGGGCTAAAGTACTAAAGCACAAGGAATCTTTTTTGTGGACACCTTGTGACCATGGGTATGGAAGGCTAAATGTGTGGTGTATAGGACCTTGGGGGCTATAGCTCAAAGGGGCCTATCAATGGTCTAAGAGAAAAAATTTCAAGTGTTGGATGATCAAGAGTCTTTAGTCCATGTACAGAGAAAAATGTGTTGGGAGGAATAGGTCGACTGCTAAAGTTGGCCCAGGAATTGGTCATATGTGTGTCATGTGACCAAGGGTGCAAAGGGTAAATCTGTAGCAATTAATCCCTTAGGGCTTAAAGGTAAAGAGGTGCCAAAGAGCCATTTTGTGGTCATCTTGCATGTTAAGGTGACCTAGGGCTTTTGGGTAGTTTTCAATTAAAATGACATGGTGGGAAATCATCCAAAGGGCCTATGGGCTAATTGTAATTGGAAAGGGATGTGTGGGAAATAGAGCCTTAACTTAAACATAAATCTATTATAGGCTTGGGCTCTAGATTCAAAGGCATGGAATAGGTTGGCATATTTGGTAAAATTCATTTTTGTTTAATAGGTGTGCCAAGTGTGGCATTGCACCACACTTATGGATAATAGAGCATATAATGGGTCAACAACTACTTCGGCTGGGTTCCACCTTACTTGGAAATTTTTCTATAATTGGCCTTGGCCATAGTTGAAGTTAGTAGAGCCTGGGTGGCTAGGTAAATGCACTTAGTGAGGTTGGTGTTGTAGATTAATGGTGACTACAGAGAGGACCATGATTTGTAGTGGTAGCAGTTGACTCAAGAATAACCATTCTTAAGATTTCTTGCACACTAAAAAGAATTAAATGAGAAAAATTCCTTAAGGAAGAATATATATTTTACCATATCATAGAGAAGCTATGCCGAAGTACAATCTAAGCTCGTGGGATAGTAAGAAGAATGAAGAGCCTTTCTAGAGCACATAGTTTGACTGATAATTAATTCTCAGTATGAAGAAATGCTCATAATCCCATTCTCTAAATTAATGATGCTACAATGGACATGTAATAAGAAGAAATAACAACATGGATAGTCACGCAGTTCCCTACACTCTTTGTAGGTTTTAACCCTATACAGAAATTAATTGCAAACAAAATATTAAAAAATAGAAAATATACAATGGCGAGAAACACAAAATAAATGTACATTGATTTCCCTTGGATCCAAAAACCAATACTACCAGATTGATTTTTCATTATGTTCATTTCACTGTTACAATACATATATAGACATGTTGAAGCATTCATAAACCCCAATCCCTTAACCATAGATTAGAACATAATCATATTTCCCTCGACCAGTTCTATACCATGGGTAGAAGACCATCATGCTCAAAACCATATAAAAAACCCATGCACAAAACCATTAGTAGCTCTGCCCACCTAATATAGGCTCCAAAAAGAAATTTTCGGGATGTTTCCTTGGACCACGTATAGGGGTGCTACTGCCCCCATGAAACCCCCCTACAGGGGGGGTTGCACCCACCTTGTGACCCCCTATTGTGGAAGAAGCAACGAATGGAGCCCCACCTATGACCCCCACATGCGTACGACTAGTCATGGAAAGAATATAAAAGACTCCCAACATTCTTGCACTTGTTGTTTTATTTTCCACACAGGGGTTCACAAGAGATCTTAGTCATTGGTCTAGCCCTGCAACTCCCAATATTTCTCTACACCAAGAAAACTTTTCAGTGCTCATAGAATTCATCAATGCATTTGTCGCATTCTTCAAAGTGTCCACCTTTAGCAACAACATATTTTTGTCCTCAACCATATCCCTCACAAAGTGATGCTGAAAATAATTATGCTTAGCCTTTGAATGATAAGAAGGGTTCATTGTCAATAAAATTACACTTTGGCTGTCATAGTGTACCCTTATAGCGCGTTGTACTAACCCCATACTTGAACACAATCTCTGCTACCAAACTGCTTCCTTTCTTGCATGAGTGGTTGCCATGGATTTTGCCTTTGTAGTTGAAAGTGCCACTACAGACTATCTCTTGCTCATCCAACTGACTACACCTCCAAATAGGTTAAACACATACCCACTTTTAGATCTTCTCTGATCTAGATCTCCAGCCCAATTTGCATCAACAAAGCCATGGATGTAAAATACTCTATCAAATCCTAGTTTTCCTTGGTAGCACTAACCATAATTGCTAGAGGCACACAAATACCTAAAAAAATGCTTCCTTGTTGTCCAATGTTCCTTCCCTAGTTTCGATATAAACATACTCAATAATCCCACTAGATGTGCAATGTATGGTCTAGTACATAACATTTCATACATCAAGCTACTGACTGCACTTGCATACAGAACACACGACATGTCCTTTTCTTCCTCTTGTGTCTTGGAACACTGTTCAGTAGATACTTTTAAACATACATGAATAGGAACCTTCATTGGTTTACTATCTTGCATATTAAACCTCTGTAGTATTGTCTCAACATACTTCCTCTAATTTAACTAGAACTTCCTCCTTTCCTGATCTTGTTTAATTTCAATTCCCAAAATATATTTCACAACACCAAGATCCTTCATGTCGAATTTTGAGGACAACTGGGTCTTCAAATATTGGATAATTGCTTTGTGACTTCCAATCAACAACATATTGTCCACATAAAAGAAAAGATAAATAAAAGGGTCACCAATTAATTTAAAATACACACAATGATTTTCTTTTCTTCTGGTGAATCCAAGTCCCTGTATAAATGTATCAAAATTTTGATACCACATCCTTGGTGATTGTTTTAACCCATACAAAGACTCCTTTAACCTGTATACCAATTCGTTCTTTTCCTTTACCACAAAGCCTTTAAGTTGCTTAATGTAGATCTCTTCTTCCAGATCCTTGTGAAGAAATGTTGTCTTCACATCCATCTATTCTACATGAAAATCAAAAGCAACAACAACAAATAAAACATCTAATAGAAGCTACCTTGGAAACAAGAGAAAAATATCACCAAAATCAATTACCAACAACTAGGAATAACCTATTTCTACCAACTGAGCTTTCTATTCCTCCAACTTGCATTCTACGTTCATCTTATCCTTTAACACCCATTTTCTTCCAATGGGTTTCCTTCCAGCCAAGAACTCCACCGAATCCCAACCTCATTTTTGTTGGGTTATGTTATATTCTTTCCATGACTAGCCTACCTAGTTGACCGGGGGTTTAGAGGGGGGAAGAGCCCCCCCATCATTGCACCAATTGCGTAGTGGGAGGGTCACAGCAGATTTCAGAGGAGTGGTTGGCCCACCCCTACATGGTCCGGGGCAACACCCTGGGGAAATTTGCTTTAGACCCTATATTAGGTGGGTGGAACTACTTATGGTTTTGTGCATGGTTTTAGGACATGGTTTTTGGGTGCGATGATTTTCAGTGCATGGTATTGGATGACTCGGCATGTATATATATGTATTGTAACATTGAAAGGAACATATTGAAAAATCAAGATGGTAGTCTTGGTTTTGTGATCCAGGGGAAAATCTCTATGTATATGTGTTTTATGTGTTATGGTCTTGAATTGTTTATTTTCTGTGTTTTAGAATTCATATGCAGGTAATTTCTATATGGGGTTAAAACCTACAATTTTTGTCCAAAGATGTCATTTCATCAACCATGGCCTCTTTCCAGATTTTCTATCATCTAAATCTATTGCCTCTCTGATAGATCTGGGATCATCATGAGTAATAGATAAAGAAAAATTTGAACAGAAAGTAAATGGACTAAATATAGCTAGCTTCTGTCTTTCTCGAATTGATCTTCTCACAACCAGAGTTTGTGGTTGTTCATCTTTTGATTCTTGTTCTACTATAGAGTCTAATTCTTCCTTCTTTAGCTCAAACTCTATCTTCTTAGGTTGTCTGGTAGGACTTCATGTTTAATAACATCTTTCACCTATCTAGACACCACATTGTGGCTGTACACAACCTTCCTTGTTTCTGGGTTCCAAATCTTATAACCTTTTAAACCATCCTTATATCCAATAAAGATGTACCTTTTAGATTTACTATCTAAATTGGTTCTTTTCTCATTTGGAACATCTAAATATGCATCACAACCAAATACCCTCTGATGTGAAAGAGAGGATTTGTTACGAGTCCATACCTCATGTGGAGTCATAACCTCCGATGTTGATGAAGGGGATCAGTTGACTACGTAACATGCAGTTTCGAATGCCTCTGCCCATCATTCCTGTCTTAACCCGAAACGACAGAGCATGCTTCTTAAATTTTCCATCAATGCCTTATTCATTCTTTATGCACCTCCCTTTTAATGAGGTGTGTATGGAATAGTCTTCTGACGTGCTATGTCACACTTCTTATATAACTCTTCAAATTCCTTCTTACATGTCTCTCCGCAATTATCTGTCCACAACACCCTTACCTTCTTCTTTGTCTGGTTTTTTCCACCAGAGCCTTAAATTCTTTAAACCTGTCAAAGATTTTAGATTTATTCCTAAGGAAATATGTCCATGTATTCCTTGAGAATTCATCTATATATGATACATAGTACACATACTTTCCAAGTGATGGAACTAACACCTTGTCTAAACACATCACTGTGCACAAGCTCTAATATCCCTTTCACCCTCTTAGCACATGAAGGAAAACTCACTCGATTCTACTTCCCATATACACAATGTTCATAGAAATCGAAATTTAGGGAGAAATTAGAAATAACTTCTACCATACCATTACCATGAAGTATTCTAAGGCTCTTCTCTCCAATATGCCCAGGCCTTTGATGCCATAGCATGGTCTTTAGTCTGGAGACCACTAGATTTTCTATTACACTTTTAGGAACCACATAGCTATTGCACCCATCAATAACAGTACTACCCAGAAGCTTGTAAGGAGTCCCAATCCAAACTCCTTGAATCAATACCAATGGTTCGCAGACTATATTGGAGGTATCCTTCTTGAACACCATACTTTCAACTGCATCATCCATTTTTCTTTCATAAATCAGATTTCTAGTCAATGTAGGAGTATGAAGAACACCTATAAGTGTTCTAATCCTTCCACCTTGCAAATTCAACTTGAATTTTCCATGTTGGACAATTCTATCCTTCCTATCATCCCCTAAGAATAAATCACCACCATCATATTTCTCATACTCATAGATGCACTCCCTATGGGGAGTGAAGTGAAAGGATGCACCTGAGTCAATTAACCATGACTCATTATCTACATGTGTACTTGAAGAAGAAGCCAAGTACACTTCCCCTCCTTTATCTGAGTTTGTTTTCGCCTCTATAGAAGGAGAATCATTAGATCTCTTTCCTTTCTCAGGAGCCTTAGATCTATAATCCTTTTTGAAGTGCGCTTCCTTTCCATATTTCGATCATACCTTTACAGGTTTTCCTATTAGATCTCCCTCTAGATTTAGATCTCCCACTTGACAACTTATTTTTTTTATGTTATAGGACCGTCCTCATACAAATAATGCATATCCATCCTGGATTTATATATTTTTCTGTCTCATCTCCTTCGACAACAAGGATGAGAGTATTTCATCAAACTTCAAGGTAGTTGTATTGCTACCTATAGCAATTACCAGACTATCCCATGAATTTGGTAGAGAACGCAACAAACTGATGCACTTACCTTCATCTAAAATTTTTAGATTAACATATAAGAACTAGCTTCCCACTATATTAGAGGTGTTTAGATTCTCTATCACCGAGTCTCCATCCTTCATCCTCAGGCTATAGAACTTTTTCCGTAGGAACAGTTTGTTCACCAGAGACATAGATTAGTACAAAGTCCCTCACTTGTCCCACAAATCCTTCATTGTAGCTACCCCTGATACATTAAACAATAATGAATCTGAGATACACAACCGTATTATGCTCTTTGCCTTTCAATCTATCTTTTCTCAATCTTCTACTGACATTGTTATTGGTTTAGCACTGGGATCCACCATTATCCATTGATCTTTATCCACCAGAAAATCCTCCATATTGAGTTTCCACAACTGAAAATTTTGACCATTAAATTTCTCGATCTCTATCTTTCCACTGCTCTCCATCTTCTTTCACCACAAGAATTGGTTTTGCAGATCTCTCATTGAACAGGGTCTACCATGGGCCCAAGAAAAACCCCTCAGTAGCAAAGGCATCCCCTTGAAGCTGAAACAACTTTGATACCAAATGTACATTTTAACCCTGTAAAGAAATTACCTACAAACAAATTCTTAAAAAGAGAAAATATACAATGATGAGAAACACAAAATAAATATAGATAGATTTCCCCTGCATCCCAAAACTGGGACTACCAGATTTATTTTTCATTATGGTCCTTTCAATGTTACAATACATATATATATGCTGAAGAATTCATAAATTCATAAAACCCAATCCATTAATCATGGATTAGAACATAATCATAGTTCCCTTGACTAGATCTACAAAATACCATGGGAAGAAAACCATCATGCCCAAAACCATGTGCAAAACCCATGCACAAAAACATAGGTAGCTTTTTATAGTTAATATAGGGTCCAAAAAAAATTCCCATGGTGCTTCCCTAGACACCATATTGGGGGGCTACCACCCTCCTCAAACACCCGGATAGGGGGGTTGTGCCCTACCTGTGACCCCCCTACTATGCTCGATACAATGAACAGGGGGACTATCACCCCACTGTGACCCCCCGCATGTGCGACTAGTCGTGGAAATAATATAAAACATACCCAACACTCTTAAGAAGTTTGGATGGTAGCAGAGATAACATCGAACATTGTGCAGCAGACAAACCAAACCTGGGATTTCCATTGAACAATTTGGGGGAATGCAACATAGTTGAGAAAATTGGGAGGAGATATCTAAGTGTGCGAGGTTGTTGGAGAGAGAGGCCAAGAGTGTGCCTTTGCTACTGTGAAAGGATGAGAGTGCTTATGCATAGGAAATATTTTGAGAGTGGATCATATGCTACTAAGATGAGAGGGTTGAGAACACTGTGATGTTGTAGAGTGAGCAGAGAGCAGAGTGTTGCATGGGTTGAGCATGAGTGAAGTATGTTGAGTAGAATAGAGGGTCAAATGTAGAAGAGAACAAAGGGGCAAATGTAGAGGAGAAAAAAGAACCAAGTCAATGTGCAAAGAGTTGAAATCAGGTAGAATGGATTCCATATACAAAGCACATTAGTTCCCTATTGAGAGTTGGTAAGAGACTTCAAGCCAAGGATTTGGTGCTTCCATCTAGTGGGTATCTGAAGAAATCTTGGGAGTTGGTGCCTCCTACAAATTGGTGCTTGCATAAATCCAAGGAGGTCTAAGTTGGTGCTTCATTTGGTGCTTCTGGTAAGTTAATCAAGTATTCGCAGAAAAAGGGAGTTCATGCTTCTTGCTAGTCGATGCTAGCAAAAGTTCAAAGGGAGTTGGTAGTTCCTGTGAGTGGTGGCTCACAAACAATTTGATGTAATAGAGTAGGTGCTTATTATTACATCAAATAAGAAACAACCTTTCGTGGTTTTTCTCTTGGAAGGGTTTCCATGTTAAACCGCTATGTCCAATGTGCACATTTCTCATGGTGCTTGTGTTCACATGTTGATTTATGTTGCTAGACATGATGTGTTGTTGATTGCTCACATGAATGATTGCCATATTTAAATGTTAAATATAAATTGGCAAAAAAGTAAAATTAGCCTTAATATTGGTTCACCCCCCACCCATCTCAATATTAACATTGTTTCCAACAATTTCAAATAAATTGACCACAAAATATACTTGAAAAACAACCAAAATGTAAAATAGTAAGACTACTTAATTTTTTTAACCATAAAATTTATGTTTTTCCGTTAATTTATTTCATATATACATAGTATTTTGTTTAGCTATATATAACAATAGAAACTTAGTTGACATTAAAATATTATACCTAATAATATTTTAGTTATGATTCACATTGAATCATTATTATTATTATTATTATTATTATTATTATTATTATTATTATTATTATTATTATTATTTTGTAAATGAAACATATTAATTTTATGTTAAGAATTAAATGAATTACACGTCTCTCTTTATTTACTAGAAAATAACTAGAAGGTAACAATTTTTCTACTTTCCATTACATTTTTGGGCATTGAAATATTTTATTATGGTAAACATTAAAATAAATTTCTTACTTCTTTTTCATGTATATAAGAGGTTGATATCAAAATAAATTAGCTAACATAGATATTCAAATAGTTTATTATTATTATTACTATATATGTATATATATATATATATATATATATATATATATAGTTCAGATTGAAATAAACTAGTTAACATGGATATTTATTAACTTATTTAATTTTTGTATGGGAACATTTTTAGAAGGTATAAAAATTACACATCTTCTACATACTAAAAAATAAAAATATAAAATTTTTATTATTTTTAATTATTTTATCTCTCTCTCTAAAGTGGATATAAAATGATGTTATTTATATAGAAATATCTTATTTATGGTTAAGAGCCAATGAGATATTTTTTTTCGAGTTTCCTTCATATTGAATTGTAATATGTATCATATGTTTCATGAGAATGATATTATTAATGTTTTATAAAACTTTTAATTAAAATTAATCATATATATTTTATTATTTAAAATCTATGTTTTTCTCTTCTTCTTTTCCTAGCAAAACTCATGCTAGACGGAAAGGGTGAGTCTTGCACGTAGCCATGCAATCAATATTTCTCATCATCATGTCACTCTTGGGGAATTGAACCGAAGTGGAGGAGATAACAACCATTATATCCAACCACCCACGATAACCCCAATTGATAGTCTGAATTTCTTTTTTAATTAAGAGGATATTTATTTTTAGTTTAAAAGGTATACATGTCAACTTGAGGTTGAATACAAAAGAAATTATATATCTGCCTTATACTAAACTATAAAATGTACATAATATAGATGATTTATATCATTTATTAAATTTATATTGTGTTTCCCAAAAAACTCTTCTTTTTTTTGTTTAATGCTCATCTTTGAATTACTACTTTGGAACATTGCATTGGATATGACTTTCTATTAATGGTCGCGTTGAAGGGAAACTGACCCAAAACCACGGATTGAGTTTCATTAAATTGCAAATGATTTTTCTAATAAGTTCTTTAGGAAAAATGAAAGGGTAGCTAATATTCCTATTGCTATGCCACGAGGTACAAAAAAATTAGCTCTCTTCTACAAAGAAACTTATACAATACCAAAATTGTTAGACATTATTCATTTCTAACTAAAACAAAATAACATGTCATTGAATAACTGGGTTCCCTATGGATTCCATGAAGTTGATATGTGGCTAGGAACTACAAGAAATAAACCTCAAGCCAACCTTTAGCAATGGAGCGCAAGCTTTTATCCCAAGGGTGATTTTCCTCCTTTGAGTTGTGAACCAAAATTAATGAGGCCACTTCACGGAAAGGTTGTGAACCTTCAGACAGATGCCCATTTGCTTGGTAGCCACCAGTTCCAACCCATGAATTCCATCATAGACGAGGCCATATATACCCGGCCACATCTCCCATAGTGTCCCTAGAGGGTGCCTGTTGTTTTCCATGGAGAATTTGGTAATTATACAACTGAAATTCCAACTCCAGAAGATGTGTTGGGGTGTATTGAATACCTAACTTTGCATGCACCAGGAAATAGAGGCCTAAGCCCAGCTTCATAATGTTGCACCTAGAAATTGGTATGTTGGCGGAAAAGGGTCCCTATTTCACCTATTATTTTTAGTGTTCATAATCTAGCATAACAAGAAGAAGTGATTGCCCAACTAGAGATGGATATACTCTTACACTATTAGTGTCTGATGAGCCCCAAAAATGGGTAACTTATTTGGCTAATTTTGCCTATTATTCTCCATAAATCCACCATTCTTCATAGTTTCTGCATCCTTTTGAGTATATTTATGTTAATTGGATGAATGAGAATAGTCACTTGACCATGAAGGCTAATACGTGTTTATTGCAGATTTTTGGACAACTTTTGGACCAAGGTCAAGCATTTATGAGCCATTTGATAGCCAAATATGAGGGAACAAGGCTGAGGATTCGTAGGAAGGGTGTCTCCTGCACTAAATGGCCCTTCCTCTAGTTCTCCACAATCAGCTCGGAGTTCAGCAACCCACCAAAGTTGATTTCCAAGGGCAGCCAAGCAGCTTTTGTGAAGTGGTTGAGTACTTGCAGTTTTGAGCAGCCAAGCCCCTTGAATTAAGGAGGACTGTTGGAGTTCCTTGTAGTGCATAAGTAGGAAGGCTTCCAGACTTTGTAGTTTACTTTTTGAACATTTTGTATTTTTCACTTTAGTGCTGCTCTGCCTTTCAGCTCATTTTGGAGCTTCTGTTGTAAAACATTTTTTTGTGACATGGTTATTTTCTGAGTAATGGAAATCAGTTTCAGTTCGCATCAGCTCTGAGCTTCTTCTTAGGAGCCTATAGCTCTTGGGGTTGGGCCCAACCCAAGTGCTAGGTCTTCCTCTATGTACTATTATATGTTTTTGTTGTCTTCATAAAATAATTTCTTCTAGTAGATTAAAATCTTGCTTGGTTACCTAGGTCATTTTTTATGATTGAAAAATATTTTAATGTTTCAGAGTGATTTGATAGGTTGGTAATAGAAAAGATCTTCGAGAAAGACCATCAAGAAACCTTGGTTCTCACCTCTCCCTCCTTGGGACCATGAGCTGAGACCAAGGTGTCCTTGCTGCCACAAAAGCATTGTTCTTGCTTCTTCATGCAATTGCTAGTGTTAGTTTCTCAGTTGCAAAAGTTAATACCAGATGCAATTACATGCTTAGATCCATTCTTGCTTGGTTTTCGTAGTTATTTTACATGATTTTCTACCAATGAATTTTTGTTCATCATGGTTGCCTGTTCCTAGGTCAAAGTAGGTTAGAATAGCTAGATATTTGGTTTGCATGGTCTTTGCTTGGTCAGTTCAAGAAATAGTGTGTAGAACACCTGTGATACCTCCCTAACTACCCTTCCTCCATTAGTGCAACCTGCTCTATTCCTTAACTTAGATTCTTTCCCTTCATTTTCCACATTTTCTCACTTTGACCTAATTTCCATATTTTTGTGCAACATTGCTCTATCCATCCTTGAACAAATCCAACCATCCTCATCACTTCTCAGCTTCATTTCCCAGGTCCTAGACCCCTCCACATCATCATCCAACCTCCATCTCCACTTTTCCACCTTTCTTCCACCATCAACCCTTAAGAATCCCCTTTCAGAACATCCTGTAGAACCCCTATAGACTTCCTATAGAAGATCACGTGAACGGTTTTTCGAGGTCTGAACACTGTGAAACTCTCTGGAAGGGTGTTAGGGACCACTTAGGCCCTCTTCTTAGCTTCCCAACCTCCTGCAAGTTCCTACCCCATTTCCTTTCACCAACCAACCTCTGCACAGTTAAAAACAGTTAAAGCACATGCACATATGATTTTTACAAAATTACTCAAAAATACAAAAAGATGTTCCTTTTCAGATTTCACTGCA
Organism: Pinus tabuliformis; assembly: GCA_031772625.1. Lineage (NCBI taxonomy): Eukaryota > Viridiplantae > Streptophyta > Pinopsida > Pinales > Pinaceae > Pinus > Pinus tabuliformis. The sequence continues at coordinate 272,489,429 of CM062805.1, forward strand.
GAAGTAGCTTACAAACATGCACTTTACCTCCCCAAGAGTCAATGGCATCCCTCTCTGTAGTTTCATCCTCTTTTTTTGCACCAGTAGGGGTAGTCAGTAAAACTAGGGTTTGCTAGGGTTTGCATTTCCTTTCAGCTTTCAGCCTCTTTCTACAAGTAGATTAGCTTCATTTGAGTTACTTTCATCCATCACAGTTAAATGCTTCTTCTAAGATCTCATAGAAGTTGGCTTAAGCTCCTAGCGGACTTGTGCCAACTGATCCAGTGACAACGTGCGGCAAGAGCTACTACTTGTGCATATAGCACCGTCGCTTCCAAGTTTGTTACGAACTACCGGGTTGATAAAAGTAAAGAATGGAGTCCGAGGGGTTGCAGCATTATTGCTACAATACTGGAGCACACCATCTTTTTAGCGTCATTGCCAGGGAAGTGTCAGAGTATTTGTGATTGCTGCTTTTCTTCTATTTTCTACTTCAATCTTCTGTTAAGTAGTTTATTTCAGCAAGCGTAGAGTAGTTGTTTCATTTCCATCCTACAATTTCATTTCCGTAAAAGTAGATTAGACATTTCCTACTTTCATTTCATTTCATCAAGCATAGATTAGGTATTTCCCGCTTTCAAAGATTAGCATTTCAATTCCACAATTTCAATTTTGCAAGCGTAGATTAGCATTTCAATTCTGCAAGCGTAGCTTAGCATTTCATTTCTGCAATTTCATTTCAACAACATAGATGAGTCATTTCCTGCTTTCATTTCAATTCTACATTTTCATTTTAGCATGATAGATTTTAGTTAGTTGCAATTCAATCTCTTTCAGTTTTGCAGGTACAAGCAGAAAAAACACCAAAACTCCACCAAAAATATTCCATTTCATGCCTCATAGGAATAGAGACAATACAGGGAAATTCTTACCCAACACCCGCACCACATCACTTAATCACCCTTCTCTCTTCTTTAGTGGCAGTAATCCAGAAGAACCTATAGGTGAACCTCCAGAGATATACGAAGATCCTATAACAGAAGAAGAGCAAGAAAACATTCCTCTTGAGACCATGGCTGAACACAGAAACGGTATAGGAGATGAGGAGAGAATAGAAAGTGCCTTTCCCATCTGAGAGACCAACGGGGACATGAAAATGAAAAACATAAGTCCCTTAGCCTTACCTCACTTCCATGGATTGACCACTGAAGACCCTGATACTTTCCTGTTTGAGTTTGCTATCCTTTGTCGAACTTATGACTATGAAGAAGATGAGAAAAAGCTGAAACTCTTTTCCTTTACCCTCAAGGATGCAGCACTATGCTGGTTCATGGGTTTACCTGGAAACAGTATCACAAGTTGGGCTCAGATGCAGGAAGAATTTAACAACAAATACCGGGACTACTGTAGGTCAAAGGAAACGAAGGGAGAGATCTTTCGTATGACCATGGGAAGTGATGAGTCATTAGAAGATTAGGAGGAAAGGTTCCAACTTAGTTATAAAAGGGTGCACTCTTGACCCCGAATCTCTGAAGCTGGTTCTGCTCCGAGGAGTCCCTGAAGACCTTCTAGATACCCTCCATTTGCTAGCTGGAGGAGACATCAACCAACTACGTTATGAGGACATAAAGAATGTGTTTAGAAACCACTCTAGGGCAGCCCAGAAAAGAGGTAGGGGAATACACTTTCAACTATTGTCACCTTCTCCAAGCATGAGTTTTCAAATCAGATGGAAGGCTTCAAAAGTGAGATGAGACAGACCATTGCCATGCAACTGGATACTTTCTGAATCCAACAGAAGAAAGAGGAAGCTGAAAAGGCTTTGGCCATCTTTTGTCCCAGATGTACAAGGAATCATCCTAAGAATGAATGTCCATTGCACTCAGTGGAGGTATGTTTCGTTTGTGAGGAAGACCACCCCACAAACCAGTGCCCAACATTACCCAGACTTAAAGCCATGTACCAAGTGGCTGAAGGAGCCACTGAACCACTCTACTTCCTCAACCAATGGAGGCCACATGGATCTAGGCCTTACCAGCAGGGGATGCAAGGGACATCCCAAACTTATTACAACCCCAACCAATCCGCTCACATGCCTTCTTAGGGCCCCCTTGTTGGCCCTCAGTTTTGGTCTATTTTTGCTTAGGGAAACTTACATAATTCTTATATTTTCCATCCATTTTCCATCATATCCGTCACATTTTGATGTATTTTATGCATATTCAGCTGTTTAATTTTAATTTTGAAGTTTCTAGAAGTTTTTATGAAAATTGAGTTTCAAGTGCAATTTTGGATTGAATCAGAAATTCCCGTAATAGCTATGTGGATGACATGTTTGCAGGACATTTGGGCTCAAGTTTGATGCATGGATGGACAGCTTGGGAACTAGGACTAAGCTAACTCCACTTGGCTCAGCCAGAACAAGCTTTGTTAGGCCCGGTCAAGGCTGGTCAAACATGACTAGTCACCAAAAAATCCCTAGGAAATGGGGCAGTTTTGAAATTTTATGGGATTGTCCATATTTCTTGGGATGAATTGGATGATTTCGACTTATATAGGTGGATATGAGTAGATATGAGTGTTAGAGATAATATAGATCAGTTTGTTTCATTAAACCTCTATTTAAAGCCAAGACTTTGATGGCTTTTGTAATGGAATTTGTATGTAACTTTTGTATAATTGGAGTTGGGAGCTAATTTGAAGAACTTGTTTCATTACAATTTGTTGTTCATGCTTGGTTGATTTACTAAATTTTTTGTAGCTGAGATTTCTTCAAGTGTGCAAGGCAAAGGTGGAGGGCCCCCACACCAAGCTAAGTACACTTCTTGGTTCAATTTTTATAGTTTTCATAGACTAGTTTTTGTTTCAAATGTATTTAGATGTCTGATGATTGCTGAATGAATATTGGTTTAATTCTAATCTACATATGAAGGGACACAAAGGAATTTAAGTTAAATTCCCCTTCTATTTGATCTTGAACTAAAACTAAATTTCATTCTCCATTTCTCATTTGAAGTTATTTCTGCATTTCTGGTTTGAAGCAATGGTGATTGTGATATAGTAGGATTGTGAAGAAGGACAATCTCGACCTCCTTAGTTAGGATCATCTTCTTCTACATCTTCTGCATCATAAACCATTGTTAATTAGTGCTCTTAGATTTATCTTCATGAAAGTAGTATTGTAGGGAAGGACAACCTAGTTCTCCTACGTTAGGAGCCTCTTCCCTCATATATTACATAAATGAATTAGAAATTGTTAAAATAGGTTTATATTTGTAATATGTACTTCCTTAATTCTTCAAATTTTATCTTCTAAACTTGATTATATCTGATGTCCATATACAGTGGATTTGCCTCAAAGTTTTACAAACCTGGATTGATAATTAAATACTTGTGTTAATTTAGTCAATAAATTAGCTCAACATTTTGGCGCCATTGTCGGGGAGGCAATTATTAGCATAGTCAAATAGAATATAAAAAAAACACTAAAAATTTAGTTAAGATGCATTTCTCTTAGTTATGTTTCTTTATGCCTAGAAATAGAGATCCTAAAATTAGGCTTCCAAAACAAAACCCCCCAACAAAAACATAAAATCAAAAAAATAACTGCAAAATCCATTTTCAACAACAAGATCTAAAAGATGATGTTAAAGAATAGGCTACAACACCACTCCATTCTTAAACATTCTTTCTCATCAAATCTTTATGATCAAATAAATTTTCATGTCCAAACATTCATTAAAGTATATTTTTCAAATTTGGATATGAGTTTACTTATGATCTTGTTACGAAAATGGATGCACTGGAAATTCTCTTATACTTGAGAAAATGAATTAGTTTTCTAAAATAGAATAGGATAGAATAGAATAAATAAACAAGTATAATGTTTACAATAAGACTTCCACAATAAATTTGTTTCAAACAATTTCTTCAAATCATTGTTCAATATTCATTTGAAAGGACTACATGGAAAAATGCAGTAAGAACAAGCCTATTTTGGGTAACCATATAGGATCATTTTGAAATCATGTTTTTTTACATATCTCTTGAAATCTAGTTTTGGAATCCATTTTGAAGTTCTCAATTTATATCACAAATAAAAATGTGATCAAAATCAAAACTAGGTCTCAAGTGGCATGTTAAGGACAGAGTTAGTACAACCTATATTTGAAGTGTCTAATGGAAACATTTTTATCTGAAATTCATAGGGAATATATCCCTTGGAATACAGTTTCCAAATCAATTTGAATCACTTCAATTAGGTATCATATGAAAAAGTTATTCTTGAAATACTAACTACTTGTTGAAAAATCTGCAGGGTGACAATTCTAGGTCTTGACTGTTCATTGGAATATTTGAAATACCAAATCATCTTATTTTCAAAGCCTGTTTATATGGGGGATATATATTCAATTCTAGTTTAAGACAATTTTAATCATCCCATTTGGAGGTGAAATGAAAAAGTTATGCCACATTTAGTGACTACATGTCTTCAAAACAGTATAGTAGAACTATGCCTCCTAGGTCTGTTCATCACCAATTTTGTGATATCAAGCCTAAGAATTTTTAAAACTTGTTTCTACTGGAAATAAAAAAGTGAATCTAATTTAATCTCCAAGTTGAATCACATTGATCTGATATTTATCGAAGAAGTTACGTTTCAAATAGTGACTGTTGGTCTAGTTAAAAATTAACAAGCAACTCTATCAAACATGGCACTCCTTATAATTTTTACCATATCATTTTAAACCATTTTGAAAACCTATTTATATTGGAGGTAGCCATATGAATTAACTTCAACTTGGCTTTGGAATCACTCTAATAGGATATCAAACAAATATTTTGTAAACAAAATACCGCTAGGAGGTCTAGGCTAGCCACAATTCCTCAAAGGGGTAAATAAATGCATTATGTTTGTCTATCATATTTGGACTTGTTTTCTAAGAAATGCTTGTAATGATTTATATGTTTATTGGAAGAAGAGAGGCTGTACACCTCTCTTCCTCCATCATCTAATGTTGTATTGCAGGCAAGTGTTATGTTTTTGCAGGTCATAGGAAGAATGAAGGAGTGAACTCCATGGATGAAGTAATTTTCAAAGTCAAAGTCATATTCTAGAATATGAATACGAATGTTCAAGTCAAAGCAAAGTGAAAATTCCCCTGATGTTGAGTTCATTTAATAAAACTCAAACTCTTGACGCTTGCTCTTAGATGCTGACCAACAACACCAACAAACCCTACAACATGATCTAGATCAAGGCAAAAAGACATGAAGATAATCATCAGAAGAAGCAGTCAAGTTCAGTAGCATGTCAAGTCACATCAATCTTCAAAGAAGCCTTTCATATTGAATTCATATTTTTATCATCATCATTTGTTCATGATTTGAATTCATATTGTTCATCATCCATACTATATGTTAAGCTCCATGACCAAGCATGTTGAAGTCCAGACTTACTACTACATCATGACTTCAATATAACCTATTTTCATAAGCTTTCATACTTCCCTACTCCATTACACCCCACTTCCATTCAGAAAAAAAAAAAAAAAAAAAAATAAAGGAGTTTGGTTGTGAAAATCCACGAAAGTGGCACAATACAAACTCGAATTCATATTGGAAAACCAACTTGCTTGGCCAATATGAATTATCTATTTCATTTTACCATTTCTTCAGTTTGAGTTTGCAGGAATCATCCTCCAAAATAAATAAGACTTGAGGACAAGTCTTCCCATCAGCAAGGGGGAAGGTTCGCAAAAATAAACTTAGTTGCGTAGCTGAATTGACGATAGAACTTGTATTGTTGGCAGTTGGGACCTGAAATATTTTTGAAATCAATTGCAGAGGGACATAAATGACATCAACAATCAATGGACCAAAATCAATGAAGGATGCTAGAACAGAAAGCATAAATAAACTCTATGTTTCTATCTATCTACGATATTCGATCAAGACAACTTCATCCAATATTGTTAAAGAACAACAACATTCATCCAATACTACAGGGAAGTACAAGAATAGTAAGTGCACAATTTTGTTCATGAAAATTTACATTTTTGTAGAAATTTCTAGACTTTGTTAAAATTGAGTTAATACCTGAATGCATATTTTATATTCATCACATTTTCCTCATTCTATACCCATTAGCCTATGTCCATCCTACATTTACATTCTACATTTACCCTATACCTAATCCAATGTACATATGTACATCTCATATTTATTCCATAACCCTAACATTTCATAACCCTAAATATCACTCTCTATTTACCTATATTTATTTTCTACATTCCATATTCATTTCATAACCCTAACCCTAAGTATTTTTCCATAAAGCAAAATGGATCAAAGTGAGGATTTAAAAAAAGTTGAACCTGCACAAACAAAGCAAGCATTAGTCCTATGGAAACAATTTTAAACATGACCTAAAAATGGTCATTTTAAAATTAGGGAAATCATTGCAATACATATGGAATAGGTGCATTTTGAGAAATAATCAAATCAAACAAATCGAAATGATTTATGTATTGAGGTTATCATGGAAAATGCAATATGATGGAAAGAGAGAGCATGACTCTTGAATGTTTCATAATGAAGTGAGGTACATAGTATCAAAATCCAGAGGGCTCCATGCAAACAATGTGCATCTTTGTTCAATACGTTGGAGAAAATATAAGTTCTAGTGAAAGAATAATAGTTTGCATTTGAAACATTTACCCATGTTCTTGAAAGAAAATAAAAGAGTGCATGTGAATGACTGCATAAATATTAGCCACGTTTAAAAGGTTATCATAATCCTCCCACGATGGTAATATGGCAAAGGGTAAGGCTATAAATAGCAAATATGCGCCATTAAATCGAAATGATTTATGAGTGCATGGTTCATATGAGAAGGGATGAATGGTGAACAGCCGTAGGTAATTGCGAAAGTAAAAAATAAAAACATGATTTATGCAACCAACGTGGAAATCAAAACAAACAATATATACAGCAATCACGGCATTCCAGTCAAAGGACGACAATCAAATAAAAAACAGTAGAGAATTAAGTAGTTTTGAACCCCATGAGCTGTAGAAAAAACGTTGGAGTTGTAGTTACGCAGAACTGACAACAACCAAATAGTAAAATGGTAAAAACGTTTTGAAACAAACAGAAATAAATCTTGTACGTTCAGCAAAGAAGAAATCTGCCATTGTTGCAGCTTAGAATCATGAATTTTTTTTGCCAGAGAATAGCAGCCAGAGGATTAAGAGCATTAAAACTTTTTGACAGAGGAGGTAAGGAAAAATAACTGAGTCCGTGGGTAAATAGCGCCAGTTGGTTGCCCAGAATCTCATGGAAACTTCAGATAAGACTAGATTTGATTTGCTTAAGATCACAGAGGTAAAGTCGGGATCATGATTGCCGAACTCTTTGTTAAAGAACTGTCTGTCATTTATGCTACCAGCCAACATGCTAAAGCGAAGATTGAGGAGATAGAGATGATATGGAACACAGTTAAGTGGGCCACGAATCAAGGGACTACAACACTTCAATAGCAAACGAAACAAAACTCGGCTGAGAGAGAGAAATCTTCCATGAAATTCTGAAACAGAGTCTCTTTAATAAATGCAACAGAGGTTCATGAGGAAATCACGGGATTTTCCTAAAAAAATCGTCGGGATATGGAGGCACGTAACTTCTGTTTGTCATTTATTAGGAATCTGTTTGTGCACCAGTCAATAAATAAAAGTTTTCTAAAACGACACTTAACAGGTGGTAATCAGAATGGAATGTAGAATAGCTGAGTCATTACAAAGAAAAATAAATGAAGACAAATCTTTGCTGATAGGTAATTTAATTCAGATTCTCCAGGAAATCTTGAAACAGAGTGTTTTATTGAAGTTTTGATTGGGTCTTTAAAAAAACCGAGTTTCAGTTGCATGAAGGAATGGGTCTTTAAAAACAAAGTGTGCGCTTATGTTTGAATATTTGGGATTATATTTGCCAGCGCAAAGCCAAATTTACATTGACTGTATTGACTGTCATATGTTGATTAAATAAAACAGTGCAGGCTTTTACATTGACCGAACCATTGAACAGTGAGCAGAAGAGTTTCTTTATGGTGTTCATATAACTGAAACAGCGTTGAAAACTAAAGGCTGAAGATACAATGCTGAAGATTGATTTATACAGAGAACATAATTTTTCCTTCTTTCTTTTTACACACAGTGGGCAAAATGTGTTTCATCCATGTATGGTTTGGGCAAATCCGTTTCATCTATGTGCACAGTAAAAAAATTTGAACCAGAGAGGGGATTTTTGATGAATTATGAGTTAAGAAGCAATGAAAACATGTTCAAAATGTTTTTAAGATCTTTGTATACAAAGAGCAATTTTTTTTTGTCTTTTGTTTTTTGTTTTTATCAAAGAAATAAACTCCTTTTTACATTAGAAGACAGAATACAAAAATCTAAGGCAAAGAAAAATTGATTTCATTGCTAGAGATGGATTGTTGGTAAAGAAAAAAATCAATTTCCTCTAAGATTTTGATTTCTCAAGAAGCAGCAAACACATGTGCAGTCAAAGATAGAAGGAAATGAGTCAACTGCTAGTGGAGGTAACAGATAAGGAATCAGGGACCATATCTTCTAAAAAATTCGAAATTGCTAAGAAGCCATTATTTTTCGTTGTTTTTCTGAAGCAAACTAGAATGAAATTTGAAAAACGAAAACATGGGTTTTCTTCAGAACGAGTCTAATTAGGCTCCATGTGGGCAGTTTTCTCAAATTCATTTCTGTTTGGGATATTTTTATGGTTCTTTCAACCCCTATTTTGCAGATTGCATGGGTAAACCAGTGGCTAAATTGAAAGTGAATGCCTAGACATAAAAAATTGCTTCTTTTATGAGATGTAAGAGCAACTACATATTGGATGCTTTGAGTAAAATTGTTGATTTGAGAGAGACATGAATCCTATGTCAGAATGTATTGCAAAATTCAATTTTTATTTGTCGTCTAAAGCTGCTCATCCAGAATGATATATTGGTAAAGAAACTCATCGACAAGAAAAGAGAAGAAGTACATGAAAGCATAGATATCCTTTTGTAGGTAGCTCAAGAGAAAGTTTCATCTTCAAGGGACAGAGCCATCGGTAGAACAACAAGGGAGGTTAGCATACAGAAGCAGAAGATCAATGAGACAAAGAAAAACATGAGGACATGCTTGAAGATCAGCAAGGGGGAGATGTTGGCCCTCAGTTTTGGTCTATTTTTGCTTAGGGAAACTTACCTAATTCTTATATTTTCTATCCATTTTCCATCATATCCATCTCATTTTGATGTATTTTATGCATATCAGGTGTTTAATTTTAATTTTGCAATTTCTAGAGGTTTTTTATGAAAATTGAGTTTCAAGTGCAATTTTGGACTGAATCAGAAATTCCCATAATAGCTATGTGGATGACATGTTTGTAGGACACTTGGGCTCGAGTTTGATGCATGGATGGACAGCTTGGGAACTAGGACTAAGATAACTCCACTGCCAGAACAAGCTTTATTAGGCCCGGTCAAGGCTGGTCAAACATGACTAGTCACCAGAAAATCCATAGGAAATGGGGCAGTTTTGAGATTTTATGGGATTGACCATATTTCTTGGGATGAATTGGATGAGTTAGACTTAGATAGGTAGATATGAGTAGATATGAGTGTTAGAGATAATATGGATCAGTTTGTTTCATTAAACCTCTATTTAAAGCCAAGAATTTGATGGCTTTTGTAATGGAATTTGTATGTAACTTTTGTATAATTGGAGTTGGGGGCTAATTTGAAGAGCTTGTTTCATTCCAATTTGTTGTTCATGCTTGGTTGATTTACTAAAGTTTCTGTAGCTGAGATTTCTTCAAGTGTGCAAGGCAAGGGTGGAGGGCCCCCACACCAAGCTAAGTACACTTCTTGGTTCAATTTTCATAGTTTTCATAGACTAGTTTTTGTTTCAAATGTATTTAGATGTCTGATGATTGCTAAATGAATATTGGTTTAATTCTAATCTACATATGAAGGGACACAAAGGAATTTAAGTTAAATTCCCCTTCTATTTGATCTTGAACTAAAACTGATTTTCATTCTCCATTTCTCATTTGAAGTTATTTCTGCATTTCTAGTTTGAAGCAATGGTGATTGTGATATAGTAGGATCGTGAAGAAGGACAATCTCGACCTCCTTAGTTAGGATCATCTTCTTCTACATCTTCTGCATCATAAACCATTGTTAATTAGTTCTCTTAGATTTATCTTCATGAAAGTAGTATTGTAGGGAAGGACAACCTGGTTCTCCTACGTTAGGAGCCTCTTCCCTCATATATTACATAAATGAATTAGAAATTGTTAAAATAGGTTTATATTTGTAATATGTACTTCCTTAATTCTTCAAATTTTATCTTCTAAACTTGATTATATGTGATGTCCATATAAAGTGGATTTGCCTCCAAGTTTTACAAACCTAGATTGATAATTAAATACTTGTGTTAATTTAGTCAATAAATTAGCCCAACACCCCCTACTCATCCTTCCTGGTCTGGACCTCCTCCTTGGTCTTATCCATCTCAATATCATATTCAACCTGCTACTCATTCGTTTCACTCTCATGTTCAGCCACAACCTCAGTGGAATGCACCTCAACCGAGGTGGAGGCCCCAATACAACTCTCCTCCCGCTATTTTGCCTCCACCACTTGCTCAACCACAACCATTACCTCCTGCTCCTCCAAGACAACCCTAGATGCCTACTCAACCAAACCCTAACCCCAACAATAGACAGGCCCAGCAGGTATACACTGGAGAGACGTCATGTCCTACCTATGCTATGGAGATTCAAGAGATCAACCTTCAATCTGGAAAGGTCCTTCCAGATCACCAACCTCCTCCCTTGGAGGATGAGGAAGGGAAACAGGAAAGTGAACCCAAAGCCATTCCACCCTTTCCTGAGAGACTAACAGTAGCCACACAACCAAACCTAGAGGAGACTGAACTTCTAGGAGAACTTAAATAGTTGTGTGTGAAAATCCCACTTCTCCAGGCCATAAAAGATGTACCAATCTACAACAAAGTGATCAAGGAGAAGTGTTTCAGGCACCTAGGCAGGCGCAAGAGAGATGCCCCAACTATCAATGTCATAGGACAACTGTCCGATCTGATGTTGGGGCAAATAATCTGTCCAAAATATTTGGATCCTGGGAGTCCTGTAGTTGATGTCCACATCAATGGCACCATAATTCCTCACACCCTGATCGATCTAGGGGCTACCATTAATGTGATGACCAGGGACACTATGCTCAAACTCAATCTTTAGAGTTCCTTAAGAAAGACCTCGACAGTACTGCAGTTAGCATACCGCTCCACCATGACTCCCGAAGGGATTGTGGAGGATGTCCTAGTCTCTGTTGATTCTTGGGAGTACCCTGTAGACTTTTTGGTCCTTCAGCCAAAGGAAAAACTCACTGTATACCCCCTCATTTTGGGAAGGCCTTGGTTAGCTAGTACGGATGCCTACATAAGTTGTCAAGCTGGGAGCATGACCATCAAGAATGGGCCTATGTCCAAACAGCTAGTCCTATATCCTCCTGCCCAACCTCTGCTAGAACATGACTTACCTCTCTGGTTGGAGGAGGAAGATAAGGATGAAGTCTACTCTACATGAGTGTGCATAGTGGAAGCCACCCGCGGAGGTCCTCAAACTGAGGATGACCTAATTGAGAATTTTATTCAAAACCCACCTCCCGGTGTGATGCCATTAGAGGAGTTGGTGGAAGGTACCCAAGCCAGCGCTTTAGTGGACCGTTGTGTGGCTGATCCGACCTCTCCCAGAGTTAAGAATGTGGAATTTTTCCTTGAAAGAACCTTGAAGATCAGCTCAACCTTATCTCCCTCTCAGGAGAAGGAGCTGTGTAGCTTATTGAACCACCATTTGGATGCTTTCGCTTAGAGCTATAAGGAGATGAAAGGAGTCCATCCGTCGGTCTGTACCCATCACATTTACATTAAGGAGGATTGTAAACCAGTCAGACAGCCTCAGAGGAGAATGAATCCAGCCCTTAAGGACATTGTTAAAGAAGAATTGCAAAAGTTGTTGGATGCAGGATTCATCTACCCCATCTCGGATAGAGAATGGGTTTCTCCTCTGGTGCTTGTGCCCAAGAAAAATGGGAAGTGGAGAATCTGTGTAGATTATCGAGAACTTAACAAAACCACCAATAAGGACCATTTCCCTTTGCCTTTCATAGATCAAGTGCTATATGGGCTGGCAGGAAAGAAGTTCTTTTCTTTCCTAGATGGGTTCAGTGGGTATAATCAGATCCAAATCAGCCCAGAAGACAAAGATAAGAACACTTTCACTTGTCCATGGGGTACCTTTGCCTATTGGGTCCTTCCCTTTTGGCTATGCAACGCTCCTGCCACTTTCCAGAGAATAGTACTGAGCATATTTGCTGAGCTAGTTCATGATTCAGTAGAAATCTATATGGATGACTTTACTCCTTATGGGTCCCCGCTCCATGAGCTGATGTCGAAAGGGCTAGTAGTGTAGGGATTTTTCTAGCTAATTAACATTGAAACTAGGTAAGGCGCCCTCAAGCAAACAAATGGTTCCATTGTTGGGACTGGAATCTGCATAAGAGATGTGTGATCTCATATCATAGGAATCCAACTAAGAAGGAGATTGGAGATTGGTTGGATATAAAAATCCATGAATTCACACAACAAGAGAACAGAAACCCACGACTGACAAAAGAAAAGTGGTTGGACAGATACCTATATACAAAGATCCATGAGATCTTTTTCTGCTCCTTCCCTATCAAGCTATATGAGTGGATCACGAAGCTAACAGATAGCCAAGGAAGGCGGAAACTTGATAGTCCTATTGTGTGGACCCTAAAGATAGTGAGAAGTTTGGAAGCATTAGAGGATAAGATCGCTCACATTGTTGATTGTTGGCTAGATCGCGTCATAGCAGGATTTGTGACTGAATTTGCGGTCAAAACCTAAGTCAGCTATAGCGAGGAAGAGCGACATTTTTGTATAATGAATACTTGGATTAAGATTCTATTGTGTGAAAAATGCGTTATGCAGCTACCTTGATGTTCGAGACCACGCGAAGCGGAAACACTTACAGGAACGAAGGAAAAAATGGTCTAGAGTATGGCCCCTTGATTTCACCTCAGTGAAGTGATGATGAAAGGATAAAGAAATGTTTCTCCGTGAAGTGCTACTCAGTTACTAAGACAAGGATTCCTGCAAATACCACCTCGGCCCACACCACCTCCAACTTCGCCCGTACCACCTCCACCTCCATCGCAGTTTAGTATGGCAAATATAGTGAATTTGCCTTTGTTCAAAGGCTTGGGAAATGAGGACCCAAACCAATTCTGGCTCATTGTAAGGGATGCATGGGAGGCTCAAGGTGTTATAGATGACCATATAAAGAAGGCAACACTGGTTAGTGCTCTGCAAGAGTGCGCGCTAACTTGGTATATTAAGTACTCTAACGATAACCCGAATGCTGGAGTAGCAGACATCTAGGTAGCATGAAATAGGAAATTTAGTAGGCCTAAATCTAAGGCACAGTCGATTATAGGGTTCAAAGAGATCGCGATGCAACCAGGCGAGAAGCCTTGGGAACTAGATCAGAGGGTGAAATGTACAATTCGTCAAGCCAACATGAATTCGACAGATGGACAACATCGCAAATGGTTTGTAGCTTCGCTACTACCACACTTAAGGAGTGCATTTTCGCAGCAAAAGATAACAACTCAAGTAGAGGCCTTGGAGATTTCCATGAGATTACATGAAACTCTGATGCAATATCCTAATCTAGGAGTTCAGCAATCCCATGCGCAGCTGAAGAATATGTGCCTTGAGATGCAAAGTCTGAAGCAGGATAGGATGGTTCAACCAAAGGTACACGAGGAGGTATGGTGCTTGAAATGCAAGAGTTAGGGTCATGACAAAGACCATTGCCCAGTCTTTCCAAATTATATTGTAGGAGGAGCACTGATGGCTTTAACGACAGAAGCTCAAGTAGGACCTAGCACGGGGCATGCATTATAGTGCGCTATCTATCAGGTAATTGGAAAACGTGCTACAGATAACTGTCACTTGCTACAAAAGCATGTACAATCACCGCAACACTATTCTGCAACTTTTGTAGGTCGATAGGACATGATGAGCGTACCTGTGGGAGCTATGAATTAATGATGGATAGAACTCCCACCTATAGGGTTCAGGTTGAAATGTGGCCCCTTGACCAGAATGTAGGGATGGTGTGGACAGGATTTCAGGGGCGCAGACAAGGACAAGGTGGAGGAGGACTTGGTAGAGGTCAAGGAAAGTTCATTTTCTACAATTGCAGAGGACTAGGACACTATGTCGGTGATTGCACCAATCCAACGCATCTGTCATGCAAGTTTGATCATGAAACAGAAGATTTCCCTATGCTGATAGCTAGGATACTTAACAAAGGGGAGCTACCACCTCCGGTGACTCATAACTTGAAGATGATAAGGTCTGAGCCACGCGAGGAGGATCCAAACATAAATATTGTGCTCAAAAGTGGAATTGTGACAGGAGATGACAAGGGGAAACAACCAGAAGATAGTACACAGATTCGCAAAGCCTCGGTAAAGGAGGATAAGCTCGATTTGGAGCATGCACATGAAACCTTCATGGAAGCTAAAAAGAGCTTTGCTAAGGCCTCCGCCACAAGAAGCAAGGACAAGCCTAAGCTAGAAATGGACCCCTCTATGTTCACAACCTTCCTGGAGACCTGTATGATGTTACTGCGCGATAGTAAGGGTGTGAAAGGGTTACCATAACTCATCAATAGGTGCATTGGAACCATGCCAGGTGAGTTGCGCGTAGTACGAAATATCGGCAAGCATAAAACAAGGATGTGACAGGAAACGAGACGGACCACACAAATAGGAGAATATGAAATGGATCAAGTCATTTTGGACCTGAGGTCATATGCAAATGTCCTACCAAAATAGACTTGGAAGTGAATGGGGAGGCATGCACTGCAATGGTCTCTGATTCAGTTAAGGATGGTGAATCAGTAGAAAATCATCCCCATCGGGCAGATGTGGGGGTTGATCGTGGATATTGAGGGAGCAAGTGCACTGGCTACTTTTGAAGTAATAGAGATATTGGACGACAACAAACCCTATCCTGAGCTCTTGGGAATTTATTGGGCTAATGATATGAATGGGGCAATCAATCTAAAGAAGAAAAATATGATCTTTGAGAAGAAATCACTGCGCATAATAGTACCCCTCGATTTTGCTAAAAGATCGCACTATCCTGAACCTATCTGAGATTATGAGAGTGATGATGACCTGGATTGTATCTATAAGATAACAACACGAAACCAAGATTGGGTGAATCCCATCGCGGATGGATGGATTACATGAGATCATGAGAGTTCCTACACTTTGAACTTCGACGAAGAAATAGAACACTAGAAGAATTTCTTACATGAAGTAACTACGCTGAATTGCAACATGTTGATCCGGTCGTTACACTGTGTGTCATCAGAGGTAAGAAATCTACCTACTTATGATGGTTTGAATGAGGTAGATATCTCTTTCAATACATTTGAAAGGGAGGTACCAGAAAAGAAATGCTTCTAAGCCTTGCACTAGGCACTACGCGCTATGCCTGCAAGATGGTGGGCTATGCACAAGGGAAGCTTTGATGATTGGTGTGAGCATAGGAGGATGATGAGGACACAATTTGGGAAGCCTAAGATGCGAATCAAAGACAATTATGATGGGTAGAACGATCCATGTGTGCATCTAGCCAAATGGACACAAGCTTATGGAGAAAGTCCCCAACTTGAGTGGGTGCACCTGTTCTATCATACCCTGCATGTTATCCCAATGAATTGGTATATAGAAATAGAGCTCCGCCATGGAATAGGCAAATGGGATATCTTGCACGAAGGATTCATGATGACATTCAGTTTTTAGGACGAGATTGACAGTATTGATGAAGCACTGCGAGAAGTGAAAGTAGCAATATTTAGAATACCACAGGATCCTTTAGACCTCATTCAACCTGAATGGGCTACTCAGCTGAGTCGTGCACTTGAATGTTATAATGTAACTACTGAAGAAGAGGACAAGGATCTATGGAAGACTAATATTCCAAAAATAGAATGCCATAACGAAGTTTAGGGACCATAGATTGAGAACCTTGATATAACTGTGCCATTGAAAATGAAACAAGTGAACATTGGTATGGAGACAGAACCCAAATTTGTGAAGATTGTAGACTACTGGGACAATGCGACAGTGGATAAGGTCACTGAATTGCTCATGAATACCAGGAATTGTTCCCTACCAAGTTTATGGATCTGAAAGGAATAATCGGGGACCTAAGAATGATGAAGATAATGTTAAGGCCCGACAGGAAGCCAGTTAAGAAAATCCCTTACCGTCTTAATCTGAAATATAGACTGTGGAAGGCATCATTGAGCCTATGGAAGAATCTGATTGGGTAAGCCAAATGGTGGTGCAAGAGGAGAAGAAGAAGGATGAGATAAGGATATGCATGGGTCTCAGAAAACTAAATGACGCTTGTGTGCATGATCCTTTCCCGACTCTATTCACGGATGAAGTGTTGGACAATGTAGGCAGCCAGGAAGCATATTCTTTCACTAAGGGGTTCTCTGGGTACTACCAAATCAAAATTGCACCCATTTGGTATCAAACAGGTATCCATTCAACAGGTATCCATATATGGATTGAGCATGATTTGGTATCTTTGACAGGTATCCATTCAACCACAAGGGAAGATAGGAGCAAGGTACATCATCTCTGCGATAGAGTATTTGACTCGTTGGGCTGAAGCGCAGTTGGGGAAGGATTATACGTGTGCGATGGCTGTGAAGTTCCTATTTGAGCATGTACTAATGCGATTTGGGTGTCCAGGGATCTAGATGATTGATCATGGTATGCACTTCCTGAATGAGACGATCAGCGCACTAATGGAGGAATTTCAGGTATATCACCAAAAGAGCACACCTTATCACCCACAGGGTAACAGGACAATGGAGGCATTCAAAAAATTGCTTGAAAATGAGCTAACCAAGGTTTTCAATGCTCAACGAAGTGATTGGGACCTACACATACCTGCAGTATTGTGGGCTTATCGAACAACATGCAAGAAATTGATGGGACAAACCCCTTTCAAGCTTGTCTATGGTGTGGAAGCAATAATGCCTATGGAATACATCGTGCCTAGTTTGCCCATAGCAGCACTCATAGGTATGATGGATTGCAGAGCACTAGAGGAGAGGCTCATGCACCTGGATGAGCTCGAAGAAGAAATATCTTTGGCTGGATTTCACCAGCAGGTCCAGAAGCAGTGCGAAAAGGCATGGCATGACAGGCACATCAAACTACACACATTTAAGGTAAATGATTTTGTTTTGCTATATGATAGTAAGTTTGATAAATTTCCAGGGAAATTCAGGATGCACTGGTTAGGGCCTTATTTTATTAAGGAGATTACCGATGGAGGAGCGGTACTAGTGGTCAACTTAAATGGAGAACCCTTCCTAGGAAAGGTGAATGGAAGTTGCTTGAAGCCATACACCAGTGGTTCGGCCATGTGACTAAATGAAAGTAGCATAGTATTAGCACTCCAAGCAGCTGAAAGGAAGCACGAGACAATAAACTACACTACCTGGGTAGGGGAGTTGCAGAATTAGAAGATGCGAGTGAGGATGTGTCACTGGGTCCGCGACAGCGCAGAGGGAGTTGTGCTACCCAAGGAGAAATCGCACAGGTCAGCTGGAAACTGACTGTTAAAGTCAATTTTCATGAAAATATGGCAGAAGTGATGCCAAATGGAGCAAGAAACCGACATTTAAGATGAAGTTTACGACTTAGATCTTTGAAAATCTATCGTCAATCCAACACTAATGAACTGATTTTGGGGGGAACAATCGAATTTGAATTCAAAATCCCTATAAATTACAAGTGGCTATCTAGCGAGTAATACGAGTAATACGAGCTTTTGATAGTGTCTAGGGTATTTGCAACTTTGCCAGCAAGCACATAAGAATTCTTGGAGAAGATCATGTCAGTGCCCCAAGAAGTTATCAATGCACAGCAAGTAGTAGAGGAGCCGAAACAAGGAATGGAGAGAGGGACCAAAGTAGCTGCCCCAGAACTGGCCAAAGTATTGGCGGATTTCCCTTAATCCTCTAGGACACCAAGATCAAAGCCAACCCCAACCATGGAGACCATGAAAGACAAGAAGGGCGAGAAACCTACCATACTTGTGCGTGTGTCGCCAAGATGAAACACACCAAAGCCCACTGCCTAGGAGAAAGGCAAGGCTATAAACTTAGAAATAGAAGAAGAGGATATCGAAGACATCCCCATGGATGATGAGGCTATGGGAGTGGAAATAGATGAGTTTGAAGCCCAGGATGCAGAGCCTATTACACGGTTGCTGGAGTATGTCCCTCCATGCAAGCCTAAGTCCAAGGTCCCAAAGGACATTGTTGAAAGTAAGAGTCCACTGCAAACAACTCTACTACCAGATGAAATCAATTTTGACATTTCGCATTTGGCATAGGTGCTGATTTTGAAGCTTAAAGACTGGGACTTTACAGAATATGAGAAGTTCCTGCACCTAGTGACCGAATAGTTAATGCACCGCATCATAGACACAAATACGGGGATGACTGCATTGGAGCCATGGAAGTGCCTTAAAGGAGTAGAGAAGGCAAGATTACTCAACCTGCTCTAGGTCCTACATTATAACCACACCTTCGTGATAGTTTGGGTCATCAAGCAGTTGCTATGCTTGGTGCATGATGGGTGTGTGCGGCTAGAGGGGTTGATACCCATCACTAATATGTTGATTCACCGCATAACATGCCTGTCGTATACAGGCAAAAATCCAACTATGATCTTTAATGGCAAGGGTGGCAAGCTAGCACTCATAGAATCAATGAAAGATAAGTTCAAACTTGTGAAGAAGCCACATGGGTATGCTATCCCCAGCATCTATGACCCCACTGTGAAGTTGACAACACAGATCGTTGCAGGGAAGGTGATGTGAAAGTGCCATGGTGATGAGGTACCGGCACCTGTCATCACACTCGCATAGCAGTGCATGGAAGGAGTCTAGTTTAACTGGTCAAACTACCTTCACGGAGAGTTCCTGGCGAACTGTCGCGAAGCGCAAGAGCAAAGCAAGACATTCCACTACATGTGGCTCTTGCTATTGATTATGCTCGTAGTGTGGGAGCTACCAGAAGAGAGCCAATTCCCCTCAGTCATGCTGGGTCTTCCTAAAGCAGCGAAGTACGCTTCACTATGGGCAACCAGGGACGTGGAGTGCGTTCGGGACAGCAAGATCTTCTGGATCTTGATGGAAATGAATATCAGGATGGGCATCAATTGCAAGCTGCAATTGTCAGCCACGGTATATGCTAACCTATAGAACTATCTCGAATTGAAAGCTGATTTCCATCGGATACCAATCAAGGAGCGGAAGGACCCTGCGCAGAAGTGGTACAATTTTATGTACCTAGCCACAAATGACTCCATTGATGTGGTTTTGGATAGATGGTCGATGGAGTGGTGCACCACCATGGACTTGGCAGTGGGTGGAAGCAAGTCCGCCACACTAAAGAAGAAGGAAAAGGCCAAGCTAAATATGGCATAGCTTGTCAAAAAGAGGAAGAAGGAGGCTGCTGAGAAGGCCTAGGTAAAACAGATAGGAAAGGAGGCTGGAAAACAAATAGGTGGTATAGAGCGGGGCTCAGACAAAGGCGTGTTGTGGCCTTCGCCTGAGTTTGAAGAAGAGGACACAGAGTAGCACGACGCGGACCCTCAGGAGACATCTAGCTAAATTAAGTGCCCAAGAGAGCTAGAGAAGGGAGGGTCCAGAGAGAAATCCAAGGTGATCAAGACTTCGCTGGACCCTATCACACTGACGGAGGGTGACTTATATGACATCGGTGACACAGTCAGAGATGTCACCACAGAGGCCCTGCAGCAGTTTGAAAAGTAGCAGCAGATCATCCTTGGGGCCATCTAGACAGGACTACAGGAGCTGCAGACCCATGCATCTCAAGTTGGTACGGTGTCTACTAGCTTGGCTATTGGCACATCAGAGGTTGCTGATATGCTACGCACGAAGGCTTCTAGTGCGCTAGTGTTGCCGAATGGAGCACTGACAATAGAAAATGAGGCTGACAGGCCCACTGTCAGCGCCTTAAAGGGAGTGGGATTGAACCTCGCAACACTCCTGTGTGAAGCACTCTACCTCTTGCAGGATGGTGTCATTGCAGAGATGATGGCTCATGAGCACCGTACCCTCTAGGTGATTAGTGAATAGAAGATAAACAATGAGTAGATGGACCTGCAAAGGAATGCTGCCATCACTGTTGAGGGAAAGGCAACCAACCAGAATAAGAAGATCCTACAGGTTGTGGAGGAGGCATGCATAATGGTCCTAGAATTGGCCATTTCGGAGGAGCATCCAATTGAGATCCACATCCATAAATTGGCCACCGGGGTGCATGACACTCAGATGGAGATGGGACAGGTTCAGTTGGAGTTGAACTTGCAGATTATAGAGCTCTAGTTGAGGGCTCAGCCTTCAACACCATCAAAGGTAAAGGAACTGCGGGTGGCTGCTGTCACAGAAGTAGTTGTGGCAGTGGAGCGTGTAGTAGCAGACTGCACACAGTTGTTCAAACAATCATTTGAGGTCCTGACTGGCTTGCAGGAGGACCCAAACATCCAAAGGCTAGAGACAGAAGCGCATGAACCCCAACATTGTTATGATGAAGTTAAGGGCACAACGTGAACCATCAAACTAACACAAAGGTTAGCCAAGCTGCAGAAAGCCAAGCAGCTGAAAGAATGTCTAGATGCAGCGTTGCACAAGGAAGCAGTGTTGAAGGCGCGATTAAAGCCCTAGCTAGAGGAAAATTACACAGACACAGGAAGCATTGAAGGCAAGCTTGCAACTCTATAAGCAACACAACAACAACTTCAAGCTAACAATGCAGGGGCAGTAACCATGAAGATAGTCAAAGATGCGAAGCAGGTAGTAGCTCAGTGCACAACTGAAGTTGTGGTCATCAGGGTCGAGCTAGATGGGCTTCGCACAAAGGTCTTCGTGCGTACTGAGTAACTCGAGGGTAAGTTAGGATTTTCTTGTTGGGGGCCTATTGGTAGCGAGATCCTCCAAGGGTAGTTTTGGGGCTAAAAGCCCATGTTTAAGTCAATTTTTGTAATATTATTGTAAAAAATCCACATTTTGTGGTCGCGGAGCGCAAAGGTGTTATGTGTCATAAAGGGTAGTCTGCCTTTAGTTTTGTAAAGTAATTATAGTTGTAAGAGACCTACCCATGGTCCGTGGACCATGGGATTGTATAAAAAGAGCTAAGCTCTAAGTAGTTAGAGGCGTTGAACAAGTAAGGGATTCATAGCTATAGAGCAAGAAGTCTAAGTCTTGGGTTGTAGTGTAGTGTTGAGGGCCCCGAAGTCGGGTCAACAACAAGGGGGATACCCACCCGGTCCGGAACCTGGTTGGCGGCTCCTTGTCCATTTGGAGTAGCGGGTCTGACTGGGGGTAACGGGACCAGCTTCTCGATGCATGGGATGTGTATATGTGTGTGTGTGGAATTTTGGTTAGGTTACTTCTAGGAAACGTTCTAAAGACTACTGTAAATCTATCTTACAAACTTGAGCCTAAATTACTATAATCAAATGAAAACAACACACAGAATTTACATTAACCCGGGATGTTTCTTTTATCATGCGATCTAGAAAGATTTCTAACAGCAGCTGGTAATAAAGATCATTCAACTGATATCAGAATATAAATCGATAAAGATAAACCATTCTGCATAAGAAGTTAGACAGAGCGGTTGTGAACAACACATCGCATAATCAAATCATTCACATATTAAGCATAAATAGACAAATCCACCGTACAGAAGTGCCAAATGATAACTTATATATTCATACATTAACATGCAAACAATATCAGTTGTATATCGCTTTAAGAATACAAGCAGAAACTAATCAAGAGATAAAAGTACCATTAATGACTAATTCTTACCCATAGACTTCAAACAATAACGATCTACCTCTACTTGCTTCTAACGTCTACCAAGAGTACAGAAGTGCAACATCAGTAGCAGACATAAGAATGCAAACATAAATAAATCACGATCCTTCCATTCATCAAAACCTCCTCTGAGGGTGCAGAAGTGCATGTTCTGAGGACAAGTTTTTGACAAATATCTGGACCCTTCTCCAATGCAATGAGAAGGGTTGAAATACTACTATCTAATCCTAATAATAGTATTATTACAAAATTTTAGGATACGGCTCTCAAATGACCATCCTTTTTCTAATTCGATAAAACAAAAAGAAAAACAACTTTCTAAATTGAAATTACTTCTTAATCTGGTCCCTGAAATTGCAGTTATCAAGCATGGGCTTGAGAAGAGTCGGTTGGCCGACTTCCGTGCTTAGTTGGGCTGCGAAAACAACGTCCATAAGAGCTGGCGCTATTTTCTCGGCCGCGTTCATGATGCACCTTACCGTCATGCATTGGCTGTGAGGCTTAACTAAGTAAGTCCAGTAACTTTCCCAGTTTAACCTAGCCAATGCCTGAATTGTCTTTCCGCTTGCCTCTGCTTTCTGCTTCCATTCTGCTTCTAGCTGTAACGCACTTGGTAAGTATCCCGGGGTGGATTCTGAAATCAAATTAGCTCTGTGCAAATTTTCATTTACACAATCGATAAGTATGGTCGCCTGTGTTGCTGCTGACTCTGCTGCCTGCTCCGCCTGTGTTATTTGCTCGTCCCATTTGTTGAAGAGCAAGTCTTTGTGATTTTCATTAATTTTGGGCGCCTCTGCTCTTTTCCCTTCCTCGTCATTTTGCCAAGCCAGATACTCTGTTACTCTTTTGTTGGCCTGGTCATAGTCATTCCGTAGTTCCACTACTTGGCTGGTGATCTTGTCGCTCAGCTCACAAAAATCCCTCCACTGTGATATTCTACGTACCATGTCCTGCTGTTGCTGTGACAGTTGGTTGTTCAAGCTGATGGACTCTGAAATAAATTCTGTCAGCTTGGGTTCATCCTTGTGCATTTCTTACACCGTCTGCAGTTGCTTTTCCTTTTCTTCAATATTTCTTTGGTGGCTCAGCTGCATCTGGCGAAAATCTTCTTGTAGTTTTTCAAGCTGCTTGGAAGCTTCAGCATTTATATTGGCTTCTTGCAACTGTTGTTGCAGCAGTTGTATTTGACTCTCGCATTCTTTTAGAAGTTGTTTAACTTCAGAGGCCTTGTCAATGGTCGCAGAAGCATATGCTCCTGCAATCTGAGACAACTTAGTGAGGTTTTTAGTTGGATTGCTATTCGGGTCTTTCCACAAGACATCTAGGTGTTCAGCATCTTGAGCTAGCGCATCCGCAAGCTTTCTTTTCTCTCTTTGTCTTCTTACAACTGCCCTGTGCTGGGGGCTGTAGAATATGTCTAGTGGAGGGATCTCTTCTATGCTAAGTAGAAGTTCTAAGGATGGAGCGATAGGAAGATGCTCCATCTTTGTGGTGCTACTGACAATGGTTGAGAGGACCTCTTGCGCCACCTGTGTGTTGTCCACAGGTGTTTTCGGGACCTAACCTTCAAGATTAATCAGTTCATTGAAGGTCTCCCATTCTTTATCTAATTCTACTGTAACAAGAGGTGCTTCGGTGACGGGGGGAGGAACTTCTCTTGATAACGAGGCGGCAACTTGCTGCTGAGCCATAGAACTTGACTGAGCTGTGTCCTTGATTGTTTCTTCGTTTCTTTCTTCTTTGTGGACAGACCCTTCAAGATCTGGAGATATCTCTTGCACGGCACTGGAATCAGATTTGGAGGCACCGGAGTGTTCACTGAGGCTGACGCTCGGAGTCGGTTCTCTGGTAGCTATTCGCAGTCCTTCTAGTGGAATGCTAGACAGCCTTCTTTCTCTATAAGAGGTGAATTTTCGGAAGTCATCCGGGATAGCCTCGATCGTGCTTCCTGCAAAACTTCTTCGAGCGAGTTCTTTCCCTGAAAAAGATCGTCAAACAGATCTTTTTGCCCAGAGAACACACTTATCCTGACGCTAGTTGTAAATTCCTGGGCCACTTTATTTGGGTCGAATGGCCTTGGTGGGAGTTTAAATAGTTTGAGACACGTCACATTCTCCACCTTGCCCAAAGCGTGCCCTACATCGAATAAAGAGAAGACCCCACACGTGACTGGGAATGGAGGCCAAATGGCCTTCTTTTTGTTTTTTAGGTCTTTGGTTAAACCACCTTCAGAACAAGTCTGATAAGCGATTTCTCAGGCCAATAATTTATTTGGGATATATAAGGGTAGGACGTGTGGGGGTACTGTGCTTCCGAAAACTCGGATATAGGTAAACCACTCTTCCCCAAACCATCTTGCGATGGAGGTGATATCAATTTGTGCCTCAGGGGAGCATCTTGGGGGATCTTTACCATATATTATCCTATGCATGGGTAATATAAGACCATGGCAAATCTGATAAAAATGGGGGGCAAACTGGGAATCCCACAGAATTTTATGATAGACATGAATGGGCAATGGGTCCTGGGTAGTCCATTGCCAACCCATGGTAGGGAACTTGGATACAAGACAGATAGAATCCATTATATAGGCTGACAAATAAAAAGGCGGATAGACTCTTTGGGAGTGGGATCTTTTAGAACGGTAGTGGAGGATCGCCTTATACAAAGTGTCAGAAAGGATTTTGGCCCAATCTACTAACTCAGAGTTAGTTGCAGCATCAATTAGGGGTAACCAGTCGGTTGGAAATTTATTGATATCTGGCTTACCGAATATTCTACATAGCATAGCCACAGCGAAACAATATGGAGAAGTAAGAGAACCAGTGCTATACATACCGTTCTTATCCTTCTTCAACGGTTCATCTCTTTTCGACCACTCCTTAGTAGTATCTGATAGGTCGGGGTTCTCTGCTACGAACTTTGTAACGAACTCTGCACTGTAGGTCGTCTGCGGCTCAGGTAAATGATACATGAGCCTTAGGTCTTGAGCTGCAAACGCTGCCATGATCCCATGTCCTTGGGCTCTGAACTGTCTCTGGTGCAACTCCGCATCATCTAGTATCCATTTGATCATATCTGTGTATGGCAGGATCTTTGGCCTCGCTGCAATTCTATGGAGGAAAGAACATGCCAGGTCTTCCAGAGATGCTTCTGATGAACGCGATGCATCTGCGACAGCCGGAGTTGCTTTGATTATTCTCAGATTCTCTTCCTCCAATATCCTATACATGCCTTCCCAAGTCGAGATGCCCACATCCTTATTGCATGCAGTGTCTGTGTAGAGGGGCGCCATCTCTTTGGTCTTTTCCCTTGTCTCTGAGCTCTGAGCTTTGTTCTTTTTTCCCATCTCGCTTAGCGTTTCTATTTGGTTTTGCCTTTGAGCTTTGCTCCTGCAAATTAAGAGCGGAATAGAAAGATCGATCAGAAAGGTGATGGGAAGGCGTTAAATGCAAGAGATAGATTAGATATGCCACCTTACGTAAAGCAAAATCCGCATTAAGGCACGCGTCTTTATGCCACTTAATAACTGACAACCAATTCATTACTAACATTGAATGCACATAATTCCCAAGTCAGTTTATGGTAAGTGGATTTTCTTTGGGTGGTGTGCCCGAAAGAGTCGTATCAAGGTGCTTTTATGATTTGCCAACACATCTTTTCATATCGCGCGATCGCAAACGGCAGTGATCGCAACATCGCAGATCGGCATATCGCAGATCGCAACAATTCAATGTTCACCAACGTACCTTGCCTGGTTTCTGCGATATGTGATCGTGCGATCGCAACATCGCAGATCGGCGGGTTTATAAGTTTTTCTTTATGGAGGCTAGTGCATTGCGATGTGATGTTGTTTACCAGAGCCGAGGCGATGCGCATATTGTCGTTTTCTAGAGAGGAGCGAAGGTGTTTTTATCTTTTTAGAGATGCACTCTTAGAGATTTGCTTTTATGAACATAGGTTTTAGGCTTAAATCGTCTAAGGACCTTTTTCTACGTTTTATGCTTGTAATTTCAAAAAGAAATCCTTTGTTTTTTAAAGATTAACTAAGGGTCCCCAATTCAATCTATCATCATGACTGATATTAGGCTGAATAAGGGGGGGGGTTGTTGCTGGCCACAACATGTAAGTAGAGGCTCTGCAACTGAATGCGCAGAGGCCTAGGGTAGAAGTCTGCAACTAAGTGTGCAGACCCTTGTAGCTATGTGTGTAGGGTGAAGAGAGTCTGTAATACTTGGAAGATATTAATAAAAGGAGTTATTTTTCTATTTCTGTGTATTTGTTCTGCTGAGGAGTTTGGATATTTTGTGTAGGAATTTCCTTTATTATGCTTCTATGATGTGTGAATGAATACAATTACATTGAATAATTAAACGCAATTATGAATATCTGATTACATAGTGGTAAATTTAAGTATTCGGAAAGATAAGGAAATCACTTAGGGTAATTAAGGAATCTACATGACACGCTTCAATAACAACGCAAAAGTACTTGAGCCACAAGTTAGGGCTACGTGAAGGTTGATTTTACACTTTTGTGAAGGTATTGAAAACCGAAATAGAGGGCTTGTCTTACAATCCCTAGAGTGAGATCACCTACACAAAAGAAGGGATAGAAGAAATCAAACGACATCACAACAATCTTAGGGTGCAGAAACTTGGTTTCAGGATCTCCCCATACTGCTTCGGGTGAGACTTTGGTTCGCGCTTCATGGGTTGATGCCAAAACTGCTAGTAATGTAGGGATTTGTCTGGGTAATTAACATTGAACCTGGGTCAGGCCCCCTCAAGCCAACAATTCTCATCTACCTCATCACATGGGACAAACACCTTCAATAGGTTGGCCATTTATTGCAATTTCTCCAAGATCACAAATTATTTGTCAAATTATCCATGTGCTTCTTTGGCATGGAAGAAGTAGATTATGTGGGACACATTGTGGGCCATGATGGAGTGACGGTTGATCTAAAAAGGATTTAGGAAATGCAAGATTGACCCCAACCAAAAACCTTGAAGAGTTTGTGGGGATTCTTGGTTCTCATGTGATACTATCACAATTTTTTCTACAATTATGGATGCATTGCAACACCCTTCACCAATATTCTCAAGAAAAATTCATTTCCCTGGACTGACGCAACTCAGTAGACGTTCTTGGATCTCAAACAAGCCATGTGCTCCACTCTAGTATTGGCCTTACTAGACTCCACCAAATATTGTGTGATTCAATGTGATGCTTCAAGTATAGGCATTGAAACAATGTTAATGCAAGAAGGTAGAGCCTTGGATTTTACTAGTTAACTACTCAGTGGCAAACACCTACGTCGATCTACATATGAGAAAGAAATGATGGCCATCTTACATGTAGTAGAAACTTTGTGACCATACTTATTGGGATGAGGTTTCCAAATATGCACTGGCCATCATAGCATTAAATTATCATTGCCACAACAAAATAAATGGTTGACAAAAATGTTGGGATATGATTATGGGATAATTTACAAGGGGCATGACAATGTTGTGGTTGATGCCTTATCATGCCAATTTGAGGATGATGGAACCCTTCTATCACTCTCTCTTCCCATACTAGATTAGATTAAAGAGGCCCTCCATGAATGGTTTTCCCACCCCTCTCTATCACAACTCATTAATAACTTAATATTATATCGTAATTCCTCATAATACTACTCTTGGAAGGATGAGGTTCTTTGCTACAATGATCAGGTAGAGCTATCCCTGATTCAACCCTTGAAACCTACATCTTGGAAGTTTCATTCCCCTTCGATTATAGTACATTCATGCTTTCAGGAGACTTATGATGCACGAGCATTCTTCTTTTGTAGTTGAATACGATGTATGCCAACACAACAAAGTGGAAATGATCAAGCTATCAGGAACCTTACAACCATTGTCACTCCCTACTTTCGTCTGGATGGATGTTTCCATGGATTTCATTACAAGTCTCCCAAAGTTATGCAAAAAATCAGTCATCATGGTTTCTGTTGACCGACTTTCCAAATATGTTCATTTTTGTGCTCTACCACACCCATTTTCCCCAACATTGGTGGCTCAAGTTTTCATGGACCAAATATTCAGACTACATGGCATGCCAATTTCCTTTTTCTTTTATCAAGACCCCACATTTACTAACAAATTTTGGTAGGAAATTTTCAAGCCCTAGGGTACACAACTCTAACTAAGTACAACTTATAATCCCAAAACATATGGTCAAACAGAAGTAGTCAACAAATGTTTGCAGACCTATCTGTGGTTCTTCACTTTAGACAAGAAATGTCAATCGGTACTATTATCTCTTGAAACTGCACCAACAACACAAGTGCTGCAGGGGAGATAGAAAGCCTCCTAGAGACAGCCTCTAGGTTGATTGTAGACCAGTGCCTAGGACATCTTAAATAGAGGATTGTATGAAAGGTTATATGTGATAGGTTTGCAGCACTCCAATTGTCACGTAATGAAATATAATAGGGGGGCTTGATTCATTCCTCCAAAGGTATGACTTATGTATTTTAGGTACTTCCTGACACACAGTTTTGATAATTATCACATAGAATAGCAGAGGCCGATTACTTCAAAATCGATTGCAACTTAATAGGATTTGTTGAGTAAATGAGATAGGATTAAGAGAAAGAACATCATATAGAGCCCAAAACATCTGAAATCCTGTAGTGAACACGTCGAGCTACAAGTAATGGGAAATTCTACACTTGTTTCAGTTACAAGGATACATAATGGACTAAAGAGAGGAGGAGGAATAACTCATCATATGGAGCTTACATCATCAAGAATTCTATGCATAACACATAGAGCTTGCAATTTTAAGAATTCCTATACTTATATGAGTAAGAAATAGATATAATGGGAAGAAAAGAGGTTGTGCGTTGTGATTCATGAAGAGAAACTATTATAGATATAATTTCAATAATCCATGTAGGCACTAGAATTAACAATGTCGATATAAATGAATCTATGAGGAACCTATAGACACATGCATAACATATTTCTACCAGCGAATCTGTGAGGAAGCCTTGAAATATTTATAGCAACTATTATAACATGAATACAGAGAAGAATATGAGCATAATGGAATTAAAAATGAGGATAACATACTATAATATTTAGAAGGGGGAATCACAACCATTTCTTTGCTTAGTATGAAATATCTACCTATGTAAAGTAATACAGTCTGAAATACAAGTCATTGTCTTACAGATTTATGATCCAAATTGGTATCACAGAGTTTAGACCGATCGAGTGAAAAATTATGGAACCTCTGTATAATATTGCTTCCCCCTATTTATATGAAGAGGGGGAGCTGGAATAGTTGTTACAGAATATCTCAGCTAAAGGTTAGATGTCTAATGTACTAGCTTCCTTGGCATGTGATAGCTCTTGTTGCCTAAAGATTACAATATGGATTTGCTCCCTTTCTTGGAAATAAATTCTAATTACAAAACTAATGAAAAAATGAGGAAAAAGGGAAGATGAAGGAGGAGGTGTCCCCCTGTTGTTTCAGTGTATGCCCCTCATAAATCCACGTCCTTGCTATGTGCATCCCTGTACTACTCAACTGATTTCCATCTATTGTTTCTTAACTGCCTATATAGCTTGTTCACTACAGTAGGGATTGGGTCGAATTTGAATGCATTTCGTGGACTGGGAATGGAGACTGTCCAGGTAGTCTTTTGCTGCATGACGGAGTGGAGCACCATGCTATTCCATTAATTCTTCATGATTCTTCCCATACTAATCCATTTCCTCACCATACTTCATCCATTGTTGGCGCTGCCATCCCATCTGCCTTAAGAGCTCTGCACAATCCTTTCAGTAGTCTGATACACAAGGGGTTGCATAAAAAGTAGTCTGTCAGGTGCAGGCTTTAACATAGAATTAAGATGAAATAGGTGAGTTATGACTTCCATTTAATCGCTCATGCTTTCAACCCCTTCCTGCGACTTCCTTCATATGTCTGGGGGCTTGAACCAAGTGCTTAGCCCTTTAGGCACTAAGGCTTTCCACTACTGTCTGGGGGGGGCCTTTCCTTTATAACACAAAAATCCTCTGATAACTCCTTATACCACATCAGTTGATATAGAAAACATGAAATCCTTATAAAATATAACCTATGAAACATCACATCCAGAAGGATCCCTCACATATCACAATCACTGGCAAGGGAGAAGTAACGACAGAGGAATAAGCTTTTACTTCGTGTGATTGTTGATTGTTGATCCGTGGGGTGACATCATCACACCACATGTCACCCTATGAGTGGTGAGATGTGTTACCCAGAAATGGCCCTATAGGATCCATGAAAACACTAAAACTGAGTGACATGTGTCCCCCATGTGGCCACATCACCTTCTCTACCAACACGTGGAGGAGAGAGGCAGGGCCTACCCAACCTTGGTTTTTCCATCCATTTCCTTTGTTAATATTTGTCGGACTTCACTAACGATTTATAAATGAGGGCCCAAATTATCGGCGATTTTCACTATTGGCATGCATCACCCCCCACAATTCCTTAAGGATGGCTCATCGCAGGATCATGGGATCGTTGTACTGCGAGACTATAGGACTGCAAACTACGGGGTCCCCAATATGCGGGAGGCAAGATGTGAGACTGGTGAGATGCAAGATTATGGGATATATTGTGCTTGGGGCCCCTAACCTCCAATATGCGATTTTCCTTTGTATTTGGTACTTTCCTCCTTGGTTTCTAAGTTTTCCAAGGTGATCTTTAATCTGCTTTAACATCCAATCCAGAAATCCATTTTTGGACTTCCATATACCATTGGAAAGCATATTCTAAGAGCTATGCAATGGAGGGGTATGATTAAGCTCTGATAGAATTCTTTGGCTTTGGATGGCTTTAAATTCACTGCTATTTTGCACTCTTGCATGACTACAAGCATATTTAGTAGCTAGCGACAACATTAGCTCCTACTCGGGACAGTGCCTTGTTGGCAAGGTGGTGAGAACCTCAAGACAAGTATCCATCACCATTGGGCATGGAGTCAAAAACATATGACCTCACATAAAATCTCCATGAACCTTTGTTTGTAGGGAGTCACTTACTCCTCAAACTAAAATTCATAAATAAAAATTCTAACAACTAGAACTTTAAATGCTCAGTAAGTCATCTTATTTCTATACATTCCTGCTTATGCATAGGGCTCAATTCACATAAGTGAGTTCAACCCTCCAATGGAGTCGGACCAGCATTAGAGTACTGGGCGATATGCCTTCATATTGTTGAAAAATAAAAATTAAAATGAGCATGCACCATCAAAAATCTACAAATAAAAGGATTGATTCATGCTCCAGAAATAACCGCTACTACTGATCGAAGAATATGCCCATTTACTTAGCCACAGGGTCATGGAATGGAATGGGAAAATTTGCAGCTGCCTCTTTTTCATGAACAATCTGTTGACCAATATCCTCTTAGCCAAGGCAGCCACAAACACTTCTCAGCTCCACAACTCTAGACTTTTCTCGAAAAGCTTGTTGTTGATCATTTGTTACCCATTTTTCGATGAGCCAACCTTCTTGGAAATCAGCAGTACAATCTTCAATTTCTGAGCTGTAAGAGTCAGAGATGGGAGGGCCTATTGAGACTTCCCGACAGGGAGCCTTTTGCAGTAAGTAATCATAGACACTTCTTGGTCCTTCAACTCTGGGCTCTTCTTGAAAGTTTTTCTATTGGGAGACTTCTCCCCACTTGTTGGTACACAGTTGCTTTTTGACCCCAGCAACCATCTCTTCCTCCTCTAAATAATATGAATCATGCTTTTTAGGAGGGTCTTGGTCTTGTTCTCCAAGAAAAATATGGGCATTGCAAACTGGAGGCTCTTCGTTGACTTTCTGATGGGCTTCCTCTTCTTGCACAACTTCCCTTGACTGGAAGCGTTGTGGCTCAACACCACTTGGCCCTTGACTAAAGTCATATTCATCATAGGAAGGGTAAACATCACCTTCGGCTGAATTATACCCAAGAGGGTTTGTTGGCAGCTAATTGATTTTTTCTTCTTCACTTTCTCGCTCAGTGGGTGATGCTTCTTGATGCGAGAGGGTGTTTTCTTGGAGTGGAGCTCTACAAACATCTTCAGCTAGGCGTTTGAGCTCGGGAAAGTCTTCAATGTTAAATCGTGCACACTAATCTTTAAATAGAGCATTTGGTAGTTAAAACATTTTGAAATATTTGATATAATGTTGTATGAAATCCTTTCAAGGAAGATATATTACCACAAGGTATTATTTTAAACCAAAATCTAGCATCCTCTTCTAAAGACAACTTGAAAAACTTCATTTGTATATATTCAAGATAAATACCTTGTAGCTCCAAGCATTCATAAAAATCTTTGAGGTGTTGGTTGGGCCTTCTCTCTTTGTTCCCACTGAATCTAGGGAAATAGGAATTCCACACATGAAATGTAGGGACGTGATTATGATATCTAGAAATAGAAGAGAAATCCAGTGGGGAAAATTGGTTCACCAGGAATGCAATAAGGGACATCGCAAAAAACTCCTTATATGAGTCATTTCAGTTTCAAAAGTAGGGTGAGTTTTGGGATGCTATAGCATCTAAGTGAGTATGGGGCTGCTTGAAAGCTAAGATGATCAAATAGAAATATGGATAGTGGAGTCGCCAAGATGTTTACCATAAAATTGGTAGTGGAGTTTCGAAGGTGAGATATCTTTAACTCAAACTTTTGTTGCTCACCTAACAGAGGAAATGTAAATATTTTTGTTACCCAGGGAAATATATTCTAATCCATTCCTTAGCAAGGGCACTAGAAAGATGTTTTTGCTTCAAATCAAACCAGTACCACAAGTGTTGCAGGGGAGATAGAAATCCTCCTAGAGACAACCTCTGGGTTGATTATAGACCAATGCCTAAGACATCTTAAATAGAGGAGTGCATGAAAGGTTATATGTGAGGGGTTTTTGACACTTTGAATGTCATGTAATGAAATATAATAAGGGGGCTTGGTTCATTCCTTCAAAGGCATGAATTATGTATTTCATGTACTTCCTCACATACCCAGTTCCTAAAAATATCATGTAGAACAATGGAGGTCGATTACTTCAATGGGGATTACATCTTAATAGGATATTTTCAGTAAATGAGAGAGGATTAGGAGAAATCATAACTCATCATATAGAGCCAAAAACATCCAGAATTCTATAGTGAACACATAGAGCTGCAAGCAATGGGAAATTCTACACTTGTTTGAGTTACAAGCAGAGATAATGGATTGAAGAAAGGAGAAGGAGGAGTAACACATCATATGCATCTTATAGCATCAATAATTTTATGTATAACACATAGAGCTTGTAGCTTTAAGAGTTCCTATACTTATCTGAGTCAGAAGTAGACATAGTGGGAAGAAGAGAGGTCGTGTGCTATGATTCATGAAGAGAAACTATTAAAGATATAATTTCAATAATTCAAGTAGGAACTATCATTAACAATGTCGATACAAATGAATCTATGAGGAAATTATAGGCACATGCATAATAGATTGATACCAATGAATCTGTGAGGAAGTCTTGAAATATTTCTAGCAGCTATCATCGCATGAATGCAGAGAAGAGTATGAACATAATGGAATTAAACAAGAGGATAACATACTATAATATTTATATGGTGGAAGCACCACCATTTCTTTGCTTATTCTAAAAGATCTACCTGTGTAAAGAAATACAGTCTAAAATACAAGTCATTCTCTTACAAGTTTATGAGCCAAATTCGTATCATAGAGTTTAGACCCATCGGGTGAGAAATTTTGGAACCTATGTATAATATTGCTTCCCCCTACTTATATTAAGAGGGGGAGCTAGAATAGATGTTACAAAATATCTCATCCAAAGGCCAATTTCCTAATGTACTAGCTGCCCCGACTTGTGATAGCTCCTGCTACCCAAAGATTACAATAGGGATCTACTCCCTTTCTTGGAAATAAATGATAATCGCAGAACTAATGAAAAAAGGAGGAAAAATGAAAGATAAAGGAGGAGGTGTCCCCTTGTTGTTCTAGTGGAGGCCCCTGATCAAGCCACATCCCTGCTATGTGCATCCCTTTGTTGCTCAGCTAATTTTCATCCATTCTTCCTTAACTCCCTGAGTAACTCATTCACTGGAGTAGTGATAAGAATTTGTATTAGGGGAAAAAATTAGCTTAAAAAAGAAAGTGCTCATAATAATTCAAAACCTGAATGACCACGTCCGTCTCAGAAAAATGATTCCAACGCAACTTGTTTCATTCAAATGGGTTAATCCTTTTCTAGAAAGACTGGAAAAGGTTATTAATTATTGGTAGAAAAAAATGAGTGAAGTACCATCTAGGACAATAAATGCTTCATTAGCAGTGATCGCCATAAAAATAAACTTGTTAACAAAGAAATACAAGCTTACTGACAGAAATGGCCAAGGTGGTGGATTAAAACCCCTATATCATCTCATAATACGTATAGGTAGAAACAAAAAAAAAGGCAAGCCCGAGTGAAAATTCTCCCAAAGCCTGAGTTATCCAAGGGATACTCAGGCACTTTTTTTTCATTTAGCTCGAATATAAGAAACAGTGATATTAAATAAAGGAAATGAATTTATACAAATTTTAGACATAATCTAGCATCAATATAAAAAAATGGTAAATTACACAAGAGAATAAACAATTTAGCATTCGAGAACCGAAAGAAAAATTTATGACAACAGTTACGAGGAATCATGCTCTGTTTACATATACTAACTATTGCAAGAGGGAAATTGTCATTCCAGAAGTACGCAAGACAAGTAGTCAGAATATAAAAATGGAGATTATATTATAAATCCATTTACATGATAATTTAAGATAATTAATGTTAAATCACGTAGAGGTACAAAGATAAGAATGCCACCTTTAGAATCAATTTAGAAGTAAACCAAATGAAATAAATAAGATAGATTTGCATTAATCATGAATGTATAAAAGTGTCAAGTCGAGCAGGGAAAGTCAACGTTCGGACACCCCAAAGCCTCAACAGAACCTTTCAATACCAAATTGCCTATTCACAATCTGACATAAAAATTTCATATCAAAACTGTTAAAAGACCAGAGACCACATAAACCCCTTTAGTTACAAACTCTCGAAGGCCGAGAATGGTTGAGTGGAAAACTGAGCAGTCATAGTAAAGAAGTTCATACAAAATTTAATATTGAGTTAAAACCTGAAACAATTCCATTGAGCAAAGGACCCTGGCAGTGCGAGATAGTTGGAGGCAAATATGATGGTCCTTGCCGCAAGTCGAAATCTGACTGAGGGTTCCATCCAACCTTCACCATGGCACTTCAAAACTCTTCCATTCCAATAGGAAGTTGGGTATTAGAACCCATAGCCATAGAATAAGATTGATAGGAAGCATAATGGAGGAAATTCCATCAGGAAAGCAATATACCACAGTTGGACTGGACAGAGGAGACCTTCCACAGCTGAAGGTAGCGCCATGAAACCCAAACCCTGTTAGAGAAAAAACCAATCGTTATATATTGTATAATAGATATAGAGATAAACTTAGAGCTATGAATCCAACTATATAAATGAAAACCAATTACTTGTGTGAGATTAGTTTCTACAGCAAATGCCGGATCCACCGCTCGTAAGGAGGTAATGAGAAGGATACTAACCTCTACAACAAACGCTGGAGCTACAACTCGCAAGGAATAAATGAGAAAGAGATTACACCTAACTGAAGGCTTAGAACCCCAAGGACTCCCCACCTCTATCTAATCCTTGAACTGCCAAGAGACCGTTGATTCCGGAGGGAATCCCAAGCCATAGCCAGAGCAGTACCACAATAAAAACACCAGCGAGGAAGCACCATCAGCTAGGCCAAGTAATCCATAGCCAATTACTGTGATATGGAGCTCAAAAGCATGGATAACTAAATATAGTTTGGAAGATTAGACATTTACTGAGAATGAAATATGTATACATTATATCGTTCATAAATACATTTTATGCGACAGGACAAATGTTGCTATGTAAACTCGAATTGAGTTATGTGATGGCATGTGGACTGGATTAACAACAAACCCTTTCTAGATTGTAAAATCAGCCCAAGACAAATGTTTTATATGATTAATCTCTCGATTACAATTATAATGTGTATAAAGTCAATTCATAATAAGCATAATTATTAACGAATGTTCCAATGTTTACATTTCGTAGTATCAAAATTAAATTGTGTGGTATAGTGGTAATTAGTAATTTTTCTTTTTTTTGTTATGAAGATGTGTTACATGAGAGCACTCAAGTTTCCAGACTCAAACCTCTGGGATCAAGAAATAACAAAAGTTGGCAATATGCACGTAGGAAAATAGGAAGTAGTCAGCATAAGGAGAACCAGGAACCTACCACACGGTTCCGTAATGGGAACAATGCCAACATAATTTCAGGAAGGCAATATTGAGGTTTGGGTGTAGTTGGGTGATCAGCCATAAAACCCCAATACTGATATCCATGTGACTTGTTAGGCATGGGATCCCCTGTAGCATTTTTTTGGTGCTCAAAGCCCAAGTTTTGGTCAATTAGATTGTAAGACTCCACGAATTGGGGGCACGGAACGCGAAGTCTAGGATGAGTCATAGGGTTGTCTGCCCTAGAATATTGTAATTTAATGTAAATTTTTGTTAGCCTACCCATGGTCTGTGGACCATTGGATTGTATAAATAGAGTGAGGCTCTAAGTGTAAACATAAGTAATGATAGATAGAATAGCGAAGGCATGGTTTAGGGTTAGAGTTGGATCTGAAGTGTACTAGGTCATAGTAGTAGGAAGAGGCTCTGTAGCTGAGTGCGCAGAGGCCTAGAAGAGTCTACAACTGATTTTGCGGAGCCCTGTAGCTGAGTGTGTAGGGTGGAGTCAGGTTTGTAATTGGGATTGAAAGTTAATAAAGAGAAGTTTACTTTGTGCACCTATTCTTGAATCCATATTTTAATGTTATGCATTACTTTTACTCAATTATTTACTACGGGAAATTGATAAATACTTGTATGAATGCTTATATATGAAAATAATCTAAGTAACAGAGCCTAATTAGGGAAGACTTGGGTAAATAACCTGGGTCGCATTGCGGGTAAGAATTGCGCGAAGACAGTATCACAGGGCGCTGGGTGCACGTAGCGCAGTAAGTGCGAAGGTTGGACCGTGTACCAATCTCCTCCTATCAGACATCCCTAGGGTGTGGAAACCTGGTTCTATCACCCTCCCATAGTACTTCGGGTTAGACCTCAGTCCACACTCTATGAAGTGTTACCAAAAGGGCCAGTAGTACCGGGATTTGCTTTGCTAAATCACTTCTGAACCTGGGTTAGGCCCCACTAAGCCAACAAATGGTTCCATTACCGGGACCGGGATCTACATAAGGGATGTTTGATGTCGTGCCACTGGAACCCAACAAAGAAGGAAATTGAAGAGTGGTTGGATAAGAAGATTCATGAGTTCACGACACAGGAAAACAGAACTCCACAAGTATCTAAGGAAAAGTGGTTGGAGCACTACGTGTATATGGAAATCCATGAGATTTTCTTTGCATCCTTTCCTTCTGAGTTGTATGAGTGGATCGCGAAGTTAGCTGATAGCCAGGGAAGGTGTAGGCTCGACCAACCAATAGTGTGGACTCCGGAATTAGTGCGCAGACTAGAAGCATCAGAAGATAAGATCGCACGAGCTGTGGACCATTGGCTCGACCGAATAATAGGGGGATTTATCACTGAGTTTGCAGTAGACATGACTATGAGCTATAGCGAGGCAGAATGACACTTTCTCAAAGGACCACGAGGTAAGTATATTAAATCTTTGAATACTTGGATTAAGATGCTATTGTGTGAAAAAAGGGTCATGTGAATACATTAATGTTTGGGACTACGCGGAGTGGAAAGATCTACAAAAGTAGCAAAGAATTAGAAAACAATCCCTTAATTTCACCCGCATGAGGGAGCGAGGAAGAGTTTGGTAAAGTCTCTCCGAGAAGCATGGTCAGTTTGATAAGGTAGCACATTTCGCAGTTACCACCCCTACCCACACCATGTGTTTCACCTCCCTCACCTCCATCTCCACCCACTCCACCTCCACCACATCCATAGTGTAGTATGGCGAGCACGATCAAACTACCAGTATTCAGAGGGGTACGGAATGAGGATCCAGACCAATTCTGGTTTGTGGTAAGAGCAGTATGGGAAGCACAAGGTGTCACAGATGACAATATTAAGAAGGCTACATTGGTGAGCATGCTACAGGATCGTGGATTAACATGGTATATCAAGCACTCTAACGACCACCCAAACGCAGGGATAGCAGAGATCCAGAACGTGTTGAACATAGAATTTAGCTGGCCAAAGTAAAAAACACAATCAATCATCGGGTTTAAAGAAATCGCGATGCTCTTGGGTGAGAATCCCTGGGATCTAGATCAATGACTGAAGAGCATGATCCACAAAGCCAATATGATGTTAACAAATGGACAACATCGTACATGGTTTATAGCATCTCTGACACCACACTTGAGGACGACGTTGTCACAATAGAAACTTTCCACCCAGGCCAAAGCGTTGGAAATGGAAATGAGATTACATGAGACCTCGATACAAGACCCTAGGTTGGGAGTTCAACAAATCCATGCGAAACTACAAAATATGTGTTTATAAATGCAAATTTTGAAGTAAGATAGGGCACCGTGGCTAGAGGTGTGTGAGGAAGAATGGTGCATAAAATGAAAATGCCAGGGCCATGACAAGGATCATTGTCTAGTGTTCGCAAACTACTTGGTAGGAGGAAGGAAAATTCCGTTAAGACCAGAGGCACAAGCAGGGCCGAGTGTGACACCCGCTTTATGGTGTGTGATTTGTTAGATATGAGGGAAACACACAACGGATAATTTTCATTTGCTGCAGAAGTATACATAGACACCCCAATAATTTTTTTGTAATTCCTGCAGGTCGGTAAGCCAGGATGAGCGCACTTGCCATAGTTCCGAGCTAATTATGGATCAGACCCCTGCCTATAGGATGCAGACCGAAATGCGAGCCCTCGACCTAGATGCGGGGATGGCGTGCACTAGATTTCAAGGGTGAGGTCAAGGACGAGGTGGAATGGGACCAAGAAGGGGCCGCAGACAATTAATTTGTTACAATTGCAGAGAACCAGGGCACTATGCCCGCGATTGTACTGACCCAACGAGGATATCCTATTTGTATTATGCTCACTTTAGTCATGAAAAAATAGGCTATCCTACGTTGATCATGAGGATACACAAAAAAGGGGTATTCCAGCCTCCCCCGACTCAGAATATACAAATGATGAGGTCTGAGCCGCACGAAGAGGACCCAAATGTAAACATGATGCTTAGAAGTGGTATGGCCACGGGAGAGGATATAGGGAAGCAACCACAGGAAAGTATGTGGGTTCACAAGGCCCTTGCAAAGGAACCTGATTTTGACTTAGAACCCCCAAAGGAGACATTGATGGAAGCTAAGAAGAGCTTCATGGAGGCCTCCACTTCAGGTAGTAAGGATCAACCAGAGCCAAGAATGGATCCTTCAATGCTCACTACCTTTCTTGAGACATGCATGAAACTACTATGCAACAGTAAGGTAGTTAAAGCACTACAGGAGCTAATCACTAGGTACGTGGGGTCAGGACAACTACACGTAGTCCAGAAATTGGGGAAGCATGCATTGCGCACTAGAAGGGAAATGAGGTTGATTGCACAAATTGGTGAGTATGAAATGGATCACATAATCCTAGATTAGGGTTCGGATGCGAATGTATTAGTGAAGAAAACATAGGGACGCAGGGGCAGGCTTGTGTTACAGTGGTCCCCTATTTAATTATGAATGGTGAGCCAACAGAATATTTTTGCCATGGGGAGGTTGCAAGGGGTAACAGTTGATATTGAAGGCACAAGTGTGCAGGAGGATTTTGAAGTAATAGATATTGTGGATGATAGCAATTCCTATCCCACATTATTAAGAATAGACTGGGCCATCGATATGAACGGAGTCATCAACCTGACGAAGCACAAAATGATCTTTGAGAAAAAGTCAATACGCGTAGTAATCCCAGTAGACCTAGCCAAAGGAGCACGCTACACTAAACTAGTGCAAAATGATGATAGCAATGATGATATTGATTGTATTTACAAGATAATTGAGCGAGACCAGGTTTGGGTGAATCTGACTACAGATGGGAGGATCTCGTGGGAGCATGAAATCTCCTGCACTTCGGATTCAGATGAAGAAGTAGAGCGATGACAGAATCGGTTGCACGAAGTGACGACGCTGAATTGCAACATGATGGTTAGATCACTGCATTGCGTGATAACAGAGGCAAGAGAGCTGCTGACATATGATGGATTGATAGTAGTGGATGAATTCCTGAGAAAATTTGAAAGCACAGTACCAGAACAACAACAGTTCGATGCGTTGAAGTGGGCACTGCGCGCAACACCCGCACAATGGTGGGGTACACATCAAGGAAATTTTGAGGACTGGCGCGGATGCAGAAGGATGATGTGCCTATGGTTTGGAAGCCCCCAGCTTCAAACAAGAGTCAATCAGTAAGGATGGAGCAACTTGCATGCCCACCTGTCTCGTTGGGTATAGACATGTCTTGTGTAGCCCAGACAAGCACACCCTAAACTCAGGATCGAAAATTGGAATAGGACGTAGTAGCAGGAAAGGAAATGTGCACCACAACAGTTCCACATAGAAGCATTCAGTAAGGTATGTGGAGTTCTGAACAGGGTTCACTAAGTGAGACGAATTGATGGGGACCTGTGCATGCTAGTGATTTGACGGGCCTATAGGGCCATGTGCAAAAACCTGAGCTCGGAGATGATTTTGAAACTGAGGAACAGAATCGAGACCATAATTTTGGAGGAAAGGAATTGTCACGCAATAGCTCCCACAGTTGGGATAGTATGCGAGGACCATGGCAAAGGAATTATGCAGCTACATGAGGGCGAACATATGCGGATTCAGGAAGCCATTCAGCGTAGGAACCTTAAGCTTCGTGAAATTGAAGAACATCAGGTACATCTGAGGAAGAAAATCATGTTAATGGACGTGGTTATCAAAACACTGGAAAACAAAATCGAATAATCATGTCTCGTCAATAAACTAAGAATGACAAGACAAGATACGGACAACCATACTACTACATTAGAAGATTGTCACTGAGAATTTATGACTCTACTACCATGGCTGCAACCACACCTTATCAAAAAAAGTAACCATGGGACCGCACCACATAAGGAAGAACGCGCGTCGCTGATTTTCGCGAGGGTAATTGAGTAGTGCCCGAGGACTAGGCTGGAAGGTGAATTGAAGTCTCGCAAAGGTGGTGCGACCACCTGACTAAACGTAGGGAGCACAGTCTTAGCATTCCAAGTAGTTGAAAGAGAGCACAGGACAATAAACAAGTCTATGGGGGAGCTGCACGATAAGGAGGTTGTGCGCAAGATCAACATGTCATAAGGGTTGTGCACGCATAGAGGGGGTTGCGGTGCCGCGTGGGTAGGCTGGAGAGTGGCCGTTGGTGTCACTCTTCATGACAAGATATCCAAGTTAAGACAAATAGGAGCGGGCGACAGCCAATTAAGACACATAAGAGCTACATTTGGGATGATATGCCTCCAAGAAGGCATTAATGACTCAGAAGTGGGGGGAATGGTCGAATTCAAATTCAAAAGATGTTATAAAACCCACAGGGCTAGCCACAAGACAACATTTGGTTGTTTGAGAGTTGAGCAATTATAGAGCATTGAGCGCCAAGCACTATTACCACCTTTGAGTATGCGACAAAATGTATCCCGTGTAAAGACAATGACTACTACCAAAATAGGAGTGCGAGTCGCCAAAAATACCGGTGGTGAGGCCGCGAAGCCCCATATGGTCCATGAGGAGCCTGGAGATGTGGCGGTTGTGCCAGAAGTTCCAAAATCACCATGGACACCGTAGCTGAAGAAGGACAAGAAGACTATGAGACTAGTCCGCATATCCCAAAGAAACCCATGGTTTAACAAATTGTCAATGGAATAAAAATGCAAAGCCATCACCATTGAATCAGATGAAGAGGAGGAAGACTTCCAGGCTCTAGTTGATCAAATAGAGGCACAAGAAAAAGTGGAGGAGGATTTCCCATCAATGCCTTCTACACTAAAGTTACCCACGTACATCCCTCCA
Source organism: Pinus tabuliformis (assembly GCA_031772625.1). Lineage (NCBI taxonomy): Eukaryota > Viridiplantae > Streptophyta > Pinopsida > Pinales > Pinaceae > Pinus > Pinus tabuliformis. Next base: position 272,531,786 of record CM062805.1, read on the forward strand.
TGGAAAGGGAAAGTTAGGGCGGCCAAAGACATGGAGGCCATGAAGAGTACGCTCTAGACCCCGCTCCTCCCTGATGGCATTACTTTTGAAGGTCCACCCCTGGGCCGGCTGCCTACCCTGAAGTTCGAAGATTGGGACCTCGCAGACAGGGAGAAGTTCCATTACCTAGCAATGAAAAGCTTGATGAAACAGAAGTTGGAGGGGCCAGTGTTCACGTTGGAGTCGTGAAAATGGCTGCGTGGTGTGGAGAAGGTCAGGTTACTTCATCTACGATGGATACCCCACTTTCACTGCATGCCCATCACCATTTTCGTCCTCAAGCAGCTGTTGTGCCTGGTGCATGATGGGTATCTATGGCTAGAGGAGCCTATTCCCATCACGGTGGAACTTATTCACAAGATTTCTGGCTTCCCTATAAGGGAAGGGACCCTAGGGAAATAGCTAGTAAAAGCAACAATTTGGCTCTCGTGAAAGCCATGAAAACCAAATACAAGCTAGAAAAGAAGAAGAGCGGCGATGCAATTGCAAGTATCAAGGACAAAGGTGTGCGGATAGCCACCAAGCTCCTGGCTAGAAAATTAATGTGGAAGTGCCATGGTGATGAATTACTAGCGTCTGTGGTTGTGCTAGCCAAGTAGTACATGGAGGGTTTCTAGTTTAGCTCAGCTGAGTTCCTCTGTGAGGAATTTTTGATGAACTGCAAGGAGGCCCAAGAGTAGGGTAACACCTTCCACTACGCGTGGTTTGTCCTATCCATCTTGCTGGTAGCAGGTGAACTACTAACAGATAGCCAATTCCCACCTATTGACCAGGACCTTCTTGAGGCTGCGAAGTACGCTTCGCTTTGGGCCACGAAGGATGCAAAGTGGATTCACGAGATCAAGTCTTTTTAGGTGCTAATGGAGGTGAGCATCCGGATGTGGATCAATAGAATACCATGGTTGTCTCCCATAGTGTACACCACTCTGCAGAGCTTTGTAGAGTTTAAAGTAGACATGCACAACATTCATGTCTGGGTGTGGAAGGATCCAGCAAAGGAATGGACAAAGCTTCCATTTATTGCTACTGATAACGTCGTCTTCACAACATTGGAAACATGGCCTCCAGAGTGGCACGCCCCGGACTTGGTAGGAATGGATAAGGTCGTAGCCCAACAAAGGAAGAAGGACGCCAAGCTGCACATCATGTAGTTGGCTGAAAAGAGGCGCCAAGAACAAGAAGCAACCACACAACAGAAGATGACCGATGCACTAGTAGCAGTGCAGACAGTAGAAACAACAACAGTGCTAATAAAATAGGCTGAGGGGGGCCATGAAATTTCGACAGGGCAAGGGGCTGAGGACATCAACCTAGACGAAGAGCACGTGGATTCATAAACTGCCTCTGATCTAAATTAGATCCATGAAGAATAATCAAGAGGACCATGACTATATTAGGTTGGGACAGACATCAAAGAATTTAGAACAGCGGTCAAAAACACCTCTAAACTAGTGGTAGTTGGCAACCAGCGTGGAATGACGAGGACCTCGGTCAAAGCGCACTGACCGAGGCCCATGGAGACTGTGCTGGAGGCGAAATTAGCCCCTGGGAGGCCCAAATCAGGAAACAAAGGGAGTTTTTGATGGGCGCTTAGCACTGGGTGAAAACCCTCAAAATGGAGAAGCCCCGAGCACTTGGTCGCATGGAGAGCCAGGAGAACCGTGGGGAAAATGCTAAAGGACAAGACGAGATCTGTGCTCAAAAAAACCAACGGTATTGATCACGGGCACCCTCAAATGGTAAGTGGAATTGGTGAAAACAAAGCGATTCCACTCAACAGATGATGCGTGGCAAGCGGAGGAGAGAGAAAACCACCGCTAATCGCATGCTAATGGTAGAGCAAGTCAACCGTGTGAAACATGGATATGGCATCAGATCTAGAGGCACCAGATCTAACGGCTGATATTGTGCCCAATGGGAAAGTGGAATCGATGGGGGATTAAGCCACAATTTGTAAAGATTTGACATCTGATTTGACTGCCAAGGTGGCAGAAGACTCATTCCACTATGTAACAGAAGAACGAAACCGATGAAGCAAGTTGGCATAGCTACAGGAGGAAAAGTGGGCACTCCTTATGAGTCTGATGAAGACGCTGAACAGGGAACTCCAAGCAAGGTTGTAGCAGGTGATCCGACGGGAAGTGGAAGAGAAATCGAACATCCATGGGAACGAATGTCCTTAAAGCCATGCACAGGCAAAGGAGAGGACACAAACACTAGAACCCCGAGAGGAGGACGGAACACAGAAAGGAAGAAGACAGAGAAAAAACCAAAGAAATACAGTGAAGCAAAAGCAGAACAGAAGGCAAAGGGTCGAGCTGACTGAAGGCAGCATCGAGCACAAGAGAGCTTGAGGGATTCAAGCCATCCCAAAGAGGATCTATCCGGACTAAGCACCACATTGGTCTCTATCCATTATAGACCAAAAAGGTCACAGAGCTGGTAAGGAAAAGAGTCTGTGAACTCTAGTGGTTTGGGGCATCCAAGAACCACCCTACCAAGCAAATTCTGTTTCAGGAGACTCACATTGAGCTCCTTCATTGTAATTCTTTGCTTTAAGACACAATAAAGGAAGGCCACCACTGAGAGCTAGATTAGAGACATAGCCTTGGAGGATAGGGTGAACTCCTTATTAAATTCTTGTGTTCTTGTATTGCTTACTATATTTCTCTACTGTTTTCCATCTCAAGTGTCTGTGTATTTGCAATCTAATCGATCCGTTGCCTAAATAACATAGACACACACCAACACATGAGTCTGTAATGATTCATGTAATAAATCTTTAACTGAGGTCACCCATAGGGTGATTATCAGATCAAGAAGTATTAAAGTTTTAGGCTGTAAGGTTAGACAAGCTTGTGTTGGTTTAGCCGTTGAATGCTCACTAGATCAAAGCTCAAATTAGGAGAAGGAGAGTTGGTTGAAACTAATCTTGAAATTGGGAGAGTCTATCCTCAGAAGGCAATGTCAGAGGAAGGTTCTGTGGGGCCAGACCCTCAATTCATAGAAAGTTTCCTAGCTATAAAGTCTACAGTAGAAGAAATGTATAGGGACTTTAGAAAGCATAAGGATGAAGATTCATCAGGTTCTAAACAAGATAAGGAAGAAGATGAGTCTCACTTCCATGACCACTCCAAGGGAAAAGGGAAAGAGGAAATCTTTCTCACACCTCCTAATAGCCCTGTGCATAACAAGAAAGCATCCTTGATCAAACTAGATGTTAAATTTGATTTGCCTATATATGATGGAGAGCTAAATGTTGAAATGTTGGACAATTGGATTAGACAAATTGATGTGTATTGTAGAGTACTGAACATCGACTCAGACAAGATCAAGATTTAGCTGGCAAGCCTACACCTAGGAGGCACTGCCTTGGTTTGGTGGGAAGGTAGAACCTAAGCTGATATGAATAGACATGGTAAGACTATCTCTGTCTAGAATGAGTTTGTTTCTGCAATCAAAAAATAGTTCTATCCATTCGGCTACATGCAACAAGCCATGATGATTTGGCAAAATATTCGGCAGTTGAAGGGGCAAAGTGTGCAAGGGTATCCTCAGGAATTTAGAAAGATAGCATTGATTCTAGGGATCTCATTAGACTCACTAGAGACTCTTTTGAAGTACATTTGTGGTCTACATAGCTACATGAGGCATACCATCCTCATGTTTAATCCCACTAGTATAGATGAGGTATCTGTACAAGCTATTCATTTAGAAGCTAGAGGAAATAATGGAAATCCAGAAGTTGGGGGACCATCCCAACCCACTACAAGCAAGAGCAAGGAGAAAAGAAAGCAAAAGTGGAAAGCAAGGAAGGCAAACACTGCACAGAAAAGCAAAGCTTCATGCACTCACTATAAAAAGGATGGATGTGATGATGAGCATTGTTGGATTCTGCATCCAGAGCTGAGACCTAAGAAGTCCAAGGGCAAGAAGAAGAAGACTGCTACAACTATTCAGAAAGATTTGGGGTCTGACTGAGGAGATGAAACAACTATTGCAGCCACAGGTATCAAAGGTGAGAATTCTGAAGCATCTACTAGTAATTCTGCTCAATCTATTATTGATGAAGAAAATGAGAGAAAAAGACATGAACTTTTCCATATTCGAGTTTCTTCCAAATATCAAAAGATTGATACTTTGTTTGATAGTGGCTCACAAGTAAATTTGATTTTTGAAGCAATTTTAAATAAATTTGGATTAGCAACTACACCTCATAAGAAACCATACCCATTAGGATGGTTGAATGGTAAAGCACAACTACAAGTGACTAGACAGTTGAAACTCAAGTTTTCTTTGGGGTCAGCATTTGTAGATGAGGTTGAGTTAGACATAATTCCTTTCGATATATGTGGAATTGTTTTAGGAAGTCCTTACTTGTATGATAGGAAGGATATCTTCTATAGAGCTGAGAACAAGTATCTACTTGTTAAAGATGGAATCAAATACGTTGTAAGAGCTCATAAGCTCAAGAATAATTATACTCTCATAAACTCAAGGTAGATGAAAAGAATGATAAATTCATGCAAACAATTCTTACTGATGGTTGTAAAGGAAAAGAAACCTCATAAAACCGCTGTATTTGAGGGTTGTAATGCTAAACAACAAGCCGATATAGAAAAGGTTGTTTCAGAATATGATATCTTGTTTCAGGAACCTAAAGGTCTGCCACCCAAAAATGAAATAGTACATGATATTATTTTGCAACAAGATGTTCCATTGCCTAACACTGGAATGCACAAGTTGTCAGCTTTAGAAAACGCTGAAATCAAGAAGCAGATGTAGGAGTTGCTCGAGAAAGGGTTCATCAGGTCTAGCACATCACCATGTGGGTCACCAATCATTTTAGTGAGAAAGAAAGACAGCTCGTGGAGAATGTGCATTGATTATTGAGCACTGAATAAGATAACAATAAAAAATCATTATCCCCTTCCTCGCATAGTTGATATTTTAGATCAATTGAAGGAAGCTGTTTATTTCACCAAGCTAACCTTACACAGTGGATACCATCAGGGCAGAGTTGCAGAACAAGATGCATGGAAGACTGCTTTCAAAACAAAGTAGGGATTGTATGAGTGGCTGGTTATGCCTTTTGGCTTAACTAATGCTCCTGCAACTTTCATGAGATTAATGAATGATGTACTCAAACCTTTTCTTGATGATTTTGTTATTGTGTACCAGGATGAAATTTTGATTTTTACTAAAACGTGGGAAGAACATTTTAAAGCATGTTAAATAGACACTAGATGTTTTGAAAAGAGAAACCCTTTATGTTAAACTCTAAAAATGTGAATTTGGCAAGACATCTCTAAACTACTTCAGTCATATAGTAGGGGGTGGTGAATTGAAAATAGATCCCTCTAAAGCGACAGTCATTGTAAACTAACTTAAACCCAATTCTGCTACAAAAGTGAGAATATTCTTAGGAGTAGCCCAATATTGGAGGAAGTTAATTTCTAACTTTTCCTCAATTGCAGCTCCATTACATGCTTTAAAAAGATTAAACAAGGTGTTTCAGTGGGGAGGCAAACATCAGCAAGCCTTCAACACCTTGAAACAAAAGATTAGTACAACCCCTGTACTAGCACTACCTAATCTGCAAAGACCATCTGAGATCCAAATAGATGCCAGTGACTATGCCATGGGAGCAGTGTTGACACAACATGATAAACCCATATGTTATCATTTTGAGACTTTTAATCATGCAATAGTTAACTATCCTACATATGATAAAGAATTGTATGCATTAGTTCAGAGTGTGAGAAAGTGGAAACATTATTTAACGGGAAAAGAGACAGTAATACATAGTGATCATCAACCACTTCAATATCTGCACTCCCAAACTAAGTTGCAACAATCAAGAAACTACAAATGGATGGGTTTTCTACAACAGTTTCATTTAGTCATCAGATATAAAAAGGGCATACATAACAAAGTTGCAGACATGTTATCTAGACCCATTATAAATGCATCTACCATACTTAAGCATAATTTTGTATTACATGAAAGCTACAATGAACAATATGCTCAGGATATGGACTTTAAAAATGTATATGCAACTTTGAGTCAAGGCAAAAGACTAGAAGAATTGTATTATCATGTAAAATACCAACTCTTATATCATAGTGGGAAACTTTGCATTCCACAAACTAAGAGAGTAAAGATAATTAGGGAAGCACACACTTCTCTGATATCAGGTCACTTTGGGGTAAGTAAAACAGTTGCACAACTGCAAAGGTTTTTTTATTGGCCGAAAATGAATGAGACAGTTTCTAGATATGTAAGAGGATGTACTATGTGTGCTAAAAGCAAGCCCAGTAATAGAAAACTAGGCTTGTACATTGCATTACCAGTTCCTTCTCACCCTTGGAAAGTGTTTCCATGGATTTTGTTTGAGGACTCCCTAAATCTAGGAAAGGTCATGATTATCTATATGTTGTTGTGGATAGGTTTAGCAAAATGTGTATTTTGAAACCTTGTAATAAACATATTACAACTGAACGGACTGCAAAATTATTCTTTGAACATGTATGGGTTCATTTTGGATTACCCACTTCTATTGTATTTGATCTAGACACCCAATTTGGGAGGAACTCCTGGTCAAGTTTGTGGGAACTGATGGACGCCAAACTGAAGAAAAGCACAAATTTTCATCCACAAATTGATGGCCAAACAGAAGTAGTGAACAAGACAGTGATCTTGTTACTGAGAGGATATTACAACAAACATGCTAAGCTTTGGGATGAACATTTTTGTTATGTGCAGCATGCTTACAACAGAGTAAAACATTCTTCTACAGAGAGATCTCCTTTTGAGACCTGTTTTGGTTTCACACCAAGGTCTCCTTTGGATTTTGTCTTTGGTAAAGATACGATGGTTGATGGACACAGTGATGTGGACAGGGAAACTAGGTTCATTGAATAGATCTAGGAGATCTAGCAGGCAGTACAGGAACAACTAGAAAAGAGCCAAGCCAAGTACAAGGTTAGGCATGACAAGCACCAGATGGAGCATAGTTTTCAAGTTGGTGACTAGGTCTGGCTATACATCCACAAGGATGGGATGCAAGGTGAAGGTAAGAAGCTAAAGCCTATTAGGTATGGACCCTTCAAGATACTTGAGAAGATTGGTGAAAATGCTTTTTGCCTTGATCTACCAGCTTACATGCACATCTACTCAGTCGTAAATGCAGATTGCTTGAGATTGTTTGAACCTTCAACGATTGAGGGCCCTGAAGAGCAGAGTCAATTACCTTATATCAATGACCTGCTACCTGAATATCTTAATGAATTGCAGGAAGACACAGTACTAGACAAGAAGGTGAGGATGACGTGCAGGGGAAATGTGGATTAATTCAGGATTGGGCTCAAAGCTTCAAAGCCGAGCAGTGCAAAGTGGATTGAGATTGGACAAGTGAGAAACCAACTCTCTCACTTAGTCGATGCTTAAAAAGCAACTTTTGGTTGTCCAAAAGCTTTTCATTGGGAAGGCCGTGATCCAAATTAGATCCATGAAGAATAATCAAAAGGACCATGACTGTATCAGGTCGAGACAGACATCAAGGAATTCAAAACAGTGGTCAAAAACACCTCTAAACTAGTGGCAGGTGGAAGCCAGCATGGAATGACGAGTAGCTCGGTCAAAGCGCATTGACCGAGGCCCATGGAGACTGCGCGAGAGGTGAAATTAGCCCCTGGGAGGCCCAGATTGGGAAATGGAGGGAGTTTTTGATGCACGATTAGTGATTGCTGGGTGAAAACCCTCGAAATGGAGAAGCCTCGAGTGCTTGGTTGTATGGAGAGCTAGGAGAACAGTGGGGAAAAAGCTAAAGGACAAGGCAGGATCCGCACTCCGAAAAACTGGCGGTATTGATCGGGGGCACCCTCAAACGGTAAGTGGAATTGGTGAAAATAGAACGATTCCACTCAGGGTACGACGCATGGCAAGTGGAGGAGAGAGAAAAACGCTGCTAATCGGGTGCTAACGATCAAGCAAGTCAACCGCACGAAATGTGCGTATGGTGTTAGATCTGGAGGCCCTAGATCTAATGGTTGAGATCGCGCCCGATGGGAAAATAGAATTGACAAGGGATTAAGCCATAGTTTGTAAAGATTTGACATCCAATTTGACTGCTAGGGTGGCAGAAGACTCATTCCATGATGTAACGGAAGAACTGAACCGACGAAGCAGGTTGCCGCAGCTGTAGGAGGATAAGTGGGCACTCCCTATGAGTCTGATGATGACGCCGAACAGGGAACTCCAAACGAAGCTATAGGAGGCAATCTGATGGGAAGTGGAAGAGAAATCAAACATCCATGGGAACAAATGGGCTTAAAGCCATGCACAGGCAAATTAGAAGACACTGAACACCAGAACCTTGAGAGGAGGAAGGAACACAAAAAGGAAGAAGACATAGAAAAAAACCAAAGAAATACAGTGAAGCAAAAGTAGAACGGAAGACATAGGGCCGAGCTGACCGAAAGCAGCATCAAGCACAAGAGAGCTTGAGGGATTCAAGCCATCCTAAAGAGGATCTATCCGAACTAAGCACCACATTGGGCTCTCTCCATTATAGACCAGAAAGGTCACAGGGCTGGTAAGGAAAAGAGTCTGTGTACTCTAGTGGTTTGGGGCATCCAAGAACCACCCTGCCAAGAAAATTCCATTTCAAGAGACTCACATTGAGCTCCTTCATTGTAATTCTATACTTTAAGACACAATAAAAGAAGGCCACCACTGAGAGCTGGACCAGAGACATAGCCTTGGAGGATAGGGTGAACTCCTTATTAAATTCTTGTGTTCTTATATTTCTTACTGTATTTCTCTATTGTTTTCCATCTCAAGTATCTGTGTATTTGCAATCTGATCAATCCGTTGCCTAAATAACATAGACACACACCATCACATGAGTCTGTAATACCTTCATGTAATAAATCTTTAACTGAGGTTGCTCATAGGATGATTATCAAATCAGCCTCGCAAAAATTGAAACGGCCCCGCGTCCCTGAGAAATCGGTCCCTAGAAAGAAGACAAAGGCATCCAAGATGTCCATTGACCCAATCATGCTTACAGAAGGTGATATTTTTGACATTGGTGAAACATTTCACGATGTCACTAATGACGTGCTCCAAGAAGTGATGGTGGAGCAGAACACTGTGTTGGGGGTGCTACGAATCCAATTTCAGGGACTACAGGTGCAACCCCCTCAAACAGTAATGATGGCCCCATATGTCACAACAGGTACATTAGAGACAGAATAGATGTTGCGCACCCGCGTGACTAACACTTTCGTGCTCCCCGAGGGCAGGTTAGCAGCAGAAAATGATGTTGATCAAGTTGCAGTGGGCAAGGTTAAGGGACTGAGCTTAAACCTAGCTGCCCTTTCGCGAGAAACCCTATACCAATTAGAGGATGGGGTCATAGCCGAGCTTTGCACCAGAGAAGGTTGTGCGCTACAGGTATTGAGCGAAAAAAATATCAATATGGAACAACTTAGCTGGCAACGTGATGAACTCATTGCGCAGACTCAAGGACTGGTGCAAGCGGTGGATGATGCTTATAGAACTGTGTTGGAATTGGTTGTCCTGACAGATCTGCCAGTAGGAGTGAGAATTCACAAATTGGCCTATGGATTCCACGAGGCAAAGGAAGAAGCAACGAGGATATAGCTAGGCCTCAACCTTCATATTGTTGTTCTGTGATTAAAGGCGTAGTCATCCACACCCCGAGAAGTTAGGGAATAGCGCACTGGCACTATCCAAAAAGGTCTAGAGGAAATAGGATGGGTAGTGCAGAACTATACTACTATGTTGGATGAATCCTTCACAGTCCTCACTTCCTTACAGGAGGACCCCACCATACGGTGCTTGGAAATAGACGCGCGAGATCTTCAAGTGCAGTATGGAAATGTGCGTGGTACGACGCAGATAGTTGTCCTGATCCAATGGTTGGAAAAGCTACAACAAGTGAAGGCATTGAAGGAACAGGTGGATGCCGCATGACAGAAAGAGGTAGTACTTAAAGCACACGTCTAGCCTTGGATTGATGAGGCCTTCCTCATCACTGCTGATATCGAAGGAAAGGTCACACAGATGAAAGTGATGCATGCCTTAAGATAGGGATTTGCCCCTGACAACGAGCATTCGGCCGAAAGACTAGAGCAGATCCAGCAAACGGCAAAACAGTGGGTTGTGGACCTTTGCACAACACAGGCACAGTTGGAGGGGCTCCATGCCAAGATCGCCACACTAGCAGAGTGACTCGGGACAAGTCATGATGATTATGTTGGGGGCCTGTTGGGCATGGGATCCCTTGCACATGTTTTTGGGGTTCAAAGCCCATGTTTTGTTCAATTAGATTGTAAGACTCCATGAATTGCGGGCACGGAGCGTGAAGTCTAGGATGAGTCATAGGGTTGTTCGCCCTAGAATATTGTAAATTAATGTAAAGTTGTGTCGACCTACCCATGTTCCATGGACCATGGGATTGTAGAAATAGAGAGAGGCTCTAAGTGTAAAGATAAGTGATGATAGATAAAATAGTGAAGGAATGGTTCATGGTTAGACTTGGATCTAAAGTGTACTGGGTCATAGTAGTAGGAAGAGGCTCTGCAGCTGAGTGTGTAGAGGCCTAGAAGAGTCCATAGGTGAGTGCGTGGACACCTACAACTAAGTGCGCAGGGCAAAGTCGGGTTTGTAATTGGGATTGAAAGTTAATAAAGATAAGTTTACTCTGTGCACCTGTTCTTCAATCCGTATTTTGATGTTATGCATTACTTTTACTCTGTTATTTACTGCGTGCAATTGATAAATACGTGTATGAATGCTTATATATGAAAATAATCTAAGTAACAGAGCCTAATTAGGGAATACTTGGGTAAATAACCCGGGTCGTGCTACGGCTAAGAACTGCACGAAGACAGTATCACAGGGAACGGGGTGCCCACTGGTGCGCATAGCGTAGTAAGTGTGAAGGTTGGACCACATACCAATCACCTCCTATCGGACATCCCTAGTGTGCAGAAACCTGGTTCTAGCACCCTCTCATACTACTTCAGGTGAGACCTCAATCCATGCTACACGGACTGTTGCCGAAAGGGCCAGTAGTACCGGGATTTGCCTGGATAAATGACCTCTGAACCTGGGTCAAGCCCCACCACTAAGCCTACATGACTGTACAAGAATTGAAAGATGAAATGGTTGGGCTTCTGGCAGACAACAAAGGATTAATGTAGGAGTATGAAAAGATCCTAAAAACTCTATCAGATAGACAAAATCATCAGACACTAGTTCCTAGCCCTAAGCATGGAAATATGATGGCGGAATAGGAGTTTCAAACTGAGAATGTGGGAATAGAAGGTGGTGAAGGAAATCAAGAAGAAGAATCAGTTAATGTGTCTGACCATGACACTCAGAAAAGGCAGAAAATCAAACTCCAAGGGGAGTTTCAGAAAATCAAGCCTCCTCTCGTCGATGGTGAACAAGAAGAGGCAGCAGAAGCATGGCTCATTAATATGAACAAGTATTTCTAGTTGTATAAGTATGATCATAATCAGAAATCCCATCTAGAAATTTTCCATCTACAAGCGAAAGCCACACTATGGTGGGAAGAAGTAAAAATAATTGGCAGAGTCAACAAACAAAGCATAATCTAGGAAAAATTTCAAAAATATTTTAAGGAAAAATTTCAGAGATATTTTAAGGAAAAACATCTAACGAAAATTTTTTATGATGAAAAAGCGAAATAATCTCATGATCTTTGACTGGGTCAAATGACCATGGGTGAGTTCATAACAAAGTTTACATCATTATTGCAGTATATCCCTTATATTCATGAAGAAAAATCTAAGGTGCAGTCGTTTATCAGCAGTCTTCCATTGTTCATGAAGGAACAACTAGAGTTTGACAACCCAAAAACCATGGATGAAGTTACTTGTAAAGCACAGAGCTGCTACCAACAAAATAAACCAAAAGGAGATATGAGCAATAGGTGGGTTGACAAAAAGGGAAGTAAATTTATTCCCAGCAACAACAGGAATAAGGGCACGGACAAGAAAGGATTATATAAAGGTCAAACTAACTGAAATATGAATAAGAATCAACCCAGATTGAAAGTACCCAGCGAAACCCAGACAAATGAGGAAGCTGTCAGAAATGAAGTAGAAACAACTAACAGACCACCTGTACAGTGTTGGGGATGTGGAGGCCTGCATTATATTAGAAAATTCCCTCACCACAATGGAGAAAATCAGATCTCACAAACACAGGAGGCATCTACTATGGGAGAAGTGGCTAGGATAATTCCTAAAATTAATGTGGCCCTTGAACATCATCAGACATAATTTCAGCCAACCATGGTTGAATCTGAAGGTACTGTTTTTTACCAAACTTGTTCTATTTTAATTGATCTCAGGGCCACTCTAAGCGACATTATTCCCAAGATAGTGGGACAATGTAAATTGTAAGCTGTTAAATTTAAAAATCCTTGGTTAGTACGGTTAGCCATAGGAGAAAAAAGGAGAGTTTTGTCTAAAGTGAGTAATTGTCCTCTAAAATTATATAATCAACATATCACAGCTGATTTGAATGTATTACCCCTGGGGTCATACGCCATCCTCATAGGAATGGACTGGTTGGAAAAACACTAGTCCCTTATCAACTATAAAATGAAAACTATTAGTTATAGGGATGAGGAAGGGGAGAGCTAGGAAATTCAAGGTGAGAAAAAGTATTTCGGCATAAATCACATGATAATACATTTTTCGACGCATTTCGAACCAACGAGTGTGGTTCATCGTCAGGACAAGTTGAAGAATCAGATCATGGATGTAAATTAAATAGGGAGAGCGGATCGTGCAATGGCTAGGTTTGACTGAAAAACGTCTATATTAGGTTAGACTGGACAAATGGCTATAATTGACCAAGAAATGGCTAGATTTGACTATTTAAATTGTTTAACTATAATAATATTATTTTAATATTTATCAAGTGTAAAACAGATTTTGGGTTAACAATATTTCATTTAGGGAATATTTACCATAATTTTGATTGAAATGTTAACATATAATAACTATTAGTAATTGAAAGGTTTTAATATTAATCTAAACTAATAATGATTAATGATATATTAATAGTATTAATCCTCTTATTAATGGCTTGTATAACTAATTAATATAAATTTAACAGTAAAGTCTATCTAATGGGAATAAGTGTTAATAGATCCAGGGATATTAGTAAGGAATTTAATAATAATCAAATTAATATTAATTATTGTTATATTGTTTAAACTAGATTATTCAGATTAGACATGAAAAGGGGGAATATTTATACTAATATTTAACGTGTATAATTAGTAACAGTATGGATTTAATAATAATAATATTAGTTATTATTATATTATTGTTGTTATAATAAAGTATTATTCTTATTATTAATGGTTAGTTTATCTAATGGGAACATATATTAATAGATCTAGGGATGTTATTACTAGTAAGGATTAATATAATAGTGTTATAATAATAGTATTATTATTAAAGGTTTGTGTAACTAATTAATATAAATTTATTAGTAAAGTTGTCTGATAGGAACATCAAATTGTGATTTAAATATTAGATAATTTAACCTATTTAGATAGTCATGAAATGGGTTGTCTCTTAAATAAAATAAACCAAGGGAGAATTCCAAAGAGGAATAAGGAAATACAGCTAAAGAAAGTAGGTTAAGGGATAACAAGGGGGAAAATAATCAAGAAAATGATATAATGGAGGAAGGGGAGGAAGGGGAAGCAATGACTAGGAAGAGAGGGTCGGGATCCAGCAACTACTAATCTTCCAGCCATCATCTCTGTTGAGATTGCTAGGTCTTCTTTCAATCTCAATTGTCTCCCTAAATTTTCGGTGATGGAACTGCACCACCCTTGCAATAACCTTGGCCTCCTCAATACAAACATGATTCTTAGTCTTCTCCGCATGCTCCGTGTGCAAAAGACTTTTTTATCCTATGCTTTAGGTCAGCTACATGCTCATTAATCCTTTGATTAATAGAGCGTCCCGTCTCACCAACATAGGGGGTCCCACAGGAACAAGGAATAATATAAACACCCTTCATGTCCTTAGGGTTGATAGGATCCTTTACTGACTGGAGGGATTTACGAATGGTGTTCAGGGGTCTAGAGGTCAAGGGAGCATTATGCTTCTTAAGAATCCAAGCAATCTTATCAGTGGTCCCTTGGACAAAAGGTAGATGGATTCCTGGGACTCATTCTTTAGGCTCTTTTTTAACAACTGAATTTCTGGAAGCTTTAAGGAAAGCCCTCTGACCAAGGTGTCTATTATAACCATTCTGAAAAAATACATTAAGGAGATGGGAATTTTCTTTATCGAAGCTCTTTTCATCAGAGATCCTTAGGGCATGAGTAGCAAGGGTGTTGAGAACGCCAAACTTTTGAGCCAGAAGATGATGGGAATTGGCATGAAGATATTGCTTCGTATGTGTTTTCTTCTGAAACACTCGGTGGGAGAGGTAACCATGAATATTTTTTGAAATAAGAGTATTAAGGAAAGGGAGGCAACCGTTGACTTCCTACTCCATGGTGAACTTAATGGTGGATGATTGACTTTTGAGATGATTGAAGAAAAGATCTAACTCCTCTTGGCCATGGGACCAAATGACATTAGTGTCATCTACATATATTTTCCAAAGCTTTGGTAGGAGACGGGTTGAGGACAAAGCCTTGGATTCAAAATCTTCCATAAAAAGATTAGCAACAATAGGGGCGAGCTGATGGCAACACCACAGGTCTGTTCGAAGAACTTGCCCTCAAAACGGAAAAAAGTGGAAGTGAGATAGATCTCAAATAACCGAGCGGTATCAGGATCCATTAGGCAGTTGATCACTTCCAAGGCCTCCTTAATAGGGATACAAGTGTAAAAGGAGACTACATTAGAACTAACAAGAATGTCCTTGGTGTCAAGCTTTATGTCCTCGAGATCTTCAACAAAGGATGCATAGTCTTTGACAAAGGACTCTGTATAGCCCACTAATGGTAAATATTCCCTAAATGAAATATTGTTAACTCAAAATCCATTTTACACTGGATAAATATTAAAATAATACTATTATAGTTAAACTATTTAAATAGCCAAATCTAGCTGTTTCTTGGTCAATTATAGCCATTTTTCCAATCTAACCTAATATAGCCGTTTTTTTCTGTCAAGCCTAGCCATTGGATGATATGCTCTCCCTATTTTGTAGCCATGATCTGATTCTTCAACTTGTCCTAACGATGAACCACACTCATTGGTTTGAAATGCATTGACAAATGTATTATCATGTGATTTACGCTGGAAAACGTTTTCTCATAAACTTGATATGGATCACAGAAACCTTAATTCAACAAATTCAAGGTGTTCAAAAACCTCTGTAATTAAGACCTATAACAGCTTCCCAATTAGCTAAGTGCATCAAAAAAGGTTTCCAAGTTTATGCGATACAAGTAGGGTATGCTAAATCTAAATATAAAACTGTTTTGTTAGAGAATATACTTGTGATACAAAATTTTCCTGATGTATTTCCTGAGGAAATTCCAGGTCTAACCCCAAAGGGAGACATAGATTTTACCATTGATTTAATTTTGGGAGCTACCCCAGTTTCCTGAGAACCTTACCAAATGAGCATACTAGAACTAATAGAATTGAAAATGTAGCTTCAAGAGTTGCTTGATAAAAAGTATATCTGTCCCAGTGTCTCCCCTTGGGGAGCTACATATTATTTGTTAAAAATAAGAATGAAACCCTGCAAATGTGAATGGATTACCATTAGCTAAATAAGCTGACCATTAAGAACAAATACCCCCTTCCCCGTATATATGAGTTATTTTATCAGGTAAAGGGTGTAACTATCTACTCAAAAATTAACCTCCGATCAGGGTATCATCATATCTGGATAAAGGAGGAAGATATATAAAAAGAAACATTTAGAACTCGTTATGGACATTATGAGTTTGTAGTTGATCTGGATTTAAATAGGAATGCAGCAAATTACAAATATAACCATACATATAGAGATGCAGCAGAAATAATACTTCATTTCATTACTGTAAAATACTGAAATATGCTTACAAATAGAAATGGAAATAAACTAGCTAGGGTGATGGTAGCTTATCTCTGTGAAGAGATGTGGTGGCTACATGCCTCTAAACTATATTACAATGAGGCTCGAAGGCCTATTTATTGTTGAGAAACAATGGAAAAGGCTAAACATCCAAAAACATAACCCTAGAATATGAAACACCAAACTCTGGGCCCCATTTGGATAAATCAGTACATCAACTTCCCGGGGTCGTAACTTTGGCATATGATCTCCGTTTGACTTGCACAATATCTCGTTAGGAAGATCTATCTGAGAAATACAACTTTGAGAAGAGAAACATTTGCCCACTGCCCCATGTTGCTCCCAATTTTCCCCAAAAACGTTGTTTAGGGCCACAAGACAACTCCAAAAGTTGAGGACCCGAAAAACTAGTAAAATTAGTAAATTGTGCTACAATTAAGGAAATTGAAAAGCCAAAAGAAACAATGGTGGAGGTCCAAGTGGACATGGCTGGTGGACACCAATATCCACCTGGATCAGTAGTGTTGCCTTTTGGGCTGACTAATGCGCCAACAAGCTTCATGTGTCTCATGAACAATATATTTCATCAATACTTAGACAAATTTGTGTTAATATTTATTGATGACATACTGATCTACTCTTAGAACATAAAAGAACATAAGGAACATCTCTCTATTGTCCTGCATGTCCTAAGAGAACACCAACTGTATGCCAAGTATAGTAAATGTGATTTCTCTAAAGAGCAAATCCAGTACTTGGGACATGTCATCACCAAGGATGGAATCATAGTAGATCCAGAAAAAATAAGAACTATCATGGAATGGATGATACCAAAAGATGTAGCTGACATAAGATCGTTCATGGGTCTAGCGGGATACTATCGGAGATTTGTGGAAGGCTTTTCTAGAGTGACATATCTTATTACCTCTGTACAAAAGAGAGGAAAAGCCTTCAAATGGACCCTCAAATGTCAAAGGAGCTTTGATCGGCTCAAACAACTACTTATCACCGCACCCATTTATACCATTGATGATCCCAGCAAAGAGTATGTGGGTTGTACCAATGGTGGCAAGGAAGGTGTAGGTGGCATATTAGTGCAAGAAGGTAGGGTTGTTTCTTACGAGTCAATAAGGATTAAATAGTATGAGAAAAACTATTTAGCGTACAACTTGGAGCTAATAGAATTGATTCATGCCTTAAAGATGTGGCGGCATTACCTGTTGGGTAAGAAATTTCTGTTGATGGCTGATCACCATAGTCTAATTAACTACTTCAAACGGCCCAAATTGAATGCTAGGCAAGCTCGTTGGGCGGATTTTCTAAGTGAATTCGATTTTGAGATCAAACATTTGAAGTGGAAAGAAAAATGGGTTGTTGATGCCTTAAGCTGAAAGGTAAATTGTTTATATGATTGTTTTTTTTTTTTTTTTTTCAGTTAATCAAGAACAAATTTTTCCGAGGAGATCCGTGAAATAGCCATGCAAGGTTTAGTATACAAACATATATGGTATCAAGAAAAAATTCTGAACAACCATGAACAAAAATTAGGATATGAGGCAAATTAAAAAGAATTGTTTATTTATAGGAAGAGAATATATATACCTAACCAGAAACATCTTAAAATTTTAATTTTGGATGAATATAATAAGATCCCTTATGCAGGCCACTCAGGTTGCCAAAAAATGATTTATGCCCTGAGAAAGGAATTCTTGTGGCCTGGAATGAAGAAGGAGGTGGAATAATATTTAGCTAGATGTCTGGAATGCCAGCAAATAAAAGTTGAGCACCAACACCCAACAAGACTACTCTACCCTATACCTATTTCAGAATGGAAATGGGAAACCATATCCATTCATTTCATTATCGGAGTGCCTAAATCAAAAAGAAAAAATGACTCCATCGTGGTGGTAGTGGACAAGTTGAGCAAATTTGCTCATTTCATACATGTCCAGTCAACTTATAAAGCGATGCAAGTTGGTAATATTTTTATGCAAAACACTTTTAAATTAGATGGGATTCCGAAAATGATCATTTCCAATCGTGATGTGAAATTTACATCAGCCTTATGGAAAGCCCTTTTTGAGGAATTGGGCACAAAGATACACTTCAACGTTGCATATCAAACTCAAATGGATGGAAAGATTGAGCGAGTCAATCAAGTTGTTGAACACATGTTGCGAACTTATGTAATGCAACAACCATCTAAGTGGGAGGATTACCTACACTTGGTAGAGTTTCCATATAACAATGGGTACCATACATATTTATAGATGAGCCCCTTTGAGGTATTATATGAGTGTAAGTGCAGAATACCTTTGAGCTGGAGTGGTCCAAAGGATAAGTTGATGTTGGGTCTTGATATGTTAGAAGAAATGGAGAATATGGTGAAAAGGGTGTGAGTCAATTTAAAAGCTTCTCAAGACCAGAAGAAGGATTTTGCACATTGGAAAAGGATATTCCAGGGATTTCATGTAGGGGATCATGTATACATTCAAGTGCAAGCCAAAAAAAGCACATTGCGATGAACCAAATGTGCTAAACTAGCACCCAAATTTTACGGGCCTTTCCAAATCTTACCTCGAATTGGACCAGTGGCTTACCAACTTTCCTTACCAAGCCACATTCGTGTACCCAATGTCTTTCATGTTTCTTTACTTAAGAAATATATTTATGATCCTAAACACATAATCAGTTGGCAAGATATTTAGGTAAAAATATTTAAGAAAAAAATGTCCTTTAGTAGAGATTTATTCAGAAAACCAATTGATGAATTAATTGTTTTGTTTCCATTCAGGTCAAATCGAAAGGCGAGTTCTTCATCGAACCTCTGGTTATACTAGATTGGAGAGAAGTAATGTTGCAGAAATGTGTTATCACCAAGGTTAAAGTGCAATGGCAACATTATGGACCAGAAGAGGCCACTTGGGAGGATGAGCAGGTTATGAAGGAGACCTTTTCGAGTTTTTTTTTAGAGGGAAAACATTGGGATGATGTTACATCTTGGGGGGGAAGATGTGATATCCCAAGACCATGTAAATATTTTTATTTTACTACAGATCAAATAAACTATTTATTTTCTTAGTTATAAGAAATTGTTTGGGGAATTTAATTATTTTGAAAATAAAGCAACAATTATCAATAAATACTATTTTTACTTATTAATAAGTTTTGAGAAATAGTTACCTATTCCTAACTTATTTATTGAGGATTTATTCAAGAAGATCAAGAGGATAAGGGTATCTGAGATCCAGAGAAGAATAAAAGAGGAAGAAACTTTGTTGGAGGGTCGGGAAGCTTTTATGTGGCTATGTCTGGTTGGGAACAGATGGTTGGGAGACTCTGAGTTCTCGCAGAAAGAGTTTCTTGTACACAGGAATAGCTCGGGGGAAGGCTATTTGGCGTAATAGTCTCTAGGTTGGGAGGAAAAGAAACCAGAGGGAAGGTTTGGTTGTGGACTGACATAGAAAAGAAAATGTGAAATAACATCCAAATAAGCGGAAGAAATCTTTTGTTTAATTACTAGACATTTGTCATGTGTATTGATATATATTCTTATGTTTAAATTGCTAGATCTTTATCATGTGTATTGTTAAAATTATATGCATAATAAACATTCACCGAAATTAGGAAACTATCTATATAGTTTACTGTGACAAAACAAGAAGATATTAATAGGCATTCGATGTGGAGGTAGTAAATCTTTAGTGCGGTTAAGGACTAAGGCCATAGCCAGTGTACTCTAATCCTTTTCTAGAAAGAATGGAAAAGATTATTAATTATCAGTAGAACATAATGAGTGAAGTACCATCTAGGACCATAAACGCTTCATTAACATAGATTGCCATACAAATAAACTTATTAACAAAGAAATACAGGGTTACTGATAGAAATGGGCAAGGTGGTGGATTAAAACCCATATATCATCTCATAATACGAATAGGTATAAACCAAAAAAAAAAAAGGCAAGCCCGAGTATAGATGCTGCCAAAGCCTGAGCTATCTAAGGGATACTAAGGTACTTTTTTTTCCTTTAGCTTGAATACAAGAAACAGGGAGATTAAATAAAGGAAGTGAATTTATGTAAATTGTAGACATAATCTAGTATCAATATAAACAAATAGTAAATCACATAGGAGAATAAGTATTTTAGTGTTCAAGAACTGGAAGAAAATTTTATGGCAGCAATTTCCAAGGAATCACTCTCTATTTACAGATACTAACTATTGCAAGAGGAAACCGTCGTTCCAGAAGTACGAAGACATGTAGTCGAAATAGAAAAAATGGCATTAATAGTATAAATCCATTTACACGATAGTTTAAGATAATTAATTTTAAATCACGTAGAGGTAAAGAGATACGAATTCTGCCTCTAGAATCAATTTAGAAGTAAACCAAATGAAATAAATAAGATATATTTGCATTAATAATGAATGTTTAACAATGTCAAGTCGAGTAGGGAAAGTCAGGGTTCGGATGCCCCAAACCCTAGATAGAACCTTTCAATACCAAGTCACGTATTCAAAGGCTGACATAAACATTTCATATCAAAACTATCAAAAGACTAGAGGCCACATAAACCCCTTTAATTACAAAATATCAAAGGTCAAGAATGTTTGAGTGAAAAACTGAGCAGTCATAGTTAAGAAGTTCATACAAAATCTAATATTGAGTTGAAACCCTAAATAATTTAACTGAGCAAAGGACCCTAGTAGTGTGAGATACCCAGAGGCAAATATGATGGCCCTTGCAACGAGCCGAAATCTGAGCGAGGGTTCCATCCAGCCTTCGCCATGGCACTGCAAAACTCATCCATTCCAACAGGAAGTCCGGTATTAGAACCCATAGCCATAGAATAAGACTGATAGAAAGCATAATGGAGGAAATGCCATTAAGAAGGAAATATATCTAGGTTAGGCTAGACAGAGGAGACCTTTCGTAGTTGAAGGCAGCACCATGAAACCCGAACCCTGTTAGAGAAAAAACTAACCATTAGATATTGTATAATAGATATAGAGATAAACTCAGAGGTATGAATCCAACTATCGAAATGAAAACCCATTACCTGTGTGAGGAGATTAGTTTTTGTAGAAAATGCCAGAGCCACCACTCGTAAGGAGGTAATGAGAAGGAGACTAACCTCTGTAATAAGCGCTGGAGCCACA